>OX438802.1:6140279-7480056 GCA_949316475.1 Hypomecis punctinalis
TATTTTTTGCTATGTTAGGATAATTAATGTTTAAGCAAACTGACATATACCAACCTACGTGAATTTCTATCATAGTTATATGAAGATTGCCACAAGACAACTTGTCATCCCAAAAACATAAACAGTTATTCCTAGTTTTAAATATTTATAAAAAAAACTAGGTCATAGTCATCCGTCTACCCATTCATCCAGCAACCACATGACGTCCACTGCTGTACACAGGCCTCGCCAATGGATCTTTAATACGACTGGTTGGAAGTGATTTGCATCCAACGCGATCCTGCGATCATGTTCAGATCATCTGTCCACCTCGTAGGTAGAGGTTCTACGCTACGCTTGCCAGATTATACGAATTTATTTGCTTTTAGTATAAAATCAGCAGCAAATCTCACTACCACTAGAAATAGGTAAGTACACATAAAAAACCTAAATTATTAAAAACTGAAACACCTTGTTTGTGCAGTTTCCACTTTACTGGTATCTTATGATACCAGTAATTATTTGAATCTTTCGATTTCGATGTGTTGACTAAATCTGTCATCTGGGTTAGAAGTTTATACAATCAACGAGATTTACATCATTAACACACTTGTGGAAGATTTAATTTAGTAGTAAGGATGCTAAACTTCTGCAATAATATATTTCATCTACACTGTAAGTACTACCCATATTCGTTCATAAACAACATCCTATCCCGTATTTTAGGGTTCCGAGACCTTACGAGATCTCGTTTTGCTACTGAACACAACTGGAGAAAGTAGCATATTGATCCAGCTTTGCGAGTTATTCATAAAATTGATATATTTAAACTCAAGTCACGCCACGAACTGGAGTGTCGCAAGGTAGCATTTTTGGCTACATTTATAAAATTTACTACTTATATCTATAAAACTAACAATAATAATTAAGCGATGACTTACTTTTGCCCTGGTTTAAGGCCCCAGACGCAAACAGCGCTCTCAACGAGCCAAGCGACGTGTAAAATCACTCCATAGCGTAGGAAACCGATGACAAACACGGAGCACAGGACGGAATCATTCCAGTACTCCAGTGGAGCGTTCAGGGGCAGCAACAGGAATAGGACGATGTACATCAGCCAATACAATCTGGAAACAAAACGAACCAATAATGTTCCAAGTCAATTTTGGAGTAGACCTCAAAATAGCATATTTTAGGGATAAATAGGATATTTTTAAATAAAAAGGCCACATCTCAAAAAACATAATTTTCACATAAAATATTTGTATCACAATACGGCTTCTTAAAAGGACAGCCGTAAGCCGTAAAACGATTTCTAGAGGGCCTTAAAATAGTATAATACGGTAAAGCCGTATCAGGGACATCATTGAAACGACCTAGTCTATATCGACGTTGAAAAGGAGAATCCCTAAAAGCGACTATTTTGGAACTTTACAGTAGAGCCGAAAAAAGATTTTTATTTACCGAAAAAAATTGAAGTTGGAGCCTTTGATTATTTAACAAGTAAATAATCTAAGGTTGGAGCCTTGGAAATAAACGGTTTTTTTTCATTTTATTTACTATAAAAATATGCTAGCACGATAAAAGGATTTATTATATTATGCTCAATAATGGCAAGTAGATACAGTGGCAGGAAAAACACACAATTTACTTGCTTACATAGGTACTTATTTCCTAGTATTTTGATAAATGCAACGGAAATCCACATTATGCGACAAGATATGATATAAAAGCGAAATTAAATGAACCGATGCGACGTTTCGAGAATAAAAGACGTCGGTTAATTTAAATATTTATGTGTTTTTGTGTGTTTACTTTCACCGACGCCACTGCTTTTTAAAGCGATTGCCAAAACAACTGAAGTCCTACAATAATCTAGCATGAAAAACACATCAATCATTGATATTATCAATTTAACAACAGAGACGGTACTTCCATCGGCAAATAGACCAAATTGCTATAATTCTTTGTCACTTCATATACCAGCTAGTCAAGCGACCACGAAAATCCATGAAAAGAACACTTTTCGACTTGTGAAAAAGTGACAGATATATACTTTGCCATAACGCTGTCTCGTTCTAACACTACGACCGAAATATTTCGTGGCACGCATCCTAGCCCGGCCGAGACAATTTTTTTTTACATTAATCTGCCTTTAAATTATAAATTTTAATTTGCCTGTAGGCAATCTGACTTAAGGCTAATTATCTCGATCAGCCCGCGAAATTATTTTTTTGTTATTACTAATCGTTTTTAGTTTACGAAAACTCATTTAACGTCCCTGAATAGGCAGCGTTAACGAGTTGGATACACCTAAAACCCAATTTATTAGTGGTCAGTTTATGCATGTAAGTGCATCCACTGATTTTCACTTTAGTTTTTAGTTAGTGGACTCTTGTGTATAAACTGGCTACTATTTTGGTTTCTAGGTGTACAATTGTACATATACAATCACTATCTCTTCATAGCCGCCGAATGTGTTTTTTTAAAACTTAACTGTCTCGAAGATTTACAATTTATCTGTAAATCTTTGAACAAATATCTACAGAGCCACAGTCTCTAAGTGAAAGTAGTAAAACAGTGTCCGAGCGACGTCATACGTACCATACTTAGATATTTAAATTAAATAAATAACAATCACCCATTTTCTCGAATCTCGACGTTATGTCACCTAATTATACCTTGTAAAATATAGCTTGATACTCGAGACATTGACATACGAGTAATGATTCACGCACATCAAGTACCATATTTTTTACAGTCAAAATGTTCGGTACACAATGCTGCACTTCATGGTCGAGATGCAGCAGCATGAAGTACAACATTGTGTACCTGACATTTTGACTATAAAAATATGGTACCTACTTGATGTGCGTGAATCATCACGAGTATTTCAATGTCAATGTCTCGCGTATCAAACTATATTTTACAAGGTATAGTGCTTGTAAGCGAGTACTCTGACATCGCGCGGCGTTGTAGTCGGCTTGCAATAGCAGAAGCCTGCCCACTACAAAGCTTGGGCAAAGTTTTGGCTCGACACTTTTTTTGCACGATTGTGACTCTATGTTCGAAGGTGTGAATGCCAAAAAAATCCCAAAAAAGGTAATAATTTCGCGCGCGACCTAGTGAAACCACCTTAAGCAGTTTCCTGGTTTGTTTACCTTTTCTGAAACATCACGACGGAATCGTCCTCCAAGTCCGACATATCGATACATTCCTTCAACTTTTCCTGGTGAGGGCTGAGTTTCCTGAGCCGCGTGAGTATGTGTGCGTGCAGGAAACCTTTGTTGTAGTCGAAGGGGTCGTCGTCGGTTGCAAAGTGTGCGTGGTGCAGCCGGTGATGCCGCACCCACTCGTAAATCGAACCCTGAAAATATACCTGTCTTACCACAAAAGTTTTACGGACGCTTTAGGCAATGTTTAATAGTACAAATTCTACAGTTAAACTGTGTCTAAGGTGGGTTTAAATCTGTTGTGGTAAGGTGGACAGTGTTTTGTACACGAAAAGACAAATGAAAACGACCACAAATGGGACACATATTATTCAGAGATAAATTTAACCAATATGTTAATTAAATGCATCATTTGAAAGTTTGATTTATGGGCTTTTCAGAAATATTTAGTTTATTTTTTATCCCTCAATTATTATCCCATAAATAAATTGTATTAAAAATAAATATACAGCTCACTAGTTTTTGTTTTAGCCATAATAATGTGCCTCTATCGTTGTTTTACTTGGATTGTTACCTGATTCTTCCACATTCATCTCATACTTTCCTAAAATCAAGACACGCGGGAGTGTGTCCAGCCAAGACAAAGAAAAAGGAACTGGCGACGCGAGCCGTGCATAATATTACATGAACCATTTCGAGCCACTTATGTCCCCATCATAACTCAAAAACTATTTAACCTAAATGTATGAAACTTAGCACATTTATTAAAATCCTATAGCTTGTCTAGAATACAACGACCAAGTCACATATATTGACTAAGCTGTAGAGTTTGTGAAATAAGGATTTGTAGAGTTAAGACGTAGAGAGAAGCTTGGCTCTACATGAGATCTGACAACTTTTTGGTATTGCGAATTGTGATCTTGTCTTGAAATGTATTTCACATGAAATGTTTTTGTTGGATTATAGATTTCTTATGAAACTAGTGCGTAAACTTAGAACAATATTCCAAGTAAATCATTAAGAAGTGGGTCTAATTGATAAATAAAATAAACAATTATTAGAGGACATCTCACAATCTTATTTGAAGGTTTCTTAATCAGAGTTGCCAAAAATAAACAATTGTGTGAAATACGAGTATATTAATTTTTGCTAAGATATTCACAATTCATTGCAAAAATTCGGAGGGCTCTTTTTATTTTTTAACTAATGTAATAAATAGATTCAGAATAGCATGCACTTTCTCGAGATTTAACGAATACTGTGGTTAGATTTTTTTAACACTATTATACCAGCCTCTATAGATTTTGTGGACGTGCCCTTCGTAAAAAAATACCCCAGTTTTTTCATAAAATTAATTAGTAATATACACGCGCCCATCACGAAAGAGCCCAATATAAACATAATTTTATTTTACCTCAATCAAAACAGCTATCAATACAATACACAGCTCCGGGCCAAGCTCGATTGTTGTTAAAATATTTTCTACACTTCCGTTTCAAATTTCAGCAAAAAATCACAACACCGACTTCCACCGTGTTCATAATTCGAAGTTTGCCCGATGATCCATGTGTGCATTATTGTTGATTTATCAAAAACGGCTCAGCTGATTTCGATAAAATTTAAATGGGACCACCTTGGAAGTATACAACTTCGAACTAAAAAAGTATTATGTACATCGGTTCACAATTGGCGAAAATATTAATGCACATACACAAAAAAAACAAATGAACATCCAAATGAACCTCCTATGCACCGCATATAAATGTTAGACATGAAAGTAGCAAAAAACGATTGAGCATTAAAGAATTATATATATTATATTCTTTTGAAATATTTCGTGGCCGTCGTACGTTTTCGTTCCGGCCATAAGACGTCCACTACTGGACATACGCCTCCCCTATAGATTTCCCTTGCCACTTTAACTAACTAATCCATCTGGCTATATCGGTAACGATCTCGTTCCCGATTTGATCTCGCAGAGAGACTCCGACCACGGCCCTCTCCGTAGTTCACTGGGATGCCTTGGTCTAGCTTATAAGGCCTGCAGTAAAGCCTGCAGTAAATGGGTTGCCTGGAAAAGATCGCTTCCAGTGATATGGCCGCCTTGAGCTACACTAATAAGTTTTTCATGTATTACTGTTGTCTTATATTTTACTGTGTACAATAAAGTATTTTCTATTCTATTCTAAAGCCTTTTTGTGCCATAAGAGAATGAGAGATGAAGGGATTTTTTACATATTCACCTGTCCTGCCAAGGTCTGTAGAAGCATGAGTGTGATGCGCAGTCCAGTGCTGGCCTTATATGTCCTGTGGGCCCAGAGCCTGTGCGCGCCCGTCGTCACCCCCAGGATAGCTGACATGGTTAGCGTCACGACTTAAACAGAATAGTCACTATCATTACCAAAATGAATAGGTATTGTGGCCAGTTATGGCGCCATCCTAAATTTAATAGCAATTTCAAATATTACTGTTTTTTTACTATATTTATGCATTTGAAAGAGAGAATATTCTAAATTGCTACTAAATTTAGGATGGCGCCTTCATAATCGGCCACATTGTCCAAATAATTATGATCGTAATAATCAATTTTAGCCAAAAATGGCCCACAATTATTTTATGCCAAAAATTTAAATATTTTATTTTTTAACCGACTTCCACCGCGAACAGAATTCAAAAAGATTTTACGAATCAATAATGTGTTATCCATTTGGGTAGTAATCTTTACATTATTTTCGATTTCTCAAAAATCACTCAGCCGATTACGATAAAATTTAAATGGGATTTCATTGCCCTTTCGAAATAAAGATTTTTTTTAATCAGTTCACAATTAGCGAAAAGATTGTTAAAATACATAGATACAGATGAACATAGTACCTACCTCCACTTTTTTGGAAGTCGGTAAAACGACCGAAATTACGGAATGTATGAAAACAAATTTTCTTTATTGCCTTATAATATCTGAGTAAGTATATATTCCTACATGTGAAGCGCGAACTTTGCTATACAAAAACAATGAGCTGTTATACAGGGTTATTTCTAATCAATTAGCATCCTTTTAGGGTCTTATTCTGCACATCAAAACTAACAACTTTTGTTCTACGACTTCTGTCAAAAACAAAAAAAAAATTGTTGTTCCATAGAAAAATATCGTAATTCCCATCAAAAATTTTTTAGGAACATTTTTGGTGAGAAATTTTCATTAAAAATGTTCCTTAAAAATTTAGGAGCTTTTTTTAATCATATCGAGAAAATTTAATTTTCGACAGGAAATGCAAAAACAGTGGTCGATTCACAGTCTGCTTGATATGCAATGTAATAATTATTAGGTATCATGACTTTTCTAATTCAACGCCTATGTATTCAAACTTGTAAATGATTGTTTGAGATAGCTATGGCATGAATGAAAGGCGTTAAGGTTGGCGAAATTCAAATATTTTATCTAGCACTTATCTACCTACAGCAGAATTACTTAGACTTATTTATCAATTTAGCTTACAAAATCTAGTTTTGCGGCAATGAATTACACCTCTCTCAATAGTTTGATTGGTAGTCCGGTAATGCAAACTAAAACCATTCATTAGCAGTGTAGTTTACCTGGTTCCCTACTAATACAAACATGTTTTGGCAAAACATCAATTTAAAAAAAAACAACTATTCGTATAATATTAATTCCAAACATTTTACATTTTAAAATTGTTTTACATTACAAACAATGTTTCTTATGTTATTTATTTTAAAAATTCTTTACATCCACAAATGTTTTATTTTACAAACCATCACTTTATAACCAAGTACATCAAACATTTCACTTAGACAATATCTCGAATGATGTTTTGTTTTTTGAATATTTTTTATTTGAGATATCTCTTTAAAATGTATACTAAACAATTTTGTCGAACATTATCGAAATCGGCTGATTATTAGCGTGACAGCAATTTTCCCCTTTTTTGATGGAAAAATCCCCCTATCAAAAATCACCAACGACAAAAAAATCTGTTAATATATAGAACTTCTGTTTCTGTTTTCTTGAGATCCGAAAACCAGCATCTGGACGGACGAAAGCAAAATCGCCGCGTCTAAAACGGAAATCTTCGCTTACGCTCGATCAATCAAAGCCGTGATTCGTGCAGGATCTGGGACAGCGGGTCAGGGATAAAGGTCGGGAACCTCGCTCTGGCTCATACCTGGTGCAGCATATTTCTCTCAAAAAAAATAAAAATCTCAAGAAAAATAATTGTTGCTCCATAGAATAATTATTTTTTGCAAAAAATAGTATGACTAACGTGACCATATTTTTTTAGAGTCAAAACGGGACATTGCTATTTTAGGACTTAACCGTTTACTCTACGTCCCGGAGGTTTTTGACACCGGGACAGATTATCGTAAAACGGGACAGTCCCGTTCAAAACGTCACGTCTAGTCACTTCAAGCATGACCGATTTCACCCGTGTACAGAATTCGCAAATATTTCGCACGGATTTATGTAGAATTTTTCAGATTATTGCTGATTTATCAAAAACGGCTCAGCCGATTTCGATAAAATTTAAATGGGGCCAATTTCAAAGTATACTATTTCCAATAAAAAAGGAATTTTGAAATCAGACTTCTATGAAAAAGTTATTGGGTATACATAAAAAAAAGTATACGCGTCGAATTGAGTAGGTACCTCCTCCGGTGGTTCGTCAGTAAAAAATATAGTTCACCCTCGACAAAATGTATGGAACAGCTGTTTTTTTTTGAGTTTTGACGAAAGTCGCAGAACAAAAGTTGTTAGTTTTGATGTACCTACAGAATAAACCCCTAAAAGGATGCTAATTGATAGTAATAACACTGTACATACCAATTTTATATTGGTTAATAGTAGGTATGTGTAGAATTGTAAATGCAGATGCACCTCCCTGGAAATAATTCGGCGCCTATGGCTGTAAGTACGATTATATTAAGTTCATCCTATTCGATTACCATTTTTTTTATTCAAAATAGGGCTACGTACATTTGGCATTGTACATTTTTGTTATAAATATATTGAATTTATGAAGCCAAGACTTAACTTCACTACATTGGAAACTCAGACCAATTAAAAAAAAATGTTCTGAGTAGGAAATTGAATCCGTCCCTTCGCAAAGATCGTGAGCGAACCTTACTGGGTTACTTACACAGAAGCGCTGTGAGCCAATGAGCTTCGAACAGGAGCAGCCCAACTCCATACAGCGAGAGGAGGTGGATATAGATGAAGAACAGCACAGCCGGCCAATCCCAATCTCGACTCTTGCTGAGGCCCTCTGACGCTTTTCCAGAAGTCTCCGCCATGTTCACCTGAATACACAGTGATGTATCAATAGTAATACTTATCAAAACTATAATTCTATAAACATTGTAAGGGTGCGTACCCATTATATAACATGTTGTATCAGAGGCCTTCAAAACTCTGACACTAGGGCAACCTACCTGGCCTATACGAACTTACTTTAATATGTTATTTTACATAATTTAAATTTATTATAATATTTTACAGACGTTTTATGTCCACATTACTGAAACATGTTATAATCATAATGTGTACGCACTTTTAAGTACTTTTTTATTTAAAACTAAAAATATAGTTTCTCCCGCGGCAACACCGGCGTGATATTTAGATTTTTCTACTATTCCATAGGAGCCTTTTCTTTTTCCAGGATAAAAAGTAACCTACTTCTCTCTCCGATCTTTGAAGAACCTAGTTACATCCATACCAAAAATCAAATCTATCAATTGCACTGTTGCTGCGTGTATGAGTAATTGAGTAACAAACAAACCAACAAACGCACTTTCGTATTTTTAGGGTAGGCAGTGGGCAATATACACGGTATATGGGCAATATATTTATTTATATTCTATTCATATATGAAATAAATGAATAGAATATGAATATGAATATATACGGCGTATACACGGTGCGATGCGATCATCGCATCAGTTCATCAGAGCCCTTAGTCCATGTTTTGCGTAGTTTAAACAGATATTATTTGAGTTTCGTCGAGTATCATTGAAATATGAGAAGTGTAGACGAAAACTAATATCGGGACAGACGAAAAAAAAATCATCGTGCTAAAACGATGACTTTCGCTCCGCTTCGGTCAGTCAAATTCATTGTCTTTCGGGGAATCAAAGTTCTTTACGCAACCAATTTGAAAGTCAAGATCGTAGTGTCAAAGGTACAATGGTACCTATTGTATGGTGATTGTCAATTATGTTAATCCTTATCCTCACTAATATTATAAATCAGAAAGTGTGTTTGTTGGTTTGTTTCTCTTTCACGCAGCAACGAAACAACGGATTGACTTGATTTTTTGAAAAAGGGAAGTGATATAGGGATTGATAGTAACACTGGAAACAAACCGATTTTTATCCCGAATAAATAGAATGTTTCCATGGGATAGTTACAATTATTAGGAGCCTATATTGTCCCAATGTTGAGCAAAGGCCTCCCTACCCTCTTTCCACTTATCTCTATCCTGGGCTAAAGTATGCCAGTCCTTCCAGTGCGTCAAGGTCGTCCCGCCATCGCCCCTTACCCTCAATGAAATGGATAGTACAAAAAATAAAATACCTACCACGCGAGCGACGCCGCGGGCAAAAGCTAGTGTTTACTAAATAGCTTTGCTCTACATTTATAATGAAGTTTTGTCCAATGGTTCGCAGCTTGGATTCTCCCTAATGAGTTTTTTGTCGAAGCTCTGACACTTATTGCCTATTCATGTCTACTATAATGGGCTGGTAACTTACGCACAACCTCATATGAGGACGATCAACCCTAAACAATAATATATTTGTCGAAAGTCAATAACCTATTTGTATGGAATATAATATATGGATTTTTAGATCGGACTGGACCGATTACCAACTATGACTCCACTGTCCGTCCGACTATCACCAGCACCACTAGCATGGCAAAGGGACAAATCGTCTTTCTGTATCTCAAGAACCGTGATAGCTAAACAGTTGAAATTTTTACATGATGTATTTTGTTGCCGCTATAACTGCAAATACTAAAACATAACTTTAAGATAGATTATTAATCTTTTTTTAGATTAAAAACGGCAACAGGTAAACGCTTAAATATTTACAGAATATTTAGTTGTATATTCAATTCAAAAGTAAATAATTCAATTAACCCAGGCCGAAACACACACACGGCGGGCGCGGGTCTGGCGCGGGTCGGGTCGTGTTCTTCGCGTGACACGCGCTGTTCCATTATCAACACACATCGCGCGGGCACGACGCGGGTCGGTAGCGTGGCGGGACGGGTCGACGTACCTTATTAACAGCATCGATTGCTGTGAAAACTCAGTGTGATTGAAAATGTCGGAGGATTCGGACACGGAAGAAGAACTACTTTTTCGTTACTTAAAACACTCTCAACAACTACTTTTTCGTTACTTAAAATACTCTCATTTAATTGATCTGCAATTTGCTGCCATATCCTTGCCTTCAGAACAGCATTATTGTACTTGTTGTCCCTTGGTTCGTACAAACAAGCATGTTTACGAACACTTTCAATAATTTTTTCATTGAGATCCATAGCAAAATTGTAAAAAAATACAAAATCTCATTGACGTATTCACAACACGCGCTGAGCACGACCCGCGCACGCTCTCTGTGTGAACACTTGTTGGTGAATAGGTACTTGTATTACGACGAAATCCAACGAATGCAACGGCGCCCGACCCGCGCGTCCCGCGCTCTGTCTGTAGTGGCGGGCGACGGGCGCGGCTGCCGCGCGGCTCCCGCGCTCGGCCCGCCCCGCGCCCGACCCGCGCACGCGATCTGTGTGTTGTCGTGCATTGAAACAGGTACTAATAGACACGCCGTACTCCCGCCCTGCACCGCGCCCGACCCGCGCCCGACGCGCGCCCGCCGTGTGTGTGTTTCGGCCTTATAGGCCGAATAGTAGACCTCGCGGCACTGAATTTTCATAAGCCTAAATCTCGACTCGCTCTTGACTGATTTGGTTCATACTCGCAAATTAATACAATAATTTTAATAAATAAAACCATAGCTACATGTTACTGTACTGTAAATTACAAAAATAAAATAGCATAAATAAATATTTTGTTAATGAATAACAATAATAACAAAACTATTTTATACTAAACGGCAGAAGTATGCTGCATTAGAGGTACAATATTATTTTGTGCCAGTCGCTGTGAGACTTTGGGTTCTTGGGGGACCGAGGGCAAGAAGCTGGTTCGTGAGATTGGGCAACGGATCAGAGAAAGGAATGGTGACCCCCGCTCCGGTTGTTTTTTGGTGCAGAGGTTGGCCATTGCCATTAAGTGCGGTAATGTGACTAGTGTGATGGGAAACCTTTGCGCCGGGGTCAATCAAGGGCAGGCTTATCGACTAATTTATTTATAAGCTAGTTTTAAGTTGACATTTATGATATGAATTTTTATTATGAATTTGTGATGTGATATGTAATTATGTACAATATCTATGTATTTTTTAATAAATGAATATTTAAACTACCTATTTATTTAAATAAATGGTTTTATGCTTATTTACTCTATATTTTGGCAATGTTCCCCGTATCAAGTGTTTATATCATAATTCAAATGACTTTTTCTTTTGATCAAAATTACTAAACATTTTTACAACGAATACATATTTTTGCTTGGTTGTAAGTATTGATGAGTCAAAACATTCCTATAGCCTTTACAAAATGCTTGTTCAGTAGGTATGTACAATTGTACAACATAATTAATCAGTGAATAAGTACACATATGCAGTCTTTAAGGCCGATTCACACATATTTATTAGTTACGCCACCTTTCCGTCACAGCACCGGCACCGTACCGGCGCGGCACAGAGAAAATATTCTTTCATACATGAATTATGAATGCATCTTCACCATTAAGTACCTAACCAAAAGGAGTCAACACGCCTAAGCACCGAAGTCTGCCAAGTCAGTGAAGAAACGCACACAAACCAAAATATAAGCAAGTTTACACGCACACAAATGTAATTAACTAACACTAGCTGAAAATTAACGCAACACAAGCGCAACCAGACCGATATATTTATGTAAAGAGCATGACCGCCGGTCGCGTACTTTTGGCAGAGGGTTTTGCAGTGTCGACTCCTTTTGGTTAGGTACTTAATGATCTTCACTTGTCAGTGTCCATGACGTGACAGTGCTCTTCGTGTCTGTGCCGTCACCGCCGTCACCGGCAATTACGGACGTATGTCGTTGGCAACGATATTTTTTGTCGGATTACGAACACCGTGGCATCAAACAAAAATTGGATGACGAGCTATTGATTGAATTTGTTCTTGAAAATAGGGCTTTGCATGGAGAATTTTTTTTGTAACTGGTTACAAAACACGGTTACATGTATACGCGGCCAAAAGGGATTTATCTCATGCAAAGTACCTATATGGATTCAAAATATTATACCAATTTTTTGAATAAAATAGAAGCGGAGCTCAAATAATGCTAATCCATTTTATTCTTCGTTTAGTGCAATAGATATCATTGCTAGCTCCGTACTATTGAACTGAGCCATAGCAACAATTCCGATACGACGGGCACGCTTTCACTGACTGAGTACTGACATGTGTGAATCGCAACACTATACCACTGATTCAGAACTGTACCGGACTGCCGGTACTGTGACAGAACTGTGACGGATGGATTGACTGATATGTGTGAATCCGCCTTTACGAATATTTGATACCGAAATAAAATAATAATTTATCTGCATGCTTACGGTTGTGAAATATTATGATGTAAGCGTAATTGAAGCCATAAATTAGATAACAGTATACACATAGCAAATTAAACTTTGTAGGTATAGTTTAGCGATAAGTTTCTTACACTGAATCTTTGTTTATGTCTACATGTAGGTAGTCTGGTGAATGAAATGTGCCTAAATCGTTCGAGAGCAGCAAAAGTAAGATTTTTAGATGCATTTTCAATAAAAAGCAAATATACTTAGATTTGTGTTTAAGATTTCTTCCTGCCGCTAAACAATCTAATATCATCCATCTATCAGCCATAAGACGTCCACTGCTAGACATAGGCCTCCCCTATGGATCTCTTGAAGATCGATCGGGAGTGGCTTGTATTTTTACTATAATATCTACTTATTAGGTACACTTAATTAACTATAATTTAATTTGGCTCATAACTCGTCAACCAGCTCAAAAAAGTTATAATTAAGTACTTATATCAGCTGATATCACTTAAATACTTACCTTAAAGTTCACACTTTTTTGAGACAAAGATCACACAGACAACAACTCCCTAAAAAACTTCTTAGTGCCGGTTACAAACACTTAACACTTACCTCTTCAAAAAAACTAATATCTACTACGTGAAAAACTGTGCCTACTAATATGCGCACTTTTTTAAAAGAAAAAGTCACGTACCGTTACTCCTGTGTTTCCTAAAACTGCCAACCTCGAACAACGCGCGTGTCACAGTGACTAGGCAGTGCCTTGTAATCACTATTCAGTCCATGTTAAGGTATTTATTAATGAGGATGACCAGTGGCAAAGTGTTCGACCCTACTTCAATACCTATTTTCAACGAAGAATGCATTGTCTGCTTGTTTTAGAGTTCCGTACATGAGTATAAAAACGGTCTCTAATTCCAAACTAAGCAAAGCTTGTGATATGGCTGCCAGAGACTGATATATGTACTACATGGGTACTAAATATACTTACTTTTAAATACATCCTACTATATAATATTAATTAATATTATATTATAAACGCGAAAGTTTGTGAGGATAGATGGATGGATGGATGGATGTATGGATGTTTGTTACTCTTTCACGCAAAAACTACTGAACGGATTGAGATGAAACTTTGCAGTAATATAGCTTATATATCAAAATAACACATAGGCTATAAATTATAATGATATTGCTTCAAAAATTAAAATATCATGCGGGCGAAGCCGCAGGTAGAAACTAGTACTTATATAGTTAGTTACTAAATAACACCCAGACACAGAGCAAACACTTATGTTCATCATATAAATATTTGCCCGGGGTGGGGATCGAACCCACGCCTCTTTGACCCAGAAGTTAGGGTTTCTAACCACTGAGCCACCGAGGCAGTCAATCTTGATCGAAAATTCGTAGCTGTTAGTCTGTTATTTACAACAGTTTGTTTTTAGAGCTGATCATTTATTTTCAGAATATTTGTTTCATTTTAAACTTGGTTCTTGACTTTATGTTTTCAATCAAATTACACTCGAACTTTGGGACCAACTCCTAATCGTAAAAAAATGCTGTCACTACTTACTTACTGTCATACGTATAGGTACATTTTGACGACAATGAACTTTTTGTTCGGAACCACAGATTTTTATGGCGATTTCGTAGAAGGTCCCGTAGCAAAAGTTATTAATAATGATGAGTAGTATAGTACCTATTTCAAAGTAACTTGGCCAAGCAACATCATCATCACTACATAGTATAAAACAAAGTCGCTTCCCGCTATCTGTCCCCATGTATGCTTATATCTTTAAAACTACGCAAGGGAATTTGATGCGGTTTTTTTTAATAGATAGAGTGATTCAAGACGATGGTTTATTAATATGTATGATACACCTGTGCGAAGCCGGGGCGGGTCGCTAGTACTGTATACACCTAGTTAACTTTCGAGAGCGTTTAATTATCTTTTTAAAAATTACAATTTAATTAATTCTAAAACTTATATTTAATGTACCGATGCTAGGCACGTCTTAACCCTAGTGAAGCTGATATTAAACTTGTTTAAACCTACACCTTAAGTTCTAATGAAAGCTCGGGCTTATCTTTGCTGACACTGCGTCTGGGCTGCGGAATGCAGTGGCGTGATATCGCGTGGGTGGTCGCAGTATCAACATAGAGGCTAGTTCGGGGAACGTAACGCCTTCCCCCTTAGACCGAAGTTATCGGAAAAATGCAGTTTTTCCGAGAACTTTGTTCTTTACAATTTCCCGACATTTTCTTATGCTACTAAAAGGGGAATTGGTACCCCATTAACATTTTCTTCAATGTTCTGTTCCATATTGTCTCTTCGCATGAAACACTTATATTTCCACCAAATGGCGTACACTAAAATGACCATAATCACCATATATAACACTATGGTGGCAACACTAACACTTTTCACACTAATTTCGCTGTTTCCGCGGCTGGGGCTTTTCTTCACTAATTCGTTGAGGCGTTGAATGGCGTCCAGGTCCACACTCTTAAGGCTTACCGGATCGGCATTCGCTTCGACGATTTTCTTGTTGTCGGGTAAATTGGGCAGGTTAACTATAGGTACCTGCTTGCTTATAGTGCTGCATATCTAATGAGTGAAAACGGTGTCCGTAGATCAATAAGTTATCGATGAAGACGTCGCACGGCTTCTGTATAGTTAATATATATGTTCCTCGGATTCGTTCCTGTGTTACGTCATCTCCACATCTCTGGGCTATGGTTTTCTCAATTTACACAAATATTATCCACATGTTTCGGCTAATTTTCTGGATTTTCACGTTTTCCAGCTCGACTCGGTGGGGGTAGCATTTCGTAGCATTCTGTTGAAACTGCATCAGCTGCTCCTCACAGGTCTCCGCTGTGTGCATGGCTAGGGCTTTTTCTGGGCATAAAAATTCTCTAGCTGTTATCTCTCTGCATTCCTGGACTATTGGGTGGTACTTATTACCTTCTACTATTAGGTAAGGGAATTCAGGGATAATGGCGTAAACTTCTTCGCTAGGATCATGGAACACAGGGAGTGGGTACAATTTGAAATAACTATATGTAGTGTTATCAACTAAAGGTACATTAATTATAAATATAACATCAGTATCTCTAGCATATGTCTTTACCGTAAATGTCTCTTCTAAGTTTACTAAATTTTGATCATTTACTGGATACATTAATTGTTCAACCTTACTTATTTCCTTTAATAACATTAATAATTCGTCAGAGTTTAAAACTACTTTATGTAAAACTGAAACCTTACTAAATGCTATCGCCGTCTCTATGTCACTGAGTTTCATAGAGATGGTTCTGAAATTTATAGTAAATAGGTTAAATACATTTATTATATGAGACTGAAGTAATTCCGAGCTTTGTCTTTTTACGTTATTCTTATAAAATTGTTCTAAGTTCATAATCTTATCGCTTAGCATCTTAGTGTTTTCATCAATAACCTTAGTGGAATTAACTATATGATCTAACATTTCAGAAATGATTGTTATTTTATTAGATGTCGCGGTTTCACGGCTATCTAGATCTGCTATTAGTGTATTAAAATGAACGGCGTCGTCATGGTCTAAATTGCCAGTTATAACTTTAATCAGTGAGCCTAATGGGTCAATAAGGCCACGTTTAACTCTTTTCTGAGGGATTAATTGCTGTAACTTTTCAATTGCTTCATCCCTTACGTATTGTACCTGAATTTTGTTTTCGTTTATACTACTTATTCGGAAAATATTTTGGAAAGTTTCTAAATTTGTACAAAAATCGGAAAAGTGTTTTGAGTTAAGCTCTAAGTCATAGGCTAGTCCTTCTAATTTAATTGTTTTAACAATAGACCATTCGTTTTGCTCTAAAAATGCTTTTCCTAACTTCACGGGTAGAAGACCCGGATTATCTTTAATCCTTTGCAGTTGAAGGTCCTGGTCTTGGTGACTGTATCGATCCAGAAGGGCCTGGGTTGATGTCCATAACATCAGGAGTAGGCAGCACCACCTGTGGAGGACGTTTAACATTTTTAAGGGGAACCTTGGTCTTCCTGTTTCTGACTTCCACGGGGACTATGTTCCTAACTACTTCTCCTGTAACAACTGCTTTTTGGTATTTAGGTTTATCTTTTGCCTGTCTTTTATTTACAGCTTTTGCGAAAATTACTTTTCCTGTTTCCAAATTCGGTCCTATTTCTCCACCTCTTTTCCTAATTTTCTTTTTCTTTGTTCATTTTTAGGGAAATATGTTTGTATAACTCATTAATCCTTTTTCTGTGGTCTTTTATTAATTGTTGTTTATATGCTTTATCGAAGTCTGTATCGAAGGCAGAGTTTACTGAGGTGTGCCCAAATACAATTTCAAACGGAGTTAAATCGGTAGCGCTATGTATAGCGTTATTGTAGGCTAGTATAGCATAAGTCATTACGGAGGCGGCATCTGTGTATTTTCTTTCATATTTAGCTATGCGGTAAATTTCTATAAGGACGGAATGGAAGCGCTCTACCATTCCCATAGAGTTCGAGTTATTAGGTGTTCCGATATGTAGTTGAATTTTATGTAAATCTGTTAATTCTTTCATTAATTCGTTATTAAATTCAGTTCCGGGGTCACAACTAATTTTTCTGGGGATTCCGTAAAAACTGAAATATTTTAATAATGCTGCTAACTATTTCCGGGGTAGATCGGGACGGTACTTCTAAGGCTTGTCCTAATTTGCTGAATGCATCAATTATTGTGAGGTAATGTTTCGATTCTATTGAGAAAATGTCAATGAAAATTTCTTGAAATGGGGATTCTTGAGTTTCCGTAAGTTGTAGTACCGGTTTAATGGGTTTACGGTCATATTTTGTAGTTTTACATTTTTCGCAAGAATTTATAACAGTTGCTACTGTTTCCTGCATGTTTGGCCAGTAGTAGTTTCGTTTGATTCTTTTAACTGTTTCTGATATGCCTCTATGACATGTTTTACCGTCGTGTATTTTTTCTATTAGCTGCTTTTGCTCGGTCTCATCGGATACATTTACTACGCGTTCGGTGCATTCATAAAAGTTAACAGTGCCTTTCTTAAATAGAGTAATTATCGTTTTTCCGAAATCGCGCCTGTGTTCAAATTTTTCAAAATAAATAAAATATTTAACTTTTGGTTTTACGTATTTCTTCAAAAATTCTTTAATTATTTCCAAGTTATTTATTAGGAGAAATACTTCCAGAATTTTCTGGTGTTTCGTGGATAAATCGGTTACTTGCATATCATTTCCAAATTTCTGAAAAACTAATATTTGGTTTGGTTTCGTGTCTACGGCTTCTTGCAAAATGGGAATACCGGGTGAATCTAAATCTTTACCTGAATGAATAGTTTGGCTGTGGCTAGATTCGGTTTCGGACCTAACTTGCCAATGGGATTCTTTACGTAATAACTCTTCATTTATGTCTTCGTCGTCGGATAAACTTATAGGGCTAGCTGTAGCGGTTCGATTCGAGTCGGAAAGTATAATAGTGCCAGAGTCACTGTCGTTCGATCTGTTAGTCGTTTGTTCGGTTGGTCTATCTAAGTTAACTATCATAGAGCGGTCGTCGTTTTCGTCGGATTCCAGGGCATTTACTTTAAGTCTAGATAAGGCGTCGGCATTTGTATTTTTGCGGCCATTTTTGTATTTTATATCAAAATCGTATTCCTGGAGACGTAATCTCCAGCGCGTTAATTTACTTCCTGGTTCCTTAAGTTGGTAAAGCCAAAGTAAAGGTCTATGGTATGTTACTATGTCGAATTTGTGCCCGTAGAGGTAGGGGCGGAAATTTTTGGTCGCCCAAACTATAGCCAATAGTTCTCTTTCTATTGCACTATACTTCCTCTCGGTTTCTGTAAGCGTTCGGCTGGCGTAAGCTACAGGTTTATCTGAGCCTATGGTACCCTGAGAGAGAACAGCGCCGATGGCTACTTCTGAGGCGTCTGTTGTGAGGATGAAAGATTTCGTCATGTCTGGGTACTGTAAAATTGGGGCATTTACTAATAATTCTTTACATTTTTGTAAAGCTTCTTTTTATTTTTCGGTAATTTCTACCTTTTTACCCTTTTTCAAGCAGGCGGTTAGGGGTTGCGTTATTTTGGAAAAGTCTTTTATAAATCTACGGTAATATCCTATAAAACCTAGGAATCGCTTTATTTCTGTCTGAGTCTCTGGGATAGGATAGTTCAGTACTACTTTTATCTTGTCGTTATTTGGTTTGAGTCCGTCTTTAGTCAAAGTATGTCCTAGATATTGTACTTCTTTTCGGAGGAATTCGGATTTGTCTAGTTGTACTTTTAGGTTGGTTTGTCGGAGTCTGTCAAAAACTTTTCGGAGTTTTTCTAGGTGTTCTACTAGACCACTTGAATAGATTAATATGTCGTCTAAGTAGACAAGGCAGTGTATTCCTTGTAGACCTCTCAACACATTATCCATAGCGCGTTGGAACGTCGCTGGTGCGGTCTTTAAACCAAAGGGCATTCTTAGGAATTCATAATGCCCATTTTGGGTAGAAAATGCGGTTTTTTGTCTGTCTTGTTCTGAAATTTCAATTTGGTGGTATCCGGAAGCTAAGTCAAGAGATGTAAAATAGCTACTTTTACCTAATTTGTCAAATAAGTCGCAAATGTTGGGAAGTGGGTATCTATCGTCAGTCGTAATTTCGTTAAGTCTGCGGTAGTCAATAACCATTCTGTATTTAGGCTGTCCGGAAGCATCCATTTTTTTTGGAACTATGTGAACGGGGGCGCTCCAGGGTGAATGTGACTCCTGGACCACATTGTCCCTGAGTAGTTTATCAACTTGTTCTTTAATTTCCTGGGCTTGGGCTGGAGCCTGTCTATACGGTTTTATATAGATAGGGTCCTCGTTGATTGTCCTAATATGATGTTTAACTTGATTGGTAAATGTCAGCGGTAAGTTTTCACAGTAAAATATATCTTTGTATTCCTCACATAAGTCTCGTATTGCTTTATTTTCTTCATAATTTAAATGGTAAAGTCGTAATTTTTTAAAGTTTTCTTTCAGTAAGTCATCTACGTCTACGTTAGTCATGTCGTTATTGTAATTTACGTCACAAATTTCATTTTCCTCACTAATTTTAGTCACTTAGAACGGTTTTGTCACTGTCATAGTCATGTTTCTGTCCGATGCGTTTTGAATTACGGTTGTCGCAAAATAGTTTTCACACCTAACTATAGCTGAGGGCATACGTATGTTTTCGGAAAGTTGGGTAAAATTGATAATAGCGTCGCCTTTTTCCAAATTAACGGGTAATTTTACTCTGTGCTCTGAGTGCGAGAGCGTGCTTCTAAATTGATTATGTATTCGCGGTCGTAAATTATAGGTATAGCGGTTTCTTCAGTTTTCAGAATTTTCCTGCCTAAATCCATGTTGGCTTTTAATTTCGACATAAGGTCTAATCCAATTACTCCATCGTATTTTCTGTCTACGTCATATATGAAAAATTTATGAAAACCGGGTTTGTTAAAAATTTGGAAATTCGGAATTTTCACGACTTCGTTGTGGGTGCTGGTAGCATGCGTACTAGTTACTGTAAACGGTTCGTATTGCTTTAATTCACTGTAATACTCGTTAGCCTTTGTGGGGCTTATAAACGATCTAGTGCTTCCTGAATCTAGCATGAATTTTCCATCTATCTCTGGTACATAAATGTATGGTAATTTTAGAGTGGCGTCATAGTTTAACTGAATTATTTCGGGTTGTTTGGGGAGGCCGTCATATAAAAATTTTCGCTTTTAATACCTTCGTCGGCGTTTTCCGCTGCATATTCCGGGATTTCCTCGGGTTCCGGGAAATCATATGTAAGGTATTCTTCATAAGGGTAAGGGTCGTAATATTGCGCATACTCACCGTATTCAGCGTTGTAGTCCTGCGCGTCTGTAGTGTACATCTCATTAACTGGATGTCTAGGCGGGTGTGCAGGGGCAGTGCGCATTGTGACGTCATTGCTCCCTAGCTTTGGTGCTTGAGGCTGTGGTAGGCGGTAACCAAATTGAGCTGGTAGTGGGCGGTACCCAAATTGACCAGGCTGAGGGCGGAATCCAAATTGTGCAGGCTGCTGGGGTCTGAATCCGAACTGTCCAGGCTGCTGGGGTCTGAATCCGAACTGTCCAGGCTGAGGGCGGAAGCCCTGTGGACTTACCTGTGGTCCGAAGTTGGGTTTAAATCCAAACTGCGGTCTGCTTACTGCTTGGTTTTGTACAGGCTGTCTAGGCGCTGGCGGCACATATAAATTTTGGTTTCCGGGAATTCCAAATTTAAATTGTGTGGGAATTGTTGGTTTAAAGTTATTTTGAGTTTGAAGCGGCATTGAATTTTGCTTTTGGAACAAACAGACAACATCTTATAATGGTAAAAGCCATGTGGGCGTTAATTTTGAGTAGCCTATCAGAGGCACTCAAAAAATTTTGAATTTTTTCTTGAACGAAAGGCGGAAAAGACTCATCTAATATCGGCGAACCTAGAAGGCGAAGAGAACACTTGTCTACCGATTTGATGTTAGGTGCCAAATCATTAAATTTGTTAAGTATCAAATCTTTATCCGGACATGAGTCGCAAAAGAAAAGTTCGCATTTCGAAAAATTTAGCTCCAAACCAATTTGACGAAACTCGTCAATAAGAATTTCCAAATCACGTAGGACTGTGCTCGCATCGCCACCCAAAGTCCCGTCATCCAGATACCAAACGTTGAGTTTAGATTGGAGACGTTGAACAATTGGATGAATGGCCAGGCTGAAAATGGCTGGTCCGAGAGGGTCACCTTGTTGACAGCCAACGGAAGATAGCAAAACATCATTTTTGTAAATTAATTTAGTGGGTTTGCCGTAGCATTGCCAAAGAAAATTGAAAAGATCGGGAATTTTGTCTTTGACCTGTGCCAACAAGGCGTCTCGATGAACCGAATTGAAAGCATTTTTGACATCCACCTTAAGCAACACCTCTCCACAATTTTGACCGAGAAAAGTACGAAGCGAATGAACAGCAGCCTCACATCCACCCCGCGAACCAAAGCCAAGCTGTATTGGTTGAAAAAGGCTACTCAAAAGAGCAACCTTTTTTCCACAACCGGCTTTGGCTGCGAGACGACGATATGTGGTGCCAACAGCAATAGGTCTGATGCCACCATCTTTTTTGACAAGTGCGCATAGGTTAGCGCCATACAAGACTTCGATAACGTCATCATTGACCTGCCCAGATAACATGAGATTTGCCAAACCCGTTAATTCTCTCAAGAGAGACTCAGCCACCTCACCAGAGCTAAAAGATAGAAGATCTTTTAGATGTTGAGGCGAGAGACCATCTAGGCCTCCGGCTGAGCCGCTCCGAAAAGAAGAAACGGCCGCTGCAATCTCCTGAGCTGACACTTCAATGACAACGTCATCAGGGTGTGGTGGCTCAGGCAGGTGGAGACATGCTGCCGGCGGATGCTTGTCACGGAGTGACTGGACCGTATCGGGTGTGTGGGGGGCAATAGTGTCGCTGGAGAACAGGACTCGTGCGGCGCATTTGATATCGCCATCACTAATTTTGCTCTCTACTATTTTAATGGTAACCGAATCGTCTGTTTTTTTAGAATTTGGTTTATTCTGCCTTGTTGGCGGAATAATGCTTTCAAAATCTAAAGAGTTCTCTTCCGATGCGCTGTACTTTACGCAATTTTCCTTTACCCTAGTGGTAAGGGATTTTTTGTTTGTTGGGTCCGAATGTACGTAAAGCAGGGTAGGGAAAAGTCAAGAGGTGTTCCCAGGCGACTAAAGAATTTTTAGAAATAACATTCCGAATAGCAGCAGATAAACACTGCGCAACCGAAAAACGTGCACCACGCGGGATGCGTTTTAAAACAGGAAGAGAAAAAAAATAAATAAATAATAAACCGTTGGATAAATGGGCCAATATCGCATGCTCATAGTCAAATCCGATAGAAGGTATAGGCACTTCACTGTCGAACGTAGCATAAGAGAAAAAGGAGTTCCTCGTGGACCTACAGCTTTCGCACAACTAGTTGGACATACAAAATACGTATTTTTTTTTTTTTTTTTTTTTTTTTATTCAAATTAATGGCCCACAGACTCCAGGGTCTGTGCCTTTTGTTAAGTAAGTTACAATTGAAAGAATGCGACTGTACAATAGAGAGGGGTTAGTTTAAATCTTAGTCTAAGTTAGTGGTTTCATTGCACTGCGTGAATGCCACGAGCAAACCGGCGACCCGCATGCAGCACCCGATCACGAGTATGACGCATGTATCAGCCATCACTCTCCTCGACCATATTTAAGGGAAGAGAACGACCCGACACACGACGCCGCCGCAAGAAGGAGCCTTCGATGGCGAGCATGAATGCTCAAGGCATGCACGCAATGCTAGTTTCTATTTAATGCACACTTATTCTGATTTATTTTGTGAAAGCGATCACCAGCAGAGTCCAAGGCTACGTTTCCATGTGTTACTCGGTGGTATCTACTCTGCTTGTGATCGCTCCCATGTCCTTCTATTACAACTCTTTTGCCTCCTCCCGGCCCAGAGCCTCCATCACCGCCGCGTTCCGGTCTCTGATGGCCATCTGCAGGTTATAGTCCTTGATAGCCCTCAAAGACGCAGACGATGCACGCCACACGAATCGACTGATGGCATCACCTTCAATGTCGTCAGCGTAGTAGATGAAAGTTCCAGTGTGCCGAGACAATGCAACGACAGCGTGTGAGACGCTTTCGTGTAGCTTTATTCTAGGCTTAGTTTTAATGGCGATTACCGACTCGTACGTCAGTCCCTGAGCTTCGTGGATGGTAAGGGTGCGCGATCCTGAGCCACCGCCATAACCCTGGCTTATTAGGGTCTCCTTTTCTTCTTGCGTATGCACTAAGAAAAGGGTGTTGGGGAGGGTTTTGGATATTTGAGCCCCCTTGAACCTTTTCTGCTCAAGAGACCTAATACGGGGAACTGAGGAATATATACCTGAGTATATTTCCCTCAACGCATACGCGACATCCATTGGGTTTCTATGTGTGCAGAGCAACTCCTGGGTGATGTTTGCAACCAGGGTAGGGCGATGGTACCTCATCTCGAAGAGATTTTCTCTGTCGATATAAGGCAGCTGATTGACGTCCCCAATGAGGACAAGTTCGCTAGCACCAGAAAGTCGTGCAGCCATTATTATAGCTCCGAAATGGTTCATTAGAGCTTCATCCACCAGAAGGCGGCTGAAGCTCTCTTTTCCAAAACCATTTACGAGGGATGAAGCCATGGTTCGCACTCTTGATTTTACTAGATCTCCTATTCGGTGCGATAGCTTCTCTCTCAGGTCTTTTGCTGCTTCTGTTGTTGTTGTGATGATAGCGTCCCTGTCCACATCAAAGTGTCTAATCACCCATGTTGTCTTGCCACATCCTGGTACCCCGTTGACCCATTGTATCTTTGGTACAGCCCAGTTTTGCCAGCTTGTCTCGACGTCCGAGCTCCGTTCGATGGTTTTAGCCATCTCGAGGATTCTATCGTCTAGCATTATCTTCGTGCACTTGGCGGTGACTACAATTGGGTCGTTTGATGGTATCGCGTATTTTGGTCTTCCTATTCGCTCCGTCTCTCCCTCATCCAACTCCACAAAACCACTTTCTGCGCTGTAAGCTGCCATATGCTGTCCTTTCATGTTCCCTCTGATGATTTGAGAAGTGACGTTATTGTATATGGCTGCTTCTGCCTCCTCGAGTCTTGATTTTAGTAGACTCTCACTTACTGGACCACCCAGCCTAAAGAACTCCAGAATGTTGTCGCAGTTCTTAAGATTGACATTTTTTGTCGCTCTCAATAAGGCTAGGTATTCGATCAGGGCATTTCTCGCGTGGTCTCGTGGCGCTGAGGCCAAGATATAACGGGGCGAATCGACCTGTCCCATGTCGGCTCTCGTGGGGATTGCCTGAGGTGGTGAAGCCCTCCTCGAGGTCACCGTTGTCTGTGGAGGTGGTGTTTTAGGCATGAATCGGAACAAGCTCTGCATTGCAACACTGAGGAGACCCGACATGGCACCATCATTACCACTTGGGCGGAGAACGGGTCTCTCAGAAGCTGCTATTAGTTCTGCTCTTTCAGAACCAGATTGGATGGCTGAATTAGGAATGGGGTAGCCCCAGCTATCTGTTGCATTATCAAGATCGTTACTTGGAGACTTCAAAAAACTCAGATTTTCTCCTCTGTCCTCATAAACGATAACCTCATGGTGTTTCGAGGCTTTAATGCAACCCAGCCGGTCTGTGGCTTCCGCCTTCGACCGTTCAACCACCATAGCGTCCACGCTTATCACCCGGGGAGTGCTGTCCACTATCCTGATAAGATGATCAAGCAATGCGCTAGCCTGTGCAAAAGGTGACTGGGCAGCCCACTCGACTAGTGCAATCGTTTTGTTTTTCGATCTCACCAGTCGGAATCGGTGGCCGCCTGCGTCGCACACTGGCATAGCGTCATAGGATTTCCGCTTCATTGTTACTTTGGCGGTACTCCCGTTAAGTAGACATGCTAGACCAGGTGACAAGCGGACGCGTTTCTGGTTCCTAACTTGGCAAAAGCTTATTCCGAATCTTTCTTTGTTATTGTCCATAAAGAGAGCCACACCTCGAATACGAATCCCCGGAACTCCCTCTTCCGCGTTCTGCAGAATTTGATCGATGGCTACGCTTTTTGAGGGTAGTAATTCTATGGCGGGGATTGAACTCTGTGTAGCTTCTGTGGACTGTGTGTGTGTTAAATGTGTTGGAATGGGATCAAGTGTTAGAGTGGATGGCAGTATGTTAACGTTAGGTAGAGTGGGTTGAAGTGTTAGGGTAGTGCGGGATGGTAGGGTAGTGGAGGGTGTTGAGGTGGGAATGTGTTGTTGGTTGGAGTGGAGAGTGGAATTTCTTTTGGCCGCAATTCTGAACGACCTCTCCATAAAGGACAGAAGAAATTGTCTGGTTTTTGGATCTGCTAAGATGTTATGGAGATCTGAGACCACTAAATTTCTGTCTATCATTATTTCTAGGTCGTGTCGTGCGGCCGAGAATCTAGGGCAATCAATGAGTATGTGCCAGACCGTCTCGGAGACATCGGGGTCGCACTCGCATCCAGGGCTGTTCTTGATCTTGAACCTGTACAGATATTCAGCTATTCCTCCATGTCCCGTCACAGCTTGAACCTGAAAAGGAGTCAGTTTCGTGACGCGTGTCACCCGATAAGCATTTGCGATATCCGGGAAGAACGTCTGAGTGACTTTACCTGTATCTGACGTTTCGTATCGGTCCTGCCACTTTTTAACTGACTCCTCGCGAATTCTGCCTTTGACGTAGGACAGGGGGATCCCCTCATAGTCCCGCGAAGCTTCAGTGAGTGCCGCTGATTTTGCGAGCTCATCAGCTCTCTCATTGCCAGCGGTGCCCACGTGCGCTTTCAGCCAGAAAAGACGAAGAGATCTCCCTTCTGCAGAGATCGTTCGAATGTTCTCCTTTATCCTCTTTGCCAAAGGATGACTCGTTTTGGGGTTCCTAAGCAGTTCGAGTGATGATCGTGAATCACTTAAAATGTTGACTTCAGAGTTTCCGCTTGTTGCCACCATTTGAGTCGCTCGGCAAAGAGCATAAAGTTCCGACTGGAAGACTGTGCATTCGGGGTGTAGCTTGAATTTTGAGTACTTCACTTCCCTGCCGTTTTCCCACCAGGTTAGAGCTGCACCAACTTGACCCTTGATTTTGCTACCATCTGTGTAGATTTGGGGTCCATCGGGTAGGCTTGAGGGGTTTTCTAGAAGCTCGAAGTCCACAGATATCTGGGTGGACGGGTGTGGCTGGTCCAGGTAACTGACATTGCGTTCGAGCTCCACTTCCGGTGGGAGATATTCTTGGGAGAAGTTTTTCTTCGCTCTGTACAGGCTTGCCGCTTCCTGGATTCGTAGGTCGATGGGGAGTAGACCTGAGAGGGCGAGTGCTGACTTGAGAGAAACAGTACGATATGACTTACAAATTTTCTGGGCAAAACCTCTTTGGAGTGCGTTCAAGTGAGACTTGTTTTCCTCGAGGTCTGCCGCTTGCGCCCATACGTTTGAGGCATACATGATGATGGGTTCCACCACTGCGACGTAGATGGTCCTCGTGATTTCGCTGTTCAGTCCCCAGGTCACTTTCGCTGCGCGCGCGAGCTGTTTGTAAATGCTCGCCACTTTTTTACACTGTGCGTTTATGTGCGCTTTGAAATTGAGCCTTCGGTCGATCAACAGGCCTAATAGCTTGATTTCTTCAACAAGATTAAGCTGAACACCTGACATGATTAAGTGTGGGGGTTCATACTTCAACTTTCTTGTAAACAACATCGCGTTGGTTTTTTGCGCTGCAAAGTTGAGTTTATTTCGTATTCCCCATTCCACAATCATATCTAATGTGTGATTGGCCTGTTGTTCGATGATGGATGATGACTGACTTGTAAACACGAGGACGACGTCGTCCGCGAATGCTTGACAGTAAACTCCCTCAGCCTCCAGCAGTTGCAGCAATGAGTCTAGAATTAAATTCCAAAAGGTGGGTCCACTGATTGAGCCTTGGACACATCCTTTGGTTGTTTCCCTCTCGTGTGCTGCTCTAGCATAGTTGACTACGACCTTCCGGTCTAGGAGGTATGAGTTTCCTATCTCATAGAGGTTAGTTGGACACCTCTTCTTCGCTAATTGATCTTTTAAGGTGGGCCACCATGCATTATCAAAGGCGCCCTCTATGTCCAGGGAGACTAGGAGTACTAAATTTTTGTTGTTCACTCCAGTTTTTATGTGCTCTACCAGGTCATAAAGGGCATTTTCAGTTCCCCGTTGGGGCATGAAGCCGTACTGTCTCTGACTGATGGTTGGGAGGAGATGCCATTGGAATCGGGCCACCAAAAGCTTTTCGACGATTTTACCGGCGACGGGCAAGAGACCTATAGGACGGTAAGATTTCGGGTGTGTGTAATCTGTCTTACCGGGCTTGCGTAAAATGACCACATGCGCTATTTTCCACTGCTTGGGGAAATATCCCAGCGATAAGCACTTATTTGCGATGGCTAGGAATATTTCTCTTTCAGCCCTTATAGCTGCAGCGCAAATGTCAGCAGTAAGCCCATCTATTCCAGGTGCTTTTTTCGGATTTAGTGTACGTAACACAGATTCTAATTCTGCTAACGTGAATGGGGGGTCATTTTCTGATAGGTCCTTTGGTGTTTCTGTTGTCCGTCCCCTCAGTTCTGCATGGCACGGTAGATCTGTGCTAACAGAATCATCGGGATAGAAAGTTCTGGCTAGTAGTTCTGCAGAGTGCTGCGGGGACAGGGTGTTGCCTTCGGTGTCACGCAGAAGCAGGTCATCTTGTCTCACCGAGGTTTTTCGGATCACCCTGTAGATCTTGTCCCACATGCTAAATACGTATTCCTAATGGCACAACTACGCGCAACACCTATAGATCATCATCATCATCGTCATCATTTCAGCCATAGGACGTCCACTGGTGAACATAGGCCGCCCCTAATGATTTCCATTAAGACTGGTTGATAGCGGCTTGCATCCAGCGCGATCCTGCGGTCCTAATAAGGTCATCCGTCCACCTTGTGGGTGGACATCCTACGCTGCGCTTGCAGGTACGTGGTCTCCACTCGAGAACTTTTCGACCCCATCGGTCATCAGTTCTCCGCGCTATGTGCCCTGCCCATTGCCACTTCAACTTGCCAATCCGCTGGGCTATGTAGCCTTGGTTCTTCTACGGATCTTCTCATTCCTGATTCGATCTCGCAGAGAAACTCTGAGCATAGCCCTCTCCATGGCTCGTTGGTTCAATGCTTGTAAATACACCTATAGATATGTAATACATATATGACATTCCTGTATTTTCTTCATCGACTTGGCATTTTTTCTTACATTTCATATTGATGATTTTCTTCGAGCGTAAAAAATGAAGGATATTTTTAGTTTTTATTATTTGAGGAAATAAAACACTGAATTAACACCAATGTATCATATTTAATTAGTTTAAATTCTTTGTTTACCCTTTTCATTACAACACTGAGCGCAAACGTTAAGAAAACTTTGTAAAACTTTACGATAGGTACGTACAAGTTAAAGTACCTATCTACCTGTCTATTCACAACTAACTCAAGTTATTACCTAACTTCCGTGAAGAACTTGGTAACAAGTAGTTAATATCATATAAATATCTAATATTAAACTTTTCATCTCGTAGATACAAACATTGTCGTGAATCAGTTCTCTTACAATACTTCTTCATAATACAGCTAAGTTTCAATTGGAATAGCGTATTACTATTACTACAGAATATAATATAATTAGTATTACCTCCAGTCATTTTTGCAAAGTATCCTAGTTAGATTCTGTTAGTCTAATAAAACATTAAACATACAAAAAAAATATTCAATAGTTAAGTGCTTTTAAAATTTATTTTAATTTTACAGTTTTGCAAAATTTCGCGCGTAATTCACGAAAACGATGGATGCCATTATTTTACTCAGTGGTCGTGAATGACGTCACTAGGCTATGTAAACAATGCGTGTAAATATTTTTCACGATGGTCTCTTTGTTTGTAAGTTTAAGATTTAAGTTTAAAAAGAGTTATTATAAATGGTTAATAATGAGTTATCTTAGGTGTGCTGTTCCTGGAATACTAGTGTACAAACACGGGGCAAATTATTCAATGTTTACATAGCCGAATGACGTCATCACATAGCGACGAATATGTTATACAATGATTAAAAAAATGGAATATTTTTTATTGATTTTTAAAATTTATTTTGTTATTTTGTAAATCTAAAACGAACATTTTCTGATTGCTTTTTGCCTAATCTATCTCAAAAATACATTTACAGATTTTTTCTCGTATAACATAATATGGTATTTAACTATTAGTTAATTAACCGTATAACATAATATGGTATTTAACTATTAGTTAAATACCATATTATGTTATACGGTTACCGGTAACTTAAGCATAACCTCTTGCGGTAGCTTCAAACCAACGCAATATTTTTTTTGGGTTATTTACAGATAAACTGCTCAATGGAAGTTTACAAAAAAAAGGAAGTACATATTAGACTTTTATATGCGAAAACTTAGATTAATCTAAGTGCGAAAACTTGTTAATAGTGGATAGTTACTTAAGATCTTAGTAATTTAACTTATATACATAATACATATATATTACTGCATGTTTTCCGAATTAAATAAAATAATACATCTAAAATCCAAAATGATGGTTACCTAGTCTATGCACAAAAGTGCATCGACTGATTTTCATTTTAGTTTATGCACACTTGTGCATATACTGACCACTATTTTGGTTAAAGGTGTACTTACCTTGTTGATACTTCCTATTCATGGCCAATAAATAAGTTTTTGCAAACTTTCAATAAGTAGTTTTTCTGTAAATGGCAAAAAACTATTAAAAAAAAAACAGTGGATAACGCGCTAGTCGGTATTTACTCATGAATACAAACGTCAGTGGATACCTACACCGTTGTTTGATGTTGTTTTTTTTAGTTCACATACTTTGCATACGGAAAGTATAATAAACAAACAATTAAACCCCTACATTGGTTTTACTCACTTTAGTACAAAAATATTGAGATAACTTCAAGATACTTTCTCTTGAAGTTATCTCAATATTTTTGTACAGATAAACGGAATAATCAATGTCACCCTACGTCTGAGTAGGTACCTACGCCCGAGACGTTTTGGTAGGTAGTAAAGTTATTGTCTGGAGTGTAGGGTGCATGCAATATAATTTTCTTTGGAATAGTTTGACAAACAATTGATCAAAAAAAAGACGAACTATTAATGAGCGAAATATGTTCTATTTATGATATCTATTGCGCGATAAACATTTGTGCACTGAATAAAAAGTCATGCTGTATTAAAGATTAACAATAATACCAATTTTTCTTTCCCAAATCAATGCGTAATGATAATAAAACTATAAACAATATTTTGCATTCGAATGAAACAACCCTTGAAAATTTTCATTTTTCACACTGATTTTAAGTAAGCTTCGGGAAAGCAAATAATTAAAATAAGTAAGTAAATCACTAAAGGACTAAATTGAGTTGACAGCGGTTAAAGCGACATAGTTTATATACCTATTCATAAGTTTAAATAACTTTTACTTGAATAAATAGATTAGACAATTACAATTAGATTCGGACTGACATTGGATGCCGCCATTGTCGAATGTCATATGTGTCCCTCAGAGCAAATAAAAAAAATTATGAGAGAATGCTGTGAACAAACATGTGACGCCGACCAAAACTACGCCTCGCCGTGTAAAGACAATTACACACACATCAACGTACAAGGAAACTACGCCTTGGCTTGTCAGTCGAACTATGTCGGCGCGGCAGTGACGCACTCACACATGTATAAAAAACCGGCTTCACTTGACTGTTCAACGACGTTCCCTCTTGATGTTTTTATTTGCTCTGAGATGTGTCCATGTGGAAGCAGCGTCGATAAGTATAGACTCCACAGACGTTGCTGGTAAATTTTCCCGCCACGGCTCTTTAAATGACATTATTAAAATAACGCTTGCCACTATCAACATCTCAGCTATTTTAGAACCAGCTAGCATAGCTCGTGATGACGTACTGATGGCTTAACATTTATCTCCTGGGAGCGTGGAAGGGCTCTGGTATGGGACGCAACATAAATAAATAATAAAATAAAAATAAAATAGGTAGTTTTTATTTCTGTAACCAATAGTTTCTTAAATTAATGTAGATTGGAGCCTTCTATTAGGTATAAAAATACCTGTTTCAGAAGACCCCTGCGTCGATACCTTGGGCCTTTCTCGCCTCAGTAGGACAATTCAAAAAGCTGGAGCCGCGGTGGAGCCCGCAGAAGACGCTGAGCGGAGTAAACGGAGCAAATACGCATCACAAGAACAACGGCGACAAGAAAGACTCATTCCTTGCGCAAAGAATTTCTCTAGCAGTTCAGCGCGGGAATGCAGCCAGCGTTTTTGGCACCCTTCCACAAAGACACAGTATTTTTTTCGATTTTTAGCCTCTGTTATATGTTTAGGTAGGTATTTTATTTTGTGTAGTATTTTATTTTAAGTAGTATAGAAAAGTTCTTAGGACCACCTTCCAGCTCCATCATCAGACCCTGGTTACCATTGAAAGACAAACTACTCGTCAAGACGATTCAAATGAGCCCAAGCTCGACGAGGTTGTATCGTTTCATTGCAAAGTTCCTTTGGCCACCTTCCATCTCCATCATCAGATCAGCACCATGTCATCATAATATTGCATTGTCACGTGTTTTACACATGCATGTATGCAAAATTTCAGCTCAATTAGAAACCGGAAAGTGGATCAAATTTAAGTTGCAAGATTACAGTACAGACAGACAACGAGACAGGTGAAATTGTGTAAAAATAGATTTTCAATTAGCATTTTCATCATCCAAAGAATATCCTTACGAAATTCAATGTTTTTGCCACACAGGTAAACTACTCATCGTAAATTTACAGAAACTCATTTAACGGCCATGAATAGTTAGTGTTAACGAGGTATACACACCTAAAAACCAAAATAGTGGTTAGTGTGTACACAAAAGTGTAAACAATTTTTTTCCTTAGTTTTGAGTACATGCACTTTTGAATTTTGCGCAGTGATCTAGACATAGGGTCTTAAGTTACGAGTTCGTATCGTTGACTAGTTGGTCCTTAAAGGAGACTTAAGTACATTAAGGAAAATTAATAAATTAAGTAAATATAAGGTACCTAAATCTTACGCATGATCTCTGACTCCAAACTAAGCTAAGCTTGTAATATGGCTGCCTGAAATTGATGTGCCTACTACATATTTGTAAATACATACTTTTTAAACATAATTACGTCCAGACACAGAGAATGTTTGTTCTGGGTGGAAATTGGACGATCCGTATACTGTGTCTACAGCGGAAATATACACATGTATGTTGAGGATATGGCTGCTGCAGTATCCAGTGCGGACGTTCTGGCGCGTGAGCTGAACGAGACGGCCTTGCAGTTGGCTGATTGGTTCAGGGTGAACGGACTCGCCCTGAATTTGTCGAAAACACACTCTGTGCACTCCTGTCAATCATGTCGTCAAACGCAGACATTAGTAGTACATATTTAAGGTAAAAGAATAAACCAAGTTAATACCACGACTTGGTTTCGAAATTGACAAAGGCGTGACATGGGAAAGCCATATCGACAAACTCTGCAGCAGACTGGGCAGTGCGTGCTTCGCTTTGAGCCGTGCTGCTAAAGTGATACCTACTGAATCAGTAAGATCATGTTATTTTGCTACGGTCCACTCCCTATTGCAATACGGCACAGAGTTGTATGGCAGGGCCGCTGAGTGGAAGAGAGTGTTCACACTTCAAAAGCGTGCTATTCGTGCCATTGCAGGAATACCACGTGACGCACGCCCCCATTTTAAGGAATATGGGATAGTGACACTACCGTCGGTCCTAATATATCAGGTGGCGGTATATGTCAAATTAAATTTGACCTCGCACAAGACGCCCAGAAGCAGTCGGCTCAAGGACCGACTTGCTGAGGTGCCGCATGTCCTGGAAAAGACGGCCAAGTCCACGCACGTGATGGGCCCGTCAGTTTATAATAAACTACCAAAGCAGATCAGGGAAGCTTTAAATCAAAGCTGAAACACTGGCTTATCGAGCAGACGTTCTACAGCTATAACATTCAAATTATAGATTTTACTTATGTACCTACCTACATTGATTATATTATTAATTATTTATTTGATAATTTTATTGTGACCACATTTTGATGAATTATGTATACACATAAATGTTATTTTTATTTAAGGACTAATTTTACGATAATTACAGGTACAAAATATACCATTTTTTATGTTTCTAATTGGAAATTCTTACAATGTATGTATTGACCTGTAACCATTGTTATCAACAAATTGATTATGTTTATGATTTTTTTTGACATAGGACAAGGGATCCCTACGTAAACCCAGGACGTGCCTGTGAGAGCTACCGATTTTTAGTACTTAGCACTCACAGGCAATTCATTCATCAGCTCATTTATATTTATTTTTTCAATGTTTTCCTTTATACATTTGACCATTGGGAGACACGTTTTGTGATTTCACAATAATTTGAGTGACGACCTAGTCACTTGAAAATACTCGAAATGCTAACTAAAGTATCTTCGCTTGATAGGTCTCACTGCTTGAGTTACTTGGTATTATGCAAAAAAAATCTGATTTGAGTGCAATGTAAAAGGTACGTGTTTGACTTTATGGCGGTTGTCCCACCAGATTAAAGCAGCGTAAAAAGTATACCAGACCCGATTTCAGGACAAACTAGTTTTGCCTAGGCTAAACTAGTTCTTTCTATACGCGATAGGATTGACTAGTATAGTCTAGTCCAAAAAAGGTTCATCCTAAGCCCGATAGGATAAACCAGTTTAGGCTAGGCCAAACTAGTTCCCCCCCGAGTGGGTTCCCGCCTTGTCGTGGCGGGGGGGCTTAGTAGCCAGGTAGGGCCAACCTGGTGAACCAAGAGGAACCCGTGGTGGGGCCGCTTCTCCGGGCTTTTGCCTCCAAGCCTGAGTAGAAGCTGGCCAAAGTAGGTTGCGTGCCTTATGGGGGGCACCGCAACTGAGGGGGGCTGCAGTGTCGTATAGGAGGCACTGCGGCTGAGGATTGGAGGCCGCGGCGGGAGAGGACTGCTGGTGTGTCGTTGCCACTTTCCCTGCCTTCAGCGGCCTCGACGGGGTCGCCACCGTTTGATGGCGGACGCGGTGAGGCTGCAGGGGAAGAGGAGTGTCGGTATGTCGTCGGCCGCTGTCCCTATCCTCTGCAGCCGTAGTGGCAGGCGCGGGGCCACTTAAATTGACCCGTCGCATCGGGACCAGGGCTGTCGGACACGGATACTGTCCGACGCCCAGTGCTGGTTGGTCCCAGGTGGGGGATGACGAAGTGCCTGGTGTTCGGCACGTCGTCATTCTGGAGGGAGCGCAAGCTCCGAGGTGGGGCCCGGTTTGGGCCAGCGCTGTCGGGTGCCGCGGAAGAGTGCGAAAGCGTGCCCGTAGCCCCGACACCAAGCGCAGTGGCGGAACACCCAGGGGTTTTGGTGGGTATGTCGTCCAGCAATGGGTGGAGACTCCCACATAACCACCCGCCTGTCCCGAGGTGCGGTGGTATCTTTAAAAGATTTCCCTTGGACAAAAAAAAAAGGCCAAACTAGTTGATTCTGACATAAATGCGTACACTCCAGGATAAACTGGAATGACCTAGTCTAAACATTAAAGTATACCTAGAAATCCAAAACAAATAGATAAACTGAATAAAATACTCCGTGATTGGAAAAAGACTCATTTTTATTAAAACAATAACAGATTCATCAATAAAATAATAATGCTAACTAATAATAGGTAATACAAACTATCACACTAGGTATAACAAATAATATGTTTTATTTTAATTGAAGAAATAATTATACTTCAACTATTAAAATTACTATCTAAACAGTTAATGAAATAGTAACGTTTAAAAACTCGTGTTTCATTGACTGATTCACTGACTCACTCACTAACTTATGGATCAAAAACCTAACCCATTTCCAGATTACCTAGAATCTTGATATTTGGTACCAAGGTAGACTATCGGGCATGTACAAAGGAAAACATCTAAAAACTGAAAATTATTGATAATAACTACTATTAACAAAGTAATTGTACAATTTACCCAACCAATACTCCAAATATGGCGTTAGCGTCGCGGGGCGCTGAGATTTTTGATGGATGAACTATGCCAATTGTGATTGTGTTGATACTGGATAACTTTTTCAGAGACAAGTGTACTATGATAATCATGATGTAACTAATATTATTTCTGAACAAAAATTAATGATATCTCATCAAAAACATAAATGTAAAATGGGAACCAAAGTGTCGCCATCAAAAGAGTTGAGACACGGCGGCCAAGTGTTCTAGAGAAAATCCTAAAATTTTAGCTACAAGAATATACCTACAAGATTATAAGAGATTTACTTATGGTCGTGATTTGATTTGGCTAGTTTTCACGTAAAGACAAATACTTATCAAAAAATTTCACACTTAAGTCATACGACAGTTACTGTACTTTCTGTTTACACTGTACTCATTCTTTAAACTAGCCAAGTCAAATCACGAGCTTGAATTACATAAATAAATCCCTTTAAGTATATTGTTTTAGGTATGTTCTCCTAGTTGAAATTTTAGGATTTTCTACAGAACACTTGGCCCCCGTGTAAATCTCAATTATTTTGGTGGCGATACTTTGGCTCCCATTTCACATTTACACCATTACACCAAAAAAGCACACCATTTTACATGGTGTGCTTTTTTGGCACTTAGAATTGCAGAGTACCATTGCCTTCTTGCACTGGCATCTGTTTGTGGAACAGCTTTTGTTGCAACTGCATGTCACAAAACCTTGGCCTTGTTAAAAATTGGTTTAGACTAGGCCGTACCAGTTTATCCTGGAGTGTGCGCGTTTGGCCTAAGCTGTACTAGTTATTCCTAACGCGTATAGAAAGAACTAGTTTAGGCTAGGCAAAACTAGTATGTCTTGAATTCGGGTCTGGCCGGTAACATATACATGTTTGTGTAGACGACGGACTTATTAGGTATTCTAGGATATCATCTACCAACAACAAAAAGCCAAACACAATCCAATCCAAAAAGAAATGGCGAAAAATATCAGCCATATTGTACATTTCGTCGAGAGATACTGAACTGTTAGGTCTGGTAGGAATGAGTTCATGGTTGGCCCCATAATAAGAGTTGGTCATCATTACGAATACAATGATGAGTATATAGTGTGGTTCAATATCAATTTACTTCTACTAACATCAATAAATTTAATGCATTGTTGTAACATTTTTCCATCTTCACATATTAAAAATAACTAATAATAATAATAAATATTTGTGGAACATCTTACACACGGTCTCTGACCCCAAACTAAGCAAAGCTTGTGATATGGCTGCCATAGACTGATATACTATATATACTTTTTTTTAAATACATGACTTCTATAGATAGTAACTAAATAAAACCCAGACACAGAGCAAATACTTATGTTCGTCACATAAATATTTGCCCTGCGTGGGTATCGAACCCACGCCTCTTTGATCCAGAAGTTAGGGTCACCACTGAGCCACCGAGGCAGTCTATTATTATATTATCCTTTACTAACACGTATCTTATCGCGTATTCAACACATTTCTTTGGAATGTTTGTATATCTGTAGCAAAGCAAGTTTTCTTTCGAGGTAAATAGGTATATCGAATTAATAATAATATCGACTGATGTTATGACAATAATAACACGAAGTATACTTACACTATTTGCGCTGTAGCATGGTGTGGGCGAGAATTGCTTTTTTACAAGCTTTAATTTACTTTCACTTGTCTCTTTGTCTGTCGTTCTGTAATGAAATCTTGCAAGTTAAATTTGATCCACTTCCCAGTTACCGATTGAGCTGAAATTTTGCACACGTGTAAATCGCGTGACAATGCAATATTATGATGACATGGTGCTGATCTGATGATGGTGATGGAAGGTGGCCAAAGAAACTTAGCAATGACACAACCTCATCGAGTTTGCGTTCATTTGAATGGTTTTGGCGAGTAGTTTGTTTTTCAACGGTAACCAGGGTCTGATGATGGAGCTGGAACGTGGTCGTAGGAACTCTGTAATGAAACGACGCAACCCTATCGAGTTTTGGCTCGTTTGATCCGTCATGGCGAGTACTTGTTTAGTAAAAAACTTGGTTTAAAAAAAAGATTTCTTTAATGTAATACTTGTTAAAATTCAATTGGGGTTTAATTTGCCGCACTTTACATTATGACTTAGTATTATAGCTGTAGGTACGTAGTATTATTATATCTTCTTTGCTGTTCTTTGTTTTTGCTCAAAATTCGAATATTTCGCTCGAATTGTTTACATTATTGTTGATTTTTCAAAAAAAACTCAGCCGATTTCTTTAAAATTTATATGGGCCCACCCCGGGAGCACCCCTTTCGAACTAAAAAAGAATGTTTCGATTCGGTTCACAATTGGCGAAATTATCTATGAGCATACACAAAAAATACATACAGACGAACATAGAACCTCCTCCTTTTTGGAAATCGGTTAAAAAGCAACTGTCACCCGTACCATGCTACAACGCAAATAGTAGATATATAGATTAATGACTGGTCTTGTTGCGCTCGACGCGAGAGCAATCATTAATTTAAGGTACCTAGTATGCTAGTACTTATAAAAATACTTTTTAATATTTTCAAATGTTTTATACAGACATAACAAATTGTCTGTAAGTCGTAAATTTCTTTTAAGATTTTTAAATATTAAGTATCATTACAAAGTATCACGTTTCAATAATTATCAAAATGATTACGTATTTATAAATTTGAAATATCTTCCAAAATATTTAGTAAGTTAATAGTTATTTACTAATTTGACACACCGACTTACATATTAAGCCCGATTACAGAGACGCCATCGTAATTATAATAGCTAAATTTCATAGTTCTGTTTCTTTTTCACTTTAGGCATTCAATAGAGAGAACGCTTTTTACGTTGCTATTAAATTTACGGCTGGCTATAATCGGGCTAAATAACTAATATTATGTTATTAGTTAGACATCCGATTTCATGATTCTCTTTTCATTTTATTAACCAATGAGCTTTCGCCGTGTGAAATAAAATACTTATGCACCAATCAACATTTTTTATGTGACGTCATTCTGAATCGAACATGATGGAATACCTACCCAAGATGGCGATTTATTTATTGTTAATGAACTTCTATAATATGAAGTCCAAATGCAAATCCTACATGGCGGAACACCCCAAGATGGACGAAACTGTTGAGACTTGTAATATTTTTGTAACATCTGTAACAACACAGTTTGACAATAAATGATTCTGATTCTAATATTTTTAAATACATACTTATACATCACAAAAACATTTGCCCTGGGTGGGAATCGAACCCACGCCTCCTTGGCGCAGTAGTTAGGGTTACTAACCACTGGGCCACCGATGCAGTCTACCTAATTCATAACCTGAAGTCATTTATAACTACTAAATACGATTAACAATTATGAATCTGTAAGAAATACTTAAAACATTAATTCGATACCTATATTCGACAAAGTGCACACCACTTAATTTTATAATAATATCAGTACTACGTATATTAACATTTATACAAGTTTAAAAAAATAGGAACAAGGAAAGAAATAAATCTAACTTAGTAACTTAATATGACTACATTTATGAGAGTTATTGTGAATAAAAGTGTAAATGTGAAATTGTTATCCTTAAAAAAGTACTTGAGCAATTCCTGAATCGGAGTCTACCTACTTCCTACCCTGTTTTATCCATTCCTTCTTAGGGTGCGTTCACATTATGTAACCTTCACATTTTGTGGACATTCTATGTACACATTCCTGAAATATGTTACATAACCTTACTAGTTTCGTTTGACACACAGAATAAAAATTACTAGAAACTTGACGCGCAATAAGTATTTATACTGCATAAAATATAGCTTGATCTCTGCGACAGTGACATTGACATAGAAGATTGTCATTTTTAGAGTTAGGATACTGGTGGACAAAATCGATTACCAAACAATGTTTTAATGAAATCATATGAGTAGTTGTAGGTGAGAAATTGGATTTTATTTACTTACTATTATTTGAGATCAAGTATCACATGTAAATAATGTTATGATATTAATTAATTAAATTACGATAGTATTTATCGACGTTTTTCACTAGTATCAATGCTAATGTAACAATTAAACCGAATTATGGGTTTAATTTAATTACACATGTAAATAATGTTATGATATTAAAATATACAATAAAATTAATAATAAATTAAGTATTATTTATAATGTCGTTAGTATATAAAATATCGATATTTTTAATTAAAACTCTATCTAAAACTCTGTGGTCACGATCATTCGTCGCCCATCACTAATCGGCATCTCCATAAAGTATGACATTGACATGTACTGTCTGTACTCTTAAGAAATTCAGGACTTCATAGGCGTGATTTTTCTGACAGCTGTCGCAGAGATCAAGCTATATTTTATAGAGTATAACAGTGGAGGGTTCTTCACACCACAAAAATGTATGGAATTGGCATGATGACTGGGTAATTATAATTAGTCCATAAGTTAGATTATTAAAAAATATTGGACACGTATTTTTTCTTTTGTCAATCAAACAACAAATGACAAAGATAAACCTTGTCAAAGTTTGGGAGTGGGGGTCGTGATGTCACTTCTCTTACAGAAGTCTATACATTTGTATGGCACTTGTGAAGTCACGCGGAACTTTGACGGGCTATATCTTCATCAATGTTTGTTTAATTGACCAAAGAAAAAATACGTGTCTAATACTTTTTGGTGGTCTATCTGACGGACTAATTATATGTATTTTTTTAGTCGTCACGCCTATTGTCAGCCCTACAACTGTCAAAATTATCAAATATGTTATAAAATTTGACTTATCTCACCGTGGAAAATCTAGCCTCATCCGCAATCGAGATTTACGGGATTATCGTTAAAGACTCTTTTTAACACACAGCTGATAGGATAACAATATAACAGTCGGTAGTATAACAATCGGTTTCAAATTTTAACGCTTTACTGTCACCGTGAACTCCACTACACGCATTAGGTTTGCTTATTGATATTATTTATTTAAGTTTTTATTGAACTAATGAAAACTTATAACTTTTTTATCCGCACCCGTTAACCATTGTCGTTTCTGAGAAATTTGGCTTGTGTTCCTCTATCTGTTCTCCGCCGTTCAATAATCATCATAACCATAATTATCAGCCGTAGGACGTCCACTGCTATACATAGGCCTCCCCTATTAATAATTTATTTGTATTCCTTCAAATTTTACGCAGGTACTTTCCAGGGTAGTTTATATTGAGCTTGTATATTTCGTTTGAGCTGCTAGAGTGAGTTGGTTCCGAAGATGCAGTGATGGTATCCGAAGATGTTGATTTATTAACACAGCGCTCAGAGCTGCAACGTCTGCCGTTGGCAGTATTAAAACTGGTTTCTTCCTGCAAGATTTCTTTGTCGTTCAGGAATCGTTGTTTGTAGATGAAATCTTCCCCGGTAGGGGAAGTGATGAAGCCGGCGCTGCGGCAAGGATGTATCTCTCCATTGAACTGGATCCTGTGACATTCTATGTTGACTCGGTGCATTCCTAAGCCATGTTGCTCGTTGCGTTGAGAATCACCTGCACAACACAATTAATAACATGTATTAACATATTTATTATGACTGCGACAAAGAGGTCATTCAAGAGGCTTCCTTCATTTTTTACTAACGTTTCGGGAAAAAATGGAAATTAAAAAAATGTGACCCTAAAACGAGTAGATTAGACCTCGAGAGGATAAAGTAGCATTTTTGACCGACGAACCGGAGGAGGTACTCAATTCTTCTCGATCCTATCAGACCTCTGTGCTATGTGCCCTGCCCACTGCCATTTCAACTTGCCAATCCATTGGGCTTTGTCGGTAAATTTGGGTTTTCTAAGTATGTCCTCATATCTGATTCAATATCGCAGAGAGACTCCGAGCATAGCCCTCTCCATAGCTCATTGGGCCACTTGGAGATTACCTAACTTAACTAATAATAAGACCCATACTGAGAGATCACGTTTCTATGCCGTGGCACTGGCAACATAATATATTAGTCGAAAACTTTCGACTTGAAGTACTTATTAAGTAGGTAGGTACATATGTCGGATGGGAAGACGTTAGAAGTTACGCAATTTTCCGAACGCTGGCCAGCCGAATTAGATTCGGCGATTGACCTTTTTCTTGAAGTCGGACCTTCCTAACTGGACTACTTGTCCTAGGTAAACGTACTAGTCAACGGGTGTGTACAATATGGGCATTAGGTACCTACACGTGACCTCACATTCGTTTGGGATATCTCCCAAACATTATGATGCAACAGAAGCAGAACCCTTTTTAGAGTTCCATAATAGTAAAACAAAGCCGTGGTCTAGTGGTGACGCCCGCTCTACAATCGTGAGGTCGTGGGTTGAAATCCCGGTCCCGTACCAATGAATCCCTTGGAATTTATGTACGGAGCTTCACACCACTGGCTTTTCGGTGAAGGAAAACATTGTGAGGCAATCTGCATACGTCAGTAGAAGAAATTTGATGGCGCATGTGATTCCACCAAACCGCACTGGGCCAGCGTGGTGGATATGGCCCAATCACCCTTCGTGGTTAAGCCTACGTCTTGCAGTAGACTTTTAAAAAGCCTGGTACAGTACAGTAAAACAAGGAACCGTTATGTTGTCTGTCTGTAGGTCTCTGTCTGTTGGTCTCTGCGACCTCATGTCACAAAGCCCCATAACTCCTACGTTTATAAACCGAATTGTATGGAAGAAGGATGATAGTAGCCCATACATACGAGTACCAATACCTGACACACACATTTTTTGCTAAGTTTTTAATGACAATGATGTACATCAGATTAATAGAGACTCCGATACTTATTAGTAAAATTGCCTTTCTGTTGACTTGTAACTAACGTTATGAATAAAATGATTATGATATGATTAATACAGGATTATTTCTAATCAATTAGCATCCTTTCAGGGGCTTATTCTGTATATAAAAACTAACAACTTTTGTTCTACGACTTTTATTAAAAAGTTGTTGTTCCATAGAAAAATATCGTTCACCCTCGACAAAATGTATGGAACAACTTTTTTTTTGAGTTTTGACAAAAGCCGCAAAATTTTCAAGGTGTACGTTGGGTTATGTAAATTTACAAGAGACAAAAATATTCTCAGCTTTATTTTGGTATAAGGTGCTAAATTGGTTAAAAACAGCCAGGTATTTTTTTTATAAATATTTACTTCAGACTGCGTTACATTATTCTTTAAATTTTATTTAATTTATTATGTCGATGAACATACACAAAAAAAACACACAGCCGAACATAGTACCTCCTCTTTTTTGGAAGTAGGTAAAAACAGGGTATTATCATAATCATCATTTACTGAACCCTATCATACGCGTGTCTCGACACGCTTTTGACAACTTATTTTATCTTCGAGAGAAAAAGCAATGAGGAAGTAATTTTCCTGTCTTAACCATCAAAAACATCTGCTTTTTTCCAGATGTTTACTTATTGTTCCTATACTCAATATAAATAGCTCGTCTCCATTATATGCGGATTTGTTATTGAAGCTTTTATTCAGAAGGTTCTAATGCTAATAGAACGCTTTAAGGGAAATACTTTCAGATAATTAATTATTTTCAAGAAATACTAAACCATTCAATTTGTAAATTATGCTTGTTTTGACCGACGAACCGGAGGTGGTACTCAATTCGACGCGTATATTTTTTTTTAACTATAACCACACATAATTTTTAGGGTTCCGTACCTCAAAAGGAAAAACGGAACCCTTATAGGATCACTTTGTTGTCCGTCTGTCCGTCTGTCCGTCTGTCCGTCTGTCCGTCTGTCCGTCTGTCCGTCTGTCCGTCTGTCCGTCTGTGTGTATGTCAAGACTCTTTATCTCTGGAACGCGTAAAGATATCGAGTTGAAATTTAAACTATATACGTATATCTATGATCTCTTACAGTTGTGTAAAGGAAACAATTCCCAGTTATCACATAAAGAAGTTAGAGCTGTTTACATCGTAAAAAACCGCTTATTTCCACACTCAGAAAAATCAAAACCTACAGGGTACTTTCCGTTGACATAGAACTATGAAATTTGGCGAAAAGCATCGTCTCAGAGTATACATATAGGAATAAATCTGAAAATTGAACATTTTTATTTAAATCACAAAAAATAGGGCTTCAAAATTCACAAAATATGGGTTTAAAATTCAAAGTGCGTAAATCGTATCATGTAAGGTATCATATAAAAGATCTTCATTAGCACATGCTAAAACAGGTTTTTAATTATTTTAACAATTGTCGATGAATGACGAGAAAAGTAAAAAAAAAAACTTTTGTAGATGATGATGATGAGTAAGTATAGAGATTTTAACAACGTACTTCCCAATTTTGTGAAATTTTCTGGATTTGTATGGAACCCTCGGTGTGCGAGCCTGACTTGCACTTGTCCGGTTTTTTTTTCATAGTTCTCCGATTTCGATTATTCTTTTTTTATTTGAAAGAACATACTTTGAAATTGGTCCCATTTAAATTTTATCGAATTCCGCTGTGCGATTTTCGATAAATCAACAATGTGAAAAATGTTACATCGACCGTGCGAAATATTCGCGAATTCTGTACACGGTTGAAGTCGGTCATGCTATTTATAGCAAAAAAAAATTATGTACTTAATACTATACTTATTCTTGATATATACCTACTCATACTTTAACCTCATTAACGCCCCCCTCATTAGGGTTGCTGCAGCTCTATCTCATCCCTAGCTGGCCACCTACCGTGCCCCCCATCGTGCCCCTACCGCAAAAGATTCAAAATTTTAATTCGACATCTGGGTACATTTCAGGTAGGTACTACAAATAGGTTTACAGACTTATTTGTCTAGATTCTAAAATAGACAAACTAAACCGAAATGAATTTTATTTTCGTGATGTTAAAAAAATTGTTTCGTGCGGTATGTTTAAAAATTTTTGACTTTGTTATTTTTTAAGATAATTGAAAAGTAAAAACACTGTAATTTATTGCAGTAGTGTGGATTAAATACAGAACTGAAAAAAGCGAATCTTTCTTGAGAAAGTTTTTTAATATTGTGGTCTAACAGCTCAGAAAGTTAGTAGATTCTCTTTAGAAATCGAGGGAGGGGTGACACTTTTTTTAGCTTTGGTGACCTATATCTCACAAATGGTGTATCAGGCAAAAAATGTTTTACGAATCCTCACATTCATTTTAAAACCCTACGAGTATTTAGCGAAAACACACACGAGGAGTTGGGGGTCGAAAAAATTTTTTCATCACATCTATTCAAAAAGGACTACTTAATTCGCCTTTTTGTGCGCCTAAAGGAGGTGTTTTCTATAAATAACTTTATAAGTGCGCCAGAATTATCTTTGCCGCGCACTTTTTGAATTTGGAACAAATAAGTGCGCCAGAATTATCTTTGCCGCGCATTTTTTGAATTTGGAAGTATTTGTAACTAGTTTTTACCCACGGCTTCGCCCGCATACGCAATATATCATTATAATTTATAGCCTATGTGTTATTCTGATATATAAGCTATATTATTGCAAAGTTTCATCTCAATCCGTTCAGTAGTTTTTGCGCAAAAGAGTAACAAACATCCATACATCCATCCATCCATCCTTCCATCCATCCATCCATCCATCCTCACAAACTTTCGCGTTTATAATATTAGATAGATTATTCTGATATATAAGCTATATTATTGCAAAGTTTCATCTCAATCCGTTCAGTAGTTTTTGCGCAAAAGAGTAACAAACATCCATACATCCATCCATCCATCCTTCCATCCATCCATCCATCCATCCTCACAAACTTTCGCGTTTATAATATTAGATAGATTAGTTAATAGTAGAAAGTAGGATGTTAGTGTTCAGCGCCAAGAAAATGAATAAAAAGAATGTAAATATAAGATTTCTATGTTCATTATTAGATACCATTTAATTTCAATTTAGTTGTTACTCTACGTTTTATTAAATAATAATATTATAGTAAAATATGTGGCGCCTTTTATTTTCTCATAGAGGTGATGAAAAGTAGAGTGTACCACTCGGGCGCAAAATATATTTTTGGTTCGGGCGACGTACTTTGAATCCCTCGCTACGTTCAGGATTCTACTAAAGATCCCTCACTTCGCTCTGGATTCAAAAAAACGCCCTCGCCGTAAAAATATTATTTTGCTCCCATATGATACAATCTACTGTTTTCAATTCAATTTATTCAAGTGTATGTGTGGTATACATTGTACAGATCTTAATTTATGTTAAGTGCTGAAGACTTAGCAGGCCTTGTCGTGCTTTGCAAATTACATACTAGGGCAGCTAATATATTTATTAATAGTATAGCTATTTACATATTTTTAAGAAGTCGCTCGCTTTAGGTAAGTAACCAAGTAGTAAGTAAGTATAGGCCACAACAAACTTCTTGACGTCTGTGAACACAAGTCAAGTGCTTGCGCAGTAGCAATAATAACCTACTCATATATTGTTATGATTTTATTTTGAGTGCTGTCCACACTAGATTTTATCTCAAAGACTGATAAAAGAGTGATCTTTGTGATAAGCATATCAAAAATCTGAAGCGAACGCAGGATTTGAACTTGCCCCTTCGGATCACTAGCCCGACGCTCTAACCAACTGAGCCAGCCCGCCTCCTACGCAAGCCAACGCTACAAGTTGGTGGTAAATAAGCACTTCAAAAATTTGACGCTTGCGTAGGAGGCAGGCTGGCTCAGTTGGTTAGAGCATCGGGCTAGTGATCCGAAGGGGCAGGTTCAATTCCTGCGTTCGCTTCAGATTTTTGAAATGCTTATTACAAAGATTACTCATATATTATTGATATATGTATTACGTTAGCGGTACAAGAGAAGGGATGTGTGCAGCTTCACTGTTGACAAGAAGTTTAATTCGGTCTTGTGACGGTATTTAATTTTGGCATACTTTAGTACCAATCGAAGCATTGTAGGTATTTTGATAATAAAGCGGTGGTGGTGATTTTTTTAGAGGTTTAAAAGGAATTGTTCTTATCTCAATTATGAATGGCTTAAAATTCGAGATAAAGGGATCTTTTGTAGAGTCGGTAATTCATTGTTTAGTTTGTTCTAAATTTGTGAAATTGACATTAGGACGGATGGACGGACACAACGAAGTTATAAGGGTTCCTTGTTCACGCGTACATTACTGATGTACGCGTGATTCACACATACAACGTAGCTACGTTAGTACGTAGCGCTACGAACCGCTCATAGCGTAGTTTGACGAGGTCGGCACGGTCAGTCCTTGGATGGGTGACGCCGGGTGGCATTTACAACTGACATCCGAGCAACGGTAGCGCTAGATGACACGTAAAATTGTAGGCCTCGGTTGTTTTAACCGTTTAGCCATGTCAGAGGCCTTCAGGCGGCTTGAGAACTCCGACACCAGGGTTAGCCACCCGGCATTTACTTACTTTTCACACATATTCACGCACAGCAACACGCACACTACGATACAAGTAATATTCCTATCGGAATCAGATTACCCTGTAAAATAGAGAAATTGGATCTGCCAGGTTTCGGATTATTTGCACTCACAAAAGGGGATTTATTTGTCAAACTTAATTTACTTGACACTAACCCACGATGTGATTGGCACTACCGAACTTTATTAAGACACTTCTCTTTGTAATTGAAATGTAAATAGCATATTTAGGTGTTTTGGCTTCCTATGGTTGGTTGGATTAAGTCTGTTTCGGTCCAAAGAGCAGCAATAAATAGATCAGAAGGAAATATATAGAACAAGGAGAGCACTATATTTCATATACAAAGTCCATCGTAATGTTAAATTTAGGCTTTGTTCAAGTGCACACCTTACTTTTCATACCTCTTGTGAGACAATAATCCCATAAATATGAATAAATTCATAACCATCCATTATTTGAGTATACAGGGTTAATTCTAATCAATTAGCATCCTTTTAAGGGCTTATTCTGTACATCAAAACTAACAATTTTTGATCTGCAACTTTTGTCAAAAGGAACTCAAAAAAATTAGCGAGTGAGCGATATTTTTCTATGGACACCAATTTTTTTTTTAGTTTTGACAAAAGTCGCAGAACTAAAGTTGTTAGTTTTGATGTACAGAATAATTCCCTAAAAGGATGCTAATTGATTAGAAATAACCCTGTAGAGGTATAGAGCCTGTAAATATACTTATTCAAATAAAGAACTAATTCGAAAACTATTGCCTCGGAGATTAGATACGTAAGATAGGTAATATATAAGCAAAAACTCTTTTTAAACTATCGGTGTAGATAAATATAATTCGACGATTACTGAGAAATATTGCCCTGATACTATCTACTGACATTTTAATTTAATTGAAGAATAATGTATGTATGATGAATATAATTTGTAAAGGTAAACCCCACGCTCCATTCCGATCAGTGCTGCCAACTTAGCGCTTTCGGTGCCAGATCTGACGCTTTATGGCCTATAAAGCGCGTTTTAGCGCCTAGCGCTAAATCTGACTCTTTTTTGTAGTTATATTACAGTAGCGTAAAACAGAACGCATTTTTATTTTTTATGAACAAAAACATTGAAATGCTCGTATTATGTATCGTAGCAACAAAAGTGTTTTCATTCCACACTCTGGCGCTGACAAGAATCTCTGTGCCATAATTGTTATTAAAATTAAGTAACACATTTTTTGAGCTAGGACACCATAAATGCCATTCTCCATTTTCGATAATGACTTATCAGACTTATCTTTAAAAAAAAGTCACTATTCTATTTAAAAACCACTGGGCCACGTTTTGAAGGAAATAGTGTTATTCTTTTTTAACACTGATTCGAGTCAAATAAAGCGTTTTTTTTCGTCGTAAGTACCATTTAGCGCTCTAGCGCGGTTTGACATGCTGAAGGCGCGTTTTTGCCAAAAGGAGTTGGCAGCACTGATTCCGATACATCTCATATTTTTTATAAGCTGGGCGCGATGAATTGGTCAGTTCGACGAATCAGTCTAACTGAGGCCTGATTGAGTTAATTTTACTCGAGAAATGGTCGTAACCAAAGTTGTTTGAAGATTGATTTCCTAAAATTTGGTTACCATCCACTTTTTCTAGGATTGATATGATTCGATAAAAACATGAAAAAGCTAGAAGTGCAATTTTGCGGAAGTTTCATACAAACTTCCTTATGTCTTTGTTGCTTATGTACTAATACTAGATTACATACCTACTAATTTTCTGATTTGTAGGACTTCGGGATATATATACTCTATGAAATTTGAAAATCATCATTGACTCGGTGACAAAATCGAGGTTTTTCAGATTAGGTCTCAATAAAATCTAAAGTAAACTGTAACAGACTTTTAATAGTCCACTGCAGGACGTAGGCCTACCCACGAAGGGTGATTGGGCCATATCCACCACGCTGGCCCAGTGCGGGTTGGTAAAAATCTAAAGTATAATTTAAAAACTATGCAATCAAAACTTTAGTTAAATATAAATCCACACGATTGTGGATTTATATTTAACTAAAGTTTTGATCGACATCATATATACTAAGAATTTTGTTTATAATGTGTAATTCAGCCCAAATGATGAGGGTTCAAAGGAACGACGGGAGCACTACCGTACCGAGCCCTAAAATTCATTACCTAGTAACAAAATTGTTTAGATGCCTCGAGGATGTATTCCTTTCAAGCCGTAATGAAAATACCTTTGTGATAAAAAGAAATTATAATTTACCTGATCCGGTGCGGCTCGAAGTAGGGTTCCTGATGAATGCCATGGCGGTGTACGAGCAGCGTACGAGGGCCGCGGCCTGTCCACGTGGACAACACCACCGTGTTATTGAATTCTGAAAATAAAACGCCTCAGTGAGCGAGTAAGAAGTGGAATGACATTGACACCTCACTATCTCTTCTACACTCAAAGACTTGTTAAACTTGTGTTTTATCAGTGATAATTAGTGAAAAATTGTGGTATTTCGTTGATTATGAGCTGATTTACGTGAATGAGTGTAGGCAAGTTATATAATGTGACGTATCGTGTTGTTCCGTGTTGTTACCAAAACTCCATAGACGCCTCTAGTAAAGTCTCCACTTTTTTGATTTTTAGAAGTTCTTTATTGATCAGCAAAAATACCTTGTTACAATGTACGTACAAACTAGACACAGTCTTAAAAAATTGTATGCAACAATATTATACAAATGACTTTATCAGGCTAACAGCGCCTCCGAAAGTCTCCACTGCTTTACTGAGGTATGACTTGGACGACGTTTGGACTTGACCGCGACTTGATTGGACTATGACGTGACTACGACAGTGACTATTTTGATAAAATATCAAAAAATATTAAAACTTAATACTTGACACTGGCAAATGCACAACAATGCGACGCCAAACAAAAGAAGAAGAAGAAGAAGCCAAGCTTAGAACATTGGCTTATTACTATTCACTTTGCCCAGAAATCCCGGGTAATGTTGATATGGTACCAGGGCAAGCGCATAAAAACATTATTTGGCATGAAATTAAACAAGCAAAATAAACATTGAAAGTTAGAAGAACATATTTAAAACAATATTTTTCTTTATTGTCCACCAAAAAGTAAAAACTTATATACAAAGTATTTACATTTAACGTAAAAATAAATAAATGTGTAAGTATTTATTTAACTGGTCAAATTCATCTTCAAAGACCGTGTGCTTATTACCTACTTTAATTTCCAGTACCTATTATTACATTGGGAAAGTGAGGTGAAAGCTAAATAAACTATTAGTTTTAACTAAATGTCATAAGCCTACATATCGACTCGTTCTTGACCGATTTGGTTCGTACTCGCAAATCTTGTTATGAATGTAAGATTTAGATACTATAACCTTGCCAAATATTGTCAAAATCGGCTGATACATAGCGCGACAGACGAAAGGAAAATCATCGTGTGGAATCATAAACCTTCGCTTCGCTTCGGTCAATAAATATGGATAACATGGAATATTCCTACTTAGTATGTATGTAAAATATAACAAACAGCTGAATAATGTTTCAATGAATTTTGAACGATAAGATATGACTACCAAATAAATACGAGATAAATAAATACCTCATCATATACAGGGTTATTTCTAATCAATTAGCATCCTTCTAGGGGCTTATTCTGTACATAAAAACTAACAACTTTTGTTCTACGACTTTCGTAAAACTCAAAAAAAATCAGGTGTTCCATACATTTTGTCGCGGGGGAACTAAATTTTTCTATAGAACAACAATTTTTTTTTATAGTTTTGACGAAAGTCGTAGAACAAAAGTTGTTAGTTTTGATGTACAGAAAAAGCTCCTAGAAGGGTGCTAATTGATTAGAAATAACCCTGTATAGGTAATTATAATGTGTTCAAATCGCAAAAGTTTAAAAACAACAATAATTGCTTATGGTGCAAGTTAAACTACCTACCATTTAATTAATATGCTACAAAAAACTGATAACTTAGGTAGATTAGAAAATTCAATGTTACAAAAAGTACTCAAGCAATGCATTTTTTGCCGGCAGTATGTTATTAAGTGAGGCCGTATCGTGTACAATATTAAGGCTTATTAATAGCTAGGTACTTACCTAGAGGGTACTTAGAGTCACTTTATTTAAAAGGTTTTATCTATATTCTAAATAACTATTTTTTTGCAAAAATAGCATGACCGACTTCACCCGTTTACAGAATTCGCGAATATTTCGCAAGGATCGATGTAGCATTTTTCACATTGTTGTTGATTAATCAAAAATGGCTCAGCCGATTTCAATAAAATTTAAATGGGTCCAATTCCGAAGTATACTCTTTCTAATAAAAAAAGAATCACTGAAATCGGACTACTATGAAAAAAGTTATGCGTGCTTATACATAAAAAAGTATATACGCGTCGAATTGTATACCTCCTCCGGTGGTTCGTCGGTCAAAAAAGATTTTGAATATGGTAATTTTTATCCCGGATTGTCATGTGAAAAAGATCCTGAAATTACAGCGCTCGCTGCATTGCGTTTACTAACCGATGATATTCATAGCTTACTTCTGCGCCTTGTCGAAAATACAGAAAAAATCACTCGCTCACTACGCGTGAACAATATTTAACGCCCTTAATGTAAGCTATCAGGCATATTTAATATAAATAAAATACTGTTAAGGTGGATCCACTAGGTCAGCGCGCGAAATTCAAATATTTTTGAGTATTTTGCCATTTATAGATACTACTCAATGTAAGTTTACAAAAACTTATTTAGCGGCCGTGACCAGTATAGTATTTACGAGGTATACACATCCAAAATATAAAATAATGTCCAGTTTAGGCACGAAAGTGCATCAACTAAGGTGAAAATCAGTTGATGCACCTCGTAAACACTACTGGTCATAGCCGCTAAATAAGTTTTTGTAAACTTACAATGAGTAGTTTTTCTGTAAATGGCAAAAAACGGAAAAATATTTGATTTTCGCTCGCTGACCTAGTGAATCCAACTTAAAGTTTTAGCAATTAGCCAGTAATATATATACCTTTATATGTTATATATATTCTTACTGTCTGGTGCAATGATTTTTAGGAATGCAACTGGTAACACAGGTAGATAGATACTCGTCAACGGCAGACACATATCTATACTTATACAGATTGATTAACTTAACAACACTGTTGTTACTTGAGGCAATTCTCAACCGCAAAAATCTATGGAATACTAGCTGACCCTGCCACGCGTTGCTGTGGCTATATAAATTAAAATTGCGACTATAATTTGAGATTTAAACTATCCTATCTCTCAAGTTGGATCGAACTGCACATGGTGTGCGAATTTTATTAAAATCGGTTAAGTGGTTTAGGAGTCCATTGAGGACAAACATTGTGACACGAGATTTATATATAATAAGATTTGATCCCTGAGGTTGTCATTGTCAAAGCAGGATGTTAGCAGTTCATACATACCAGGACCAGTTGTATACGAACACACTAATTTCTCCCAAGTTTATTTCTAAGAATGTTATGTTCACCAATGTAATTTATGACGCTTCTAAAACTGTTTAGATATGTACAATTTGGCTAAAAATAAATATAAAATAAGAAAAAACGAAAACAATTTTCAAGCTATAAGTAGCTATTTATAGACATGTATACACACTAAAGATTATGGATTGCCAGGTTTGTTATGTTTAGAATGCTAAAATGGTGCTCGATTTTAAAAACTTGATGTCATGTATTTTTAGTCAATATTGTCTCAATGATATTTATATTGAGTTTTTAATCAGTGCTTGTCATTTTATCTGTAATTTCAGATTACGTTTTAGTTTTCATCGATTTATAAGACGTTGTCACGTCAAAAAAGCTCAATGTTTAGGACTGATATAAAAATAAACTGAAAAACGGAATGATAATGAATTTCGGTATTCATCCATTTCATTAGCAATAGTACAAGAACCGCAACTAAGTATATGATAAGAATATAAATAAAGCAGCTATTCGAACCTCGGCTGCAGCCTGCGGATGCAGGTTGCGAATGGAGGTAGCACACGCATAAGCCGCTGCTTGTATCCGCAGTCGGGAATGATTCCGATGCTGGTTGCACGTGCTGCGTCGTACATCGCAGGCACGTTGGACTTGTCTAAACAGGTTAACAACACTTGCAGCCGAGGCTCGGTAGCACATGCTGCCGCAGCCGTGTTCGGAATCTTTTTGTAGAAATTCATACAACTACGTAGATAACCTGAACCCTTAGTCCAGGTTTTGCGAAGTTTACTTAACCTTTGCATTCGCAGGTGGCTCCATACATTTTGGTTAGGTCTTCCTCGTTTCCGCCAGGGGCGCTGTACAAAAATGTATAGGGCCATATCGAAACAGCTGTAGTTTCAATTTAAAAACTAGACTAACCCCTCAGTTATGCAGCCACAGCCGGCTTCGTGCAGCTGCTGCAAGTGCTGCTTGCAGCTCTAGCCTGCAGCCGAGATTCGAATAGCACCCTTAAGGATTATTACGAGTAATATTAAAATGGCCACGAGTTTCTCGGATAGCTTCAACTGCAGCCTTTTGTTTTTAGTAGTAAAGTATATGATAAAAAGTACATATAAAATAAGAGTATTCTTTCTATGTGTTAATCTTTAAGTATACAAAAATGTATGTTTTTATAAAAATATGTAATATCACCTCAGTTCGTAAATATTACGGGCTAAAACAATATAAAGCAGAATTAAAATAGTTAAAATAGAAAATAATTATTACATCCTCCAAAAACCTCCAAAATTGCTAAATCAGAATACCGAGAACGAAATCTGTCAACTCTGAATACATCATCTGATTGACTGAATTTGACATTTCCTTTTTTATTTGACAGCAACAGTAATAATAGTTTTTTTTTAAAGCTTTTAAGACCATACCGCCACTTCTTATGTATGTAATCCGTAATGTAAAAACAATAAAAAAATCATTGTATTTTTTCGGGAGGTCTAATATTAATTTCAACTAGTGATATGAAAACAGCAAAATATCACTATATTTTTGAAGCACATATCATTTTTAGAAAAGCTGTTTGGTTTTTTACTAAGAAAAAAAATATATTGACAGGTTAATTCCGTGCATCCTTCTTTATGTATTGGAATTTGACGTTCCCGGTACAAAATCCAGCAATCGACACCGAATCGAGATATTTTTCATATCTCTTTCTAACTCATTCATAATCTCTGTTTATTAAATTTCTTTTAATTAATTATTTATGCTAAAATACGATTCTAACTATGCTTATCATAGTTTTAATACGTTTGAATAGGTTATGCATGAATGTTTAAATTTTATCATTTTAATTATTATTCAAAACCTATTGTTGATATTGATTCAAGTTTCTTGTTTATAATTATTTTAATCTAGTGCAACAATAGGGAGAAGCCACCGGATTCCGAGACTCAGTTTTTAACTAGTTCTGAACCGGAGAATTCATACATTAGCATGTATATTTCATGGCCTAGTAAAGATTTTTGATTTTTTTTAATCATTTTAAATCAACGCATCTCTTTCAGATTTTCTCGATCGACTACATTATCCCTTTGGTATATCTCTGTGCCGACATCAATATTCATGTTGGTGAAACCTCATGAACGGAGTCAACAACATTAATGAGCAAACGAGTCGTTTTCAAAGAATTTCCAAGCCAAAGGAGCTTACGTCTAATTTACCGTTGTGAAGTAGCAAAGCCACTTTCAACAGCATCCGTAGATTGGTACGTTTACCGTACCTACTTATTATACGTAAACATCGTCTTGAATATGAAATTAGCAACCGTAATTCAAATAATAATAATAAGACCGGACCTAGTCTATGATGTGATACTAGATAAAGCGATAAGAATAATAAGTCCGCGAACCCCGAATCCCTGGGGCTAATTGGGAAGTCGCAGGGGCGGCTTTGTGATCGAGCCGACGGTGAGTGGCGACACCGCGAACCCCGATTCCCTGGGGCTAAATAAAACCCCTGACTCCTGGCTTGCCTTGATCGACCAGCTGGGAATGGAGGGCCGCAAAACGAGTACCGTAAGAGTTAAGGACCTTCTTTTTTTGACCCAGTAAAATCCTTTATGGATACCACCAAACCTGCGGGGGCCGGTGGTTATGTGGGAGTCTCCATGGCATACTCACTAAAAACCTGGGGTGTTTCCACCACTGCTCTATTATGTCGGGGCTACGGGCACTCTTCCGCACTCCTTTACGGCAAGAGTTAAGGACCTAAGCTCCAGGGAGAAAGTGCATAACACCGCGAGTACTCTCAATGAAATACAACTCAATGAAAGTGCAGCACAATTTTGGTTTCTAGGCAAACATACCTCGTTAACAACATCTATTCATGGCCGTTGAATGAGTTTTTTTAACTTACAACGCGCAGTTTATCTGTAAATACATAAAAAAAAAACAAAAAAAAATGTATTTCGCGCTCTGACCGAGACGGTCAGCCGCAGCAGACATAAATATCTATACATATGTTACCTTGAACGCTTCCCGAAATTTGTTGGACATGATGTGGTACAAGACCGGGTTGATACACGTCGACATGTAGTAGAACACCCCGGAGGTGTAGGTGAGGAAATAGTACGCCGTTAGCATGATGGGTGACCGCGCGAGATGGTTCTCCGTCGTACCGTATATGGCGACCAGGCGTTGGGCGTGGAACGGCGCCCAGCACACGAAGAAAGCTACTACTACTGCAACTGTTGAAAAAAAAAACAACTGTAGAATTTATAAAGGCTTTGCCACACCGGATACGCTTTGCGGTCTGCGGTCAGGTGAAATTGAACGCAGCCCGAATTATGTATGAACAACTTTTATTTGTCGGTCGGAGCAATCGGTCAGCTGTCCTCGCAGGGGAACCGGTCAGGCGTACCTGCCCGTACGCGTCGTTATGTTCTTTTTGCGGGATCGCACAGGCAGATCGCATATCCATACAACATGTATGTATATAGAGACGGACCACGTAGTTCATACGTAAGGCGTGCTGCGTACAATGTGACCTGAGGGCCGAGTTTTTAACTACGTTCGAGCCGAGGGAGTTTTTAACTACGTTCGAAACCTACTCAATCACGTTAACGTTAGATGTGATTTCTATGGAAATAGCAAAGCGCCATCTTGTGTCACCTTAAGAAAACTTAATAGCTTAGTGTGAGTTTTATTTACGGTAATGTAACGTGCGCCAAACCGATCGAAGACAAGCGCGGCGATATCTGTGATTAGCTCAGTCAAGTGTGTGTCAATGTGCTCCACGCGTTCGGTCAACGCGACGTAAAAGTATTTCGATTTGATTTGTAAAACTCCCACTCGGCACTCCGACCGCAGAACGCGTCCAGTGTGTAAAACCTTACTGTTTTTAACGGACTTCAAAAAATGTATGTTTTTACTAAATTGTATGTTTTTGTCTGTATGTTACGCGATTACTCCGTTAATTAAGAACCGATTGTGATGAATATTTTTTTGTTCAATAAATCATACTGTAAATAATAATCATAATTTTATCGAAATCGTCTTCGAAAAATAAACAATAATGTGAAAATCACTACATTGATTATACGGCTCGCTACCCGTTCACCCACTGGCTCAGCTACCAGTGGGTGCAGGGGTAATCCTGTATGTACCTATCTTCAGTGTCGCGCTAGAGTGATATCGAGCTTCAGTGTGTCGACTGAGCGTGCGAGCGAACTATGGTGAGTCGCAGTTCAGTTTTGTCGAACTAGCGTTATTCGCACTAGCGAATGTCGATGTCAAGTAGTGCACTCAATTTTGATACATCGATCCGTGCGAACTATTCGAATTCTGTACATGGTTGAAGTCGGTTATGTCATTTTATATATTATTGTCATATTAATAATTTTATTATTCCACTAGATATTCAGTAGGTAAATGATTGAATCAGGCGTTACTTTGCGGAAATTCATCTTCAAATCTTTGTTTTGAATAAATATTTAATGTATTTCTAAATTTCGTGTATTTTGTAAAAATTTATATTTATTATTATTTTATATATATTATTTTGTACATATTTAGTTTTTTAAATGTATAATTATTGTAATATCCTACTAATATTATAAACGCGAAAGTTTGTGAGGATGGATGTATGGATGTTTGTTACTCTATCACGCAAAAACTTGAACGGATTGAGATGAGACTTTGCAATAATTATTATATCTATATTATTTTGTACAAATTTAGTTTTTTAAATGTATAATTATTGTAATATTAATAATATTGTTTTTTAAATACCCTTAAACTTATTTGCCTACAACAAGATAATTATTTGTTTTGAATAAATATTTAGTCTACTGTCTGTCTGTCACCATGCTTTATCTCATGAAACGTGATAGCTAGACAGTTGAAATTTTTACAGATGATGCATTTATGTTGCTGCTAACAACTAATACTAAAATCAAAATAAAATAAATGTTTAAGGGGGCTCTCATACACAAAACGTGATCATTTTTGTCGTTTCAACGGCAACAGTTACAACAGATACGCTTAAAATAGTCACAGATTATTTAGATGTGGGTGTTGGCGCCTAAATGTATCATCCAATGCATTTTTCTATAAGAACTAGTTCATTAGCTTTCTCTTTCTGTCACATGGCAATATAGGCTAATTGAGCGATTCCTTGTCTCTTTCACCCCCACCAATCCCACATACCGCCACGCAGTCTACGAATAGCAGCCTGCGCGGACTGTCTTCGTGTCGCTCGTTTTTGCAACAACAATATATTGTGATGTAATTTTGTGTACATAATTTGAACACCCGCAAGTACGTCGGTACCTATAGACTACAAAAACTACTGTGCGAACAAAATTTATAAAAGGTGGACATTTTTCTCGTGCTATTTGTGCGGCGCAGCCAGGACCTCGGATCCGGAGAAAGTTCCAGAACTCTGCAGGTGCGTGGTTCCTATTTTCCTCTACCTAGATATCGCTCAATTGTCATGACATGCCATGTGATATGTAATCAGTGACCCTAGCGAATTAACAAATACAGTCCACTTAATTTATTGACGCCATACAGCCTTCGGGCGCATAACGCTTCCCGCCAACGAACGGTCAAAATTAATACTTGGCCGCTTCATCTTTTTTTGGTCCATCTCACTGGATTATATCTAAATTTCATTTTGCCGTGTCATTCCTCGATTTCTATACGAGATCCACCATTTCATTATTATAATCCGCCTCGTAATAAGTACATAAGTAGGTAGATAAGTTGCGAAGTCTACCTTCAATTACATATAAAAAATGTTCGACACGTAATTAATTCTTTTCTATTCCGCTCCAACCTTATAAGTGTTTGCCTTTAGAGATATTCATTTATTTTCCCGCCCTTTAGGCATATACATTTACAAGTGTTGTTTTACTGACGTACTCATTTATAACATAACATAATTATCTATACCGCGCTCATATACCTAATATCGTAACATATTTTATTTACATGTAGGTATTTACACATATTTATTTTGTTAGTTAGCTAACATTCCCGCTTATTTTATCCTGCATACCGTAGTGTTTCGACGCTACACCTACATACCTATATACAATACGCTATTGTTTGTTGCGTTTTAATAATTTATAATGTCCCGCGAAACGAAGTTAGCTGCTCCATGCAGTCCTAAAAGTCCGCGTTTAACAGTTCTGGAAGCGAAGCGAAATGCGCTGTATGAACGAATTAATGCGGTTTATAACCAAGCTAAATGTTTGGATGTTCGGGATTCGGCGCAAGCCCGAGAAGCGTTTCTGAGTTCTTGTGTAACGATAGAAGATATACGCACTAGTTTCCACAAGGTTCTCGATAGCTATAATGAAGCACTTCTCGAGTTTGACCCTGAAGCTACTCCTTCGTACTAAGGTTATGCCTCCTTCGAAGATCTATATTGTTATATCAAGCAGATTATTTTGAAGGTCAAACCCGCGCCCGCGTCTGAGCATTCCACTTGGCCTGCTCAAGCTAAGCCTAAGCTTCCAAATATTGAACTGATGTTTTTTGATGGTGATATAAAAAACTGGCCATTATTTTATGCTAGTTTTAATGCCACAGTGCACCAAAACTCATCGTTAACGAACGCAGATAAATTATATTATTTAATAGGTAAATTATCATCGACCGCCCAGTCTTCATTTGCTGGTATCATTCCCAGTGCCGAAAATTACGAAGTGATTTATCAAACGCTTCTCGATAAATATCAAGATGTCAGATTGTTAGGTTCTAAGTACTTAGATGAGGCCCTCAGTCTTAAGTTAAATGGTCCTCCGTCTGCGACTAACTACCAATTATTTATCGATAAGTTTGTTGTCGCTATTAGCTCACTCAAAGCGTTAAAAATCGATGATCTGTTGGATTTTGTAATGCTGCATATAGCTACGCAGAAGTTTGATACAGAAACTAAGCGTGCCTTTGAAATGTATACTCTCGTGATAAAAGGTTACCTACTCTCGACGAATTTATCGAATTTATTAAAAAACAGTGTCGAATTTTTGAGATACGCAACCTACCGCAGGCAATAATAGTACGAAGTACAGTTCTAAGCCTCCTGCTAGAACTAACCGCCAGCCAAATCCACAGTCATATGTTACATGTTCGGCTACTGATAAATGTTCACTATGTAATTATGCATCTCATGATCACTACTTTAAATGTACCGCATTTGAAAAACTTTCACCTACTGAACGGTTTAAGTTTATAAAAAATAACAACGCGTTGTGAACTGCACCAGTCGCACACATAAAGCCGCTAATTGTTCATCAAAATCGAAATGTCGCATATGTTCTCAGCGACATCATTCAATGTTACATTTTAATAATGACAAACCGCGCTCTGAACCCGCTACCCCGTCTTTGACAACCGCGCATCCATCCACTACGCCACGGGCGCCTGTCCCTACCGCGATCGAGCCGCAGTTATCGCATCGCAGCGATTTATCGCTATGCACGACATCCATCGCTGCTTCGCTTTCAGCGCGCACGGAGTCATCGGCCGATAAGCAGCAGTCGGTGTCTACCTGTACAACGGTGCTGCTAGCTACCGCACAGGCGATTGTTTACGATGCTAAAAATAGACCGGTACTTATTCGCTGTTTACTGGATAGTGCATCTCAAAGTAATTTCGTAACTTACGAATGTTGCGTGCGTCTTGGATTATCAAATAGAGTGATGCCTTCACGTACGGTTGTTAAAGGAATAGGAAGTGCAGAAAAACCAGTTAAGGGTTCTGTACATTTTAAAATTTGTTCACGATTTAATTCGAACGTAACTTTTGATTTAGACACGCTTGTAATCGACCGCATAAGCGATACTCTGCCGTCGGCCGTAGTTGATAAGGCTGCGTTTACACACCTCGAATCACTACCGCTCGCCGACAAAGACTTCGCGATTCCCGGACCGATCGACTGCTTGGTCGGAGCATCGGCATTCTCACATCTGCTGTTACCCGGAGTGGTGCATAGCACTCATAAAAATATACCGCCCGCGATTCAGACTGTGTTAGGTTTTGTGATTATGGGCTCCGCGCCTACATTGAATACCGTTCACAATAGTTTATCAACTGTATGTTGTTCTGTTGTCCACGACTCGATGGACACGCTCTTCAAGCGATTTTGGGAACTTGAAGATATAACCGCGCCGCCCGCTCTAAGTCCAGATGACTTTGAGTGTGAACAATTTTTCCGCGCTACCACCGTTCGTGATGACAGTGGTAGGTATGTCGTCGCATTACCGTTTCGTGACGACGTATATTTATTAGGCGATTCATACGCTGCCGCTCTTAGACGACTTAAATGTTTAGAACGAAAGCTAGATGCATCGTTAAAAATCCGCGCCGCTTATAATGACGTAATACGTGATTATTTAAATAAGGGCTACCTATGTCCTGTAAATTTAAATACTGATGACGTCACTCGACCTTCATATACGATTCCACATCACGGTGTGGTAGGTACGTGAAGACAAAACGTCGACCAAGCTTCGCTGCGTTTTGGACGCCAGCTGCAAGTCTTCTTCTGGTCATTCGCTTAACGACCTTCTCCACACTGGTGCTAATATACAAGGTGACTTGTTTAGCATCCTTATACATTACCGCTTAAGTATTTAAAATAACGCTATCCGCTGATTGTCGGCAGATGTTTCTGCAAATTGGAGTACGCGAACGTGACCGTAGGTATCAACGAATTTTATATCGCTTCAGTACGGATGATCCAGTTACTGTATACGAATTTAACCGCGTTTGTTTCGGGCTGAAATCCAGTCCATTTCACGCACTGCGCGTGGTTCGCGAACTGATCGCCGACGAAGGTGATAAGTTTCCCGCTGCAGCCGCCGCTGCTTCGTCATGCCTTTATATGGATGACATAGTTATTTCTGTCATGAATGAAACGCAAGCTATCACGCTCAGTGACGAGCTGATCAAGCTTTTCAAAATGGGTCAATTTGATCTAGTCAAGTGGACCAGCAATTCCGATGTTGTACTTGCCCACATACCAGATACACATAAAGAATCTCATGACAAGATGTTCGGTGAGTCAGTCCCACATAAAATTCTGGGACTATACTGGGATAAATCATGCGATTGTTTCCGCTTTGTGGTCAACGCTCCAGACGATATGTGTACGAAGCGCTCCATATTGTCTGCGATCGCGAGACTGTGGGACATCATGGGCTTTGTAGCTCCAGCCATTCTGTACGCCAAGCTTCTCATTAAGGAACTTTGGCTGTGTAAGTGTGACTGGGATGCCGAGCCCCCCTCTCATATAGTCAATGACTGGATGCATTTCTGTAAGGAGCTTCCCTTACTGAACAATCGGTTTATTCCACGGCATCTGGGTATTGTGGAGAATTGCGAAGTCAACGTCGTAGGTTTCGCCGACGCGAGCGAACGAGCTTATGGCGGTGTAGTTTATCTACAAATCCGTGCAGGTTCAAAGTATACTGTGCGACTAGTGTGCGCAAAGTCCAAATTGTCACCTGTCAAGGTTGTTTCTATTGCACGATTGGAACTTTGTGCAGCGGTTTTGTTGTCACAGCTGCTTCGAAAGGTCTTAGATATAATAACCCCGCGTTATGCTGTTAGCGATGTCTTTGCGTTCAGTGATTCCAAAGTTGCACTGTGTTGGATAAACGCGTCTCCGCATCGTTGGCAGACTTTTGTCGCCAACCGAGTAGTTAAAGTGACAGAAAATATTCCCGCGAGTCGATTCTTCCATGTTTCTGGCTCCGATAACCCCGCAGACTGCTTATCACGTGGTCTTACCCCGGAAATGTTAGTCGACCATCCTTTATGGTTTTCTGGACCTACTTGGATCATGCGTGATCCAAGTGAATGGCCCTTAAATAAATTAGATACTAATGAATACGCAGTCGTGCCTGAACAAAGGGCTCAAGTGCACGTCACAACTAGTCCAGAAGACGCCCCGCTTTATGCGCTCGCACGACGGTTTTCGTCGTATTCTAAATTATTACGCGCGATTGTTTTCGTTTACCGCTTCATAAAAATATTGCCCCGTGGTACTTCTATAACGGCCGCAGACTTAGAGTTTGCTGAGAATAAATTAATACGCACCGTTCAAGATGTTCATTTCTCCCGCGATAAAGTTAGTATAACTAAAGATGAACAATGTTCACCCGCTTTAAACAAGCTAAGACCTTTTCTCGATGGTCACGGTCTTATCCGTGTCGGAGGTCGCTTGTCAAATTCTGCTGAGGAATACACACTTAAGCATCCCTGCGTCTTACCGCGCCGCGATCACGTCGTTGAGTTGATTGTTGACCACTATCACCGCAAGCACTTGCATGCTGGACCAGAGCTTCTTATGTCTTTGTTGAGGCACAGATTCTGGATCCTTGCTGCAAGACGCATTATACGCCATCGCATTCACAAATGCAACGTGTGCTTTAAATCGAAACCGCGTCCGTTATTTCCGCTGATGGCCGATTTGCCCAGTTATCGCGTTAACCAGGTTGACAAAAGTTACTCGCATGTGGGCGTCGATTATGCAGGCCCCCTGAGATACACTCCCAGTCGCGGTCGGGGGGTAAAGAGCCGCAAAGCTTGGTTATGCATTTTCACTTGCCTTACTACGCGTGCAACACACATTGAAATTGCGTCAGATTTAAGCACTCTGAGTTTCATTAATGCGTTTAAACGCTTCCTTTCTAGACGCGGACCCATTCAGTGCGTATATTCAGACAACGGGACCTGTTTTTTAGGAGTACGATCGTATCTCCGCGACTTATACAAATTCTTAGATGAATTACGCCCACATTTAGAAATGGAGTTTGCCGAAAATCGTATCGAATGGAAATTCATCCCGCCCTCTTCTCCGCACTGGGGAGGTTGTTGGGAAAGTATGGTGAAGATCATAAAAACTCATTTGTTTAAAGTCATAGGACAACAAACCGTATCGTATGAAGAGCTTCTCACGATCCTTACGCAGATAGAAGCTCTTGTAAATTCGCGCCCTCTGGTGCGAAACGGCAATAGTAGTGACCCCGCAGAGCCTTCAGCTCTTACACCGGCCCACTTTATTCATACCTTGCCACTTTCATCGCTTCCCGCGGCTCAGGTTACGCCAAGAGACTTGGTGCACGGGCATAATTTAATAGACGGTATTGTGCAATCGTTTTGGAAACGATTTCGTGCTGAGTATTTACATCAGCTGCAGGCGCGAGCTAAGTGGAATGTTCCTTCTGTTCCCATAGAGGAGGGAACGGTCGTCATTATCAAAACTGATAACGCCCCGCCTTTTGCTTGGCCCTTGGGTGTTGTGGAAAAGGTTTATCCGTCTAAGGACGGCACTACTAGAGTCGTATCTGTGAAAACTTCAAAGGGGAGCTACCTTCGCCCGGTAGTTAAAATACGTCCCTTGCCTACTCAATAATTAAATACATATATGGTATACCTATTCATTTATATATATTAAAATACTTATATATCCGCATATTATCTTCCCGCATATATACCTACCGCGTATTATATTTATACCGCATTTATATAACATTGGTTTCTTAAAGGCAACCCTTTAAGGCCGGGGGTGATGTTGGCGCCTAAATGTATCATCCAATGCATTTTTCTATAAGAACTAGTTCATTAGCTTTCTCTTTCTGTCACATGGCAATTTAGGCTAATTGAGCGATTCCTTGTCTCTTTCACCCCCACCAATCCCACATACCGCCACGCAGTCTACGAATAGCAGCCTGCGCGGACTGTCTTCGTGTCGCTCGTTTTTGCAACAACAATATATTGTGATGTAATTTTGTGTAATTTGAACACCCGCAAGTACGTCGGTACCTATAGACTACAAAAACTACTGTGCGAACAAAATTTATAAAAGGTGGACATTTTTCTCGTGCTATTTGTGCGGCGCAGCCAGGACCTCGGATCCGGAGAAAGTTCCAGAACTCTGCAGGTGCGTGGTTCCTATTTTCCTCTACCTAGATATCGCTCAATTGTCATGACATGCCATGTGATATGTAATCAGTGATCCTAGCGAATTAACAAATACAGTCCACTTAATTTATTGACGCCATACAGCCTTCGGGCGCATAACGCTTCCCGCCAACGAACGGTCAAAATTAATACTTGGCCGCTTCAGTGGGTATATGTACACTTCAAAAATAAATAACTAGTAGTTCTCCGAACAGTAGATCTCCTGACAAATCTCTTTCACTGAAACTTCATAAGTTTCCATCTCTACTCGCTATTGACTCAAATATTTCCTCCCTTTTGCGGAAATACCCCCAATCGATAATTGTGCACCATGCACATGCTCTGTAGGTTTTTGCCGGCGAAATTAAATTAGCATACTATCGATGTTTTACTGAAATATGTATTTTATACCACACTTTTCTATTTTTAATTCATTAACATCAAATATTTGACAACTTCAAAAACATAAAAGAAATATAAAAGAGTTTTAATGCTATGAGTTTTCATGCTATCCTGCACATCCTCCCGCCGTGCGTGTTCACGCAACCTAACTGGTGCAGGAACAACATCGACGATTACCTTTGTAAGATTACAGACTTATTAATATAAAATACTGTGTAAATTCTAGCAGTAACCTTCTATATTTGTAATCTGTGGTGACGAGCATCTGTCTGATGCGGTTATATTTCAGAATGGTTACTGGTAACACAGACAGATGCTCGCGTCTGCCAAAAGTGACAGGAAGATTGCGTTTGATTTTATCAACTGGGTAATACAAAGAAACTGAAAAGTAAAGTGCTAAATATACTTAAAATCCTTGTTTTAATTCTGAGTTTAGAGGATAAGACAACACCTTCTAGACCGGGCAGCGTAGCACGCCTGTTCATGTTTTGACGTCTATCGTGCGAATAACGTTGTCGGGACCGGGATAAACTGCAGTAAGTCTTAAGCGGAATATCAGAGTCAATCAGTAAGACTTGGTCTCCTATTTTCACTGCTGGACCACGTCCGTGGGGCTCTTGCCGGTTTCGTAACTCTGGCAAATATTTCTTCTTATGTTTCTACGTGTTTTTGCATATCTGTTGTCTTTATTTATCAGGTTGGTTATATTTTGTCTTTGATTTCCTCCATGGTATCACTTTTGCTTTTGTAGACTGATTTTTTTCTGTTTTGGTTCGGTTCAGGTTTTTTAAAGGAGCTGTTTTGTATCTATTTTCTGTTTAAGCTCGCTTTTCTGAATCTGTATACGGTTTCTGTGGGCTGTAATTGACAATGTGCTGTTTTATCATATTTTTTCTGTTGTAATTATTATGCATATTTTAATGTGTGATACAAAGTTGTTGTTGCGGTTGAGAGTTCGTTTGAGACCTCCGTGCATCACCCAACCCCAATGGTGTTAGTGACGCCACTGGTTGACTTCTGTAACCTGTTCGAAGCTTTTCTGTGTGTGCAGGTGGCAGTTGTCTTGACCTATCAGCACGAGTGGCTTTGCATATCTGTAAGCGAGAACATGGCTGAGATCTTGTAGAAGCTTGCATGCCTCAATCTGTTTCCTAGGAATCTCCTGTGATGAGACTTGTAGATTCTGTACAGTTCGCGCTTGGATATGCTCCTCAAGATTGTTGAGACCTTTGAGAATGAGTTTTACTTTCCTTGACTGTGTTTCAATAGTCTTCATATTGTTAAAAGTTTTTATGCTTAATGAATTGATTGGTCTTGTTACGCCAATCTTCTTACAGATGCTGTCGTCAATAACAGTAGTTGTTGATCCGTCGTCCAACAGGGCGTATGTATTGAATACCGCTGCTGGTTCTTTTACTTGAATTGGTATTATTTTTAGATAATACTGTTTCTGTGTTTCATTCCATGTAGAGTTCATAGTTTCTGTCAATGATGTTTAATGTCATTTCTGTCTGTACGGTGTTTATAATATCCGCTGAGCTGTCATTTTCTGTCACTTCTTTTTTGACAAAATGTAGTATTTTGCTATGGAAACGTTTACAGTGGTCGATGCCGCACACTACCGCTTTACAGCTACGAGTTTTGGTTTCGTAGCGCAGGCATCATACATATAGGGCACTTGACTGAATATTGATTTGATCTGACTGGATGTTCTGTAATTTCGTGTACCATTTGAGAACGTTGACTTTGGTTAAAACCGCTGCTTACTTGTTCGGGCTGTGCAAAAGGTCCACATATTTCTGCTTCACGTCGTAAGTACCTTTCAAAACGCAAAACATCAGGTTCTTCGTTTGATTGAGCGGCAGCGAAGTCATAGTAGCGGTATCGTATAGTTGGTGTCAATTTTTCGATCAAAAGTTTCTTGACTTCGGGGTTGTACAAAAAGTAGATGCCATTTAGAGTTCGTAGGGTGGCAACAACGTTAGTTAGTTTGTTCAAAAAAATGCATATATCTCTCGGTGACTCTGTTACGCATGGTAGTTGCCGAAGAGATTCTACTTCTGCCATAGCCATTGATTCCGGTCTTCCGAATCGTGTCGCTAAAGCTCTCATATTATCAGCTGGATTTGTGTTTGAGATCAACAGCCCGTGTACAGCTTCTTTTGCTTTTTCTTTTAAACTGCGACATAATCTCATAGTATTTTCTACTAAAGAAAATGTACCTTTTGTCTCATAATACGCCACTCGAAAAGGTAACCAATCTTGATAGTTACCAAAGAATAAAGGTAGATCAGATATCTTTGATTGCTGCGCATATTTTACAGCTATAGTGATTGCAGATGGAAGTTGAGCTATTTCCGATTTAGGACATTCTCCCGCCGGTATTTGGTGGCATTGAAGATTATTATCCAATAGCTTCTGTGATTCAAAAGTCCTATCATGATGGACATTTAGCTGTGGACAAACCTCGACTACAGCTTGTTGCCCTACTGCAGTATATCTGCGCTGTGGTAAGGATCGTTCATGAGTAGTTGGTCTCGGCATTTGATTGAGTGCTGAATTTTCCTCCCGTCACTTACTCTTACTGTACCTGACGCTTTGGTATACTCCGATGGTTCAGGGCTCTCGTCTTCGTCAGATAATTGCTTCTAAAGTTGCTTGCTGTGCTAGTGCTAGCTCCAACTTAAGGCGAATTACTTTTTCATTTATCTTTGCTCTGGCAATCTTAGCTGCTTTTCTTTTTTCTTTGGTAGTTTGTCTGCTGCCTTTACTGTGTGTATCTGTTTGTTCATGGTGAGGAGGAGCGGTTGCCGCCAGAGAAATTTTGCTATTTACACTTGCCGTGGCAGCGAAGGGTTTTGGCGCTGTTGTTTCTGTAGGTTTTACTAGCAGAAAAGTCTCGCTGTTCTTGCTAGCCGCGACAGCGGAAATTCCTGGCACTGTTATATCTGTTGGATTTTCCGCCGCAGGGGTTTCTATAGCTGGTCGTGTTTTATTCCGACGATGAGTCATTGACCGTGTGACCGGCATTCTGTATATCTAACCGTATGCTAATTGTATGTTCTTACTGTTTCCCTCGGATCCGGCTCGAAGGACCAAGATGTGCACATGCTCTGTAGGTTTTTCCAGGGAAATTAAATTAGCACACAATCGATGTTTTACCTATATATTTTTTACTTAAAATGTATTTTTTACCACACTTTTCCATTTTGAATTCATTAACATCAAATATTTGACAACTTCAAAAACGTAAAAAATATATAAAAGAGTTGTAAAAGCGAATGTAAAAGCCTAGATTAGGCCTATCTTAAGTAATGTTAAGTTGAAAATCATATCAGGTTACGAAATAAGTTCAAGTGAAATTTGTATGGAAATCGCATTGCCTTAATGCTATCCTGTACAATAATCGACAACGACAAAAAATCTTTTTCATCCCCAAATCTCGGAAAGAGTATTTTTGCTCTTCGAAATCTGAGTGCAATAGCCGTTTTTATCCGCTAGAGCTTAAAACAAAATTGAATTTGAAACATCGTGTGAACTAAGTTAGTGAATTCAAAACATCATTAAACCTATTTACTTCTACCTCCATGGTGCCAAATTTATCATACAAACTTTTTTAATTTGTTAATAACTCAGACTCGAAAACTTTTTGGTGTACCTACATTTAAAAAAAAACATTATATTGTTGAAATCTTAAATAAGTTATTCTAGCGAGGAAGTTTATTTGATGCCAACAAAATTGACTGAAACTATTAATAAAGCGCAAATGAACTTTCTCCTACAAAAATCACCCGAGTAGTACCTATTTCAAACAGTAGGATATACCTAGACGACTTTAGTCATTTCCTCGCTGAGGTGGGATGAAAAGTTACGTGTTGCATTCAAGTGCAAAGATTTTTCACCTTGTGCTCTTTTGATTTCCTCGCTAAACTCAGAATTCTAATGTAAGAATCTTTCGCTTGCTCGGTCATTAAAATAGAGCATGCGGTTATAAAGGAACTCTTTGCATTCTTGTATAACAAATAACTATTATCTATTAATTCTATACATTAATAAATTCTATACATGTGTACCAAGTTTCGAATATAGCATCGAATACTTAATTAGCAATTCAGCGAATTTGCTCAAAGCCGCTGCGGACTGGCTGACCTAGGTGTTAATTACTTATTGAAAATAAAATACCTAGGTAGTCGATCTATTTTGTTATTTAAATTTTTCAGTGAATTGATAAAGTAACACAACACAAACCGCAGACCTGTTTGTTTGGCACCGAGTTCGTATAAAAGTTGTACCCTTTCAATTTTGACCCCCCACACCCTTAAATATTAATGTTATTTTAATTTAATTATTTATTATTAAAGTAAATGTATTCGGTTAATATTTTACGCGTCTATCTGTAGCCGATACTAATATCGAGCATAAACGGCAAAGCGATTCACGTTTGTTGTATGGAAGCTTGAAAGCCCTTAAATATTATGTTTTTGTTATAGCGGCAACCGAAATACATCATCTGTGAAAAGGACATGTCCACAAAATGTATGGCGGCTGGTATAATAATAATCAAAAATTTGAACCACAACACTCGTTACATTTCGAGAATCTTCATATATTTCTAAGTCTAATACATCAGTTAAAAATATAAAAGAGCCCTCCGATTTTTTTAAAAATAATTTTGAATTTTTTTAGATAAATAAATATATTTGGCTTAATAGGTAGTTTATCTCTATCAACCGTGATTAAGTAACCTCCAAATTGTAAAAATAAAAGCATTTTTACCAATTAGAGACACTTTTTAAGTGTTTTTTGTCACATTTACCTACTAACTGGTCACACTGGTAGGTTATAATTTTTAATTTTAGCAAATTAAGCGTTGAATGTGGAAGAATTAGGTACGAATGAAAATAAAGAAACGACATGAGCACTTTATTATTGCTAAACTAGTAAAAATAAAAAGCTGTATCGTTATTTTCCATACGAACATTTAAAAAAATGGAGGGATGGAAAAATCTAAATTAAATATTTTTGAAAAGCCCATAAATCAAGCTTTCAAATGATGTATATATCATCTTGGTTCGATTTTTCTCTGAATAATATACCACTTGTGGACGTCTCCTTTGAACTGTTTAGTTATCACGGTTCATGTGATAGACAAAGAGACAGATAGACAGACAGACGGCAGAGTCTCAGTACCTAGGTCCCGTTTTTACCCTTTGGGTACGGAACACAAAAAAGATATTACTTATAATAAATTTAAAAACTTAAAATAAAGATATCAATACGCTGACATGATTTTCCAATATTTTCCTTAATGATATGCCAACGTTCTGTAAGCTACGAGTACGTATTTTTTCTGAAATATTTTCTGACAGATCTATTTTAAGTACAACAATACCTACCCAAAAAATATAACTAAAAATCAACATAAATTGCATTATTAGAACTGTATGGTGATTAAAAGTCTAATGAAGTTAAATTAAGATAGTTAGGTCAACTAGAAATAAGTAAAAAGAGTGAACTCACCCAACATTTTTATAATCCTCTTAGTAGATTGGCTATATTTTCTCCTCAATTTCAGAATGTTCGATCTGTCGAAATTTATCTCAGATTGGTCATTACTAATGCTGTTCCTTCTAAGCTTCAGTCCAATCAGTGCGTACAATACTGTGATCAATATCATCGGAGCGAAGAAAAATACAAACGTGGATATTTCGAAGGAGTGCTGGATGATTACTCTAGTTTGAAGACACATGATGACGCCTCTGGTCTTCCTGATTCCGAACTGAAGGGCTTGTGGTAGAGCCAGCCATAGAGCCACCACCCACAGCCACACCACGTGTTTCTTTGCTCGGGACAGCTTCGACATCTTGTGTGACACAAAGGGGTGACATATGGCTAAATACCGTTCCACCGTAAACAACGTGATCGTCAGTACACTTGCATTCGTCGATGTCTCCGCGGCCAATCCCCTTATTACACAAAACGCATTCCCAAAAACGTACGGCCATTTCGACCAAATGGAATACATCTCTTGGGGCATCCCACTCACTAATAACAAAAGATCCGATACTGCTAAACTGAACAAATAGCAATTTGTCGCTGTATGCATACTTTTATTCCGAACTATGACTAGACAAGTGAATATATTTCCGAAAACGCCAATCACGAATATTACGGAGTAAATAATAGTTATTGGTATCACGATGTAAAGGCTGTCCCTTTGTGGACCGAATATCTTAGTGGCATCCACTTCTTGTGTGATGTTTGTCTCATTTACTGGCTGAATCGTTGAGTTCATCTTTTCGAGTGGTAGCAAAACTTTGTTATGGAAATAGCTTTTCAAAGGCTATCTTGAAGATGTCTGGCGCGTTGCGAGTCCATTTGCACTCCAAATCTGTAAAAGAAGAAAATATTCACTTAATAATTTTTTAAGTGTCTGGCTGGAGTTCATCAAATGCAACATAACCGATGGTCACGCAAACGCTCGGTTAAAAAATAACGATTGGTTAAACAAGCTTCGTTATTTTGGTGTTCGTCATTGGCAGATAACCAGGGTTTTGACAATCAAACGTTTTTGAACGAGTGACTCGTAAATAAATGAATGGTATTATAATACTATAAAAACCGGACAAGTGCGAGTCAGGCTCGCACACCGAGGGTTCCGTACAAATCCAGAAAATTTCACAAAATTGGGAAGTAAGTTGTTAAAATCTCTATACTATAACAATCGAATAAAAGTTTTTTTTTCGCTTTTCTCGTCATACATTGAAAATTAAACATTGTTAAAATAATTACAAACCTGTTTTAGCATGTGCTAATAAAGTTCTTTACATGATACATTACATGATACGATTTACTCACTTTGAATTTTTAATCCATATTTTGTGATATTTGAGGCCCTATTTTTTTGTGATTTAAATAAAAATGTACAGTTTTCAGATTTATTCCTATATGTGTACTTTGAGACAATGCTTCTCGCCAAATTTCATAGTTCTATGTCAACGGGAAGAACCCTGTAGGTTTTAATTTTTGTGAGTGTCGAAATATGCGTTTTTTTACGACATAATCGGCTCTAAATTTTTTATACGGTAACTGAGAAGTTTTTCTTTTACACAACTGCAAGAGATCATAGATAGGTATACGTATACAGTTTAAATTTCAACTCGATATCTTTATGCATTCCCGAGATATAGAGTCTTGACATACACTCAGACGGACAGACGGTCAACAAAGGTATCCTATAAGGGTTCCGTTTTTTCCTTCTGAGGTACGGAACCCTAAAAAATGACATTCCGTCCGGGTACATTTGCTTTCACCCAAACGCTTTCAAAAACTGTCGGGTACTATTATTATCCTACAAAATGTAATCCTTGTTAGGCTAGTGTCATAAGCGTTTCAAGTCACTTTCAATGAAATATTTGATTCCTTTTCAATGATTTATATACAAAATCCTTGGAACCCTTAGAAAAATTACAAAACTAGCGTTGAGCTATCAGAGGTGATATTATTATGAGATTGTCATGCCTTAAGCAACATGCTAGTGTTGTAACTGTGTCGATTAACATATCGATGATATATTTATTTTTACGTCGCAAAAACGATGGGGTGTTTTAAGTTTGAGGTGTATTGTATGTGTGTCTAACTACGGCATTCTCGAACGGATAAACTGTTTTTTTTTTTATTTGAATCAATCGGGAGTGTTCTGATCTTAGGTATGTTTCATCAATGTTGGAAATAATTATCTGAATCACTTATCTTATTATTTATTTTTTACTTATTTTATTTATTATTGTTAGAAACTACCATACTAGAACCTCTTTGAACAGATATCATAGTGGCAACACTACCGTTGGACTAGCCTCCTTACTGGGGCCTTTAAGCGGGTGCCGGCAGAAAGGTTTTGCGCAGCGGCCATGCTGTTTCTTTGAGTCATTATTTTGGTTATTAAAATTGAAGTACTGTACTGTACCAGTCTTTTTAATAGTCCACTGCAGGACGTAGACCTACCCACGGAGGGTGTTTGGGCCATATCCACCACGCTGGCCCAGTGCGGGTTGGTGGATTCACATACGCCTTCGAATTTCCTCTACGGACGTATGGAGGTTGCCTCACGATGTTTTCCTTCACCGAAAAGCCAGTGGAGTGAAATTCCGTACATAAATTCCAAAGAACTCATTGGTACGGGACCGGGGATTTGAACCCACGACCTCACGATTGTAAGGCGGGTGTCACTACCTCTAGACCACCACGGCTGGTTATAAAAAAAAAATGAAGTACCAAGTTGTAATGGTTGAAAAGGGGAAAGTAGGTCGAGCATTTAAGGTACTTTTTACTGTGTTGTATTCAAGCTATTTTTAAAATAGGATTCAAAATTAGAGCTAATAACGATAATGTTCCGCATTTGTATTCATGATCGATTTCTTGTTAATTACAATAATGAAACTGATCATAGACGTTTTATTTCAACAACAATGTCGAAGATATCATTATGTAATAATCACTTTCTTTTGGCTTAGTTCTCCAGTTCTGGATAACCCTGTGTAGGTAGGTAGAAATGAGATCTGGACAAATGCCCAAACTCAAACACCACCATTACAAACACCAAAATTTGCTAAAATGATATAGGTATTACATTATAGTTAGATTTTTTATTATATAATTATACATTTCGCCTCCATACATTTCGTGGACGTGTCTTTTGTCAGGAATTACAATACCTACTCCGACGGTATTATACATGTACAAAATGTCATAAGACCACAAAATATTTTTCAGAGCTATAAGAGCAAAATGCGTAATGTCCATGATTTATTCAAGAAAATGTCAAATTGATAGGCTTTGTAAAGATTAGCTTATATAGGCTTATAATTAACCGTATGTATTAAGGGCACTCCAGAGCTACGCTGCTAACCAGTTTTAGGTATTTGACAGCGGCCGGCGTAGACCCGCGTAGCTCATTGCTTGTGTGCGTGTCCGCGCACACATTTAAATCGCTACGCGAAGCCGGCCGCTCTCATACAAAGTGGTGTAATGACAGTTAAGACAAAAAATACTTAGCGTCGCAAGTCCATTCACCATCTATCGTGAGAAATACGTATTTTATTTCATACGTGAAATTAGTACAATTAAAATGTCACTTTTTATGTAACATAAACAATTTGTTCATTACTTCTGCATAATTTAAAGTGATAAGTACTTTGTAACCTGATCTGGTATACCAAAAAAGTACTGTTAATCTAAAAACGAAAAACACAAAATAAATATATATATATATATTAGTTAGGATTAGAAATGAAAATTCTTACGATACCTAAAGTAATTTTATTAACATTCATGTTTTTTTACGTTTTACAGTTTGACAATAATTTGCGTTAAAGGTGACGTCCACAAGTGGTATATTATTTAGAGAAAAATCGATCCAAGATGATATATACATCATTTGAAAGCTTGTTATATGGGCTTCCCAAAAATATTTAATTTAGATTTTTTCACCCCTCCAATTTTTTTTAAATGCAAAAAATAAATTGTATGAAAAATAACAATACAGCTTATTATTTTTTCTAGTTTAGCAATAATAAAGTGCTTCTATCGTTATTTTACTTACATTCGTAGCTAATTCTTCCACATTCATCTCTTAATTTGCTAAAATTAGAAATTATAACCTACCAGTGTGACCAGTTAGTAGGTACAATGTGACAAAAAATTACTTAAAAAGTGTGTCTAATTGGTAAAAATGCTTTTATTTAACAATTTGGAGGTTACTTAATCAGGGCTGCTAGAGATAAACTACCTATTGAGCGAAATATATTTATTTTTTCTAACAAATTCAAAATTAATTTTAAAAAATCGGAGAGGTCTTTTTCTTTTTTAACTGTGGTTATAGACTCAGAAAAATATGAACTTTCTCGAAATGTAACGAGTGTTGTGGTTAGAATTTTTGATTATTAATATACCAGCCTCCATACATTTTGTGGACATGTCCTTTACGTTTAGATCGTGCAGTTTCTTCTTGTTCAAGAGCTCGCAGGGTATACTCTGGTGCTTTTAGTGGCATTTTTCTGTCCAGTCTTGAGTCTAAAATTTCTGGAAGCAAACAAAAACTGTTACATAATGAGGGGAATAAAAACACGAGTGTGAGTTTAAAATGTATGTCATTGTAGATTTTTTTATCGCGAATAAGTCCGCGTTTGACCACAAACTCGCCTGATGGTAAGCTGATGTGGTCGAAGATGAAGCACGCAGACTTAGAAGACAACTATTCACTCTGACCTTGAAAAACCTAAGATTGTATTTCGCAGGAAACAAGAAAGCCGGCAGTTTATTCCATTCCATTCATTACTTCAAAACGAACTTACAGCCAGTTCGTTTTGAAGTTCGTAATTGGAATTTTATGATATACGAGTAGATAAAATATATCATCATACCGGCGCACTCTAACCGAACTAACCTTTTCATTAATTTCGTTATTTTCGTCGTAACGAGTAGTGCCTTGATTACAATTAGTTAACTCTCTAAAGGGTGACCTAAAAAAAAAGTTTTATTTATTAGTATTTGTTTTATTATAATCAGCGTCTAAACATCTACCCCTAGAGGGGTTATTAGGCCGTAAATATCTCTTGAACCACCCCATCCAACTATTGCCTCGCGTTTATTTTTGATAATTTGATAATAATTTTATAAGCACTTTCGTACCCATCTGTATTCTGGTTTTCATCCCCCTTAGTAGTTGCTTCGTCAGTCTTTTTAGTAGAACTAAAAAAAGTTAATTTAAGAAATTAGTCAATTTCATTGTTCATTTCAAGGCAATAACAGTATGAGATCCAAATATTAAGTAGACTTCAACAAACTATTTTAAAAAACTGACTTCAGATGTTTACCCAAAATTACGAAATAATATATTGAAATGTCGTGTGGTGGGTTTCAGATAAAATGTAAGGTAGGTAGGTAGGTATCATCCTTTCATTTGATACCCATATTGTAAGAATGCATAAAAACTTAGTCCGCCATTTTTTAGAAGTCCGCCATATTGTATTTAGATTGACTTCAGTTTATTTATATAACCATAAAAAACTTAGTCCGCCATCTTAAGAAGTCCGCCATATTGTATTAAGAGTGTCCTCACTTTATTTTTCGAGTTATCCTCGGCAAGCCCTTTCATTTGACACCCATATTGTAAGAATGCATAAAAAACTTAGTCCGCCATTTTTTAGAAGTCCGCCATATTGTATTTGGAGTGACTTCAGTTTATTTTTCGAGTTATTCTCAGCAAGCCCTTTCATTTGATACCCATATTGTAGGAATGTATGAAAAATTTAGTCCGCCATCTTAAGAAGTCCGCCATATTGTATTTAGAGTGACCTCACTATATTTTTCGAGTTATTCTCGGGAAGCCCTTTCATTAGATACCCATATTGTAAGAATGCATAAAAAACTTAGTCCACCATTTTTTCGAAGTCCGCCATATTGTATTTAGAGTGACTTTACTTTATTTTTCGGCTAGCCCTTTCATTTGATACCCATATTGTACGTATGTATAAAAAACTTAGCCATCTTTAGAAGTCCGCCATATTGGATTTAGAGTGACCTCATTTTCTTCTTCGAGTTATTCTCAGCAAGCCCTTTCATTTGATACCCATATTGTAGCAGTGCAAAAAAAAACTTAGTCCGCCATCTTTAGAATTCCGCCATATTGGATTAAGAGTATTTATTTATGACTCAAAATACTCAACGGTATTGTTTATTTTTTCGATTTTCATTTCGAAAAAAAAACGCCACCTTTCTTTTTGTAATAATTTTCCTTACGTTTTCCCATTATCACTAAAACATAAATGAACGAAATATAAGTATTATTTTAACACAAGAAATATAAACAACTTACACGAAAAAAGTAAAAATCACAAAACTGAACTTACCTCATTTACGTGTGTGCAGCTAATCATTCGTACACAATAGATCGCGGTCGAGTGTTCTGAGCGCGTCGCTCCGCAAATCGACGTGACCTCACTCTGAGTTCCGGTGGTCGACTGATTTTCCGAGCGCATACGTCGCGTATTTATTCAACATCGCGCCTCCATAGAAATAATGTATGGAGAATTTGAGACGAGATTTTAGAAAATTCATAGTTAAATTATCTGATGTTATTTTACAAATGTAATAAATAGATTTAAAACTTTCAATATTAGAGATTAAAATTAATTCAAGTTTGTATAGAAGTTCGACTGTTTATTATACAAATTCATTAAAACGCAAGTATGCCATTTTAGGCGTTTTGGTGTAAATTTACGTATTTTTTTAAATAAAGTGAAACATAATTATTTATTTCTGTTACATAGAAACGGTAAACTGATTCTTTGTTGTATGTGTCATATTTTTTTTATGCCAACTAGTTTAGTAGTACTGATGGTATCGTTATAACCGTGAATACAGTTTTGATTGATTTTACTCGAAGTCGTCTTAAACAAACATCGATGCAGTAATTTTACCCAACACTATGACGTGATAACCTGAACTATTATTGTTTGTAGAAATATTGTATGAAAATAACACATTACGACATTCCAAAATGTATGTGGAATCTCGTAATGATATAATTTAAAACTATTTCTGTATTAAGTATGTACCTGTTTTTAAATCACAAAAAGTGTAAATATTTCAACAAAACTAACCGATGAAAATTCACTACTTCATTCTTATTATTTTTTCGGAATGAATGCGATGAGCACCCGTTTATAATACACGCCCCATGTGAAATAAAATACACCATTCATAAAGAATTTATACAAAACAACATAGTTTTAGCACTTTAGAACAGTTCTTTTTAATTTTTTTTTATTTCGAATTGGTTCGCGTTTGACTACACTCTGCCTGTTGTGGAGCAGATGTGCGGTCTAGGGTGTAGTGTGTTAATAAATCATATTAACAAAAAGCCAAGAAAGGGAAAGAAAAAAAGCTTGAAAGCTTTTGTAAGCTTTTCCACAATCGTTACTAACATTACAGAAAATTTGTGACAACACCATTAAGTACAAGGCTATGTACGTGAAAGCTATTTTACGCGAGATTAGCTAACGTCGTATTATATATAGGGACAACGGACAAAGTAACACAAATACATAATGACGTATTACATAATTATAGGTACGTATTGTTTCAAACTGGTCCTGTCTCAGCTTAGTGCGTAACGCGACGCAGATTGATGCAGAATCACTATACAAGTTTAACTACACGTCGACGATTCTTTTACAAAACGTACCTAATTAAGTCGAGGCAGAAGAACTAAGAAACGTACACTAGGGCGAACGTGTAAATGCTACTGTGTCAATTATGTCCTAGGACGTTGTTTGTGTCCGTTGGTAGATCTAAATACGCCTCAGAAAACGTAATAAATAGGATATTAAAGTATAGAAGAAGGTTATACCAGTGAGACGGGGCGTTACAGATGTCATACTTAATTGGTTTTTTGCTCAACTGCGTAGCGAGTAGAGGCGATGTAAGGACGATCGCTGGATCTAATTTATGTCATACGTTTATACGAACAATTATTGCACAGTAAAAATACTTATTTGTACGTACATAATTAGCTCTATCGATTTTGAAAAATATAAGGTATTTTACAAGCTTTTATTTAGTCTCATTCACCTTTTTTTTTATTCCAATTTATTTTTGGGACTTTTATATATAATACATGGCAGTCCCAGTATGTAATACTACTAGCTACGTATTTCGGATCACTTGAGGCGAGTCACCAAATTGAATAGCGCTCCGGCTGCGTCAGAGCTAGGATCAGCAAGTAGTCTATTATACAGTCCAACGTCAAGCCTGTTGAAGTGATAAGTCACCTCAAGTGCCCGCCTCTCATTTTGCATACGTATACATTCTACCAGTAGGTGGTATACATCTTCTACAACTTCCACATGAATCGCAATTCGGTAAGTCTGCTTTACCCATTAGGTACGCCAATTTATTTAAAGGCATGTGGCCAGTCCTCAACCGATACTCATAAACCATAGTATGTAGGGAGGCTCACTCACTATTGTTTTGTACCATACCCCTTTCTCGATCGATCTTTCATTGAAATATTCTTATAAATATTGTAACAACTTTTATTATTTCACCTTTCCGATGTCTGTCATAAAATCTTGCTAATAATAATGTAGGTAGGACCTCCCGGTTACCGATAGAGCTGAAATTTTGTATACATGTATGAATCGCGTGACAATGCAATATTATCATGATATGGTGCTGATCTGATCATGGAGCTGGAAGGTGGCCAAAGGAACTTAGCAATAAAATGACATAACCTCATCGAGTTTGGGCTCATTTGAATTGTCTTGGCGAGTAGTATGTTTTTCAATGAAACGACGCAACCCTATCGAGTTTTGGCGCGTTTGATTCGTCTTGGCGTTAACTTATTCGATGAAGCTTGTTTTAAAATTTTGTGGTATTACCGAGACAATAGTTATTTGTTATACAAGAGTGCAAAGTTGCTTTTTAACCGCGTGCTCAATTTTGATGACCGAGCAAGCGAAGGATTCTAAATCTAAATTAGAATCCATCAAAAGAGCACAAGGTTAAAAATCTTTGCACTCGAGTTCAATCACGTAACATTTCATCCCACCTCAGCGAGGAAATGATATCATATTAGTTTTTTTTTACTTGTTTTCAACATATTTATGGCGGTTTTAACAATATGATGTGAAAAGAAAATGTCACGCGGTAAGCAAATGTGGGTTTTGTTCAAAAATTGCATATTCTAAATGTATGGTTTTTGGACTAAAACTACAGTTCGAAGGCGGTAGTCAACCACAGACTTAAAAAAGTAAATGCAGCAAGAAACTGGCTGTGGTTGGTTAAATATAGAGGAAGTGCGCGGATATTTTTATAACATCCTGGTCAGAGACTAGCACGGTTTTTGGAGACCATTCTGGTCGAGCCGTCGGAGCGAAGAACAAGTCCAGATTACTTATTTTTAGAGCTTAAAGAACACTGTGATGGAAGAAATAAATCTGCAAAGTTTAATCGTAATAATATTGGTGTTTCTACTGCATCAAAGTCCTCGGTTTTCCTAACACAAATTAAAAAAGTACATACACCAAGAAGGTTCCGTGTCTGAGTATTAAACAAATTTAAAAAGGTTGTATAATAAATTTGGCACCATGGAGTTATAAGTAAATAGGTTTCATGATGTTTTGAATTCACAAACTTAGTGCACTCGATGTTCCAAAATCAATTTTACTTTATCCGCTAGCGGATAAAAACGGCTTTTGCACTCAGATTTCGAAGAACAAAAATACTCTTTCCGAGATGGGGGATGAAAAATAAAATTTTTATTTTATGCATCGAACGAAGCTTTCTCGCTTTTTAGTAAACAAATAAAGTTAATAATTAACCAATGATTTACGAACATTTAAAATGGAATTGGGCGGGACATGTCTGTCGACTGGATCCCAAAACCCAAAAGACCTTTTGGCCGACCCAGACGTAGGTGGCGTGACGAACTGACTCTCACGACAAGCACTGGGCCACCACAGCATTAGACCGCGCAGTATGGAAGGAGGAAAGGAAGGCCTTTGCCCAGCAGTGGGACAACGCAGGCTGAAATAATAAATAATAATAATGATTTACATTCTCAATCCCAGTAACCTAAGTAGTCTTTAAGTCCGGTCAGAACAGACATTACAAATTACAAAAACTACGCTAGAACTGAACTTTGGTCGAGGTCTTGGATACATTCGAATTATTAATAATATGTTTCGCGTTATTTCGATTTTATTAATATTGCCTAGGTACTAGCTTTCCGCGCCGCGACCGCGTCGTCGCGTCGCCAAAATCATATTATGGATTTTAAGCTATTTTGTTTGTGTTAAAAATAAGTCTATGGCATTTTCTGCCCGTTAAATATATTTTTTTTATTCCTATTTATTTTTGGGACTTTTGTTTATCAAACATAAATGGCAGTCCCATTGTATATTCTAACTTACTAACTACTTAATACTACAAATTGCGGATCACTTGAGGCAACTCGCCAAATCTATACAAGGTTATTTCTAAACAATTAGCATCCTTACGCCTACGCCGTGGTGGTCTATAGGTAGTGACACTCGCCTCACTATTGTGAGGTCGTGGGTTCAAATCCCGGTCCCGTACCAATGTGTTCTTGGGAATTTAAGTACGGAATTTCACACCACTGGCGTTTCGGTGAAGGAAAACATCGTGAAGCAACCTGCAAATGTCCGTAGAAAAAATTCGATGGCTTATGTGAATCCACCAACCCACGTGGTGAATATAAGAATAAGAAATATTTATTGGCCATAATAAAACATTAAAAGTTACAGGCAAGTCATGATTTACATTTGATGTCTTACTAACATAATTATTATCTGGTACATGAAATGAGGATTCTGAAAATTCCATTGACACATATTCACCTAACTTGTAAAAAGGATTAACTTCAAAGATTATTTTTATTTTCAACTGACTTTTTATTGTATTTTTAAATCGATCAAAATCTAACTTGGTTACATAATTTGGTAATTTATTTTACATAGATATTTTATTGCTTAGTCCTTGTTTTTCTACTTTACTTTTTGGCCTAGTGAAAGGCTTATCAAGCTTTTCCTCATTAGGTATTATTCGGTATTTAGGTATTATTCCTAATCAATAAGCATCCTTTTTGGTTGAGTTTGGCAAAAGCCGCAGAACAAAAGTTGTTAGTTTTGATCGTTTTGATGTACAGAATAAGCCCCTAAAAGGATGCTTATTGATTAGGAATAATCCTGTATACATAATCCTTCCCATTGGCCTTACTGTAATTGATAAAAGACAATTGCAGTGAAATCTACCGATTTCTATGAAACGATTCCATTGTACAGTGATTTTGTAGAGGTAAGGAGTTTTATTTATATACATTTAACCCTTTTCAGTCCGGACGACGGAAACGGAAGAGAAGTCCGGACTCGATAAAAGCGTAAGCTGATATCAGCAACGTTACCTAATAACAACAAGCTCCAGGCTATTGTTCTATTTGAATACGGGTATTTGATGTACACTGCTGAAAAAGTGTTTTAAGTAGCGTGTTTGGCAATTTTCTATAGACTCCATTTCAGCGAATGTGTCCTTCATCTCCTTTTCACAACAGAACAACCCGGAAGTCGCATAAATACCTTCCCTACATAGTCGACGTACCACCTGCTCGTACTAAGCGATTCTCTTCCTGCTTCATAATGCGGACCGACAGGGGTTAGAATGCCTTGCCTCCGTCATTGTTTCCTGACAGTTACAATCGGATATCTTCAAGTCAAGACTGAATAGGGCAAAATTTCTTTCATTCATTACAATAAGATACAATAGTACTTTATATGCCAAAACTACCTACAGCACTACTACATAGAAAGCAATTGGATCGTCCACAGACCCTTGAAGGTCTAAAGGTAATCCAAATGCTCAAGCCCACTGCCAGTTGGCAGCGTGCCTAGCTTGCTGGCAGCATTATATTATTACCACGCTGAATGACAATGCTTATACGTTGAGCCAAATGAACACTAGCATTTTGATCACGCGTCGCGTCCACCAGACTCCCAGAAAGACTTTTGAAAACAAAATGATGAAAACTCCCGGCCCCCACGGACCTAAAGTCTCAAATCCAAATGGCTCAAATATGTAACCACTATCGATGTTAGCATATTTGCGCCGCTTGTGCTGCTCCGCCAAATTGGCCGCCGATCCAGCCCTACTCTGAGTCTCAGAAAGATGTGACGGCTTCTAAGTATCGACGCAAGTTGCGTCTCATACTAGGGGCCGTCCACACTTCCATGCGATATTGGCGGTGGCAAAACCCCTGCGTATGACATCGTTAAGGCTGGCGTGCGGTCAATCCGACAAGCGCTTCTTGAGCAAGAGAGAACGTGGTGACCAAGCTGGTCAACTGCAGTACCACATTGATGGGCCTCACATCACCGTGCCCCCAAGCGTAAGCTGACAGCTAGACGAAATGCAGTTGGGTCTAAAAGGTTACCAGTATTGAAAGAGGGGAAAGCTTGCAACCAAAGACCGGACACCCATACAGAGACCGCAAGGATTCGAGCGCGATCCGCGACGCTAGGACACGTATCTAGAAGAGATTTCCGTGCTAGTTTGCAGATCGGCCGATCCCACAGTCTCTGCGACGACAAAGTCTTTGGAAGCTCGGTATTTGGGCTAGCGGCCCAACAATCAAATTAGCTACATCTACGCTGGAATCGCCTAAAGAAGGTGCGAGTATTTTTTCAACTAATTTATGAGTACTATGAATGAAGGACAAGAAAGCTGGTAAACCAACACTTGAAATTTGGCGGACGCCTAGCTAGGTATATACTCGTAGGTATGTGTACCTATATAAACCTTCCTCTTGAATCATTCTATCTATTAAAAAACCGCATCAAAATCCGTTACGTAGTTTTAAAGATATAAGCATACATGGGGACAGACAGCGGGAAGCGACTTTGTTTTATACTATTAGTGATTACGCGTCACCTTGTTTGTCCGCGATGGACTCCTAAACTACTTAACCAATTGTAGCCAAATTTTGTACACTGTATGCAGTTTAGTCCAACTTAAAAGATAGGATAGCTTATATCTCAATTTATAATCGTATTTTTTTATTGGTGCAAATATTATTATGCCAATACAACGTTTGATGGGACACCTAGTATTCTATATTTCATTTCACTGACTATTTTTGGAACAGCCCACGTAGGTACAGTCGACGAATCTTGCGACAATGGGAAAATTGTTTTTTGACCCGACGAAACGGAGGAAGTTATCAAGGCGACGCGTATGTACATTTTAAGTATAACGCATAACTTTTTACCATAGAAAAGAGGTCTAGTTCTGCTGTTCTGTGCGCAGCGCGTTTTTACAGTGTACTCCGATTTTGATATTTCTATTTATATCAGAGAAGCCGGGGTGGTCCAGTGGTAGTGACATCGCCAAACCCTAGACCGCATATCTGCTTAACATCAGGAAGTGTGTAGTCAAACGCCAACCTATATGAAATAAAATAATCGGCCAAGTACGAGTAGGACTCGCGCTCGCAGGGTTCCGTACTGCATGGCCCTTAATCCGCCCTTAAATATACATTTTATTATAATTTAATAATTTATTATTGAACTGTATGTACAACTAAACATTCTGTGAATATTTCAAGCCTGTCATTATTAATGTCGAGCGAAAAACGGTTAAAAATTCAGGTTTGTATGGGAGCCCTTAATTATTAATTTTATTCTGTTTTTAGTTTATTTGTTGTTATACTCGTAGCGACAATAGAAATACATCATCTCTGAAAAAATCACTTTTCTAGCTATAGCGGTTAATGAGATTAGTACAACCTGGAGACAGACAGACGGGCAGAGCGGAGTCTTAATAATAAGGTTCCGTTTTTACCCTTTGGGTACGGAACCCTTAAAAGCCCCATCATAAGGGTTATTCATAATGATGATCTTAATCACTCCCTTTCTGTTTAGCATACGGTAAGCAGATAGCCCTGTATTTTAACGGATTTTTATAATAATGGTATGGATCACCTCCTTCGGCTTTGTACACCAGTTCTAGATAACCTTGTATAGGAACACATTATGTAATACCGACTTAGTTGCGGACCTTAGACTCCATTGTCTTTATAAAGATTTGTCTTTAAATACACATATCTGTTGGATATGGTTGTCCTAATGATAGATGTTATACCTGTAAGTGTATAACATCCTTACCAGTCGTAAATGGAATGGAGTGTTTCAGGCAAACAAACCTTTCTCTTTAGATGATAAAACGTTGGCCCATAAAAGAAAACGCAAATAGATTTATTATAATTGTAAATGTGTAGGAGAAAACAAAGTGGAACGCATTCGGATACACTCGGTACCTTCATACCTTGGTCGAAGATACATTTGAATATAGTTATCGCTTCGATTAGGTGTAAGTAGATACATTTATGTAATTGTAATCAGTTTACGATATTCTAGACTTCCCGACACATCTCTCATAAGCCGATATCTCGACTCGCCCTTGGCCGATTTGGTTCATAGGATTTAAATACTAAACATTCTAGCTTAAACTACTAAATACTATCTAAATCGGCTGATAAATAGTGCAACGGTAAATTCCCCCTTTTTGAAAAAAATACACCCCCCCTCCCCCCGCCCCCATCGAATACAGAATCTGTGTACCAAGTTTCGTCGAGATTCGTTGAAAATGCGTATTTATTCAGTAGTATCCAGTATGTGTAATCCAGGCCTGCCAGCCAACCCTAATCTAGACTAACACTGTAGAACTTGTGCAAGAAGCATTCAAAAAGCCATAGAAAACTGTAGATTCCAACGTATAAACCTGTATATCTTCAGTTTTTCTTATTTCGCATTATTTAATAGCACTACATATTAATAGGGAGAAAAACGTGGAAGAAAGACCTTCACCCATCAGATAACCAAATGAGACATGCTTTTTATAAAAAAAATATTTAAATAAATATAGCTTGCCTATCGAAAAGTGTTCATGATTGTATTTAATTCAATATTTTTTGGGAATTATTTTTTTATCATCACTTATTTGAGAGCCGCTATTTTTTATTTCAATTAATAGTTTTTAATGTAGAAAATATACCTTGGTAGGTTTGCTTACTTTGTTCAAAATAACTGGCAAGCATCTATGTATAAATAATTATGTCAATATAAGTACGAAACCTGTAGCGTACACTGAGAGAAAAACTAACAAAAATATAGTAATCTTTACTAAAATTTTACTAAATCCGAGGACAACAAATGACCTGTAATAAATACAAATCGATTTTTGTAAATGCAATTAGTAGGTATTACAATATCAGTTCTGTTATATATAGTAAGGCCCCAGTAGTTTCAATAGATTAGCTTTGTAATATCTAGTAAAGTCCATAGTACTCTTTACTAAAATGTTACTAATCCCGAGGACAACAAATGCCCTGTTAAAAATACAAATCGATATTTAGTAGGTATTACTAATACCTGTTTTGTTATATCTAGCAAACTCCTTAGTACTCTTTACTAAGATTTTACTAATCCCGAGGACAACAAATGCCCTGTAAAAAATACAAATTGATATTTAATAGGAATTATTAATACCTGTCTTGTTACATGTAGTAAGGCTCCAGTAGATCCAATAGATTAGTTATGTAATATCTAGTAAAGTCCTAGTTTTTTTGAAATTTATATCTGTATCATCTAGTAAACACCTAGTAATTTTGATGAATTCGTTTTGTAATATCTAGTAAGCCTTAGTACTTTCGAAAGTTTGGTTCTGTATTATCTGCTAATCACCTAGTAATTTTGATAGATCAGTTTTGTAATATCTAGTAAGCCTTAGTACTTTCAAAAGTTTAGTTCAGTATTATCTAGTAAAAGTCTAGTAGTTTTAATAGCTTAATTTTGTATTATCTAGTTGATTTTTGTAATTTCTAGTATAATTTCTGTGTTATCAATTTAGTAAACCCTATCAATGTAAAAGTTATAAAACACTTCAAATCGAAATATTAAAAACTGTATACCTGCTTATAACAATGACTTATAAGTATACAGTTTTTAATATTTCAATTTGAAGTGTTTTATAACTTTTTTATGGATAGGGTTTATTAAGTAGATATCACAGAACTAAACTAGACATTACAAAAAACAACTAAATAATACAAAATTAAGCTATTGAAACTACTTGAGTTACATATCTTACAAAACGAATCTAAGGTTATAAACTAATACTAAATGTAAGTCACAAGGTGAATAATAATTGTAGACATAAAAATAAAGATTCAAGTGAAGTCATGTTTATTAAATATTATACATGTATAATATAACACACGAAACAGCCACATTTACAATAACACATAATTTACATTGCCGGCGAGTATAATGTATTCACGGAGAAACCCAGTTACTCCGTATATTCTGGGTAAAATTGTCAATTTTCACTTACACTGGTTATATCTGTACTTATGACACTTAATTAAACACAGTTAGTTGGTACGCACTGAACTTCATCCTCCATGTTTACTCTACTGCACGCAACGACGAAATGGCTGCTGGAAAGACGGGATCGTATTCACTGAGACCCCAGTTACTCAGTATGACTGTATAGCTGTTATAACACTGACTCCTGGGTAAGATTGTCAATTGTCACTCAGAGTGTTTAAATCTGTTGGTAAAACACAGTTTGTTGGTACTGAACTTCACTCTCCTTTACATGTTTACTCTACTGCAAGCAACGACGAAATGGCTGCTGGAAAGGCGGGATCGTATTCATAAAGCAAAACACACCGGACACTTTACTGGAAATAACAAAACATTTCGTTGAAATTACTTAGCTTATTGCTGGATTTACAAAATAGACCAAAAACTAAATGTTTTTGTTGCATTAACTAAAGAATTGTAGTAAAATTACAATAGTATCTTGAAATTAATAAAGCCTCATGCTTGAAATTATTCTTCCTTTCAATACAAATGACAATCGTGTTTTGAAAATTATTAAACCCACGCTTGTAATTACAAAACAAGGTAAATCAATTTTTTTTCATCTTTCAAACCAGTGGTATATCAGATACCAATACTTGTCTATACCAGTACCTATCTAGGTACCAACGCGGTGGATTTTTTTTGTAAGTACATAGTACTAATCGCCTAAGAGCATGTCAAACCCTACGAAGTACTCGTATGATACAATTTTTATTGGATTTTGTTAAATGCACCTTTTTATGTTAGTAATAAGGAATCATACTATAGGTAACGTTTGATGAAATATGTTAGCATGCACTACAAATGACCTATAACTAGTTGTTATTAATAAAGAGTAAGAGTAAGTAAGAGTAAGATACTTAGTGTACTGAACTACTGAAACCAAAGTCAAAGCTGTCAAATAAGAATATTTTAACGACGTTGGCGGGAACAGAAAAAATCTTAATGCCAATTAATGCATAAGTATTAATTTGAGATTTTTCGAGTATTAAAGTGTAAACTTATCTCGTATATTATTCCAGTAACTTCAGTGCCCTTACCATGACTTTTGATAGTAAACGTAAACTTTTTTCCGTTTTTGTTGAATAGCTTCATATATTTAACCATATCTTATTAAATTTTAAAGCCAAATATTTGCTTTTTATTTGTAAGCGTTTAGAATCCAGCAGCTATGCTTATTCTTCATTTTTTTACTCTTGACTCAATACCATAGCGTAAAATCATTTTATTATAATTTGTTCTGGGGAAAATATTGTTACTTACTACTACTTATGATCTAATATTTGCTATTGTTATAGGCGATAAGTTTACGTTTTACGGCTAATTTTATCAATTTTATTATTTTGTCAATTGTTTGTTTTTGAAAAGCAATAATGCTTTGTTTGGGAATTTTGTCATCTTGTGATTTCAATTGAGATTATTATCGTAAGAGCGCTTATAATGTTTGTTTCTGAAAAAACAGTACGTCATATTTTGATTCCTGTAGGCCACGCGGGCGAAGCCGCTAAAAGCTCATAATAATTAAAGCGTGTTCCTTGGATTACAAAAAGGGATAAATTAATTATATTTGTTGTACCAAATAAAGTTCTTGCTAAATTTTACAAACGTGTGTTGAAATAAATAAAGCATGTTGCTTGGAATTACAATAACGGAAACACTAAATATTATTCTTGTACCAGTTAAAGCTATTTCTAATAATTACAAACTAGTGTTGAAATTAATAAAGCGTGTTGCTTGTTATTGCAAAAAGGGAAATATTAGATATTTTTGTTGTACCAATTAAAGTTATTTTTAATATTTACAAACGGGTGTTGAAATTAATAAAGCATGTTGCTGGGAATTACAAAAAGGGTAAAACAAAATATTTTTGTTGTACCAATTAAAGTTCTTTCTAAAAATCACAAACGGGTGTTGAAATTAATAAAGCATGTTGCTGGGAATTACAAAGAGGGTAAAACAAAATATTTTTGTTGTACCAATTAAAGTTCTTTCTAAAAATCACAAACGTGTATTGAAATTAATAAAGCATGCTCTTTGGAATTACAAAAAGGGGAAAACTAAATATTTTTGTTGTACCAATTAAAGTTATTTCTAATATTTACAAACGCGTGTTGAAATTAAAAAAGCATGTTACTTGGAATTACAAAAAGGGTAAAACAAAATATTTTTATTGTACCAATTATAGTTCTTTCTAACAATTACTAATGCGTGTTGAAATTAATAAAACGAGATGCTTGGAATTACAAAAGGTAAAAACTAAATCTTTTCTCGTACCAATATTTTATATTTTCTAAAAATTACAAACCCGTGTTGAAATAAATAAAGCGTGTTGATTAGAATTACAAAAAGGTAAAACTAAATATTTTTGTTGTATCAACTATAGTTAATTCTTATAATTACAAACGTTTATTAAAATTGATTAAAAGTATTACTTAGAATTACAAAATAGATAAACTGTTAGAAACACAACTACCTTTTCTTGAAAATAGTAATCGAATTTGCGGAATTTACAAAACTCTAACAATATTTACTATAAATTTGTAAAAAATATTAAACTTTTGCAATATCTGCATTTACTAAAATCGTATTTTAGGAATTACAATTACAAAAACAAAACTGTTAGTAAAAAATAATAAAAATTGCAAATACAGCAAAACTTTGGTAAATTATACTAAAATTTAGTGTTTTCGCCAAATACAAAGGACTTTTGTAATATTTGGTGGCGATTTTTTTCTCAGTGTAGTTTGAATAGGTGTTTGTCAGCGATCACCGAAATTAAGCAACGTTTCGCACGGTCTGTATTTGTATGGGTGACCACGGGTAGCATTTTCTAGCTGAGCGCTACCGTGGCTCGAATGACACATTAAATTATAGCTCCCGATTGTTTTAACCGTTGACCCATGTCACAGACCTTCAGGCGCCCTAAAAACTCTGACACCAGGGCTAGCCACCCGGCCTATACGAACTTACTTTTTAGTAGGAACCGATCTTATAACCAATCAAATTGGTATTATAGGAAAGGTAAAATTAATTGCAAAATTAATCATATAGGCTTGCGTTCAAGACATTTTAAATAATAATAAATACCCATGAACACTTTTCAATAGGCAAGCTATCATAGGCATGTTTATAAATAATAAAATAATAATTTATAAAAATACGTCTCATCTGGTTATCATGTGGGTGAAGTCAATCTTCAGCGGCTCTTAGGCCATAAATAAAACCACCTAGGTATGTCATCTGTCAAGACGTGATTGAGCACACTGAAAAATATTCTTTCACTACAAAAAAAACTATACTATACTGTGCCAGCCTTTTGAATAGTCCACTGCAGGACGTAAGCCTATCCACGACTGGTGACTGGGCCATATCTACCACGCCGACTCAGTGCGGGTTGGTGGATTCACATACGCCATCGAATTTCTTCTGTGGACATATGCAGGTTTCTTGGCGAAGTTTTCCTTCACCGAAAAGCCATTGGTGTGAAATTGCAAAGAACTCAGTAGTACGGGACCGGGATTTGATCCCACGACCTTATGATTGTAAGACGGATGTCACTTCCGCTAGACCACCACGGCAAAAAACATCATTAATGATAAAACAAGGTTGTATGTTTTTTTTATAAAAATTTTAACTCATGTTTGTTAATTTATTTATTTTATTCTATTACAACATTCAAAAACTTACAGTTAAAAAACCAAAACGTTTTTGAGCTTAAAATAACTAAACACTTAAGAATAATTACAAATATTAGGCAAGCAAATAACACAGTTTCGAATTATTTCACTGAGTTTTTTAAAGAATAAATCGGTATCAGTTTGGCGAGCATCAGTTCGTTGAGCAGTGTGAGTGCGTGGTGCGTGGGCGCGTACCGCGCGGTGTCGGTGCGGGGTTAAGTTTGTTGTTTGTTTGTTTAGGCTGTAAAGCACCGGAAGGACGGAAACTAAAAATAGGTAATTTATGCTTGAGATTTACATTTCCAATTTTCGTAAATTTTCGATATTTTTATGCGAAAAGTTTTGCTCAGCTTGATGCTGAAAACAGCATTTTGTATCTTTATTTTTGTTCAACAGTAAAAAGTATAATTTAGTGAAAACAGTATAATATTGTTTAAAACAGTATTGGGTCGCTACAATAATGGGTCGCTATCCATAGCTTAGGAAACCCTATAGTGTAATTGAACGTACATATTATACAGGGATTGCTGCTATGCACAGGTAAAAGTTGCAATAATATTTCTGTCCATTCGTCCATCAGCCATAAGACGTCCACTGCTGGACATAGGCTTCTCCTATGGAAGTCTAATAAGACCGGTTGGAAGCGGCTTGCGTCCAATGCTATCCTGCAGTATTGACGAGGTCATCAATTGTCCACCTTGTGTTAACTAAGAAGAAGAGATTATACGAATCTGGAAAATGAACAAAGTTTACATCCTGCCTCTGGTTCTTTCCAGTACAGGTGTAATTCCAAAACACCTCCTCCAATCATTAAAAATAATTGTTCGGAAATTCTTGCAGGAAGAACTTAATAACCACGAAGTAGAAAATGATGCTCACTTGGCTTAGGCCCGTGATCATCATTAAATCGAAATATCTTAAATATTTCGAGAATCGCAACACTTACTGAATAATAATAATAATAAATCGCAGGGGCGGCTTTGTGGCGAGCCGTCGGTGAGTGGCGATATCGCGAACCCTGATTCCCTAGGGCTAAATGAGACCCCTGACTCCTCTCTTGCCTTAACTGGCCGGCTTGGAGTGGAAACCGCAAGAGCTAAGAACCTAAGCTCCAGGGTGGAAGTGTTAAAGGGCATAACGCCGCGAGTAGCGTCTAGTGAAAGCGCAGCACACCTCTCGACACCCTAAGCCGTCCACACCAATGTTGCTCCTCCGGCGCCAAATTACGGTAGTCTTCATGGGGGGCCCATTTAGTGGATGGCAAGTCACCACCCGCCTAAATATTTTGAAATGAGGCATCACTTGGCGGGTGCCGCACCTCTTTCCATAGACCAGCTTATAATGATGTAATAATTCATTGTAATAGCCTAAGAAGTACCTATTCCCCGTCTTTACAATAGTTTCCCTCTTCCTATCACCCAAAAACTGTATTTTTTTACTTAATGATTGTAAAAGGGCCTCTTGGTGTTGGTTTCGGCCCCATCAATGCCCTTCAAAGATCCGGGGTAACCCGTGAGTTGTAAAACAAATAAATGGAATAATAATAATAATGCGGTACCTCATGCCGTAGTCTAATTTTACAAAACATTTAAAATTTCACCGAAATAACCCAGTTACGATATTTCAAGTCATTCTATATGCCATATTTTCCATTTCACGCTATTCTTTTTACACCTACTGCAGTTTTTATGTTTCATAATTGTAAAAGGGGCCTCTCAATGTTGGTTTAGGATCCATTAATACCTAATAAAGGACCAGGCCAAGCCTGTGAATTCAACTGAATAAAGAGATATAATAATTGTAAAACTCTTTTAAAAATTTTAAAATTTAAAATTATTAAAAATTTACTTATAACACTGTGTTTTATAATTGGCGAAAATATCGATGAAAAAAATGCATACAGACGAACATAGAACCACCTCCTTTTTGGAAGTAATTTAATAAAATAAATGCGTCCGTAAAGTTTTGTATACGTCCTAGCTGTTCAAAAGTCAATTACACATGCCTCTATTATTACACATACTTAGGAGCACTATACCTACCTATACAGGACTCTAGTCCTGAATCCTTTATAATCGAATAAAACCTCCTCACAATGCCCGTTGCCGAGTAATATAAGGAGGTTTTAAAAATAAAACCTCGTTAATGTTCTAAAGCCGGAAATATATCATCAGACGCGGCTGACGGACGCGACTGACAGCCGCGACTTAGCAATGTCCACAGTCTTAAAACATCCGACGTGCCAGATCGCTCTCGGACGTCCAAACGCTCAAGGTCGTCCGAAGGTGACGTCCGCGACTAATGTCCGATAGTGTGCACGGCTCAGTGTACTTTAATAGTCTAGGTCGCGGCTGTCAGCCGCGTCCGTAAGCCGCGTCCGATAGTATGTTTCGAACTTACATAAGTTATGAAATTTTCATACGAATTACACCGTTCAAAATTTAAATCACTTTATTCCCTAGGGAGATTCGTACACATTATTGACCTGCCATCGATGGCGTATGTTTTTTTTTTTTTTTTTTTTTTTTTTTTAACAACTAAAACTTATATTAAACCTACCAATAAACCAAATAGGTTTGTGCTGGTAGGCATTCACTCACCCCGCACTTTAACAATGGGAATCTTAGTATAATAAAAAACTAGTTCTGTAACTGATTACCTACACACTAACTAAACTAACATCTCACAATAGTAGCTAACCTACTAATAAAATACTTCATAGTACTAATTCACAGCAGTTAGTCAGTAAGAGAGAAAAAAAAAACTTACGATAGTTGGTAGATACTTAAAAGTATAACATTCCATTTTGTTTTGGAACAGAAGACAAAAGATAAGCTGGTCTCGCATTCCCATATTGTTTACATATAATATTTTTGCATGCATTACATTTGCCTAGAAATTAGATGAATACATATAGACACAGATATATGATAAAAAACATTGTTTAAGTATCATTAGATAAAATACCTATAAGACCATTTTTAGACATTTTTTATTATGCGCATTTTTTACGCACCGTGTCTCCTATCTACCCTATTTTATACAAAGCTGTACCTACTGAGTAGATACTTTTGATGGCTAGTTATTTAGGTAATTAGAAAACTGGTACAATAACAATGTGGCGTTTCGACAAAAATTAGGAGTTATATCAACAATTATATTATTTATGCACTCAAACCTTTCAAATAGGATATCACATCAGTATTTTGTCATTTAGGTATCAATATTATCATCTCGTTCTCGTTGCATGGTTAGATAAAGGATGTCCTCTTCGGATTTTACGACAATAGGTTTGGTATTATTCTCCTTTCTCACCAAAACTTTCCCATCTTGGTACCACGCATATTTGTATGTTGGTCTTAGTTTTTGTTGCACATTCCACAAAAGGGATTTGTAAGCTGCAGTTAGCGCGTGGCGGAATATCACTTTAGACTTTGCTACGTCCGGCGGGAGCCCGCTGACAATGTATTCTGCCAAAACTGAAGTTTTTCTTGCAGCCCTTACCACCGATTGAGCGTGTTCAACTTGTTTTAATCCAATTTGCATGACACAGTCTTCTCGATTACGACGATCAATTTGCTTAATGTACGCAATATCTGTGGTATTCAAATTAAATATTTGTGATAGCTTGCAGGGTATATCTTTCAAATCTTCCCGAGGCAAATTAGGCAATCCCGTCAATTCTATGACCTTATCCAGACGTTGCTGATCCATCGTTCGTACATGCTGTTTTAGAGAATTAAATTCGAGGTTTAAACGAAAGTGTTGTTTTTCAAGCTGAGTATATTTCGTATCGAGCTCTGCAATTTTCTTACCGTGTCGTTCCACTGTTTTCACTAGTTCATCAATTTTATTACAACACACGCTTATAGAATTTTCTATAGGCTGTAACTGTTTTTTCAAAAGCCTTGTCAATCCAGCAGTGATGTCCTTCATAAATTTAGCAGCGTCTATAGTACGATTCCCATAATTCTCGGCAGGCAACACTTCATCTTCTTCCTCATCTTCAACAGGTATGATGAAAGATGACCTGTGCGGCGAGTTGTGTTGACATTCGTCACAGGTCCAGTCGATGGAGTCGGTGTTTCGCAATGCAGCTAGTTGTTTAGTGGACAAAAGCGAACAGGTTGGGTTCGCATGTACCACTTTTCCACAGCTTCTGCACTCCAGACCAGGCAGTTTCTTCGTAAGATTTTTATCACATTTATCACATTTTGTTATATTATTAGACATTTTTAACAGTTAAAAAATGATGAAACAGGAAAACTTGAAGGTATTTGCCGAAAATACAATTGAAATGTAGGTAATTTGCGCACACTTTCTAATATTGACTGTATAGCACGGCAGCGCGGAGGTGAGTGAATGTGAATCCGCCAACCTGTATTGGGCCAGCTTGGTGGATAGATATGGCTCTGGATAACCCTGTATAAAAACGTTATAAAATAAGTAATCACAGCAGATAACTAGTAGGTAAGTAAACTATTTCCTTGCATGTGGTAGGACCATAATGTAAATCTATATTCATATCGTTATTATTAAAGCATGCCGAAGTTGTATAAGAGATGATAAAATCAGTTAATAACGTGTACATATAACAAAATAATATTAAAAAATATCTACAGTGTAAAGCAAAGATTATGCAACACTACTACCTATAACGAAGGTTAAGCGGTAGAGTCTTTTTAACCGACTCCCAAATAGGAGGTTCTATGTACGTCTGTATGTATTTTTTTTGTGTATGTTAATCGATATTTTCGCCAATTGCGAACCTAATAAAAAATTTACAGACAGACGGACATACAGACAACAAAGTGATCCTATAAGGGTATAATATAATATTTTCCAATTTTTTAAGTACAAGCTGATTCGTTTCTCCGTTGCTGTGTGAAAAAGAAACAAGTTACTTACTTGTTTTTTTTCTGATTTTTGTTGTGCTGTTTTATTTGCATAGGTTTGTTTGATCGCATTTGACCTGATACTAAATATAGAAGTGCTCTGTTATTTATAAGAGCTGTGGTTATTAGCATAACATGTTTTAAGTAATTCTACAGCAATTATTAGCTGCATTATGTTAACAATCTCATCTATGCCAGCTGCACAGTTCTTCATAAACATTATTTTTAGGGTTCCGTACCCAAAGGATAAAAACGGGACCATACTCGTATTACTTAGACTCCACTGTCCATCTGTCTGTCACTAGGCTTTATTTCATAAACAGTAATAGCTAGAACGTTGAATTTTTTACTAATGACGTAATTCTGTTGCCGCTATTACAACAAATACTAAAATCAGGAAAAAAATGTTAAGGGGGCTTCCACACAACAAATCTAAATTTTCAGCCGCTTTCGCTTGATATTATTAACGGCGACATGTAGATGAATATTCAATGAATATCTAATTAAATATGCACTTTAAAAATAAATAATTACTTAAATAAAATAAATATTTAAGGGGGACTCCCAAACTAGTAACGTTTTTTTGCTCGATATTAATAACGGCAACAGGAAGATACTTGAAATATTCACAGAATATTAAGTTGTATGTTTTTTCAGCAATAAGTAATTAAAAAATATATATATACGGTACGGAACCCTTGGTCCGCAAGCCCGACTCGCACTTAATTGATTATTTAGTGTAGTCGTATCGATCAAGGGCTCTATAAAATATAAATTATGACTAGGTAAAATAACGGGTTGCACTCCGCGAGTACTGGCAGAAGTGAAAACTTGAACATATAAAGTACTATCATTTATGAGGTAAAATCTTCGAGCAAATATCTACAGAATCACAGTCCCTAAGTAAAAGTAGTTAAAAAATGTCCGAGCGCCGTCATACACACCGACTTAGATATTTACATTAATTAATTCACAATGACCCGTTTTCTCGAATCTCAACGTTATGTCGCGTAATTAGTGCTAGTTACCGAGCAGCTTAGCATCGCGCGGCGTTGTAGTCAGATTGCAATCGCCTTTCTACTAACTAAAAAGCCTGCCCACTATATAGCTTGGGCAGGGTTTTGGCTCGGACACTTTTTTGCATGATTGTGACTCTATAGATATTTGCTCGAAGGGTTGTAACAAACCTCAGGTGGTTTGTCGTCCACACCTGAGTAATTAGGCATAGGATGAAGGCATTCTTGTAGGTCAAGAGTCTCTCATATTAATTTAACAAATTTTCTAATATTATTCAAAGATACTTTCCATTCAAATAATATTCAAACAAACAGGTAAATAAATACATTTTAAAAAAAGCAACAAAACTACAATCTAGGTATATTAGCTCTTTGCAGGGCGCTTAGTAAAAAAAAAAAAGCATGATGAAAACAAGAGAAGGAAAAAGAGAACGGGGGTTGATTCTGATTCCTTCCTCAATGGGGTTGACGGGGATTGTGAGTTAGGACTTCACTGCGGAAAAAATAGGATTAATTTTGCAGATTTTCAAGATATTTCAGTGATTTTAGCTTACAAAGTGATATAAAACAGTGAGGATCATGAGCAGAAAAGGAAATGCGGTTAATCATGAGCTATTACGACGAAAAATCAGTTCCATGCCTTAGAATATGAAGTCGGAAGCAGGATATTTTCTATCGAAGGACGAAGATGTTCCTAGAGGATTTGGTTTCGTATAATCTTATTCCTTTTTAAATTAATATACATATATAGGTATAGAATATGTTCAGCAGTTAATGTTTCGAACAGTTCAGTGCATGCATCTGCATTAGTGATGTAAATGACTTACTGTCAAATTAAGATCTGCAAACGAGGATAAGCCTATGTCCGCCTCGCAGGCACGATGTGGTATGAATGCTCATACGTATTTATTATCATACAACTATGTACGAGTACGAGATGCTTTCGATGCAGCGCTCCACTATAGATACAATACCATATTGTCTACACTGACCTGTTGCGGGTTGATAAATATACATTTACAATACAATAACATAATGGCGGTCTTGCATAAGTTGTCTTACGATGTTTCCTGAAGAAGTGTTAAGGTCTGCTCAAGTCAGATAGGCCTACGTCCGTCGTGCTGACTCAATGCGATGTGGATTCATATGCATAACTATTCTCTTACGAGAATGAGCGTGTTGCTACGAAGTTACGTCACATTATGAGAATGAGGCAAGACAATATTATCTATGCTGATCCGTAGCGGGTTGATAAATATACGTACGATTACGAGTTCCTATGGCGGTCTTGTATGGGTTGTCTTGCGATGTTTCCTTCTCTAAGGAGGTAGAGTCATATTAGTGCATTGGACTAATGCGAGATAGTGGAATTACATATCACAGCAGCTGCTCTATGGAAGTAGGTTACAGAATCACGATGTTTTCTACAAAGAAACATCAAAGATAGAATATATTGGAAATTTATGAATTTATCTTGAGTTGATACTGTCAACCATGTAATGACCTCTCTGATTTCATGTGTGCTTTACAGATTTAATAACATTTTTACTGTTTCAGCTCTAATCATATTATGTGAATATGCAACCGATTTAAGGAAGTCCACGATACTCGAGTCTAAATCCTATAGTAACGCGATATTATAACCAGACTTGACAATATAGAAACTTGTGAAAGACAGAGTGTTCTTTTAGATTGATTATATTTTATTTACATTTAATTAGAGGATTGCAGAGTCGCCTATTGCTATATTTCATTATTTACTACATCACATAATTTGAATATTAGCCGTTAGTGCTACTTGATCAATGCTGTATTTTCATCAGTGTGCAGAACTCTTGAAGCCAGGTAGAGCTTGGGCCAGTGTTTCTCATTTCCGTAAAGGAGGGATAACCCGTGTCCGTATTAAAGAGTGTAAATTCCGCTCACTATGAAGTAAAGTTATTGATAACATAATGATTAATAATATTTTATGTGGCGAAGTCGATTCTCAAACCTTTACCTATAGTAATCTTGGAGCTTTTCTTGTGAACACTCTGAAATTCATGCAAGACTTATGATTTTCTTAACATTTTGAAATAAAGTAGTTAAGTGGACGAAATAACCGAGATCAGACTGACAAGACACTCGCGACTCCTGGTTTTTATTTCGAGCTTTCTTTTCCAGGATTGCGTTAGATTTTCGAAAGCTTGGTAGAGTCTTTTTGTTTCGTGGTTTTCAGCTCTCGCGAGCGCCATGACTAGGAAAATAATCAGAGATAAACATAAAATAATATAAATCTCTGACAAATAAGAATTAATAACTTTAAAATTAACTAACAGTCAGAAATAAATCAATATTATATTTTCTGACTAAACGTCTATCTTATTACTCGTAGTTAGACAATTAATATTAGTTCAATGGTAGAGTTTCTTTGTTATCCTAGAGTTCAAGTTTTGGAATTTCTTTCTCAACACATATCTTTTACTTTCATAATTTAGAAACTGAATAGCTTTATAGAGCTACATTACATTTAAAACAAAAATATTTCAATTATCTCCACGTAAAACAGAGAAGCTCTAAAATCAGTATTTCTATAATATCTCTTGAGGCATTAGTTAGATACTTCAGTTCACTTTGACATTAGTAAAATACTTACAGGTTCATTAAAGGTCAAAGTAGGAAAAACATGCAAACAGGGTAATCGTTGAACTTAGGTATTCTATTAGGCAGATAGGTCTTTCGAATCACCTTTACCTAGGGTTTATGCGGTCTACAATGCAGGATTTACCACTAGACGAACACTGGCCAAACTAACGTACAAGTAGGTAAATAGATTAGATATTTATGATAGGAATCTCACTGCAGAATACTAGTATCAAAAGGTAGGCAGTCTCTTTTCAAGTGAACCAGGAGCAGATGGCGCTAGTAGTACCTGATTATAGTATGAACCTGGGAGGTTCACAGTTAAGTATTAATATTTCTTATTATTCATCAATACGAATTGTAAGCTGGGGTCTTATTGGATGTCTATTAATATATAAGGCGTTCTTAATATCTTAGGAAATTCCTTCATGAGGTTAAATTTATAATTTCTTTATACTTAAGTGAAACCAAGTTGCATAGCTAGTTTGACATAACGCTAGGATCAATAGAGAGCAAGTCGAGATTCTGAAATTATTTCATCTGACATTTTATTTTAGACAGGTTTCATTAAATAGGTTCTACTCTTCTTAGGTTTATAACTTAGATTAATTAGGCTAGGTAGGATTATTTACAGGGTAAAATACAATTATCACACACCCACACTCGCGCAAGTACCCTGCGCTGCCGCGTGGTAGAAAGAGAGGAGCATATTACTTCCTCTCTACGCCTGTGTTAATTCGTCAAGAGAACATGTCTCAGTACAGTCAGTACAGAGTGGAGGCTTTGCTAGAAGCATCTACTTTGTTGAGTTTTGGTAGCTACGCAAAAAGACAAGACTCACCACACCACCCACACATTGCCCACACTTGTTACGTAATTCAGTTCAGAATAACTGAAATTCCGCTACATTTTGCGAATTAATATTACTGATATATCACAAGTCTAGTGACGCCATAATTTTTCCACGTACGGATGGATGGATGTTTGTTACTCTTTCATGTAAAAACTACTGGATGGATTATAATGAAACTTTACAATAATATAATACGAGTATAACCCATAGGTTACAATTTATCAAGATATTGTATAAATTGTCCAAAATATAACGATAAGTGTCGAGTAAGTAGGAAAATTCCGCGATCTGCAAGCTATTCTAGCGTGCGCTGCAAGAATGTCAGAGCAAACAACTGTCGAATCGAATTATCTGTCAAATCAATCGATGATTAGCACATGGAAATATTATATAAACAGAATTGGGCACTGGGAAACTGGGGATGTTTGTTACTCTTTCACGCGAAAACTACTGAACGGATTAAGATGAAACTTTGCAATAAAATAGATGTATACATCAGAATAACACATAGGCAATTATTTATTAAGATTTATTACGAGAAACGAAGTTCACCGGGTCAGCTAGTGTTTTTTATATATTTGGTAGGTTTGAGAGTAGGTCTTAGGCTATTTCATATTTGTACCTGATGGTTATGACAATATTTTTTTAAGGGCAAACCATTGTTATTCCTAGTCAACCTACATTTTTCTACTCGAGATATTTTTTATGGTTTGTTTCCATAATAAAAGATGTCAACTTTGATGATTAACATCTGAAAGTCCTTGCACTGTGTATAGTAACAGCCTGTATAAGCTACTTTACAAAACATAAATTTATTTATTCTATACTATCTAAGTTCACACAAAATATAATACTAAAAACAGGGACTAAAAATCTCAACAAACTAGGCTGTGTTCGTGTGGTAGGGTATTCCCACCAACAATCCTACTAATATTATAAACGCGAAAGTTTGTGAGGATGGATGGGTGGATAGATGGAATGATGGATGGATGGATGGATGGATGTATGAAATGAAATGAAATGAAAATGAAATCATTTATTATCACAATAGTACATTGAAAACAATTAAATAAAATAATATGCTCATCAATGTTCCTATTAATGGACTCGTCCAACAAAAGATCACAACATAAATACATGATTAAAAAAACAAATTCAATATCATAGTAATTCAATAAAATCACTAAAAACTATGTTTCTAAACCAATTTCCAGTCTCAGTCAGAAAGCGACAATACTCTGAAAATGTAGGTATGAAAGATATTATGATCTACCCACAAGTATTCTACCGCACATAGAATCGTCGATAATATGATTTGTTGTGGGGTCATACCTAAGCAATAATGTTAATTTTAAAGCTATGACTAAAGTTAAAATTATAAATCCGCTGTATAGGGGCTTCGTTAATAAACAATATAAATACGTCAAACATAACAACTAAATTTAAAATTTTATACAAATTACGTCATTAATATTAAAATAATAAATTAAATTAAATAATAAAATGGTCTCATGTCATGGTGATCAGCTGTATAAGGGCCTCGTTAAAAAAATAAAATATAAATATTTTTAGGTCATGTCTAACCAAAAATTTCAAAAAGATGGTTAACATTAAAAATCCATATGTAATTAAACTAAGATTAATCAAATTATGGCTATACCATAGAATATATGTGTTAATTGCTTAATGCAGTTCTGTCTCCATTATTTTATAATCTTTGTAATCGTTGTTTATATATTCAGTTATTTTATAAATAGTTTTTGATAATAGGAGGCGCTTAACGTTAGCGCGAAATTTATTTTCATTTTCTAATGTCTGAATATTTAAAGGTAGTTTGTTGTACAATTTCTGACCTGTTAATTTTGGTAGGCGTCCAACCATATTCAATCTATGCTGTATGGGTAATAGAAAATTGTTTGCATTTTTACATTTTCTTGGTCTCTTAGGTGCGCTTGGTTTTTCATACTCATGGAGTCTAGAATGGACATATTTTAGTACTTCAAAAATATATACGGACACTGACGTCAATATTGATAGATTTTTAAAGTGTTCCCTACACGAGTCCCTATATTTAGATTTAGTAAGTACTCTGATGGCTCGCTTCTGCATTTTTAGCACCCGTTCATAGTCAGTGGAATTACCCCATATAATTATGCCATAAGACATAACAGAATGACATAACAGATATGGATGTTTGTTACTCTTTCACGCAAAAACTACTGAACGGATTGAGATGAAACTTTGCAATAATGTAGCTTATATATCAGAATAACACATAGGCTATAAATTATTATGAAATTGCGTCAAAAATAAAAATATCATGCGGGCGAAGCCGCGGGTAAAAACTAGTATGGAATAAAAAAATGTCAATTCGATGATTCCCACGCTGAACGCCTAGAGAAATTAACTGCACAAGATTTGGAAAATTCACACATAGTAAGTGACAATGCAAAAAAATATATGAAGCTTAGACCATGGCCCGGTAGTACTCGCTATTATTTTCTACTAGTTTTTAACCGCGGCTTCGCCCGCATGATATTTTGATTTTTGTGCTATCTCATTGGGAACCCTTTATTTATACGGGATAAAAAGTAGACTATGTCACTTTCCGTCTTTCAAAACCTTACCACCCTTAATAAAGGAGGTGGAAAATCGAAAAAATAAAACGGTTTGACGGTTGTTCGATTCGACAGTTGTTTTTTTGACGCGCTCTAGAATAGCTCGCAGATTGCAGAATTTTTCCTACTTACTTAACACTTATCGTTATATTATGCAACATTTACGCAATATCATTATAATTTATAGCCTATGTGTTATTCTGATATATAAGCAATATTATTGAATAGTTTCATCTCAATCCGTCTAGTAGTTGTTGCGTGAAAGAGTAACAAACATACATCCATCCATCCTCACAAACTCACAAACTTTCGCGTTTATACTCGTAATATTAGTATGATAATAACAGTCTACAGTTTACGTAGGAGAATATTTTTTGATCGTATTATTATAAAATTGTTGGCAAAATATACCTTACAAACAAAAGTCAACTAAGATATGATAATTCTACAAAGAAAATAAATATTCAATGGCGTTTTAATGCAGCCCAGATTTTTGCCTCATTGCTTAATTTGAAGCGATATGGTGCAAATTAACAAAATAAGTTTGGGCATATGGTGAAAAATAGTTTTTATTATTTACTAGTTTTTATTATTTATTGCAATTTAATTGCGTTATTTATCGTATTTGTACTGTACTGTACCAGCCTTTTTAATAGTCCACTGCAGGACGTAGGCCTACCCACGAAGGGTGACTGGGCCATATCCACCACGCTGGCCCAGTGCGGATTGGCGGATTCACATACGCCATCAAATTTCTTCTACGGTCGTATGAAGGTTGCCTCACGATGTTTTCCTTCACCAAAAAGCCAATAGTGTGAAATTCCGTACATAAGTTCCAAAGAATCGTATTTATGAAGAGAAAATTCCATATCTCCAGTTGCTTTGGCTACATTAGCGGGCTATGGCGAATATTCGTGTTAACGCGATAAATGTGGCCGGGTTCATCGTGTCATCGCGTAGTATTCGGGCGAAGACGATGTAGTATCGGGGAGCTGTCGGTAAACTGGCGCGAATCAAAGGGATTTGTCGCGCCAATATTCGCTTAGGTGGCTACATCTACGTCATTTCAGTGTCGTGTACTATTACATTCTCTTTGGATGCATCGCGTCAACTCGACACGAATCTTCGCCTGCCTTAATGTAGACAAGAACATCGCCTATACCCGAACACGATGTTTTTGTCTCGCCAACACGATACGAATCTTCGCCCGCTAATGTAGCCGAAGCATTATAGTTATTCTTCTCCGTTACGGCGTTGATTCCGAAATAACTCATTCTAAAATAAGGAACAGGGGAACAGGTGGATAAATATTTTCTTTGGCTAGAACTGACTTCTTTAACAAGCAGTCTCAAGAGAGAGATCAAATTCAAAGTATATATTTGCATCGAGTTTAGCAAAAATAAAATCGGATAAGTGAGTTGGACTTGTGCACTAAGGGTTCCGTATCGTATAGAAGCCCCCATTTTTAATTTATTTTATTTAAATTTAATTTAAGTTAACCATTTATTGTTATAGTTAGTAGGTACATATCTAAATATTCTGTGAGTGTATCAAGCGTTCTGTTGCCCTTATCGAATAATATATAGCAAAAAACGACTTTTGTTGTATGTAACCCTCCCATAAATATTAATTTTATTCTGATTTTAGTATTTTTTGTTATAGCGGCAATATAAATACATCATCTGTGGAAATTTTAACTGTATTATCACGGTTCATAAGATTCAGCCTGGTGACAGATAGACGGTAGTTTTACTCATTGGGTACGAAACCCTAAAAAGATACACAAAGCACAACTAGATGACGCTGTCGGGTTGTCTTCTAGGCATTTGTATTTCTCGCATTTAAAGTTTTCTGCGATATCATCACCATTATCACGAGTCGAGACGTGCTCATGAAAACTTTTATTAAGTAGTAAAATAGGTTGTGATCATAGAGATCTAACGAGAAGTCTTTTCTTTATGAAGCGCGCGCGAGTCACATATTTTATTATGTGTAGCACACTCATATAACGTAAAATACATACTAATGAAACATGCATTGCATTGGTAATGCAAGCATTATGTAAGCATAATAAATAGGACGTGTTTTGCTCTGTGAGTATTAATTGTAATTTAGGCATTTACGTGTTAGGCATTTTTTAACGCTGCTGGCTTTTCGGTGAAGGAAAACATAGTGAGGAAACCTGCATATGTCAGTAGAAAAAATTCGATGGCGTATGTGAATCCACCAACCCGCACTGGGCCTTCGTGGTGGATATGGCCCTACCACCCTTCGTGGGTAGGCCTACGTCCTGCAGGGGACTATTAAAAAGGCTGATACAGTACAGTACAGTACCTACGTGTCAGGATCTTAAGCAGCGGAGATTTTGGACCCACAACCTTTCGGCCCCCTGTTTAGGCCCCTCGAGGCGTAGAAATAAATTAACTGAAACACTGAATAATACTAAGCTACGTAGACTGCCAGTTGCATGGTTAGAATAAAAGTTAAGCCCGAGCTTATTCTCTGTTAAGTATAAATGTAAGAAATTGCTTATCATTATCATAGTGATACATATGTAAGTATTTTCTGTTTGGATACAAAATCTAGTTAGTTGCGAAAAAAATGCCAAGTCAATGGTTGCGAATCTGCTGCTAAAATCTTTCAAATGCGAAGTTGAAAATATCAAATTAAAATCTGGATATCAAGGCAAGAGTGAATAGATACTTATTTTTTAGCTCTACTTCATCGGCCCTACAACATCGCTTTCCATTAGACGGTTGGTGACCAAATATACAGGGTTATTAGTAATTAATCAGCTTCCTTTTAAGGACATATTCTGTACATCAAAACAAATCCCATTTTTCCCAAATCTCAACAAATTTCCCAAAAACTTTTTGAAAAGTGGAATCAGCATAATGTTTTAACACTTGTTTTTGCACACCAAACTAATATTTACAGTTATTTGCATATTTACACAGCATCTCCTCTGAGGTCCATGTAGTGTAGTGGCGCGCGCTTTTCACCGAGAGTTAATTATTAGGCATAGACCGGTCAAATTCATTTTTTAAATTTATATAAGGACGAATTTTTAGAATGTGGTTTTTAAACTTTCGCGATTTGAACACATTATTATTATATACTACGGGACTAATCGCGCACTAAAATAACGAGATAAATAAATACCTCATCATCCCAACGTTTCGACCGTGGTCACGGGTAGACTCGAAATTTTAGAAATTTAAATAGAGAATTTTTAGAAGTCGTAGAGTTTGTACAAAAAGAGAAGCGTTGGAGGTCGTCCGTGTGCCATTTTGTAATTTTGTTACGTTGACAACACTGCTTTGTCATTGCTAGTTCAACAAAAGTGTTTGATACTTGGTTGACACCAATTCGGTTTGTACTCGCGTCTACCAAGTATAATCGGTACATTGGCTGCTGATTAAAATCTTATTGTTAGTTCACCGTGACGCCACGACGGCTCTCTTTTTGCACGTACTCTAGAACCAAAGTGTGCTCTTAAAAAGATGCTAATTGTTTCCAGTAATCCTACTAATATTATAAACGCGAAAGTTTGTGAGGATGGATGGATGGATGGATGGATGGATGGATGGATGGATGTATGGATGTTTGTTACTCTTTCACGCAAAAACTACTGAACGGATTGAGATGAAACTTTGCAATAATATAGCTTATATATCAGAATAACACATAGGCTATAAATTATAATGATATTGGGTAAATTGTTCATAATATAACGATAAGTGTTAAGTAAGATCTGAGAACTATTCTAGAGTGCGCTTCAAGAAATGTCAAAAAAAAATCAACTGTCGAATCGAACAACCGTCAAATCGTTTTTTGTTTAATTTTTTGGATCGGGTTTGAAAGACGGAACGTGACATAGTCTACTTTTTAACCCGGATAAATAAAGAGTTCCTATTCCCATAGGAACCCTTTATTTATCCGGCTATCCCTAGCACAAAAATCAAAATATCATGCGGGCGAAGCCGCGGGTAAAAACTAGTCTTGTATAAAAAAGGTGAGTAGTTACGAATCTAGAGAATTGAGAATCAGCTAAAATGCTCCGAAACGGGAGGCGACATGACCGATCTCATGAGATCTGCGGTTGTTATTAGTGTGTGCAAGACGTAATAATGTGCAACTTGTTGCTGTGGCATTGATGATAATTTACCGGAAATTACGCGTACGTAATTTAATACTCGGCCACAATGATACCACTATTCTATGAGCCTTACTTACTTACTTGATACAGGCTTAAAAAAGGATGTAGGTACTTAGTTTGAGTGGATGGTCCCATTGCTTTTTATGTTCCTAGTAGTAGTGTAGGTTGTTTTAGCTAAAATAGTATTGTTTTTAGTATTATATTTTGTTGTACTACTTATTAAAGCTAATTTTATTATTAATCGTTTTATAACCAACTTCCAAAATGAGGTAATATCATAATAATATAAATAAATAATAATAATAATTTATTTGTAGCCAATAATATTATGCTTAACATAGTACAGTAGTTCAGTAACAAAAGTGACATAAAATAACAATTCATAAGAATTGTTTTTATTGAACTTGATTTACATGATCTTCGAATTTTCAAATACTACTTGATACTCTAGTCATAGCTGTAGGATACCCTGTGTTGCGATGACTAGTCTCTTCCAAGGGATAAAGAAATAATGACTTTGTGAAAATGTAATAAATAAATATAAAGTTAATAATAATAATATTATAAGTTTAGTATAAAAGTAAGTATAGAACAACAGTGAATATGTAAGAGTATGTCTTAGGTAAATATTTGGGTGCTATTATCACCTGGTATAATAATACCAGGCGATATTAGCATTATAATAATAATGTAGACTATTTTACAATTAAGTATTTGTTTCATTTTATTTAATTTTTGAATTGATATAATTATGAACTGTATTGTAAGATTAATTAAGTTGACATATAACACTTACCTGTTATGAATAAAAAGTATAACAGTATAAGAGGAGGTTCTATGTTCGTCTGTGTGTATTTTTTTGCGTTTGTTTATCGATATTTTTACAATTGTAAACCGAATCAAATAATATTTTTTTGTTCAAAAGGATATAATCCCGAGAAGATCGTATTAATTTTATCGAAATCGGCTGAGCCGTTATTGAAAAATCCACAATAATGTAAAAAATTGTAGGTTTACAAACATAAATTCGAGCAACCTATTCGAATTTTACATGATGGAAGCCAGTTTTGCCATTTTTTGCGGAATATAATTATGAACATTTTTTTATTTGTTTAATATACGTAAGTACCTCTGAAGTTGATTTATTTTTTATCGAAATTGGTAGAGTTTTGAAAAATCAACAATAATCTAGAAATTACAAACATTTGTACTGTACTGTACCAGCCTTTTTATTAGTCCACTGCAGGACGTAGGCTACCTTCCTTTGAAATCTAAGAATAAGTACTAACTAAATACGTAATTAAAGTTTCATACCCTTAATAGATATTCTATACAGGTATACATAGCTTATCGAACACCAGGCAATGTCTAAATAGTCATCAAAAGCTCTTATAAAAATATAAGAGTTGGTCCCATAATTCAAATTGACAAAAATCTAAAATGAACAATATTATCTTTTCAGCATAGCAAAATACAAGCTTTATTAAGTACTTGCCTGTGTATAAAATGGAACCTATGAGCCCAGGTTATCCCATATGTAGTAATCCATCCATCAGCTGTGTGACATCCACCGTTGCCATATGCATCCCTATGGATTTCCAATAAGCCGGGTTGAAGGGGGCTTACTAGCGCGTGCCCGTGGTGCTAATAACATCGTCGGTCCTACTAGTCGGTGGATGACCTACGCTGAGCGAGATGGTATGTTTTTCCATCTGTAAATATCCGTTTTTCGAACGAATAATATTAACCCGGGTGAAAAATATCATAGGTGGGCGACTATCAAATACTTGATAGTCAACCACCTATGATATTTTTTTTATCAAGTTTGTTTGTTTGTCCGGTTTGAGCTGGACTTAAGAGCAGCGTTTTATGAGCTGCGGTAATAATATTGTTACATACGGTTTCCTGCAATTTCGAGGAAAATTGTTTGGCCGATTGCCAACTAACATTTCACCTGTTTCACTTTGACCACCAACGATTAGCAAATTTTTGTATGACGTTTCATTTGGTGGCGTTATTGTTTATTGTAATGACAAAAACGTTTGGAATTTATCATTTACCAAATCTTTCACTAGGCCAAACAACAAAAAAAAAAGTTTCGTCGAATATCGTCACATTAAAGATTAGGTGTGAAACAAAAATAGGTTATGTTAGGTTAGAACATGGCAAAAAACGCGCCGAGCGAACGAAGCAAGCGTGTCGCGGCAGCGGCCGGCGAAGTGCCAAAAGTAAATCATTTATGTAGATTAGGTGTGAAACAATAAGTAATCATCATTATTATAAGCAAGAGGACATGTCATTGTTCATAGGCCTCCCTTATTGATTTCCAATAAGACAATTGGAAGCGGCTTGCATCCAACGTGATCTTGCAGTCACAATAAAACAAGTGGAACAGTATTTTAAACATTTTGTGTTAAGTTGCTGATTTAGGCATTTGTTTTTGCTCGCCTTTTGTCGCCCCTTTAGTAGTCGAATCAATTTTCGCTTGGTTCAAATAAAAAATAATATAATAATCTCGAAAAATACTACCATTTTCGAACTATTTGCCTTTCCACTCTTATTTCAACAGGCTAAAGCTGGAAACATACTATCGGACGCGGCTGACAGCCGCGACTTAGCAGTGTGAAAAGTCTTAAAACATCCGGTGCGCCAGATCGCTCTCGGACGTCCGAACGCTCAAGGTCAGCCCAAGGTGACGTCCGCGACTTTTGTCCGATAGTGTGCACGGCTCAGTATACATTCATTATCTAGATACCTACTTATCAGTCGCGGCTGTCAGTCGCGTCCGTAAGCCGCGTCCGATAGTATGTTTCCAGTTGAATTCGCCGGGGAACTATTTTTGAACTTCGAACGCCTGGGAACGTATACGCACTTTGAAAGATTGTATGAAAACACTCTATTTTGTCTATGAAAGTCGCGAGTGCTCCATACAAGTTCCGTATACGACCAAGCCGTGAGAAGTTCTTAAATTGCCTCCCTCTGGGCCCTTAAAGTTCATCGGCAACTCTGCGCATTCCTGATTCGATGATGCAGTCTTCAAACATAGCCATAACGTCGGTGATACTTCAAAACCGCTTATGAGCACTTTGTAAATACCGCGTATCTACAAATTTCAAATTTTACAGGAGGAAGAAAAAACATCATATTTCAAAAGTTTCTCAATATTTTCTTGACTGAACACTTTTGTGATATCTCTGTACCCTACTTTACTAGTATAGTAAAAATAATTTCCCATAATCCCCTTAGATTGAAAAATAAACAACATTCGCGGTATTGAATTTAAAAAAATCTTCTTTTTTTGGCACAACCACAACAGATACGTTGTTTTGTAAAACAAATCTTTAGAAATCAGTTCTTTATTTAGCTTAGGGATTACAAATATAAAACAATACAAATTTGAAATATAACATTCTACAAACCTTTGCGAAATAACGTAGTCATATAAACTGAAAAAAAATAGCACGAATTTCTGCTCAAAATACCAAAGTAAGTAATTTAAACATAACAAAAACTTATTTCAATGGTTAAATTAACATTTCCATTAATGTCCAGGGAGACAGCCAGCGCCTCCCCATGCTTCTCCATGACCTCACTCCAGATGTGAGTGACGTACGCCAGAAGGTCCCCAGTAGACCGGTTTCGGCGAAAGTCGTACTGGCGGTCACTGACTAAGTCATTCGCTTCCAGGTAGGCCAGGAGCCTGTTGTTAAGAACACGTTCCACACTCTTACAGAGTATAGACGTGACCGAAATTGGTCTGTAGTTGGCAGGGTCGGCACGGCTGCCCTTCTTGGGAACAGGTTGCACGTTAGCAAGTTTCCAAGATTTGGGCACTTGACCTGTCTTCAGAGATAAGCGAAAGAGGCGAGTCAGCACAGGCGAGAGTTCGGGCGCACAAGTCCTCAGTACAATGGCCGGAATACCATCAGGGCCACTAGCCTTGTTCACATCTAAACTGCGGAGAACTTTGAGAACCTCCTTTTGCCGGATATGTATTTCACTTATTACAGTGCCACAGCTTGGCAAAGTTGGAGGTCTCGCACTACCGGGGTCCAGACGCGAAGACTCAGCAAATTGAGTTGCAAATAAATTTGCTGTCTCTACCACGGTATGGGCCAGTGAACCATTAGGTTTCAGCAACGGAGGCAGTGAGGGGCGGCAGAAGTTCGCTTCAACCGATTTAGCTAGGGACCAGAATGCGTTACTACCCGCAGGGTAAGAAGCAAGCTTGTTCTTTATTCGACTAATGTGATCGAAGCGAGCCTTTCGCATAACCCTTTTGCAGGATTTAGCAGCCCTATTGAATGCCTTCGTTTCGAGCGTCGACTCAAGCCAGGTATGCCTGATGCTTTTGCGCTTCGGCGCGTCCACATTCAGGCCCAAACCAGGTCCGAGATTTGCTAGACAGAGGCACGTCGGAAAATGGGATGAAGTATTCCATGGCGGTACGAAACACATCTGTCACGGCATCTGCGCACGTAGCAGGATCATCGGAAGAAAACCACACAGGCTGCCAAGGATAAGATGCAAAGAAACACCGCATCTCATCCCAATCCGCTAACTTGTACCGCCACACCCGTTGTGACCCTTTGGGGCTGGGGTCTGAAGGGGAGTAGATGGATACAGATTTCACCAGACAGTGATCAAATGTACCTAACGGTGAGGAAATCGCAACTGAATAACGGTCTGGATCGGTAGTTAGCAGAAGGTCCAAGCAGTAGGCTGTGTGCGAGTCAACGTCAGGTACCCGAGTGGCGCCTTGAACCAGCTGGGTGAGATTAAGTGTCAAAGCAAGCTTACGCGTCTCTAGCCCAGCATGATTTGTGTCCAGGTATGGGTGAAGCCACTCTTTGGCGAGTCAGCTCAGGCGCACAAGTCCTTAATACAATGGCTGGAATACCATCAGGGCCACTGGCTTTGTTCACATCTAGACTGCGGAGAACTTTGAGGACCTCCTTTTGCCGGATGTGTATTTCACTCATTACAGTGCCACAGTTTGGCAAAGTTGGAGGTCTCGCACTACCGGGGTCCAGACGCGAAGACTCAGCAAATTGAGAAGCAAATAAATTTGCTTTCTCCACCGCGGTATGGGTCAGCGAACCATTGGGTTTCAGCAACGGAGGCAGTGAGGGGTGGCAGAAGTTCGCTGGAAGAAATATGGCATTAAAGAAATGGTATAAATAAACACAATGTACCTGCCCTACCTGCCCGATAAACTCAGAAAATCATTTTTTTTCGAAGTACTCACTACACGCGTTGCGATATGGTTGAAAAAAACGTAAATACGCTGTATTGCTGCCAAACTTGTGTGATCAACCGTTCCGCGGTATTGTTTTGACAGCAAAACGGGCGCATCTTAAAGGCTATTAGAGATCGTGTGACATCTATCAGGGGCGAATCAGCGTGAGGAATCTGTTGGCGCGATAACTCAATTTCGCTACTTTTGTAGATACGCGGTATTTACAAAGTGCTCTTAAGCGGTATTGAAGTATCACCGACGAATTAAGTCGTGGAGAAGTTCATGGCTATTTTGAGCTTAATCATAGGCCCACATAGGCACAATACGAGTATGTAGAAGATAGTAGCTACGTAAATAGTAGAATCAGAAAAAAACGCTAATAATTAATCTAGAAGGTATCTTTTTGAATTGATTATACAAATAAATATTCTGTGATTATTTCCAGCGTCTTCTTAGATAACATCGAGCAAAAAATACGGAAAAAAATCACGTTTGTTGTTTTCACTACTACTTAACCTTGTTTAAGGCAGATGGAGAATATACTTCCCACCGAATTATTTGGTAGTATTTTTTCTAAAACGAATTGAGATATCGGATTTTTTTGTGTTAACATTATCTCTAGAGACCCTTTAAAATTATTTTATAGGATTTGAATGCGGTCAAACTTATAGTATGGAACAGCTGATTTCCGTACGCAAAGGGTAAAAACAGGACCCTATTACTAAGACTCTGCTGTCCGTCCGTTGCGTCTGTCTGTCTGTATATCACCAGACTGTATCACATAAACCGTGGTAGCTAGGAAGCTGAAAATTTACAGATGAAGTATTTCTGTTGGTGCTATAACAACAAATACTAAAACAGAATAATAGTACATTATGGTACAAGTGTGTAATGTTGGTGATTACCGCTGACTCCGCTGAAGCACCATTAAGACCCGAGCCGTAGGTGAGGGTCTTAAGAGAGCCGATGACGGTAATCATCAATACACACGTGTAGCATACCATGTTTTTCAACACACTTGTGAAAAAATATTACCAAACAAATATTTTCTTTATACCTATACAGAGAAAACGAAAGTTACATTTGAGTGAAAGTTTTATTTATTAAAAACGTACACGTGGAAATTACCTATTATATTATAACTTTATGAAGTTGCATGAAATTGTAAATAAATAGGTACATTAATTTATTTGTACCTACTATTTAATACGGTCTTTTTTGTATGAAAACTTTTTTAAAGAACTAAGCAAATCAACCAATAAAAAAAACTCTATAACTCACTTGTGAATTAATAGCATTGAAAAGATTAATAGCAATGAAAAAGACCATGTATTACCAATCAGGTATTGAATTGTATGCTAAGTCAAACTTTTTGTTGAATAATTTCAAATGTACCTATTTCGTTTCCAGCAAGTTTTTGTAGTTACAATAGCATTCATTTGCTTATAAATCTACCTATACTCTATACATGTACTTGGCAATTAGCATAGTACAGAATTTTCTGCTATCGTTATAAACAACTTTTACTATGGGGCCAACCAAAAATTCGAGGAAAAAATCAGCTGTTACAAAACTACAACTCGGAATCGACAACTAATGAACTGATTTTTAGGGTTCCGTACCTTAAACGGAAAAACGGAACCCTTATAGGATCACTTTGTTGTCCGTCTGTCCGTCTGTCTGTCTATCCGTCTGTCCGTCTGTGTGTATGTCAAGACCCTTTATCTTGGGAACGCGTAAAGGTATCGAGTTGAAATTTAAACTGTATACGTATATCTATGATCTCTTGCAGTTGTGTAAAAGAAAAACTTCTCAGTCACCGTTTAAAAAGTAAGAGCCGTTTATGTCGTAAAAACCGCATATTTCGACACTCACAAAAATCAAAACCTACAGGGTACTTCCCGTTGACACAGAACTATGAAATTTGGCGAGAAGCATTGTCTCAGAGTACACATATAGGAATAAATCTGAAAACAGTACATTTTTATTTAAATCACAAAAAATACGGCCTCAAAATTCACAAAATATGGGTTCAAAATTCAAAGTGAGTAAATCGTATCATGTAAGATATCATATAAAAGAACTTCATTGGCACATGCTAAAACAGATTTTTAATTATTTTAACAATGTGTTTGTGCCGAACCCTCTATGTGCGAGCCTGACTCGCACTTGCCCGGTTTTTATTTCGAATTTTGTTTAGGCCTCTTAATAAAGTTGTTCACAATCACGGTCAGAATCAACTCCTTTCGGCTTGAAATACCCTGATTACCCTGAATAGGTTGTTTTTGTAGACGACGGATATATCTTGGATATCATTTTATTCATCAGTGTGACCATCTTTCCAATGGACTACACCAAAAATCGCAAAAAATCAACTATATCTTTTCTATATAAATTTTACCGACTTCCAAAAAAACTCTGTAAAAATATATGTAATAAAGACATAACGTCTGTGTGAATTTTTTTAAGTATGTTTATCGATATTTTTGCAAATTGTTAGCCAAATAAAAAAATCTATGACCCTTGATCAAAAAGGCGTGGGTTCGATTCTCACACAAGGCAAATATTTATGTGACGATCATAGGTGTTTCTCTGCGTGTCTGGGTGTTATTTAGCTATTATCTATAATATAAGTATTTATTTAAAGCTAAAGCTGAAAACCTCAAACGGCACAAATATGAGTCGTTGGACAGAATGTACCATTTTGTGCCGTTTGGGGTTGAGACTTTAGGTCCGTGGGGGCCGGACGCTCTCCTTTTATACAAGGATCTGGCTAGGCGACTGGTAGAAGTGACACGTGACCAGAATGCTGGCATCTATTTTGGTCAAAAAATAAGCATATCAATTCAACGAGGCAACGCCGCCAGCATTCTGACCACGTTACCCTCTGCCCCGGGTCTTTTAGATTAGTTTTATTTTAGTAATATAAGTTTTAGTATTTAGTATTAGTTTTTATTTTAAGTAGGTTAATTTTAATAGTTATAGCTTTTAGAATTAAGTTTGGATGTTTTATAAGTTTGTTGTGATAATAAATAAATTTTTCTTTATTTAAAAATATGTACATGTAATATATAAGTTTCTGGCAGCCATATGAAAAGCCTTGCTTAGTTTGGGGTCAGAGACAGTGTATAAGATGTCCTAATATTAATTTATTTATTAAAGTTGCAAACGTGTTTCGAGACTGCGATTTACAATAGAATACCCAGTCAAGTAAGTGATGCATTTTCCGTCGCGTCTTTTAAAAATAAACTGGCTCCAAACCGAGCTATTCTATGATGTTAAAGATTTTTTGAAATTACCAGAAGTTATGAATGATTGAAATTTTAACAGATATATTAATATCCAATTTATATTTTTGCGATGTGATTAATTGAATATGATTGACATTTAATTATTATTTTTGATTTTTGACATGTAACTATGGTGTTATCAATAAAATATTTGTATTTGTAAGAAAAGAATTATGGACAAGGTCGTAGGTCAAGCATTGTTAATCATTCAATATTTATTATACTGGGAAATACGATGGCGTGACCCACGAAGACTTACTGACTACTCTCACTCGTTTTTAAATGGCATCGTGCACAAATAACCAATTAGTAAGTTAAATGAGCGTAACAACTATAAATGAAAAAGTTATAGAAGTGCAAAGAAGATATAATAATGTGTTTTATGTTGTTGGCTTGAGAATTTGGATTATTGTAAGCCGTCGGTCATCTGCGGATGAGGAGGAAGTAAAACTTTTTAAGTGTTTGTAAAACAAAAATATAATATTTATATATATCAATAATAATAAATTAATATTTATATATATATAAAAATATAATATTTATATATATATAAATATTATATTTTTATTTTACAAACACTTTTTACTATATATATATAAACCTTCTTTTTTAAAAATAAACTTTTTTTAATTGCACTGAAGAGAAGAAAATAAAATTGTCCTTTAAAATTTTACCTATCAATGTATATTGTATAACCTCATTATACACAATTTATATGATCATAAAAGCTTGTCGCGAGGTTTGCGTAAGTACTCGTATCTATAAGTATTCAATTAAACTGGAATTAAAAAATTAAACATAGCAGATTAAAGCTGGAGCCATCCTATCGGACGCGGCCGAAGGACGCGACTGACAGCCGCGACTTAGCAGTGTGCACGTCTTAAAACATCCGGCGCGCCAGATCGCTCTCGGACGTCAGAACGCTCAAGGTCAGCCCAAGGTGACGTCCGCGACTTATGTCCGATAGTTTGCACGGCTCAGTGAACATTCACCATCTAGATACCTATCAGTCGCGGCTGTCAGTCGCGTCCGTAACCCGCGTCCGATAGTATATATTCATATTCCTTTATTCATACAACAGTATACGTCAAAATCGAGTACAATAGGATAATAGAAAATTACATTAATTAAACAACAAATGTCATAAGTATTGGAAAAGTCAGTAACAGTGATCAATACAATAATAAATTAAATAATCAATAATAATAAGCATAAGTCAAAAACAAGTCAATGTTAAAAATAACAATTAATCTAAAAAATAAAATAAAAAACAAAAGTAATAATAATAAAAAAAAAAAAAAAAAAAACCGCTGACAGCCCAGACGTCTTTTTGGTCTTATTTTCTGAAAATTTTATATTTTTTGGTTTTTCGATCGTTTTTCTGCAAATTTCCACACAAAAGCAATAGCCAAATTATTTTCCACTACATTTAGATATTTTCTACAATAAAACTTAAACAAAATATGAAGAAAATTAAAAATTCAATATTTGACGAAATATGTCAACATGACGTTCAAAATATCGGACTACAGAATAAATGCTAACAAGATCAAAGACGAAAACAGCGGATTCGAGAGGCGCACGACCACCACCATCGCCCGCCTCGTCGTCAGCTCCGAGCGCATCGTCGGGTGATGATTTCTACACCACCCGCGAGACGAGCGGCTCGTCGAGCGACACGAGCGGGCCACGGACGCCGCCGCCGCCACCACCACCAGCGCGACGACGAGGCCGTCCACCGCTGCCGGCACGCTTGGGGCCTGTGGGGCATCCTGCCCCGCCATCCGCTCCCGCTACCGGTGGCATAGTGCGTCGCATGCGATGGACTCAAACCATTAATGAGAATTGCATGCGCGCGTACTTTGGGGCTACAGAGGGAGGAACCAACATGACAGCGTACTGTGCCAGAATGCTGCCTTTGTTTCAGGCCCTTGAACCGACCGTGGCCGTGACTGCCCAACGACTATCGGATCAAGTGCGGGCTATCCACCGGTGCAAACTGCTGGATCAGTCCGTAATTGATCGGCTCCGCCTGGAGGCGCTGCCTGCTCGCCCCACTGCTTCCTCGACGCGGGACTCGACCGTACCTGTCGCGTCGTCAGCCCCGACAATGGCTTCAGTGCCGATGTCGGCGGCGACACTAGCGACACCACCGGCTGGTCCTGCGGTCGACGAGCCAGATGGCGCGAGTATGAGCGTATCTAGCCAGGTGAGTGAGCAACTGAGGAGGGCTTTGGAAGACGCGATTTCCATGTATCGGTTCGCACCCGACTCTAGGCCGCGACTGCCACGTTTTCCCACCCATAGGCGTAACATAGCGCTTATGGGAGCCCTGAACCCTTTGCTAGTCCCGTATTTACAGGTTAGCGAAGGCTTAGTCGATACCCATTCGATCTTGTACTGCGGCGCCATCGCGGCGTGTCGCGTTGCACGTGTTAAGTTCCCGGACACTAGCCGTGCACCGCGACCCGCCGGGGGTGTGCCCGCGTGGCAAATGCGGATCCAGCGGCGTATCGACTCGTTCAGGACTCTCATAGCAAAGCTAATCTGTTTCAGCCGGGGGAATAACCGCCCCCGAGTCATGCGTTTCGTGACACAGGCCTTTGCCGGGACTGGTATCAGACCCCAGCACTATTTGGCCAGTGTCACGGAACGCATAGACTATCTGAAACAGAAAGTCTATGCGTGGGCAAACCGCATTCGTCGTTACAGAGAGCGTGTGGACCGATATTGGCTAAATCGCCTCTTCCAAAGTGACCAAAGGAAAGTGTACCGAGGCTGGGAGAGAACCGACCAACGTGTGAGCGACGGGCAGTTGCCGGATGCTAGCGCCATGAATGACTTTTGGCGTGGCATCTGGTCGGTGCCCGTCGAACACACGGAGGGTGACTGGATGCGTGTGGTTGAGCGGGAATGCGAGACTATCGAACCTATGGGATCTGTTTTAATAGATCCCGTAGACGTTAGTTGTGCGATCCGTACGGCTCAGAACTGGAAAAGTCCTGGGCCGGACGGGCTGCACAACTTTTGGATAAAATGGTTTCGATGCTCGCATGACCGCTTAGCCACACAATTCCAGGAAGCCCTTGAGGTTGGTTCTCTACCTAGCTTTTTCACCACCGGTATCACCTTCCTGCTCCATAAGTCCGGTAGTACCACGGAAGCAAAGAACTATCGACCAATTACATGCTTGCCTACCATCTACAAGCTCCTCACATCCATTCTGAGCATCAAAATTAATGCGCACGTCGTTGCGCAAAACGTTTTGGCTTTCGCTCAGAATGGATGTAGGGTTGGGTCCCGTGGTACTAAGGAGCTCCTCCTCATAGACATGACCATAAGCCAGCAAGTCCGACGGAACAAGGGAGCCCTCTCTGCCGCCTGGATTGACTATAAGAAGGCCTATGACTCTGTGCCTCATTCGTGGCTCGAGAGGATTTTAGAGTTGTATAAAATCGATACAACTCTAAAATCATTCTTAGTGTCATGCATGGGGCAATGGGCCACGGTCCTTCGTCAACCTGGCGGTGGAGACGGCTCCGCTGGCCCGCAAGACTTGATTAGGATTGAGCGGGGAATATTCCAGGGTGACAGTCTGAGTCCATTGTGGTTCTGCCTGGCCCTGAATCCTCTCAGCACTTTGCTGAGGAATTCAGAGCTAGGCTATCGGCTTCGCAGACAGGGTGAAGTTATCTCTCACCTGCTGTACATGGATGATCTCAAGCTGTTTGCACCGAAATACCAAGACCTGGTGGAGCTGCTAAAAACCACTGAAGTTTTTAGTAGGGCTATCAGGATGGAGTTCGGTGTAGATAAGTGTGCGGTCATGCATGTACAGCGTGGGAAAGTTGTGGATTCTCCGAATCTACAACTTTCTGAGACGATGACTATCAGGTCTCTCTCCGAAGCCGAGACCTACAAGTACCTCGGTATGTCAGAGTCGTTGGGTATATCGGCAGTGGACATCAAGAAATCGGTGAAGGAGCGCTTTTTTTGTCGTCTGACAAAAGTACTAAATAGTCTTTTGTCCGGCGGCAACAAGGTGCGCGCCTTCAATGGTTGGGTGATGCCGCTGCTGATGTACTCCTTTGGCATACTGAGGTGGACTCAGACTGAGCTGGACGCCCTGGATAGGAGGGTCCGTCGACTGCTCACTTTGCATCGCATGCTACACCCGCGCTCGTCTGTCATGAGACTGTACATTCCGCGGAAGTGTGGTGGCCGAGGCTTTTTAAATGCCAAAGACCTCCACAACCGCGAAGTATACAGTCTCCGGGACTATTTCCGAAACAGCGGGCGTGGAATGCATTGCGATGTGGTGGCAGCTGACAGAGGCCTCACCCCGCTCTCTCTGGCGAAGGAGAACTGGCGCAGGCCATCGGTGCTCAGCACCGATGATCGCAAGGCGGTATGGAGGAGCAAGGAGCTGCACGGGCGGTTCTATCGGGCCCTAACAGGACCCGATGTGGACCTGCTCGCGTCGGTGGCCTGGCTGCGCTTCGGTGACCTCTTTGGGGAAACCGAAGGTTTTGCCTGTGCAATTGCGGACGAAGTTGTCTTGACGAACAACTACCGGAAGTATATCCTGAAGGACGGTACGGTCGACATTTGTCGGGCATGCCACCGTCCCGGAGAGTCACTCAGGCATATTACTTCCGGTTGTTCTCATCTTGCCAACGGCGAGTACTTACACAGGCATAACCAAGTAGCCAGGATTATCCATCAGCAACTTGCTATTCGATACGGCCTTGTCGAGTCTGAGGTGCCGTACTATAAGTACGCACCGGCACCAGTTCTCGAAAATGGTCGTGCGTTGCTTTATTGGGACCGCTCTATCATCACGGACAGGACTATTGTTGCCAATAGGCCTGATATCGTGGTGGTCGACCGGTCCCAGCGCCGGGCAGTGCTCGTCGACGTCACCATCCCACATGACGAGAACCTCGTGAAGGCCGAGAAGGACAAGCTCAGCAAGTACCTTGACTTGGCTCACGAGGTCACCGCCATGTGGGATGTGGACTCTACGATCATTGTCCCGATAGTCGTTTCGGTAAACGGCTTAATAGCGAAGAGTCTCGACCACCATCTTAAGAGGCTCTCGCTAGACGGTTGGGTCAAGGGTCAGATACAGAAGGCGGTCGTCCTGGACACAGCGCGCATTGTCAGGAGGTTCCTCTCTCTGTAGACCCAACCACCGGTAGCTTGGGCCTCGCCCCGCTGCCGGCGGCACTCTAGGTTTAGGTTTTTTTATAGTATTTTGTTTTTTATTATTTAAATATTGTAAAAAAACTTAAATTTAAGACAATAAATAAATATGTGTATAAAAATAAAATAAAAAATAGAATGTCATTGAAATAAAAATAGAGTACTGATCAGTACAATTTTAAGTAGTTACTTTTAGCGTCAAAAACTCTTTATCAATGTCATAAAACGCCTGACCAACAAGCCACCGTTTCAGCCTGGACTTGTAAATCATGATGTTTGGTGCTTCGAGGACATCAAGTGGTAGTCTATTATAAACCATTGTCCCCATAATGTGTGTCAACTTCGTGGACTTAGCGAGCGTGCACGTCACGGGTAGAAGCCTATACTTATGTCGAGTTGTTCGCTGCTGTGCTTCGTATAGCTTTGCACCCATTACTTGATACGACTCGAGGTTCACCCGTACGTATGTGGCAACTTGCATTATTAGAATGGATGGCAGAGTGAGTATGTTAAGAGACACAAAGTATGGCCTGGCCGACTGGTCTTGCGGAATGCGTGCTAATGCACGGACTGCTCTCTTTTGACATATAAAGGCGCGATTCCACTCGGCACCTCTGCCCCAGAGTTCCACACCGTACTGGAGCACTGAGTGGACAGTAGCAAAATAACAGGAGCGTACCACCTCGCTGGGCAAGAACCTGGACAGTCGCTTGAGGGCGAAGCACGCTCCGCTGAGCTTTCCACAAACTTTGTCGATGTGCGCTTCCCATGTAAGGCCTTTGTCCAGTTCAAAACCAAGAAAGGTGGATTTAGTAACCTGTTCAATTTTTGTACCGTTAGCAAAGACACTCAGCGGTCTTCTTAGGCGTCCTGATAAATCAAAGTGAATGAAGTGTGTCTTAGCGATATTCAGTACCAATCCATTTACTTGGAACCACTCCGCGAGTTGAGATGCGGCAGCGTTTAGGTTTTCTTCCAGTTTGTCGATAGATGGCGCCGTGACTATGGCGGCAACATCATCGGCGTACATCAGTACCTCCGCTTCGGTGATGGCGAAGGGCAGATCATTGAGTAGTAACGAGAACAGTATGTTCGACACTGACGATCCTTGGGCTACTCCCATTGTAGTGTTTAATGGGTCCGATAGTATGTTTCCAGCTTAAGTTACTCATTTACATAGGAACTAGTTTATTTTAACAAGTATGAGTAAACTGCGCGACAAGCTTTTAAGATCATATAAATTGGACATATTGAGGTTATAAGTTGATAGGTAAAATTTTAAAGGAACATTTTATTTTCTCTTATTTTAGAGCTACAACAGAACATTATCTACGCTAATATTATAATAATTATTTTGCACCAAAAATATAGAACTACGAGTATATAAAATTCGTACTTATAGTTCTCATGGATCAAAGTAACAATCGATTTAGTAGTTTCAAATTATAGTTGATTTTTCATAGAAACGACTCAAAAGATTTCTTTAAAATTTAAATGGAACCACCTCTGAAGTATTTCATCTCTTTGGTAGATTAAACAAAAAATAATCATTGGCAAAGTTATTTATTTTATTTATTAAACCTCGCAAATACCATGTACACCAATAACATAACACTGAACAGACAGATAAAATCTAAGTGACACAGAAATTATTATAGGCGAAGATAGCCTGCATTGAGTATACACATTCACACAAAAAAAAATCAGTTTACGATCAAAATTAATAATTTACGAAATATTCTAATAGATAATTAAAAAAATTAGAAAATTGATCGAAAATGTCAAGAGAACATCAATACAAATTCAAGTCAATAACTATATATTTACATACTTATATACAAAACAATAATAAACTTTACAATTTTTACAATGTTTTTATTTTACTGTTTGTGGGTTACAAATATATATTAACCATTCACAATGAATATAAGGTAATAAGAGTTTAGAAACAACCAGTCCAATTTTAAATGCATGGATGTTGCCCGAAAAGATATCAATTTCATGCTGCCTTTTCAAACCACACATCAATATCAATTTTAGCACCATGAATTACATTATAATTCCCTACAATCCTGTTTAGCAGTGAATAATGTTATTGCATATATATAATTACATAGTAAACGAGTCAGGCTCGCCACCGAGGGTTCCGTATAGAATCTCAAAAATTGTAAGAAAACGGAAACTTAGTTAGTTGAAACGTTAGGGAGAAAGAAAAAAAGCGAAAATCCATTAGTTTGCGAGAGTGAAGTTCTTTCATAATTATTATTATGATACCTACATGATACGATTAACTCGCTTTAAATTTTAAAACCATATTGCATTTAATCCCTATTTTTTATGATTAAATTAAAAATGTGTTTCCTATATGTGTTATTACTCTGCCGTGTGCCGTGGTGGTCAAGAGGTAGTGACACCCGCCTTACAATCGTGAGGTCGTGGGTTCGAATCCCCGGTCCCGTACCAACGAGTTCTTTGGAATTTATGTACGGAATTTTACATCACTGGCTTTTCGGTGAAGGAAAACATCGTGAGGCAACCTGCGTACGTCCTTAGAAGAAATTCGATAGCGTATGTGAATCTACTAACCCGCACTGGGCCAGCGTGGTGGATATGGCCCAATCACCCTTCGTGGGTAGGCCTACGTCCTGCAGTGGACTATTAAAAAGGCTGGTACAGTTATTACTCTAACTAAGACAATGCTCCTCGCCAAATTTCATAGAAAGTTGTTAGTCAACAGGAAGTACCCTGTCTCTTGCGAGCGTCAAAATAGGCGATTTTTCCGTCATAAATAGTTCTACCTTTTCTACGAATGGGGAGAAGTTTAGCTCGTAATTAATAAAGGCGCTCACAGTAAAAAAATAGATGTTTGTGGCTTCCTGATGATGAGGTCACCGCACCGTTCCATCTGTACATGTACACAGCATAGATAAGACAGCCAGAACAGAAGCCAACAGCAACAGAATATAATTTACATCCCGGACATTCTAAGCAAATAATTATATGAAAACGATGGAGCCGGGTCGGTCCACACGGCAACGGCACGGCGGCGTGTGCCTTACCGGCCAGGGGCATTATTTTTGACTTTCGGACGGCTTGTACGTATACTTAACTTTACCGACAACTTTTTTATCCTACTATTATTATCGAGACTGGTCGCGCAATAAAACTTGAGGTAATAACTAATTCAATTCAATTTCAAAATATCGTTATTTACACTTAAATTACACATGTACAAATACCAGTGTTGATTATTATCCTGGTATTACCTCAGAGCAAATAAAAAAATAGAGAATGTTGAGAACTAACAAGTGAGGCCGACCAAAACTACGCCTCGCCGTGTAAAGACAATTACACACACATCAACGTACAAGGAAACTACGCCTTGGCTTGTCAGTCGAACTATGGCGGCGCGGCAGTGACGCATTCACACATGTATAAAAAACCGGCTTCACTTGACTGTTCAACGACGTTCCCTCTTGATGTTTTTATTTGCTCTGAGAATATTACAAAAAATGTGCTAAAATATGTCCAAAACTGTGCATAACAAGATATATAAACATCGACTACTTACATGATACGAATAGTAATTTAATAAACTTTTTGTAAGCTTTTAGAAGAAGCATTACATTTTAAAATTATGTTTCGGGTTCAGAAAAAAAATAACCTTAAGTTTTGAGTTAATAACTAAGTTTTATTGCGCGACAAGTCCCGTATAATAATAGTAGAATAATGTACTCAAATTGCGAAAGTTTAAAAATATCTTTTTTTTTACGAAATTTGTTTAAAATTATACAATTCACCCATTACTTTTGTTTATTTTAAACTTTAAACACGGCTTTTTTAAAAGAAATCGTAAACTACAAAAGGGTAAATCGTGAATATGAACGTTAGTTTAAAAATAAACAAATGTTCAAAATAAATATGGCGAATGGTTATCGAATCATCATAGTAAAAAAGTAGTTTTAGTATAATCATACCGTCCTACATTATTTTCCTGTTGCTGGTTCTTAATTATTTATCTTGGAAGTCTGAATCATATTAAACTAAGTCACAGCCATAGGTCCAAGTCCAAGAGAAAGTTAAGTCCAATTCATGCCTCAGTAAAGTTGAGGAAACTATTTTAGAAGCGTGTATGGAGTTTTGGTAGCATGGTTTTGGGGGCTTTCTGCTCCACTGCTACATGTACCTAAATGGAGAATTCTAATTTGGCAACTTTGCCAACGATTTAAAATTTCATATACTTCGCATAATTTTGGGCAAATTGAACCTTTAAATCATTGGCAACACTGTAGGATTGGTGTTGAGCAGAGACTAAACTGAACTGAAAAGTTATTGATTAGCTAAAAATGTGTACTGTTTTGACATTTTCCAAGGCCAAAAGTGGTTCAGTTCAGATTCGTCTAATATTAGTAGGATTGGCCGGCTGAGCTTATTACGGCGCGGCATCTGTCTAGTCCTTACGCACCATCACAGGATAGAGTTGACACAGACAAATATCAGAGCTACGTGTCAGAGGTAAAATAACTGTGAACGGACTGTATCCGCCTTGCTTCTATGCGGCAAAACTATAGCGATTTGGTGCGGTGCCGCACCGCACCGTGTGGACCGGCCGTTACAAATCAAACTATGTCTATTAAGTACACAAAATGACTCACTAAGTCACTACACCAATGATTTTGTATGCTGCAACCTTGTTTGCTCTATACCGGTCTGAAATAAAATCAACACGCTATAGACACCACAAAAACATAGCAACTTAAGTGTTTAAAATTATACTGGCCACTCAGCGAATTAAGTAGGTGGTGATTTCTGAGTTTGCTTATAGTAGGAGAATTCTAAGGAAATTCGACACCAGATAAATGATATCTGAATGTGCATTTATTATAATAGATAACGACTAAGTGTTCAAAGAATCTGAATTTGAAATTACAAGTAAAATTATAAGTTCGGCGCTACTGGCTGGCCTATACGAACTTACTTAGCTATAGAGATGTACCGCGAACTTGAACCTTAACATTGGGAATGAACATGAGCATGCATGTATCGGAAGTCCACTGCTGGACATATTCCTCTCCCCCCCCCCCCCTCTCTCCCTCTCCTCTTGGAAATATTTTCCATTAAAGCCGGTTGAAGAACCAACAACCTACCTGACCTATCAGTGTTGTAAATTAAATTTTATAGAAAGCCACTTGTACAGAAAACTCTCCAAAGTGAACTAACTTTCAGCTACTTACTTTAATAATAATAATTAATGTACCATATTTTATTTTCTGTTATTGTTGTTAATCATTTTTAACAAACTTTACTCTCTAAGCCTTGTATATATATATGTAAATAAACCACAACATATTGTTACTGTCGCTAACGCGAAAGTAAAGTCAGGCGCACACGTAAGTATTACAATAAAGCTGTGTCAGCTATTGCCAGAGCGAAGGATGTACTCTCGTCGCTGAGGTGAGATCGAAGGTGGGACAACTGGGACACTCCCGAATAAGACACCGTCGCGTGCGCTAGTACGCAGAGACGATCGGTAACTGTGAAATGTGTTGTGGTAACGCAGTAAATCCAGGAAGGTGGTCGCTGTGACACTATCCAGGAATCCGGTGAGAGCTTTCCAATATATTGCATGAAGATAGTATGGATGTCTGATAATATCCAGTACAAAGAGAAATGATATATTTCAACTTCACTTCATATTAATGTTCATAAATTCAGAATGTCAGTTTATTCAGTATTATAGACTTAATTACATTATATTGTCGGGCTTGGGAAAGGCTGTGAGGGGCGGAGGAGGCCTTTTGGGGGAAACCCCCCCACAACCCTAAAAATGGGGGTACAAATGTTTTATACAGTAAAATATGAGACATATCATCAGACAATCATATACCATTAGTATATCATGGAGTGCCTTGTAAGGGTGCTTCACGACATGGTGGAGATGCTGGGATTAAAGACCCAATGAATGATGAATGAATTTCAGAATTCTTGATTCTAAAAATAGTTTTCAAAAAGTATTCAAATACCTAAGCGAAGCATAGTGAGTGACAAAGAACAAAAGTAATGTTTACATTCAATGGTTTGCGAGAACTGAAACATAATCATTTTAATATAAACACTTGTTTGAACTCGATCATTGGAGCTTTGTTTGTATGAAGGAAGCTGTGGCGCAGATACAAGCGTTTTATTAACCGATTACTAAAGAAGGAAGGTTATATTTTTGAATTTGATTTTACAGAATTGTATGCATGTACATACAAATGTAGAAAATGATTTAGAGCTATAATATTACGTAACGTCACAGATTTAGAATTTTAATTATTGAAGAATTATTTAAGCCCCATGCGATTAGAGATATAATACAGTGTTACTGTAGCTTACAGTATTGTCAATTTTCACCATCAGATAACTAGTGAACAAATCGTTTTATCTACTTTTCAAACATATTCAGTTCGCACGAATGACGTAAATACCTCCTAATCCTAATTGCTCATATGTTATGTAATATAGATATATAGCGCCGAATATTAATCTTCAGACAAAAACAGCACAAAAGAGCAGTAACCCACAAACCTATTAAGTTTTAGGCTGAAATGATGATGATGAATTTCAACGTGATTACTTTATTGTCTTAATCGGAATATTTCACATTTTGACGACTCTATAGCTCATGGAGTAACCGTTCATAAGTAGCGAATTCAATATGTTTAAGACTCTTAACTAAAGTAATACGTACCATTAATACACAGGATTTCGGGTTCAAGACAAATTCTCAAAACAGCGTATTTCACATTTGTATGACTCCAGTGACTTAGTTAATGTCAGTCATGTGGTACCAAAAACAGCATTTCGGGTTCAATACCCGGATAGAGAAATTTTAAAACAATACCTATTCTATGTTTTATGACTAGTAGTGACTCAGTGAATGTCAGTCATGTGAGATCAGAAATTCCAGTGAGATTCCGGGTTCGATTCCCGGATAGGAAATTTTTCATACAATTATATTAAATAGTAGGTACACTTAATATTTGACTCTAATGACTCAGTAAAATCCAGTTAGATGCCATAGAAAAATGAGACTTGAAGTTCAATTCCTGGACAGACACAATAATAATAACTGACTTATACACCATGGATTTATGACACATATTTTCAAATCATATTTTACAACTTAAGCGTCTCAGTGGGTAATTCATATATCAGTAAAGGTTCTATTCCCGGTAAAGCAAATATACGGGACGACATATATTATCTAAAGAACGCCATCTATGTACATATCTCTATTAGACGAAGTACAAATAAAAATACAATACAATGAGCGGTCTACATCTAATGGTTTCAGCCACAGTTAACCCATTCAGCGCCGAGCCCGCCCATCGGCGGGCAATTTTTTTTAACTTTCACGCCGAGACCGCCCATGGGCGGTTTGATTTTAAGCTGCAATAACTTTACGAAATAACGCCAGAAAGTAATGAGATGATGTGTAATGATTTGTTTCTATAAAATTTACTGGCAACTCAAATGGCCTGCTGATATTTGAAGTTTTGAAAAAAGCCAATTCTAATCTGACATGCCGAGCCCGCCTTTGGGCGGGCAAGATTTGATTTCACAAGTCACAAACCTTTTGTAAGATTTAGTACGACTATCAACTATTATTAAGTTTTTACATGCTCGCTACTTCTTGAGCATGGATTTCGTGTACAAAAATAAAGTGTTATCCTCTATTTCACATATAGGTGTAAAAATTGTATAAATATACTTTGTAATGGTTTAAAAATTGTATTTATTGGTTTAATGTAATTAATCATAATAGACGTCAATATGTTATTTAAAATACAACAAATCTAAGTTGGTCGTTGTCATGGATGTTTTTTTTTTAAAGTTGAAAGGATGTTTTTTTTTAAAGAAACTGACTAGGTTGGCGCAACAAGCCAGTGAGTCGTGGCCTCCGATATTAAGTACAGTTAAATTATGGTAAATAAAGGCTGTACGTTACTTGAGAAATGTCATAGTGTCCTTTATAAGGCCTTTTTAAATTAGAACATATGTTATGGTTAATATTGTTTGAAACGATGTCGTGTTTAACCGTGCATCCACACTTCATTTCCTTTTTTTTAGCAACACTCTGCAACACGGTAACATATTGTAACATTATATGGCTGTTTGTTGATTGTAACTCATCGCGTCAGTCCATACCCCCAGTAACATAAATTAACAAAATATAACAAACCGAACGATCCACGCATGTTGACGGATGTTGCTCACAAAATTATTAGATCTACAAAAAGTAACAGCGGTGTGGCTTCTTAGGGTTCTGATTACAGTTGTGGAAAAATACTGAGGAACAAAATTTATAAACAAATTTCCAGAACGTCTCTTGCTTAAAAAAACCATATGCCTTCGACATAGAGTTTATATTGGCCTGATACGTCCCAGACGTCGTATTGCAAAAAGTGCCGGCCGGGCCAATAAACAAAGGGCGGCTCTTTTTAGGCGTTCGCGTTATCTTAAGTCAAATGAACCTTTTCTAAATAAAAAATAACAATAGGGTGCGCCGGCGTACCTCGTACTTTACTATTTTTTTAAATCACTTCTGCTTTGTTGTTCTTAGTAATCAGACGTATGTTCCGTTCCTACTCTTTGCTCTTCCGACGATATTCGCTTGCGTACCTGGACTGTGATCTAATCTTGAATTTATGGTGACTGTGGCATGTATACCTGGATTTTGTGATTTGCTATATGTGACGTTATTGAACTGTGCACCTGGATTCCCGTGATTACATTTTTGACGACTACGGCCTGTAAAACTGGACTCCGAGATATCTTTAGTTGCTGTGGCTTAAAATAGGTAAGTTTTTGGTCTTAATCTTTACATAGTCTTTACAATGTATGATTTGTTCATCGTTTCCTATTGAAATTTTACACGTGTATTTCTGAATACCTCGGCTAAACTAAGCACCTTAATTTAAAAATGTAGACGATAAATAAATATATAGTTTAAAGGTTAATATATTATACAAGAAACCGTAATAAAACAGAAAACTTAAAATACTAACTAAAACTATTAAAAATACTTTAAAGGTTTAAATGTGGTTATATAAGCCACTGGCAAGTAATGCGGGTCTTTATTATATGAATGCATGTTTGTGCCATGACGAGGCGAAGCAAGGAAGGCACAATAGACAGCACGGGTGTTACAAAAACTGATTACGTGCAGTGGCATACAATGCTTTTTCTACTACCACGAAATAACATCATATTTTCCGATAATCCTACTAATATTATAAATACGAAAGTGAGTTTGTTTGTTTATATGTTACGCTTTCAACTTTTCAACCGATCATCACGAAATTTTGCATTGTCAGGGGTACAGAGAAGGACATAGTGTACTAAGTATATAACCGCGGGTAACACCGCGGGGCGCAGCTAGTGATTTATAAATTTTAGTTGCTCTTCACTTCATAAAAATTTCATGCCATGTTTCGTATTTTTTCTTTAATTTTTCAGATAATAAATATTTTATCTTCTTCATTGCCATTGCAGTTAACTTCTCTTAAATTATTGCTCGTTTTTGTAAAAAATATTTATCAATGTACGTATGTAAATTAAAAATGGTGTGCATGATTTTTAGATTACTGTTTTTTTCTAATTGGAATAGCTAAGCCTCGTTTCTTGTATAATCTCGAAAGATGCCATGCGTAATGTTTCGTGTGGAGAATACCTGGCCCCCTATTCGGGGAAATGAGATAAAAATCTCGTCTCGAAAAAAACTCGAAACTCGAGATTTCCTATTCTCAACGATAGAGATCGAGATATTCACATAGTAATAATTACGATCTCTATCGTTGAGAATAGGAAATCTCGATTTTCGACTTTTTTTCGAGATGAGACTGAATCTCGAGTTGCAAGAATAGCCCTCCTGTTCCTACATGAGTTTCATACTATAACTCATATATCCCTTCATACTCATTAAATAAGCACTTTTAAAAGTGGACATCTGTCGCGCGGAATAATTTTTGCGAGAGCAAAACTATCATTTACCACCATCTGCTTTCAGGAAAACAATGGATCCTCAGCCATCTACTTCACAGTCAGCTGCTGTTCGCGATGGAATTGATGATACCTTGGCTACCTGGGACTCTGCCTACCTCGCTAACGAGGAAGTTGTGCATAACGAGGGCTTATTATACGACACCGACGAACTCTATGGAATATTGGCGGATAGTGTCGATGACACGCTGGACACGCTGGAGAATGGCAGTCAGGGCATCGGAACAGAAGCACATAATTTGTCCTTGTGTGAAGACCCCTCAAGCGATGACGAAACTGAGAACGTAACAACCACCCACGAATGGCATTATGGAAATGCGCCAAACACCAATAATTTGGAATTTACAGCGACTACTGGATTGAAAGTCGACATGTGGGAGAAAGAGCCGATAGATTTTTTTTTTATGATTTTATGTCCTTCGATTTTAAATTTGATTCTAACATGCACCAACAGGTATGGAGAGGAATTAAAAAATACGGCTTCTGCTATGCACAGTAGAATGAAAGAATGGCGGCCAATAGACATGGAAACGTTAAAAACTTTTATTGGGTTGGTCATTCATATGGGGACTATACAATATAATAGAATGTCAGACTACTGGAAAACGCATTATTTATTCAAAAATGATATTTTTAGAAAATACATGCCCAGAAACAAGTTTTTGAACATAATGAGAGCATTGAACGTCCAAAACGTGGCAGGAAACGCAAGCTTAAATAAAATTAAATCTTTAATTGACGAAATAAATAAAAACATGAAAAATGTTTATCACCCCACTAGAGAAATTACAATTGATGAGTCACTGATGTTATGGCGAGGAAGACTAAGTTACCGCCAATATATAAAATCAAAAGCCAGTGGATATGGAATAAAATTTTATAATTTAGCCGATAATACAGGCACAATTTTTAAAACACATTTATATGCTGGTTCAAAAGATCCTTTAGTTTCTGGGCGCGGACATACCAATAAAGTTGTTCATTTACTAATGGATGGCCTTAAAAATATAGGCCACTCGCTCTACGTGGATAATTTTTACTGCAGCATTCCTCTCACAAGAGATTTATTAAACAGTGGCACATTTTGCACAGGGACACTAAAAATGAATAGACAGGGGAATCCTAAAGAATTATTAAAAACAAAAATTAAAAAAGGCGAATGCATAATACTGCATGATAACAATAATATAACTTTAGCAAAATGGATGGATAAACGGGAGGTGCTGTTTCTTTCAAGCGAGCATAATAGTGTCTTAGAAGAAGTAAGAACTCGTACCAGAAACAGCACCTCTTTGAAACCACGAGCTATAATTAAATATAATAAATATATGCGAAACGTGGATAAACATGACCAAATGCTGTCATATTATACAGGTGAACATAAATCAATACGTTGGTATAAAAAGGTAATAATTCATTTGATTGAAGTGTGTTTAATTAATTCTTACCAATTATTCAAATCAGAAAAAAATCTGAATATTAGTTTATACGACTTTCGAGCAAATATTCTGGAAAGATTGTTGCCACCTGTACATCCACATGAGGAAATACCTCTGGCGATTTGTCCAATACATTTCCCTAAACAAATTACTAAAGAACCAAATAGTCGGCGGGCAAAAAGGAAACAGTGCCGACAATGTGCGAAGCAAAAAAAACGTGTAGACACGATATTTTACTGCCCTAATTGCCCTGATCAACCAGGACTCTGTTTAAATTGTTTTAAGCCATACCACCGGTACTGATCTATGTTCAAAGACAGCCCTTAATGTGAATGTGATGTGAACGAGTGATCTTATCAAAACATAAAAAATATCTCTTTATGTACAATTTTAGGGTTGTGATACAAATTGTGTATAAGTGATTAAGATGTTAATTTGCAAATAAAAGTTAGTAAATTATTTAAATTTGTTTTATTTTACTTTAATGTTTATTCATATTATAAGAGAGCGCAAAAAGTTAGATGACATGACTTATTTCAGTTTTCTTTATAATTATTTACAAGAATTTCGACGTCATTTAGAAATTCCATCAGACGATTGTTTGGCACATTCTCCACTAGGCGCCTAATGGAAATAGCTACCAAATTTTTTTTACAATTGCATGGAGACAATCCAATATCTTCTTTAGTCTGGGTACTTGCATCTTCTGTTTGTCTGCTGCTAATCTTCTTTATCTTCACTTTTATTAGTCGTTTGATTTCTTCCATATTATTGTCAGTATTCAATTCAGTTTTACTGTCTGAAAAAAAAGAACTATTTAATTATTACCTAAAATGAAACCCTTATAAGATAAAAAAAATATTTTATATGTACCAATTTTTTACTAATTTAATGCTGTAGGTATACAAAAAAGTTGACAACACCTGACTTTTAATTAAAGCCCATAAATGTACAGTTTTAAATAGATTTTGGATTCCTTTATATAAAAATTAGCTAAATTACACAGGTTTACATGGTTTCGTTTCAATCAACTGAAAGTTATGACTTACCTTCAGGCTCCATTACTATTTCAGCTAATAACGAATAAAACTGTCACACGATTGCCACAAATATCACAGAAAACTGCACATATACGCTTTACGCACGGTACAGTACATGTAAACTGAACATATCAAACGATTCATGTCGGAATCTGCAGCTTCATGCCGAAAACGCCAATGGGCGGGCAAGGATACATAATCGAGATGCTGGGACCGCCGATGGGCGGGCTGCATAGTGCAGTACGGCGGTATCTGGGTAATATCGTTACTTTTCAGAAAGGCGGTGAATGGGTTATCAATTTTAAGCCATAGAAATCTATAGAGATGATATCTCAGGCCTGTTCGTCGAGCGATTTACTTACGTATATAAAATGAGATAATTACTCATGATGCGTGTTTTCGAAGCATGTGTTGCGAAGTTAACATATGTGTGAGCACTTATTTGTTGTGTTCTATGAACGTTTCAAATTGTTTTCCAAGATAACATCATATTCAGTTATCATGATTATGGTTATTATGAAATAAGATAGAATTGTCGAGTACTTGTCCTGATCCTACACTGAACGATTTAATAATACTTATGTCGTAACATTTTCATATATTCATTTAGCAATAATGAAACTATTGACGATACGTGTAATTGTAATTCTGTTTAAAGCCATACGGGAAAAGTAGTCCCGTGGACACGAGACATCGTGACATATCTCGTGAGATCCGTGGTCTATATGTATTCAGTACCTAATTCACTTTGTTTATGGTTTGATGTGCCCAGTAATAAGATATGTTTAGTGGTCGGACTGATCAAACGACAAAGCGATGTAACCTACCCAGTCCAGAATGCTAAACATCAGATATAGATATACCCTGATCCGACACTTGTCCGACATAATTATTCAGCTATGTTTAGGTCAAACATATCAGCTAATCCGACTCCTAGTACTCCGACATATTCCACGATGCATTGTGTTGCATCAATGTCACGATAATGTTAACGTATGTAAGATGTACTATTGGTAATCGGTATTGATATTGGTTGAAGGTAATTCAAAAAGGTATTGGTAATGGTTTTATGTTTGGTAACTGTTGTGGAGTAATGAAGTGCACCGTGATGCAATCAAACTCGACTTTCCATGAGTCCTTCAATATTGGTCGCTTGTTGAGTAGTGGTTTACCGCTGATACGTCGGAGGAGGAGGTTCCTCTTACGAAGCTTCTTCTACGGCGAGGTCGTGGGTGGCAAGTGACTCGCCGGTCGCGGCCGGCCTATATTTATACACGCGACTCCCACCCGTCCCTCGCGGGGATCGCGCTCAGTGCGAGTCGCGTGCATCCATCCAATCAGGCGCGCACTCCGTGTGAGCGAGAGAGTCCGAGTTCCCCCTCTCTCGCTCATCCGCGTCGCGCCAGACTGCCTAGACTTCCTAGGATTTACCATTATTTCCTATTTCCTATACGTAACCTCGCCGTAATCTTACCTCGGTATGTATTATCCGACATACCTACCATTCCTCCTCGCTTCCAACGTACCAAGGGTCAACCAAAACAACCAAACATCAAAGCATTTATTTACATAATATACAACCATTTTACAACATTTTCCGCTTATTTACATACTTAAATAAGTAGTTTTCACATGAAACCTTAAAACCATGCCATAATATACCATTAATTACGCTTATATACTTCGTAATTACATAGAGAAAGTTTCGGGTTTATTTTGCACACTAGGGCTTATTTACATGATATAGCCTGCTAAATACCTTCTCACAAGCTTAGCACTATCGCTTTACATAGCTAGGCGCAAATAAACAACGACCTAGAGTCGTTTTACTTAAAAATTGAATCACACATTTACGCTAGTTCAAAACATCATACGTAAGTAGCGGACTAGGTCCGGTACCAAGGCGAAAAGCGAAATCTAAAGTTTATACAATTACAAAGGTATCGTTAACGAAAGCTAGAATGAAACCTAGGCTCTTTACATTTTCAGTTAGGGTTTATCTGTCCGCAACAGCCTCCCCCGAGCGTAGTGCTGAACGAAGCTCTCACGCCGGCAAGGAGGACGATAACCCTTGTCTAGGTCCCCAGGTTAAGTTGAAGCTTGAACGTCGACGGGGAGAACTACAAGTCTGCGTCTAGGTCTCCTAAATATCCCGCCGCGCGTATACACCTCTGCACTTCGTATAACGCCGTCTTTCCCAGGTATTACCTTTTCAACTCGCCCCCTGGGCCATAAATTCCTAGGTAATAATCCGTCCGCGATTATTACTAGGTCGCCTACTTTTAGGTCCGATCGAGTTACACCACTTTCTCCGCGTGGCGCCAGTGTCGGAAGATACTCGTCTATCCATCTTTTCCAAAACGAGTCTGCTAGTGCTTGTGCGCTTCTCCATGCTCGTCTGTCTGCCAAATCGCTTGTACCCACATAAGGCATCCCGGTCGACGATCCCAATAAGAAGTGGTTCGGAGTGAGTGCCTCATTTTCATCAATTTCCACAGGCACATGAGTCAGCGGTCTCGAATTCACTGTGTACTCCACTTCTGCCATCAAAGTCGTGAGAACTTCATCCTTAGGGGCCCTTTCGTTTAGCGTGACAGCGAGCGCGCTTTTTACCGACCTTATGAGTCGCTCCCACGCGCCGCCCTGATTTGGCGCGCCGGGGTCGGTAAATCTCCATTCTACACGTCGTAACGATGCGAACTCCTTCAGTGCTGGTAACCATTCCTTGTAGGCGTCGCCTAACTCTATCTCTGCGCCTCGAAAATTGGTCCCGTTATCTGAAAAATAAAGGCGTGGCCAACCGCGCCGTGCCGCCATCCTTCGTAGCGCCATAATCGCGCTGTCTGTACTTAGACTCGCTAGCATCTCTATGTGTATGGCGCGCGTTACCAAGCACGTAAACAGTAGGCCCCACCGTTTTTCGTGGCGCCGACCTACTGTCACGTGGTATGGCCCGAATGCGTCCAGCCCACAATTCGAAAACGGTCGTCTGAAGGCTTCTAAACGTACGCCTGGCAAATCACCCTTGGCCGGTATCGTCGGTCGCGCGGTTCGCGCGCGGCAAACGACACAGCGACTTAATACCTTTCTCACCGCAGGCCGTAGCCGCGTTATCCAGTAGCGCTGTCGCAAGTTGTTCACTATTGTTTCGCGACCGGCGTGATTTTGCCCTTCATGTTCGCGGCGTATTAATAACATCGTTACGTAGTGTTTACCATCTAGAATCGGCGGATCCTTTATTCCATTTGATACGGCGGCAGCGCCGATACGCCCGTTTATCCGTACTAGGCCGTCGGGCCCTAGTACCGGGCCTAACTGTCTTAGGCGACTTTCCCTCTCGACACATTTTCCCTTTTCGAGGCGGACGAAATCGTCTAAGAAGCTATCGCGCTGCACCTGCCGCAGTATCAAACGTTCCGCTTCTTCTAGGACTTGTGTCGTTAGCTCGCCTTCTTGGCGGCGACACCTTTTAATAAAGAGCAGGGCGTAACCCACTGCTCTCACGAGTCTTTCCCATCTCGAAAAACGCTCGACTTCTACGAGGTCGGCGCCTTTGATGGTTCTTAAGTTGTAACATTCCTCGGTATCCGTCGCGACCGAGGCCTCCTCCCCCGGCCAGCTCTCCTCGGGTTCGCGGAGGAAGGGCGGGCCGGTAAACCAACGGTCCGTATTCAATACACGAGTGTTTCCCGGGCGGGTGGCGTCATCCGCTACGTTATGTGCCGTAGGCACCCAGCGCCAGTCTCGCGAGTCGGTAAGCTCGGTTATCTCGCCTAAGCGATGCGCAACATACGGCGTATAACGCGCAGAGTCGTTTCTTATCCAATGCAATGCGGTCTTGGAATCGCTCCAATACACGACTCTACCGTTGTACTCGTGTTCTTTCCGTATGTCGGCCGATAGCCGAGCCCCGATAAGGCTGGCCTGTAATTCCATGCGCGGAATACTTTGTTGACGCATTGGCGCCACTCTCGCTTTTCCTGCGATTAGAGCTAGATGCACATCTCCGTCTGTGTAGGTGAACCTCCAATATGCTACGGCGGCGTAGGCCTGTTCGCTCGCATCTACGAATATGTGTAGTTGCCGCCCTGCAGGCGGGCGCGGGGTGTAACAGCGCGGAATGCGAATTTTTTCTACATATTCTAGATCGCTGATCCATGTAGCGAAACACTCGGCCTCTTCTGCTGGTAACGGATCGTCCCAGCCTATTGCTTGGCGCCATAATGCCTGAAGCATCGCCTTAGCCGTGATCGCATATTGAGAGAGATGACCTTGCGGATCGAAAATCGACATTACCGCACCGAGCGCCTCTCTCTTAGTAGGCGTCCGCCGACCCGACCGTACTTCTTCGGGAACACGGGGCATGGCGGTGTTGAAAGCTAGTTCGTCTGTTGTCGATAACCATTTCAGACCTAGCGTTTTCCCGTAGTCAACACCGCCGCCGCCGAGCTCCTTCGGCGTAGTGGCGCAGTCGACGCCTTCTAAGAGACAAGGCCGGTTCGAACTCCATCCTGCGAGTTCGAACCCGGCTCGTAGGTGAACTTCTGTGACCTGCTTCATCGTTTTGGCGGCCGTGTCTTCATCGTCGAAGCTCTGTACCCAATCGTCCATGTAGTGGTGTCGCGTGATTGGTACATACGCCAGAGGATGCGTACGTCGGTGTTCCTCGGCGTTCCTATCGCGCACGCTATGCGCTAGGAATGGAGAGCTTCGCGCGCCAAAAATCATCGATGTCATCACATATGTTCGCGGTGGTCGTGTTCGGTCATCACCTCGCCACAGAAAGTGCTGTATCGCTCTGTCTTCTTTTCGTATTTTCACTCGCAGGAACATTTCCCTTATGTCGGCTGTAATCGCGACCGGTCTTTCACGGAAACGATACAAAATGCCGCTTAGACTATTTAACAAGTCCGGGCCATCAAGCAACACGTCGTTCATACAGATCCCATTAGAACGCGCGGCCGCATCAAATACTAGTCGTATTTTTCCCGGCTTGTTTGGATTGGTGACCGCGAAATGCGGTAGGTACCATGTTCGTGGGTAGCTTGGGTCAGCGTCGCTTTCCACTGCGTAGCCTTTCTGAATAAGCTTTTCCATCTCTGCCGAGTATGCGGTCCTATACTCGGGCGACTTATCCATTTTACGCTCGACGCTGCGTAGCCTCCGTAGCGCCATGTCGTAGCTCGGGGGAAGCTCGACGTCATCCGTGCGCCACGGTAACCCGACTTCGTAATAACCGTCTCCTTTTTTCACTGTGCGGTTAAATACGTTTACGGCTCGCTCGTTAGCGGCCACTGGCTTCGGTTTATTCGATATACCGAGCGCTTCGAATTCAAATTGCGATCTGACGAGTTCATGCAACTCGTCGCGATCGTTTCCCTGTGATGTCGTTACGTGTAACACTCGCTCGTCTTGAGATGTTACAATTCTGTGCGGAGTAGTACCATGTACCACCCACCCTAATTTGGTCAGAGACGCCGCTGGCTGAGTTCTTTTACCAGTTAACAATTTGCGCGACACGATAAGGTGCCAATTGTCGGCCCCGATGAGTATGCGTGGGCGTACGTTTTCGTAGCATACGTCGTCTTTGACCAACTGCCTAAGGTGGGGGTGATTTAATAACTCTCGCGCTACAGTTTGACCGCCCAGCTCTAAGCGTCGCACTGTCCGTGCCTTAATCGTGTTGAAGTCCTTTTGATGACGCCCTCTTACACCAATCTCGATCGCACGGCTCACCGCCTCACGCTGGCTATTGGTGACGCCGTGGATGTTGAGAGGTCGAGAGGGCCCGCGCGCTCCGATCTGCGTGGCTAAGTCATCGTCGATTAGGCTGACAGTGGAGCCCTCGTCCAACAGACCATACGTTTCGACAGTACCGGCCGGTCCTTTTAAAGTGACCGGGCACACCTTGAGTAGTACTCGTCGATTTGTATTAATCTGCGCTGAGGCGGTTATAGCAGAGTCCTCTTCTCGCTCTGCCGGTGAGTCATCGCGCGCTCTTTTCGCTATATGAAGTAGAGAGTGGTGAGACAACTGGCACCCGTCCAAGCCGCATCTTTTCGCTTTACACTTGAGACGTCTGTGCTTATTTTCTAAACATAGAAAACATATCGCTGTCTCTTTCGCCCAACGCCAACGGTCGTCTGTTGTCATGTTACGCAGTTTTTTACACTTAGTGGTCGCATGATCGGCGCTCCCACAGCAAAAACAAGTGCCCTCTTTTGCCTTGTCGGTTGTGTCAGTTGTTGTTGCGTAGACGTGCGCCTTAGTCGGTCGCGGCGCAGGTCGTGACGACTGTTGCGTAGGTCGCGATGTTTGTTGGCCCTCTCTGTTACTCGGTCTCGATGGCTGCGCCGACGGCGCTGAGTAGCAGTGACGTACTGCGCGCTCCGCTTCTCTCATAAAGAAACGCGACAAAGTCACTATTTCGGCTTCGCTTGCATTACCATTTTCCTCGGCGAAGTCGCACCATCTTGACCGGTAATGTTCACCCATTTTTTCCGTAATGTGCCGTGTTAGCATTGGATTCTTCAGATATCCTTTGCCGTCGAGACACGCGATGACTGTTACTATATTTTGCAGCTTGATTGCAAAATTATTTAGATCTGCCGCGGTCGTCCCTATTCGCGGTAGTCTTCTTAATTCCTCCAGCGCTTGATCGATTATAATCTCGGGCTGACCATATTTTTGCTCTAGCGTGGCCATAATACCGGATGGCTCCGACGCCGTATACAAAAGTGCCGCGACGCACTGCCTCGCTTCGCCCTTGAGACATGCGCGCAGCCGCGCGAGATTCTCCGCTGGTGGTATGTTGTAGACCGCAGTGGCTTCACGCATCGCCGCCTTAAATGGAAGCCACTCCCCCGGTGACCCGGCGAACGATGGTAAGTCAGGTGGTCTTGATCGCCGACCACTCGTCATTCTGTCGAGTACGTCTGCGAGTCGGTCGATCGAATCTTCTTTTACGGCCGCCTTCTGTGGTGAAACGTTTCTTTCCCTACACGCAATCTGAGTGGCGCCTCGCTGCGTCTTGTTCGCTTTCGTACGCGACGGCGCATCCGCCTCAGTTGCGTTTGCAGCTGGATCTTGCGTTTGTGAGTGGTCGACGACCCATTCGCTCACACGCCTCCCGACGTCGTCCTCTGCACGGTCGAAATCGCTACCCTGCTCCGATTCCTCGCGTATATCGTCGATGTCCGCTGCCAAACGCTTCTTGATAAGGTCGGCTTCAAGTTGTAGCTCTTTTCGTTTGAGCTCAGCTAGGCGTTCTTCCGCTTGTATCTCGGCGCGCCTGATCCTTGCGCTAACGCTAACTGTTGAGCGCACAGACTGAGTTTCTAACCGCTGCTCTTTCGACGTCAGTGGCCTCGCTGTGCTTGGTGGCGGCGCCGTGGACCCTTCTCTGCCCGTCTCCGTTGTGGGCATGTCCGCCGGCGCCGATGGTTGTGCGGTGGATGGTGACGCGGGGTAGTCGACGTAGACTCGTAGCTCTTGCCCGTCAACGTTCTTGCTCCTTGTTGTCGGCATTGTAGCCCCCCTAACGTCCCTACGTGTCCCTAATTCCCTACCTCCCTATCGGCCCTAACAGTCCCTAACGGTCTCGCGGGAGGGCCCGGTTTTTAGGCCGGGATACGCTCCCTTGAGGATGGATGGTCGTGCAGGATAGGAGGGGTGGGGTCCCCCCGGCAGAGGAATGTGAGGGCAGCGGGTTGCTCGGTGACTGGTGGGAATGCCAGCCACGTCAGCGTGCCTACAGTCCGGCGCCGCGCCACTCACACTCTTACCGGCGCGGGTAATACTTCACTCCGAGCGTCGCTCCTTCTTATACACGGCGCTCTCGAAGTGTTCGGCCCGCCGTTCACTTGTCCGAAGCGATGTTGCGTCTTCGTGGACTTGCCCGCCGATTTTCACGGAGACGCAGCACCGTTCGGTGTTCTTGAATGCGGAACCGTCGCACCGTTGGGTGATCTTCTATAACCCGATGAACCCGGAGCGGTCGCACCGTTCGGTGTTCTTCGGTTCACCCAGCCTTCTTTCTTCACTTCGGTGGGGATTTTTCACGACCGGGTAGTGCGAGGCCCGGTCGCTAGCTCGGACCGCGCGCAAAGTTCGATACGCGCGGCAGCGATCCCTGGACTACACCGCCTAGCGTGTTGAATGCTAAGGCGTCGTCCACCGGAGTCTTCTTTCTTCTTTTTTCACGAGGGCGCTACGGAAGGGCGTGTGATACCCAATCCGTAGCTCGCAACGTACGTAGAAGTCGCTACGAGTCGTTGCTGCCCACAAAAGACATCAACGCGCGCGCTACGGCCACGCACGCGTGTGTCAACTTCGTCCCGCGAGCGCTTCTATAATGTAGCTCAACGGGTACTTTCTTCATATGCTTCGCCCCACGAGTGCGGCACGATCGCAATCTCAGTGGGGACCGGCGCCTCCGACGTAAATTCGTCCCACGAGTGCTTCTAACTCAGTGGGCGCTTGCTGGGATGACCCTCTTCAATCGGGTGATCCGGCTCGAAGATTTGTTGTGGAGTAATGAAGTGCACCGTGATGCAATCAAACTCGACTTTCCATGAGTCCTTCAATATTGGTCGCTTGTTGAGTAGTGGTTTACCGCTGATACGTCGGAGGAGGAGGTTCCTCTTACGAAGCTTCTTCTACGGCGAGGTCGTGGGTGGCAAGTGACTCGCCGGTCGCGGCCGGCCTATATTTATACACGCGACTCCCACCCGTCCCTCGCGGGGATCGCGCTCAGTGCGAGTCGCGTGCATCCATCCAATCAGGCGCGCACTCCGTGTGAGCGAGAGAGTCCGAGTTCCCCCTCTCTCGCTCATCCGCGTCGCGCCAGACTGCCTAGACTTCCTAGGATTTACCATTATTTCCTATTTCCTATACGTAACCTCGCCGTAATCTTACCTCGGTATGTATTATCCGACATACCTACCATTCCTCCTCGCTTCCAACGTACCAAGGGTCAACCAAAACAACCAAACATCAAAGCATTTATTTACATAATATACAACCATTTTACAACATTTTCCGCTTATTTACATACTTAAATAAGTAGTTTTCACATGAAACCTTAAAACCATGCCATAATATACCATTAATTACGCTTATATACTTCGTAATTACATAGAGAAAGTTTCGGGTTTATTTTGCACACTAGGGCTTATTTACATGATATAGCCTGCTAAATACCTTCTCACAAGCTTAGCACTATCGCTTTACATAGCTAGGCGCAAATAAACAACGACCTAGAGTCGTTTTACTTAAAAATTGAATCACACATTTACGCTAGTTCAAAACATCATACGTAAGTAGCGGACTAGGTCCGGTACCAAGGCGAAAAGCGAAATCTAAAGTTTATACAATTACAAAGGTATCGTTAACGAAAGCTAGAATGAAACCTAGGCTCTTTACATTTTCAGTTAGGGTTTATCTGTCCGCAACAGTAACAATGGTAAGTATTACAGGTATTGGTATTGGTAATTGTTACTGGTGGTATAGTAAGGTAAGGTGTTGATGATGGCGGTATTGTATGGATTATACCTACCCGAATTCGATGGTCCAATTCATCAATTCAAATTGTCAAGTGATTTGACATGTTGTCCGATATATCCCGACTATCCAGTAGACCGACATGGTCAATATTCAGATGTTTTCCGTGATTCAGACGTTTTACGTTTCGTTTCAATTCACATATACCTATGACATATTTAGTGGTTTATTAACGTATCTAGTAATACGAGATGTCGAGTCCGACTAATCCGACTGTACACGTTAGACGGACATTACTTAACGGACCATTTTACAGCCCACCAATCTTAAGTATTCAATAATCCGGCATGTAATTGGCTGTGGGAGCACTATGATGTCCCAGATAAAGACGAGACTCAATTCAGAATCTGAAGCCCTAATCCGTCCAGAATATTTTACCTAAGTCTAGTGCCGTGATTTACAGATCGTTACGTCACAAATTATTTTACAGCGTTTATTACGCTTTCTCTTGCCATGTACCGGCATAAGATGAAACGCTATTTCACCAAAAGTTTCCCATAAATCTCAAACTTAAGTGATTTCAAACTACAAGAAAAATGTGAACCAGTTGCTAATGAGACCTATGACACGCAAAGAAAAACACTAGATTGTTTGACAGTTAGTCAGATACAGAAAATTACATATTTTATCAATAAGCTTGAGGGCCCGGAGCCCAGATTTTCAGTCATATTAAGAAATTATTAGTTTGTTAGGCGTTCAGAATATATGTCTTAGAAATTCGGCATAGTTCAGAGATCAGAGTCCATAAGCATAAGTCCATAATATCATAAGCCGAATTTTCAGAATCCGCTGTACAAGAAAATCTAATTCGGCATCCGGCACATAAAATGTCTAGCACAAATAAAGAGTAATTAGACAATTTTTGAAGGTCCGGAAGCCCGTGAGATCGGGTTTATCTATTTTAAAGTCCGAAGTATATATATAATATCTAATCAGGTAAGTACGTGTGAGCGTTCAGCCAGAGTAGAATAATTCAGTGTACTTCAGAGACCGGAGTCTGGAGAGATCCGGTACATTTTGACATTCAGACACATACAGATATTTTCAATAACTTGACATTATAGGTACACAGTAATCGTCTTTGAATGTTCAGTAGTCGGGCGCATTAGGTCAGGCCAACCTAATCTGCTTGACATTGATACATTCTATTGCCGATTTACTTTACGGACATACACTCGTCTACATTGTATACTTAGACATTATGACCAATGAATCAGAATCAGAACGTCGTTGACTCAATTCAACAATGATTCAGTTTCCAATAGATACCAAACCTACAGTGAGATCAATATGTCCTAGATTTTTAAACCAAATCACTGCGCCTAGTTTGAGTCAAAACTTAGCATTGCGCGAACCCCATCTAAGTCATAAAACTGTGCTTAGGATGGACGTAGACCGAGTTAGATTTTAGAACACTCATGAGTCAATATAGATGTATAATAGAATAAGACCAGTGTGCCCTAGCAAAGTTTGACGGTAATACAAATCATGTCAAATAATATTATGAGTACCTATTTCAAAGAAGTTCAAATCAATTGATGACAATAATCCAAAGAAATTGAATCTATATTAATGAAGCCTATGCAGCAATTTGCTCCGGAAGTACCTACAACAGTAGTGTTGTCAATCACCAAAAGATAAAACCAATAATGAGCTCATACACGTCTTTTCAACACTTGTTTACAAAGATTGAAGACTATTGCACAGAGTAGAAACCACGAAAGCAATAACACTAAGTTGATGGTGTAATACTGTCTATGTTACTCTTCATTTCACATTATAACATAGCGATGACACACAGAGAAGACATTTTCAAAATTGAAAGATCAGATTTTATGAGCGAAGACTACAATGCTAGTCTGTCCGCTAAAGGAGAGCTACGAAAAAGCCAATGCTACTACAGAAACTTATTACAAAAACGTGCATCACAGTTAATATAGTTACAACCCTGCAGTGCCGCAGTTGCGGAATTAGAAGAAAATAGTTGTAGAACTAAATCAGCATTACCAAAAGGAAATAACAATAAACCCATTTTTAAATGAAGTTAAGACCCCCTCACTCGAGCTCCTCAGCAATACATTGACCAAATAACAGAATAATTCGATTAAATATAGATTGTAAGAAGCGATGGGTACACCAGTATTCAACGAAATTGATGACAAGAAGTTATTATAATATCAGCAAGTAAAGTTTCATCCAGGATACCAGAACCAAATATAGAAAAGTGTAACAGATTTAGTAATCGATGAAATTACATAGTACGATATCGTATTGGCTTTCTTACTAAGTCCAATTCTAAACAAGCCAACCCAAGAACAGCTATTCGATCATATTCAAGACGATATTGATACAGAAAGATGAATGTATGGTTATAGATAAAAGATCAATACACAATTATCAGTATATTATAATTATCAAGGTGCATAAATCCCAAAAAATATAAACAATGGTCAAATGTAGATTTTAATAACCATTTCAGACGACCACTATGGAAGAATCCTGACTAACAGTATCATACAACAAATGAATCATTGCAAGAGAACAATGAAACGAGTGCATAACCTGAAGATTCATAATGATAAATGTACTGCAAACCAAAACCATAAGATAATTAAAATTTCAGCAAAATGTCACATTCTCTTGCACCTATTAATAAGTTAGAGCATCAACCAGGCACACGTGTGAACAAGGACGTGTCAGAGCCTTTTGTCTAGTAAATTTAACAAGCAGGGAAACTGCCGGAATCTATTTTAAATCAGAAGAAAAGTTCTATTACAGTTTTTGACGACAATTAACACTGTATCTACTACCAAATTAAATGACGTGATTAAATTATAAAATATCGAGTTCAGATAATGCACGTATTTGTGTATAACAAATATCCAAACCTTGATACAATGAGAATAGACATCGTGTAGGTACATATTTTCAATCAGATCTTCTTAACAGTCTAGATTTAGCACAGATAGAAACGCTTTAAAAGTCCATATTAACGTTAAACATATTTAAGAAAAATAGAATATTGTAACATCAGAGAGCGCGTAAGTAAAACAAAGGTTGACGTACCTACATAAATGAAGCCTCGATGATCATTAGCATTCACAGTTAGCATTAGATTAACTGACAGCATAAGTAGAAAGGTTAACACTTTTGCTACTTAACTAAAATTCAGACAAACAAATAACAAATAAACAAAACTCCTTTACTTCAGTAAAACCAAATATTACATAGTAGATGAGCCAGAAATTAGAGCACACGCATGAATTGGTAGTGTTCCTATCAGACAAAAGAGTGTTCCTATTCTGACAATATTGTTTCGGAAGGTTTAAGGTCTTTACAGTATGTGTGAGTCTTTTGATTTTAATATTATAAATAGTGCTCATGTTGAAACATGAATCATGTTGTGAAGGATTAAATCCAGTTGAGCATTACCTACTCATATACACCTGAACAAGTATTGGTATAACAAGCAAAATACAAATATATCTAAAATCAACAATGAAGTTAAACATTTACGAGCCACAGTTATTTCAATAGTGCCTAATATTCATGAGAGGTATATACTTCGCTTCAGATTCGCTGGTTGAAATCAAACCTCAGGTTATCAGATAATTATGTTAAATCTTACATTCATATATCAATACCCAAATTACGAACAGACAGTTAAATCATGGTTTAGCATAAAGCGAAAGAAGAAAAATAGAAACAATCGTCTCAGCAACCAATACCGGCAAAAGCTTGTTTTGACAAAACACTCGAAGCTAATGTTGGAACAATAGTTACATTTATGGTGATACGAACATTCAAACTTTGTCTGCTGTGGAGGTCTTCGAAGAACAACCACAAGAAACAAATTCCCAACTCTGTCTGCTGGGGGATGGTCTTCGAAGAAATAATATAACTAAACAACAAACAGAAAACCGATGACAATTATCAGATATGATTCCGATCCAGTGTTTGGCCGTATATGAAATAATGAATAAAAGACCCGTGCAATTAAGTCAAATGTTTTTTCAGAAAAGTCCAATAGCAAATTCATCAAGGTCTATGAAAATATATCATTGTATATTCTGAAATAAAATGAAGCTTGAATGAAACCCAAGTACAAGTATAGATATCCATTGAAGATTCATACAGAATTTTACTATTAAAAGTTTAGTGGCAGTGAAGTATCTACAGACAATGATTGTATCGTATAGCGTATATAAGTCTCGAAGTTAGCGTCGTGCCATTACATGGTCTGATTTATGACACAAATAAAAAACTTCAGATGAACATTTAGTAAAATCGTAATCAATTTTATTCAATACAGAAATAGATTTATTGTAGATTCATACTAAGTTATATCTATACCATTGAAGGTAGATATATAGAGCTCTGTAAATTCATGTACACAAACCTAGTTTCAAAGATTACAAAAATCACAATGGATATATATCATGAAAAGGAATTAGTATAAAAATGATAATCTTGATACCTAATAATACACGCAGAGCTGGAATACGTGACGACTTACAATTATTTTCTCAAAATGGGTGAACTAGTAATAACCCGAAATTTAAATTCCAAGCAGGGTGGTTCAGGCTTAGTCTCAGTATTAAATAAAATAGTCGGCATTTAACGATAAAATAATGGAGAGATGAACGAAGAGACACGATAAAACGAGGGTTGTCGTCAGTCCATCAGGTACCTATTCAGAAATAGTTCAGATAAACTATGATAGCTAGGCACACTGGAAAGTAAAGCAAGAAGCTATTATATTCAGATTAGCATATTCAGATTGATATATCTAGATTTAAATATTCAGATTCAGAGTAATATGGACAAATTAAAAAGAAATAGGGGTACAGTAGAAAACCCTTCAAGCATTAAATAAATCACTTTTATCCGTTTGAAATAAAGGACAATAAATACTAATGTTCTGAAAACAGTAATTATTTCAGAAAACTTAATAGACAGGGAAAGGTAGTAAACCAAGCATGGGTATGCATGGCTTCAACTCTTTATGCAGTACTACCTATCACTATAACAACTGCCAGACAACAACTAAGGTTCAATGATGTCTGCTGTGAATTCATCAGAAACTTTTAACAGTTCAGAAAATTCAAATAAAAACTTTCAAGTAATCACGTACAGTAATATATTAAAACTATCAACGAGAGTTTCCCATTCACGAGAGGAGAGTAACAAATAAGATTATTTACAGCAATATCAATAAAGAATATGTTAGTATTTTCAAGTTTGTTTTCATTCTCTGTTTCTTTCCCTGGTTGTGGAATGTCGCTAACGCGAAAGTAAAGTCAGGCGCACACGTAAGTATTACAATAAAGCTGTGTCAGCTATTGCCAGAGCGAAGGATGTACTCTCGTCGCTGAGGTGAGATCGAAGGTGGGACACTCCCGAATAAGACACCGTCGCGTGCGCTAGTACGCAGAGACGATCGGTAACTGTGAAATGTGTTGTGGTAACGCAGTAAATCCAGGAAGGTGGTCGCTGTGACACTATCCAGGAATCCGGTGAGAGCTTTCCAATATATTGCATGAAGATAGTATGGATGTCTGATAATATCCAGTACAAAGAGAAATGATATATTTCAACTTCACTTCATATTAATGTTCATAAATTCAGAATGTCAGTTTATTCAGTATTATAGACTTAATTACATTATATTGTCGGGCTTGGGAAAGGCTGTGAGGGGCGGAGGAGGCCTTTTGGGGGAAACCCCCCCACAACCCTAAAAATGGGGGTACAAATGTTTTATACAGTAAAATATGAGACATATCATCAGACAATCATATACCATTAGTATATCATGGAGTGCCTTGTAAGGGTGCTTCACGACAGTTACTTGATCAAAATCACACCAACAGTTTTTAGATGTACCATACGTACATTAATTATTATTAACCGCTACTGTGCCAAGGCGTCGTGGATTCGATTCTCACCCAAGGCAAGCATTTTTGTAATGAACATAGGTGTTTGCTCTGTGTTTGAATGTTACTATCTATATGAAGTAGTCAGCTCAGCAGGCTGACCCCACTTTCAAAGACCTTTTATATCGCCGGGATTATAGATACCGGTCTATACGAATCTACAGCAGTCTTCTTTCCCATTCCTTTAAATATAGGGGCTACTTTGCTGATCTTCATAGGAGTAGGGTAACTCCCTCTTTCATACATCTATTTAAAGTTCAGCAAGCAAGCAAGTCCCACGCCAAAGGAGCAGTAGCCGTCTCTAAAAGTCTCATACTTATACCGTAGATATCCTGTGACACCTTCGGTGGGATGTGTGATGTAATCTGTCTGTAGACTTTATCCACGGTAATAGATATCATTACCGTGCTTCATCGACTGTAAAAGGTAAATGTAGTATATCTAAGTATATCAGAATCTGGTAGCCATATTAGAAACATTGCACATTTTAGGGTCAGAGACCATGTGTAAGAAGTCCCTTAGATATACATATGTTAAATAATAATAATAAAATAATAAATTTCTTTTTTGTTCCAACATCAAATTAAATGTATACTGTTAACAAACAGTGGACCTTATACAAATGGTAACGTTAAAGTACTATTGGATACTTGAACCAGGCACTTGGTCTCATAGGAGTCTGTATGGCAGGGTACAAATTATCTACTGGTCTTTTGACCGTTTTGGTGCAGTTGAGTATTATACACACTTCACACTTAAATTAGAGGTGTTAAAAACTACTTTTAAACTATATAACGTATTTTTGTTATTTTTTATTTGACAGGTTGTATGTATATAGATAAATAATTTTAGATAATATTAATGAGTTGTGTGTGTGAATAAGTATTTGTGTGTGCGTGTGTGTGTTCATACATATACATAAGTTACAATTATAAAATAGTTATTTTTCCCAAAGAAATGGCACAACTAACTTCAACCAGGAACAGAATTCTAATATGTAGTTCGCAATGTATTTTTTACATTATTGTTGATTTATTAAAAATGACTCAGCCGATTTCGATAAAATTAAATTGGAACCACTTTTGAAGTATGATCTACCAAACTAAAAAAAAGTATAATCAAAATCGGACTCCTTCGTAAAAAGTTATGCGTGGTCAAACATAAAAAATTAAAAATATAATTATACGCGTCGACTTATAAACCTCCTCCGTTTCGTTAATTTAAAACTTCGAGCAAATATAGAGAAGATATATGTCATACTAGTTTTTACCCGCGGCTTCTCCCGCATGTTATTTTGATTTTAGTGCTATCCCATGGAAACCCTTTATTTAACCGGAATAAAAAGTAGACTAAGTCACTTTCCGTCTTTCAATCCCGAGGCCCTACCTTACCACCCTTAATAAAGGAGGTGGAAAATCAAAAAAATTAAAAACAAAACGATTTGACGGTTGTACGATTCGACGGTTGTTTTTTTTTTTATATTTCTTAAAGCGCACTCTAGAATAGCTCGCAGATAGCTGAATTTTTCCTACTTAACACTTATCGTTATATTATGGAACATTTGCGCAATATCATTATAATTTATAGCTATGTGTTATTCTGATATATAAGCTATATTATTGCAAAGTTTCATCTCAATCCGTTCAGTTCCGTTTTTGCGTGAAAGAGTAACAAACATCCATCCATCCATTATCACAAACTTTCGCGTTTATAATATTAAGTAGGATAGTATCAAAGGTGACAATACAATGACAGATTGTCACCTTTGATACTATAGTACGTCTCATATTTGCTGTAAGGTTTATAATTATTTTTTTCAAAAAATAGCATGACCGATTCACCCGTGTACAGAATCATTACATAACTGTCTGCCCCCATGTATGCTTATATCTTTAAAACTACGCAACGGAATTTGAATTAGTTTGTTTTAATAGATAAAATAATTCAAGAGAAATGTTTTTGTGTATAATATACCTGTGCGAAGCCGGGGCGCATCGCTAGAACGCAAATATTATGCACGGATCGATGTAGCATTTTTCACATTATTATTGGCTCAGCCTATTGCGATAAAATTTAAATGGGACCAATTTCAAAGTATACTCTTTCGAATAAAAAAATAATTATTGAAATTGAACTACTACAAAAAAAGTTATGCGTGGTTATAAATAAAAAAAAAATATACGCGTCGAATTGTATACCTCCTCCGGCGGTTCGTCGGTCAAAAACAAGAAATGTCGTAAAAGACTCAACTCAGCATTGAAATCTTTTTGATGTAAGAATTCTCGCAAATGCGCGCTTATTATTGCTAAGCTTCTTTTGTGATATGGGTATAAGAGCGCATTCACCCTTCGATGGAACGCAAAAATATGTATTTTCAGTATAGAGCGAACCAGAGAGATGGCGCTCTTGTCGCTTGAGGCAATTCTCAACCACAAAAATGTATGGACAATCACTACCAGTATTGTCACTGTCAAATATATATGTGTTGTTTTTAAACTTCCGCGATTTGAACACATTATTATTATATCTATAATATAATCTGACTAACTGATTAGTCCCGTAGTATATAATAATAAATATATATTTAAACATTGATATATTTATACATTTAAAGAATTCGTTTCACAGGATTTATAGTAATTATTGGTTTCCTCTTTAATTTAATTTCCTTTTACCAAATTTTAAAACACATTGGGTATATTATGTACCTATATTCTTTCTGTAACATCGCACTCGAGCCCCAAGACACAAGCCACGTACTTAGTTTGGGGTTCACTGCACCACTGTATACTTGCCTTACCATGAATTCACTCTGCTAAATCTCATAACCATATTATTGAACATCTTTGTAACTTGTGTACTTCATTGTAAGTTTTCTAGTAAATAAACTTTCTTTCTTTCTTATAATAATAATAATAATAATAATAAATCTTTATTTCAGACACAACGATCCATATCACAACAAATAATATTAAAAGAAAAATACAGAAAAAACAAATCAGGTAGCAATAGCTACCCATCGTTTATAAGTTGCAGACAGCAGCTGCCGGTCCGCTAAGCTTCTAATGATCTTGTTTTTACACGTGTCAACTCTGGACATAAATGATGCGATACGTTTTCGCTGAATGGCGTTGAATGAGTCTACTCGCGATTCTGCGTACATTTCGGAGGCACTACAATACCACTTCAGGCCCATCAGGTGCCTGAAGATGTTATGTATTGGAATTTGACAAGAATTTGACACTATCTATTGGCAGCACAGATTGGCAGTTATTATTTAATAAGTTATAATAACTGTTACCGATACAGCGGATTGGTAAGTTAAAATGGCAGAAAGTAGATATAACTTGAAGAACTGATGACTTATAAAGTCGAAAAATTCTTGAGTGGAGACCAGGTACCGGCAAGCGCAGCAGAGGACGTCCATTCACGAGGTGGACAGATAACATCATTAAGACCGCGGGATCGCGCCAGATGCAAGCCGCTTCCAACCGGTCTTATTAGAGACCCATAGGGGAGGCCTATGTCCAGCAGTGGACGTCCTATGCCTGATGGATGTATGATCTAAGACCAAGCAAGTTTTAAGTGTTACTTCAAACATCAATTAGATAATACAGGGTTACTGGTGATTAATCAGCAGCCTTTTGAGGGCATATTCTGTACATCAAAATAAAAATAATAAAATATTTTTGGGACATTTTATATACACACGGCCTCTGACCCCAAACTAAGCAAAGCTTATGACATGGCTGCCAGAGACTGATATACTACATATACATATTTTTAAATACATACTTATATAGACAGTAACTATACTCTATAAAATTTAACTTGATCTCTGCGACAGCTGTCAGAAAAATCACGCCTATGAAGTCCTGAATTTCTTAATAGTACAGACAGTACCTGTCAATGTCATGCTTTATGGGCATGTCGATTAGTGATGGGCGACGAATGATCGTGACCACAGAGTTTTAGATAGTTTTAATTAAAATATCGATAGTTTATACTGACGATATTTTAAATAAAACTTGATTTATCATTTATTTTATTGTATATTTTAATATCATAACATTTTTTCATGTGTTATTAAATTAAACCCAATTATATGTCACATTAGCATCGATAATAGTGAAAAACGTCGATAAATACTATCGTTACATTATTATGAGTATTTAATTAATATCATAACATTATTTCTATGTGTACATACTTGATCTTAAATAATAGTAAGTAAATAGAATCAAATTTCTCACCTTCAACTACTCATTCGATTTCATAACAACATTGTTTGAAAATCGATTTTTCCACCACTATCCCAACTCTAAATATGTCAATATATAACTGTCGCAGAGATCAAGTTAAATTTTATAGAGTATAAATAACACCCAGACCCAGAGAACACTTATTTTCATCACATAAATATTTGCCCACAAACATCTTTTATTCTACTACTTCTCAAAATTCGTATTAATACATAATTAACTCGTTAATGTAAAAAACCCGCGAGACTTATTGGACCTCACAGAAGATTCTGTGTACGTAAATATGCAAACAAGTGTTTTTTTAATGTAGAATAGGGTTACATATGGTCACCAACTCGTCTGATGGAAAGCGAAGTTGTAGCCGAAGATGGAGTATGTAGATCTAAAAGATATCCTACTTAATATCCTACTTAATATTATAAACGCGAAAGTTTGTGAGGATGGATGGATGGATGGATGTATGGATGTTTGTTATTCTTTCACGCAAAAACTACTGAACGGATTGAGATGAAACTTTGCAGTAATATAGCTTATATATCAGAATAACACATAGGTTATAAATTATAATGATATTGCGTCAAAAATCAAAATATCATGCGGGCGAAGCCGCGGGTAAAAACTAGTACACAGATATACCTATTAACTCTTGACTTGTAAAGTGTAAATATTAGTTATGTATGTAAAAACAATTATTTTTACATATGCTGATTTCAAATAAAAAAATGGGAAGTTTGTTGAGATTTAGGAAGAGTTGTGTTTTGATGTTCAGAACATGACCTTAAAAGGATGCGAATTGATTACCACTAATCCTGTATATTCTTATTACGTTTCTCATTGACTCTTGACTCAGACACTTGGCAATATACCTAACAATTGAAACCATGTGAATATGAATAAATATTACGAATGCCAGCGCAATAGCTTTTTTGCTCACTGTCTGCCATAAGGCACAGCGTCCACCAAACTGGAGCTTGAAGGCGAGTAGCTGTTCTTGAGACCACTGCGTAAATACTATATTTGCTTAGCATCAATCAAAACACTGTCAGAATATTGGCTGTGTTTTCTTCCTCGTTAAGCATATGGCTTACGAAGCACAATTATTGCTCTACCCAGCTTCACTCGTCCTCTCTCCGCTCTGTTTTGGTGGAGTATAGGCAGGGCCGGATTTAAAATCGGGGTAACTGCCCCGGGGACTCTACAGTAGAGGAATCCGCCCCACAATAGATTTAAAAAAATCTTTCTTGAAAACGTTGTCTTAGCTGTACCACTACTTTCTAGAGAAATGATTATACAGGGTTACAGGGTAAGTCGATCTAAACCCGCTAAGGGTGTGTACTTGTGTAGTTTACTTTGTATCTGACTGATTTGACTATGAAACACCCGATCCTAAATCTCACTGTTTTCGAGATATTTGAAATTAAATGTTTTTATAAAACTTTCTTTAAAAGGGTCGACTTAGCCTGTAACCCTGTAGAGTTCTTAAAGTTCTTAAATAATAATAGTATTTTTATTATTTCTAAGTACATAATTTGTCATTTTTAATATTAAAAATGGGTAAATGCCTGAAATAAATATAATTTATTAACATTTTTATTTTATTAACATAACCGATTCATCTATATACGGGGCCTCCACTCCTTTGTTGCCCCACACCTTTAAATCCGGCGCTGAGTCTTGGTTATAATTGGTCGTCATTATTTTTTTCCTTGGAAGCGCAAAAAGATGCCACTGAAAGTGCTTTTTTGTTGCTTTTAGAGTTGCTCCATCACATCATCGTTATATGCTCCTTCCTTTAAGAAGTCAGTGCTTATTTGCTTCTAGAGCTAGCCTACTAAATAATTATACCAGAAATAAATGAGAGACTTAAATTACCATTAGTTGGGTTTTCTCACAGGGAGTGCAAAAACGAGAGTATGACCACGAGGACATGTATATCCTCGTGGTCATACTAGTATGAGAAACTAGTTTGACCACGAGGAAACACCCAATTATTAAGTCGTTAGAACTAGACTAGACCGGGGACAGAGTGAGAACGTGAACGTGAGCGTTGCGCCTGTGTTTATGCAATATAGAAGGCTAATCTTCTGCGAACGTTACAAATGATTTGACGGATCCAAAGATTGGGCTCCAGGAGCTTAGTCTTTTTATTATACAGTTAGTTTTACAGCTTTTAGCGAGAATCAAATTTTGCGTGAAACTCTGATAGAAGGGCCAAAATACTTTTCGATACCTAAAAACCGGTCTCCTAGAATACCTAAATATTAGATTTTATGGGAAATCAGTACAAAACTCTGTAATAATTATACGAATTTTGAAATATCATATTATAATCTAGTACAGGGAAAAAGATTTGACCGTAAATATATGATAATTGTTTGAAAATTACGGTAACAACGTTGTCATTTTCAGTAACGCAGGAGCTTTTCATACAAAATACTGCTGTCCCTGAGCGCGGACTTAAGGTATACTGAGAATTTTCTCACAATATTTCCTTAGACGCCGTTTATCTTAAATACCTTTGTAAAAATGTAAGTTGTGGACCTAATTACAATGTCAATAGATATTTTTTACGTTAATAATTTAATGCAATAATGACTGATTTTGTCTGTGTCCCCAACAAAGTATAAAATCGTAGCTACCTTGCGTTGCTATATGAAAATAAACCTAAAAGTGAGTGAATTACATATTTTTGTACTTTATTCGGTTCGACTTGTTTTAAATCTTACAACAAATCATAGCAACTGCGCGAGGGGTGTACGCTAGCCGAATCAGTCGCGTCATAGTCGCCGATAGAGGTGCGTGTATTTATTACGTGTCCGCTGAGTTACCACTGTCGCAAGGTATGTACTGACGATATTTGCTTTATTATTATTGTTTTGTACAGGTTGTCATGTAAAGGTTCTGTCAGTGTTAAAACATTTGAATTTTATTATTTTATTTTGTGCTTACTTACAAAATAATCAAATATTTACAACTGCGTTACTGCTACACTGCGTTACTAGGCAAAGTAACGCAGTTGATGCATCGGTAACGCAGTTGATTTTTGATCAATGTTTTATGTTTGTAATACGTTACTAAAACCGAAATACTCATATATTGTTTATCCTTTTCACAGAAATAAGCGTCTGCTATAATGGCGTTAACGAACGCAGAAACACAACGTCGCTACAGGCTAAAATTTTAGCTAGACTCTGTTCAACATGCTGAAGTTAAAAAAATACTTCTTGAATGGTACCACGTAAACAGAAGGCTGGAAGTCATCAAGCATGTGCTCGAGACGGTTCGTAATGACCCTTGAACGACAGCTTATAGATATGACTCAGAAGCGAGATGGGTCTGTAAATCTTCAATAAGGTGTTGTTACCTTTTTTAAAGAACAGCACCACCACGCTTATTTTCCATAGGTACCTCCTGCGTTATACCCTCAAGAACAACGGTATTGAAGAGCATCTGAAGGACTTTAAATACTTGTGTTCCACCCGCTTTCAGAAGCTCTGAAATGATTCCATCATCACCCGGCGCCTTGTTGTTCTTAAGCTGATTCAAGAACATTCTAATCTCGTAGATGATGTCCGAGATATCTTCGGTGAAATATCGGGTCAGCTTGGCTCTGAGATCTCTAGCCATGCTGCTAACAGGCTTAGCTATCGAAGCGTATAACTGCCCATAGAACTTTTCGATCTTCTCTAATACCTCTGCCTTGGTCGACGTTATACTGCCGTCTTCTCTCTTCAGCTTTGCCCAATAGACAGATCTCTTGCGAACACTTTGGAGCCTTTATTCCGCTCAGTCATCTCCTTAATATGCTTGGTATTAAAGAGACAAACGTCGTTTCGCGTGGATTTCAAGATCTGTTTATTGAGCAGCCTATATAACTTGGCGTCATCGAAAGACTGCAGTATTAAGTAACGTCGCTCGACCATGGGGTTCAGAGTGTGATTCGATAGCTGTTTAGTTCTTTCTCGAGTAGGTCGGAGCGTAGACTTCATCAGGCGAGACCGTTCAAGTCTAACATTAATACTCAATGTGCCTCTTCCCATTAGGAGATCGCTACCAGTTTTCACTCTGTGAATCACGGAGACATCATTGAATACTCGCGTCTTGTCGGTCATGATGAAGTCTATCTCATTTCTCGTGAAACCGTCGGGGTTTATCCAGGTACATTTCCTGTGAGGCGGCTTCTGGAAGAAAGAGTTCATCATAAAGAGTCCCTCTTTTTCCAGAAAGTCGGCCAGCCTCTTTCCCCTGAAGTTCCGTTACCCATATCCAGAATGCCCAACTTTCAGCTCATCATCGCTTCTTTTATCCATCTTTGCGTTAAATTCTTTCATAATAACAGTAAAGTGGGTCTTAGACGTATGCATGGCCCGACTTACGTCCTCCTATATAGTTTCCACTTCATCAAGTGGGTGCGACGAGGTCGGTGCGTATACCTGAATGACCTTCAGCGAATATCTTTTTGATATTCTCAGTATTAAGTTATAAGACCGTACTCGAAACACTTTCAATGGTTACGACGTTGTTAGTCAGGGACTTGTGGACTAGAAATCCGACACCACCTTGGGACTGTTGGTCGCCTTCCAGGTAATAGAGTAAGTTGCCGGAGTTATTGTGTCTTCACCCTCACTTCGGACTTCAGATAACCCCAAAATATTCCAGCGTAACCCATTTCCTCTTCCAGCTCAACTATATTTTCATCCGTCCTCAAGTTTTGTATGTTATGCGTTACCAGGGCCAGTTTCCGTTGGGCGGTAGCGGGGCGACTGCCGGGGATACTTGGTACCCATATCTCCGCATGTGATGTCTGTTATATTAATGTGGTTGAAGGCTGCTTTTTTTGTATTTTACTAGCAGAACTTTGTTATTTTTGAAGTTATTTGAGTTACTTTATGTTATGTCAAGTCATAAGGACTTAAGTTATATTTTATTTGTACCATCATTACTAGATCTCTATAAAAATACAAAGTATTGATGTAAGATAATACTACGGTGTTACTAAGCTTACTACTGCGTTACTTTTGTGTCCCTCTAATTTATTGTACTATTTTCAGTAATACATAGACATCTAATTATTTAAAAAGAAATAATTTAATACATGCGTATTATTTATCAAAAGTGGAAGATATTGTCGGCAGTTGGCATTAATTTTAAGTATTTTATTGTCACTAATAGAAAAAATCAAGTTTTAGAATTCGAATTTGGTAACGCAGTAATATAAAGTAATAAGAATATTTTATTAAACTGATTATTTCTGTGATTTAACTTCATGAGAAGTTAATATAAGCGTTTCAGTTTAAAACTGACTTGTTAAATTGTCTCATTGGATAATTTTAATAAAGAATTTAAATTTTGTAAAACAGTAACGCAGTTGTTTAATTTTTCGACACCTTGATATGTTATTGGCCAAAAATATAGTTAATTCATTAAAACTATCGCTGCTGAGGGATGTATATTATAGACCAAACTATAACAAATCTATATGTGCATAAAAATAAGAAGTTAATTACTTAAATTAAAAAAATAAAAACGAAAATTTTATGCTGGGATTAGGCATCGAAAAGTATTTTGGCCCAGAAATCACTACCACGGGATACGGGCAACGTCAATATTGAAAACATCACAATTATTAAGTAATCACGAGTACCTGTCATGACTTATGACTATGAGTACCTATATGAGAACATAAATAAGGTACTTATGCGCTCATATAACACTGTAGTTTGCAGAGTATGTAGGAATGTTTCGTAGGCATTCATTTTGCGATGTAGAAGTATTTGCTACATTATGCATGTGGCCTACATATAAATATCTCGAACACTGGGCAAACAGAAGACCTCCCTCTGGATTTTATGAATACTTATTACGCAATGTGGCCACAGCTCCCGATGTACCAGTATAAGCTGACCAAATATAGTAAAAAAAGGAAGAATGAGAAGACCCGTAGACGGATCAAAGTTACCGGGAAGTTGAGGTGGCTGGGTGCAGGACACCTTCCTACTCGAAATTTATTGTTGGACTACGTAGGCCATATTATTATCTGTTCGGGATTAAATATACAGGGTTATTTCTAATCAATTAGCATCATCTTAGGGGCTTATTCTGTACATCAAAACTAACAAATTTTGTTCTGCGACTTTTGTCAAAACTCAAAATAAATTGTTGTTCCAAAGAAAACATTGTTCACCCACTCAAAATGTACAGAACAGCTGTTTTTTTAGATTTGACAAAAGTTGTAGAACAAAAGTTGATAGTTTTGATATACAGAATAAACTCCTAAATTGATGCTAATTGATTAGAAACAACCCCGTATATACGGGCCCGTTCTTAGGTCACCATTTCAACGCGCGCTGATCGCATACCTACAGGTACTTATTCAAGAGCGCTAAAGTTTAGCAGATGTTTTTTTATCAAGTGGCCACCCAACCTAAGTCCATCAGTTTCTACATTTTCACATGCAATGCCTTTGTCCACATTGTACAAGAAAAATAAAGCTAATGTACACAAAAATATACCCAATATAATCGGAATCAGAAGAAAGGAGCGTAGGCGACGCTTGTGCGAAGCATCATTAGAGAAAAAATGCCAAGTCGGTGGTCATTAGGTATATTGATAAAAAATATAATAACATGTAATTTTAAATTTATTTCATTTTTGACTAATATACATATTATGTTACAAATTGACCATTGTTAAAATAATATGTAGTAATATATATTATGTGCAAGACCAATTATAAATTTCGGAGAAGCTAGAGGTGGCTTTTAAGGCTCGAATCCACGTGTAAACGTGGGAGGATTCGTAAAACTTATTGAGTTTTTTTCCGACGAAGGTGAGTAATATTTCTTGAAATAAATTTCACGAAATACTTACGTGGGTCACACACCACACTGAGAGTTCTAAGGAATATCAAAAATAGAAACTATTTCAAGTGTTTATTATCTTCTACAAGATAGGTATTATTGGGTAGATAGGTACCTATCAATCTGTGCATCGTTATATTCGAGGGAACCAGTAACAGCCCGTTGTGTTTTGTCGAATCCTCGGTCCGTCCATGCGCTACCGCTGCGCTGTCTGCGCCGCTATCTTTTGTTTTGTGGCATGGTGAAAGGCCGCCCGTACATCTAGACACGCGGCAGCATTTCCAGCCAAGACTAAGAAAGAGGCGACGCAGCAGCCGTGTGTAATATTACACGAACTATTTCGAGCCACTGTTTTGACCCCTTCATAACTCGAAAACTATTTAACCTATTTTTAGAAGAAATTTAGCATATTTATCAGTCAGTCAGTATTGTCAGTTTAGCTTAGCTTATCTAGAATACAAAATTTCATTAATTTTGCTCTAACAGTTAATGAAATATTAACGTTTAAAACTCGGGTTTCATTGACTGATTCACTGACTCACTGGCTCACTCACTGACTTATAGATCAAAAACCTAACCCACTTCCAGATGACCTAGAAACTTGGTAACAAGGTATACTATCAGGCATATACAAAGGAAAAAATCTAAAACTTTGAACTTTTACCCCCCAACCCTACATAATAGGGGATGAAAGCTTGTATGAGAATTCCACAAACTTTCACGCTATAAGTCTAAAAATGGATGTAAAGATTCCATGTTAGAAATAATAAAACACGGGTTTTAGGATTTTTAATAAATCTGCCTCCAACCCTTAAAATTGGGGGATGAAAATATCTATGCCACTTTCGAAACTTGTGATGCTAGAAGTCAGAAAATGGATATAAGAACTCGTTGTAATAGATAATAAAACATAAGTTAATAAACCACCCCCAAACCCTAAAACTACGGTATGAAAATTTGTATGACAATTTTGTAAAGTTTGATACTAGATGTCCAAATATTGTTAAAGGGAAATTGTTACAAATACGAGTAAAACATGTGTTTCAAGATTTTTAGTAATGAACCCATTAACCTTTAAAACTGGGGGTTAAAAGTTGGTATGAGACTTCCGCAAATTTTAAAGCTAGAGTTGTGAAAGTCAATAGAATTACTCCTTGTATATAGTAAACTACAGAAAGAAGTGAAATCCAACAAAAACATTTTCATGTGAAATGGAGCCAAGACTAAATCACAGTTCACACTATCAACAAGTTGACAGATCTCACATAAAGCCGAGCTTCTAACTCTACACGCCTTACTCTACAAGACATCCTTACTTCACAAACTCTACACCTTAGAGAGATGCCAGACGAGCGGTGTCGCCGCGACGCCGCGGCGACCAGTGTTACCTTAGACATTGATGACATCTAGACAATTAGCGGAAAAAAGGTTTTAGGGATAACCGTTCAACCTTAAGCTGAAGATGAGTAAAATCTCTCAGATACATTCTGATTTTGTGTGAACCAACCGCACAATGGGATCGTGTGTAGCGTTAGCGGTCCACCTTTTTCCTCGCTAGCTCTTACTAATACTCGTATTATAAATCAAAAAGATTATTTTATGGTTTTTCGTTTGAGGACAATCGATAAAATCTGAAAGAGATGCATTGATTTAATATGGCACGCGTTATAAAGTGACATGAAAAATATCTCATAACCCCATCGAGTATGAACTCGTGTAATTTGTCACGATGAGTGTCACAGTAACAGCTGTCAAACTTCAAAGTGATTTATCTTGGTAATTAATTATCGATTCTAGACTACTGCTGTCTTCACAAAAGGGATAGAGATCAACAAGATCTACATTTCGGATGACAGCTGTCAAACTTCAAAGTGATTTATCTCGGTTATTATCGATTCTAGACCACTGCTGCCTTCACAAAAGTAATAGAACTCAACGAGATCATATGAGAGAGCTTTACTAGCACAAGCTAAAACAGGTTGTGACGAGAAATGTAAAAATAACTCTTTTGTGCATTTTAGAGGATAACGATACAACCATCTAGTTCACTAAATGAAGTTCGCGTAAACAATCGATGACCAACTTCGCCTTAATGTACCTATGGTAGGATTTTAAATTTTCAGACAGCGCAGAGGTCATTTTACACACCTTAGACAAATATTTCTTAGGCAATTAGGTTTTTCTAGTAATCAACCATCTAATGACATCTTAAAACTGGTTTTATCATAATAATAAATAATCATCGTCACTATCTACGGAAGCCAGTCTCGACCCACACTTTACAACTTATTTAATAACAGTTTTAACCTGTTCCATACTAAAAACTTTCAGTATTATTTGGTAGGTAGTAGGTATTCAGAGGTAAGGAAATCTTACAATAATTTCTGTTATTTATTTCTTGCTGAAGTAATGTTGAACCATACTTTATTGTTGACACAAAACAAGGGCTGACGCCGTGATTTCAGGAAATCCTTGTCCTTCAACGTCCTTTTTATGGACTATAAAGTGTAATGACTTATAAATGGTAGCTTGCTTAGTTCGGTACAGTTTTGTGAAGCAAACATTGTCTAGGATTCATCTGGTTCTCAATTGATCTTAAAATGGACCAAAGCCTTCTTTACTCTTTCGTGTACATTTACGGTGAATTTTCTTAACATTTATTTATTTTATTATTTACGTCATTATCAACGATGACGATGACGAGAAATGTAAAAAAAAAATATCCATTTTATAGTTGACTAGATTTGTCCTTTAACTAACTTTTATGTTAGTTTCTCTACATTGAAACTATTGGTAAATAGCACTCTTAAAGCTCGAAACATACTATCGAACGCGACTGATAGGTATCTAGACTATGAAAGTACACTGAGCCGTGCACAATATCGGACATAAGTCGCGGACGTCACCTTCGGACGACCATTAGCGTTCGGACGTCTGGCACACGGGATATTTTAAGACTGTGCACTTTACTAAGTCGCGGCTGTCAGTCGCGTCCGTCAGCCGCGTCCGATAGTATGTTTCCGGCTTTATGTCAGAAATTTATTGTTCTAGGATTGATTTAAAATAATATAAATATAGTTAAAAAAAATAAACTAAAAACACGCTTAGGAGATATAATTTTTTTCATAAATGCATTGACATCGGTCTTTGATAGGTGTGCAAAGTTTGAAGAAAATCTGATCGCTCAAAGTATGTCAATATCGAGCTCAAAGGGGTTGGTTACAAGCAAACATACAAGCAAGCAAACATACAGATGAAACTAATAAAATCGCGTTAAAAAGTTCATAATTTTTCGCTGACAAGATCACCGATTTTGGATCTTGTTTTTGGCTTGCCTCAGTCTTCGATGAGGTATGGTACTGAGTACACATGAATGTTGGTATTTTTTTTAAATGATGTAAATGTAGTGATCTTTATTTCTGTTGAGATCCCGTACGATAAAGAACTATGTGACTGATACAAAAATTGGTGAGAAATTCCGCCACCGTACGAAAGGATCTATTCCAAACCGGCTCTTTCTTCGGAGGTCGTTATATTTTACTTCAAGCGCCCGACCGGCGCTGTATGGAGTTCCTGGTTTCGTCTTATTGTCGGGATTTGCACGGAACCCTCGGTGAGCGCAGGCACTTGTCCGGTTTTATATGGAAATGGCTTCGCAATTACGAAACCGAAGTATATTTATTTTATGAAACAATCTCGGCTCGTTTTTCTACAGTTTATTAAATCGAATCGGCTCACAAATAAACGAAGTCGATTATGAGGTAATATTGGAATAAAGAAATCGTACAGATGAAATGAAAATCCCCTTCTTTTTGTAAGCCGCTTGATGAAATGAGAAATTTCTACATTCATAGTCATTTCAGCTACATGTCGTCCACTGTTACATAGGCTTCCCATATACAAGGTGTTGTTTTGCAAAGTGCGAATCGCAATTTGATGCAGTAGTAGGTAGGGTACTCACTATGTAAGTAAAACTGATGGCTGACGAAACGGACTGTAAAATTCTCGAATGAAGACTACGTACGAGTACCAAAGAGAGCAGGATAGGACGTGTTCACAATTAGCATTCAAAGAGGACGAATAACAACTATAGATCTAAAAATACATGTAGTACGTTTCTATAAAAATACTTCAAAGAGTCGTCTAAATAAATTTTTAGTCTACTTTATCCTATATCTAATTCTTTTCAGTATACTTTATCTAATCCTTTTCTTCCGACGTTCAAACAGGAGGTTCTTAATTGAAAAATGAAAATATTTTCATTTAACACAAACATAGGATATAAATTCTACGTCGTCGCTAGTTCCATAATAGTCATCATCATCATCATCATTTCAGCCATAGGACGTCCACTGCTGGACATAGTATCACGCATCTATAATAGCCTACCGGCAGAAGCGAGAATAACATCGCACGAACACAAACGGAGAAAGATTATCAAAGAATGGCTAGTAAAATTGGGTTTTGTTAAACTGGAAGATAGGGTATTTACTTTGATGGGATAGCCTTTTTCGATATTTATTTATTTTATAAATCTTAATATACATATTTACTTATTATTGTTTATGTATGGATATGATTATTATTTTTATATATATAATTATCTACAAAATATCATTACTGAGATAGTCCAAATCATTGGTAACATGGTTCCGAAAACATTCAAATAAATAATAAATATTTTCTTTAAATTTAGTGTAGGTATGAAGAATAAATACTTACCTAATTGTAATCGCATACGTTTGCTCGGCTAAGTATGTGGCGGGCAAAGCGGGCTGCAGTAGTCCTCGACACGGGTTTTCCTAGTGAGGGTTGCTTCGCAAAGCTTACTATTTCGCATTACTGTTAATTATGTTTATTGCCAATATTTGTCATGCATACCTACCTTAAGATTATATTTCTAAGTACCCACATCTTTAAGTTTGTGAATTGTGTATGATGTATGTGTTATGTATGATAAATAAATGAAAAAAAAAAAAAAAAAAAAAGGCCTCCCCTAAAGATTTCCAATAAGACCGGTTGATAGCGGCTTGCATCCAGCGCGATATGCGGTCCTAATAAGGTCATCCGTCCACCTTGTGGTCGTTCTACGCTGCGCTTGCCGGTACGTGGTCTCCACTCGAGAACTTTTCGACCCCATCAGTCATCAGTTCTCCGCGCTATGTGCCCTGCCCATTGCCACTTCAACTTGTTAATTCGCTGGGCTATGTCGGTAACCTTGGTTCTTCTACGGATCTCCTCATTCCTGATTCGATCTCGCAGAGAAACTCCGAGCATTGCCCTCTCCATGGCTCGTTGGACTATTTGGAGCTTTTTTTATGGCACAGATACGTGGTCTCTCACTATGGGCCTTATTAGTAAGCTCCATAATAGTACTAGCAAAGTATACGTACCTTTCGTAGTACCTTTCGTTTAAAGTACCTACATTTTTTCAGCTCGAAGAAGAAAAGAATTTTTTGAGCTCGAGAGCTCAAAGGGGTTGGTTACAAGCAAGAAATATACAGGTGAAACTAATAAAATCGTGTTAAAAATATAAAGCCTAGTAGGTATTAATTGCTGTAAGTTACATTTACTGTAAAAAAAAAACAAATTGATAATTAATTGTGTTTAATTGCCATTGCCAAAAAATATATCGATTGATTGGTAGAGTATGGACAAAGAAGATATAATAAATACTACGTTAAGCGTAGTATAGATTAGCCCTTCTCGTTATAAGAAGCGCTGTATTCAGCCAGCCCCTAAAGCACGGCAGAGGGATAAAACCACAGAGATCCCAAAAGGATAATATGTGATATAGTCGATCCAGAAAATCTAAAAAAGATGCATTGATGTTTAATATGAGACAACTTAGAAAAAGACATGAAAATTATCTGGATTCGGTTGCTGTTGTCGTATTTTTCGCCGCAGAATTTCAATTCAATTCCTGTCAAATTTCTCTTAATATTTGACAGTTTTGACTACTCTTGGCCAGATTTTCCATAGACTTTTGTGGTTCAGAACTATTTTATCCACCTCATACCGTGTTTCTACTTCGAGAGGATAAATTGGCGGTGCAGAGGTAGAGAACTACGAACAACCGAACATTCTAATAGTTGTTTGTTATAATAAGATGGCAAAGTTACTTTTTAACTGCGTGCTCAATTGAGATGACTGAGCAAGCGAAGGATTCAAAAATTAGAATCCTGAGCGTTATCAAGGGGACCAAAAGAGCACAAGGTGAAAAATCTTTACACTCGAGTTTAACACCTAACTTTTCATCCCACCTCAGCGAGGAAATGACTCGTCTCATATCGTAATGCTGTAAATACTTCTCGCGTGATTGTTGAGGGAGAAAGCTCATTTGCACATTACAGTTTCAGTTAATTTTGTTGGCATCAAATAAATATAATTAAATAAATAAATATTTTTTGGACGTCTTACACACGGCCACTGACATCAAACTAAGCAAAACTTGTGATATGGCTGCCAGAAATATAGATATGGATATACTACATATTATACTTATTTTTAAATACATACTTAAATAGAACTAAATAACACCCAGACACAGAGCAAACACTTACGTTCATCACATAAATATTTGCCCTGGGTGGGGATCGAACCCACGCCTCTTACCTCTTACGCCAAGAAGGTTTCGAGTCTGAGTTTTAAACAAATTAAAAGGTTGAAAAAGGTTGTGTGATAAATTCGGCACCATGGAGGTAGAAATAAATAGGTTGAATGATGTTTTGAATTCAGAAACTTGGTACACACGATGTTTTAAATTAAATTTTACTTTATCCTCTAGCGGATATAAACGGCTTTTGCACTCAGATATCGAAGAGGAAAAATTTTATTCCGAGACGGGGGGATGAAAAAAGAATCTGTCGCCATCGCAAAATTAAATTGATTCAGTAGCCACCAAGAAAAAAATGACGCATGTTATTTTATAACATTTTTAGGGTTCCGTACCTTAAAAGGAAAAAAACGGAACCTTTATAGGATCACTTTGATGTCCGTCTGTCCGTCTGTCCGTATGTCAAAATTCTATATCAAGGGAACGCGTTAAGATATCGAGTTGAAATTTAAACTATATACGTATATCTATGGTTTTTTGCAGTTGTGTAAAAGAAAAACTTCTCAGTTATCGTATAAAAAAGTTAGAGCCGTTTATGTAGTATAAAACCGCATATTTTGACTCTCACAAAAATCAATGCCTTCAGGGCCTTCCCGTTGACATAGAACTATGCAATTTGGCGAGAAGTATTGTCTCAGAGTACACATCCTACTAATATTATAAACGCGAAAGTTTGTGAGGATGGATGGATGGATGGATGGATGGATGGATGGATGGATGGATGTATGGATGTTTGTTACTCTTTCACGCAAAAACTACTGAATGGATTGAGATGAAACTTTGCAATAATATAGCTTATACATCAGAATAACACATAGGCTACAATTTATAAAGATATTTTGTGAATTGTCCAAAATATAACGATAAATGTTGAGTAAGTAGGAAAATTCTGCCATCTGCGAGCTACTCTAGCGTGCGCTGCAAGAATGTCAAAATAAACAACTGTCGATCGAATATCTGTCAAATCAATCGATGAGCAGTCCTTGGATATCATCATACTGATAATATATTATCCTTACTAATCCTTACTAATATTATAAATGCGAAAGTAACTTTGTCTATCTGTCTGTCTGTCGCGCTTTCACGCCAAAACTAATGAACCGATCTCAATGAAATTTGGTACACAGATAGTCTAGAGCCTGAGAAAGGACATAGGCTACATTTTATCCCGAAAATTGCATAATTCCCGTAGGATAGGACAAAATCTTGCGTTAGCGAAACAAAACCTATCACCTATCAAAACCTATCATGTCACCTATCACAACGACGCTAAAATGCCCAATTTTGAAGACACCATCGTAATTATAACAGTTGATTAGACTATTTCTGTTTCTTTTTCACTTTCGGCATTCGATAGAGAGAACACTTTTTATACCTTTATGGTACAGAATCCATGCTAATATACGAAGAAACGGATCGACTTGATTTTTAAAAGTAGTATGGCATGAGTATGAATATCTTGACACTAATGTTATTAACCTTGATTCTGAGTTGTGACCTTGACACGAACATAAATTTCTGTTGGGTTGGTTAGGATTGAACAGTGATAAAAGTGCAGCCCGGCTCAGTTGCGGCACTCCTCATGAGGCACGCAACTTGCCGGTCAGCCTCTAAGCTGCTATATTTAAAAACCCCAGAAAATCGGCCCAACCTCGAGTGCAAACGTGCCTAGGGGGAAAAGACCAAAAAGAATCGGGAGACCTCGAGCGCCGCCTTCTCAGCTGTCTCTGAAAAAACCCAGAGAAGCGGCTCTACCTGGGATTCCCGCGCCGCCCATAGGCCTCGGCTACTAAGTTCTCCTGCCACGACAAGGCGGGAACCTATGGGCGGGTACACTCTAACCTTATCTTGATCAACAGAAGCATTTATAAGTATAAGGTATTTTGATATCGGGTTAGGTCTGAACAGTGACAACACGGTGCAAGGTACTTGATTTTTTTTTACAGAGCAAGTGCTTTTATTAACTACCACTAAATACAGACTTATAATGTAAAACTTAATAAACTACTACTACATAACAAGCAATTGGACCATCCACAGACCCTTGAAGGTCTAAAGATATTCTAAATGCTCAAGCCCACTGCCAGTTAGCAGCGTGCCCAACATGCTGGCAGCATTGCTAATCAGCTTGGCAATGCTGCTTATACGTTGAGCCAAATAAACACCAGCATTTTGGTCACGCGGCGGGTACACCAGACGCTCAGAAAGACTTTTGAAAACAAGATGAGCTCCCGGCCAACACGCGCACAATGTCTCAATTTCAAACGGCTCAAATATGTAACCACTGCCGAGGTTAGCATATTTGCGCCGTTTGTGCTGCTCCGCTGACGGCGCCAAAGTATCGACGCAAGTCGCTTCCCATACAAAGGCCGTCTACAATTCCATGGGACCAGCTTCATACCGTCAGGCCTTTTGCCATCACCACGCGCAAACCCATTCGGTTAGAGTACGGTTGCGATATTGGCGGTCGCAAAAGCCCTGCGTATGACATCGTTCACAATGGCGTGGCAACCAATTCGACCAGCGCTTCTTGACCAAGAAAGACGGTGGTGACCAAGCTGGTCAACTAGGGTACTTGAATAGGTGAGAGCGCTCAGCTATGTGCGGCGCGGCAGCAGGGTGGGTCGACTATCTCGACGATATCATCAATACCGCCGGTCGAGCCTGGTCACGACCGGCAAAGAGCCGAGGCAGATGGCACTGCAAGAGAGAGGCATATACCCAACAGTGGGTCAAAGAAAGCTGCGGATGATAACGATGACGAAACAAATTAGTTGAGATTGGCTGTTTTTTGGGTTTGAAATGATTATTTGCTACAATATTTGTGTACCGTTTCACATTGAATTGGGGCTAATATTTTGTGGCGCACTTACTGTTTTAGTTACCATATTTTTTTGACAAGATAAACATAAATTAAATTATATCGCGGGCGAAGCCGCGGGTAAAAGCTAGTATAGGAATAAATCTAAAACCTGAACATTTTTTATTTAAATCACAAAAAATAAGGCCTAGATTGACAAAACATCATTATGGGTTCAAAATTCAAAATGAGGAAATTGTATCATGTATAAAAGGCATCATTTCAATGTATGACGAGAAGAGTGAAAACTTTTTTGTTGATGATTATAATATAGAGATTTTAATTTTTAACAACTTAAGCTCGAAACATACTATCGGACGCGGCTTAGGGACGCGACTGACAGCCGCGACCTAGACTATGAAAGTACACTGAGCTGTGCACACTATCGGACATAAGTCGCGGACGTCACCTTCGGACGATCTTGAGCGTTTAGACGTCCGAGAGCGATCTGGCACACCGGATGTCTTAAGACTGTGCACATTGCTAAGTCGCGGCTGTTAGTCGCGTCCGTAAGTCGCGTCCGATAGTATGTTTTGAGCGTCACTTATCAATTTTGTGAAATTTTCTGGATTTGTACGGAACCCTCGGTGTGCACTTGTCCGTTTTTTTTTCATAAATTCCTTTACAAGGTTGCGTACGTGTTACGCATAGGGTAGGTATAAGCCGAGGTAGGTATAGTATATATATTAAGAACGTTTGTATAAACAACTTTACTATAAAAACTTTCGGAAATCGAGAAAAAATCAAATTTCTTAGATTTAGTCGATTTCGTGTTGCGATTTTGGATGAAACAGCTGATATTTTTTCTCTAATTACGGATTGGCCCCGTAGTAAAAGTTGCTCATCAACTTAGTACACTTTTTTGAATAACCCTGTATAAACTGATCTAGTACATTACTTCAGCGGCCAGCTTAAGATACATTGATGGACGAATGTGTAAATACCAATACACAATTATTATTTTGAAACACATAGATTTTGAAAAGTAATTGTACTCGTGTTTGACAATATGAGTTCCAGTGAAGACCATGAATGTGACGAGCATACTTTAATATCCGCACATTATTATTATTTTGAGAAATGTACTAGACAAGTCTTGGCCACACTTAAGCACACCTAGGCATTTAGTTACTTGCCTACGTCCATCAATTAAGCCAATTATGATGTTAAAATTCAATAATAAGTTGGCAATTGCGTGTCGAGACACGCGTATGATAAGTAAGTAAGTTCGTATAGGCCGGGTGGCTAGCCCTGGTGTCAGAGTTTTTAGGCCGCCTGAAGGCCTCTGACATGGCTAAACGGTTAAAACAACCGGGACCTACAATTTAACGTGTCATCCGACCCACGGTAGCGCTCAGTATGATAGGCGATGTAGATTGTGACGATGACTAAGATGATGATAAAAACTGATTTTTACGATATAATTAGATGGTTGGCTAGTAAAAAAACGTAATTGAATATGAAATATGTTTGTGAGAGGTCAATGATATGTGCATGTTTGAAAATGTCAATTTTCTTTTATTAACAAAAAAGTTATCATATCACAGAGTTCAAAATATTTTTAAGAAGTTTTTCATGTGTACTATAAACTCAAAAAGTTTAAACATTCTATCTTGGACACTTTAGAAATTAAGGGGAGGGGACCCTTTTATAACTTTGGCGCTTCATATCTCACAAATGGTACATGTGACAATAAAATCTGTCGGGAACTTTACATTCATTTTAAAAACCCTATTCAATATGAGAGGATGGGGTTAAACAAATGTTTCATCCCCACTGAGAGCTGCTCCCTAAAAATATGTTTTGATGTTTTTAAGTATTTAAAATTAAGATCTACACTTAAACTATCGTAATATCAAATTTCATGCAATTTGGTTAGTAAATGTGGAAGTTATTAGTTAGTTATTAAGACGGGCGGACGGACGGATGAAGGGATGGACGCATGGACCGACCGACAGTTATAAGGGTTCTTCAAGCCCCATTACAGAGGCGCCAGCGTAAATTAAATAGCAGCGTTAAAAGCGGTCTCTCTATCGAATGCCTAAAATGAAAAAGCCAGAACTATGCTATTTAGCTAACGCTAAATAAATTACGCTGGCGCCTCTGTAATCGGACTTTTCGTTTTACTACGAAGCTCTAAAAACCGAATGTTGGTTGAATGATAGGAAAAATAAAAATTTGAAATGCTACGTAACGCGCACGTTTTCATACAGAATCACACTTCAGAACTTTAGAATAAATATAATATCTGAAATAAATATGACAATGTTCATGATTCAAGATTAATTGTTTGTCAAAAACTTGTGTTAAATATTGTTTTTATAATAGTTGACTTGTATTCTATTTAAATTCTTGTATTGTATTTAAATTTTTCGTGACAATGTTGAGGCAAGTAGAGGTCAAGGATTTTTTTTGGTTTATTACTCTGTCACTCCGTGTTTTCTAAAAATACTTATTCGAATAAAAAAGTGAACAAAAAGGTAAAGAAAATACCGCGGTGTGCCAAGAAATACTTAGTCGTTCTACTATTTACTTAGCCGTGTGTACTATGTAATACCTATTAGGTATATTTCTAGACTAAGGATATATGTGTATGAACTCTTGAAAAAACTTTATTTACATGACTCTGTCTCGTTCTGACACGTCGATAGAATCATTTCGTGGTGCGTATACCAACTATAACTAGGGGAGCAACCATGAAATCATGAAAAAAAACCGGACAAGTCAGGCTCGCAGACCGAGGGTTCCGTACAAATCCAGAAAATTTCACAAAATTGGGAAGGTTTTTCACTTTTCAAAAATTACAAATTGTTAAGATAATTAAAATACTGTTTTAGCATGTGCTAATGAAGTTTTTTATATGATATATTACATGATACGATTTACTCACTTTGAATTTTTAACCCATATTTTATGAATTCTGAGGCCCTATTTTTTGTGATTTAAGTAAAAATGTTTTGTTTTCCGATTTATTTTTATATGTGTACTCTAAGATAATGCTTCACAACAAATTTTAGTTCTATGTCAACGGGAAGTACCCTGAAGGTTTCGATTGTTGTGAGTGTCGAAATATGCGGTTTATTACGACATAAACGGCTCTAACTTTCGTAAACGATAACTGAGAAGTCATACACACAGACGGACAACAAAGTGATCCTATAAGGGTTCCGTTTTTTCCGTTTGAGGTACGGAACCCTAAAAAAGGTTAAATAGCTCCGGAACAGTTAGTGTTTATTTTGCAATTTTAGTGTTAGTCTTATAGTAAAAGATAGTTAACCCTTAACCACCTACCATACATCTCACAGATGCATGCGGATGTTCAATCTAGAATATTTTTGCGCACGAGTATCGTATAAGCTTGGTCGTTCATGTACCTTTTCCCCGCGTCCCTCAGTGCCGCGCAAGCGCTCGTCAAGGTCGGTGGTCAGCGCGTTTGTCCTTGGTGAGTAAAATACTGTAGCCGCGCATCTGAGAGATGCATGGTAGGCGGTTACGTAACTTTTTCATAAATATGTTTTTTTTATTGTTTTAGTTAAAAATGACTTGTAATGACGCTATTATAGAGCAGTGGTTGGCACAAGAACTTTCAGACTCGGAAGACATACCAAATGATGAATGCAGTGATGTGGAGTCAGATGTTGGAATACAACATGTCTTAGAAAACATTGGCGAATCCGATTCAGAATGCGAAGATTTTACTGCAGTAGAAAATAATGACAACATACTCCCTCAAAATAATTCACCATTGTTGGTTTTGCCCGAAGAGCAAGAATTTTCATCAGGAGATGATGAACCATTATCACATATGCGATCGAGACCAAGGAAAAAGAATTATTTTGGAAAGAATCGCTTCCGTTGGTCATCTGCCCCACCATCTTTACGGTCGAGAACATTACAACACAATATTTTACTAGAAAAAGAAGGTATAAAGGCAGCATATCAGAGCAAGCTCAATACTTCGTCTTCTCCAGTAGATATTTGGCAGCAATATTTTACTGACGAAATGCTTGATAAAATTGTGCATTACACTAATGTGAAAATAAAAGAAATCAGACCAAATTACGAAAATAAAACATGTGTTCAAGATACAGACCTCACGGAATTGAAGGCATTTATAGGGCTCCTGTTTTATACAGCTATCTTCAAAGAAAATCATGAACACTATACATCATGGTACAGCAGTGACGGAACTGGAAGAGAAATATATCGCTGTATCATGAGCAAGAACAGGTTCGAAGTGATGCTGAAAACAATTCGATTTGATGATGCTGTAACCAGAGGCACACGTCGTGAAAACGATGCAACCGCGCCTATTGCAGAGCTCTTTGGTTCTTTCATTGATCAATGTCAAGCTGTGTATGCGATTGGTAGTTATGCATGTATTGATGAAATGTTACTAGCATTTCGAGGAAGATGCAGGTTCAAAATGTACATGCCAAAGAAACCAGCAAAATATGGTATAAAAATTCAGTGCCTTACAGATGCCCGATCTGGATATTTGCTGAACGCTTATATATACCAAGGTAAAGATTCTGATGGTATGACTTTATCCAGCGACTATCATCAGCTGAAGAAACCGACTCAAGCTGTTATGCGCCTTATACCACCAATTGAGGGATCTAACAGAAACATAACAACTGACAATTGGTATACATCTATTGAGCTGCTAGAGTCACTAAAGAAAAAAAACCTCACGGGTGTAGGAACACTGAGGAAAAATCAAAGAGAAATACCTCCGGAATTCTTGCCAAGTCGTCACCGAAATGTTGATTCAACAGTTTTTGGATTCACGAAAGATATCACCATATCATCATATGTGCCAAAACCAAATAAAGCCGTAATCACTCTATCAAGTATGCACCACATGCCCAGTGTTGATGAACCTACCAAAAAACCGGAAATAATACTTTTCTATAATCAAACCAAAATCGGAGTGGATTTGCTAGACCAAAGATGCTCCAATTACTCCACAGGACGTCGCACTCGCAGATGGCCGTTAGCAGTCTTTTATAGATTGCTCGACATTTCAGCTTCAAACTGCTACATTGTCAGCTTATCTGGTCGAACTGAAGGACAAAAAGCTGAAAGCCGGTTCAAGTTTATAAAGAGACTGGCGGAACAGCTCACAAGACCACACATGCAGCGGCGTGAAAGCAACGTGAAAGTGCAGCGAGATATCAAAATCGCTCTTGGGCGCATCCTTCACCGTCACGGAGAAACTACTCCACCAGCAATTCCAAGTGGTAGCTGCAGTGCTGAAGAAAGGTTGACGACTCGAAAAAACTGTGGAACTTGCGGCCCCAAAAAAAGACGCCTAACACAATACATGTGTTTTGAATGCAAAACACCAATTTGCCTGGAATGCTCAAATAAGCTGTGCGTTCACTGTCGTGAAAAACTCTACCTTTAGGTTCTGCAATTTTGTTAAAATATTGATGAAAATATTTTTTTTTTAATTGTCTAAGCTCTCTTGATTATTGTTTAGTTAAAAAAAAGTATAAAAACATTTCTATAATGTATAATATTTTTTTTAGATCTCATTTTCCAAATAACTTAGTTTATAAGTCTAAAATACGTGTTGTTTGGAACTTTTGAAATAAGTAATAGATATTGTTGATTTTTATGTGCCATTTATTGTGTAATAAAGAGTAAAATATGTGCCTAAAACTGTTTATAATTTAAAAGTAACCCTTACATTGCGAAATTTTTCAAATAGAGTGATTTTACTTCCGCATCTCAGAGATGCATGGTAGGTGGTTGTGTGACATAAATAGGTGGTAGGTGGTTAAGGGTTAAAGTGATGAAAATAATAATATTCTAAAATAATCTTTAAATAGAGTTGGAGCCTACTCGGGTTGTATCCAACCAGCTCTCTATAAAAAGTTCATAAAGTACTAGCTGACCCGGCGAACTTCGCCAACACAAAAGCCTTTGGCTCATGCACAACAACTTTACTAAAGATCAGTACATGATCAAATGCATAGTTACGATTCTATAAATGACATACAGACAAACATTTATTTTTATATATTATGTACCAGCAATTTCTGTTTCGCCATATTAGTTAGGCTTGGCCCCGTAAAATTTAGTCTTATTGTGGAGTAAAGATCCAAGAAGATGTTCTTTATGTACAAATACAAGATTATTTTTTGCAAAAATTAGCATGACCGACTTCACTCGTGAACAGAATTCGCGAATATTTCGCACGGATCGATGTAGCATTTTTCACATTATTGTTGATTTATCAAAAATGGCTCAGCCGATTTCGATAAAATTTAAATAGGACCAAATTCGAAGTATATTCTTTTCAATAAAAAAATAATTATTAAAATCGGACTACTACGAAAAAAGTTATGCGTGGTTACACATAAACATACATATATATATATTTATGTATGTAGGATTATATATATATATGTACGCGTCAAAATGTGTACCTCCTCCGGTTGTTCGTCGGTCAAAAACTCGTGTTACCTAGCAATAAAAAACTAACAAATAAAAGCAAAAACAGATAGGTATGTTTTTTGTTGCTGTTGTGTTATGTTCACTAACATAATGATACTTACAATGATAATAACATGTACCTAGTACCTATCTAATATGGTTTTATAATGAGTACCTATAGTTAATTAACGTCTCAATAAGAGGTAAACTCTGCATAAATAATAAACAATTAAGCAAATACACTGTACCTAATACCTGTAGGTACAGTACTGTACTGTATCAGCCTTTTTTAATAGTCCACTGCAAGACGTAGGCCTACCCACGAAGGGTGATTGGCCCATATCCACCACGCTGGCCCGGTGCGGGTTGGTGGATTCACATACGCCATCGAATTTCTTCTACGGACATATGCAGGTTGCCTCACGATGTTTTCCTTCACCGAAAAGCCAGTGGTGTGAAATTCCGTTCATAAATTCGAAAGAACTCATTGGTACGAGACCGGGATTTGAACCCGTCGTGGGTTCAAATCCCGGTCTCGTACCAATGAGTTCTTTGGAATTTATGTACGGAATTTCACACCACTGGCTTTTCTCACGATTGTAAGGCGGGTGTCACTACCTCTAAGCCACCACGGCTTCAAAGGTAGGTAGGTGCCTGTAGGTACTTATTTAAAAATAGGTATAATATTACTTACAGTCTATCTAAAACTAGTGTTTGCCCGCGTCTTTACCCGCGTGATATTTTGATTGATGTGCAATCCCATAGGAACCTTTTATTTTTTCGGGATAAAAAGTAGCCAATGTCACTTTCCATTTTTCAAATTATGACCATGCCAAATATCAAGTCAATCCGTTGCGCCAACCAATAAACCAACAATCACACTTTGGGATTTATATAATAAATGGCAGGGGCGGCTTTATGGCGAGCAGTCGGTGAGTGGCGACACCGCGAACCCTGACTCCCTGGGGCTAAATGAGATCCCTGCCTCTCTTGCCTTAACTTGAAGTGGAAATCGCAAGAGCTAAGAACCTAACTCCAGGGTGGAAGTATTAAAAGGCATAACGCTATGTTCACGCTGGCGACAAGTCACGGTTGCCTATATGAGGGGGGCATTTATTGGATGGCAAGTCACCACCCGCCCAGAAGATTGTGATATGAAGCCTCAGACCAAATAAAAAATCAAGGCAGAATCTTGTGAACATACAAGTGAGGTCGGAAAAACTACGCCTCGCCGTGTACAGATACAATTACACACACACGCACACGTACAACGGAACTACGCCTTGGCTAGTAGGCTAAGCCGAACTATGGCGGCGCAACTAGGGTTACCATCTGACCGGATTTTTACGTGTTAGACCGGACTCCGCCCGGATTTTACGTCAGACCGGATTTTTGTCATACTTGCATGTCGCCCGCCCGCTCAAGCGACGGGTGCCGCACGCACTGAGCCCGGAGAGACACAACAGAGAGAGAGAGAGAGAACAATATGGCTCTCACTGACTCCACTGAAAATAACAGAGCCATATTGTTTCCGCAATATAACTATAAACACGTGACGTGTGAACAATTTTATTGCGAAATAGCTGGAAAAAACAACTTTTTGCAAGCAACCAAAAATATGGGTCTAAATAATATAATTAAATAAAAACAGGTACTTAAATACTATGATTTTTATTTAATACAGGTGCGTGACCAGACTTTTTTTTCAAAATCAGGATTTTCGGATATGCCAGACAGGATTTTGCATTTTTAGGCCTGGTAACCCTAAGCGCAACACCGATGCACTCACCATATATTTAAAAAACTGGCTTCGCATGACTGTTCAATGTCGTTCTGTCCTAATTTTTTTATTTGGTCTAAGTATGAGGCATTATTCGGCGGGTGACGTACCTCATTCTATAGTATGTATATGTAATGAATGATGACGTAGGTCTTATCTTATCTTACAGAGGGGCCAAGAAATAACTCGGACACTTCGACCCATTGGGATCTATTGTGGTCCCCTAGATAACTTACTCCTCCCCAGTCTCGTCGAAAATTGTTCTCATGAGTTTTACAACGAGACTAGGAGATACGAGCCTATAGTCTTCTGGTTTTGGATATCCGACGCCTAGGAGACTCATTCGCTTACTAGCCATTGCATCGCATGTGCACAGAAGGTGCTCCATGCGTTCCGTATGTTCCCCACACAACCTGCACATGGGTGTCGCGGTTAGACCCATCTTCATGAGCATGTCGTTGGTACCAAAGTGCCCAGTAAAGGCCCCAAGCAGGTAGCGGATTTGTCCCCTGCTCATGTTCCAAATGCATTCCCGGGCTTTAAACGTAGAGCCTAGGAACTTCTTGGAGTGTTGTAGACCGGTATTAGACAGCCAATAAGTTCGCTGTCTGTGATCTGCAAACTCCCTAAATGCGGCTTTCACGAGACACGTTGAAATGCCTACACATGGCTCTGGACCCACAAAATCATTTGCTGAGCCCTCTCTTGCCAGTTCATCGGCCACTTCGTTACCATGGAATCCTTTGTGCCCAGGGACCCACATCAGTCTTACCCTGTTGTGCCTCCCAAGCCTGTTTAGGGTCTGGATAGCATCCAGAATAAGTCCGGAGTCCACTTTGTAGGATGCCATGGCTTTGATTGCAGCCTGACTGTCACTAAGAATATATATGGATTTACCACTGGTTCCTCTATCTATATTCTCTTGAGCGCAGGATATTATGGCATATGTTTCTGCTTGGAATACAGTTGCCATCTTCCCTAAGCTTTTGCTACATTTGTAGCCTTTTGCGTATATGCCCGCTCCTGTACCTGATTCCATTTTGGATCCATCAGTGTACCACACCAGACTATCTTGCTCTGGTGGATCAAGTCCCTTCGTCCAGTCCTCTATTGTAGGGATTTGGACCTTAAAAGATCTTTCAAACACAAACACAGTTTGCATTTTATCGGATAACATGCTTGTTACCCGATCTAGGCCTTCGTTTTCGTCGAACTTTGTATGGTTAGTCTTTGGCTTAGAGGCATCCCATAGTCCTGCAACAGCAAGACGATGTAGTGTCTTCCTTGCCTCGAGTTCAACCATCATATGCAGTGGAGGGATATTGAGGTATCTCTCAATCGCTGCCGTAGGTGTTGTCCTGAAAGCACCCGTGATGCCAAGACACACTGTTCTTTGTAACCTGGTGAGTGGCGCTTTGCACGAGGCAAGCTTTGTTCTAGGCCACCACACTATGCTGCCGTATGTAATAATAGGTATTATCATTGTCCGGTACAGCCATCGTATCACTTTGGGCTTTAGTTTTGCCGTAGGTGGAACGACACATGCCGAACACTCGTAAGGCCTTAGTCGTAATATTTTCCACATGAGTTTTCCACCTGAGTTCTTTATCAAGCGTTACACCCAAATATTTAACTTCGGTGGACCAAGGCAGTTTTATTCCATTGAGGGAGAGCTCTTCTAGGTTACCCAGTTGTCTCTTCCTCGTGAATGGAATAATTACTGCTTTGCTTGGGTTGATAGAGAGGTGATTCTTTGTACACCATTCCTCCGTCATCCTCAATGCCTGTTGTAATAATCCAGAGACTATGTTCGGGAATTTACCATTGACCATTATAGCTATGTCATCTGCATAGCCTACTGTGTAGAATGGTCCGGTATTGAGTTTGGTAAGTAGCGAGTCTACTACCAAGCACCACAATAATGGTGACAGCACTCCGCCTTGCGGGCAACCTCTTGTTGTTTTTGCACTAAGTCTGTCACCCATCAGTTCCGATCTGACTATTCTGCTTCTCAGCATGTAGTCAATCCAGTTGCACATGGTATCGTTGATGCCATGCTCCTTTGCAGAAATGCGTATGGACTCAAATGTTGTCTTGTCGAAGGCTCCCTCTATGTCGAGGAAAGCCCCGACACAGATTTCTTGTCCCTCTAGCGCAGCCTCGGCTCGACTCGCAACATAGTGCAATGCCGTTTCCGTAGATTTGCCAGGGCTGTAGGCGCATTGTAGTTTATGCAGAGGGAGTACTTTCAGTGGTCCCTCTCTTAAGTACCTGTCTACCAGTTTCTCCAGAGTTTTCAAGAGAAAAGATGATAGACTGATTGGCCTATAAGCTTTAGCTTCTTCATAAGTCGGTCTACCTGCCTTCGGTATAAAGGTGACTTTGACTTCCCTCCATGCCTTGGGTACATACCCAAAGGCTATGCAGGCTCTGTAGAGCTTACTCAAATGAGGTATCAAAACATGACGTAGGTACAAAGATGTACATCTTTGTACCTACGTCATCTATCAACACATCACAATAGCCCGAAATACTGTAAATTATATCTAGCAAATTACATAGATAGCTAATTTAAAATTGGATTTGTTCCAATTTAAAATCATCACCGCAAATTAGCTTGATAAATTGAATTTGCTTTGACTTGTTCAAAACAAATTAAATTTATCAAAGATGTACATCTTTGTACCTACGTCATCTATCAACACATCACAATAGCCCGAAATACTGTAAATTATATCTAGCAAATTACATAGATAGCTAATTTAAAATTGGATTTGTTCCAATTTAAAATCATCACCGCAAATTAGCTTGATAAATTGAATTTGCTTTGACTTGTTCAAAACAAATTAAATTTCAATCGAGTAGCCCGCCCTCTGCTATTCGACATTACGTATTTATTTGATTTGCTCAAAAACGACATTTTGTATAATTCAAGTAGGTATTGTATCTACCTACTGTATGTAAATTAACAATCGTCAACAACGTCATCATGCTCGTCCCCACATTTCTAAGCAGTTCTATTTAGCCTCAATGTATATACTCGTACATATTCAGGGTTTTAAGTATAGAGTACCTATCTAAACTAAGTCATGATTTTTTCATCGCGTCAAATTAAACACGAATTAAATTTAAAAAAGCAATTGTCACCCGCACTATGCTACAGCGCAAATAGTAGCCTAGGTATAGGCGTACAGTCGTAAAAATAGCCCCAAAATAAATAATAAAATAGTTACTACCAAATATTCACAAATATTTGTTTTTCGTCAAAACTAACACAACCGAAATCAATCGTAAAATAAAATCGAATAGTTCGCTTGAATCGATGTACTAAATCGGTTTTAGATTATTGTTGATTTTTCAAAACCAATTATCTGATTACTATAAAATGCTATCTAAACTGTTGTAGGTATGGATCTTCCAAACAAAAATATAATCATCAAAATCGGTTCAAATAGGTCTGATGACAAAAAAAATATAAAAGACCATCAAAAAATATTAGAAACATATTTTTTCTTTTGTCAATTAAACAAACATTGTTGAAGATATAGTCCGGCAAAGTTCCGCGTGACGTCACAAGTGCCATACAAATGTATAGACTCCCAAACTTTGGCAATGTTTATCTATGTCATTTGTTGTCTGATTGATAAAAGAAAAAATACGTTTCCAATATTTTTAGATAATCTAATTCACGGACTAATTATAATATTTTTTTTTACCCAGTCATCATGGCTATTGACGGAGTAATCGCGTAACATACATACAACTAGTAGTTCTTAGAAAAGTAGACCTCGCAGCACATCTCTAAATCTTCATAAGTCTATATATCTCGACTTAACCTTCTTAACCAATTTGGTTCATACTCGTAAATAATTAATTAAATAGTAAATAATAAATTAATTGTTAGCATTGAGATAATAAACAATCTTGCCAAATATTATCGAAATCGGCTGATAAATAGTGCGACAGCTAATTTAATAGGGAAATTTTAAGGGACATACCCATCAAACAAGAGGAAAGTCGCCGAAGACAAAAAATCTATTAATAGAATTAAAAATCGTACCAAGTTTCGTCGAGATTCGTTAAAATATGCCACTTGTAGACAAAAACCAACATCTGAACAAACGAAAGCATAATGGTCGTGTTGAGGCATAGACCTTCGTCTCGTTTCGCAAACAACAACAACCTTAACAACAACGTTACCATAAATGTAAAACAAACAACTCTTCTTCTTTCTCCGTGCCTCTTCCCATATCATTTGGGTTCGGCCCATCGGCCCTCAGAATATGTTTACACCACAGATATCTGGTTTACGCCATTCGGCTCTGTCATTTATGTCAGCTGGTATATTCTTAGATAGTTTTTCCAGGTTTCTCCACCAGGTGGCTTTGGAATGTAAAACAAACAACATTGAACATAAAACAAAATAAAATAAATTGAACTTAGTCTCGTGAGTACTTATGAAAAAATAGCAATCCTTAATAAATAGCAATACTTAATAAATATTATAATAAAAATAGCAATCATTGTGCGGCGCCAACTTGTCCGTACAAAAACAATAAGCTGTTAATATTACCTATAAATATTATCCGATTTGAGATATTTATTATGTTCATCAGCGCTTCAATCGCTAGGAGTATACGTCTTAGTTTTTACAGTTTATTTGACCTTATAGTAATAAGCATCATCTTTTGCAAATCTTAATTTGACGCAAAACTTTGGCTGAGAAGTATACATAAACTAAAAACTTTTCTAAATATAATTAGACGTACGAGTGTGCAATATTTTTTTTCATCACATCTATTCGAAAAGGACTACTTGCTTCGCCTTTAAGTGCGCTCAAAGGAGGTGTTTTCTATAAGGAACTTTATAAGTGCGCCGGAATTATCTTTGCCGCGCACTTTTTGAATTTGGAACAAATAAGTGCGAATTTGGAAGTATTTGTTATGTTAGTGTTCAGCGCCAAGAAAATGAATGAAAAGAATGTAAATATAAGTTGTCATATGTTTTATTATAAGATACCATTTAATTTCAATTTAGTTGTTACTCTACGTTTTATTAAATAATAATATTATTGTAATATATGAGGCGCCTTTTGTTTTCTCATAGAGGTGATGAAAAGTAGAGTGTACCACTCGGGCGCAAAATATCTATATATTTTTGGCTCGGGTGACGTACTTTGAATCCCTCGCTACGTTCAGGATTCTACTAAAGAATCCCTCGCTACGCTCTGGATTCTACTCTGGAATCCCTCACTTCGCTCTGGATTCAAAAAAGCGCCCTCGCCGTAAAAATATTATTTTGCTCCCATATGATACAATCTACTATTACTTAAGCGATTGAAACCAAAAATATAACATAAAGAAAAAAGTTGAAAAGAGTTTTCTCCTGGAACGTAAAGGTGACGTCCACAAGTTGTGGTTATTCAGAGAAAAATCGAACCAAGATGATATTATCATATACATCATGTACATCTATATACATCATTTGAAAGACTATGTGCTTCTCAAAAATATTTAATTTAGATTTTTTATTACCTCAATTTTTTTTAAATGTGAAAAATAAATTGTATGAAAAATAATAATACAGCTTTGTATTCTTTCTAGTTTAGCAATAATACAGTGCTTTTATCGTTATTTTACTTGCATTCGTAGCTGATTCTTCCACATTTATCTCTTAATTTGCAAAAATTAAAAATTTTAACCTACCAGTGTGACCAGGTAGTAGGTACAATGTGACAAAATACACTTAAAAACTGTGTCTAATTGGTAAAAATGCTTCTATTTAACAATAATGGAGGTTACTTAAACAGGATTGCTAGAGATAAACTACCTATCGAGCCAAATATATTTATTTATCCTAATAGATTCAAAACCAATTAAAAAAAAACGGAGGGCTCTTTTTTGTTTTTAACTGATGTACTAACTCAGAAAAATAGGAACTTTCTCGAAATGTAACGAGTGTTGTGGTTAGAATTTTTGATTATTATTGTACCAGCCTCCATACATGTTGTGGACATGTCTTTTTATCAAAAATGTACCGTGAATTTTCTCGATGCTCTACAGAAAACGCAAAAACACTGATCGATTCAGAATCTTCTTAAAAAACTTAAATACCAACAACATAACATAAAGGGTGAAGAATTCTCTCCCGGAACGTACATTTTATCAAAATGTACCGCAAAGGTGACGTCCACAAGTGGTATATTATTCAGAGAAAAATTGAACCAAGATGATATATACGTCATTTAAAAGCTTGTTTTATTGGCTTCCCAAAAATATTTAATTTAGATTTCTTCACCTCCGATTGTTTTTTAAATGCGAAAAATAAATTATATGAAAAATAACAATACAGCTTATTATTTTTCTAGTTTAGCAATAATAAAGTGCTTCTATAGTTATTTTACTTGCATTCGTAGTTGATTCTTTCATGTTCATATCTTAATTTGCTAAAATTAAAAGTTATAACCTACCAGTGTGACCAGTTAGTAGGTACAATGTGACAAAAAATAGGTAAAATAGGTATACTGAACAAATATCTAGAATTTGGTACGGCGATTTTCGAGGACCCAATTGGAAAGACGAATTTATAACTAATATTTTTAACTGAATTGAAAACATCACGACAATTATAAAATTGCTTTATTTATCCTAATAAATTCAAAATTAATTTAAATAAAATCAGAGGGCTCTTTTTTGTTTTTAATAGACTCAGAAAAATATGAACTTTCTCGAAATGTAACGAGTGTTGTGGTTAGAATTTTTTATTATTATTATACCAGCCTCCATACATTTTGTGGACATGTCCTTTTTTGTTGTTCTACATAAAACGCGAAAACACTGCTCGATTCAGAATCCTCACCAATAAAAACAAAGAAACCAATCAAATTAGATGACGTCTACGCAGTCGTCGTCATGTAAATGGAAATATCGTCAATAGAGGTATTTCAAACAATTTGATTAGTAGATATATTATGACCTACGGCTTCATCCAATACAAAAGACTTAGCCCGAGCAAAGCTCAAAAATATACGAAAAATATATTTTTATCCAGATTTTTTGTGTTCCAACTTCCTACGTAGCTTTGTTTAATAAGTGCTTTGTATTATTTCAAAAGATTAGCTCTCTGCGAATGGCTATTGGTAGTAAATTTAAACTTCATTGACACAACGACAGGAATCAGGATAATTATCTAAAGAAAGCCTTTATTTCCACCCGGTGCGCGATTTTACAATGACTTTTGTAAATTAATATTGTGTAGTAATCATACAATGATAATTATGCCCAAGATAGACAGGAGTAGCGACTATTAATCGGATCGGATCGGAAGTCAAGACAAATGATAGGTCGCTGCGCCAACATAGTTTTTATAATACACTGCGATATTGCAAACAGTTTTTCGTGTGTGCACATTATTAAATGATTCGTACCTGTGTGAAATAGGTAATTGTGTCTTTTTATTGACGCTCGGCTGTGATTTTCAGTGCTTTTGGTTCCCGATAGATCGAGAACATATGCCATCTCTCAAGTTCTGTGGTAGTTCCATCTGTCTGACGGTCTGTTTTCCAACCAAGTACAATCGTCTGCTCCAGAATTTCAGCAAATTTTATACCGTCCAAAATGTACCAATGCGCGAGTGAGATAGCTGCCAAATTCTAAATTGTGCATTGCAAAAAAATGTGCTTGCAAAGTCCTCCGATCGCAAAACGGCTAGTTATCAATCACTGTTTTTGCTTACCTATTAATATGTATACTATTTTTCTAGCTTAGTATATTGCAGCTGTGCCACTTTCGTAATATAATAATGTATTGAATAATTAATAACTGTACTAAATTAAATTAATACTTAACTTTAAAAAAGCAACTGTCATGTGCTCTGTGCTACAGCGCAAATAAAGTAGTCGATTTTTTTTAATATGGCAAAACAATCGTTAGCTAGTGCAGTTTAGTTTCAGATTAAAAGCTCAGAGCAAATAAAAAAATCAAGAGAGAACGTCGTTGAACAGTCAAGTGAGGCTGGTTTTTTATACCTCGGTGTTGCGCCGTCATAGTTCGATTGACAAGCCAAAGCGTAGTTTCTTTGTACTTGTATGCGAGTGTAATTGTGCCTGTACACGGCGAGGCGTAGTTTTGCCGGCCTCACTTGTTTGTTCTCAACATTCTGTATTGATTTTTTTATTTGGTCTGAGATTAAAAGCTCATGTTGTTTTCAGCTGACTTCAAAAGAAGAAGAAGTCGTAGAAGAAGGGTCTTAGTTCGTTTTTTGTTCCGATCAAATAACTTTTTTAATTTCTCTGATCTATTCGCGTCGATATGCGAGTTTCCTATTTCAATTTGTAAAATAACAGGAATGGAAATGTACAAGGAAATAGAATACACCGACTTGTTTTTACATTGATCTCACAATTCACATTCGTTTACTGCAGGAAAACTCAAAAAGTTATTTCTGTGATAAACATTTCCAAAAATTTCCGCATTCGCAGGACTTGAATCTGCATTTTTTAGAACAACTGTCCAGACGGGTGCATTTCTGAAGTGTTAATTTTTTACCAACTTTGCAGAGTTAGCAAATTTTTGAAATTTTTATCACAATAATAACTTTTGAGATAATCCTAGTGTGAAGAGCACTATAAAATGAAAATCACTGCAAAAAAAATTGTTCTTGTTGTTCAACTTTTTAAATGCAATGATTTGATGGAATGTATGTAAGATCTGTACAGAGAGTACAGAAAGTACCTAACAGTCCTTTGCGTATTATTGATTTGAAAATTGTGATATTGGTAAAAAATAATGTAACAAAATATTGGTAATTTAAATATTGTTAAGTGAGAAAATCAAGAAAATTAAGTAAATCTTTTAATAAGTAAATCTTCATCTTCACCTTAAGTAAATATTTTTAAAAGCTGAAAGCCAATTGAAGTGGCAGTAGACAGGGCACATATTTCATGATACGGATACGACGCCGGACACGAACGGCGCAGCGTAGGACGTCCACTGGTAAGCTAATTAATTGACTAATTAATTAATTAATCAAGACAGCAGGAAGTAAGCCGCTTCCTATCGCCTACGTCCAGAAGTGGACATCTTACGACTGATAATGTTGATGCTGAAGAAAAACTTGATTGAAAACTGAAATTTTCCACTGTAAATAAGAAGTTGCGGAAAAATTTAGTACCTACGTATATCGACGATACTTAATCATATTTATTGTTTATAATAATCCACAATAAGAGTAATAATAATTTGCACTCACCTTGATCATGATGGCTACTGGTATTCCAAGGTCTAACAACACTTTGATTGCAGTCATATAATTACAATGTCTCACAATTTAACGAAAATGTTTATTTCTTTTATTTTCATCACAATCAAACACAAAATATTCCGAAAACTTTTTAATTAAGATGGAAAGTAAAATATTTTACAACTTTAGTTTTGTAGTGTTCAATATGAATTGTTTACGAAAGCGCGGTTTTTCCGTACGAGAGTTTCGCGAACATGCGCAAAACAACTCACGTCTATATCTCTCGGTTGCATCCTACCGACTGGAGCAGAGCCGTCCAAATGCCCATGAGCTATAAAGAACTCATTGCTACGCATACTTAGCCACCAATACAATTTATTGACAGCTTCGAAAAACTTAGCCTATTAGGGATGTATTAGGGCGCAGGCTAAGGGAGAAAATCAATGACTCCCGCTCTGGCTCGTATTCGGTGCAAAGGATGGCCATCGCCATACAGCGGGGCAATGTGGCCAGCATTTTGGGCTCCTTTGCACCAGGTATGATCACATGATTTTAGTTTTTAATTTTTAGTTTGACTTATTGTTTAAGTAAGAATATATTATATTTTCTGTTAATTATGATATTACTGCCTCCGTGGCTCAGTGGTTAGTGACCCTAACTTCCGAGTCAAAGAGGCGTGGGTACGATCCCCACCCAAGGCAAATGTTTATGAGATGAACATAAGTGTTTGCTCTGTGTCTGGGTGTTATTTAGTTACGAGTACTATCTATTTAAGTATGTATTTCAAAATATGTTTAAGTAGTATATCAGTCTCTGGCAGCCATATCACAAGCTTTGCTTAGTTTGGGGTCAGAGGCCGTGTGTAAGATGTCCTAAAATATTTAATTATTTAATACGACAAATATTTTGAACCAGCTTAATGCCCGCGGCTTCGCCCACGTTAATATGATAAAAGGCCGAGGTTTGTCCCGCGATGTCTAAGTACTTACAAATAATATTAGCCCGCGGTTAGGCCTGTATTGCTTTGTACTTTCTTAAAATGTTTATGGCCCGCGGTTTGGCTCGTGTTTTATTGTATATCCTTAAAATAATTTAAAGCTATAGTTTAGCCCGCGTTATTCTGTATTTTTTCAAAATATTAGCCCGCGGTGTGGTCTGTGTTGTATTAGTACTTACTTTAAATAATTATACATAGCCCGCGGTTTGGCTCGCGTTGTCTAAAGTAAGTACTTACTTATAATGAGATTAGCCCACGATTTGGCCTGCTTTGTTTTGTACTGCCTTAAAATGATAAGGTATAGCCCGCAGTTTAATCCGAGTTGTTTTGTACTTCCTTAGAATGATTTTATAGTCCGCAGTCTGGCTCGCGTTGTCTTAGTACTTATTTAGAAATAAGAATAACTCGCGGATTGGCCGCGTTGTCTTACGGTTTGATCCACTTTGCTTTAGGTACACTTCCTTAAAATATATACAGTAATTATAGTAAGGTTTAAGCTGATTCATATTTCCCGGGAGGTCAACACTTTGTTCGTGTATTATTTAAAATGGTGAGCTATTATTAAACAAAATTTAATAGAATTTATTTTAAGTTTTTTGATTATATAAAAATTGATATCCTTGGGGAACGTCAAACTCTCTTAGTCTAATTTATAAACGTACTAGATGCCCATTTCGGCTTCGCCCCGGTCCGGACAGACTTTAAATCCTACTAATATTATAAACGCGAAAGTTTGTAAGTGAGGATGGGTGGATGGATGGATGTCTGTTACTCTTTCACTTAAAACTACTGAGTGGATTTTGATGAAACTTTACAGTAATATATATTATACATCAGAAAAACACATAGCCTACAATTTTTGAAGATATTGTGCGAGTTGTCCAAAATATGACGATGAGTGTCAAGTAAGTAGGAAAATATCTACCATCTGTGAACTATTCTGGCGTGCGCTGCCAAAACCGCTGAGTTACACATACAGGGTTACTGGTTATTGAACCTATTCCTTCTAGTGGATTATAGAGGGGCTTATTATCAACAAATTTGACCCCATAAACTCTAATGCAAAAGTTAACCATTTCTGAGAAAAAATGAATTCAAGTTTATTTTACATTTATTGATGCAAGATGACTTAAAGTTTAAAAAAGTAAGTTTGATGTTTTTGCATAAATATTTTTTTTACTCAGAATAGACATCAGGCTATTATTATGAGTACTGGAAAAAACTGTAAAAACTGGACTCGGTGCCCACATTAGATAATTATCACGTGAAAACATAAAAAAAATGTAATTGTCGTTATTAATTAATATCTTTTTAGTAATATAAGTTTTAGTATTTAGTATTAGTTTTTATTTTAAGTAGGTTAATTTTAATAGTTATAGTTTTTAGAATTAAGTTTTGATGTTTTATAAGTTTTGTTGTGATAATAAAAACAGTTACTTACTTCAAAACATCCGTAATATCTTTGATCGACAATTATAAAAAGTGCCAACACATTTGGCGTTCAGATTATTTTAAAAACAATAACATACTTTTAGCTTTCTAATGAGGTATTAAAATCTAACATCGATTACAGGTCACAGCGTTTGAGAAAAAAAACAATTTACAAAGAGGTCCAGGTAGAAAATTTTACGTCCCCACCTATCAACAAACACGGGCTTTAGACCTTTATTACCTGCCACGAACTATTATTGTTCAGATTATTTTAAAAACAATAGCATACTTTTAGCTTTCTAATGAGGTATTAAAATCTAACATCGATTACAGGTCACAGCGTTTGAGAAAAAAAAAACAATTTACAAAGAGGTCCAGGTAGAAAATTTTACTTCCCCACCTATCAACAAACACGGGCTTTAGACCTTTATTACCTGCCACGAACTATTATTGTTCCGTTTGCACTTTTTTTTTTTTTTTTTTTTTTTTTTTTTTTATTTTGTTGTTCCTCTTGTACTTCCTCCGACATAAATCGGAGACATTGTCAAGCTGAACATTTGCTTACGCAGTTTTCTATTTTATTAATGAACGGCCAATTTGATTGCCTCTTGCAGTTTTGTGTGAGCATAAATATGACATGGATATATAATTATACATAATATGTTACTTACACAGTAGAATAGGTACATAAATAATGTGTTACAAGAAATAATAACTTACGTAGTAAACTAATCAAATTAAGTTTTTAAGCACTAAGCCTAAAGTTAAACACTTACTGTTATTATCACTACTAATTATACCTAGCATATCTCTACAAACTTTTATACGTTTTTTTTTTTTTTTTTTTTTTTTTTTTTTTTTTTTTTTTTTTTTTTTTCTTATATATTTTCATTTTTTTTATATTTCATTTGTTTTTTTTTTCACGTAAATATTCATATCAGATACTTATAACTAGTACAGTATAATATAAATTATTTAAGTTTATTTAATAACTATTCCGCGTTCCAGTTTTTATATACATATCTACATTTATTATCTGGCTCGTCAGTTTTGGGTTATTTGAAAGCGTTTAAATGAGTTAGGTATGCATGTTATATACCATGCGTACACTCATTTATGTCGGATTTACAGCTGAGTATTATAAGAGTGCAAATATTTCCACTATATTTGCAGCTCTTACATTTTGTTTAGTCTAATTGTATTTTGAGCTTATTTCTATTCTTAGTCGAGTCTATCAATGTAATCTACTATCTTATTTATACCGTACGGACGCTAGGTTCTATATGTAGGTAATATATTCAAAAATATATCTCACATATAGTTTTCATCAACTATCATAATTATATTATATATATCTTAATACATTTATGTATATTTACATTTCTAATCTAATTATATTTACATAATTTTATACAATATCATATTTAAACGTACGTATTCCATTAATTTGTAATTACTTATTTCTTTTGTTACACCTTTTTGTTACATATTTACAGAATTCGAGGAAACTCTCTCTGCCATCAAAATCCTGCAGCCACTCACTCAAATTGTTTCTCTTTAAGTCTTTTGCAAATTCTATCTCCAGCAGTGTTCTTTTCAGTATGTATACAGGGCAGTCAACAATCGCATGGATGGTGCTCTCTTCTTCCTCCGGGTCACAGATGCATCCAGGTGAGGGCTTGATTTTGAATCTGTTAAGATACTGCGCAAAACCTCCGTGTCCTGTGAATACCTGTACTAACTCCTGGGTAAGTTTGATTGTTTTGAGTTGCTTGTAGGCCGTCTGAACATCCGGAAAGAACATTTTTGTAGTTCCTGCTGTCTCTCCATCAGCATATCTTGTCTGCCACTTGAGAATGCTCTCGTTTCGCACTATTCGTTTTATATACGAGATGGGACACCCGTCATAGTGAGCTGCCGTAGTTGTTTTTGTTGCAGCCTCCTTAGCCAAAAAGTCAGCTCGCTCATTGCCCTCAATTCCGATATGTGCTTTCACCCAATAAAGGTTAATTGTTTTACCTTGTTCTTTTAGCTCAATCAGGTTTTTTCTACATCGAAAAGCTATTGGGTGGAACGTATCATAGTTTTGTAGTAGTTCCAGTGATGATCTAGAGTCACTCAGTATTGTCACTTCCAGTTCATTAGTTTTTAAGGCTTCTGTTGTTGCATGGTACAGAGCGTATAATTCTGCTTGGAACACTGTACAATAAGATTCCAGCTTAAGTTTTTTTGCCTTAATTTCTTTTCCATCTTTCCACCAAGAGACGGCTGCCCCCACTTTACCATCTAACTTGCTCCCGTCTGTGAACACTAGAAGTCCATTCAGGTTGAATGCCTTGAGTGTTTCCTCTGTCCAATCTTCCAAGCATTTGAATTCCAGACAGAGATTTTTGGCAGGATGGATTGTGCTTAGAAAGCTTTCTCGCGTCTCTATCTGACGACCAGCAATATACTCAAAAGGTTTTCCTCTTCTGGCTTCAAATATCTGAGCAGCTTCATGGACTCTCATGTCCAACGGGATCAAGCCAGACAGCAGAAGAGCAGAATTCAAAGATACTGTGCGGTAAGATCGACAAATTTTTTGAGCGAAGCCCCTCTGAACAGAGTTCAGTTTTTTTCTTACTAAAACCTTTGTTACGGCCTGTGACCACACACTGGCACCATACAGCATTATGGGTTCTATAACAGCGGTATAAATTGTTTTTGTGACATCAGAATTTAGACCCCAGGAAACCTTAGCTGCTTTCGCTAGCTGACCATAAATTCTAATTGATTTTTTTGCTATATTTGAGATGTGACTGTTGAATGTAAGTTTTTTATCAATTGTTAGGCCTAAGATTTTTATTTCATCTACTAAGTTGATTGAAATGCCCCCCATACTTAAATTTGGAATATCATATTTTATTTTTTTAGTTAAGAGCATTGCAAAAGTTTTATGAGGAGCGAATTTAAGCTTATTTTTTACCCCCCATTCGTGAACATCATTTAGGGTTGTGTTAATTTGCTGTTCTAAATTTTGCACTAAATTTTCCGAAAACACAAGAGTAATGTCATCAGCAAACGCTTGGCAGTAAACATCTTTACTTTCGAGTAGGTCCAATAAAGGGTCCAAAAGAATATTCCAAAATGTGGGCCCTCCTATGGAGCCCTGAACACATCCTTTAGTTGTTTTTTTGGGGCAACACTCTCCAGCATATCTTACTTCAACTTGGCGATCGTTTAAGTAGCTGTCGACCATCCTCCTAAGATTTCTCGGGATTTTTTTCTTTATGAGTTGATACTTTATGGCGGGCCACCACGCGCTATCAAAAGCACCCTCTATGTCCAGTGAGACGAGTACTGCTATTTTTTTATTGTCGATTTGTCGTCTGATGTGATTTACTAGATCATAGAGGGCATCTTCCGTGCATCGTTGGGGTACAAAACCATACTGCCGGGGGTTGCACTTTGGTAGTAAATACCATTTTAGCCTTTTTACCAACATTTTTTCTAAAATCTTACCAAATATTGGTAGTAATCCTATGGGCCTGTAAGATTTTGGCTGACTATAATCTTCTTTGCCTGGTTTACGCAATATTATAACAGCTGCTGTTTTCCATATCCTTGGAAAATATTGTAATGCCAAACATTTGTTGACTATTTCCAAAAACAGGTCCTGGTAAACATCTATAGCTCTCGCGCAAATATCGGCGGTAAACCCATCAACACCCGGAGCTTTTTTAGGATTAAAGCTATTTTTAATGCTCTTCATTTCGCTGACGGTGAAAAGGGGATCATCTGTTGTACTGTCTTCTTCCATCGAACAATCTTTTGTTAGACGCCTAATCTCTGTGTGAGATGGTAAATCATTCCCCTCATCGTCATCTGGGTAAAACGTACTAGCAAGTAGGTGTGCAGATTCCATCGGGTCCATTGTTTTACCATCTTTAGTAAGTAATAAATCTTCTTTTCTTTTAGCTGTTTGTCTTATTACTCGATAAATTCCATCCCATAAGCTCTCTCTGTCTTGTTTTGTACAATATTCTTTCCAGTTATCCGTTTGTAATTGGTTTGCTTCTTCTTCGTAGGTTTTTTTTGCTTCTAGATAATTTTGAATCACATATTTTTTTCTTCTTGGCGCTGCACATTTTATTCTTCTCTTTTTTGTCATCATATCTTTGAACTTCGTTTCTATATCTTCATTCCACCAGGGTAACTGAAACTTACTATTGCATTTCTTTTTTGGGATTGCTGCTTTACAGGCTAATGTAACGCATTCGGAATAAGTTTCTATTTTCTCTTCTAACTCTTCAGTCTTTTTTATTTTTTCTACTGTATCTACATTTAATTCTTTTTCATTAAAGGCGTTTCTTAGTACTGAATCAAATTCATTCCATTTTGCTTTTTTCGTGTTGTACAATCTTGTTGTTTTAAGTTCAATACTTTGAGTTGGTTTCCCGAACGTGACTGTAAATAAAATCGCATTATGGTCTGAACTCGTTACAGAAGTATCCACTCTCCAATTGTCTATTTTAGGAAGCAAATTTTCGCTGCATGCCGTAATATCAACTCTACTTTGATAAATCTTGTTATTCCGGACAGTTTCAAAAGTGGGGATGTCTCCAGTGTTTAAAATATGCATAGATTTCTCATCTAAGTATGCTGTTATTTTAATGCCCCTAGAGTTTTCTTTTACACTGCCCCACCAGGGGCTCCAAGCGTTGACGTCACCTCCGATCAGAACATTTTTAGTGCTAACTTTTTCTAATATTTTACTAACATGTTGAAGATAACCATCTAGAGGTTGATCCTCTTCAAAATAGACCGATAGCACCGCAAGCTCCCAGGTGTTCGTTTTCAGAATCGCGAAAGCAATATTTTCGGTCGAGAGAGTTGGGTCCGCTAATATTTTGATATTATTGTCTGTCACCATAATTGCTGCTTTCACTGGTTTCTGCGATGGTGTGTAATTTCCAGCATATTGGACAATACGAACTCCTATATAATCTCGCATTTTTCCGATTGCTCCTACGTAAGGCTCTGATAGTAGACCAAATCCAACCCCTCGCCTTTGTGCTTCATGAAGAAACTCTACGGTTGCCAGTTTACTTTTATGCAAATTTGATTGCAGTACATTATACTTAATCGTGCCTTTTTCTTAACAATATGCTACACCGTTTGCACTTATCATTGTCATCATCATTATCAGCCGTAGGACGTCCACTGCTGGACACAAGCCTCCACTTTATTTATTTAAGTATGTTAAGAATAAGAAGACATAACATTTATATAAACTTAGAGCAACATATTTTTGGACCCTGTTTTAGGGTATCGCCTATGGTAGTAATAGGAACAGTTAGGTGTTAGATATAGACACGCGGTAGCGTGTCCAGCCAAGACAAGGAAAAAGGAACTGGCGACGCGACGTGAACATCAGAACTCGAATGAGACGTCTGTCGCGCGTCGAGTCTGAAACGCAAAACTCGAGAACAGTGTCGCTATCTACGACATGGCTTCCACCATTTATCGTTTACAAAGAAGTGAGATAAAAACTTTCCCGATCCCAGCAGCGAATTCAAAATTTTCTCCGTCTTTCATAAGATTATTTCACCGCACGAGGCCAGTTCTGGGTAGCCACCAGCAATGATTTCAACACCTCTGTCCTTCACAATGCCACCATATTTTGATCATTGCACGAGGCCAGTTTTGGCTAGGTACCAATGGTAATCTCAACACCCCGACTTTTACAATGCCAATGTAAGAGATGTGGCACGAGGCCACTATAAAATATTAGAAAGCATTAAAAAGTATCCTAATCATTTGAAACTCTTTTAACACAGCTCCCAAAATGTCCCGGAAAAATAAACGAACGGGTAACATGGCAAAAGGATAAATTGTCTAAAGGGATCCCACATTATCAGTGGTTGTTATACTTTTAAATAGGTATTTTATTTAAAATATCGGCAATTTCAAGAAAATAAAACAAAATATGTGTAAAAATTCGTAAGGTCCTAAAAAAGCATCATGGGTCATAGGAGTCATTTTGCTTAGATCAACGTCATGCATTAGAATTTTCGTGCTTACTAAACTTAAAAATTTCTCGCCATCGCTGTGCTCTCGCATTATAACAGTATAGAGTCACTGCAGCTGAGGATTAAGGGCCGCAGCAGGTGAGGACTGCTGGTGTTGCCACCTGTAATGCCACTTTCCCTACCTTCCGTGGCCTCGATGGGGTCGCCACCGTTTGATGACAGACGCGATGGGGCTGCAGGGGAGGAGTGTCGGTATGGCGACGTTTAGGTCTCTCTTTTCTCTGCAGTCAAAGTGGCAGACGTGGGGCTACTATAGCTGTCCGACGCTATTGCTGGTTGGTCTCGAGTGGAGGATGTGTCTGGTGTTCCGACACATCGTTATCGTTATCGTAACTGGCCTAAAAGAAAGCGAAGTGGTAGCCGAGGATCGAGTTTGTACACATATATATACCTTGAAGATACCTATTCACTCTTGTCTTAAAGATATCTTGATTGGAATTGTGAGGAAACAATTATAATTTAATTTATTCTACAGTATGTTATCGTCTCGATAGTTTTTGGTTTGAGCAAAAGTACTAAAAGTTTCCTAACCCAAATATTAAAGGGGTTGTTATTCACTCTTTACCATACATACATTCAATAGAGATGTCGCGTTTCACGCGAGTCACCGTAAACAATTTGGTAAGTGTCACTGTCATTATGGATAAAGCTTGGCTTACACTGTGGCAACATTGAGGGTATCTTTTGACAATGGCAATGGCAATGTCGGTAGGTTCGACAGAAGAAAAAAAAAATGAGTGGGCGACAGACACAACGGCGCGGCGGAGGGTAAGCACGGGAACAGGAGCGAGATGGTGACTCCGGTACGGTCTGAGGAGCAGACCTTGGTGAGACTACGAAGTCTGGTGAGTGCTTATTGAGATATTTATGTATCCTGTATGCGTGGATTATGGGATGGAACAACGGGAAGACCGTGGCAATGTATGGGATGGTGTCGTAAAGACGTGACTAAATAGTCCAATTTTATGTACCTTGTACTGGACATTGGACAGGCAGCAGTTAAGACGATCGGTGTGCGTCCGTTCCAGCAGTCGGCCGGTACTGTTAACAACGTGCGCTTGCTCCCCAAGTAGTTAGTATACCCGAACGGCGGTACAGGTCTGGGGCCACGGACATTTATATCAGGCGTTGCTGATACAAGGCTGGGATCGATGATAGGCTACTGTAGGGCTACTCGTGTGCGCACGCTCTAGCAGGCATACGGCACTGTGAACAGCGTGCGCAGACATCCCACGGACATATACCAGGCGTTGCTGGTACGAGGCTGGGATCGCCACGCGGCGATCGGCTACAGTTGGAGGTTCGGGTGGGACTAGGGGGGAACAGGTGGAGGTCCCCATGGGGCAACAGCCCCATGTCCAGCGGTATCTAGCCAGACCCCAGGAAAGGCTAAGCCTACAAGTACAGCTCTAACTTACCCCGCAGTGGCACAGTGCATTGATGGCGCCATCGTAGGTTATATTACCAATTTAGAATGTTTCTTCTTTTTATTTACTTTAGGCATTTGATAGACCGAACACTTTACGTTGCTATTAAATTAACGATGGCGCCTTCATAATTTGGGCCTATTATCTAACTATACAAAAAAAAGGAATCGTGGTTGTTAGTCTCGTTAAAACTCGAAAGCGGCAAACCGATTTGGGTAATTTTGTTTTTAAAATATTTGTGGAAGTTAATGGAAGGTTTAAACTGTGAGAAAATTTATCAAATTTGCGAGAAAATAATGAAAATATTAATTAATTTAATTTTCCCATACAAAATGTTCCTTCATGTAAACGTTGTCATTAACATTTGATAGATGGTGAGATGAAGTTCACCGGGTCAGCTAGTACCTAAGGTAAACCCACAGTAAGCCCCTTTTCACGAAAGAAGTCTCGCAGATGCAGCAGCACAATCGCATAGCCAGTCCGATCTTCAAAGGTTATAACTAGTTCTACTAATTTTCCGTGGGACTTCTTTGATGAAAAGGACTCTATAACAATGTGCAAAAACCACTTTTTTTCCATAGTAAAGTACCAAGAATGGCTTGGATGGGCATTTTAATAAAAGCTATTTTTACTGGGCTCTATATTTCTGACTAAATTTTATCTATTTCAGGTACAAATAAGTCCACAAAACAATAATTATACAAATCGGTCCAGATGTTCTCGAGTCATAAAAGGTGTAAGCAACTAACTTGATTTTGTTATATTTAAAAATCTATAGAGGAGGCCTATGTCCGGCAGAGGATGTCTTACGCTGATAATTATTATATTTATAGAGATAGATACAAATGTAGAGTCAGTACTTACCTATTTTAAGAAAAATGCGTATTGTAAATAAATGAAACAAAATACTTATGATTAAAAAATATTTATTCGTTTTTAGTTAACATTTATAATAATAACAGTAAGAAATGCCTTTAACATTTAACAGCGTTTATTCTTTGGACCACTTCCTAGAACGAATTATGGGTACAAAAGTGGAAGGTCTTACATTTGTGGAACTAAAATTAACATAGTTTATTATACCTACACTATTAAAAGGTTTTCAGCAGCAAATGTATCGTAAATGATATTTATAACAGCCCGTTTACACATGCTGTCCGTATCAGTACACGTTGTATCCACATAGATACCAGAAAGCGACCACATCAGGGTCGATCGAGAAAATCTGAAAGAGATGCATCGCTTTAATATGGCACGAGTTAGAAAGAGACATGAAAAATATCTCGATACGGTGGATTTTTCCGGGTTTTTAGAGAGATAACGTATACAAAGCATATTTGACAGTTTCGACAGCAGCTTGGAAAGATTTTCCATGCATTTTTGTCACAAAGCTATTACGACCATTGAAATCATTTTCAATGATTACGACCAGACAGATAGCACTCTTGTCGCTTGAGGTAATTTTCTGCTGCAAAAATATATGGACAATCAGTGTTAGGGTGACAAATCAACATCGAGCTATGCTGCGCTGTGCTATGTTTGGTCAACTCGCTCGTCTAATATTTTAATGAGGATACAAACAAACCGTGCTGTGCTGCGCTGTGTGAGGCTACGCTCTGTTTAAAAACGCAGCAGTCTCGAGCGAGGCGCGCTACCCGCCATGCTGAGCCGCGCTGTGCCGAACTGTGCTATGTTTTTTATGGAGCTCTGCCGTGCTGCGCTGTGTCGAGCTATGCTAGGTTTGGAGCACGCTGCGTGCATCCCTCCATCGCCTTCAGACGTCTTTCTCACTCTCGTACTCCCATCTCGCTCGCACTTGCGTATGCGCGCACAAAGAAACAAGAACGAACGAGTTTCATTCGCCCATTCAAACAAGTCAGGTAACACGTGTTGTGTCGAAATTTGTTAATCGAGGGCAGTGGTCAGATAAAAAAATAGAGATTTTTAGCGCAGTACAGCGCAGCATCGTTTAATTGTTAAAAAAAACGTAGCTTAAGAAACACAGCACAGCACAGCGCAGTACAGCGCAGCATCGTTTAATTGTTAAAAAAACGTAGCTTAAGAAACAGAGCACAGCACAGCGCAGTACAGCGCAGCATAGCTCGATGTTGATTTGTCACCCTAACTGGTTGTCACTTTCAAATATATGTATTGAAATTTGACATTACAAGTATAGGCAGAAAAACACGGAAACTAGCCACTGAATCGAGATATTTTCAACACGATTTTATTAGTTTCACCTGTATGTTTGCTTGCTTGCTTGCTTGTAACCAACCCCTTTGAGCTCTATATTGGCCAACTTTGGGCGATCAGATTTTCTTTAAATTTTGCACCGATGACAATGCATTAATAATAAAAAAAGATGTATCCTAAGCGTGATTTTTAGTTTTTTTATAACTAAATTTATATTATTCATGTCTCTTTCTTACTCATGCCATATTAAATCAATGCATCTTAATGCATCTCTTTCTTTATTTTCTCGATCGACCACATTATCCTTCTGGTATCTCTGTGAGTTAAACGGACCGCATGTGTGAACAGGCTGTACGATGGGAATAGAGAGGTGCTTGATTACAGAAAATAGGTATATTACAAAATAGCCGCAAATAGGTCCACAGTCAATGTGATTACAACGATCTCGTTGTAATCACTCTGACGATAATTACATCGACTAGGGAAAATAAATACAGTGTGTAGGTAATTGCGAAGATGATCAGTAGGTAGGTATTCAAAATAATTTAGTTTTCATTATGTGACATTTTAACAATAAATCTGAGTACGTGCTAGGATTGCTTTATTAATTTATTCGTAGAGTAGATGCACCGGTTGTGGCCACTGCCCCGGTTTTGGCCATAGGATGTCAAAATTAAATATATAATAATTATAATTATAAAGCATAGCATAGCATAAATAGGTTATAAATTACTTTAAATACTTAACACCATAAATATTGTTCGCGTTAGTGTCAAAGTTTGAAAATTTCTTTCAAAATATTACCATTGAAATTGTATAAAAACATATTAAAATTCAAAGTGGTCAGATATGACATGATACTAAGCCATATAGCCATATCTATGGTCACAACCGGTGCAACCAAGACTAGATAGTCTTGGTCACAACCGGTGCATCTACTTATATAAATATATGTATTCAATTTACTTATTTATGAACAGAAAACTCGAAATATAAAAATTGTACACACTGTGCAGCGCTATAAAATGATAGAATTTTGTTACTAAAGCACAGATCCCAGAAAATATATAGGTAGTCACTACGTACTACAAAAAAATAGAAAAAAGTTCAAATTTTGAAGCTATAATTACCGCAAAATGGTGTCGAAAACGAATAGAAACTTGTATACATACAAGTTCAACGACAAATAATATCAGAACTACTGATCAATTTACATGGGCGTTTCAGCAAATATGGCGGCCAAATGTCAAATGGATTCAAGGCGGTGCTCATTTTGTTTGACTACTAAACACCGGACTATACCTACCTACTATTTTTTGAATCTACTGTCCGCATGTAAGGAATACGTATAAAGTTCCACTTAAGTATACATATTATCATTTTGTTTGAGGTTGTGTTTTTTTCATAATGTAGCATTTATATATTATGCAGTTTATATGATGGTTACTTTGCACAATTTTATTCCGCATAAATAAATAAATATTAGAAGATATCTTACACACGCTCTCTAAGCCCAAACTAAGCAAATTTTGTGATGTGGCTGCCAGTGACTGATATCTTACGCAATATACATATTTTTAAATAGAAAATTATATTAACCTTTTGAACGCCAATGTCACCTATACATGACAAGCACTTGCGGGTCCTGTACGCCAACGTCGTCTATGGACGACAAAAAACCCGGCCCACAAAAGGTATGAAATATATTACTGGCAAGTATTACTGGTATTTTATTCAGACATTCCTCAAAATAGAATAACCCAGCAGAATGTGAGTATAATTAACAAGCCTCTTAGAGCCAAGTATTGAGAAATATTAAAATAAAATCATGGATTAATATCGAAGAAAAATGCTATGCCCAGCACGCCACAGTCGTCTATAGTTGACACTAGTGATGTGGTGTGAGAGGCATAGATTCCATGAAAACTTTACAATTTAATTGAGTAAGTATCTACCTAGGTAATGAATTTGAACATTTATTAATTTATATTTCAATAAAACAAAACGTAAAAATCATAAAACTATACTACCTTCTAGGTACATGATAAAAAAGTCATCAAATCAATTTCGCATTAAATCTGATAACACAACTCTGGCGCATCCCTAGCTCGTCACCGATAATCAGTTCACTGGGCGCCACGGTCAAGTATAGACGACAGCCTGATGACGTCATAAGCGAATAGCGAGATAAATAGTGAAGTGCAAAATGAGCGATTGTTTAGAATAAAATTGTCATTCGACAATTGATTGAACTATACCACACTGGCAATGATTTAGGACAACCTGGGCCCAGCAGAACCGAAAATCCCCTTCGTAAAATACCTCAAAACAGAAAAACATATGCCGGTTCAAATAAGCAAATACCAAAGGTACAAGCAATGTGCTATCAGAAAAGAACGAAAGCATACTCGGTATATATGCAAAATTTGCAACGTCTTTTTGTGTGCGGCACCAAGTTTTGAACAGTATCATTCATAAAGCGCAAGGACATGATGAAGATGCACGAACAGTTGTCTAATTCAAATTCTCTAATCGCCTCCTACGAAACGGAATTAAAAATCTCCGTTTCCATGATAGCCGACTATGATAGGAAATTAAGTCACTCTGTTTCACTAATTTCAAGCCTAGAGAGGAAGATTGCGGCATATGACGATAAGATGTCTAAGATACTCGACTCGTGCAAAACCTGTGAGCCGCGTATATCAACCACAGCTGCTTCAGCACCATCGGAACGTACACGCGCAGTACCTAAAAAGCGCCCTACAGTAACTAAACCCACACTTCCGAGCTCAGCTAATTCTACACTGCCCCCACCACCATCTGCTACACCCGCACGCATCTCCGACTGCCAGCTGCGCGCCAGTCAGCCGCCAGCAGTGCCGCCAGCCGTTTCGTCTAGCAACACGTATGACCAGATTACGCGCTCCACTCCAAATGGCACCGATGACGGCGAATGGGTAACAGTTCGTAATCGTAGAACCAAGAAGTCCGATCTTCCCAGAAGAAACATTGTTAAGGGTAGTGGGACGGCCGATAACGAATTGAAAACTGTAGGGCGTGTAAGAAAGATACACGCTTGCTTTTTTGCACCTGACACAACATCTGACACTATCGTGTCTTATATGAAGAGGAAGAATGACTGTGATAGCTATCGCGCCGAGAAGTTGAGGTTAACGCACGAACATTACTCATCTTTTGCCATTTCAGTCCCAGAAACACATTTCGATTTCTTCATGTCTGCAGAGAACTGGCCTAAGTGTACACAAATTAGCGAGTGGTTTCGCGGGAACGGCGGGCGCGCTGGAGGCGCGCCCCGGCGAGACTCGCGAGGTCGTACCAGCGCCACTGGCGCCATGCCGCCCGCCACCCGCGGCGCCCCGCTCGCTGCGATCTAACCGTCAACCCGTTAGGAAACAACTGTCTGTATGTCACCAAAATATTAGATGCATCGCCAACAAGACTAAACAGATTGAGGTGCTACTGACAAAGGAACTTTCCTGCGATGTTTTAATTATTACCGAGCACTGGCTACGGAAACACCAATTATTATCAGTCTCGCTATATAATTACGATTTATTGTCGTTTAGTTGTAGGGAATCGATCGCGCACGGGGGGAGTTGCATTTTCGTGCGGGCGGGCATGAAGGTTGTCAATAGGCAAGATATTTGCGATTTTACACGGGAGCAACTATTAGACGTGTGCGCCGTGCACATAATAGACGAAAATATTTTGATCGTTGGACTGTATCACTCCAACCTCACGAGCCACTCAGACTACCTTAAGCTATTTGAACGCCTTTTATGTAAAATATCCGACGAGGGGTTGGACTGCGTGATAATGGGAGATGCAAATGTCAACTGGCTAGTTAGTTCGAATGCTCAAAAAAAACTCGTTGACATTCTCTCTAGCTACAATTTTGTCCAGCTGGTTGACCGCCCAACGCGTGTGGACGGTAACAGTGGTACTGGTACGCTATTGGATCACGTTTATACGAATTTTTCGGAGAAGCGTGCCTGTTCTGTCGTTGGTATCGTGACACACCCGCTTAGTGACCATAATGCACAGCGTTTAGTTGTCGAGGAGTGTGTCGCGCCTGCTGCACCTCATCAAACGGCCCGCTGTTTTTCTGAGGCAAATAAAGCTCTTTTTAGTCGCGCTCTCGAATCTATTGACTGGGTAAATGTTATGGAAAAGTCTGATTCAAATTGTGAGTCCTTAGCAGCCTCACTTTTAGCTATAATAACCAATAAATGGGACATATGCTTTCCGCAAAAGAACCGACCCGTCCTAGCCAGTAAGCACTGGGTTGATTCTGAGGTGCATAACTTTAGGCACTTACTTAATGATGCCGCAGCTTTAAAGAATATCTTCCCGGAAAATGAGCCGTTGAATAGCAAATACGATGAGCTGTCGGTAAAATACCAAAACTTATTAAAGAAAAAGCGCGTCAGCTATTACTCGAACATCATACGGAACAACCCACGGTCTATGTGGCGCGTTATCAACTCGGAGTTGAACCGCGGAACCGCTTCTAGAGTTGATTTCACGGATCTAGTTTGCGGTAATGATGGACAGCCTTTTGGCAGTAAAAAACAACTGGTCGATTCGCTGAACCACGAGTTCGTAACGGCAGCCAGTAGGTGTGGTGCTCCTGCAGCAAACAATACTTGCGCTCTAGCTGCGTTGGGTGATCAGGCATCCGCCAGCGATGTGTCACTAAGAATGCAGCCTTTCACACCCACAGAAATAGTCACAATAGCTACCAAGCGCATTGCTCCTAAAAAGAGTACTGATATCTATGGGCTGTCGGCCGATCTTATAAGGTCAGCCATCGCCCCTTTAGCACATGTTCTAACTCAACTATTTAACTTGTGTTTACGCCAAGGTGTGTACCCGTCAGGACTGAAAAGAGTTAAAATAAGCCCTCTCTACAAAGGAAAAGGTAAAAAAACGGACCTTAAGTCATATCGTCCAATATCGTTAGTACCTGCAATTAGTAAGATGTTTGAGGTAGGCCTAAATAGAAGGATATTAAATTTCGCAGTGGATCGCAATATCTTATCTGATAGGCAGTATGCATATCGTGCCGGCCGCTCTACTACGGATTTGGTGCGAGAGGTAGTGTGGAAGGTTTTAAGCGCTCGTGAGGCAGGGTTGCAGGTAGCGTTAGTATGCTGTGATCTCTCGCGCGCATTTGACACTGCGGACCACCGCCTTATCACAGATAAGTTAGAATTCCACGGGATACGCGGCCCTGCAGGTTCTCTGGTCGCCTCTTTTTCGTCAGGGAGAACCCAGGTAGTGGTAGGAGATAGGGGGTGCGTTGTGTCTGATGAGCTGGAGAATATGATGGGCGTACCGCAGGGCTCCTGCTTTTCGAACTCATTGTTCAGCCTTCTGTTAAACGACTTACCAGACGCCATCAGCAATGCGGAGATTTATATGTACGCCGACGATGTGGCTGCAATAGTCACGGCGCCGTCGAGTAATCTGTTGCAATGCGAAATAAACTCTGCCGTTCTGAGACTGGACGAGTGGTTCAAATCAAACGGTTTGGCGTTAAATAAAGAGAAGACGTGCTTTATGACATTTAACCTTAACGGAAAAACTGCGCGTAACTACTCTGTAGTTATTGGCGATAGCGCACTTCAGCAAGTCCAAAATACTAAACTGTTGGGCTTCAACATCGATAGCGCACTTACGTGGGAGATGCACATTGACGACGTCTGCAATAAGCTGAGCCGCTCTTGCTTCGCTCTACGGCGGCTCGCAAGCACCGCTACCCGCGACGTCGTACGTTCCTGCTACTGTGCGACTGTCCACAGTAACATAACGTACGGGCTGGAGCTGTGGGGCCGTGCCGCCGATGTGAACAGAGCGTTTGTCATGCAAAAGAGAGCACTGCGCGCTATTTTTGGAGTGGCTGACGACGTCTCATGTGTAAAGCTGTTCGAAGAGCTTCGTATACTCCCACTTCCATGTGAAGTAATTTATCAGCTGGCCTTGTTTACCCGAAACCACTTGTCCTGCTTCAAAAAGAGGGGTGTCAACGCAACACGCAACCTGCGTAGTGACAAAAGGCGGAACCAATTGGTCACACCGTTCCATAAGCTCGTGAGGTCGGAAAAATCGGTCTATATATCGGGCCCGGCGACCTACAACCGAATTCCCAGTAACGTGCGGGATGCAACTTCTGCTGCGTCCTTCAGGAGTAAACTTAGAAGTTGGCTTTTGAAGGAGCGATTTTATGATTTTAATGACTTTTTGAAGTTACCAGAAATTTTAATGGAAGGAGATAATTGAGAAAAAATTACGCAACTTAACTATTATACATTCACTCATTATTGTAATATTTAATAACATGTTTAATTGATTAATTTGAATTTGATATAATGTTAGTTTGTTTTGAGTAATTTGTTATTTGATATAATAATTATGATTTATTATTATTTATTATTTATTGTGACATTCAATCTATACTCATTGACATTATAATTCTAATCATTAATTTCATATACGATGTATATGAAGTGTTTTGTTGTTTTGTATGTATTGAAATAGATTATTGCTAATGGTATTTAAATTTTGACTTGTAACAGTGGTGTTATCAATAAATGACTATGACTATGACTATGACTAAACAAAAATAAGTTCGAACACTTAAACACGACTACTGAAAATTACGCTCCAAAAATATGAACCAAAGATAGCCGTGGTCGAATGTCTCCTACCCCAACAAAATAAATAAAGTGGCGCTCGTCCACGATTATCCTTGTTTCATCCTTTTTACAGCGTAATTTTAGTAGTCGGGTTTTAGTATTCGAACTCGATTTTTATTTTAATTATTTGGGAATACCAGATAAAGCATGTTTTTAATGCTTTATTTATGCGAACTGAGCGTGGTCGCGGAACTGATTGACCGACAAGGATTTATAATAATTGAAGACTGATCACTTAGTGCATACAATTATGTACAATTGTTTATTTCTATAATAAGTACTGATTTTTAATTTTCGTTACCAAGTTTTATAATATTTTAAGACTGATTACCCATTGCCAATAATTATGTACCATTGTAATTTTTTATAAAAAGTACTGATTTTTAGTTTTCGTTACCAAGTTTTATAATATTTTAAGACTGATTACCCATTGCCAATAATTATGTACACTTGTTATTTTCTATAAAAATTACTGATTTTTAGTTTTCATGACTTAGTTTTATAATATTTTAAGACTGATCACCTAGTTCATACAGTTATGTAAAATTTTTGATTGTAAGTAATTAAACAAGTGCAAATACAAAAAAACAAAGTTTGATTTAATTTAGAAAATCGGTATTAGTTCTCAAAATCATCTAGCAGCGTCGGCATAATTTAAATATTTGTCTACATCGATTCCGAATCGATGCACAGCGTGCGACACGGTTACATCTCTAAGAAAGCTGCAATACGCTAGGCCAGCTGCGCCACAGTCGTCTAGTCGTGACAGTGACGTCATCACGATGGAGAGTAGTGCTGTTCGTTACAACAACTTTATTTTTAATAATTTAGTTTATTTTATGTTATTGTAAAAAAATGAATAGTGAGAGATAGCACGAAAGGGGAATAAAATATCGCAGATTATTTAAAAAGTTCATTTATTACTTAAAATCCAACAAAATCAAGGCGGTGTGTTTATTAATTTATTGACTCTTGGCAGCACTACTTTTTCGTAGGTATTTTTTCTTTGAATTGTGCTTTGGCGTGCAGGGCACGAATGTGTGTTTTTGCCGTGGCGTTCAAAAGGTTAATATTAACATCCAGACGTGGCCCAAACACCTATGTTCATTCCATAAATGCTTGTGTGGGTAGGAATCGAGCTCACGCCTCTTTGGCCCAGAAGCCAGAGTCACTAACCACTGGGCCACTGAAGGTGTCCTTACATTATATACCTTTGTAAAAAGTGATAAAATAAATAAATAAATGAAATTATTAATATTTGTTAAACTTATTATTATTGTTCGTAAGAATCACTGATAAATTTATTTTCGCGGATATACCATATAAGCCAAAAATTCGTGCCTTGGACTAGTTGGCCCATAATCGTTGCGCATGCCCATGGCAAGTCAGCAGCACCCAGGGCAGGTCAGCAGCGCCCAGAATATTGAAGATTTTCGGTTCAAAACCCAGCGTGGCACAGCACTACGATAATTACTGATAAAAGTATTAACAACTTAAATAATTATCATGTTGCCTAGAAATTGCTCTGCAAACATTGTCCATTTGTTCAATTTTGTTAAACAAACTGGAATTTGGTTATATAAAATTGGGTTATCTATCGATGTGAGTTCCTCCGCAGTAATGTTGACTTTCCGGCTCTATGCGAGACTTCTTCACTAGTCTACGAACACTACTCTACGAACTTCAATCCCGGTTATGTACCTACCTATTATAATATAATAGATGCACTGGATGTGATGAGGTATAAGAAAATATTCACGTATAACATTTTGATAACAATTTATTATTTCCATTTTAAGTCATTAATTTTTAGGTACCTAATATTACTTTAAGGAATGATAGTTATTTAATATTTTTGTTTTCGCTCTATGATGAAATGATAAATTACAATGAAGTATACCTAGGTATCATATTGTAAACAAACGGAAATATTCTATTTCTCACAATTTTTGGAGTTGGTCCCATAATACAAGTTGATCTCAATTATGAAATCAATATTATGTATGATAGAGAATGTCAATTGTTTAAAAATACTGTACCTATCTTCTTTTTAGTCAGCTGGCAGCTTAGAATAGATTTATTCTCTAAGGCTGGCAGCATTACCTCGCTGAATGGCAATGCTTAAAATACGTTGAGCCAAATACAGTGCAGTATTATCTATTTTACCACCTCCATTTAAATATACAAGCCACGAAGCTTTATACGACACGATAATCTGTCTTCACGGCAGAATGGGAACGTACCCTTACTGTACCCTTAGTATTCATATTATGAATACCATAATATGAATACTAAGGGTACAGTAAGGTTATATGGTAAAGTTATATGGAAAAAAAAATTGTAGGTATGATTCATGTTCTTAGATACAGTAATATTCCAGCTTTACAAATGATCCGCAATACGTGACAGGATTATCATGATCGAAAAACTATTTCATGCGTTGTTTTTCTTAAAATGAGTAAAGCCCTGACTACACCAGAGCAGAGTGGAGAAGCGGATCTTAGCAGAGCATTGTAGTTTGAAAAAACTGCACAAAATGTTAAGCGAGGATATTATAATTAAAAACTTCGCTTCGTCCTCGATTGTGTTTTATTTCTCGATAGGTATGTAATACATAGCACTTATGTAGTGTATTCATAGACTAAACGCTAGATTGGGGCTAAAACGGCCGCTTTGTCCTATCTCTAGGTATACGTTTAGGTTTTATTTTTTTTCAAACCATAAAATCACCACAACTTTGGAATATGTGGTTGTATTCATCTGTCGCATATTTTTCTATTCCTCATTTTCAATTCTTCAGTTTAGAATAGGTGGAGTCTGAGCCTAAAGCTAAGATTATTAGAATAAAAAAGAAGTCTAAAGAAGGGTATAGTCAAGTTCGTTTTGTTCAAAATTTCACATAGATTCCTTAGCTCTGTGCGTATCTTAACTTGAAATAGATACAGAATCAGGGCCACGGTCAGATACGTGTCTACTCATATCAAAATTATTTTTTGAACGAAAGAACGAAATGAGTGAAGCGTCTCTGCTTTTGCTTGCTTTTCTTCTGTCCAGTGGTTAGTTACGTAAGTCAGTTACGAGTATAAAGTTAAGGACCAAGTTAAAAAAAAAATCTAAACAGAATTGTTTTTAAAAAAAACCCTCTGAAAAAAATATTTTAGAATAATAATAAAAGATAACCAACCCTGCATATGTATTTAAAAAGTAGGGATAGCTCGCGGGCCCGTCGTATGCGCCGGGAAGGTTAAAAAAAACGTTAAGTAGTTACGTAGGTAAGTTTTGTCGCCGCAGTCTTTAGATTGCGAGTAGGTATTTTCCATAAAAAGGGGAAAATCTATTGGGGCGCAATTAATCCACCTATTTTTATATAATTTGCCAAATGTTACATAAAGTAGAAGCTTAGACGCTCCCATCACTTTGATTGCTCGTTGAAAAATAAGGTGATACAATCGTTGGTAATACAGCCAAAAGTTTTGTAAGTACACATTAGAATCAAAGTCTATAAATGAAGTTAAATCTTATGGAATAATAATGATTATTAATAACTTAGATTGAAAGACAGGACTTAGAAAATTCATTCGTTCAGCTATTTCAAATGAAAGACCAAGAAAGGGTTCTTAGTCCAATAGATGTCCATGGAATGAACACACGCAGTATTTTATTGCATGTTTTGGTCCAGGGAAGGTGGGGGCTCTTCTTCGTGGCCGAGCGAGCCGTCCCCACTCCGCTTCGCCCGCTCCGCAACCATGGAAGACGGCACGGCTTTTACTGTAACAGAAATTAATAAGCTATAGTTCAGATAAACCGGTTGTGGCCACTGCACCGGTTTAGGCTATTTTGATGTCAATATTATTGCAAAAATTTAAAGATTATTAACAATGTAACCTACCATAAAAATGTCAATGTCGAAGTTTGAAAATTCTTTTTATATCTGTCCACAAAATAGGGATGTTTACTAAAAAAATATAATAAGTCCGTCAAATAAATTGTCAAAAAATATTAGACATGTATTTTTTCTTTTGTCAATTTAACAAAAAATGATAAAGGTACAGCACGTTAAAGTTCCGCGTGACGTCATTAACCGCTATCAAATGTACCGGCTAGTGCCGTCACGAGCCCTCACTCCCAAACTTTGACAAGGTTAATCTTAGTCACTAATTGATTGATTGACAAAAGAAAAAATACGTGTCCAATATTATTCAATAATCTAACTGACGGACTAATTATAATAATGATTTTTATACTTAGTAAACATCCCTATTATAAAAATTCAAAGTGGCCAAAAATGAGATTAGATGTTCAAAACCGGTACATCTGCCATATTTATTTATTCATAAAAATAACAAGATCGAGACTTGAAACAAACTTAATAGCTTGTTTGAAGTCACTTTCCTAGGTCGAAATCCAGCTTAAACTGCTGTGAATTCAACGATATTTGCTATTAGATTATTAGTAGGCGCAAACTTTTAAAATTTTTGTGGAGTCGGAAAAAGAAACATGTAAATCTCTACACAAATGGTAATAATATCGCATAACATACAAAACTGGGTTACGTAGGTATTAACAGGGTATTAACGTCTATTTATAGGCAGGAAAACACAATTTTGTATCAAAAATGTTACCCTTTGTACGAACACATTATTATTTAGATATATTTCACAAAATTAGTACTTATATACAATCGTAAGCTCAGCTGATTCTGGCGTAGAAATCAATAAGGGCGTTTGAGATAATGAGTCGCTACAGCACCGATTAGTTTGGGAACACGTAGAGGTAGTTGTGCCGGACTTCGGCCAGCACCACCAAGCTCACAATAAACAAGTAGGTACCGACTTACAATCGTACGCTCACCCGATCCTCTCGTAGAAGTCAATAAATGTGGCGGAGATGTTGAAGCGGCTTAGCTCCGAGTAGTCTCAAAGAAACACGTGGTGATAGTCGTGCTCTCAGAGTAATGACAAGTAATAGAAACCTTACAAAATTTTACTCTAGTAAAAACTACGTTACAGCTGTCTTATTCATATCTGGTTATACAGCATACGCGAGAAGTGAGTGGAACAAAAAGAACGAACGCATTGTCTGTCGGCATATGCCAAAATCACAAGTTCGAATGGCAAAATGGTTGAAATTTGGTCCACTTTGTCTTTTGCGATATGATCGGAAATTTGAAGCCTCTAGTCCCAGCAGAAGGTTCAAATCTCTGATCATTTTACCTTCCTAATTTTTACCTTTTTGAATTTGGACAGCCGAGATAGCTCTATGCTAGTTTGTGAAACCCTTCAAAATCACGTAAGTTCGGGTGTATATGTGCATCTATTTCTACCTTTTAAAATTCATATTTAAAATGGCACAAAGTGATGTATATCTCTTGCTATTTTAGTACGGTTTCTATTACTTTAGTCCTTATTCGAGGTTGTGCTAGCCCTCGTTCAGAACCACTAGGCTCACAAATACTCACAATGAACAAGTACTCACAATCGTAAGCCCAGCCGATTCTTGCGCATAAGTCAATGAAGGTGGTGGAGATGTTGAGACGGCCCAGCTCCGAAGTACGGTAGTCCCAAGGGAATACGTGGTGGTAGTTGTGCCAGCCTTCGCCCAGTGCTGCAAGGCTCACGACGCTGTTCTCCACGGACTGGATAAATCTGAAATTAAACAGTTTTTCATCCATTGGTGCCCGTAACATGTTAAAGCTAACGCTTTGGCTAAGCGCGCGAAATTCATGTTTTTGGGGTTTTTTGCCATTTGCAGCACTACTCACAGTAAGTTTACGAAAACTCATGTAGCGGCTACGTTAAGCTACGTTAAGCGTCTGGATAAATATTGTGTTATCAATAGCACTGCATTACGATCGTATGACGACTAAATTTACTTAGCGAGATAGGAGACGAGATAGCGGCTCTTTCTTCTTCAACTATAATAACAGACTTTTATCATTGTTTTAGAAAAACACTGTACCGGATAAAGACAGTGGGAGGCTTGTAGCGCGTTCTCTATCACCTTGATTTACTAAACACCTAGGTCCTAGGTATATGAAGTGCTAACAACGAGCTAGCTCAACCATTTTGTTTATTGCCATCTATAGGTCACTAATTATGTTAGTGTTTCAAATGGTTTATCCCTTTGAATTACTGGGGGTAAAGTACTGCAGTAGGGAAAATAAGTTCTACTTACTAAAAATGAAGCTAAGATCGGGGTGGGCGAATTTTCAATGGAATTAATCAATGGTACTACTGACAGAAAACCAAAAAAATCGTCCAAAAATAGGTAAGTTTGGTGGCATAGTTGGGCACAGTTGACCCAAAAGTTAACTTCGTTAATTAAAAAGTTAACTTCTATAATCGTTAAATTCTCAAAATTTTAACGAAATTAAAGTTACCGTTAAAAGTTAACCATTTAAAACTTTTATTGCGTTTGTGCAGAATTAAATAGGTAAAGAAAACAAAGTAGAAATAAGAATTACATTCACATTAATTTATTAAAGACTTCAAAAAAGGAGGTTATCAAATCGACCTGTATGTTTGTGTATCTTACTGGGCAATTTTGACAATATTACCTCGTATTTGTATAAATGTTAGGTTAGTCTATACCAGCTTCTAAGCATGTGTGCCTGTCACAGGTGTATACATGTTTGTCCAGATATTACGCAGAAACTAGAAGTCGTATTGCAAAAATGCAGATTATTAACTTCGTTAATTAACGAGTTAATGCCCACCTTTCCTTGGTGGATATGGGCCATTCACCTTTACAGGGGTGATTATTGTACATAACTCAACAATATACGTAAACATCAGACAATCCATTATAAATGTAAATTTTTCATGACTACGAGTACCTATAAAACAATTGAGTTGTAAGATTACAATGTAGGTATCTATAAGATTTTAAAGAAAGCGTTACTCAAATTTTCATAGTTAAATCACAAAGAACGTAAAGCTAGGGTTTTTTATTTTTAGGGTTCCGTACCCAAAGGGTAAAAACGGGATCCTAATACTAAGACTCCTCTGTCCGTCCGTCTGTCCGTCTATCTCTACCGGTCTGTCACCAGGCTGTATCTCATGAACCGTGACAGCTAGATAGTTGAAATTTTCACATATGGTGTATTTCTGTTGCCACTATAACAACAAATAATAAAAATAAAATATATATAAATATGAAATAAATATCCCAAACAACAAACCTGCTTTTTTGCCGTTTTTCACTCGAAATTAATAACGGTAACAGGTAGACGCTTGAAATATTCATAGAATATTTAATTGTATGTTTACTTCAATAATTAATTATTAAATTAAAATAAATATTTAAGAGGGGGGCTCCAGTACAGTACGGAACCCTTCGTGTGCGAGTTCGACTCGCACTTGGCTGATTATTTAAATCTTAGACTTACAAAAGTGAAGCAATAACTAACACTTAAAAACTTGCTTTTGAATTTCAGTAGTAAACAGCTCGATTTGCGGCTGACTAGAGGCTCTTTTGAGATATTGACTGGGGTATTGCAAGACATTCAGAGTTATTATTGATAGAGCAATAGGCATTATGACTGAAAAAAAAAACATTAAGTAAGGTGCATTCGGGTAATTACGAAAGATTTTTTGATGAGTTCACAGGGTCTTAGTATTATCACCAATAAGTCAAAATTGATAGACTTCATGTTACCAGCTTATCAGCAAGTAATGTTGAAAAGATTTTTGTATTAATATATCGTAATGAATAATTAGAAATGTTTGAAAATCTCGCAATTTTTTTTTTGTCACAGTGCAATTCCGAATTATGTTCGGGTAATTCTTAATGACACTCTAAAATGGCTTTAAGAATTTGAGCTAGATAGTTCTAAGCCTACAAAGAATTGCAATTAAACGTTAATCTTGGGAATAATAAAAATAACAGTTAAATATCTTACCAGGTTTCGTAATTATTGATGGTCGGGCAAATCTAATAACACCAAAAACCCGCGAAATCGCCGTTGGATGGTAAATTGACAGTAGGTGAAGCGCGGTTGCTTGTAGCAGCCTGAGGTGTCTGGTGGGCGGATGCGTATTAAAATGGCCGCTAGGTGAATATTCCCAGACCATGAAATATTGCCGCGTCAATTAGAAAACATTAATTATTAGAATTACCCGATTTTCGGAGTTAGCCGAACTTAGAATTAGTCCTTTAATTAGATTATTAAAAAAAATATTGGAGACGTATTTTTTTGTCAGTCGAACAATAAATGATAAAGATGAACGGTGTCAAAATTTGGGGGCCCGTAACTAGTGCGACTAGTCTGTACATATGTAGTAGGTACACTAGTGACGTCATACGGAACTTTAACGAGCTATATCTTCGTTATTTTTTGTTTAATTGACAAAAGAAAAATTAGGTACGTGTCTAATTTTTTGAATCTATCTGACGGATTAATTATATTTTTTATTTGGTCATCTAGCCTATTGCATATTCCATGTTGCAAATTATGCCTATTGCGTAATACACGACAAACAGTTGTGACAGTAGCACACTTTCTGGCGGGTCTTAGGAATTGCGATTTTGGCGAGCGTATTCGGCAATTTTTCCCAAATTGGCCCGGTACGGCAATTTGAAAGATAGAATACAGAATTTTCTGATAATAACACTGACATTTGGAAATTATTCTACTGCCCGAAAATCTACTAAAGAGTACAGACTCATCCTTCTAATATACTAATGGGTACAGACAATTATAAAAGATTGCGCATCCTGCTACACGATATCCAATCTTATAAGATGAAACAGATAGGCATAAAAAAAACCAGGACATACCTGTCATAAGGCTTGTTGCCCCACAGATGTGCGAAGCTATTGACACAGAAAGCTATGTTGAGCGTGAAAGTGAAACGCAGCACGAAGCTCACGACGAAGGCGTTCACCAGGGTCTCTTCCCAGAAGTGCCACGGTATCCACACTGGCAGGGCAATGTTCAGTATTGCGAACATCGGGATGAAAATTCTGTAATAAGAAAAACCATTAATAACACCATTATTACACTAGAAACATTTTATTAAACACTAGCTTTTACCTGCGGCTTCGCACGCGTGTTTTTTCTAATTTTTGTGCTATCCCATGGGAACATATTGTTTTTCTAGGATAAAAAGTAGCCTATGTCACTTCCCGCCTTTTCAACTATGTCCATGCCAAAAATCAAGTGGCAATGCGGCGCTCAGTTGCTGCGTGAAAAAAGAACAAACCAATAAACACACTTTTGAATTTATAATATTAGTAAGGATTTTATACGACTGCCTCGGTTGTGAAGTGGTTAGAACATCTGCTACTTTCTCTATCTTGTTTGTATAAGTGTTTCCTCCTATTAATGTAATTTTATAAGAAGAAAAAAAAGAAGACACATATCTACAGTTCTTACATCTTTTGTATCCTGACGACAGGGTCGGCTAGCAAGTCGAGGGAGGTCTTCTTGAGCGCCGTCCGGTGGTCTTCTACCGCGGGATGTGGCGTCAGGACTAGCCAGCCCACATGTGCGAACCAGAACCCACTCCGGATGTCTTGGAAATCTGCTCCTCTTTCTATACTATTTCTATCAGTGTTTTCTCCCCTTATATATTAATGGAACTAATCAGAGAGAAGACGCAAATCTGCGGTAGGTACTTACATCTTTTGTATCCTGACGACAGGGTCAGCTGGCAAGTCGAGGGAGGTCTTCTTGAGCGCCGTCCGGTGGTCTTCTACCGTGGGATGTGGCGTCAGGACTAGCCAGCCCACATGCGTGAACCAGAACCCACTCTGGATGTCTTGGAAATCTGCTCCTCTTTCTATACTATTTCTATCAGTGTTTTCTCCCCCTATATATTAATGGAACTAATCAGATAGAAGACGCAAATCTGCAGTTCTTACATCTTTTGTATCCTGACGACAGGGTCAGCTAGCAAGTCGAGGGAGGTCTTCTTGAGCGCCGCCCGACGGTCTTCTACTGCGGGGTGTGGTGTCAGAACCAGCCAGCCCACGTGTGCGAACCAGAACCCTCGCCTGATGTCGTGGGGGTCCGCTACCGTCTCCGTGTACTTGTGGTGCACTCGATGGTCCAGCGCCCATGTGTAGATGTCACGCTGTAGATGTAACCATACAGAATAGGCATGATGACTGGATAAAAAAAATATAATTAGTTCGTTAGTCAGATTACCAAAAAAATTTAGATTCGTATTTTTTCTTCTATCAATCGAACAATAAATGACAAAGAATAACCTTGACAAAGTTCGGGAGTGGAGGCTCGTGACATCACTTCACGAGAAAAGTGCTTTACTTTTCACGTAGAAGTAACGTTACGCGGAACTCTATCAGGCTATATCTTCATAATTTTTTGTTTAATTTACAATAAAAAACGTGTCTAAAATTTTTTGATAATCTAGGTATCTGACGGACTAATTATATTTTTTTGTTATATAGCCTATTTTATTAATTATAACAATTATAACACAGTCATTATAGTAATCATCATTATCATCAACTACGGGACCCTATTAACGTGGGAATCGGACTGCTCCTAGTATACACGCAACATAATTCCTTTTTAGGGTTCCGTTCCTCAAACGAAAAAAATGGAACCCTTATAGGATCACTTTGTTGTCCGTCTGTCCGTCTGTGTGTATGTCAAGACTCTTTATCTCGGGAACGCGTAAAGATATCGAAATGAAATTTAAACCTTATACGTATATCTATAGTCTCTTGCAGTTGTGTAAAAGAAATACTTCTCAATTATCGTTTAAAAAAGTTAGAGCCGTTTATGTCGTAAAAAACTGCATATTTCGACACTCACAAAAATCAAAACAGGGTACTTCCCGTTGACATAGAACTATGAAATTTGACGAGTGAAATTTTTCTCAGAGTACACATATAGGAATAAATCTGAAAACTGTAAATTTTTATTTAATTAACAAAAAAATAGGGCCTCAAAATTCACAAAATATGGGTTCAAAATTCAAAGTGAGTAAATCGTATCATGTAAGGTATAGAGATTTTAACAACTTACTTCCCAAATTTTGTGAAATTTTTTGGATTTGTACGGAACCCTCGATGTGCGAGCCTGACTTGCACTTGTCCGTTTTTTTTAAATCATCGTTTAAAATCGTATTTTAAAAATGTAATTAGATATACATTTATTTTAGTGCAGAGTCCTCTTGTAAAGCCTTTAGTTATAAACAATAATTGTTCAAACCTTATTTAAAATGTATATCTTAAAAAGCACAGACCCGGAGTCTGTGGAGTGTAATAATTCAATAAGTATAAAAAAACTCTATTAACTGAATATCGAGTTCTCACACAATATGGGTACAATACTCTTGCCGCAGACAAACATTTAGTATGAGATCATTGTATAGAAGCCCACGGTGATATCATATTCAATGTAATTGAAAATAAAACGAACGATATAAAACGATTGTGCGTATTGTAGGAAATTCGATCAAATAAGTTCCAAAACTATGTCGGTTTTCTTATTATAGGCCTGAAGAAAAATATTTGTAAACACGCAAATTGTGTATTGGTAGGTATTCTGCAAATGAAAAATAAAATACTCGTAGATATAAAAAGGTGGAACATTGCTAGTTTAACAAAAATAAGAGTTAGCAAAAAAATCTAAAATCAATGTCTTGAATCTAAAAAATTCGAGGAAGTATTGTGTATCGTCAAGGTGCTGTTAATACAATATTGAACAATTCTTCACAGTGCCTACAGATTTTTTAATTTTTAATTTCTCAACAGGTATATGGCAAATGGCGTGTCTCTGTAATGGTAACTAATTAGCGCCTACGTTATAAATATTACCGATACCGATTTGGTCAGTTTTGTTGCTTTGCTTCTCAATAACAAGCTTACGTTTTTGCTAGATAGATATTATCCGTAAGTTATTTTAACTTTTAGGGTTCTGTACACCAAGAGCGATCTATTATGACTCCCGTTTCCTTTGTTGACCATCTATTTATCTTAGAGTATAGGTGTCCATCATTCGTTAAAGTACAATGTAGGTGTCTTCAAATCCCGAGTAAATAGGTAGGTATTTTTTAGGTAAGCGTGTTACATCTTAGACCAACACCACATAATTATCTGCTTTACATGGATGGCAGTGTGTGGTCAAACGCAAACCTAAATAATGTAAGAAATAATAATAAATCTGAAAACTGTACAATTTGAAATTAATCACAAAAATAGGCATAAAAAACTTCTAGCGACGCGAGTGCTATCGGGTTAAAGTTTTACGATTTGAGTACATTACATATTCTTATACTGCGGGACATTGTGCAATATAATACGAGATTAATAAATACCTCATTTCGACTGAGTAGCATCAGTTATGGTCACGGGCAGACTAGACTTGCGAAGCCGTACCGCTCAAATTGTCTCCTTAACTTGAATTTGGATTATACCAGATAAACAAAATTCTGGGAATATGTTGGAATTATGACTCCCGTTAATTTTAAACACACAAAGTTTATTTTGCAATGCCATAATTATATCTTGGCAGAAGTACTGAGTTCGTAAGGTCATGTAAAATCTTAGAAGCGTGCAGGTAAAGTCAGAACCACATAGATAATAACATCCAGACACAGCACATACACTTATGTTCATCACATAAATAAATAAATATTTTGGGGCATCTTACACACGGTACGGTACGGTATGGTACATCTTAACCCCAAACTATACAAAGCTGTTTGTAATATAACATGTAACATAATCTGTAATACATATATCAGTCTCTGCCAGCCATTATCACAGGCTGGCAGAGACTGATATATTACAGATTATTAAATATACACCCACATAGATATAATAACATCCAGACACGGTACATACACTTAATATGTTCATCACATAAATAAATAATTAAAATAAATATTTTGGGGCATCTTACACACGGCTTCTGACCCCAAACTAAGCAAAGCTTGTGATATGGCTGCCAGAGACTGTTAAACTACATTTACTTCACAGAGCAAACACTTATTTTCGTCATGTAAACATTTTATATGGGTGGGGATTGAACCCACGCCTCTTCGACCCACAAGTTACGGTCACTAACCACTGAGCCACCGAGGCAGTCAATAAATAAATGCATAAATGCTTGCCCTGGGTGGGAATCACCACACCTCTTTGCACTCAGTAGCCCGGAGTCAGGTTCACTAGCCATTGGGCCACTGAGTCAGTCAAGGTAGTCAAGGCAGTCCAGGCTTGGATCTACATACATGAGATCTAGTGGGAGTCGCATGGTTTCTTTCGGCAACATTTTACATGGCAAGCTCGTTGTTTCGCACTAACATTTATCGGGAAGACGTTTTTGAATAGTATTAAGTATTTCGGACTATCGACCCTTCGTTCATTCGTACATGAGTAATTCGAACGTACGCAGTATGTACAATCTCGTTAACTTCAAGGCTGGCGGGGTCAACAGAATCAATTGACTCTACTTGAGACTGAGCAAACACCGTCAAACCGTCATGTAGCAAGTATCACAAAGTGGTCATGAGGAACAAATGTTGTTTTTAAACTTTCGCGATTTGAACACTTTATTATTATATACTACGGGACTAATCGCGCACTAAAACCCGTGACCATCAGTCTACCCGTGACCACGGTCGATGCAACTCGGCCGAAACGAAACGGGATGATGAGGTATTTATTTATCTCGTAATTTTAGTGCGCGATTAGTCCCGTAGTATATAATAATAAAGTAGTCATATATAGTCATACAAGAATATCAAGAGTATCAGCGTTTTTACAAGTCTTATTTTGGTTGCGTTGGAAATATTCCTGTTTTGCCAGATCTTCGTCAACTTGCTCATAGCGGCTGTCCACATCTATCTACGTCTCCGAATATCAGTCTCGCAGCCTCCCTGATATACAAACTCCTTCACACATTCTATATCAGCCAGTTCTCCTGTGGGTGCGCTCTGTCCAGTTCGGTCAATGATCATAACTTTGGTTTTCGAGTTGTTGACCGAAAGTAGGACCAGGGGCCTAATTTTGTAAGCGCTCTGACGTTCGGCTTCGCTTGTCCTCTCGCTCGCTCTCGCGGCGTGAGTAACTGGCGCGAGCAGGAGAAAAAGCGAAGCCGAACGTCAGAGCGCTTACAAAATAAGGCCCCAGTTCTGCAAGTTCGCGCTCGCCGGACATCGTGGTATCATCGACATCAACTTTTTTAATTTATTTTATTTACTTATAACATTTAATGGCTTTACAATTAATGACATTTACCCACATTTATTTCGAAAATTCATTTTCACTGATCAAGGCGCTATATTTGTATTTTGTATAACAAAAAGTCTGTATTTTTAAAGCACCCTGATTTAAGAGAAGAAACTTCGCAAAAATGTTTTGTGAGGTTTAGCCAGAGCATATTTCTTTACAATGTAAGTACTACAGGATCCCGGAAGCATATTCTTGATATCACAAAATCGCAAGTAGGTATATCCCAACCCCCAATAACAATAATACACTGTGATCTCCCATCACAATATTACATTGTGATATCACAATATTACAATATTAGATTCATAATTTCTTCAAGCTTATTTTACGTTAGAAAACGGTAAGCATAGAAAGGAGCTTATGGACCCGTAACGAAGGTTAGGTTTGTGTAAGGGCCACCGCAACCTACGCGGGGATCAAAATTGAAGGGGATATTAAATATCACATTTCATTTATATAACAATCTAAGTTAAACATAATGGCGTTGTGCAAAGAGAAGCGTTGTGATCACGTGGCGAGTAGTGCGTAGTAGCAAATTCATGCCCGTGTTATGTCCGCGGGGAGGGGAGTGAGTGTTTCCGCTGGTTGTATCTCTCACACAGGTACCATTGTAGTCCGGGAGGTAAGCGCAAAAAATACTAAGTAAAAGCAGATTTTTTGGTATTACGTTATCATGGTAGTGTACAACAATACTTTGAAGTCAGTCAGCTGGTTTTTTTTCCGTTTGGTGGTAATGGATACCCGTTCAAATTAAAAAAAAAATGAGTTCCTTGCAACTACTTTTTAAAACTGAAAATGAGTAGAAACAATTATAAAAAGGTTTGACGACAGTCAATCGCCTGAAACATGTAACAGGGCCTGTCAATCAGGCTTTAAATTAGCACAACTTAAACTTTTTTTATTATTTTTCTACCCCTACATCAATTATTATTATATACTACGGGACTAATCGCGCACTAAAATTACGAGATAAATAAATACCTCATCATCCCGAATTTTCGGCCAACGTAACGACAAATGAAACTAACTACCTCTGAAGTACCTATGATGTAGGAAACAAAAATAAAATCAACAATATCGGATCATAATTGTCCAAATAATCGCATAAAAACTTCTTTTTTGAAGTCGGTTAAAAAGCATTGGTATAAATCATACACTCATGAATAATGACAATATAATTTCCGCACTTTCTTATGTAAATAATTGCTCACTATTAAACCAATTATTTTCGCAGTACCTACGTAGTAAGTATTAATTTATCAAAGAAATATGGGAACATATTATAAAGAGTCAGTGAATCACGATTTTATACATATAGATTACAGTACTAATACCTAAAACTCAGCTTTTAGAATGTACTTGCATTTTTTGCGCATACCTCCCGGGCTATTTATGTATGACGTCATTTATTCTGTCGTATTTGTATTCTCTTCATTTTATACCAATGAAAATTTCCTTCTATTTCAGTCGAATAATGGTTGTTTGGAGTTATGCGATGTAGCGTATTTTGGATAGTAAACAAGGTTATTCAGAAAGCGTGTACTAAGTATAAGTATAGTAAGTCAAAAGGGGGTGTTTCATATCAATATTGTGAATAGGTTTTACTATGGGACCAACCTTGAATTCGAAGAAAAAATATAAATACCCTATAATTATGTATTGTGAAACTTTTATGTAGGCACGTGGTCAGACTGTTGAGTAATAAAGTATTTACTAAGTATAATACTAACTTACTACTTAAGTTCAAGTAGGTACCTACCATAAACACATGTGATGTGACCCTCCCAAAATATGTCTGCCGTCAAGAGATATACCCCGGGAAGCAAGCGCAAAAAAATGCAAGCAAAAAGCTGGATCTTTGGTTTTACTGTATATTATAGCGGTGTACAACATATAGAAATCAGTCAGCTGGGCTCATTAGCGTCTGGCATAGGAGCCTGTTTGTTTTTTAGAAGAAATAAGTCACTATTTCTCTAAACAGGATTAATCAACATTGAGAATTATATTTGCGCACATTATATTTCTTCACAGACAAATGGGAGCGCGCATCTTTAATGGCTAACTGATGGTGACTGTTATAATACTGTGCTGTCTGACTATTTGTTTTTGGATTGAAAATAATGATCAATGGCAATCGTACCTACTATCGATAGGCTATTAATGCTATTTATATTACTACGATACTATCGATATTATATTAATAGTTTACTGATACTCGACTATCGATATGCAACACTACTTCCTAGAGAGTCCTCCCAATTTGCACTGCCCCCGCTGAGCCGCGTGGTCAAAAATGATGTAGGTACCTACCTACGAGTAATACCTAACAATACCTGTACCCAGCCAGTGTTGGGTAAACCCATAGTCAAAGGATTAACTAGACAGGGCGCTAAAATATAATAATTACAAAAGTAAGCAAGAAAGAGTCACTTCTGATACCTCTGCACAAAAAGGGCTCCACGAAATCCTGTGAGAACTACAGGACAGTGGCGCTTATATCACACGCTAGCAAGGTAATGCTCTATATAATTAATGGGCGGTTGCAATCATATCTGCACCGACAAATACCAAGTGAACAGGCTGGTTTTGTCAAAGGCCACTAGGGGCACTAGAGAGCAAATAGTCAATATGAGGCAGTTGATAGAGAAAAGCCGGGAATTTAATGTTCCCATGTTCATGTGCTTTATTGACTATTCGAAAGCGTTTGATTGTGTGAGATGGGAACCACTATGGGCAATCCTTCAGGAAATGGGAGTACCTCCGCACTTAGTTCAACTGATCGCGAGCTTATATGATGATGGAGAGTCCATGGTTAGGGTGAATGATGTGGTGTCGGCGCCTTTTAAGCCAGAAAAAGGAGTTCGTCAGGGATGCATTTTATCTCCCCCTCTTTTCAATATTTATGGCGAGTACATTATGAGGAGAGCCTTAGAGGGGTGGGAGGGAGTCATCGCGGTCGGTGGCAATAAAATCAGCAACCTACGATATGCAGATGACACCACGTTGTTCGCGTCCTCCGAGCGCGAGCTTGCAGAACTGTTCAGCCGGGTAGAGCGAGAAAGCGAAATGGTCGGACTTTCGGTCAACAAATCGAAAACCAAAGTAATGATCATTGACCGAGCTGGACAGAGCGCACGCACAGGAGAACTGGCTGATCTGGAATGTGTGAAGGAGTTTGTGTACCTGGGCTCAATGATCAGCGATCAGGGAGGCTGCGAGAAAGAAATTCGGAGACGTACACAGATGGGGAAAGCCGCTATGGGCAAGATGACGAAGATCTGGCGAAACAGGAATATCTCCAACGCAACCAAAATGAGACTTGTAAAAACGCTGGTATTCTCGATATTCTTGTATGGCTCCGAATCATGGTCAATTCACGCGGCAGACCGCAAAAAGATCGAATCTTTTGAAATGTGGTGTTGGAGGAAAATGTTACGCATACCGTGGACAGCGAAACGCACCAATAAGTCCGTTCTTGAGCAGTTAAAGATTAAGACTAGACTTTCCACCATTTGTTATCAACGAGTCTTAACTTACTTTGGTCACATCGCCCGTAGGCAGCCCGATAATTTTGAGAAACTGGTTGTAGTTGGGAAAGTAGATGGCAAAAGACCACGTGGACGCTCACCTACCCGTTGGTCTGATCAGATTAAGCTGATAACCGGGCTTCCAGTTTCCACTGCTCTGAAGAAAGCCGAAGATAGGGCGGAGTGGAAGCAACTCGTCACTGATTCCGTCAAGGCATTTCAAGACGGGCACGACCTTCAGCAATGAAGAGGACGAATAAGAAGAAGAAGACAAAAGTAAGCGAGGGCGAGATGTGCAAGTATTAAAGTGTGAACAGGACAGAACTAATATCTTTTGTCTCTATTTGCGTATACTTACGTTGATTTTGCCTGACTATTACACACAACCTAGACGTAATAGTCAGACAAATTTTCGCGCCAAAAACTACTGTTGAATTTTTGATGAGATGCATAAGGAAATCAACATATTTATGAACTATTACCTATTTTCTATTTCTTTTAGTATTATGCAGGTTTTTACTATTATCTAGAGTCTAAATATGATAAAATCATAACAACGTATATATAGCTATCTAAGTATGTATATCACACCTTTTTCTCACAACCTATAAGCTAGTAACTTCTCCAGCCATCCTCCCTCCACGGGAAAACCTAAGTGTGCATAGGTAAACGCCAAATAGGTACAGAATATTTTTCATTGAAAGTTCGGAATTTACCCAAAAATCTTGGGTAGTAGCTACTAATTAAACCCGGGTAAACTTAAGCTTGTTACTTCTTCTTCCAGCATTACCCGTAAAATATCTAATAAATTATTATTATGAATTAATTCTATGTTCCACATTCTCACACAACTCATCTACAAATCTCACCGCTATTTGAAAAACAGCTTACACAAATATTCACTTAAAAAATCAATTACAACAAGATTATTTTTTGCAAAAATTAGCATGACCGACTTCACCCGTGTACAGAATTCGCGAATATTTCGAACGGATCGATGTAGATTTTTTCACATTATTGTTGATTTATCAAAAATGGCTGAGCCGATTTCAATAAAATTTAGATGGGACCAATTTCGAAATATACTCTTTCCAATAAAAAAAGAACTATTGAAATCGGACTACTACGAAAAAGTTATGCGTGGTTATACATAAAAATAAAAAATATATATACGCGTCGAATTGTATACCTCCTCCGGTGGTTCGTCGGTCAAAAATGATGTGCCTGATCTTGCCCATAGTCCAGCCCCCCTACCGCCTAAAGCAATAGCAATCGTAATAGCAATCGTTTATGACTTCATTTTAGTCAATTGGCACCGCCTATGTGACGTTAGCCATCAAAGTTGTTCATTTAACGATTGCTTTCGCAATCCGCGCAAAGTAATTGATGGCTAACGTCACATAGGCGGTGCCAAATGACTAAAATGAAGTCATAAACGATTGCTATTACGATTGCTATTGCTTAGGCGGTAGGGGGGCAGGTTTTGCGTAGTACTGTAGTACTTAAACTTTCGTGTTCGCAAGTGGTGGCTCCATAGGTATGTTTTGGTTAGTTCTTACTCGTTTCCGCGAGGGGTGCTGTACAAAATTGAAAAGAGCCATACGGAAACAGCTGTAGTTTCAATATCCGTGTAAACCTTTACTAACACCTCTGTGGTTCTTTGGTTGTATTGAATTGGAATTTTAACTATTTATTTCTAATCAAGCTCGTTCATAGAAACAATGTCCATTAGGTGTTCTAGGTACTTTTAATGAATATTGTAGCGTGTTCGAGCTTCGGCCTTACATGTACACATGCTAGGCTGACATTTAAATAATAATGGGCGATCCAGTAAATGATTTACCGATTACAAATACGAAACTAAACAAGTACCTAGTGACACCTGCCTTAAAATCGTGAGGTCGTTCAATTCCCGGTCCCGTACCAATGAGTTCTTTGGAATTTATGTAGGTACGGATTTTCGCACCACTTCATTTTCACCACTTTCTTTCCTTAACATTTGTTTAACAGGTAAATAGCGTAGCCGGGTGGCTCGCCCTGGATGGCATCACATTTTTTAAGCCGCCTGAAGGCCTCTGACATGGCTAAACGGTTAAAACAACCGGGCCTAAAACTTAACGTACCTACTATCCGAGCCGCGGTAAAGCTCAACTGTAAATGCCACTTGCGGTCACCCATCCGAAGACTGGTTGTGCCGAACGTTGTTTGCCGAAGGTGTTCCACTACTTGCGAGTATAAATAGTTTTGGAGAAAAACGGCAACATATGTTTGCACAAACATCCTCTCACCCCAAACGCATATAAGTACCGTCTCCGTTCGTCCTCATGGGTGAAAAATGAGATTTTGTGCGTGTGAGTTGTGCAAGGATAAGTACGCGGCGATGGATAAATGGAATGGATATTAATGCGCGTAGGATTTGCAAGAGACTAGCTAGCCCGCGGCTTCACCCAAGTATTATTTTGGTTTTTGAGCTATCCCATAAGAACATTTTACTAACCGGGAAAAAAGGTAGTAACTGGTCTTTGACACTTTCCGATCTTTACTATTTCCACGTAAAGTTAAGTCGATCCCTTCCTCTGTTGCTGCGGGAAAGGGTACCTAACAAATACCTATTAAATGAATTAACCAATAACTATTATATAGCAATATAAAATCAGTATCAAACACACTCTTGGATCCCCGTCCACCCGTATTAGATAGGTACTACTTATACTCTATAAAATTTAACTTGATCTCTGCGACAGTTACAAATTGACATATTTAGAGTTGAGATGGTGATGGAAAAAATCGATTTTCAAGCAATGTTGTAATGAAATCGAATGAGTAGTTGAAGGTGAGAAATTGGATTTTATTTACTTACTATTATTTAAGATCATGTATGTACACATGTAAATAATGTTATGATATTAAAATATACAATAAAATTAATGATAAATTAAGTTTTATTTAAAATATCGTCAGTATAAACTATCGATATTTTAATTAAAACTCTATCTAAAACTCTGTGGTCACGATCATTCGTCGCCCATCACTAATCGGCATGCCCATAAAGTATGACATTGACAGGTACTGTCTGTACTATTAAGAAATTCAGGACTTCATAGGCATGATTTTTCTGACAGCTGTCGCAGAGATCAAGTTAAATTTTATAGAGTATAGGTAGTTATCGTTCTGGAGTGTAGGGTGCATGCAATATAATTTTCTTTGGGATAGTTTGCTAAAAAATTGATTTAAAAAAATCGATCTTTTTTACGAACGAAATATGCTCTATTAATGAGACCTATCTAGTGCGCGATAAAAATTTGTGCACTGAAAAAAAAAGTCATGCTGTATAGTTTGGGAAACCCTGTTCTAGAAGGTTCCTCACCTGTCCTGTGATGGTGAAGAGCACAGCTAGCAGGATGCGCATGGGCAGCCGGGCCTTGTAGGCGCGGTGCGACCAAAGCCGGTGCACGCCTGCCGTGATCCCGAACCCCGACGTGTATATCGTAAGCATCGCTGAAAGCATACATAATATGTACTTGAAAAATAATGAATATTATTCATTATTTTTCAAGTACATAGCAAAATCATGAATACTCCTCGCTAAGCGATAGCTAGAGAGAGAGGCGACGGCGAGGTACTTGGTGGTGCCAGTGGCTTAGCGAAGAAAAAAATAGATAAAAACTAACAATAAATAAATATTTCTTTTTGTGATAAACATATAATTTCTCGTTAATGGTAGAAGTTCTAATAATTTCACATTAAGTGACTAACTGGTTTAAGCAGTTCTCACAAGATGGCGCTTCCAACAATGTAGTAGTTGTTAAAAAAAAATTATAAACCACGTTCAATAATTCGACGTTTTCGCAGATAGCGTTCTAGCTTAATTTGGACAAGGCATCTGGGCCGAAATCCCAGAGAGATGCAGGTGCAAATCCTACGAACGCGTCAATTTTTGAAATGTTTATCACAAAAAGAATGTTTCTATACATCTAGTGTGTGAAGCACGATAAAAATCATTTCATTAATAAATAAATCGTATAGCCTTTGACTCGAGATGAATCGTTAGCTTGTAGCTAACTTCACATCCACCGACTTGTATGGTTCGGGCTATACTTTATACATAATGTATCATACAGGGTTATTTCTAATCAATTAGCATCCTTTTAGGGGCTTCTCATTCTCATTTGAAGTAGGGGCGATAAGTCCTGCACTGACGTCCCGCATGGGGTGTTTTGTGCATTTCCCCCTCCAGCGTCTACCCGAGCCAGCCCAGCTCCTTAAAATAACGGAGCGTGGCTCTGGGCCGCTGGCATTTTAGGGGCTTATTCTGTACATCAAAGTTACAACTTTTGTTCTTCGATTTTGTCAGAAACTAAAAAAAATTCAACTGTTCCATTCCATACATTTGGTCGCGGGTAAACGATATTTTACTATGGAACATAAATTTTTTTTAGTTCCGATAAAAGTCGCAGAAAAGTTACTAGTTTTGATGTACAGAATAGGCCCCTTAAAGGATGCTAATTAATTAGAAGTAACCCTGTATATATCAATCAGTACGCTCCATTTTTGACGCAGTGGAAAATGTGCGACACGTAGGTACCTAATTAAATTAATCAGACTAATAATAAAAATTCACTTACCAAATAAAATTGTTAATAATTTAACTTGTAGGCTTAAAATCAGGTACACTGCGTATATTGACACTAAATGCAACGATATTTGTACAATGAGATCTGGCCATCTGTATCTAGCTCTGAAGTCCATAGCCTCATATTTACTTATGTCGAAGGCCTCATTGTCTTTTTCACTTACACTACTTGGTAATACTGTATTGTTATTTTCGAAGCACGTTACACCATTTTCACTTTTAAAGTAACCATTCGAAAGTCTTTTTTTCAGTTGTGTATGAACTGCTCCGGCGTCGTCAACGTGTATATTTTGCTCAGTAGGCGCCATGGTGTCTCTTAATCTGAAACAAAGCATAACATTTTAATTAATCTCATCACGTCTTAAAGGTTTCATGTGGGTTCAAAATTCAGTGTTTAAAATAAATTAGTACCCGAGTTCGCTTAACATCATTTATTACTACAGAGCAACTTAAGGGCGTTGTACGGGCCAATGTGTGGAATGGCCCTGGTGGTCAAGAGGTAGTGACACCCGCCTTACAATCGTGAGGTCGTGGGTTCAAATCCCCGGTCCCGTACCAATGACTTCCTTGGAATTTATGTACGGAATTTCACACCACTCGCTTTTCGGTGAAGGAAAACATCGTGAGGCAACCTGCATACCTCCGTAGAAATTCGATGGCGTATGTGAATCCACCAACACGCACTAGGCCAGCGTGGTGGATATGGCCCAATCACCCTTCGTGGGTAGGCCTATGTCCTGCAGTGGACTATTAAAAAGGCTGGTACAGTACGGGCTAATACGAAAATGTATGGAAAGTGAGTCGTACAGACACGGTCCGGCTCCGTCCCGTGCCCGCCCCGTCCTAATATAAATCATCCCTAAATTAATTAAAATTAGTTGTCTCAGAAATACCGCCTATCTTCCTGTTTTATAAGGCTCCATCTAAATATCAAATTGCATTATATCGGTTAAAACTTGGTTGCCTGGAAGAAATCGCTTAAAGCGATAAGGCCGCCAGTTAGAAACCTATAAATTGTACTGTTTTGTCCCTGTAATTTGTTCTTAGGTAATGTGGTTGTCTAATAAAGTGTTATTGTTTGTTTGTTTGTTAAAACCGTTTACCGGGATCCAAACATTGCACAATCAAGCAAATATCAATACCTAGTTATTGCTCATGATGAAAAAAATCCTATCCTACTAATATTATAAACGCGAAAGTTTGTGAGGAATGATGGATTAAAGCCGGCGACCAAGTTAATCTCTGCAAAAAGATATTTTGCGTTACCTATTTGTTTAGATCGTCGCTTGTACATTGATACTCTATACCATCAAAGATAAAACTTTATTTGATTGAAATTGTTTAAGCCATTTTTGAGGCCCAAAATAAATATTTACGTGGAAATATTGCTCGTTCGAGGCGTGCAATAATACGAAATCATACATGTTAGGTTATAGAATAACTTTTTAGATGCTCACAATATTAAGTCTATGATTTCGAAATATTTGAAAATGAATAAGAACAGTTTATTGAGTTTGGTATTCTAGTCGGTTATTTTTATTTTCGTTATAATATTTTACTCAAACATGCTTGGTTTGAGCATTTTTTGCCGGCCGCTGCTCGCATGTATTTAGCCAGTAGACATTTTTTATTTATTTCAAAGAAGGTTATCACAATAATGCCAAAATTTACTAGCATTTTTGAGAAAAACCATTTATGGATTCCATCCCGCACCGGGGGAACAGGGTTATGTGGGAGTCCTCACTAAAATCACTCACTAAATTTTTTATTGAAAAGAGTAAACTTTGAAATTGGTTTAATTTAAATTTTTATCGAAATTGGCTGAGCCATTTTTGATAAATCAACAATAATGTGAAAAATGCTAGGTATATGGATCCGTGCGAAATATTTGCGAATTAGGTAGGTAGGTATGTACGAAAAATATTTCTTAAAACAAATATCCTTACAATATAACAACAGCACCTTACTTTTGTGTAACTTGCTATGGCATGAATAAATTGTCACAAAAATTAATTATTTTTACATTTAACACTTGTTCACAAACTTGTTTAAAAAAATGACATTGTATTGTGTTAATCAATCGGTTACCTATGAAACACTGAGCTTCAGATATCGATTTCAATTCAGTGGATGTTATGATGTGAGTATCTATGTAATGTTGTTTCATTTACCAAAAATTACCTACAATTATTTATCAAAACTGAGTAAGTGATAACGCCTTGAAAATCTTTCATTTATCATTCAATCGATCCTGTTTTTTGTAAGTGTTTATATGAGTACAGCACTCTACCTAAGAAGGTATCATGTATTACGTGTATACAGGGTTATATCTAATCAATTAGCATCCATTTAGGGACTTATTCTGTCTGTACATCAAAACCAACAACTTTTGTTCTACGATTTTTGTCTAAACTCAAAAACGATTCTTTATACAAAGGTGTTTTGACCGACGAACCACCAGAGGAGGTATACAATTCGACGCGTAGATATTTTTTTTTATGTATAACCACGCATAACTTTTTTCATAGTGGTCCGATTTCAATAATTCTTTTTTTATTGGAAAGAGTATACTTCGAAATTGGTTCCATTTAAATTTTACCGAAATCAGCTGAGGCAATTTTGATAAATCAACAATAGTGTGAAAAATGCTACATCGATCCGTGCGAAATATTCGCGAACTCTGTACACGGGTGAAGTCGGTCATGATAATTTTTGCAAAAAATAATCTTGTTTTTCTTCGTCACGATCCTCTTACGGTCATGGTATAAATGATATAATGGTACGTTATAATAGGTAGACATATACGTTGTAATAAGTAGATACATACGTTATAATAGGTAGACACATACGTTATAATAGGTAGACACATACGTTATAATAGGTAGATACATGCGTTATAATAAGTAGACACACGTTATAATAGGTAGACACATACGTTATAATTAGGTAGACACATACGTTATAATAGGTTGACACATACGTTATAATAGGTAGACACATACGTTATAATAAGTAGACACTTACGTTATAATAGGTAGACACATACGTTAAAATAGATAGGCACATTTAAGATGTCTTTAACTTCTTGCTATCATCTGCTATCCCATACAAAATCGCAACAATTCACAAAATGGAAAAAGAAATCCGCCCCCCTACCGCCTAAAGCAATAGCAATCGTAATAGCAATCGTTTATGACTTCATTTTAGTCATTTGGCACCGCCTAAGTGACGTTAGCCATCAAAGTTGTTCATTCAATGATTGCTTTCGCAATCCGCGCAAATCAATTGATGGCTAACGTCACATAGGCGGTGCCAAATGACTAAAATGAAGTCATAAACGATTGCTATTACGATTGCTATTGCTTAGGCGGTAGGGGGGCCGGAATGCGCAAAAACATCAGATGTATAAAATCTGATTATTTTGCTAACGTCACATAGGCGGTGCCAAATGACTAAAATGAAGTCATAAACGATTGCTATTACGATTGCTATTGCTTAGGCGGTAGGGGGGCCGGAATGCGCAAAAACATCAGATGTATAAAATCTGATTATTTTGCGAATTCCGGGTTGACCGTTTAGTAAAAGTAATTCGCAATGATGGATAGTCATAAATCACCCCCTTTTAGTTATTTTTTCTATTAGTTAATCAGGAATTGTGTAATTTTTTTAATAATTCTGTATTTTTGTTTAGGTACGTTGACCGTCAATACGTTATCACTAATAACTGCGATATGAGTGTAATCTAGAATTACTCACGCGCACGTGCAGTCAAATCTAGACAGTCGATATCTGGCACTCTCCTAATTTCGGTCAATCAGCAGATAAGATTCAAAATATTCGTGTTCCGGAAACAGAAAATGGTAACAAATATGATGATACCTATATCGATTTTAAATAGCAATCAATGACACTAAATTTCATATTAGGCATATTAATTATTTCTCATGAAATCAGTTTTAAGTTAACCAAATAAATTTTTAAATCATCTGCTTGAAAATGACTCATTGTATGTCATACAATCTCAACGTTAAACAAGTCATTATTATCTTAACACAATCTCTATGGCTATGGCAGGTCATTAATGTTGTATGTAACTCCCTAGGGAGTAAAGTGATTTAAATTTGGAACGTCTAATTCGTATGAAAAATTCTTAACATAGAACATTTAAGGACATCGTAAAGAGATTTTATTTTGTAAAATCGTATAAAACCTCTTTACTTGCACGGCAACGGGCATTGTAAGGAACTTAAATATATTCAATTTTATAGAATAAAAAACCTCTTTGGTGCCCGTAATCAGTTCGATTATATAAAAAAAAAAAACTCTGCAATGCCCGTGTTAGGCCATGATAATCGAGCTGGGTAATAAGTATTTACAGGGTTATTTCTAATCAATTTGTATCCTTCTAGGGGCTTATTCTGTACATCAAAACTAACAACTTTTGTACTACGACTTTCGTCAAATCTCAAAAAATAATTTTGTTGTTCCATAGAAAAATTTAATTAACCCGCGACAAAATGTATGGAACAGCTTATTTTTTTGAGATTTGACGAAAGTCCTAGAACAAAAGTTGTTAGTTTTTATTTAAGTACAAAATAAGCCCCTAGATTGTCCTAGAAGGATGCTAATTGATTAGAAATAATCCTGTATTTATATTCTCTGTTTTATTACGCATTTGTGTGCGTTTTGTGCGTTTCTATGAAAATTCGTAGGTAGGATATTTTAATTTGTTTTATTTTATTGTGTACTAGCGACCCGCCTCGACTTCGTACTGGTGTATTATGCATTATATAAACCTTCCTCTTGAATCACATGATCTATTAAAAAAACCGAATCAAAATGCGTTGCGTAGTTTTAAAGATAAAAGCATACATAGGGACAGACAGACAGGGAAGTGACTTTGTTTTATACTATGTAGTGATAGTGACAATACCGAGTTGCCTAGTAAGTACCTTTACCTACTTAGTGAGTTTAGGACGTAAGTATTATTCATATTCCTGGGGATTTATTTTCTCGCAGGAGGTATGAAAATTAGAGTAAAACGAAGTCTGTCTTCGTCTTGGGCGACTCGAACCTCTTCACTCAGGACTCTAAATAATTAACTTAAGACACCCTCGCTACGCTCGGGGTCCAATATGTCGCCCATCACGTAAGACTCACAGAACAGCAAGTAAGACTACGGTTTCCTGCCTTTTCGAGGAAAATTGTTTGACTGATTTTTGTGTGACGTTTTATTTGGTAGAATTATTGTTTAATATAATGACAAAAAAGGTTTGAAACATTTATTATTTGTCAAATCTTTCATTAGGCCAAAGAACTATTATAATCCTACCGCTTAAGAGTGCGCCTAATGCCATGAAAAAATCAGATTTCACCCGCGCTTCTTGCATCGCCCGCTATCATCTATAGTGCTTTGTTTAGAGTCGAAAATCGCATGACACAGTTCACGATGATGTTGGCTTCGAGCTCCAGCTTACATTTTTAGGTGACTTTTTATTTATTTATTCAAAATTTAAGCATGTAATAAAAAAAGTTATTGATTACTCGGCTAGAACATTAGTCTGGCTATGTAATTTGTCAAAAATAATTTGGTGTTGTCGCTGATAATTTTTCGAGCATTTGAAATAAAATGCTATTTTTTTAAGATGCAAAGTTTAATTGTTTTTCTAAAGAAACCATATTATTTTCCGAAATTCTACGCGATTACTCTGCTACTATAGGTTTTTTCTTTTCTTATGGTATTTTTTTTAACATGGATATTTATGTTCGTTACCTTTACACCACGTCTTAAAAAATACACCTTTCGCTTGATTTTGGCATTAGGCGCCCCCTTAACTTAGTCCTCGCCTGCGCGGTACAGGGGCGCCGGGGAGACGACGAAGCAGACGTGTCTTTGTCCTCATTCGAGGACTAAGTTGAGCGGTAGGATTATAGACGAATAAAGTTTCGTCGAATACCGTCACATTAAAGATTAGGTGTGAAACTTCGAGGAAATATCTATATAGTCACTATCGTGCAAATAAAGTGTCTGAGTCAAAACCCTGCCCAAGCTACGTATTGGGCAGGCTTTTTGTCACTCTTTAGAGGATCGCTTTAGGAACTAAATTGACTATATTACTGTTTCAAAGCGATGGAGATCTTGTATCAGCAACACTAAAACGTACCCTGGAGCTGACTGCGGGAGTGATCACAAGCTCTTGGTAGCGGAACTGTCTGTGAAACTTAAAAGGTGTTCAAGAAATTCAGTAAATCGCCAAGTTCGACCAACAGATCGACAGCTTGCTGTTTTCGAAGAATGTTTCCTGAATAACTCAGAAAACTTTAAGGTAGATGAGAATTTGGACGTAGATACAAATTGGACTAGTTTCAAAGACCTGCTACTCAATTCACGAAAAGAACTCCATTACCGGAACCGAGTCCCTGATTGTATGAGAAAGACTTGGATTACAAATGAGACTTAGCAGGTGATCAAAGAGAGGAAAGACCTAGTGGCAGCCAGAGGAGACTCTGAACGTACCCAGTATAAAGTCCTTTCAGCAAAGGTACAGCGTTTATGTCGCAGGGATTACAACCAATATCTTAATTCTATATGCCAGGATATTGAGGATCACACACAAACCTTGCACACAAGAGATCTGTTTCTGAAAGTAAAAAGCATTACCCGAGAGTTCAAGCCGAAAACTTGGGCTATTGAGGACAGTCAGGGGAAATTGCTGACAGAGATAGATAATGTTGCGGAGAGGTGGCGACTGTATTGCGAAAATCTTTACAAGGATCCTAAGAAAAATACTGGGCCATCGTTTCATTCAGAAGAACAACATAAAGAGCCTGAAATAATCAAATCTGAGGTTAGGAATGCCTTAAAAAGGCTGAAAGCAAATAAATCAGCAGGAACAGACGCTATTTTTGCTGAGGAGCTTAAACATCTAGGAGACGCAGGTATTAAAATTTTACTGGACTTGTGTAATCAGATTTGGAAAACCGGCAAATGGCCTAAGGACTGGAAAAGAATCACTTCTGATACCTCTGCACAAAAAGGGCTCCACGAAATCCTTTGAGAACTACCGGACAGTGGCGCTTATATCACACGCAAGGTAATGCTCTATGTAATTAATGGGCGGTTGCAATCATATCTGCACCGACAAATACCAAGTGAACAGGCTGGTTTTGTCAAAGGCCGGGGTACTAGAGAGCAAATAGTCAATATGAGGCAGTTGATAGAGAAAAGCCGGGAATTTAATGTTCCCATGTTCATGTGCTTTATTGACTATACGAAAGCGTTTGATTGTGTGAGATGGGAACCACTATGGACAATCCTTCAGGAAATGGGAGTACCTCCGCACTTAGTTCAACTGATCGCGAGCGTTCCACAATTTGTTATCAACGAGTCTTAACTTACTTTGGTCACATCGCCCGTAGGCAGCCCGATATTTTTGAGAAACTGGTTGTAGTTGGGAAAGTAGATGGCAAAAGACCACGTGGACGCTCACCTACCCGTTGGTTTGATCAGATTAAGTTGATAACCGGGCTTCCAGTTTCCAGTGGTCTGAAGAAAGCCGAAGATAGGGCGGAGTGGAAGCAACTCGTCACTTATTCCGTCAAGGCATTTCAAGACGGGCACGACCTTCAGTAATGAAGAGGACGAATAAGAAGAAGAAGGCGATTGCAAGCCGACTACTACGCCGCGCGACGTAGGTTCGGTTGCAAGCATTAATTAGGTGACAACGTCGAGATTCGAGAAAACGGGTCATTGTGAATTATTTAATGTAAATATCTAAGTCGGTGTGTATGACGGCGCTCGGATATCTTTACTACTTTCACTTAGGGACTGTGGCTCTGTAGATATTTGCTCGAAGGTATAAAACAAAAAATAGGTTAGGTTAGAACATGACAAACAATACACGAGTCGAACGAGCGATGCGAGCGTGGAAGTGCCAGAACCGAATCGCTTAAAAAAAGTAATCATCATTATTATCAGCAATACGAACGATTAGAAGCGGCTTGCATCCAACGTGACCTTAAAGTCACAATGAAACAAGTGGAACTAACTCTTAGTAAGTATCTCAAATATTTAGTGTTTAGTCGCAAATTTAGGCATTTTGTTTTCGCGAATAAAATTTATTTGCAATGCCCGTGTTAGGCCATGTTCTTATGTTTTTTACATAGTATTTACGTTCTCTGTTTTATTACGGATTTATGTGTTTCTATGAAAATTCGTAGGTCTATTCTAATTTGTTTTATTTTACTGTGTACAATTATACCGAGTTGCCTAGTGACTAAGAGTGACCTATATTTAGTGAGTTTATGACGTAAGTATTAATCATATTTCCGGGGTTTTATTTTCTCGCAGGAGGTATGAAAATTAGAGTGTGCACTACTAGAACCAACTCAGACTTGGTTCTAGTGGTGCACACTCTAATTTTCACGACTTGGTTCTAGTGGTGCACACTCTAATTTTCATGACTTGGTTCTAGTGGTGCACACTCTAATTTTCTTGACTTGGTTCTAGTGGCGCATACTCAAATTTTTATGACTTGGTTCTAGTGGTGCACACACTAATTTTCATGACTTGGTTCTAGTGGTGCACACTCTAATTTTCATGACTTGGTTCTAGTGGTGCACACTCTAATTTTCATGAATTGGTTCTAGTGGTGCACACTCTAATTTTCATGACTTGGTTCTAGTGGTGCACATTCTAATTTTCATGAATTGGTTCTAGTGGTGCACACTCTAATTTTTATGACTTGGTTCGAGTGGTGCACACACTAATTTTCATGACTTGGTTCTAGTGGTGCACACTCTAATTTTCATGACTTGGTTCTAGTGGTGCATACTCTAATTTTCATGACTTGGTTCTAGTGGTGCACACTCTAATTTTCATACCTCCTGCGAGAAAACCCCGCTGTCTTCGTGTTGGGCGATTTGAACCCCTCGCTTCACTCAGGACTCTGAATAATTAACCTAAAACACTCTCGCACAATTTCGAGTAATTTCGCTCACTTTTTGTCGCCCATTCAGTATTTCGTTTCGAATAAATTTTCGGTTAGTTCAAATTAATAGACACTCGATTAAGAACTACCCAAAATTTAATTGTCAGGGTAGAAAATTGTAACAATGGATTTTTTATACAAGATAACAGGTAGGTAATACTTCTTGGTTTTATTTGAATCCGAAGTCTTATTGGTTTCCACTCAGGCAGGTAATAGCTCGTCAGTCTCTTACAACAAATGTTCACGAACTAGATCAAAGGCATTTTTTTAAATTGAATTCAATCCATATAGAATTCCTAAGTACGTAAAACATAACGCTCTTAAAAGTATAAAAACAATGTTAATGCTGTTTGATATAAATCGATCAAGCGTCAGTTGTACTGAAACTTGATGGTTCTGTATTTTATTTTACAAGAACATATACAATACAACAACATTTTATTGACATCACAATAATTATTTGTTGCAAAAAATAGTATGACCGACTTCACCCGTGTACAGAATTCGCGAATATTTCGGACGGATCGATGTAGCATTCTTCACATTATTGTTGATTTATCAAAAATGGCTCAGCCGATTTCGATAAAATTTAAATGGGACCAATTTCGAAGTATATTCTTCCCAATAAAAAAATTACTATTGAAAAATATATACAATATATTACACCGGTCAACAAAAAAAAAATTTTTTTTTGCGCATGGGTTTTACCTAATATATTTTGATTATATAAGCAAATCTATATAAAAAATTGCGATTACAGAATGAAAATATTTGCTTTTTAAGAAGTTATAGCATTTTGTATTTTCACGCCTGATCAATGTATGACAGTATTAAAATGCTATTAACTGCAATTAAATATATGGAATACAAGTGGGAAGTTATTGGGGACTTCAAGATGGTGTGTTTTTTGACCGGAATGCAAGGTGGGTATACTAAATACTCCTGTTATCTTTGCCTGTGGGATAGTAGAAATGATGCCGCTCATTACCGTCAAAAACATTGGCCTGTACGTACTGTGTATGAAGTGGGAAAATGCAATATTAAATGAGAGGCAATTGTCGATCTTAAAACTATGTTAATGCCGCCATTGCATATTAAATTGGGTCTGATTAAACAATTTGTAAAGGCTCTTAATCATAAGTCCGAAGCTTTCAAATATTTGAAGAGTTTTTTCCAAAGCTTTCAGAGGCGAAAATTAAAGCTGGAATCTTTGTAGGCCCTCAAATAAAAAAAATCATGGATTGTGATATTTTCCCGGACTTACTTAGCAATGAGGAGAAAAATGCCTGGAACAGTTTTAAGGCAGTAGTTCATGGTTTTCTTGGAAACCATAGAGCTGAAAATTATGACGAGCTGATCACTGACATGATTACAAATTTTTCGGATGTAGAATGTCTTTAAAGATGCACATGTTACATTCTCATTTGGATAAATTTAAAAATAATATGGGAGCTTATTCGGAAGAGCAAGGGGAACGCTTCTATCAAGATATAAAGGAATTTGAGAGACGTTACCAAGGCCAGTATACCGAAAGCATGATGGAGGACTATATTTGGGGGTTAATAAGAGAAACTTCTAGTGAACATGAAAGGAAAAGTAAAACTGTTCATTTTTAAACGTTTGGACTTTATTTTAAAATTTCTATTGTAAGAATGAACCATAAATGGATGTTTGGTATCTTTTATACTCTATAAAATTTAACTTGATCTCTGCGACAGTTACATATTGACATATTTAGAGTTGGGATAGTGGTGGAAAAAATCGATTTTCAAACAATGTTGTAATGAAATCGAATGAGTAGTTGAAGGTGAGAAATTGGATTTTATTTACTTACTATTATTCAAGATCAAGTATGTACACATGTAAATAATGTTATGATATTAATTAAATACTCATAATAATGTAACGATAGTATTTATCGACGTTTTTCACTATTATCGATGCTAATGTAACAAATAATTGGGTTTAATTTAATTACACATGTAAAAAATGTTATGATATTAAAATATACAATAAAATTAATGATAAATTAAGTTTTATTCAAAATATCGTCAGTATAAACTATCGATATTTTAATTAAAACTCTATCTAAAACTCTGTGGTCACGATCATTCGTCGCCCATCACTAATCGGCATGCCCATAAAGTATGACATTGACAAGTACTGTCTGTACTATTAAGAAATTCAGGACTTCATAAGCGTGATTTTTCTGACAGCTGTCGCAGAGATCATGTTAAATTTTATAGAGTATAATAAATTATCTCTATGTCTATTTCTTATGTATTTTCATTTATTTGAATTTTCCGTTTTTCACGCATAAAAACAAATTCAGAACTATTTTTTGTTATTTTTCTTATTTCTAGGTATAAAAGGAATAAAAATTAGGTATGTATAACCCGTGCGCAAAAATGTTGTAGACCGGTGTTATATACGCGTCGAATTGAGTACTTCCTCCGGTTCGTCGTACGTCGTCGATGTACGAGTACGAGGTGTCTATGCGTTCCGGAGATGTGGTTTTATTGCAAATATGTAAATCCATTTTCTGACTCGAACGAATTCAAAGTGAGTGAAATATCATTTAATTAAAAGAACTTCTTATGCATATGCTTAAACAGGTTTATAATTATTTTAACAAAGTGTTTGTACAGAACCCCTGATGTGCGAGCCTGACTCGCACTTGTCCTGTTTTTTTTTATAAATGCATTGTCATCGGTCAATCTGAAAGAAAAGCTGATCGCTCAAAGTCTGAGCTAAGGGGTTGGTTACAAGCAAGCAAGCAAGCAAACATACAGGTGAAACTAATAAAAGCGTGTTAAAAATACCTATCATTGCGTACACAGAGAAGATATCATTGTAACTACAATGACAATGAATAACATGAAGAACAATTTATGTGTCACCTATCCTTAGTATGAGGCTTTCTTTAATTTTTGGAGCACGGATCCCTATATTTGGACTTAAGTAATGTTTTAAAAAACAATGAGCACTAAAACTACGAGCATGTCGTGCCTTTAAAATATTGTCGTGACGATCAATTTATATGAAACAGTACTGAATAAAGTGAATAAGTATTGCTTTTTTCTGATAACATTGTGTCGACAACTAGGCCATTGTTTCGCTAATGTAATAATACACGCAATTGTTTAGATATAAAACTTCCAGAGGCATATCCAACAGCATCAGTTGATTTATTTTTCGAGAGTTATGGGTTGGTTCCATAGTAAAAGTTGGAATTATGAGTACAATATCATGGAGTAATATGTCGTTGTATAAAGAGTGATCCTGTGTACACCCGCCAGCCAAAATCATGGCTAATGATGATCGATAAAGAATTCTTTATCGACAAAATAAACTTGAGAAGTATTTGTTTTATATTCGCGAATTTAATTCGTAATAATATTTTTATATCACTTATGATGTTATAGCTATAATAACACAAAGTTTAAGGTTTTAAGGTTAGTATTGGAAGGAAATTCTGGAAAACTTCGCTAGGCACGTTACGCGCGTGTTTTCTTAAAGAATCACTTTCAAGGTTGGTATGGTTAACCTACGAGAAGAGAAGAAGAACTTTTACTCGCGGTTTCGCTCGCGTGATACCTATCTTAAGTTTTGTTGGCACAAAACTTCATCCGCACAAAACTTCATCCACACAAAACTTCATCCGCACAAAACTTCATCCGCACAAAACTTCATCCGCACAAAACTTTATCCGCAGCTTGTAGCTAACATCACAGATGCCAAGTTGTATGATTCGGCCTATATTAGTATACTAGTTTACCCGCGGCTTCACCCGCATGATATTTTGATTTTAGACGCAATATCATTATAATTTATAGCCCATGTGTTATTCTGATATATAAGCTATTAGTATTGCAAAGTTTCATCTCAATCCGTTCAGTAGTTTTTGCGTGAAAGAGTAACAAACATCCATACATCCATCCATCCATCCTCACAAACTTTCGCGTTTATAATATTAGTAGGATATACATTTTGTTGATGTAATCGACTAACTAATTATGTGTCGTAAGTCTGTGTAAGCTGGTAAGTACTTACGTCTGTGAATTTGTGTTACCATGTGATCTAACCTTGCTTAAACAATAAAGCTTTAAACTAAGATATTGTTATTCAAAGTTTTCTCTATAAGAGATACTGATTTTTGAACAGAATTTTAAACATCTAGTTTATTTAGGATATCTACGTAATAATATTATTGGTATAGGCTACCTATACTTTACCTAAATGTTTCAATTTTCAAAGGTATCATAAGTAACGTAAGGATTAATAAAAGGAATATTTATTGTAGTAAGTATGTAGGTAGAGTATTTAGAATATAGAAGACGGTCGGATTGTTCCAAAGAAGAAGAAAATATTTTCTTTCCACAAGTCTTATAGATACTGATTAAGTAGGTACTAACACCATTTCAGAAGTACTTTTACTTAAAAGTTCAATTTAAATTCTAACTAATTCTATTTCTTTTAAATTATTCACGTGAATCGGGAAAAATTGGTCACGTGAATGCAGAATTCCACGGAGCGCCCGAAACAAACCAGTTTTGTGAAAGTTGTTATTAAACTAACGAAATAGTGGGTTTTGTATTACTAAACAGATGATGGCACCAGGCAGCGCAGGGGTCAATTGCCCCATGGCCTCGGGCACAAAATAATTTATAAACAGAAGTTAAGTTCCATACAATGCGCGCTCGAATCGAGCAATTCATACATAATATATGAATCAGAATCATTTATTGACGCATCTAACATCATGCTCAGAAAAAAAAGCCAAGTCGAAGGCCACCAAGTATGCTTCAAAATCAAGTTAGTACATGAACTTAAATAAATAGAGTGGACCGGGTATTTTTAAAATGATATGGCAATATTACTATCGTAATAAGCGTGAGTATAGAATAGACCATTCTAGGAACTTTCTCTAAAAAATATTTTGAACACTGTGGGATTTTAACTTTTTGAGAAATGACGGATTTTTTTTTTTAATTTGCTCGCAGCGCAAAGGTCATCTACCTCATTTCTCGTTAATGGTAAGAAATTCTAATAATTTCACATTAAGTGACTTACTGGTTTAAAGCAGCTCTCACAAATGGCGTTTCCAACAATGTAGTAGTTGGTCAAAATGACAAACACTTTCACTAATTCGGCGCCTTTGCAGAGAGCGTTTTAGCTTAATTGGACAAAGCATCTAGGCCGGAGTCCCAGAGGATGCAGGTTCAAATCCTCGTAAATTTTTAAAATGTTCACAAAAAGAAAGTTTCTATACACGTGTGAAGCACGATAAAAATAATTTCAACTTATTTACTTTAAGTCACTTTCAGTTAAAGTGACATAAAGTAAATAAGTTGAAATTATTTTAATCTTTCATTATTATTTGGGTTAGTCAGAAAAAAATCCAAGTCGATGGGGTTAGTATACTCGGACTGCCTCGGTGGCTTAGTGGTTAGTGACTCTGACTACTGAGGCAAAGAGGCGTGGGTTCGATTCCCACCCAGGGCAAGCATTTATGTGATGAGCATAAATGTTTGTTCTGTGTCTGGTTGTTATTAGCAATTATCTAAGTATGTATTTAAAAACGTTTAGTTTATTATAATTATATTTATTTTTGTTCGGAACCTTACAGCTACGTTACAGAAATAGATTAGAAAATATTTGTTGACGGTGATATGTTGTAACATTTGTTGATAAGTAATGTATACAAGTTTTTACCCGCGGCTTCGCCCGCATACGCAATATATCATTATAATATTATATGCCTATGCCTATGTGTTCGTATGTGTGTGTATAAGCTATATTATTGCAAAGTTTCATCTCAATCCGTTCAGTAGTTTTTGCGTGAAAGAGTAACAAACATCCATCCATCCATCCATCCTCACAAACTTTCGCGTTTATAATATTAAGTAGGAAGTAGGATAGGATGAAGTATATCAGTCTCTGGCAGCCATATGACGAGCTTTGCTTAGTTTTGGGGTCAAAGATCGTGTTTAAGATGTCCCCTAATATTTATTTATCTATACATAAGCTTGACTTCTGTTATAATGGTATTTTGTGGCTTGGTTTAGAAAGGCTTACGACATTCCCCTTGGCTGGCCTCGAGAAAACTGTTGCCTTAGTTTCGTTATGAGGTAGAATAAAAGATAAACTGACACGCTGATATGTTTTTTAACCGACTTCAAAAACGAGGTTCTTAATTCGCCATGTTAGGTACGCGATTACTCCGCCAATTTCGACGATTTTTTTTTTGTTTCATAAGTGGCATTTAAAATCAAAATCGTATGTGTCATTTTTGAAAAATCAACAATGATTTATATATCACTACGTTGATCACAGATATCTATAAACGTTGCTGATACATCGATTTTTTTTTCGTTTCGTTCGATTCGTGGGAACTATTCGAATTCTGTACACGGTTGAAGTCACAGGTTGAAGTCTGTTGTGCCATTTGTAATTTTATGATAAACAAATGCTTCATGAAGTCTTTGGAAATTCATATATAGTTTTTGAGACGAAATGTTTTAGTTGCCAATAGGCATATAAAATCTTTTTTTTAAGTCAAGTGTTAGTTGCATTCTTGTGAAAAATATATGTTGTAAGTGCTATAGTAATAGCACTGACCGTTTGTAGTAGAGAGAGCATTTTAATCGTAATTTTATGAAACTTTAATGTGTACAGTAGGTAATTAAACTGTTTACTTTTGTTACGCTTTACAAAAGTAAACAGTTTAATTCCCGACATTCGATACATGCGTCATAATTAAAAAGTACCCTCTATATATTATGGACTTTTTCTACTCATGTTCATGAGTAATAATGCACGAAAAGTACGTGTATCATCATCATCATCACCACATAGTATAAAACAAAGTCGCTTCCCTGTCTGTCCCTATGTTTGCTTATATCTTTAAAACTACGCAACGGATTTTGATTCGGTTTTTTTATAGATAGAGTGATTCAAAAGGAAGGTGTATATGTACCTATAATGCATCTATGCGAAGCCGGGGCGGGTCGCTTGTAGAGTACCTATAAAACAATCGCCTTCACAGTTCACGACTTCCTTTCTGCACCTTGCAACGTGTTAATTATTCACGTACCTACATCATTAATAACGAGCACCGTGTGTCAAATCCTTTTTCTTAACCGCAAAATGCATGTTTACAAAACATGTGCAATGTTGCGCATAATATGAATAAGTGATTTAATTTCCTCTGTGAATAATAATAGTGAAATTATTATGATACGAGTATACCTACCATTACATATTAACCCTTATTACATGAAATGTCAATTAAAAATAAAAAAATATGATGAAATAGCAAAATAAACACATATAAAGAAAAAAATAACAAAAAAAAATTGAGTAAAAAAGTAGGTATTTGGGAAAATAAACATGTATCATTTTTGATACATCATGCATTTAAGATCTGAGAGGTAATGAAGCTGGTATATAATTGAGACTATGTTTTAAATTAAAAAACAAATTTAGGACATTTATTTATAAACAAAGATTACATGTGAAATTTACTAGAGCAATCAGTTTTTTTTTCACCTTGGGTTGACTTTACATTTTTCACACATAATGCTACTGAGAAGCTTTACATCCTGCCATCATACCGACACCGCATTTGGTGGTCCCGTTTAATTTGCTTATTTTATTTTCTTTATTTTATTATGTTTTTCGATTGCAAAACTACTTGGGTTTTTTTTCCATTATGGACTGGTTCCTCAGCAATGTTGTTGTTGCTTGGTTGACTTCTAGATGGTTGAATGGTTCGGTATATGTTCGGATCTAAATTCATTATTTATTTTGGGTTTTTCTCTTTTTTAGAGCAAACTTTACTTGGTCAGCTCCTGAAACTGGGCCTGAAAGTGATGAAAAAGCTTCATATACCACTTTCTATTTTTCATACGGATCCTGAACCTACCCTAATACGAATTCATAAGATCCACTATGCCTATGTGTGCATTGTAGTCTCTTACGATTATTAGGCAAGGTATATAAGCTTTTTCCTTTTTTCAGTGTTATCATATCTTTCGACTGTTGAAACTGGCTCAGCAGTTATGTAAGTAGACATCGAAGTCACTTATTTGTTGTCTTTCCAACTTACAAGTGACGACGTCATCATAAGTTGTAACATATTCTTCAAAAGTACGTAATTGCCATCTCTTGTTGATTTGTCGGTAGTTTGCAGATTTTCCCTGAATGATTTATCTGAACTGTTTCTAAGCATAAAATTCTTTTTTTTTGCCATGTAGTACATAAGAGGCAGTTGAATGTGTAAAAGTTGTTGTAGTACACAATGTGTTTCATCTTTCGTTGGAGTCCATGTTACAGTTTTATCCAGGATGCTGTTTACACTTGGCAAAGATACCTCAATCAATGGGGATCACTTGTATCTGGGCCTGGTTCAAGCTCCTGATCTTATTGGTTGTCGTCTTATAATACTGCTTGAAGTTGTTGTCGAGTCATACATTCTTCGAGATCATCTTCATCTTGCTCAGTTCCATCTTCTGAGAGGTAACCGTCATGTTAATGTCTCAAATGATGCTCAACATATCTGTCAGTAACATATTTTCGAGCCATCTTACAAGAGAAAAAAATACAAAATGCTCATACCCTCACGCGAGCAAAAGTACAGCTAAACCAAGTCATAAATGCATAATGTCTCATTTTCGACACAAACTAAAAAAAAACACTTATCCCATGGAATATATGAAATTCTTATGAAAATAACAACGCACTTTCTTATAATAATTTAATTTTTCGATCTCCGCACGCTTCACGGTTTCTTCAATATTAACAGATATTTTTGTTGAATTTACTAACCACGAAACCGTAACAGCTGTTAGTGAACAATGTCATATTTTTGCCAAAATAGCGGACCAATCAAAATATATATTTTCGTCCAAAAATTACTGATCTTGCCATATAAACATCTTAGCCAAAGGTAACCTAAACAAATTAGGTTATAGAATGAGTTCAAGTCGTTGTATCAATTTTGATACAACATGCATTGAAAGGTTAAGTTGCAATTTTAAACAGATAGGGTAGATGCACCGGTTATGGCCATCTTAATGTATTTTGGCCACTTTGATTTTTAATGAAGGCGTAGACAATTTCAATGTTAAAATGATATTTTAAACAAATTTTCAAAATATTGCCGCTGGCACAAACGGTATTTATGCTGTTGCTGTTATAATTTATGTTGCTTGCTGGCCAAAACCGGAGCAGTGGCCACAATCGGTGCATCTACTGCACGTCGTTTATGATAAGGAGGGCAGAACGGATATACCAATAAATATTTTACAACGCCCGTCTGATAAAATATGTCTTATCAAAAATCAATCAGTAGGTTCAGCCGAAATGCCTCACTTTCCGTGTTTCCTACAACCGCTGAATCATTTCATTTACTCTTGTTATCTATACGTTAATATTTGGTTAGGACTTCCTCATCGGAAACTTTACTCGAAGTAGGTAAAATAGGGGTTATCATCGGTGAATCAGTAAATATGTGACTCAGTGCACGAATGGCTTTGTGAATTGAAAGTATTGAACGATTTTACAATTAGGTACGTAAATGCGAAACAAACAACAACATGACTGTACCTATATCTATAGGGCGAATCATACAAGTCAGCGTGCGGCGCAATATCCGATCAACGCGAAGCTTTATGTGAGCTTCAGCAAGGATTGGATATTGCGCAGCTTGTAGCTAACTTCACATCCGCCGACTTGTGTGATTCGGCCCATACCTACAATACTAAGTAGGTGAAATTAAAAAAGAAATTAACACAAGACTTTAACCCTAGAAGCCCAATCATATTTTTAAAGCCATAAAGCCCAATCATACGTCAAATTGACGTGTAATATTAAAAGTCATTATATTTGTTTGTTTTATATTCTATATACCAAATTTTTAAATTATTCAGCTTAAATATAGTTTAATAAAATATAAAAACGTAAATTTAAATCAAATAGTTATTTATTGATACTTTTATAAACAAATATTAGGGAACTATAGTAAAATCACACAAAAATTGTAATCGTCTTAGTTATTTCTTGATACTTATAAAATTAATGTAAAAATCAATCTTATTTAAACATTTTTCAGAAAACAAATCAACTCTCTTTGATATAAAAACAGTTAAAAACAATTATTCAGTAATTATATACAGTTTTGACATATGTCAATATCGTGTCCTCCGCATTTTGCTTTTTTACATTTGAAGCACAGTGTTTTTGTCATCCACCTTTTTTACAGGTACAACACCCACAGTAGCGTCCTTCGTTTTGTTTTGGATCATCACATGTAACTGTTGCTGATGTTTCTGGCACGGTTTTCAACACATTTTCTATTTTTCCACGTAAAATTTTCACAAAGTTGGTGTTTCCAGACGTTTTTGCATCAGAGTCAATTCTGTGCTCAATTTTTGCACTCCCTACGGCTCAAGGTCAACATATTGTGGCAGTGACTTATGAATTCACATAATCCATGTTTAGCATCCCTTACAAAACTGCCTAATCGAATAAAAGCCTGATGTAACTTGATGATTCTGTGAAGTGAAGTCGATGGTGTTTCTTCAAGATTTGGTGACTCTGGAGACGGGACAGGGCTTTCAAGGTCCTCATTTCTAGTTGCTGAACTGCATTACCAATAAAGTTTACCATTTTTTTTTCACTATCAGTCCTGATATCATCTTGAGGAACAAAATCTTGAGGGTGACATCAGCGGGAGAAAAATCATCTTCATGTTCCAAGTGACGCAATTTCGTCTGGATTTAGGTATCTATAAGACGCCATTAGTATTTTATTTCCTAAAAATGACATATTTAGTAATAACATCAAATGCAACAGTACGACAAGCAAAAAAACAACTATACGGCAAACTTATAACAATCGCAAAACTTACACAAAGCCCAATTATACGTCAGATTGACGTGCATCATTGTGATTACAATTAATTGGAGGCACTCACCGAAGCGACACAGCCTTCTTCTGTTAGGTTTCGATGGGCACTAGGTTGGTTTGGAAGGTCGTGACGATTCAACAAAGTTTGCAAAAGATATAGCGATTTTTTGTCGGCGTGTACTTCAAAACGACGTACATTGGGCTTCTAGGGTTAATTCAGTGTTTCGTTGCCTTTTACAAAGTGTATAGACTTTTAGACGTGATATGCACATCACTATGGACATTTTTTAATATGGTACCAACCGCGAAATTATGAAAAAATCAGTTGTTCCATACAAACAGTTGATTGACTCCCCACTAATGTATTAACTATTAAACCTGATTTTTTTATAAATAAATAAATAAAATAAAATTCATTTATTTCGGGCTACAAGGCCCATAGAAAAACAATACACATCAATTAAATTAATAAAATTACGCCTGAATCCATTTTAGTAATTGTGACCACTGCTTCCTAAAATAGAAGCAGTGGGCAAATATTACGTTAATAATGGCATTTCCAGATTTAGAGAGCGTATCTCTAAACCTGGCAACGCGATGTCGGATCAGAGCGTCAAGAGCCGGCACGCGGGCCTCAGCGAACATTGTGGAGGCGCTGCACCACCTCGGCAGACGAAACATAATGCGAAATGAGTCATTGTACTGCACCTTAAACGTGCGATAACTCTCGACTTTGTACTGAGACCATAGCTGCGGTGTATAAAGTGCAGTACAATAAGTCTTGAAGAGCAAGATTTTTGCCCCCCGAGAGCAGCCACTGAACTTCCTGGCTAACATATTCGCCCGAACGGCAAGAGAGCGTCTCTCCCTGTCAAGGTCATGGTCATCGGCGATTTATAATTGACCGAAGCTAAACGAAGGTATTTGCTTCAACTCGACGATTTTGCTTTCGTCTCTCCGGATGTTTAGTAATTTTAACTTGATGCACTTTATTTTTAAAGGTGCGAGACATACCTAGGTAGGTATAGGATTTCATTTTGCATTGCCGAACTACCGGTTAGGTTGGTATGATACGATCCGTTGTGTGTTGTTTACACGATCGCTTCTTTGATGTGATTCAAGGTCGACGCCATTCATAAGGTAACAAATAAAGAGCAGCTGAATCGAAACATCTGTTCTAACAAACAATACTATAATAAATTATCTTCTTGCTCTACACAGGCACGTGTCTTGTATGAACACATTTACATCTTGAAGGAAATAATTATTTTTCGCCAAAGATGGCATTTACCCGACATCAACTGTGTACAGAATTCGAATACCTACTTAGCTCGTACGAATCGATGTGTCATCCACGTAGTAGTTCTTACATTATTTTTGATTTTTCAAATATTCAAAGGCTCTATACGAGTACTTAGCTCGTACGAATCGATGTCATCCACATAGTAGTTCTTACATTATTTTGGATTTTTCAAAAACAGCTCAACCGATTTTGATAAATTTTAAATGAGATCACCTTGGGAGTTAGTATACCCTTCGATCTAAAAAGAGTTTTTTTTTTGGTTCACAATTGGCGAAAATACCGATGCAGGTTGTAGGTATGAGGTTCATAAAAAAAAAAATATTGTACATGAAGACGAACATAGTACCTCCTCCTTTTTGGAAGTCGGCAAAAAGAGATTCTCGATTTGGCTGTATATTTTTTTTGTGTTTGTGGTCACCATCATCATCGGTCATCAGTATGCTGAGTGTGAGTTTTGTCGTAAACATGACTCGCTCTTCGGAGAGAGCGTAAGCATGTAATTTGTATGAAGAAATGTACAGCGCCACTAGCGGCGCGTTTTTGAAACACAACAAGTTCATACAAATAACATGCTTACGCGTTCGCCGAAGAGCGCGTCATGTTTACGACAAAACTCACACTCAGCATACAGTCCGCTGTGATAAGTGCCCTGCCCACTGCCATTTCAACTTAGCACCACTGAGCTATGTAGGTAACTTTGGTTCTTTTACGGATATCCTTCTTTCTAATTCGATCTCGCACAGAAACTCCAAGCATAACTCATTCGTAAATCCCTGAGATCTTATTAATAGGGCCTACAGTGGAAGACAACATGCTTAATTTAATAGCCTTTCAATCACAAATGTTCGTATAGGCCGGGTGGCTAGCCCTGGAGTTGTTAAGCCGCCCGAAGGCCTCTGACATGAACGGTTAAAACAACTGGGACCTACAATTTAACGTGTCGTCCAAACCACGGTAGCGCTCAGTTGTAAATGTCACCCGCGTTCACCCATATATCTGCTCTTTGTAACTTTCAATTTCCACATAGGTACACCGTAGATTACCCGTGTAGGGGAGCGGGGGGCTAGTTGTAACAATTTTTAGTTTTTTCGCTGGGGAAATCTAAATATTGAGTATTTACATGATGAAGCACTTTTACATGAGAGTACGAGTACATTTATTTAAGTATCAATTAAAATGATAATTTGGCTTAAACTGATAACAAATGCTTGTATAAATTATTTTTTTGTGATAGTAGTAGCGTGTTACAAATTACCCCGTTCTTGGGGTAAGTTATAAATGGCATGGGGCAAGTAACAATATAATAAAACATTATAATATATTATTAATATAATTTTTAGGCATTTATTGCAAATCAAATTGAAAAATATTACCTACTGATAAGCTATTTATTACAAATTAGTGAGGTTAACAGTGATTCATTATCATTATTTTTAGAGATCTATCTAATTCTTTGTGTCTATTCAGATTAAAAAAAAACATTTCTATCAACATTTAAAATAATTGCCAAGGGCTTAATCTAAGTTTTGGTCATTAAAATCGAATAGTTTTAAAAATTACTTAAATTAAATGGCTCCTCTAAACATTTGCTGGTTAAAATATCATCACTAGCCAGTTTTAAAACGTAATAATCAACGTGGCGAGCTAGTTTAGCTTCAATTAATAACATATTAAATGCAAATTCGGTTTTCATCAGAATCACAGTTTGCACAAATATATGATTCAGGATTGCCTCTTACAGATTTGCTGTTTGTCCTTAACTTGTAAATCAAACATTCATGCCAGTATTCTCCGTCAGATCTACGGTATTTTTTCTCCGCAAATAAAACAGAACCACTCGTCTGTTTCTGAATATCATTAATCATTAAACATTATTTTCTTCACTTTATAAATATTTTGTTTTTTGATAGATTTCCTCTACCCTTTACCTTATTTTTTCTTTGCTTTTTTCTTTATCGTCTTCTTTTTGTCTCTTTTCATTTCTTTTTTTTCAAATTTGTTTCCTAATTTTTTTCTATGGCTTCTGGATTTAACGGATTTTTAATCAATCAATAGAACGGATTTTCGTTTGCGTCCACCTTTGTTAGATGTTTTCCTAGGCTCCAGGTGGTGGTCTGATTTTTGAGAGCAAAAAATCTATTGATTTATTTTGGATGCCTATCTTGGAACTGGTTCACTAGATTTTCACCTGTCAGCTGGTTAATAACATCAGTGACGCTTATATCCAACTGGGAAGCAGATCGTTGCAATTCGGGATCTTCGAGATCAAATGTGTCGAGATCTTTTTCAAAAAAAAACGGACAAGTGCGAGTCAGGCTCGCACACCGAGGGTTCCGTACAAATACATTGTTAAAATAATTAAAAATCTGTTTTAGCATGTGCTAATGAAGTTATTTTATATGATACCTTAATACGATTTACTCACTTTGAATTTTGAACCCATATTTTTTGAATTTTGAGGCCCTATTTTTTGTGATTCAAATAAAAATGTACTATTTTCAGATTTATTCCTATATGTGTAATTTAAGACAATGCTTCTAGCCAAATTTCATAGTTCTATGTCAACGGGAAGTACCCTCCCAAGTAGCACACTAGTGAATTTTGCGACTTATATTATAGCTCTAAGTTGCAAATTAGTTGTATTACAGTGTTTGATAAAACCTTTAGCTTCAAACACAACTCATATTTGTATATGAGTACTTCTTGTCGCTCGTAGTTTCATAGGAAAGATTTTTGTTTCTGCTTTGTTTCCTACGGTAGCATAAAACCGATTTTATTACCTAAAGTACCATACAGGTTTTAATTTCCACTTATACAGAAGTATTGGTTGTATATAAGGTCTCTAAATCACATATATGCAACTCCTAAATCTAAGCGCTATTGTACTCTTATTTGGCACTTTTAGTTCTAAATAAGTAATACAATAGAGGAATATATCTCTTGTAGTAGCTAAAGGTATCATTTTGCAGCTCTTATGAAACCTGTTATACTTGCAGCTTTAAGGGCTAGTGTACTCTGCCACGCCACTTCAACGCGTAACTAAGTTTCTATAGGGGTTCTGGAAAACCAAAAGTAGCAATTTTAACTTATTTGAAACCACTAAAGATCTAACAGTTTCAAAATTAGGTATTATATATTATTATAACTATTGCTACTATAATAACGCATACGTGTATATATATTGTTTAAGCTGTTGTCTTACGCTCACTTTGTGATAGAATTAATGATTTAGGCCTATCAAAGTACTAAAACATCAGGACCTTTATAAAAATGAATACCATAACATGAAAAAAAGTAAAACGAAGTGGTACTTGGCTTTTTTGTCAATTTTGGGACCCCTAATCCACAGGGACCCCTAATCCACAGGCACTGGGAGATCTACAAAAGATAAAATAATTACTATTGGTAATAAGATCCACTGCTTTGCCACTCGCAAGAAATAAATAAGTGATTTTTACATCTTGTAGGTGCAAATGGAGCATAAATTAGTGGTATTAAGAACTATAAGATTTCTTTACGTCGCCATGTTTAGAAAATGGAGACCTTGAAAATGTTTTGTTTTGAACATGATTTTTATCACACTGATGCTTAAACACAGAGTTTTGATAGTTATGATTGATGTACTTTAACATCATACTTAACCTAAAACTATTATATCAGGTTTTTAACAGTTTTACTTTTCAATGGTATTACTTCGTTTATTAATTTAGCACAGTATTTTTAATATTTCTTGATCAAATCGAAGGCCCGTTGAAATTTACAAAGAAAACAATGTATACTTTCACAGTAACAAAACAATCGCAATGACTTTTGTGATATTTCAATGCAGGGAAGCAAATACAATATTATGTATTAAGTTTTAATTAAGGTATAATATGCACTATGGCCGAGCCAATCTCAATCTATACCGTCCGTAACACAAAATACAATTTTACAGCTATTGCGGACTGTCGCTACTCTGAATAAATTTGACATATCATTTATCACTCAATGACCGAGCGCGTTGAATGAACGAACGCACTATTGTTCAATGAATCGTTCACTGCGCACATTTTTCACTCATAGTTCTAATTGCCACTCACGGTGATCTTGAGACCTGCTTTAGATTCCATTTGGAACTAAAAATAAGCTGCAATTGTTCTCCACTTGGTTCTATAATGTTTGCATAAGGGTTCTCTCCACCTATATAGAACTTCATAATGGTTGTAAATTTCACCCAAGTCTGCAAGTAGATATAATATACGAGCTATTTGCCACTATTTGTGCTACTTGGGCTGTAGGTTTTGATTTTTGTGAGTATCGAAATATGCGGTTTTTACGACATAAACGGCTCTAACTTTTTTAAACGATAACTGAGAAGTTTTTCTTTTACGCAACTGCAAGAGATCATAGATATACGTGTATCGTTTAAATTTCAACTCGATATCTTTACGCGTTCCTGAGATAAAGAGTCTTGACATACACACAGACGGACAGACGGACAGACGGACAACAAATTGATCCTATAATCCTATAAGGGTTCCGTTTTTTCCTTTTGAGGTACGGAACCCTAAAAACAAAAAAAAATGTCAAGAGGCAAGTTGTAACATGTTACAATTTGCCCCGAAGTTTCGCTTCAACTAGCCCTGCGACAAAATTTTTAACATTTTTGTTTGTTCAAAAAAAGTTTATGTTATTGACAAATGAAAGTCTTTGTATATTATAGCTTGATATATTCACTACACAAATTGGTAAGTAAATATTTTTTTCAAAAATAATTTGCTGTAACTTGGAATCATGTTTTACGAATTTAATTTTATTATGTTACCTTGACAAAATGATGCCTCTGATCACGACCACCCTGTAAGCTCTCGTGAGCCTCACTGGCTCCGCATGCGTCATAGATTTCGTTATAAGGAGCAGATTAAGGTGTAAATTGAAAACAAAATATTCAAAACCTGCCAGATAATTAAGCTGTTACTACTTACCCCTGATAAGACTAACCCCCCACTCCCCTACTTACATAATATTGAGATTAATTAATACTCATATAAAGCTGTATACCTACTTATCTCTTGTAAGATAACTAAGCAGTAAACTTTATGTCTTTAGTAGATATAAAACTTATAACTAATCTAGATTAAACACGTGGATAGTGTTGTTACACAATTGGTTCCACAGAAAAATGTTGTATACGTACATATCTTAACGCTTAATTGAAATATTTAATTTAATAATACAACAATAATCTGCATTCTATTATTGTAGGTACTAGCTGACCCGGCAAACTTCGTTTCACACAATATCTTTATAAATTATAGCCTATGTGTTATTCTGATGTACCTATAAGCATTACAATTGCAGTTTCATTTCAATCCGTTCAGTAGTTTTTTGCGTTAAGAAGAACAAACATTCATACATACGTTCACGTTCATAATATACGTTCATATTAGTAGGATATTTCGTGTTCAACTGGCAATAATTTTAATATTAAGTGTCCCACAGACAGCTGCGGCTGTCAGCCATTATTGTTAAGTACCTATTAGGCCGATGTTGCTTTGCAAAGAGCTGGGACTAAGCTAAGTATTTCGTTCAAATCTACTTATTATTTATTTATTATTATGACCAAATTCTTCCATGAAGCCAACCCAAAAATTGTGAAACTTTTTTCATCTGTTTTTTTTTTGCAATTCCGGTATTGGTCCCATAGTGGTTCATAATGATTAAAATACAGGGCTAACCAGAACTTATGTACTAAGCCAAAAGGGGTCATTAAGACCACCATTACGAACATATTTTACTATGAGGCCAATTCAAAAATTGCGAAAAAAAATTATGCAGTTTCATACATTTTGTCGATTCCGAGTTGCAATTTTGTACTTTTGTATAGGACAGTAGAATTTTTTTTTCTTGAATTCTAAGTTGGCCCCATAGTAAAAGTTGTTCGTAATGGTGGTCTTAATCACGCCCTTTCGGCTTAGTACACCATTTCTGGATAACCCTGTATACTCTTCATTATGAACCACTTTTACTAGGTATAGGATCAATGCCGATTGATACCGAATGCTGATGAATTCGTAACCCCCTTTAGGCTTAGTAAGCAGGGTACAGGGTAAGCAGATAACCCTGTATACCTCGACAGTTCTTTGCCACTTTTTTTCACTTTGCAAAGCAACAACCTGTAGGTATGGAATAGGCACGATGACTACAGATAGATTTAAAAAAAATATTTGACACGTATTTTTTCTTTTGACAATGAAACGAAAATTGATGAATATATAGCCCGTTCACGAGTGCACTACAAATGTACAGACCACGTCGCGCTAGTGACGTCACGAGCCTCCACTCCCAAACTTTGGCAAAGTTTATCTTTGTCATTTATTGTTTAATTGACAAAAGAAAAAGTACGTGTCCAATATTATTTCATAATCTAACAAATACCTTAGCAAAACTGAATTTAACTTTGCAGTATATTTTCCATCCATTTTTTTCTATAAGGTTTAGGATTATTTACTGAGCATAAAATCACAAAATGCCGACAGATCCAGGTGGAGCTTCAAGCGCCATCTTGCAAAAACGTTTTGGCCGATATCTCGGAAACTATGCACTTTAGGGCAAAAGTACTGAAATTATTTATGTAGAAAATAAATGGTTTATCGGAAATTTAGAGCAAATTATGACCAAAAAAACGTATATTTTTCTGAGACAAAGGGACTTGTTTATAATAATTATTTATTGTCCCACTCATGCCTATTCTACTCGTACATATTATTATATTAAAATACGAATGTACCTATCAGTTGGTCTCTCAACTCATGATAGCAAAGTCAACTGTCGTACTTTGCTTCTACAGGGTTATTTCTAATTAATTAGCATCCTTTTAGGGGCTTATTCCAAACATCAAAACTAACAACTACATGAGTATACCTATCGTCTTTTCAATAGCTAGAAGCACCTACGTCGGAAAGTGAAACATTTAAGCCCTGCTTTATACCCTTAATGAGCTCTTTTGTTGTATTTCAAACGCTCAACATAAAAAGAAATATGGGGTGGAAGGTAAAACCATAAATTAAACTTTATAAGGGCGGAGCACGTCACTTTGTGTGACCTTATCTGCTTTCAAGGTAGAAATTACACAACGAAGTCAGTAACCTTGGTTACCTAGTGTTTGGGCCCATTGTACCTATTGCCTATATGCCTAAATGTTTAGTGATTATTCATACATTAGCACACACCACAGGTTACACGAATAGCAGGAAGCTCTTACCAATATCTTTTTCACGAAACTATTACGCTCCTAATATCGTAACCTCCTGAAATCCAGGGTATTTTAAAACATATTTTTTAATAAAAGAAAAAGTAATAAATAACTAAGAATAGATTATTTTCTTTATTTCGATAAAAAATAATATCACTTGTATCTATACCTAGTAGTAAGTACATACATTTTAATTTCTTGAAAAATTAGTCAAATCAGTCTGGAAGGAAGGAAGGGAGGCCTTTGCCCAGCAGTGGGACAATACAGGCTCAAAATAATAATAATATTTAAAAATTAGATTTTTGTAGAAAGAGCAAAAAGCGCAATTCTAAACTTATCACCGATGATACCGCGAGTCTCGAAAGGGTGAACATAATCGGCGTGTTAATAAGCGGTTTAAAAATTCAAATAAACTCGTAAGCCCACAATAAAGCATTGATAAAAAAGTTGAAACAAGTCATTTTTATGATCCGTAATTTCATGTCGTCAAAGTGCGCAGAATGCAAAAACCAACTGCAATTAACTGCATGGCGCTATATTTTAACCGACTTCCCAAAAGGAGGAGGTACCTACTATGTTCGTCTGTATTTATTTATGTATGTTCATCGTTACTTTCGCCTACCGTGAACCGAAAAAGGGAGGTTAGATAACAAATTTATGGGCAGATATTTTAAAAAAAACCAGTTTTAAAGTAGTTTTGGAGAATTTTTAAAGTACTTTTAGTCTTACAGACTTATTTATTTATTTATTTATAATGTTAGCCATTTGTGTGACATAAGCAACGTGGCATAAGCAAAGCATGTGGTTGAGTAAAGGTTAAGCATTTGTTACCTATAAGCAGAATCTCAAAATATTTGCCGACGACCGACGAACCACCGGAGGAGGTATACGATTCGGCGGGTATATATATTTTTTTATGTATAACCACGCATAACTTTTTTTATAGTAGTCGGATTTCAATAATTCTTTTTTTATTGGAAAGAATATACTTCGAAATTGGTCCCATTAAAATTTTATCGAAATCGGCTGAGCCATTTTTGATCAAATCAACAATAATGTGAAAAATGCTACATCCGTGCATAATATTTGCGTTCTAGCGATGCGCCCCGGCTTCGCACAGGTGTATTATACATATAAACATTTCTCTTGAATTACTCTATCTATTAAAACAAGCTGCATCAAAATCCGTTGCGTAGTTTTAAAGATATAAGCATACATGGGGACAGACAGCGGAAAGCTTTGTTTTATACTATGCAATGATTTTGTACACGGGTGAAGTCGGTCATGCTATTTTTTGCAATAAATAATTATTTTTAATTGAAGTCAGCATATGTGCCTACTTATAATTGTTTTTACATACCTCACTTTTATTTGCACTTGTTTCCATATTTACACAATGTCTCATCTGAGATCCAAATCTAGTTTAGACCGGTCAAATTATTTATTAAAATTTTGCATGGAAGTAAATATTTAAAAAAAAATTAAAGTCGTAGAACAAAATATGTTTTGGTGTATAGAATAATTCCCTTACAACGATGGTAATTGATTGCCAGTTACCCTGTAGATGCAAGTAAATGAATCCTAATTATTTAGCGAGCTATCTGTTTGTTTCATAGTCTTTGCAGTAAAATCAGTGAGTAAGCACTGGCCTTGAAGAGGCGCTAGTCATCAATTTTATTGAGTAAATTGATCAGAGCGATTGGCACACGTGCTGTGATGCTTCGGGAGGTACTTTAACCGCCTACACTATGCACTTCACTTTTTCAATCACTTAGTATTTATGTGTGTGTCAAGGTGTATTAATAGACGATGTATATGTTAGTATGTTATTGTATGTAGTCACCTTTATGACCATACTAGCTGTGCCCCGCGGTGTTACCCGCGTTGCCCTGAGATAAAAAGTAGCCTATTTGTTAATCCCAGGTCTAAGCTAACCATCCATACCAAATGATATCTCCGTACCAAATTTCATCTAAATCGGTTCAGCCGTTTATTCGTGAAAGAGTAACAAACATCCATCCATCCATACAAACTCAAACTTTCGCGTTTATAATATTAGTAGGATTGTGTTATGAGACTCAACTGAAAATGCGAGAAAAATTAGTTGTTCCATTCATTTTGTTTTTGAAAGTTTTGTGTAGGACATTAGACAAAATATTCAAAGACAATTATGGAATCTTCAACACAGGGGCGTAGCAACCTCCGTATCTGCCGTAGCAATTATACGGGGCCCCCGGGCAACGGAGCACCGACGTGGGTAAGGAAAACGTGCGTATTTACCTATTTCAGATATTATGACAAAAGTCAACAAAAGTTATTTCTTTTCTTTTCCCACGCAAAGCGTGCGTAAGTAATTTTATACAGTCATTTTTTTTCTCTTGTGAGAAATCATTACCCATATTAAGAGCCCCCCCCCCCCAAACAAATTTTTATACGCGTCCCCGCCAAGATACGCTACGCCACTACTCCAACAGTATATAGTCCTTTGTCTAGAGATAGGTACCCTGCAAATACTCTCATTATAAGATAGCTCAACCAACTATACAAAAAATATTGACTTATTTTTTTGTGAAAAACATTTTATTGATTATTGATTCAATCTAAATTCTAAAAATAGAGGTACATACGTGTATATAAATCTTGGGTACTTCGTCCGAAAAAAATAGTTCAAACGTCCCCTACGCGCCAAACCAAATGTACCCAAAAACTTATTTTAGTTGACTTATTGATAGGTAATACGTTTATATTGTTTTTAAATTTAATGTAGGTTTTCGTTTGAATACACTGTGGCCTGCTGGTAATCATTTACATTCATATGCAAATGTATGTCAATGTTTATCCTAGAGAAGCTTAGTCAAAAGGGGTTGATTTAGATTTAGATCATCGCCTTGACCAACTTTTACTGTAGGGTTAAGACGAGGCATCGGCCCGAGAAACACGAAAACGTGTACATTTGAATGCGCGTAAGTATGAGAGGACGAATGATATTGATTCAAATTTAAAAAATATCGTAGATAAGGAAAAAAACTTGATTGATTTAATGAACCGGGCAAAATTTTGAAGAGTGACCAGTTTTATAAAAAAAAAACTTACAAATTTTTCACCAAAAACAAGTTTAATAATTCGAATGCTCAGAATTATCAGCGACAACACCCCATTATTTTTACGAATAAAATAGCCAAATCACTGTTCTATTTAACAAACTGAGAAGTAATTTTTTTTAATGTGTACATTATGAGTAATTAATTAAAAACTTACTGCCGCCCGCCGCTCTGGCGCGATCCTGTAGAGCGCGACCGCGTAAAATTTGTCCGAGTGAAGGGGCGCGGTACTCGATTTTTGAGAAACAATAGTTCGTCAATGCGTCACCTTAATTCTGAATAAGACAAAATCAGCTCTTTAGCGAGAGTTGCGGTTTTGCGGAGTTGCGACAACAAAGTGATCCTATAATGGTTCCGTTTTTTCCATTTGAGGTACTGAACCCTAAAAATGTTTCATCCCTAATTCACGTGTATCGCTACCCCTTAAATACACAATTTTGATTTTTTAAGTATTTAAAATTGAGATCTACACTTAAATAATCGAGATACGTACTCGTATCTCGTCGCATACCTACAATTCATTAACTCGAATTGTGACCCTCTTCCTTTTTAACTCCAGACAACAAACAGGGGTGTTACAAGTTTGAGCGCTCTCTGTGTGTGTCTGTGTGTCTGTCCTTGGCAACGTAGCTCTCAAATCAACTCAAATGGTTGAACCGAGTTGATTCATTATTTTAGGGTTCCGTAATAATACCTACGAGGAGCCCTTACAACTTCGTTGTGTTCGTCCGTCCACATGTATGAATCAAATTGCATGTAAATAAAAATAGTTTAAATATACTTAAATCTCAATTAAATTACTTAAGAATTACAATTTGATACTTCATTTCATTTTATCCCATACAATAAAGTGGGAATGAAACAGTCTTTTTTTCTTTTAAAAAAATTTGGGTTTTTTAAATTAATGTAAGGTTTCTAAAACCGGTTTTTTGTGTTTTTATCATCATCATATACCTATCAAATCATAGCCTATATATGCGTGTCTCGACACGCACTTGAAGGGTTCCGTACCTAAAGGGTAAAAACGAGACCCTATTACCAACACTCCGACGTTCGTCTGTCTGTCAGTCACCAGGCTGCATCCCATGAACTGCGATAGCTAGAACGTTGAAATTTTTACAAATCACGTATTTCGTTGCCGCTATAATAACAAATACTTAACACAGATATAAGTAAATATTTATGGAGGGCTCCTATACAAGAAACCTGATTTTCGCTAGCTATTAATAACGATGATAGCAGTTACCTAAAATGACCTAAATGCTTCAAATATTCACAGAACATTATTAAGTTGTATATGAAAAATCCATACGAGACAGAACCCTTAGTGCGCGAGTCCGACTCGCACTTGGCCGATATTTTTTTTAACATTGGTGACCTAAACCAGTCTCACAAGTGGTAGGCATGTAATAAAAAATGTTTCATGAAACCTATACCTGATTTCTTTTTAAACCTAATTTCACCGTTAGTCCCATAGGAACAGTTGTCCATAATAATGGGAATATACAACTAGGAACCCTTATAGGTATAGAAACAATGACACGCTGCAAGCTTTATCAAATATGTCTCTCCATCTATCCATCCATTAGCCGTAGGACGACCAGTTCTGGACATAGGCCTCCCCCATGGATTTCCACTAAGCCCAGTTGGAAGCGGCCTGCATCCAGCGCATTCCTGCGATCTTTGTAATATCGTCAGTTCACCTATAGTCCGTGGACGTCCTACGCTGCGCTTGCTGGTCCGTGGTTTCGAGAACTATGCGGCCCCATCGACCATCCGTTCCTCGAATTATATGCTCTATGTTCCGCTGTGCTATATCGGTGATCTTGGTTCGTCTGGGGATTTCCTCATACCTACATGATACAAATACATACGAGTAACTCACTTTTACTTAATTAGTAGAATTCATCGACTATTTGAGTATTGTAAGTCTGAAGTAGGTATGTTGGGGTAGGACGCAAATTTTCCAAAATTTTTCATTTTACTTTTTCATACATAGTTACAGGGTAAGTGGACCTATTCCCGTTAAGAGTGTGTAGTTTACTTAGTTCCTGACTAATTTGACTATGAAATACACTATCCTAAATTAAAATAAAAAACAGGTATTTGAAATTGGTATTTATAAAATTCCCAATTTTCGGCTATCAGCTCAGATATTTTGAAATGTGTAAGTCGTATTATTATTTTTATTTGATTTTTACATGTAAAATAATGTTTTATGACCTCTCTACCCAATATTGTCCGTAAAATGAACCTTAAAAAAGTATTTGAATTCAAATATCTCGAAAACTGTGAGATTTAGGATGTGGTGTTTCATAGTCAAATCAGTCAGAAACGTAGTAAACACGCTTAACGGGAATAGGTCGACTTAGCCTGTAACCCTGTATACATAAATATATTAATTGATTCACCTAAAGTTATTGTGAGAAGGACAAATACAAAGCCTACCAAACGCAACGGTATGGAACTTTCCGTCTGAGTCTGTTTTCCGTCAGTAAACTAAGTGGATTGGATTGTTGATCAGCTATAGGTACCTACGCAAATCTCGTATTCCCGATACTTTTGTACTGGATTCTATATAATACCAATATGTCGGGCCAATTCCATTAAAATCAGAGGCAGTCTAGCATAATATAAGTAAATACACAATTATTTTTTGCAAAAAATAGCATGACCGACTTCACCCGTGTACAGAATTAGCGAATATTGCGCACGGATCGAAAATAAAAAATGGCTCAGCCGATTTTGGATAAATTTTAAATGGGACCAATTTCGAAGTATACACTTTCCAATAAGAAAAGAGTTATTGAAATCGAGAACAACTATGAAAAAAGTTATGCGTGGTTATATGTAGGTACATAAACAAATACTCTTATTGGGTCATACGTATAACTATATTAACTATACAAAACTTGTTAACTAAGAACCGCATGTAAATTTCATTGGTTGCAATAAATGATTTGAATTTGAGTTTGAAATTTTTCTAGACAATAACCAGCTATTTATTGAGACTAGAACAAAATTAAAGAAACAATATACAACTTCTTAAATACCTTCTATAAAATTAAGGATAATTGATTGTGGCGGTTTGTGCCACAGAATGCTGACAATGTTTATTATGTTGAGCACGAACGCATATTGCTAAGGAGTTGTCCCCGAGCCAAAGTAATAACTTCTCTACCAAAATGTGATAGTAATTAACGGATAAACATATATAATTGTGGAATCACCACAGGTGATCACATTGGTATTTCATTCCACTACCGCTAGTCAAGAATACGCTAGGAAGATTCAGAGGTTGATGACAATACCTCTGGATGACGTCATATCGTAGCTCTCACAAGATCAAGCATAGAAAATCTAATATTATTTTTGTCACTGACAACAGCAATAAAATCGGTCAAGTGCGAGTCGGACTCGCGCACGAAGGTTTCCGTACTGTATGGCTGCCCCCCTTAATATTTTATTTTAATTTAGGTAATTATTTATTTTTCAAACGAATGTAGTCTAAAAAAATATTCTGTGAATATATCAAGCATGTATTTGATGCCGTTATTAATATCGAGCAAAAAACACGCGTCTTGTATGAGAAATATTTATTTTAATTTAATTTAATTATTATTAATTTTAAGTCAAATTAAATCAGAGGCCTGTTACAATTAAGTCAATATTTAAAGCGTCTACATGTAACCGTTATTAATATCGAGCGAAAAACGGTTAAAAATTCAGGTTTGATGTATGGGTATGAGCCCCCCTTAAATATTTATTTTATTCTGTTTTTAGTATTTGTTGTTATAGCGCCAACAGAAATGCGTTATTTGTGATAAAATCAGCTTTCTAGTTATCATGGTTTTTGAGATACAGCCTGGCGACAGACAGACAGGCAGACTGGCAACGGAGTCTTAGTAATAGAGTCCCGTTTTTACCCTCTGGGTACGGAACCCTTAAATCGACAAAACTTTCCATACACCTATGGAAATGTGGTCAGCGCCAATATTTCACGTATATTCCGTAACATAATCGTATAAGCGTATTCTCACTTCGCTGAAATGACATCATTCAGTAGACTGTGTCATAAAATGTAGTTATTTATTACACAACCAAGGCCGCGACCGAGTCTTTAGATAAACTCGGCAAATAGAGATCGAAGAAATTACGCTGTGGTAATTGCGCTGGAGGTATTTTTTTGTTCTCAGTTTTTTGACGTGATAACGTCTTATAAATCGATGAATCCCGCCTGTACGTAAGAAAAAGTGTCACGTTCTGCCTGAACCCAGCGTGCAAACGAGAGAGTGGAACAAGCGGTGGAGAATTACGATCGGCCTAAGCGTGCGGCTTGTTTCAGTTGATGATTCAACGATGTTTTCTTATGGCGTTATCACCTAAAATTATCGTCAGTAAACTGACTAAAGTCGGTTAAAACAGACAACCAGTCAAAACAATGATAAATAATAATGGGTACCAATTATTGTACATAATAATAATCACATCTGTTTACAACTCACGGTTTGCCCCGGATCTTTGAAGGGCATTGATGGGGTCAAAACCAACACCAAGAGGCCCTTTTACAATTATTAAGTAAAAAAATACAGTTTTTGGGTGATAGGAAGACGGAAACTATTGTAAAGGCGGAGAATAGGTACTTCTTAGGCTATTTTAATGAATTATTACATGATTATAAGCTGGTCTAAAGAATGAAGTGCGGCACCCGCCAAGTGATGCCTCATTTCAAAATATTTAGGCGGGTGGTGACTTGCCATCCATTAAATGAGCCCCCCATAAAGGCTACCGTAATTTGGCGCCGGAGGGGCAACATTGGTGTGGACGGCTTAGGGTGTCGAGAGGTGTGCTGCGCTTTCACTAGACGCTACTCACGGCGTTATGCCCTTTAACATTTCCACCCTGGAGCTTAGGTTCTTAGCTCTTGCGGTGTCCACTGCAAGCCGGCCAGTTAAGGCAAGAGAGGAGTCAGGGGTCTCATTTAGCCCCAGGGAATCAGGGTTCGCAGTGTCGCCACTCACCGACGGCTCGTCACAAAGCCGCCCCTGCGATGATGTCATGTCAACAATATGTCGTTTACGAATTCATTAATAGAATAGTATGCTTTGCTCAGAAGCAACAGTTTTAATTTAGATTTAAATATATTATTGGAAGTTGCATTTCTGACGCATTCTGGCAGCATTCTGTATATTTGCGGGCCGCGCACTTACACCCACTTGTCTGATTTTGCGAGCGAGTGAGCTGGCGTTTTCAATCTCCCTTTGAATGTGGTCGTATCAGGGTCGCGTGTGGCCCCAAATTGCTCAAATATGTTGAGATTTTGTCGTACAAACAAGCAAACTTGGTAAATGAATATTGACGGGACTGTCACTATATTCAGTTTGATAAAGTGCAGCTTGGCGGATATGTCCCATTTGACTCCGGCAATCGTGCAAATAGCTCGCTTTTAGAGAATGAGCGGTCGCTCCGACTTCGCCACGTTACCCCACAGCTCAGTTCCGTACGTTAGTAGGGAATGAACCGTGGCGAAGTAGCAACTGAGTATGGCTTGCCTTGGAGCTATTGCGGCCACTCTTCCGAGCGCGAAACAGGCTTGGCTCAGGTGCGCGCACATTGCCTCTAAAGGTATGAGTGTCCCACCTTAAAGCGCGATCCACATGGAACCCGAGTAACTTTACAAATGACACCTACTTCAAAGCAACATCTCGTACAGATACTGCTATAGCTTGTTGTGGTCTATTCGCGAGGTCAAAGTGGATTCAGGGGTTTTTTCCTTATTAAGTGTAAAACCATTTTGCTGCGAACTACTCCTGTAGTTTATGTACCTTCATGATTTTCTGGATCAGAGCAGACAGACTCAAAGCCGTGACTAGAGCTACGACATCGTCAGCAAACATGTATACCTCAGCGTCTTTAAGTCATTCATCAGGAGTGCAAATGTGGTGTTTGATAAGCAGGATCCTTGATGGAAACACCTAGATTTGGGACTCCTGGTTCAGATCTAGCTTTATGAGAGTCATCGACAACTGTTTGGCATCTTTCTGTGACAAAATCTGACATGAAGTTTTCGGCAGGCCCTCTTGCACTATACTAAGCACCACACAAATCGGCGGATGAGATGTTAGCCGCAGATGACACTTCGCTGTTATTGGCTAATTATTGCGCATGTGTGCACAATTCCGACGCCGCGTGTAATCGTAGTGCATAGGGAGTGCGCGGGAGGAGGTTGGCGGGCTGGTGTGCTCCGGCGTCTTTTCTCTCTGGCTCCCACGTTTACTTATATTTCGGCTTTTGCGCAGCGTTCTGCGCATAACTTCCCACCCGCCGATTTGTGTGGCGCTTAGTATACTGGAATTTCACTCTCATCAAGTTGCGGTCAGCTGTATCAAATGACCGAATGAGACCGAGTTGAGGCCGGTTGAATGGCTCGTAAAACTGTATTATTTATAAAACTACTCTCTATTAATATTAAGATACCTATCTTAATCTATTACACTTAATATAATAGTAGCTTTTCAATGTAAGTTTAAATATACGACAGACGAAATGTAAATTTTTGATTCATTTGAAAATTACATAATTGGCATGAAGTAGAGCAAATCGAACGAAACGAAGCAAAGAAATTTCGACATAAATTATTACAGATTTCTGTAAAGATCGACTTCACCGGTACACGGGTGAAGTAGGTAATTATGAATGAATGAATTCGCGAATATTTCGCTCGGATCGATGTAGCATTTTTCACATTATCGTTGATTTATCCGAAATGGCTTAGCCGATTTCAATAACATTTAAACGGGACCAATATCGACATATACTCTTTCCAATAAAAAAAGAATTATTAAAATGGGACTACTATGAAAAAAGTTATGCGTGGTAATACATAAAAAAAATATACGCGACGAGTTGAGTACTTCCTCCGGTGGTTCGTTGGTCAAAAACACAATATATTTTACCAGATTTTAAGCACATTCTTCTGACGGGTATGATTACGGGCATTAAATTACCCTTACTAATATTATAAATCCGAAAGCGTGTTTGTTGATTTATTACTCTTTCGCGTAGCCAAATAGCAACGAATATTGGAAAAGCAAGGAAAGGTTAATTTTCTACCCGGAAAGTTTTTTTTATTCTTTAATTTATATGGGATTTTGGCCAACAGTGACATGTCAGTCACATCGTAACCTGATCTACATGATGACATAAATACTACATTGCAGTAGTGGATATAATGCTGTGTACAACCCCGAAAGCTAGAAGTCAAGTATACGTTGCGTCTCATCCGAAAGGAGCAGACGCAGCGCACTCGTTGGCCCCCAGCAGTCCAGATTGAGCACAGCATTACCTAAAGATTTAAAGGTTCCTATGGGATAGCACAAAACTCAAATATCACGCGAGCAAAGCAGTGGACAAAAGCTAGTCTTCGTATAATGAGGCCACCCTTAATATGTTGGCCTCATTATATTAACACGCTTTTATTAGTTTCACCTAAATGTCTACTTGCTTGTTTGCTTGCTTGATTGTAACATTTGTAACCAACCCTTTTGAGCTCGATTTTGACCTACTTTGAGCGATCAGATTTTCTTTAAACTTTGCACACCTATCAAAGGCTGATGGTGCCAATGCATTTATAAAAAAAAATATTACTCCTAAGCGTGTTTTCTTGAAGGCGATTGCATGCAGCAGCAGCAGACTACGGTGTCATCGAGCGACACGTAGACAAGTGGCTGTTAGTTAATATTTTTTTTATTCCGTCCTTCACCTATTCCCCTGATGTATAGATATTTCAGGGTCTTTTTAAGATTATTATTTAAGTTATTACTACAACAAGATAGTTACTATGATTCCATTAGTAAATAATAATAAAAGTAATCATTTTGTGTGCATAAGGTACGAGGTTCGTGGTTATTATGTACATTCACACAGGTCATCCAGATTCCGCTTAGATACAAGCAAATTAAACCTATACCGTCTAACCACAAAACTTTTGCAATGTTTAGCAGTACAAATTGTGCCGTTTAAATGTTTACGACGTGTTTAAATCTTTTGTGGTAAGGCGGATAGTTTTATAATAGGCGTGATGACTAAAAAAATATAATTAATCCTTTAACTAAAAGATTTAAAAAAGAGGTGTATCAAATATTACATGACACAGTTGAAGCATACATTTATAATATTATATTTGTACGTTTCAATAAATTTATTATAATATAATTATGTAAATGTAAATAACATATACACACACACACACACACACACACACATACACACACACACACACACACACACACACACACACACACACACACACACACACACACACACACACACAAATAAACAGCGCAACTGTATAATGAGTATTAGGTTTATTATGTTGTGAAACTGCATAAAAATATGTTTGGTAACATACCTAGTATAAATCAGTTATTGTCCTTAAGTTTAGTTGTTAAGTTAATGTAATGTTTTTTAAGGGCTGTTGATTTTAATAAATAAATAAAATAAAATAAAATCCGTCAGATAGATTATCAAAAAATATTAGACACGTATTTTTTTTTTGTCAATTAAACAAAAATTGATGAAGATATAGTACGTTGAAGTTCCGCGTGACGTCACTAGTGCCATACAAATGTATACACTTTTTTTTGTATGTTCGTCAGTCTCTAACACAAGTCGCAGACGTTAGCAACAAACACTATTACATCATCTTGCGATTTGTGCAAATTAAAGAAGAAAAATTAATTTAAAAAGTAAAATGTATAGTCTGCCTCGGTGGATCAGTGGTTAGTGACCCTAGCTTCTGGGTCAAAGAGCGTGGGTTCGATCGCCACCCAGGGCAAGTTTTTATATGTGATGAACATAGGTGTTTGCTCTGTGTCTGGCTGTTATTTAATTACTATCTATTTATATGTGTATTTAAAAATATGTAGGTACTAGTTTTTACCCACGGCTTCGCCCGCATGTTATTTTGATTTTTGAAGTAATTACATTATAATTTATAGCCTTTGTGTTATTCTGATATATAAGCTATATTATTGCAAAGTTTCATCTCAATCCGTTCAGTAGTTTTTGCGTGAAAGAGTAACAAACATCCATACAGCCATCCATCCATCCATCCTCACAAACTTTCGCATTTATAATATTAGTAGGAAGTAGGATAGGATATGTAGTATATCAGTCTCTGACAGCCATATCACAGGCTTTGCTTAGTTTGGGGTCTGAGATCGTGTGTTAGATGTCCCCTAATATTTATATTTATTTACTTAATCTGTGAAAGAGGTGATGTTCTTCGAACAGTAGATCTCATAGTACATCTCTTTGACTGAATCTTGATATGCCTATATCTCGACTCACTCTTGACCGATTTGGTTAATACTCGCAATTCTTGTTAGGGTTTAGATACTAAACAATGTTAAATATTATCGAAATCAGGTGATAAATAGCGCGACAGGAAATTTCCGAAATTTCGAGAAGGGGTTCTTGAGGGAAAAATAATAAAAATAAATATATTTGCTGTCGGCGATTTTTGATTGGGGCGAATCATAAATCGCCGACAGCAAAAAACATCATTATAATACTTAGAACCTGTGTACCAAGTTTCGTCAACATTCGTTGAAAAATGCAACCTGTAGACGAAAATCGACATCCGGACAGACGATAGCAAAATCGTAAAACGAGGACCTCTCTCACTTCGTTCACATTTAAATAATATTTTTTCGCCAAAAATGCATAACTGTGTACAGAATTGATCAATGTAGGTGTAGTTATTTTCACATTATTGTTGATTTTTCAAAAACGACACAGCTGATTTCGGTAAAATTTAAATGGGACCATTTCTGAATAAAGTATGACCTACTAAACATAGAAGCATCAAATTCGGTTTACAACTATTGGCGGAGTAATCGCGTAATACACATTAAAAAAACATAACTACCTACTTTTATTTTGGAAAAAATGAAATGAACACAGAGAAATACTCGTACCTACTCGCGACAGTAAGAAATGGCTTCAAGGCTTCAGTAAATTGCTTTGCAGTATCTGAAGAGGCGATTAACAAAAACGAAAAAAAATATTGAAATAAAAAAGCGCACACCTACAAGTAGGTACCTACCTACCTACAGATGTTATCAAAAATGTTGTTGGAGTGTTGAATTTGCAATGTTTGTGTTGTACGCCATACATCTGTGTAAGTAGGTATATCAATTCAATACCTCCATGCGTTCCCGTGATATAAGGTCTTGACTTGACACACGAACGGACAGACGGACAACAAAGTGATCCTATAATGGTTCCGTTTTTCCCTTTGAGGTACGAAACCCTAAAAAATAATCCATTCATAGTAAACCTCCTCAATAAAAAGCCTATGACACATTTCGACCTTGAAACTACTTTTAAGCATGCAAAAAATGCGTTGCTGCTTTTTGCGTGAAAGAGTAACAAACAAACCAAGAAACACACTTAAGTAATGATTTATAATATTCATTTAGGTATTTATTATTTTCCACAATACAACTATCAACTATATTGTGAGGATACAGATAAAAAATAAAGCAAATATATTTCAAGAATGTGTAAAACCTCTTAGGTCTTGACCTTGTACCGTATGTAAAAGGGATTTCATTATAATCTTCTTAAAAAAAACCGTCTAGACTCCGCACCATCACTGAAGTGCAATAAACTTGACGCCTCAATCGCTTAGTTCCTCAGTCTTTAGTTTCTGTAACGTAGTTCCCAAATTCTGCCGTCGGACTTCAGTGGTAGCGCGCAGTAGAAAAATGTTTTCCGATTGTCATATAATAATGACAGTATAAAAAATATATGGTGACCATTCAAACAATAATTATTTTTTGCAAAAAAATAGCATGACCGACTTCACCCGTGTACAATGTACAAAGGTACCTACATAGAATCATTACATAGTATAAAACAAAGTCGCTTCCCGCTGTCTGTCGCCATGTATGCTTATATCTTTAAAACTACGCAACAGATTTTGATGCAGTTTGTTTTAATAGATAGAGTAATTCAAGAGAAATGTTTATATGTATGTATAATATACCTGTGCGAAGCCGAAGCGCATCGCTAGAACGCAAATATCATGCACGGATCGATGTAACATTTATCACATTATTGTTGATTTATCAAAAATGGCTCAGCCGATTTCAATAAAACTTAAATGGGACCAATTCTGAAGTATAATCTTTCAAATAAAAAAAGAATTATTGAAATCGGACTACTATGAAAAAAGGTATGCGCGGTTATACATAAAAAAATAAATATTTAGGTATACGCGTCGAATAGTATACCATGTCCGGTGGTTCGTCGGTCAAAAAAAAAATTGTTGAGATAATATTTTTCTACATAGTAAATAAGCAAGAAATATCGATTTTATTTATTTATTTTAATGTTTTAATGCTAATTAGAAGCATGGTGCATTAAAGTCTGGGCTTAGGGTGAAGGATGTTCAAATGTTTTGATTGTTGTTATTGTTTACATACGAAAGCCGGTTTGCCTTGAAAGCAGGCTCTCCCTGACATACCTACTCGGTGCCTTGAACGCCGTCACGGTCGCTTCTCCAGAAAATGCATCCACTTTTTACTTCACTGGAATGTACGTGACGCACAGAAATGAGGTCAGTACCGAATGTCTAGATTATATTTTTAGTTTGTTTTGACACGAGTCACGAGCATGGCTAGGCTGGGCAAGCGGCGCGCGCGACGAGCTATGGTGTACTGTACTGGCCTGGTGGGGACGCAGTGTGACCAGATTAAATTTCACAAAAATCTCTGAGCACACCAAAAAATTCTAAATTTGTATATTTTACATTTTTTTTAAAAAATGTCCTGGCTAAATTCGCTAGGCCTAGTTTCCCAGCGCGGAGCCAGATTTCACTAACAGAAATATATGTATTCAAAAATTCGTTTTTACAACAATTGTATCCAAAATATACTCTAAAATACTGACCTCCGCAAATATACGTACAAAAATACTGATATTCGAAAAAGTCAATGAAATATACCGAAAAGTATTAAAACACTCGTTCTGGTCACACTGGTGACGCGAGCATGGTAGCATGGGGTCGCTATAGCACTCCTATTCCGCTAGGCATGTCTCCGTGACTGCACGCGGTAGAATAGTTCAGAGATATGATATCTGTGATTTTTTTCTTAGCATACAGAGTGAAGAGCTAACGCCAATATTCAATGAAATCACATGTTTCTTCGTGTTCATGTTCCTTCTGTTTTTAAGCCTTCGACATATTTTGAATTTAATGTACATTATGTACTTGTTTATAAAACAACATTTCAGAGCAATCTGTAGGTATCTAAACACTGATTCGAGCTGTGTTGACGTAGTCAAAATAACTCAAATTGCTATCTTGATTAGTCTAATGTGAAAGTACCTACATAACATGAAAGAGATGATAAATAAAGGAAGTAATTAGGTAATATACTTTATTATACCTTACAAAGTATGTTGCCTGATTACTGTTTAAAAGTTTTGTTTTTTAGGGTTACATACCTCGAACGGAAAAAACGGAATCCTATAAGGATCACTTTGGACGGACCTGAAACGGATTCTATAAGGATCACTTTGTTGTCCGTCTGTGTGTATGTCAAGACCCTTTATCTCGGGAACGCGTAAAGATATCTAGTTGAAATATAAACTATACCTATACTTATATCTATGGTTTCCTGCAGTAGTGTAAAAGAAAAACTTCTCAGTTATCGTTTAAAAGAGTTAGAGCCGTTTATGTCGTAAAAACCGCATATTTCGACACTTACAAAAATCAAAACCTACAGGGTCCTTCCCGTTGACATAGAACTATGCATTCACAAAATATGGGTTCAAAATTCAAAGTGAGTAAATCGTATCATGTAAGGTATCATATAAATCATATAAAAGATCTTCATTATTAGAACATGCTAAAACAGGTTTTTAATTATTTTAACAATGTGTAATTTTCGATGTATCGACGAGAAAAGAAAAAAAACTTTATTGTTGATGGTTTAGAGATTTTAACAACTTACTTCCCAATTTCGTAAAATTTTCTGGATTTGTACGGAACCCTCGATGTGTGAGCCTGACTCGCACTTGCGCTGGCTTCATTAGCATTATTTTATTATGTAGTTGTGGCCAAACCCGAAATAGCAAATAAAGTTAATCCATTCAAAAAGTAAATGAACCTCGACAAGATATATGGAACACCAGTTTTTTGCGGTTTCAGAGCACGTCGCAGTAAAAGTTAGTAATCATTATCCTTATACTACGGGACTTACCGCGCAAAAGAAACATGAGATATGTACTTAATTGAATACCTCTTTTTCCTGACATTTCAACAAAGTTGCATCGGTTGTGGTCACGGGCAGACTTTAAACTTGCGAAGCCGTACCCACTCAAATTGAAATTGTCACCACGTCACATCACAGTGACAGTGTCTCTCAAGGTCCTATTACCTACACCACGCAATTGGTAATCGTAATAATTACTACCACAACTACATCCATGAGTAACAACTAATACTAATGAAGTCGCAGTCACCACAAAACAGGGGATTTTCCATAGTTCTTTATTTATTTACGAGTACCTCGGAACTTTTTTCAATGCGAACCGATTTTAAAGTTTTTTATTTATTTATTTGAAAGCTGGTTGTATTTCCCATGTGATCTGACCAGCAGCTTCTGTCAATAAAAAACGCGTACGAAGATAGTTTTTATTCGTTAAACAATAATTACGTAAAAAAGAATATAGATAGAAGGCCATTCCGTTGGCGATAACGTGGATAACACGTCAAGTATAAGCCGCGCAGATAGAGAATAGATCTGAAAATGGCGTCCGCTCGCATGCGTTCTCGCTCACTCTCTATCGCTGTCTATACTCACACAGTGAAGTACGCGCTACAAAAAAATAGTCAGCCATGATTCGCTTTCCACGCTACTTGACGCACTCCTAGTTATCGTTAAATTCGTTCCGTTATTTTGTTGTTTTCGTTGATATTCATTGTTGTTTTTGTTGAGTTTGATTGTTATTTGTTTGCGTTACGTTTGATTGTTATTTATTTTCGTTAAGTTTTTGTTACGAACGTTGACATTTTGTGATTGATGGACAATGGCTTCACGAAAACGTGGAAAGATTCTTCACAGTGATTCACGTGAGATTGTTTACAACGTTATAAAATACTTTGACCAAGAAAAGAACTTACAGCGTTACCATCCGTTAAAGTATAGCGCCGCACGCGCAGCGATGGCGACTAATTTATCGATGACTACTAAAAGAATTAAAAGAAAAATATTAATTAATAATATTAAAAAAAAAAAAATATATAACAAAAGAAGTCAATAAAAATCGATGTTTGAGAACTTGTTTTGCCAACCGTACCATGCGTACCCGCCGCCATTTTCAGATCTATTCTCTATCTGCGCGGCTTATAGGTCAATTTACTACTAATTTTGTAATTAATTGCATGTACTCTTTACATTGTACCTTCTAATGTAAGTAATTTGCATATTTGTGATACCTAAATAGTAAACATAGAATTCTTATCATCGAGGGCTATAGTAAAGATAGGAGCTATGTTCTATTATTTCACCTTGAGTTGGTATTAAGAAACCATTACAGTGTTTTCTATCTTTTCCTCCTAGTTGTTTTCGTTAGATATCAAAATTATCAACAGGTGCACATTTTATTTTATAATCGTATATCAAACTTTAAATACACATGTTTTATTATCATACTTTGGACCGATGAATCATTCATGGACCCGCAAAACTATAAGAATCATAGACTTATAAAAACAATTTTGCCAATTAATTGGACTATGCCACGGTATTTTTTATTAGAACGTAGCTTGTCTATTGTTTCTTTGATAGACGTTTTTAGCGGGACGGATAGTACGCAACCGCGCGCGAAAAATTTGACGCAGGGCCGAGACGTTTGATGCATAAACAGGTTTGAGAGGGTAACGTTCACGTGGTTAGAGATCCGGGCACTGCATTTTGAGGCGTCAAAATGGAGGAGGTTGTCAAGTCGATGACTACTTTTTTGATGTATGAAAACACAATTACTATTTACAAACTACTAGTCGGATCGGACTACTAGTCCGATTTTGATAATTCGTGCTTACAGACTACTTTCATTTTCGTACACGGCATAAGTACAATTATCCAACTAACTGATTCTTAGGTATTTATTAAAACTTAATTAACTTAATTAAATAACATGTTTGAGATAAATTCTTATAAACTATTAAAACGATAAGTTACTTAATTGAATGAAAACGTGATATTATCACCAATGGGCCTCATTTAAATAATGATAACATTAATTTCGTTGGAATGTTTATGTTTCATTATGGAAACTAACGTGTTTTCTGCACATTTAACATTTTATAAAATAAACTTCGTACATACACGTCTTACAAACTATGGTGGAATTGAGTAAAAAACGACGCAAGTAATTCTCAAATAAAAATTAAATATCTATGTAGATTACTGGAAAAAAATATACGAGTATCGTTCTGTATTATCCCGCGATACATCCCGGGATGGCCACTGCAGTTGGACCGGAGCGACACGTCACCGGCGGCAGCGGGGCGCGGCGGCGGCCCACGCGATGACGTTACGCATCTCTATCCACCACTCGATCTAACAATACCATACCCGGCCTAAGAGACACTCATCTGTTACTCCATTACTAGCAGTTCTCCGAATAGTACCTAGATCTCACGGCACATCTCTTTAACGGAATCTTCATTAGACTATATCTCTGCTCGTTCCTGATCGATTTGGTTCATACTCGCAAAGGTGACTTCCACAAGTGGTATATTATTCAGAAAAAAATCGAACTAAGATGATATATACATCATATATACATCATACATAAAACAAGCTTTCAAGCTTGTTTTATAGTTTCTTTTTTGTTTTATGGGCTTTCCAAAAATATTTAATTTAGATTTTTACACCTCTCCAATTTTTTTTAAATGCGAAAAATAAATTGTATGATAAATAACAATACAGCTATGTATTTTTTCTAGTTTGGCAATAATAAAGTGCTTCTATCGTTATTTTACTTGCATTCGTAGCTGCTTATTCCACATTCATCTCTTAATTTTCTAAAATTAAAAATTATAACCTACCAGTGTGACCAGTTAATAGGTACAATGTGATAAAAAACACTTAAAAAGTGTGTTTTATTTGTTAAAATGCATTTTGAGGTTACTTAATCAGGGTTGATAGAGATAAACTACCTATTGAGCCAAATATATTTCTTTATCCTAATAAATTCAAAATTAACTAAAAATAAAATCGGAGAGTTCTTTTTTTGGTTTTAACTGTTGTAATAGACAGAAAAATATGAACTTTCTCGAAATGTTAAACTACCTATTGAGCGAAATATATTTATGTATCCTAATAAATTCAAAATTAATTTATAAAAACGGAGGGCTCTTTTTGTTTTTAACTGTTGTAATAGACTCAGAAATATATGAACTTTCTCGAAATGTAACAAGTGTTGTGGTTAGAATTTTTGATTATTATTATACCAGCCTCCATACGTTTTGTGGACATGTCCTTTTTTTCGTAGGATTAATATACTAAATAATCTTGCCAAATATTATCGAATTCACCTGATAAATACTGTACTAAGCAACAGCAATTTTTTTCCCTTTTTGAGGGAAATGCTCCCCAATCAAAAATGGCCAATAAGAAAAATAACATTTTTTTTTTACTAAGAATCGTGCTTATGGGTCAGTAATTCTAATTTTAGTTTTGTTTGAAAACCAATGTCTTCGGTACCTAATCTTCCTAGACTTCAACCAAAAGAAAATGGAAAGACGAGCCCTCAGCGCACTTTTAATGACGATCAAATTAGCTATTAATATTCTCACACTACGTGTCATTGCGTCTCAGATCGTAAGAAGATTGACACATCTTTAATGCGTTCCAATAAAACAATAATTATACCTTTCTGTGCTATTTTATAACAGTTATACAGTTGGTTATAAGCATTTGCTAAAATATGATTGTGTGGTTTTATGAAACCAGGACAAAAGTGAAACTTTTTCCGACCGTCACCTATCGCGTGACGGTCGGGAAAAGTTTCACTTTTACCGTGGTTTCACCGTCACATGTCGCGTGACGGTCGGGAAAAGTTTCACTTTTACCGTGGTTTCACCGTCACATGTCGCGTGACGTTCGGTAAAAGTTTCACTTTTACCTTGGTTTCACCGTCACATGTCGCGTGACGGTCGGAAAAAGTTTCACTTTTACCGTGTTTTCATAAAACCACACAATTATTTTGTTAGCAAATGCTTATAACTTTATAACTGTTATAAAAAAAGCACAAAAAGAAATAATTATTTTTACAATAGACTGACGAAAAAGTTTGAGGCAATGTAATAAAAGTTTCACTTTAATTATTTTTGTTGTATAGCATCACCCTCTATAGGTTTGCCTTTAACTAAATCCTGCTTGATGTTAAGTTGATACGGGATGCGAAAATCTAATCTAAAAATGATATCGAATTACAAATACAATGTGACTTTATCGCTCTCAGGCCGGATCTCTTACTGTATCTAATAGACGAGGCGCCGAAATGCTCTCGACGTAATTCTCAGCGCGTGTTGTTGAGTAATGCCACCTTCATGATTAGGTCATCCCACTATCGGGACAAGTGGAATGATTTTGCGGTAGTACCGAATAGGCCGAATCATACAAGTCGGCGGATGTGAAGTTAGCTACAAGCTGCGCAATATCCAATCCTAATCCTGACTGAAGCTCACATAAAGCTGCCTCTTTTGATTGGGTTTCGCGTAGCTTGCAGCTAACTTCACATCCGCCAACTCGTATGATTCGGCCAATGTTGTGCCGGTTTTTTACCTGCATTCAGCAGCCGTTTCCTGATTTCTTGATGAGTATTTTTGTGTTACCAGCTATGACTTATGGCACTGAAACGTAATCTCTTAAGAGTGCGCCTAATGCCACGAAAAAATCATATTTCACCCGCGCTTCTTGCATCGCCCGCTATCATCTATGCTGCTTTGTTTAGAGTCGAAAATCGCATGACACAGTTTATGATGATGTTGGCTTCGAGCTCCAACTTACATTTTTAGGTGGGATTTTATTTATTTATTCAAAATTTAAGCATGTAATAAAAAAGTAATTGATTACTCGGCTAGAACATTAGCCTGGCTACGTATATTGTCAAAAATAATTTGGTGTTGTCGCTGACAATTTCGAGCATTTGAAATAAAATGTTTTTTTTATTATGCGAAGTTTTTATTTTTTTCTAAAGTAACCATATAATTTTCCAAAATTCTACGCAATTACTTTACTACTATAGGTTTTTTCCTTTCCTAAAGTATTTTTGAATATGGATATTTATGTTCGTTACCTTTACACCACGTCTTTAAATATACACCTTTCGCTTGATTTTGGCTATGGCATTTGGGCCTATAGAGTCTCTTAGATGCGATCATATTCATATTAATTTATTTGCCACTAAGTATTACAAAGGTCTTATATTAGCATAAGTATAAATAATTTTGTACTTGCGCTTCGCACTACTGTAGACCAAATGTAATGCACGGCGGATGTTGTGTTTATGTTAGTAATCAAATAAAATATAAAAAAATAGAGGGGTATACAAAACTGTCTGCTATAGAACTACTAGAAAAGAAAATTATTGTTATTAGTGTATACCGATCGAACTTGAAAGGCACTTTATTGTTTTTCCCTGTACTGGAATGCCTGTTCGACTTGCTAATGTAAAAGAATAGACAAAATGTGGTTCTTGGTGACATAAATATTGACACGATTAACCCAATTAAATCGGATATTAAGAAATTGAACGACCTGCTATCAACGCATGATTTATGTAATGTTGTGGACTTCCCTACAAGAATAGAAGGCTGTTCAAGTACCAGCCTCAATCATGTGTACGTCAGCCGCCAGTCTGCGAGTGCAGCGCGCGCGCGCCCCGTGTCCACCCTCATCACCGACCACCTCGCTGTCCGCGCGGTCGTCCCGTGCGATCCGGGCCCGGGTCGTGCACATTCGTACTTAGCAAGATCGTATACTGGCGCTAATAACTAATAAGTGTAATTTTCGTGAAGGTCAGCAGCAGGTTGCAGTAATTTTCTGCGATATGTCTAAAGGCTTCGACGTTGCAGATCATGGCGTCCTGGCTGCGAAAATGGAGTACTACGGTATAGAGAATTTTGCACTCAAAATGTTTACGGACCAGATGACTGGACGAGTCCAGATTGTCGTGGGAGATGGTGGCAAAGTGAGGTCAAGGCCGTTGGAGACGGTGATCGGAGTAGCCCAAGGCTCCTCGCTGTCCAATATCACCTTTTCCATCCTTCTTAATGACTTGCCGGAAAATATCGCTGATGCTCATGTCCTAATGTACGCAGACGACGTTGCTGCGATTGTCACTACGCCTACTGTAGATCATATAGAGCAAAAACTGAATAAAGTATCGAGCGCTTTAGACGCATGGTTCAGGGTCAATGGGTTGAAGTTGAATTCCAATAAGACTCACTGCGTACATTTCAACCTATCAGGTCGCATTTACAGACCGCTCAAGGTAAAAGTCGGCAGCGTTGAGATGGACCAAGTGTAGTCAACAAACTTTCTAGGCTTTCAGCTAGATAGCGCATTGACCTGGGAGGGCCACATTGAGCGACTTAGTGGATAAATAGGTAGTCAGTGTTTCGCGCTGCGGCGAGTTTCCCCGGTTCTGCCGTACCCCATGGTTCGGCAATGCTGCCAATCGCTGCCGATTGGGAGCGCGTCTTCAAAATGCAAAAAAAGAACCGTCCGTGCAATAGTGAGAGTGCCACAGGACATCTCCGCACTATCGTATTTCCGATCCATGGGGATACTGACTGTGCCGAGTCTATTTTTCTTCCAGGTGGGTCTGTACGCCATGGATCAGCCGGAAGAATTACCGCACCTCGGAGCAGCGCGCACCAGCGCGGATCCGCCGCGGCATGCTCGTCGTTTGTGTGACTACCTCGCAGACTGACAAAAACGGGTAAATTGATACACATGAACGCGCCGATAATCGTCAACTGGCTATCAAAGGCGCCTTCCAGAGAATCATATAGAAGACAAATGAAAAATTGCCTAGTCGAACATACATTCTATGATTTTAATGAAATTATTAATTTAAAAGAGTTATAACGATGTGTGCTTTGACATTGAAACTATTTTTAAATGTTACTATTGACATAAAAATATTTTTTTAATTTAATTCTGACATTTTATTATTATATTGACTATTATTATTATTTATTGTTGTTTATAAAAACACAACTTTTTTGTAATATGTTTTAAGACAGTACAATTTAATACTAATACTTTATTTAATTCTTTACACATCAATTATTTGATACATAGCAATATTATTATGATGATATTATTACAAGTGATATGATTATTTTGATAATAAATAATGTCATTATTATAAGCTATTGACGTGTATCTTTTACATTTTTTGATACCAATAAATAATATGAATATGAATGAATATTAAAAATTGCACTTACAACTTAGTAGCCCTTTTCGGGCATTGCAAATATTTTAGCGCTATGGCGCATTCTAACAATAAGGTACCTACAGCTACCTACCTACTAAGATAAAATTAAATGTGTCTACTAAACTATCGATATAGGATATTAGAGGGAAGGGTCTCGATGAAATTAAATATGTCTACTGAACTAACTTAATACTATGGATACAAAGTGTCGTAATTTATTGATGAGGACAATCATATAAGACTTAACCGCAGTTGATGCAAGTCGCATCCAACCGGTTTTATTGGAGATCTATAGAGAGACCGATGTCCAGCAGTGGACGTTTTGAAATGATACCTATCGAAGACAGTAACATCCGCTTAACTCTGCTTAACATTCGACAGGATGTGGTCAAACGCAAACCTATCTTCAGTAAATAGGTGCGCTTGTCGTATTTCATGTTGGTTCTTATTCTTATCTATTAGTGATGTTATTTTTAACTTGGTTGGTGTTGTGTTATTAGCTGTTCTTATGACCTCATTATAAAATAAATAGTAGGTACTTACGCAGTTTATTATCTTAAAATTTTGTGTGAAGTTGTAAATAACAGGACAAAGTGTGAATAAATATTTCGTGAAACATTGATAATACAATTCAATGATACATTTTCAACAAAGTGGGTTAAAGATACCTACAATCGTTTGCAAGAATTCATGTAAGTATATAAGCCTAATGAAATGATTTTATAGAGCTTCACACACTAGGTTTATAGAAAATGTTCTTTTTGTGATAAACATTTCAAAAATTGACACGTCCCAGATCACAATCGAATTCCAGAGGGATGCAGGTTCAAATTCTGCGAGCGCGTGTGAAACACGATAAAATCATTTCATTGATTGAACATTGCGTCATCTCTCGTTATTGGTAAGAAATTCTAATAATGTCACATTGAGCGACGACTGTCTGGTTTAACGCGATAGTCACAGATGGCGCTTCCAACACTGTAGAAGTTGATTGTAAAATGATAAACACTTCACTAATTTAGCGGGTTTACTAGTACAGCGTTCTAGCTTAATTTGGACAAAGCATCTGGGCCGGGCAACTGGGCATCTTGTTATAATAATTGTATAGCTTCAATTCCAATTGAATTCAAAATGTCTGTATACCAATGAAGGTGGAGGCTAGTGCACTACAAACTTCAATAATTTTCTTAATAACACCTGTGTATGTACACTTATTACCTAGTTTCACAGACCTATGTTTTGAATTAATATTTAGTGTATTTCCGCTATCTTGTTGTAGGCAAATAAGTTTAAGGGCATTAAGTGCATAAAGGACATTTATGGAAAAAAAAAAAAAAATTACAAACAATTACTAATATTACAATAATTATACATTTAAAAACTTAATTTTACAAAATAGATTAAATAATAATAAATATCACTTATTTTCACTACACTCTATATTATACATATATATTTTTTAAAAATAGTACAATAATAATCCGTTAACAACTAATAAATATTATAAAAATCTTTTAAAAATAATATTTTGTCATATTATTTTGTCATATTTTTTTTTCATAAATGTCCTTAATGCACTTAATGCCCTTAAACTTATTTGCCTACAACAAGATAGCGGAAATACACTAAATATTAATTCAAAACATAGATTTGAAGATGAATTTCCGCAAAGTAACGCCTGATTCAATCAACTAGTTTCACAGACTAATAAAATCATTGTATCATTGTATCCGGAATCAGGCTCAATGCAGGTTCGAATACTGCGAATGCGTCGATTTTTGAAATGTTTATCATAAATAACTCTAAGTTCATACAAGGATAATCGTAAAGGGTAAGTATAATAAACGGAAAGGGGAGATTTAGTTCATCATTACCATTACTAGTTCAAGACAGTAGGTCAAAACTACATAAACTACTACTACATAATAAGAAAATACAAATTCTTAAGCCCACTGCCAATTGGCAGCGTGCCCAGCATGCTGGCAGCATTGCCACGCCGATAGGCAATGCCTATACGTTGAGCCAAATAAACATCAGCATTATATAATGTAAGTTATAGTTTGTGTAGTTTTAGCCTATATAATTAGTGTTGTATTTTGTTGCAGTTAATAAAAGCAATAAAAATAATAAAATGCTCTAGTAAAAAAAACAATTAAAGAAAGACAGTACTTAGGTAAGTAGGTAACACATATTAATATCATTATAATTCCGTAAACAATTGATTATGCAATAGGTAAATCAAGGTCTGTTTATGTTTATAGACAACTTTGACTATGGAGCCAATCCGGAATTCGAATAAAATCAGTCAGTTCCATATAAAATCGCAACTCAGAATCGAAAAAATGCATGAAATTGCGAATTCGCGAAAAAATCTGCAATTCTACACAAAACTAGCTTTTGCCCGCAACTTTGCTCGTTTGATATTTTGGTTTTTGTGCGTACCCTAGGAACCTTTTATTTTTCCGGGATATAAAGTATCCAGTGTATGGTCTTTACCTATTTATACAAAAGTGTATGCACAGATTTTTACATTACCTTTTGTTTGACGAACTTTTTTACATAGACTGACGATCATTTTAGTTTATAATCTGTAAACTAGTGTTTGCCCGCATCTTTGCCCGCGTTATATTTTGAATTTTTATGCTATCCCATAGGAACCTTTTATTTTTAAACATTAGCCTATATTATAGTATTGACATTGTATGTAAAAATATAATAGGTATGTCACTTTACCACTTTTGAACTATATCCATGCCAAAAATAAACTCTATCTGTGGCTCTGTTGCTGCGTGAATCAGTAACAAACCAACAAACTTAACATTCAGATTTATAAATATTAGTAAGGACAGCAAAAAACCCAAGAAAATTAGAAACTTGTACCGTTTTTCATCGGGGTTAAAACATATCACGGCCTTTTGATGGTAGCTACTAGCTATTAAGTACATGACTGATTGTAATCTCCAAGGCCGAGTCAACAACCTCTATCTAGGCGGGTACACACGATAGTAAAGTTACCATTACAATAGTCTTTTATGTGATGTTAATGTTATCATAGAACGATCCCATTGTACCACGGAAGAGAAAAAACAGGCGAAAATGCGATGTACATATAATTTTTTACATAATTTATGCCTAAAATCACTATCGCCAAAAGCACAGTAAATAATGGTAATTTATGGTAATGAATCTATTACTGCACACAATTAAACATTTTTTTGCTTAGACTGCCTCGGTGGCTCAGTGGTTAGTAACCCTAACTTCTGGTTCAAAGAGACGTGGGTTCGATTCCCACCCAGGGCAAGTATTTATGTGATGAACACAGGTGTTTGCTCTGTGACTGGGTTTTATTTAGTTACTATCTATATATGTATGTATTTAAAAATAAGTATATGTAGTATATCAGTCTCTGGCAGCCATACCACAAGCTTTGCTTAGTTTGGGAGTATTATTATATCTTCTTTGGTTTGGGGTCAGATACCGTGTGTTAGATGTCTCCTAATACGTTTATGTCACCTCAAAAAAAAAAAAACAAATAATAATATTACATTATAAAGAATTTTTACTGGACAACTTATTTGCTTTCGTCTGTCCGGATGTTTATTCTCCTCCACAGGTCGCATTTTGCTGTAGCGCTATTTATCAACCGATTTTGATAATATTTGGCTAGACTATTAAGTATATAAAATCTTAACAAAATTTAAGAGTATGAACGAAATCGGTCAAGAGCGTGTTGTGATATAGGTTTTCGAAGATTGGTAAGATTTCATACCAGATACAATTCCAGTGATTAAGAACCAAAAGATTTAGGTATTCATTAGGATTCTTATTTTTAGGGATCCATACCTCAAACGGAAAAAACGGAGCCCTTATAGGATCACTTTGTTGTCCGTCTGTGTGTATGTCAAGACTCTTTATCTCGGGAACGCGTAAAGATATCGAGTTGAAATATAAACTATATACCTATATCTATGGTTTCTTGCAGTTGTGTAAAAGAAAAACTTCTCAGTTATCGTTTAAAAAAGTTAGAGCCGTTTATGTAATAAAAAAACCGAATATTTCGACACTCACAAAAATCGAAATCTAAAGTTTACTTCCCGTTGATATAGAAGTATGAAATTTGGCGAGAAGCATTGTCTTAGAGTACACATATAGGAATAAATCTGAAAACTGTACAGTTTTATTTAAATCACAAAAAAATAGGGCCTCAAAATTCACAAAATATGGGTTCAAAATTCAAAGTGATTATTTTATTTATTTATTAATGCGAAGCACATTTACATAGAAACTTATTCTAATTCTATACATGTATACCCTGTTCGATAGGGTGTGACATAATTTTATACTAATGATACCAGACAGAGTAATCAGGAAGAAATTCAATGATATCGGAGACAGCATCTTAGTAGTCATTACGTTGCAAGAATATGTCTATCTAAAAAACTTATATAACCTTAATTACTAGGGCGTTAATACTGCGAGTCACAGGTTTAATATAATTTTGGAATATAAGGTGTTATCTAAATACGTGAATTTATCTAACCTCTCATTTATTTACACTTTTCAAGTATTCACTATACTACACTGTACTTCTAATAGCAGTTCCTGGGTATCTAATATCTAGTTAGTTTTAAATATTGTGACATTACAATACAATACAACAACACTTTATTGACACCAACAAGAAAACATACCAAAGAAACAAAGACAGAAAAGGCACAAAAGGCGGTCTTATCGCTAAAAGCGATTTCTTCCAGACAACCTTTCTTGGATGCGAGGAAACGTAAAGACGACAAGGACGGTGTAAACGTAGAAACAAAATTATTGCATTATGAAATTTATACACTAAATATTTGGAGCCTCAGATATATATGGCATTCTATCTATATCTGACAGTTCGTGGGTATCTAATATCTACCTAGTTAGTTTGAAATATTGTGATATTACAATACAATACAACAATACATTATTGACACCAACAAAAAAACATAACAAAAGAAACAAAGACAGAAAAGGCACAAAAGGCGGTCTTATCGCTGAAAGCGATTTCTTCCAGACAACCTTTCTTGGATGCGAGGAAACGTAAAGACGACAAGGACGGTGTAAACATAAAAACAAAATTATTACATTATAAAATTTATAAATATTTGGAGCCTCAGATATATATGGTATTCTGGCATCTATCTATATCTATATCAGTTTGTGATTATTTGTAGACGTTAACTTGAGGCTACCTAAAAACCTAGCTAATCTTAATGTGTACTAAAAATTTAACTAATTAATTATGTAATGCCTATCTACTTATCCTAAGTATACTTTATCTAGAACCTAATTAATTTTATGTAAGTTAGTATCAAGTTTCAATCCTATACTTTATCTTCAAAGAAGTCGTCTAGGGCATAGTAGCACTTCTGTATTAGAAGGCGGCGCAATTTGGTTGTAAAAAAATTATCGAAAGGTTCGTTTTTTTTTGGAATCGGGGATTTTGTTGTATATTATAATTGACATGTATTCGGGGCCTTTTCTGTAGATTTCTATTTTGGGTTCGGGGAGTAATAGTTTATTATGTCGTGCTTTTGTTATATGGGTAAGGCCACGAAAAAATGTTCATTTCAAAATTTAATCGTGGACCATACTAGAATTCAAAATAAATAGTTATAGTACATTATTTCTAATACAATTTACGGTTTTATCAATAGTTAGAGAATTTTTAGCTAGCATGGTTTAATTTAAAATTAAAAAATATTTTATTTTTTATGTAAATTTTCGTTTTATAATTTAGGTTAGTTACAGATTCCATATAAAATCAAAATGTCCCTTGTCCATGTGACAACAAACTATTATTTTTGTCTGATCAAATAATGTTATTATCATATATGTACTATATTGTACCTATTTTATATTATTTAAGCCTTGTTTTAAAACAAATAAATAATCAATATCTTCCTATTATTAACAAAAAAAAACAATTTTGAAAATATGGACCAAATTTGATTCCCGTGTGTGACGTAACACGAAATGCTCAGTAGAATTTAATTTCAAACCACAGCAACACTATATAGGTTTAAGTGTTTTCTTACAAATGTAGCTGTTAGCTAGAATATAAATGCCCACGAGTGTAACGATTTGTAGGCGTAGAAAATGTGGCCTGCAGATAGAGATTTTAACAAATTACTTACCAATTTTGTGAAATTTTCTGGATTTGTGCGGAACCCTCGATGTGCGAGCCTGACTCGCACTTGTATGGTTTTTTGAATTGAGCAAAAGTGCCTTTATTAACTACAATAAGATACACTTTCTAAGCTAAAACTATCTACACTACTACTACATAGAAAGCAATTGGATCATCCACAGACCCTTGAAGGTCTCAAAAACTAGTTCCTAAAATGTTATGGGAGTTGTCCCGAAAAACGACATGAATCTTCTTCCAAAATTGACCCACAATCACATATCCCGAATTCGAAGTTTTTTAGCACATAGAAAATTTATTTGGCTACATTTCAAGATTATGTTGTTTTTAAACTTTCGCGATTTGAACACATTATTATTACATACCACGGGACTAATCGCGCACTAAAATTACGAGATAAACAAATACCCTTCTCATCATCATATTGAAAGATTACTTGGCAGAAAGGTGTATTTCTCAATAACCGTTTTTTTCCCTGTGGGCCCGGATCGGGCCGGCTTGGCCAAAACTGAAGAAAATCCAGGCAAAGCGATATATTTAGATACTTTCGGTACCTTCAACTCTTTATTTTAAATTTAATTAATGTATATGAATAAATTCATGAAATTATTGGAAAAGAAAGTATAACAAAAAAATTGTGGCGTTTATCATGAAAAATCACTTTGATACATTTTCTTGTAATCTATAGATTTTCCAGGTATAAAATATTATGTTGCCTCTGTGGGAGTGGGAGTGGGAGTCGTAGGATCGGTCTCGTACTAATGAACTCTTTGGAATTTATGTAAGTACCGATTTACACATCATTATCTTTTTAGTGAAGGAAAATAGCGCGAGGAAACCACAGAGCTGTTACCATAGAAATAGAACTAAACTAATAGAGACCGTACTGTGTTCCGTACTGTGTTTCAGAGATGCTGAATTACTAAGACAAAATGACAACTTTACAGGAGAGCCGAAAAACAACTCAAATTTAGCTACCGTCATCTTATAGCTCTTCTATGGCGAAATCTGTAGTAGTTAGATATCTGATTTTTACTAATAATAGGTAAAGCTTTATTTATCGCCTACAGAATAGTGTAACTTATTAGGCAATTTTAGCGTTTTTATTTTAATGAAAAATATTTTTCGAGAAATGGTTGACATACGTCATTTTGGCTGTTACACACTTTTAATTATAAATACATTAGTATGTGTTGCAACGGAACTCCCGTTAAAATGGCCGTAAATAACGGTACTTTACGCTTATTTGGCACAAATAAACTTAGGCTTTATAATCAAACATTTGACAAAATACGATGTTTGACCGATTGCGTTCAAAATGCAATTCAAATGGCAAGATTATTGTAAGTAGAAACATTTTCATATTGGCAGTAAATAAAAATCATTTTTTTGATACATTCTTTTTGTACTAAGCAATCTACACATGACAAAGCTCAAGTTTTTTGACACATTAAAATATGTAGATTTAAAAAGCGAATCATGAAAAAAATTTTTTTTTTTCAATTTTTGCCCTTACGCTGCTCTAGTTCTTAACCCGCAATAATTTATAAAGATATTGCGTGAAACGAAGTTTGCCGGGTTAGCTAGTTATTCAATAAAACATAGAGTAACAACTAAATTGAAATTAAATAATATCTAATAATTAAGCAACTGACAACTTAAAGGTGACGTCCACAAGTGGTACATTATTCAGAGAAAAGTCGAACCAAGATGATACATATACATAATTTGGAAGCTTGATTTTTGGGCTTCTTTATAATAATATTTAATTTAGAGTTTTTTATCCCTCCATTTTTTTAATGTGAAAAATAAATTGTATGAAAAATAATAATACAGCTATGTATTTTTTCTAGTTTTGCAATAATAAAGTGCTTCTATCGTTATTTTCATTGCATTAGCTGTAACATCCACAGTGATGTCTTAATTTGCTAAAATTAAAAATTATACCCTACCAGTGCGACCAGTTAGTAAGTAGGTACAATGTGACAAATTAACACTTAAAAACTGTGTCAAATTGGTAAAAATGCTTCTATTTAACAATTTGGAGGTTACTTAATCAGGATTGCTAGAAATAAACTACCTATTGAGCCAAATATATTCATTTATCCCAATATATTCAAACTTAATTTAAAAAAACGCAGGGCTCTTTTTTAGTTTTAACTGATGTAATAGACTCAGAAAAATATGAACTTTCTCTAAATATAACGAGTGTTGTGGTTAGAATTTTTGATTATAATTATACCAGCCTCCATACATTTTGTGGACATGTCCTTTACATTATTTTCATTAATTTTCTTGTCGCTGAACACTAACATTGCCAATACTTCCAAATTCAAAAAGTGCGCGCCAAAGACAATTCCGGCGCACTTATGACCACCATGTTCCAAATTCAAAAATTGCGCTGCAAAGTAATTCCGGCGCACTTAAAATGAGGATTAAAAACTGCTCGCTAAAAGTTCCAGAAATACCTTCTTTGGGTGCACTTAAAGGCGAACCAAGTCGTCCATTTCGAATAGATGTGATAAAAACATACATTACCAATTCCCTTACCTTACGTACTTTGGTACGTGTCCGCCAAATGGTAAATACGGGACCCTATTACTGAGACTCCGCTGTCCGTCTGTCTATCTGTCACCAAGCTGTATCTCATGAACCGTGATAGCTAGAACACTGAAATGTTGAACCGTGATAGCTAGAAAACTGAACTGAAATTTCAAATGATGTATTTCTGTTGCTGCTTTATCAACAAATACTAAACACAGAAAAAAAATTCGCTCGATATTAAAAACGGTGATGTAGATGCTTGAAATATTCACAGGATAATTAGATAAATATTCAATTTAAAAATAAATAGTTAAAATAAAATATTTTTTTAAGGGGACCCCATAAAAGAAACGTAATTTTTTGCTACAGGGATATGCTCGAAATATTCACAGAATATTAAGATGTATAATTAATAATATTACCTTCAAAATAAATAATTATACTAAGGGGGGGGCTTCCGTAGACCATACGGTACGGAATCCTTCGTGCGCGAGTCCGACTCGCACTTGGCTAATTATTTAATTACGCTGTCAGTTGGTAAAAAAGATAAATAACCTAGGTACTTCACAAATTTATCGTGGGTGTCACGGGACCGGGATTTGAACCCACAACCTTACGATTGTAAGGCGAGTTTCAAAAGTACTAGATCTCCACGTCTTATAATTATGTCATTTCAGTATGCGATCTAGCAATTTAATTGGATAAGCATCCGGGACGGAACCCCGAGTAGTTGCAGGTTCGAATCCTGCAGTCGCTACAAAATTTTTGAAATGTTTATCACAAAAAAAAAAACTCTTTGAAACGTACATTCGTCAGGCAAAGAAATTAGGTTGCGTTTTAGTACCTAATTTCTCCTTCTTCCTATAAGTACTAGAGGGGCATAATACTCGTACCAATAACACTAATAAAATTATGAATGTGAATCTACCAATCGTCACTGGGCCAGCAGCGTGGTGGATATGGCTCAATCACCCTGCTTCGTAAGACAAATTAGAGAGAAATTAGGTTGCGTTTTAGTATTTGTTTACTTATAAGTAAACAAATACTAAAACGCAACCTAATTTCTCCTTCTTCCTATAAGTACTAGAGGGGCATAATACTCGTACCAATAACACTAATAAAATTATGAATGTGAATCTACCAATCATCACTGGGCCAGTAGCGTGGTGGATATGGCTCAATTATCCTTCGTAAGTAGGCCTATGTTCAGTATTAAACTATCCAAAGACTGTTTCAGAAGTACAGTAGAGGATCATTACCCGATTTCTAGGCATTCTATTTTTCTATTTTTCATTGGCTAGCACTGTTGGGAGTTTGGTACTGTTCAATGGAATGAAGCCGTCGTGGTCTAGTGGTAATGACACCCGCCATACAATCGTAAAGGTCGTGAGTTCAAATCCCAGCCCCGTACCAATAAATTTCTTGGAATTAATGTACGGAATTTTACACCACGCGCTTTTCGGTGCAGGAAAACATCGTGATGCAACCTGCATACGTCCGTAGAAGAAATTCGATGGCGTATGTGAATCTACCAACCCGCACTGGGCCAGCGTGGTGGATATGGCCCAATTTAAAGTATGGCCAGTAGGAAATAGGCGAAAGGGTTGCCTACATATTGTCCCTTCAAAAACGATTTTTTTAAATAAAAGTATATTTGCATGGCACCAATTATTTACAATAAAATGTAGAAGCCATTCGTCATAATAATGATCCAAATATATTCAAAAACTTACTGAACAATTTGTTAGTTAAAAAGCATACTACAGCGTCGACAAATTTCTTTCAGATAAAAACATGAGTGGCATAATATAAGTCATTTTTGCATTGTACTTACATACCTATAAGTGTTCAGCTTGTTGACCTTCTGTATCATGACTGATTTGACATTGAATTATTTTTGAAATTTATATACTTTAAACCTACTGTTTAATTGATGTACCTAATGTTAAACTTACTATGGTTATATAGCTTCAAACAACCAATTGTCTGTATGCCATTGATGGCGGAGGCTAGATAACTTTTAATAATTTATTCGGACATCTATGTATCTACATATATACCTAGTTTCACAGACTAATAAATCATTGTTTTTAAACTTTCGCGATTTGAACACATTATTATTATAATACTACGGTAAACCCAAAAGTCCTCTCCACGGATCGACACTATTTTTCGAGAATAGTTCGTGAAGCGGTGGAAATCAAAAAACATACAAATATAACAAATGCAAATCGCGTAGTGTAGTTAGAAGGACATTGTTAGATACTGTCAGTGTTGTGTGTCGTAATGACATTTTTTCAAGTTCAAATTGAATTGGCGGTACCAGCTGTTGCACATTCCAGTCTACCCGTGACCACGGTCGATGCAACTCGGCCGAAACGTCGGGATGAGGAGGTATTTATTTATCTCGTAATTTTTAGTGCGCGATTAGTCCCGTAGTATATAATAATAATAAATCATTGTTTCATTGTTTCAATCACCTACGTCCTGCAGTGAACTATTAAAAATGCTGGTACAGTACAGTACTGCTCAATGACAGTCATAATAACTTCAGCATTAGGACTTCTACCAAAGGCGAAGCCGCATCTTTCATCTGTCCGGATTTAGGTTGAATGTTGCTTCTCTTCTACACGTCGCATTTTTCAACGAATCATGACGAAAGTTGGTAGACGGGTTCTATTTTTTATACTAGCTGACCCGGCAAACTTCGTTTCACGCAATATCTTTATAAATTATAGCCTATGTGTTATTCTGATGTATTATATTAAGCATTATTATTACAAAGTTTCATCTCAATCCGTTCAGTAGTTTTTGCGTGAAAGAGTAACAAACATCCACACATACTCAGAAACTTTCGTGTTTTTATATTAGTAGGTTTTTTTGTCGTCGCCGATTTTTGATAAGGATTTTTCCCACAACGTTGGGGGAAATTTGCTGGAAATTAAATGTTAATTTCGTAAAAGCGTGTATTGTTTGATATTTTCCAAGGTTGAGAAGTGGATAAAGGCCGATTCACTCATATCAGTCAAGACAACGTCACGTCTCAGTTACGGCATCGTACGTCACATTGAAAAATATTTTTTCATAAATTTTCTATGAGCGTATCCCATATCATTAAATACATGTCATTGACCGTTTCAGTGCCGTCACCGGCAATCATAGAAAAATATGGCTTGATTGTGACTTGACTTGATATGTGTGAATCGGACATTAGCTCAGTTCAAATACGTTTGATCTTAAAGGAACACGCTCTCACAATTTCGTTTCACCTTACAACATTGATTAGCAAAAAATGATGCGTCATTTGCTTTAATTAAAATATCAGGCGCTATGCACAATAATAATTAAAATATTAATTTAGTTAGGTACTGTACTGTACCTAGAGATTAATATAATTATTGTCTTTTATGACTTACTCTATTGTTAATTGGTTATTTACGTATACCTAACCTTTTAGGGGTGACTTTAGTATCTACATCAATACCAAAAATTTTTTTTCGTTGCTAACCCTGTAATCGTTTAAATACAGGCTAAGTCGACCTATTCCCGTTAAGCGTGTTTACTACGTTTCTGACTGATTTGACTATGAAACACCATATCCTAAATCTCACAGTTTTCGAGATATTTGAATTCAAATACGTTTTTATAAAACGTTAATTTTACGGACAATATTGGGTAGTGAGGTCATCAAACATCATTTTACATGTAAAAATCAAATAAAAATAATAATACGACTTACACGTTTCAAAATATCTTACCTGATAGCCTAACCACAACACTCGATACATTTCGATAAAGTTCATATTTTTCTGAGTCTATTACAACAGTTAAAAACAAAAAAGTGGTCTCCGATTTCTTTAAAATAAATTTTGAATTTATTAGGATAAATAAATATATTTCGCTCAATAAGTAGTTTATCTCTATCAACCCTGATTAAGTAATCTTTTACAATTTGGAAATTGTTAAAAGCATTGTTACCAATTAGACACACTTTTAAAGTGTTTTTTGTCACATTGCACCTACTAACTGCTGGTCACACTGGTAGGTTATAATTTTTAATTTTAGCAAATTAACCGATGAATGTTGAAGAATCAGCTACGAATGCAAGTAAAATAACGATTGAAGCACTTTATCATTGCTAAATTAGAAAAAGTGATAAGCTGCATTGTTATTTTTCATACAATTTATATTTGCATTAAAAAAAAATTGGAGGGGTGATAAATTCTAAATTAAATATTTTTGGGAAGCCCATAACACAAGCTTTCAAATGATGTATATATCATCTTGGTTCGATTTTTCTCTGAATAATATACCACTTGTGGACGTCACCTTTCATAAACTAAACCATATAGCACAACTACTAAGCTACTAAACAATATTTACACTCAAAAGCAAAACTTATCTAGAAAATGAACAAATTTAGATGATAATGACAGCCCTGATATAAAAGCCCACTGCCAGCGGGGGCAGTTGCCAAAATGCTGGCCCCATTGCCACGTTGATGGTAATGCTGATCCTCTGGGCAAAGTAGAGGCCAGTTTTTTTTGCTCCTGATCCCCACGGTCCTAACGTTACGACCTCAAGACGCTCAAATATGTAACCAGTCAATATTTGCATATTTGTACCTTTTGAGGTCTTCTGCGTATTCAGGTGCCGCGCTAGCTCTATTCTGGGTGCTTGGAAGATGAAATGGATCGAGAGTATCAACGCGCGCTTGTGGCAACCCATACTAATGACCTTCCCATCTTACGAGGAATCAGAGCTATGTTATCGGATCTCTTCCCATCGCTACTGGCAAAGGCAAATTGGTTACAAGATAAACTTTGCCGCGGAGTCAGCGGTGGTAAAGACAATTTTTCAGGGTTCTATAAAAGTAGCCTATGTCACTTTCCGTCTTTCAAACTTCGTATCTCCATGTCAATTATTATTTTACGCAAAAAATCGCAACACCGACTTCCACCGTGTACAGAAATCGAATAATTTGCACGGATCGATGTGACATCTATGTACATTTTTGTTGATTCATCAAAAACGGCTCAACCGATTTCGATAAAATTTAAATGGAAGTATATACTATTGACCTAAAATATACGAGTATTATGTTTTCAAATCAGTTCACAGTTGGCGAAAATATCGATGAACATACACAAAAAATACATACTTACAGACGAACATAGTACCTCCTCCTTTTTGGAAGTCGAATGAAGTCAATCCGTTGCTGCGTGGAAGAGGAACAAACCAACAAGCACACTTTCAGATTTATAATATTAGTAAGGAGTAAGGATAAGGATGACGTCTTTTAATTATATTGTACTTAATTTCGCATTGAACTTCGCATTGTGCTATTGTCATATTGTACTTGACACACTTCATCTTATTTACTTGGTTCACATATAGCGTGGTTGTTTAGTGGTAGTGACCTAGTGACACCCGTATTACAATCGTGAGGTCGTGGGTTCAAATCCCGGTCACTTAGGTACCAATAAGTTCTTTGGAATTTATGTGGTACAGATTTTCATATCACTGGTTTTTCGGTGAAGGAAAACATCGCGAAGAAACCTGCAATTGTCCGTAGAAATATCGATGGTGTAAGTGAATTCAGCAGCCCGCACTTGGCCTGCGTCGTGGATATGGCCTTTCGAGGTTAGGCCTACATCCCGCAGCGGACTACTAAAAAAGCTGGTACATTATAACAGTAGAATGGGGTAATTGCCATAGTTAAGTATGACTAGAATCGTCAATCGCGTATAGGGTGTGAGAAATAAGATGTGCTATACATACTTAGATAGCTTTATACACGTTGTTATGATTTTATCATATTTAGACTCTAGATAATAGTAAAAACCTGCATAATACTAATAGAAATGATAAGTAAGTAAGTAAGTTCGTATAGGCCGGGTGGCTAGCCCTGGTGTCAGAGTTTTTAGGCCGCCTGAAGGCCTCTGACATGGCTAAACGGTTAAAACAACCGGGACCTACAATTTAACGTATCATCCGAGCCACTGTAGCGCTCAGCTGGAAAATGCCACCCGCGGTCACCCATCCAAATACTGACCGTGCGTAACGTTGCTTAATTTCGGTGATCGCTGACAAACACCTCGTCAAACTACGCTATAGAAATGATAGAAAATAGGTAATAGTTCATAAATATGTTGATTTACTTAGACATCTCTTTAAAATTTCAAGTTTTTCAAAAAGCCAATAGTTTTTGGCGCGAAACATTTCTCTGACTACTACGTCTAGGCAGTGCGTAATAGTAAGACAAAAAAAACGTTTACGCAAATAGAGATAAAAGATATTACTTTCGTCCTATTCACTCTTTATACTTGCACATCTCGCCTTCTCTTACTTTTGTAATTATTATTATTTAGCGCCTTGTCTAGTTATATACTCCACTATGGGTAATTGTGAACACCTAAGGGAGGACATTAATAAAACGAAAACAAATAAAGTTATAACAGAAGTCATTTATTGATAAATATCAACTTAAAAACTAATCATTAGTTTACTCTCGTAGTTAACGTAGATACATATTTAGTATAATTTAAAAAAACAAAACCCTACCACCTTATTAATAGACGGAAATTAACTTTGGAGTAGTTAGTTCGTCTTTTGTCTTTTACAATTATTGAATTAAAATTTTCAAAAATTTATTCTGATATGTAAAGATCATGTTATCATTGTTACACTTTACAGTAGTAAGGTACATTGTGATGTCGTACGCTCAAATAAAACATACCCACAGACGAGAAAATAATCTTCTCCTTTGTGAAGTCACGAGGCGAAGGTTTATGTACCTATACCTAAAGTAGTTAGGTACTTAGGATACAGTCAGGCAGATAAGTATTTCCTTTTCTTATCACAGGATCTTGTATTATTTGTTCCTGTCACACAATGGACATGCTGAAGGTCGAGTGCGGGTACGCGGAGCTTTATCATTAGGTACCTCTGTCTGTAAACTTGTATATGTAGGGGGAAGTGGGGCAGATTCTTACAGTTTTTCTATATCGTCTAAAATAAAATTTTCTCTGGTATCAATATCTGTATTGATTAATTAGAAACTACTACTCTAAATATCTGACTTTTACTTTTTACTCACTTAAAGCAGTGTCACATTTTTTTTATACATAAATTTAATTTTTTTTTAAAGTATTAAGCATAAAATAAGTAACGTTCTGGTGTAAACTGTAATGTTATTTATTAAGGAAATAAAGAATTGAATTTAATTGAATTGAATTGAATTGAATTGAATTGAATTGAATTGAATTGACTTTGTATCAAAAACATGTAATTTGTGTAAATACACATGTGAGGCTTTTTATAAATGTTTTAATAAAAAATGTATGAATGTACTCCACATGCAGGGCAGATTCATACATTTTATAAATACACAAATTAAGCAAGAAATTTTTAATTATTGATGAAAATAAAAGTTTCAAATACAACGTTCTCGAAACCTAAAGCATTTAGCCTCTTTGAGCAAGTAATACTAAGTAATAATCAAACGCGGCCGATAACTCGTGAAATATTAAATTAATCAATAAAACACATCAATCCATTTTACAGATCAGTTTAAATCAGTTTTATCAGTATTTTTATGTTATAAATTGTAAACGGTTAGTTTTACAAAGAAGTTAACTGCTGACAAAATATGCGAGATTTTATTTGCTACAATAATGGTCTCCATAATTTTTGTAATTTTATACTCGGTAAGTTTAGTGATCTTAAACCTAATAAAAAAAATTGGACCGGAAATTTAGTGCCAAGTTAAATCCATTTTTTCCTGAGGCAACAGGTAAACGCTAGAAATGGGACTAAGGGGATCCCATATGGTACGGAACCCATCGTGCGCGAGTCCGATTCGCACTTGGCCGATTTTTGCAGTTATAATACCCTGAATAAAAAATACTATGTGCCTGCTTCATGTACCATATTTAGTCAGAATTCGTTGAAAATGCGACCTGCAGAGATAATCAACACCAGGAAAGTTGAAAGAAAAATTAGCCAATTTCGAATCGGAGACGCTCCACTCGCTCGGTCAATAAAATAATGAAATAATTATTTTCGAAAAATAATGCTTCACCGACGGCGGAAGCGTACAGAATTCGAATCATTTGCATGAATCGAAGTGACATCCATGTAAATTATTGTTGATTTATCAAAAACGGCTCAGCTGATTACGATAAAATTTAAATGGAACCACATCAGGAATATCGAAACCCTTTCGAAATATAAAATTTTTTTTTTAAATCGGCTCACAATTGGCAAAAATATTTAAGAACATACACCAAAAATACATATACCTCCTCCTCCTACCTACCTCCTCCTTTGTGGAAGTCGGTAAAAATAAACGCGTTGTTCGCTCCGTACAGTTATACTCTATAAAATTTAACTTGATCTCTGCGACAGCTGTCAGAAAAATCACGCCTATGAAGTCCTGAATTTCTTAATAGTACAGACAGTACCTGTCAATGTCATACTTTGTGGGCATGCTGATTAGTGATGGGCGACGAATGATCGTGACCACAGAGTTTTAGATAGAGTTTTAATTAAAATATCGATAGTTTATAATGACGATATTTTAAATAAAACTTAATTTGTCATTAATTTTATTGTATATTTTAATATCATAACATTTTTTACATGTGTAATTAAATTAAACCCAATTATATGTTACATTAGCATCGATAATAGTGAAAAACGTCGATAAATACTATTGTTACATTATTATGACTATTTAATTAATATCATAACATTATTTACATGTGTACATACTTGATCTTGAATAATAGTTAGTAAATAAAATCCAATTTCTCACCTTCAACTACTCATTCGATTTCATTACAACATTATTTGAAAATCGATTTTTTCCACCACTATCTCAACTCTAAAAATGACAATCTTCTATGTCAATGTCACTGTCGCAGAGATCAAGTTAAATTTTATAGAGTATAGTAGAGTTTGTGCAAAAAAGAAGCGTCGTAGGTAAGGTCCCCCGTGTGCCATTTTACTAATTTTTTTACGTTGTTACGTTGACGACATTGCTCTGACATTGCTAGTAGGTACAACTAAGTGTTTGGTTTTCATCAGTACTCGCGTCTACCGAATATAGTCGGTACCTTGGCTGCTGATTAAAATTTCATTGTTAGTTCACCGTAACGCCGCGACGGTTCTCTTTTTGCACATCCTCTACTAGAGATTAGTATAAACAAGGACATAATCTAAAGACTTATTCAGAAAGGGTGTACTAAACCGAAAGGGGGTGATTCAAATTAAGTGTATCGTTATTCAAAAATTCAAAATTTATTTATTTCGGACAACTCAAACATGATCCATCTTTTGTTAGTAATTTATGCTTACAAACTAGGGTTATATTAGATAAAATACCGGTTTTAACTCACGTATGATATACGGCCGGGCCGCTGTGAAACCCGACCGGTTTCGGAGTAAATTAGTACTCCTTCTTCATCAGGGAATACGCGCACTCCCGTCGCCTGGCGCACGCGCACTGAGCACATACGTGAGTTAAAACCGGTATTTTATCTAATATAATGTATTCTCACGTGAGTTTTAATGAAGAAACTAGGGTTAGTTAATATTTATTTGGTCATATACTTTGGAGGCATCCCCTGCGGAATCATGGTCCGCACGAGATGTCTCAGTACAGGAGCATGCGGGTCGTCCGCTATCGCTTTCAGGATGATGTTGTTACTTCTCCGTAGCCTCTTCACTAGTGACGCCACTTTCTTCCTAATGAGGGCGCGGAATCCATCAACGTGGTTTTGCGCGAACATGTTAGAGGCTCTACAAAATCAAGGGAGTTTCAACATCATCCTGAATACATTATTATATTGGATGCGCAGGGTATCCATTGACTTTTGGGAGCACCGGAACCACAGTCCACCCGTGTACAACCCCTGACAATACGCTTTGAATATCGGGACTTTGACCTGATCCGTACAACGAGCAATTCTGCGGGCCAACATATGTTGGCCCGCAGAATTGCTCGTTTGTACGGATTATGTTCCCTCGAGCCGCCAGCGCCCTGCGCTCCCTCTCCACGTCGTCATCGTCCTTAAAGTCGTCGACAAGTATGCGTTCGAGATATTTGAACCGAGTTACTCGGTTTATTCTAATGTCATTAAGGGTAATGGGAGGGAAAGTTTCAGGACACTTGCCGGCAGCCCCAAAGACCATGAACTCACATTTTTTGACATTATAGATGAGACCATGCGATGCGGCGTAGGCGCAGCGCGCGGCGGCGTGTTATGCATAAGTTTTTTAATATAGAGCCAATTACTCTTAGTTGCGATTTTGTATGAGACAGCTGTTTTTTTTTCGGATTCCGAGTTGGCTCATAATAAAAGTTGTTCAAAATGATGATTTGAATCACACCCTTCCGGAATAAGTAGTAGGTACATCCTTACTGAGTAACCCTGTATATATATATAGAACATAAGTATTTTCCACTTGAACTTGGCCTCTGTCTTAATTACCTTAATTATTTCAATAAATATAGTTCACAAGATGGGAAAATTGTTTCTAGGTAGTATAACGAGTAGATATCAACATAATTGCTTTAGATGTCACTTAACATTTTTTTATCGCGAATAAGTCCGCGCTTGACCAACTCGCCTGCTGGTAAACGACGTTGTAGTCGAAGACGAAGCACTGTATTATACTGTACCAGCCTTTTTAATAGTTCACTGCAGGACGTAGGTCTACCCACGAAGGGTGATTGGGCCATATCCACCACGCAGGCCCAGTGCGTGTTGGTGAATTTACATACGCCATCGAATTTCTTCTACGGACGTATGCAGGTTGCCTCACGATGTTTCCCTTCACCGAAAAGTTTAAAATTTCGTACATAAATTCCAAGGAATTCAATGGTACGATTGGTCTCTCACTATGGGCCTTATCAGTAAGCTCCAAGTAGCCCAACGAGCTATGGAGAGGGCTATGCTCGGAGTCTCTCTGCGGGATCGAATCAGGAATGAGGAGATCCGTCGAAGAACCAAGGTTACCGACATAGCCCAACGGATTAGCAAGTTGAAATGGCAATGGGCAGGGCATACAACAACGCGCGCGACATAGCGCGGAGGACTAATGACCGGTGGAGTCGAAAAGTTCTCGAGTGGAGACCACGTACCGGCAAGCGCAGCGTAGGACGTCCACCTTGTGGATGACCTCATTAAGACCGCAGGGTCGCGCTGGATGCAGGCCGCTTCCAACCGGTCTTATTGGAGATCCATAGGGGAGGCCTATGTCCAGCAGTGGACGTCCTTTGGCTGATGGATGGATGGATGGAGACCGGGACTTGAATCCACGACCTCACGATTGTAAAGCAGGTGTCATTTAAACCACCACGACTGATGAAGCACGCAGACTTAAAATAGGTATCTTCTTCAATCTGACTTAGAAAGCCTTTAGTACGTAGTATTATTATATCTTCTTTGCCTTTAGATTGTATCTCCAAGAAAACAGAAAACCTGGCAGATTGTTTCATTCCCTGGCGGTACGAATCAGAAAAGTTTAATCTAACCGCTTCGTACGTATTGAAGGAAAATCGACAGTGTAGGGGTGGTAGTTAGGCGTCTTTCTTCTTGTTCTGTAGTAAAAAACCGGACAAATACGAGTCAGGCTCGCACACCGAGGGTTTCGTACAAATCCAGAAAATTTCACAAAATTGGGAAGTTGTTAAAATCTCTATGTTATAATCATCAAAAAACATTTTTTTTTTACTATTCTCGTCATCCATCGAAAATTACACATTGTTAAAATAATAAAAACATCTGTTTTAGCATGTGCTAATGAAGCTCTTTTATATGATACCTTACATGATAAGATTTACTCACTTTGAATTTTGAACCCATATTTTGTGAATCTAAGCCCAACTGTTTTGTGATTTAAATAAGAATGTACAGTTTTCAGATTTATTTCTATATGTGTACTCTGAGACAATGCTTCTTGCCAAATTTCATAGTTCTATGTCAACGGGAAGTACCCTGTAGGTTTTGATTTTAATGAGTGTCGAAATATGCAATATTTTTGTATAGAACCATTTTTTTTTCGCAATTTTAGTTAGTTCTATGTATAATAAAAGTTGTTCAGAAAGTGGTGTAGGTATAGGTACTTCCCCCCCGAGTGGGTTCCCGCCTTGTCGTGGAGGGGGTCTTAGTAGCTGTGGCTTATGGGCGGCCACAGTGAAGCTAAGGGGAACCCGTGGTGGGGCCGCCTCTCCGGGTTTTTTCCCCAAACCCATGTAGAGGCTGGCCAGTAGGTCGGCTTGCCGACTGAGGTAGACTGCGGTGTCGCGCTCGTCGCGATACCGCGGCCGAGCCCATCGAGGCGGAGGCGGCGGCGGGATGGACGGGCGGCGAGGAAGCCGCTGCCTATCCATCCTGCCAGCGGCCCTAACGGGTGCCGCCAACGTGTTGGCGGAGGCAGTGGAGCTGCAGGGGAGGAGGCGTGTCGTTATCGCGATGGCCGCTCTCCCTATCCTCTGTAGCCGTAGTGGCAGGCGCGGGGCCACTTTAATTGACCCGTTGCATCGGGACCAGGGCTGTCGGACACGGGTGCTGTCCGACGCCCAGTGCTGGTTGGTCCCAGGTGGTGGATAACGATGTGTCTGGTGTTTGTCACATCGTCATTCCAGAGGGAGCCTACGCTCCGAGGTGGGGCCCGGTTTGGGCCAGCGCTGTCGGGTGCCGCGGAGGAGTGCGCAAGCGTGCCCGTAGCCCCGACACCAGGCGCAGTGGAGGAACACCCAGGGGTTTTGGTGGGTATACCGTCCAGTGGCGGGACTCCCACATAACCACCCACCTGCCCACGAGGTGCGGTGGTATCCATAAAGGATTTCCCCTTGTAAAAAAAAAAGTAAGTGTAACTCTTGACAACAGAAACATTTAAACATTTTTTCATCACATCTATTCGAAAAGACCTACTTGGTTCGCCTTTAAGTGCGCCCCAAGGTGGAGTTTTCTATAAGGAATTTTATAAGTGCGCCGGAATGATCTTTGCCGCGCACTTTTTGAATTTGGAACAAATAAGTGCGCCGGAATAATCTTTGCCGCTCACTTTTTGAATTTGGTAGTATTTCTAATGTTGGTGTTCAGCTCCAAGAAAATGAATGAAAAGAATGTAAATATAAGTTTTCATTTGTTAGATACTATTTATTAGATACTATAATTAATTTCAATTTACTTGTTCCTCTACGTTTTATTAAATAATTAATATTACAATAAAATATGAGGCACCTTTTATTTTCTCATAGAGTGATGAAAAGTAGAGTGTACCACTCTGTACCACTCGGGCGCAATATATATTTTTGGCTCGGGCGACGTACTTTGAATCCCTCACTACTTTCAGGATTCTACTAAAGAATCCCTCACTTCGCTCTGGATTCAAAAAAGCGCCCTCGCCGTATAATATTATTTTGCTCCCATATGATACAATCTACTATTATAGGTACACTATATTGAAGAACATCATCATTAACAACTTTTTCCACGGAACCAACCCTGAAATGACGAAAAAAAATGTATTTTGCAAAGAAACACTATTGATCACCTGAGCAGTAAGTAAATTTACTAGATCGATTGTAGAGCAATAAAAATAAGTGGTATGATTATTTTCTCGGAATAGACCACTCAGTAATTGTTTTCAAGATTATTATTGTTTTGATCCCGATTGACCCGTATTGACTATCGGTATATCGAAGTGCTGAAGTGCTTGTATAATAACGCCACTATGTCGGTTCGAGTACAGGAAGAGAGCTCCAAGGCGATCCCTTTAAATTATTATTATTATTAAAGATAGAAGACTTTAAAGATAGGTGTGAAACAGGGAGATGTCATATCAGCTTGTATATTAAGTGGAGACCACGTACCGGCAAGCACAGCGTAGGACGTCCACCCACAAGGTGGACAGGTGACCTCATAAAGACCGCAGGATCGCGCTGGATGCAAGCCGCTACCAACCGGTCTTATTGGAGATCGTTAGGAGATACCAACCGCTACCAACCGGTCTTATTGGATGCCTATGGGAGAAGCCTATGTCCAGCAGTGGACGTCCTATAGCTGAAACGAACGAACGAACTAAAAATATATCTACAGATATCTTATATCTATGTCACTGCCAAGACTTTTCCGAAAAAATGTTTTGTCGTATCATAATTATGAGCTTATTCACTTTCCCTTAGGGGTAGTATTATTATATTTTCTTTGCTTAGGTTTTTTCGTTACCTATCGGTATAAAGAGTAGAATTCTCGTAATGCGAAATTCCCAAAACGTACCTATACCTAATTTCCCAGAATATTGATTTATTTTTGGAGTGTACTACGTGAACTCAACAAATGGTTTGCCCTGTGTGAGAATCGAGCCCAGATTTTTTTCTGATAAACGAAAATGTGCCAATGAGTGAATGAGTAGTTGTTTCTTTTTCACTGTATGCATTTGAAAGAGAGAACACCATTTTAAGTTGCTATTATGGCGCCTTTAAAAAATACGTATTTTATTATTTCTCACAAGGAGTGTCCGTCTCTATATCTATTTTCACACCTCAGGCATCAAAATATAATTCGCCAGTTCCTCATATAGGCTTATACTTTCATTCCCTAGTTTGAGGGGTTATTTTATTAGACCTTGTTAGAAATAATAAAATACGTATTTCAGGATTATTAGTGAATCACCACCTACCCTTTAAACGTAATAATATTTTGTAAGAAAAAGTTTTTAGTTGGATTTATTAGCTAAGGATAGTACTAAAACAACACGAGTGAAGCCATGGGCATTATGCTAGTTGCCTTAGTAATATTTTCGTGAAGTTTTTATAGTCTCGGAATTGGTATTGCGTTTTCTGCATAGGTCATGCATAGGTGCATTAATGTCACCTTGGCACCTGAACCTGAGTGTAACAATCTTAATGTGTATCTAATAATTGTAGATAATATACATGTAAAATTCAATGATATTTTGACATCAATTTACAAATTCAGTGAGCACGCTGAATAAGCAATTATAAGTATTTAGCACTCCCATAATAGCCCGGGAGGTAACCGCATAAAAATGCAACTAGTTTCTAAAAGCTGGATCATCTAGATACGCGGCAAAGGCTCCAGCCAAGACTAAGAAAAAGGCGACTTTCGATACTTTTGATGCTAGAAGTCAAAAAATGGACATAAGAACTCGTAATAGGTAATAAAACCTGATTTCAGGATTCTTAATAAACCACCCTCGAAACCCTAAAACTACGGTATGGAAGTTTGTATGACACTTTTGTAAAGTTTGATGCTAGATGTCCAAAAATTGATAAAGGGACTCTTTGTTACAAATTATAAAACACGTGTTTCAAGATTTTTAGTAAATCACCTACTAACCTTTAAAACTGAGGGTTAAAAGTTGGTAGGAGACTTACGCAAACTTTAAAGCTAGAGATGTGAAAGTGTTGAACGAATCAAATCCACTTTTGGCAAAATATCAATCAAAAAAATGTCAAAGAAAAAAGCAATTTGAAACTACAATTGTTTGACGTAGATGACGAGCATGCAGAAGCAAAAAGGGAGCTGTTTTAGAACATCAGTTATTTTTCAAATTTACGTAATATTTTTTTCATTTGCAGCATTTTTTTTTATAAACTGGTAAAGTTTAGTAGTATATCGTTACAATAAACGATCTTCAGAGATGATTGTTTATTGATTTTGAGAGTGATTAACTTCCATGATATTCTGTTATTTTTTAAAATTGAGATAATGTTGGAATTTTTGAGTTAGGTAGGTACTTAAATTGTATTTAATTTTGATTTAAGATGATGAAGAAAACATTAAAGACCTAGCGTAGGTACATGATTTTTTTTATCTTATTTACGCAAGTAGTCAGTAAAAGCAGTTAAGAAAAATATCGGCAACTTTACTTTTCTTAATTTTGTAAAAAAATGTGGACCCCAGGTTAATTTTCCGGCCGAATTGTATGTTCAAAACGAATATACCTGTCATCATACATGCCATCTCAGTTTGTCTAACGCTAGACCAAACACTAAGTACGCTGCCAACTGGCAGTAATATTTTGAATGCAATAAATACAGCTATTTACTTAATTTATGTAAAATTTTCTAGAACATCATTTTGGAGCAACCTGTCTCTAAACAGAGATTGAAGCGATTTTGACTAGTGTGAAATAGCTTGAATAGCTATTTTGATTAGTCTAATGTTTTTTCATCACATCTATTCGAAAAGGACTACTTGGTTCGCCTTTAAGTGCGCCCAAAGGTGGTGTTTTCCATAAGGAACTTTACAAATGCGCCGGAATTATCTTTGCCGCGCACTTTTTGAATTTGGAAGTATTTGTAATGTTAGTGTTCAGCGCCAAGAAAATGAATGAAAATAATGTAAATATAAGTTTTCATTTGTTTTATTATTAGATACCATTTAATTTCAATTTAGTTGTTACTCTACGTTTTATTTTATTAAATAATAAAATTACAATAAAATATGAGGCGCCTTTTATTTTCTGATAGAGGTGATAAAAAGTAGAGTGTATCACTCGGGCTCAAAATATATTTTTGGCTCGGGCGACGTACTTTGAATCCCTCGCTACGTTCAGGATTCTACTAAACTCTCGCTACGCTCGTGATTCTACTCTAGAATCCTTCATTTCGCTCTGGATTCAAAAAAGCGCCCTCGCCGTAAAAATATTATATTGCTCCCATATGATACAATCTACTATTATTAGTTTGTTTGAAAATTTTGTTTTTTCAATGGATTTTTTTATTGCTTGTATGATTACTGGTTACTAGTTCTACCTGTGGGTCAAATTACGCCCTCAGCTCTACAACTTGTAAAAAATCTATGTACTAAGTTTCGTTGAGATTAATTGAAAAATGCGACCTTTAGACAAAAATCAACATTCGGACAGGAAAAAAATCGTCATGTTGAAGCATAGATCTCGCTTAGCATCGGTCTATGAGTGACTGTCACACTAAGATATGAGTGCTGACTACACATAAACTTTCTCAGTCATAATATCAGTGTGATTTGCGAGAACAAAAGGAGAAATTTCCACGCCATGTTTTACGAAGATATGATAGCGAAGGAGGGGAAAGTGTTACACAGCAGCGGTTGAAGCTATAAGTAAGAGGTAGATACGCACGCGCAGCTCAAAGCTCCGATCCGCGCGCCGTGTCACGGGCGGTCAACGCTGCTGCAATTTTTTCATGTGCTAGTGAGTGACATTGACATTCAGTTTGGATAACCCACATTTCACACACTCATCAAATTAGTGACACTTAGAAACGGTAAGTGATTTATGATTTCTCTAGATAAGTGTTTCGTTTACTGTAGAGCGGTTATAAAAACATAACTGGACATTTAAATAAAAAACTAGTACTTGTAGGTACTTAATAAAGATAGATATAAATGTTTTAAAGTGTCTAAAAGTTTTAAGTATTGAATTAGAATTTTCTCTTATTTATTTATGGATACAAAAATAAAACAATTACTTAAGGAGAACAACGCAACTGTAAAATAAATAGATAACGCAGTATTAATATCATTGATATTCTGTGGCAAATTAAAACACATAATGAAAATGTTTGACTTGATAAAAAAAACATATTTTATGCAAAAAATGGTAAAACCGCCTTCCATCGTGTAGGAAATTCGAATATTTCGCTTGAATTGTTTACTATATACACATATAATATTGATTTTTGAAAAACAGATCAATTTTTTTAAAATTTAAATGGGACTACCTCGGTAGTAAAACTTTTCGAACTAAAGAAGATTTTTTTGATGTGGTTCACAATTGGCGAAATTATCGATGAATATACACAAAAAAATACACACAGGCGGACATAGAACCTCCTCCTTTTTGGAAGTCGGTTAATAAATGGAAAATACAAATGACGTACTGACTTGGAATAAAATCCGTCTTTGAATTTGTTAAAATATTTTCACATTTCACACACTCATCAAAATTAGTAATTTTTACTTGATGTTAGTGTTTCAGGTTGTAAAATAATAAAAAATAAATGAGTCATAAATTTATTAATACACATAACTGAACATTTCAATAAAATGTTAGTACTTACTTGTAGGTAGGTGTTCTGAAGTTTTTAAAAGTTTTAAGTATTATATTAGAATTGTTACTTATTTTATAAACTTAAAACAACAATGTAGGAGAGCAGCACAATAATAAAATAAATAAACACAATAGTAACATAAATAATAGTGAACAGGTAACAAAGTTTTAATTTCATTGACATTGTGTGGCAAATAAAAATAATAAGAATGTTCCAATTGGAAAATACAAATGGCACATGTGCCATTTGTATTTTCCAAATCAGTGCACTGATTAGGAACAAAATCAAACTTTTAACTCAGTAAAATTATGGCTTTCAATCAAACCTATAAACTTTGCAAACAAGCGTCTGCAAAGTTAGCTATGGCGGAACTTTTTGCTGTAGATCAATTAGCAATATTTAATTAATTAATGTTGTTTTTAAACTTTCGCGATTTGAACACATAATTATTATATACTACGGGACTAATCGCGCACTGAAATTACGAGATAAATAAATACCTCCTCATCCCGACGTCGATGCAACTCGGCCGAAACGTCGGGATGAGGAGGTATTGGAGGTAGACAAACACCTGTGTAACTTTCCTCTTAATTTCGACTGCATAGACTGCATCTACGTTCCGATGCATTGAGTCACATGTAATGCATTTCCTGTCAAATAAACAAATAGATACCGTCGATTCACGTCTAACCGTCGCCGCAGAGACTATTACATTGAACAATCGCTAATTGTTTGCTGGATTCGATTTTCCACTCGACTTGTCGATATTGTGCGACAGTTCATCCATTTAACAGTAGGTGCAGCTATTTTGCTTGTTATTCTATAATGACTTCACGGTTGCAATGTTTGTTGCAGACAAAACGTTTTAACTTTTGTAAAATTCTTATCTACACTAATGTTATAAAGAGGAAAGATTTGTATTTTTGTATGTAACGAATAAACTCAAAAAGTACTGGACCGATTTTAATAATTCTTTTTTCATTAGAAAGCTACATTATCACTGAGTAACATAGGCTATATTTAGTACTAGATTACTATAGTACCTATTTATGTCTACCCGTGCGAAGCCGGGACGGGCCGCTAGTCATTGTATAAAGTAGTATAAACACATTTTAAAGTGTTAATAATAATAATAAAGCTAATAAGTTAATAATAGAAAAGCGACATTAGCGAATCGTCACTTTGACATTGTAAGCTCTTATTTATGTAATAATATTAGTAACTCAATTAAAATTTAATTTTTATCCTTTATCGTTTCAAAATTGTAAGATACTTTTAGTATCATGGCTTCAAAATTTAATATACAACTAGCTGCCCGGCCACGCGTTGCTGTGGCTAAATAAATTAAAATTGCGACTATAATTTGAGATTTAAACTATCCTATCTCTCAAGTTGGATCGAACTGCACATGGTGTGCGAATTTTATTATAATCGGTTAAGTGGTTTAGGTGTCCATTGAGGACAAACATTGTGACACGAGATTTATAAATATTAAGATTGTGACACGAGATTTATCCTACTAATATTATAAACGCGAAAGTTTGTGAGGATGGATGGATGGATGGATGGATGGATGGATGGATGGATGGATGGATGGATGTATGGATGTTTGTTACTCTTTCACGCAAAAACTACTGAACGGATTGAGATGAAACTTTGCAATAATATAGCTTATACATCAGAATAACACATAGGCTACAATTTATAAAGATATTTTGTGAATTGTCCAAAATATAACGATAAATGTTGAGTAAGTAGGAAAATTCTACCATCTGCGAGCTACTCTAGCGTGCGCTGCAAGAATGTCAAAATAAACAACTGTCGATCGAATATCTGTCAAATCAATCGATGAGCAGTCCTTGGATATCACCATACTGATAATATATTATGTACCTATATATACACCTATATTTATCCTTACTTTTAATATTATAAATGCGAAAGTAACTCTGTCTGTCTGTCTGTCTATCTGTCTGTCTGTCTTTCTGTCGCGCTTTCACGCCAAAACTACTGAACCGATCTCAATGAAATTTGGTTCACAGATAGTCTAGAGCCTGAGACGATAACGACGATAACGACGACTAACGACATAGGCTACATTTTATCCCGAAAATTGCATAATTCCCGTAGGATAGGACAAAATCTATCGTTAGCGAAACTGTCACCTATCACAACGACGCTAATAGGCCCAATTTTGAAGGCACCATCGTAATTATAACAGTTAATTAGACTATTTCTGTTTCATTTTCACTTTAGGGTTTCGATAGAGAGAACACTTTTTACGTTGCTATTAAATTTACGATGGCGCGTTCATAATTGGGTTGATTGGGCCTAATATGGATTGACAAAACGTAATTAGATGACAGGTGACATACATTGACTGCTAACTTTTATAAATGTCTCGCTTAGCATATCAAAGGGACAAATTGTCTTTCCACCATTATAGCTCCTCGCAAAGGAAATAAAGTATGGATTGACAATGACAACTGACATTAAAGTTGGACAAAATAGTTTTCCCTTTGCCATGCTACATGCTACACATCACGATGACGATTAATATTGGACCGTCATTTCGTCTGACATTAAAAATATTTTTTACCATTAGAGGTTAAAGATATTTCTTTATTCTACCTTTATGGTACAGAATCCATGCTAATATACGAAGAAACGGATCGACTTGATTTTTTGAAGTAGTATGGCAAGAGTATGAGTATCTCGACACTAAGGTTATTGACCTTGATTCTAAATTGTGACCTTGACACGAACATAAATTTCTGTTGGTTTGGTTAGGATTGAACAGTGATAAAAGTGCAGCCCGCCTCAGTTGCGGTCCTCCTCATGAGGCACGCAACTTGCCGGCCAGCCTCTCAGCTGCTATAGTTAAAAACCCAAGAAAAGCGGCCCAAGCTCGAGTGCAAACTTCTAAACTGCCTAGGGGGAAAAGACCAAAAAGAATCGGGAGACCTCGAGTGCCGCCTTCTCAGCTGTCTCAGAAAAAACCCAGAGAAACGGCTCTACCTGGGATTCCCGCGCCGCCCATAAGCCTCGGCTACTAAGTTCCCCCGCCATGACAAGGCGGGAACCCATGGGCGGGTACACTCTAACCTTATCTTAATCAACAGAAGCATTTATAAGTATAAGGTATTTTGATGTCGGGTTAGGTTTGAACAGTAACAACAAGGTGCAAGGTACTTGATTTTTTTATAGAGCAAGTGCCTTTATTAACTATTAAATACAAGACTTACAATGTAAAACTTCATAAACTATTACTACATAACAAGCAATTGGATCATCCACAGACCCTTGAAGGTCTAAAGATATTCTAAATGCTCAAGCCCACTGCCAGTTAGCAGCGTGCCCAGCATGCTGGCAGCATTGCCAGTCAGCTTGGCAATGCTGCTTATACGTTGAGCCAAATAAACACCAGCATTTTGGTCACGCGGCGGATACACCAGACGGTCAGAAAGACTTTTGAAAACAAGATGAGCTCCCGGTCACCACGCGCACAATGTCTCAATTTCAAACGGCTCAAATATGTAACCACTGCCGAGGCACAGCCCGGACACTCCGCGATTCTTCATACAAAATCTGCTGTCTTACGCACACAACAGTACATTTTACTCACAGACACTACACATACGCACGAACGCTACACGGGTATTTGTGTGTAGAACGCCTATGGTTGTCAACGACCCATGTCGACCGTATGAATTGTAATTCTGACTTACCAAGAAGTTTTGTGAGTACTGATACGATGTACTAGCCGCTGCAGGTTTCACATACAATCGTACATACACTTATTTCGATGAAATCACTCATTTACCTACGTAAAACATAACCAAAACACGGCACTGTTACGAAATTCCCTTAATTTTCTCACATATTGTTGAAGTATCCGGTAATATGAACACGCACACACACGATTATGTATATTTGTAAAATCCTCCCATAATTTAAACAAAAGATAAACCTAGTAATTAACGATTAAGTAAATCACGCGCTAAACGCACCGACCGATGGCCAACTGAGGGAAGTCCCTAATTTCATATTTCATACACCTACGCTAGTGAGGCCCCTCACTGGTTAAATAGCGGTTGCGGGATCGTTGCTGGTTTTCATAACTGTTTCTGGCAATGTTTCCGAATAATTGCAAACAAATATTTTTAACCCTTGACGCAAAAAAGGAGGTTCTAAAAGTTTATCAAAATATTCTTAGTAGCTTAATATGTATCAAAGAAAATATAATGATACCACGTATAGTACATGTCTTGTGCCAGTGTGATGAGAATCCAGAATTTTAAACGGTATTTTTTCGGTGTCTCTGTCGACTTTTTAGAATATAATATCAGAATTTTAGGCATATTTGCAGAGGTCGTTTTTTTCAATAAATATTGATATCTTGGGAAAAATCTTAGTAAAAAGATTTTTTTCTGATGTCAATTAAGTAGCACTAAATATTTATTCAAAACAATGATTTAAAAATTGTTAATGATATAGCTCGTTGAGGTATGATTAAGGACAGGGCGGGCTCAGGACGGGCGCGGACGTGGGCCCGTACAACGCACGTTCCAAACATTTTGTCTTATGTAAATCATCTCCGCGAAAAGCAAAAATAAAAAAGAAAAGTATAACTCCCTACTCCCGAACTTTGACAAGGTTTATCTTTGTCATTTATTGTGAGATTAACAAAATCTAATTCTTTATGTATGAAAAAATATTTAGTATTAGTATTTATGTAGAAAAAATAACTACAAATTATAGGACTGTACATATTAACTCAATGTTATATACATGTTCGTTTATTTACAGAAAAAATACAAATTAGCACTTATCTACTAGGTAGGTATGTATGTGTTAACGCGAAACAATACATTGCATATCGATACCGATATTCTGTAACAGTTGCGTTACGATGATAACTAGTATTTTCACGCTCATGGCAACTCTGTGATCAGCACGACGAGCGAACGAGAGATTATGCGCGCGAGTAGCGGCGCTACGTACGTTATGTTGGTAGCATTACGAATTCTCTATCAGCATTGAATTAGTTCCCAATTTTGGCCGCGCGCAGAATTATCTTGGCGTACTTTACGACCGATCGCCATACTTTCATGCGGAAGTGAGCTAGATGCGAAATAAATTTACAAAAATGAGTATCATTCTAGTGCTTATAAAGTATAATGAATTCATAATAATTTGACAGCACTGTAACTAAAAGTAAGCGATTTATTTGATTTGAAACAAATTATCAAGAGAAAGGAACTAAATTTGAAAGACATAATTTTTATAACAATATTATCTACCTACTAAAAGTAAGTAAGGTACCTTATTTTATCTTTAGAGAAATAATGAAATGATATCTTGTCGCGAATTGTTATTATAGAACAGCCATAAACAGCACACGTCTTCCCCATTGTAAGTCTGTATTTTTTGTAGTCGAAATCACCGGCCTGTGCAACCCGCGCGCAGAGTGAATTTTACGAGTCCTGACGCGGGGTGGAAGTGAGGAAGACTCAAACGGGTGGGGGGTAACGAGTGGCCGTTCTATACGTAGTATTATTATATCTTCTTTGGCCGAGGTCAGAATATTTGCGCCGTTTGTGCTGCTCCGCCGAAGCGGCCACCTCTCCAGCCCTACTCTGAGTCTCAGAAAGATGTGACGGCGCCAAAGTATCGACGCAAGTCGCGTCCCATTCTAACGGCCGTCTACACTTCCATGTGACCTGCTTTATACCATTAGACCTTTTGTTATCACCACGTGCAGACCCATTCGGTTCGAGTACGGCTGCAATATTGGCGGTCGCAAAAGCCCTGCGTATGGCATCGTTCACGATGGCAACCAATTGGACCAGCGCTTCTTGAGCAAGAAAGACGGTGGTGACCGAGCTGGTCAACTAGGGTAGTTGAATAGGTGAGAGCGCTCAGCTATATACGGCGCGGCAGCAAGGTGGGTCGACTATCTCGACGATATCATCAATACCTACCGCCGGTCGAGCCTGGTCACGACCGGCAAAGAGCCGAGGCAGATGGCACTGCAAGAGAGAGGCCTATACCCAACAGTGGGTGGGACAAAGAAAGCTGCGGATGATAACGATGACGAAACAAATTAGTTGAGATTAGCTGTTTTTTGGGTTTGAAATGATTATTTGCTACAATATTTGTGTACCGTTTCACATTGGATTGGGGCTAATATTTTGTGGCGCACTGTTTTTGTTAATATTGTTACTATACTATTTTTGTTACCATATTTTTTTGACAAGATAAAAATAAATTAAATTATATCGCGGGCGAAGCCGCGGGTAAAAGCTAGTATAATATATTAAGATGAGAAGGTGATAACTATTTAAAATCTTAGAGTAATATAAGTAGTATACTTAAACCATTTGTATGTACTCGTAAATTGCCTAGATATTAATTTTCCCATTTTTAACATCTTTGATTGTAAGCAAAGTTCTCAATTTAATTTAAGTTCAATTTCTGTTAATTTTTTTATGACGACGTTACACATTATCTGGTGCAATGAAATTGTTCATAAAATTGCAACTGTGAAGCGACTAGCTACCATAATACAGGCTTATTCCTAGTTTGGTAGATAGGGCCCATTAATCCTATGAGTAACTGTTTTGTGTGATAATAAATAATTTTGAATTTTGAACTTCTTTTGTTCTACGACTTTTAAAAATTCGTATTTATTTTCTTTCATACAAAATTCATAAAAATAGTTTGACCGGTCTAAACCTATTAACTTTATGTAAAAAGCGCGCGCGCCGCCACCTGCGAGACTTAGACCTCAGAGGAAATAGTGTGTAAATATGCAAACAAGTGTAAATATTAGTTAGGTATGCATGTAAAAAATAATTAAATAATTATTTTTTACATGCATACCTAACTAATTACGCTGACTCCACTTTAAAAAAAATGGGAAACATGTTGACATTTGGGAAAATTTGTAGAAAAAAGTTGTTTGTTTTGGTGTACAGAATAAGGCCTTAAAAGGAGGCTAATTCATTACCACTAAACCTGTATATCCTACTAATATTATAAACGCGAAAGTTTGTGAGGATGGATGGATGGATGAATGGGTGTATGCATGATTGTTACTCTTTCACGCAAAAACTACTTAACGGATTGAGATGAAACTTTGCAATAATATAGCTTATATATTAGAATAACACATAGGCTATAAATTATAATGATATTGTGTCAAAAATCAAAATATCATGCGGGCGAAGCCGCGGGTAAAAACTAGTATATACATATATCTATTAGCCAAAAGACATAATCTGCTGGACAATTGCTTCCCATTCTATTTTCCAATAAGACTTTCATCATGAAATTATTATTCTCTTTAGAATCAACCAGTAATAAAATGCGATCTTTTCAAAGTCAAAACTATTAGCGGAACAATACAGGAAAATGCAATAAAAATGAACTCCCAGTACCTGGAGGTGAAGGCAATATAAAAAGCGCATGAATAGCATCCATCTGTGAATGATGATGAGAAATGGAACACGCGCCGTTCGATGAAGGCCGCAGTCACAGATATCTTGAGAGATGTCTTCTCATTACCGCATCTTGGCTTTGGATTTGGCTAGTTTTGATTTTGAAATAGACAGACAGACAAAACTCTTTATTTACAACCACAATTTGAAAAATAAACACTATTTACACATATACGACAAAAATATGATTATAAAGTGCAGGCCTTATTATCACCCATGGCGAAATAACAACATTTATGGGAAGGTCTTTCACCGTTTAGGTCCCATCTATTATATGAGTTCTATGAGTTCACCGGGTCAGCTAGTATTATTATAATACAAAGTCGCCGTTTTGTGTCGATGAATCCTCAAAGAGTTATTTTTGTAGCCAGGTACATTTGCAGCCAGAGGAAGCTGGGACTGCTAGTTAGTTTAGAACTAACTTAACTACCAGTTCCAGTCTTCCTCTATACCTAATACAGGTATTACTCATGTGATATTTTTAAAGTAGATAGCGTGTCTGCTAAATTTTCGACCGCATTTGGCGGACTCATCTTGTTTAGCACTCGCATCGTGGTATGACTCTCTAACTTAATAAAGGCTGCCAAATAAGTTCGAAAGTTTTAAAACTTCATGCGATGTCATATTCTAAATAAAATTTACGGAAAGCGATTATTCTAGTTTATATTATCAAAATGGGATATGTCACCCCATCTAGCGGGCATCCAATAAAACTTCTCAATACGCGTTTAATGCCAATAGTTAGGTACACAATTATCAGGTACGCACAGAGCAGAACAAATTGATTCAAGTAACTACGCTCACACTCAGAGAGACATTCAACAATGCAGAAGCATTCAACAATGCATGTTTCGTAAACATTTTTGCAGCACATGAGTAGGTATTTGTTACACACGCGTGTCTCGCGCGACAGATAATGTCTCTCTAGATCTCTCTGGCTGCGATGTAAAGATCAGCCAAATTCAATGGTAACCGCAAACCACTCTCGTCGCGGTTTTAGACGCACGTTTTGTTGATAGCTAGATACTATAAAATAGTAGTTCCCCGAACAGGAGACCTCGCGACACAACTCTTTAACTGAATATTTATAAGCCGACTTGCTCTTGGCCGATTTAGTTCATACTCGTACAAATCTGGATTTCAGTTCTTGCCAAATATTAATTATCGAAATCGGCTCTTAATAGCGCGGCAGCAAGTTCGCCCCTTTTTTAAGGGAAATACCTTCTCAATTAAAAATCGCCTACGGTGAAAAATTCCATCAATATATTATCAAACCTGTGTACCAAGTTTCGCTGAGATGCGTTGAAAAATGCGACCTGTAGATAAAACTCAACATCTGGCCAGACGAAAACTAAATCGTCGTGTCGAAGCACAGACTTCACTTCGCTTCGGTCAATCAAGGATTTTTTAAAGGATACTGTATTAAAAAGTTATCTTTGTGATAAGCATTTCAAAAATCTGAAGCGAACGCAGGATTTGAAACCTAGAAGAACCTAGAGAAACTTTGGAGGTTAGAGCGTCGGGCTAGGGATCCGAAGGGGCAGGTTCAAATCCTGCGTTCGCTTCAGATTTTTGAAATGCTTATCACAAAGATAACTCTTTGAGATAAAATCTAGTGTGGAAAGCACTCAAAACAAAATCATAACATTGGTACTGTATTAGTCCACTGATGAACATAATCTCACCCACGAAGGGCGATTGGGCTATATTTGGTTTGTGGATTACGGATGGTGAATTATCATAACTACCATAGCTCGTTCATTGCTAGGTAAGCATAGGCCTCTCCTATGAATGTCCAGTAAGACTAAATGACACGCTGAATTTCTAATTATATCTATACCTATTCGTCATCAATTTATAATAGAAAAAAGGAAAAAAAAACACCTTGCTGTCAATCATCTAAAAAAAAGTGAATATCTTGTAACTACTTTCTAAAAGTGGAAAATGTATATGCAGCCAGCAAAGATTAATTGATAAATAACTTAGATATAACAACAGCTTGCAGCAGTTTATTGAATGACGTGGGTATTGGTATATTTTACTCTAATATTCGTTCAATAAGGAAACAGCTACGCTTTCATTATGTAACTACTACCGAAATGGCTGAGCAAAAGGCCCAAAAATATTACCTATACAGGGTGTCCCAAAACTGAACATCAAGCTGGAAATGCTAGAAAACTCTGTAAAAGGGCTCTTAGAGATTGGAACCTTTCTTAGTTTTTGAGATAATATGGTCATTTTTAGAAATGTGGCCAAAAATGACACCTTCCGGCACTCCAGTTCAAGCCGTGCCTTGAGTTTTCAACGTAATTTTATTTTTATGTTTAAATTGTAAAGCTAGATAAATATGCTACCAGTCACAATCAAAAATACTAGCGGAAGTTGCACAGTTTTCCTAAAAAAAAACTTTTTGCCAGATTTACAAAGGTTCCACGTTTGACCCGTCACACTGTAAAAAAGTATGAAAGTGCTAATGGCAAGTCGTTACAAACGTTGGCGCAATTTATGTAGATTCTAATATACATACTATCATATTTAGTATCTTTAAGTTTAAATTAGTTATTTTTTGACGATTTCTCGAAATTAGGCCTTAAGGTGTTTTTGTACTGTTAAACAAATAAATAAAAATACAACTATTTAGTTTCCGAGTAGTGTTAACTTTAAGTAAAACAATAGATAAAATTTCTTAGTAAACGCACAAGAGCTAATGTTGACAAATGCTATGCCAATACGGCTCTTCTCTAGCAATCGACGTGTACAACAACTAGTACTATGAGTTGGATTTCCACTAACGCGAAGCGGAACGGATGTACGAAAATGGGCAGAGCGCTGTAGTCCGTAAACCCAATGCTATGTTTCCTTAATAATAAACTAAACACAATCACGAGAGGAGTTTTCAACCGATTTCCAAAAATAAGTATTTTTTAATATTTATATTAATACTCCTCAGAATCCTCTGCTATCTATTATTACATCTCTGCTATTTCTCATTGCGGTTGATTGTATGAAATCGGCTGTAAGTTTGTAACGTTTGTCAAAAAATAATTACCTACTGTCTTGTAAGTTGTAACGTTGGCTGTTAACTTCAAAATTAGGTTCACTTTATTTGGTCGGATTATATTGGCTGCTAGAGTTGGGTGCCAACTTCACACCGGTTACAAATAATACTGAACAATTTTGGCATATCTGCTATAGCCTTACGGAGTACGTTCTGTTTACGCGGTAAGTATTTTTTTTTATATTGAATCAAGTATTAGGTTCTAAGCAGAAATTCATCATCAAATCTTTGTTTTAAATAAATGTTTAGTGTGTTTCCCCTGTGTTGTGATAAAATACACTAAAAGTGTATCCCAAGTCAACATATGTTGTAACTATCATTAAAGTAAGTAGGTAAGTTCGTATAGTCCGGGTGGTTAGTCCTGATGTCAGAGTTTTTAAGACGAGGCATCGGGCCGAGAAACACGAAAACGCGCGCTTTTTAATGCGCGATGTGAGAGGACGAATGATATTGATTCAAATTTAAAAATATCATAGATAAGGGAAAATCTTGAAAAATTTAATGAACCGGACAAAATCTTAAAAAGTATTAAGTAAGAAAGCTATATTAAAAAAAAAACTTACAAATTTCTTACCAAAAAAGTTTCATAATTCGAATGCTCAGAATTGACAGCGACAACACCCCATTATTTTTTAGGAATATTATAGCCAGACCGCTATTCTATTTCATAAACCGAGAAGTTATTTTTTTTAATGTGTACATTATGAGTAATTAATTAAAAACTCACTGCCGCCCACCGCTTTGGCGCGATCCTGTCGAGCGCGACCGCGTAAAATTTGTCCGATTGAAGGGAGAATTTTTGAAATAATAGTTTGTCAATGCGTCACCTTAAGCTGCCTGAAGGCGTCGTCATCCAAGCCACGGTAGCGCTCACTTCGTAACCACAGTCACCCATCAGAAGACTGACCGGACCGAACGTTACTTAACACTAGAAGCGCGGAACAGCCTGATACGCCTAGAAGCGCGGATGGGTCAATTCTGGCCAATTTTTTATTTTGCTAGAGTTATGTGAAGCTTTGTATACAAATAAAACTAATTCGTAATTATAATAAAATGCTTTTATTATAGATTACACATATTTTTGGTGTACTTTGGCTTAAAATAGAATAATAATAAATCACAATTACAAATTATTCCGACATTTTCCTTTTATGTTAAAAGGAGGATCGTGTCCCAGCACTAGGGACGTAAATGGGCTATTGATGACAAATAATTCAAGTTAAAAATTAGATAAAATTATAAAAAAGGCAGTGCAATTACTCTTCCGAATCACATAATGAGCAAATGGAAAACTCTTTCGATGTGCATTTCTTGCAAACAGTTTTTTTACAAGCTGATATCCATGACTGGTTCAAAATTGACCCAACTGCGCTTTGAGGTAAATTTGATTAAAAAATATATTTATTGCAATTACGTAGTTGAAGTCTCGTATAAACAATAATGATCACATTTCATAAAAAGTCATAAAAAATTGGATTCTATGCATAATAAAACATTAAATAGGCCAGGAAGAACATCGAAATGGGTCAAATTTGGGACGCCCGCGCTTCTAGTGTTAATTTTGGCGATAGCTGACAAACACCTCATTAAACTACCTATCAACTACTTAGTAACTAATCATTTAATTTGTGGCTTCGCTTCAGCGCACACGTATTCGATGCGCCCCGCTGTGTTAGACTCTGAACCTGTGAGTAAACGTTGCCAAACCTAGACTTTCGTAGTTTACTTCGCTCCTGGCCCCTTTGTGTTGCTTGAATAAATTTTACGAGCTAACGTTTCTAGCACACGCATGTTGTAAAATAATCGGAAACTGAGTTGAACCTTGACGAGCGTATCGGCGAACTATAGTTAGAGTAGATTCTCTAAATATGGACCACCTATCGTTTTCATTGAATAAAACAATTAAGTTGTAAATCAAATCAGTCTTTATTAATTTTAGAAATAGATAAACTATCAAGTTACAGCAATCTGAAGATATCTATTGAAAAACTCAAAAAAAATATAACAAAGTTTAATTTTTTGTATAATATTACAAAGTTAGCTTTATAACAAGAGGTAGTTTAATATGGACTACTAGGGTTTTAATATGGACTACGGGTACCTAATATGGAATACAGGTATACAATAAGGACTTTTATAATTATTTTTAACAACAAATTATCTCAATTATTAGGAACTTCTTGATTACAGTCTCATAAACAAAATACTTATCAAATAAGAAAATAAAAAAAGAGGTTAAATTAATCAGATAGACAAAATTCACACACAAATGCGACATCGTCAACCCCAGCACATTCTTCGTGGCCCCATCTCTTGCAAGAAAGGCATTGGATCCATTGTTCTCCACGAGTGTCTTCTGAAAATAACTCCTCACAATAAAAACATTTAGCATTTTCACTTTAGCTACGATCTGGACTCTCATCAGTTTCATGGTTAACTGAAAACTCATCGTCCTCATCTTCAGAGTTGGAAGCTGATCGATGTACTTTAGTTGTCGTTTTTCTTTTCTTTCGTTCTGTTTTCTTCTGTTTTTCTTTACTTTTCAGTTTTCTCTTACTTCCAGGTTTCTGCTTTCTTTCTTTTATGTTTTGCTTGTCTAATTCTTTGTTAAAATTCTTCCTTTTGTTTAATGACTCTATTTCTTTCTTTGAATTGATGTCTCTAAATCAGTTTTATAAGGCGATGAAGTCAAAATCCATAAGGATGCCATAACCTGCAACAAAAATTAAACCCATACGCTAATACTCTAATTATGGACTACCAGTCCATATTCAGAACCTCACGCTAGGTCCATATTGCAAAACGGTGACTTAAATACGAAAAAAAATATTTTTTAAATACCACGATAATTTACGTTTACAATTTGTTTCTACAAGATCTAATGAAAAAATTACAATTTCGACAAAAAAACAACTGACTCTCTACCTTTACAAGAAAAACTAAGAGGATCTTAGAAAACTTACCAAAAATATACATCAAATATTGGAGAAATCTCAAAATGGCGACCACCGACACGCAATTGCTCAAATCGTCTCCGAGTTCGACTAACAGGTTGGTGCGGGGCAGTAGCAACGTATGCAGTCAACTTCACACTAATAGTGGTGACATCTACCGAACTATGCCTGTAGTCCATATTGTAGGACTAGTCCATATTTAGAGAATCTACTCTATTTTATTCGCAATATTGCTAGGTACTACATGATTTGATAAACAGTATTTTTTGCAAAAATCCTAGGAATTTCGCTAAAACACGGATATTAAGACATCGGCAATGACATTTCTCAATCTTACTGAAAAAGTTAGGATTTTCGCAAAACGAGATCTATTGTAATTGTTTATCGCCAAAAATGGCATAACCTATTTCAACCGTGTTAAGAATTCGAATAGAAAACGGATCGATGTATCATCGATGTAGTGATTTTCACTTTATTGTTGAAATTTGAAATATGCTATCAAACAATAAACGAATTGTCAAAATCGGTTCATAATTGACGGAATAATCGCGTAACATAAAACAACCGGACAAGTACGAGTCAGGCTCGCACATCGAGGGTTCCGTACAAACACGTTGTTAAAATAATTAAAAACCTGTTTTAGCATAGCACATGCTAAAACAGGTTTTTGAATTGAATTTTGAATGAAGTTCTTTTACATGATACTCGTACGATTTACAGACTTTGAATTTTGAACCCATATTTTGTGAATTTTGAGGCCCTATTTTTTTGTGATTTAAATAAAAATGTACAGTTTTCAGATTTATTCCTATAAGTGTACTCGGAGACAATACTTCTTGCCAAATTTCATAGTTCTATGTCAACGGGAAGTACCCTGTAGGTTTTGATTTTTGTGAGTGCAAAATATGCAACACAACTGCAAGATACCATAGATATACGTATACAGTTTAAATTTCAACTCGATATCTTTACGCGTTCCCGAGATAAAGAGTCTTGTCATTCACACAGACGGACAGATGGACAGACGGACAACAAAGTGATCCTATAAGGGTTCCGTTTTTTTCCGTTTGATGTAAGGAACCCTAAAAAACATGGAGTCGAATTAAGAACCTCCTTTTTTGAAGTCGGTTAAAAACTAAGAACCGAGCACAATTAGAGTTGCCATGTAAATCAAAATACAGCCAATCAGAGTTAAGATTATTTATTTAATCCTAAGTAGTAAAGCAAAAAGCTAAAGCTATTTTCAGAAATACCGCGTTTTCGCGAAATTCTTAGGATTTTTATAGCAAAAATACCTACGGCTTATTAAAACCTACTTATAACTTACCATCTGTCTGTTCCGGCTCCGGCTACGAATAAATAATAGCAGTAAACCTTCCAGAAGAATTATTCTAAAATATGAATTAGGAACCGTACTGTATCAGCCTTTTTAATAGTACACTGCGGGTCGTAGGCCTACACATTAAGGGTGATTGGGACATATCCACCAAGCTGGCCCGTTGCGGGTAGGTGGATTCACATACTCATCAAATTTCTTCTATACGGACGTATGCAGGTTGCCTCACGATGTTTTCCTTCACCGAAAAGCCAGTGGTGTGAAATTCCGTAAGTACATAAATTCCAAAGAACTCATTGGGACGGGACCGGGATTGGAACCCACGACCTCAAGATTGTAAGGCGGGTGTTATTACCACTAGACCAACATGGCTATTATGAATTAATTAGGTATTATGGTGAAAAACTACACAGCAACGTTGCAACAACGTTGTTGTGTTTGTATCGAAGATCTATGTATGAGCTTATTTATTAGTTTTTGTTTGCCTTGACAGATAAATATTTAGTTATTTATTATGAGGTACTTATTTATCTCGTAATTTTAGTGCGCGATTAGTCCCGTAGTATATATAAATAATGTGTTCAAATCGCGAAAGTTTAAAAACAACATCTATAAGCTTGTTTTATGTAGTGATACATACCATAAATGCCTATACGGCCGCGGTAGTTTAGAGATAGTCACACCCGACTTACTATAGTAAGGCCGTGAGTTCAAATCCCGGTCCCATACTAACGAGCTCTTCAGAAGTTATGTACGAAATTTCACAACACGGGCTTTTTGGTGAAGGAAAACATTGCGACCTGTTTACGTCCATAAATAAAATTCGACGGCGTATGTGAATCCACCAACCCGCACTGGGCCAGCGTGGTTAATAAGGCCCAATCACCCTTCGTGTGTAGGTCGACGTCCAGCAGTGGAATTTCAATAAGGCTGGTAACTGTACCAGCCTTTTTACACTGACAGTACAGGGCATCAGCTAGTTCAGCGACTAAGTAAGTAAGTTCGTTTAGGCCCTAGCTAGCCCTAGTTTCAGAGTTTTTAAGCCGCCTGTGAAGGCCTCTGACATGGCTAAACGGATATTAACCGTGGTCTAGAATTTAATGTGTCATCCGAGCTACGGTAGCGCTCAGTTGGAAATACCACCCAATACCATCAACTTTAGTGATCGCTAACAAACACCTAGTCAAAGCGCGCTATGTACTACGGTTTATTTGACTTCAGACTATATTTGTCTGTTTCAGAATCAAACGAATAGTTTGGTAAAATAAACATGAATTTAAACGTTTTGGGAATATCCGATCACAAACTTTGGGAATTGGCATACAGCCAGTTCATTTGCAAAGTGCAAACTTTTGAAACACGTATTTCATTACGAACATATACGTATTTCAAAACGAATAAATTTTACTAAGGAACCGCTTCGAAATCGCGAAAAAGAAATTACCCACTTCATACATTTAATCGAGAGTCGATGGACTTTTTGTATGGATAAGCTGATTTTTCTTCTTCGGTTTGGTTCTATTGCAAATGTTGTTCTTAATAGGTACCTACCGTGAAACGGGGTCAATAGAACTCGCGGGAGAATAGAAAAAAACTGGAAAAAACTTCAAGCGCTTCATACGGCAAACTCGGTGATCGCTGTAAAATATCTTCTTATTTATTAGTTAAGTAGTATTTGTGTTTCTTGGTGTTAAAATCTGAAGGATGCATTGATTTAAGACATGAGTTAAAAAGACATGAAAAAGTCAGTGGATGTTTCCGTATTTTTATCCCGATAGTGTCAAATTCTAAATCATATTTGACAGTTTTGACAGCTCTGGGCGAGATTTCCCATACATTTTCGTTGTTGAGAATTGCCTCAAGCGACACAGAGCTATCTGTCTGGTTGTATTAGCTCTGTGGATCTTCCCGATTTGCATTTTGATTTGCAATTTGCATTTTTGTGTCTGTGGTTTAATTTTGTTTACAATTTTATTACTGTCAGTGTTATTGCCAGTATATTTTGCAGCATAAATTGAGATAAGAACATGTATTATTATTACTTTAAATTGATATTATTAGTAAGCCCATATTTCTTGATTTCTTGAATTTATTAAGGTGATTAGACATGCGAAGGGGGTGAGTAGACTCGCTTGGAGCTCGTAATTAGGACAAAATTTTGAATTTCAGTTATCACTACTATTATGATAAAAATAGCAACAAAATAGCGCGTTACAACCAAGCATTTCGAATCCACATGTTTGACCTGAGTCTGTCTTCTCGCTAAAGCACAACGTGGGTGTCTTCGAATCCCGGGTAAATAGTGGAATCATCTAGGTAAGCGGGCTACTACGCGCTTCAAATGTTGACAGAATATTTAGTTGTATATTAAATTAAAAAATAATTAATAATATTAAAAAAATAGGAGTGAGATACGGTTCACCCTCCGTACGCGAGCCCGATTCGCGCTTGGCCGATTTTATTTTCTATTCTACTACAACTCGTTGATATATATAAATTTATAGAGCAAATTAGACAATTGTTTTTTTTAAACTTTATTGTCTTTGTCATACGGGACTTATCGCGCAATAAATCATGAGATACTTATACAGGGTTATTTCTACATTTTACATTTACATTTAGCATTCGTTTAGGGGTTTATTCTGTACATCAAAACTAACAACTTTTGTTTTGCTACTTTTGTCAATTCTCAAAAAAATCAGCTGTTCCATACATTTTGTCGAGGGTGAACGATATTTTTCTATGGAACAAGAATTTTTTTTAGAGTTAACTAAAGTCGCAGAACAAAAGTTTTGATGTACAGAAATGCTAATTGATTAGGAATAAGCCTGTATAGTTAGATACCTCTTTTGCCATTGACCACGGCCAATGCAACATGACCGAAACGTCAGGAAAAAAAGTATTTAATTATGCATATACATTTTAATATTAATTTACTCCGCGATAAGTTCCGTATTACAAATATAATAAATTACATAATGGCAGTTTATTAGATAATAATATCTCCACCCAGCTTAACTGGTTTCGTTTCACGTGCAAAAACATATTTACATAATTTTCATAGAACGCCATAATGCCTACTATGATCGAACTTGTTTTAGCCAGGTCAATCACTACTTGGTCTTGACCTAGATGAATACATTATCTTTATTACTTTGTTTTAACTTTTAAAACAATAACTAGTACATAATATAATTGATACAATATGTCTTATCCATTTTTACTATCACTACTTATTATAAAACTAGCTGACCCGGCGAACTTCGTTCCGCTTAACAGTCGATTAACGTAGCCTAAGTTACTCCTTATTGCATCAGCTACCTGCCAATAAAAGTCCCGTCAAAATCGATCCAGCCGTTTCAGAGATTAGCCGGAACAATTTTTTTAATAATTCAGAGATACCATTAAAAAATAATTCACTGCGCGGTTTTCGGTTAAGAAATTTCCGTGTGTTTAGGCAAAATTTGAAAAAATGCTGTATCCCATACTTTTTCATATTTTTTTACTCCTCTGATTGCCGTGTTTATGATACGGCAGTTCCCGGCAAGTTCTGCTGTGTACCGTGTTTTGTTTTAATCGAGTAGCGCCGATGCCCTATAACCCGGCTATTGCCGTAGTAATGGCAACTTTGATAGATAGACTGTATACATATAATCTTACTTACGTTTGCCGGAGCATGGTCATAGTCGTTCGAGAATTCCTACAAGAGAATGATTTTTTTTCATAAAAAATGGCACGATCGACTTCAACCGTGTACAGAATTTGCGAATATTTCGCACGGATCGATGTAGCATTTACGACATTATTGTTGATTTATCAAAAATGGCACCGCTGATTACGATAAGTATATTCGATTCATAAAAAAAACTATCGAAATCGGACTACTATGTAAAAAATTATGCGTATACTTACATTAAAAAATATACGCGTCGAATTGAATACCTCCTCCGTTTCGTCGGTTAAAAAATAAACACTGTTATCTCAATGAGTTTTAGTTACTTGTTTATGTAGGTTGTGAAAAAAAACTCACGTTCCGACATAGTCTGTCAGACCGCGTGTTGCTATGGAATGTGTTCTAAATTATACTCGTATTTAAACCCGGTCAAGCGCGAGTCAGTGTCACTACTATAACATTTAAGTGGCTCTGAAAATATGTCAAAAACAATAATTTCAAATAGTTAAAGTAGTTTATGTTTTTTGTTTCTCATGTTTTTTTTAATGTAATGATTATGTTCTATTTCTAATATGTTTGTGTCATATATTTCACATGTTAAGGGCAGCATCAACTTGGTGTGAACTGTAATGGTGCTGTTACCTGTGATTAATAAAATAAATAAATAAATACTTATCAAAATGATTCGCTGACGCTTAAAACTGATTATTCTTTTATATACGCCTATCGTTTATCAAAAAAAAAGCAATAAAGCTATTTCGCACCGCTTCGCTCGCGCTATATTTACTTAGAACCCCGAACATTAACAAAAACCCATGATACAGGGTGCATACTTTTTATCGAAACGAAGGATATATTGTATGACTAGTTTTTGACTGCAGTTTCTCCCGCGTTTTTTAGGGTTCCGTACCTCAAACGGAAAAAACGGAACCCTTATAGGATCACTTTGTTGTCCGTCTGTCCGTCTCTGTGTATGTCAAGACTCTTTATCTCACGAACGCGTAAAGATATCGAGTTGAAATATAAACTGTATACGTATATCTACGAGTATGGTATCTTGCAGTTGTGTAAAAGAAATACTTCTCAGTTATCGTTTAAAAAAGTTAGAGCCATTTATGTCGTAAAAAACGCATATTTCGACACTCACAAAAATCAAAATCAACAGGGTACTCCCCCCCGTAAACATAGAACTATGACATTTTGGCAAGAAGCATTATCTCAGAGTACACATATAGGAATAAATCTGAAAACTGTACATTTTTATTTAAATCTCAAAAAAATAGGGCCTCAAAATTTACAAAATATGGTTTCAAAATTCAAAGTGAGTAAATCGTATCATGCTAAAACAGGTTTTTCATTATTTTAACAATGTGTAAATTTCGATGTATGACGAGAAAAGTGAAAAAAAAAAACTTTTTTGTCGATGGTTATGGTATAGAGATTTTAACAACTTACTTCCCAATTTTGTGAAATTTTCTGGATTTGTACGGAACCCTCGGTGTGCGAGCCTGACTTGCACTTATCCGGTTTTTTTATTTTTATGCTATCCAATAGGATTTTTTTTTTTTTCGGGGATAAAAAGTAGCCTATGTCACTTTCCACCCTTTGAACTATATCCTTAACAATCAAGTCGATCCGTTGCTCTGTTGCTGAGTGAAAGAGTAACAAACCAATAAACCAACAAACACACTTTCGGATTTATAATATTAGTCAGGACGTAAGAATAATGATATCATTGCAATTCACCTTTTACTATGGAACCTTTCACGTTTTGCTACGAAAAGTAGCGCTCGTAGTTTGACTAGATTTTTGTCAGTGATCACCTTAGTGATCTTAACTTTAGTTAAGCAACATTCGGCACGGTCAGTCTTCGGATGGGTGACCGCGGGTGGCATTTAAAACTGAGCGCTACCGTGGCGCGGATGATACGTTAAAATTTAAGTCCTGGTTGTTTTAACCGTTTAGTTGTGTCAGAGGCCTTCAGGCGGCTTAAAAACTCTGACGCCAGGGCTTGCCACCCGGCCTATACGAACTTACTTTACTATGGAACCAACCCCAAAATTGCAAAGATCAGCTGTTTCATACAAGACGGTCAGTGACCTTCGACAAAATGTAAGGAACAGCTGATTTTAGCTACTCCGTAATAAAACTAGACTGGTTATACATACATTAAGATACATAAGCAATTTACACTTATACAGTTTTTCAACCACACGAAAACAGTGCTAGCAATTCGTTGGCTCACTATTACAAGGTTCTAAGTTAATTTTAATGAAGTTGAGTAATTTGACTTTTAAATTTTCGACTTAAGCAAAAGCTATACATGTAGCTCTAATGCCTAAGTAACATTTTAATATCTTAATTTAGGACTATGTAATGCTTTCTAGGAACAAAAAAATGGATATCAACTTTTATACTCTGAAATATTAACGAAATTAAAATAACATAGAACTTTGTGATTCAAAAAATGTTTATTTATTTATTTCAAACCAGAACTTAGCACTTTGTTCTTCTTAAATAAGTGAAAGAAATCATCATTTCAGCCCAGTATCACACACTGCTATACCTATAGTATACCTATAGTATAGGGCTCTCCTTATTTTCATGTTACAGTAGCATTAAAAAGCATTTATACCATTAAATATCTTTATTTATCATAAAAACTATGCTTATTTAGACAAAATAAGTCACTAAAAGTTAAATTTAGACAATATTAAAAAGTTAAGTCACATTTTATTTTCTGAATATTGCCTCATAGTACTCCTTGTCCAATGTAGGCATCCACCGATACATCGACCGTATATTATCCGTTTTAGTCTTGCACAATACAGGTCTTTTTAACAGTTTTGGTTCGGTGATAAAATCTGTGTTTAGATTCCTTCGGGTATTCTGGGGTCTCAGATTAGCTACAGTGTATGATTCTGTAGTGTGTGAACATTTAAAACTCACTTCTAGTTGTGACTTCGTAAATCGAAGCTCTGTCACTTTGGAAAAAGGAATTAGTGAGTATTTTAGCCTTGAACAGGCTTCTTGAAAATTAAAAAAATCTTTCCCACTCATTTGCAAGATAGAATAGGGTTTAGCTGAATTTACCTGCAATAATAATCTCATCAGAGATATAGGTGAATAATATTCAGCCTTTGCGAGGACTCTATCAATACAGCTATGCACATTGTCAATTTCTTGAATGCAAGAATGTCCAGGTGTTGAAAATTTTAAAGTAATTTGTTCCAATGTAGGAAATTTATCCATAAGCTGTCTTAAAGCAAAGCTCATGATGCTGTTGCGATTTTGTGGAACACAACTATCACTCCATAATATAATTGATGTGAAATGGGGGTTGTCAAGCAGAACCTGTGTCAAAATTTTGTATACTGCACTTGCTATATCATTTCCGCTTCTTCCAGCAGTGTGCTCACTCCAAATAGCACAGTACACTTTTTTATTAGTAGAAAGATGGCCAGTCATGTTGTAAGTAGAAAATTTACTTTTGTAAAAAAAATTGCTTACTTCTGCCTTGGGACAAGATAAAACATTCTCTAGATCAAAGCACAATACTGGAATGGTACCTTTTCTATCTTTATCACGGTTTGACCTAGCAGCCATCTTTTCTGTTTTGTGCCTGTTTATCTTCTCTTGTAAATCTGATGTTAATGTATGTCCTTCTTTGTACTTTATATCAACCTCCTCACATAAATCACATCTGTCTTTTTTGGGTTTTTGAAAGTAAATATTGAAATCATTACAGAATATACGTCGATATACTTCTTGTTTAACTGGAACCTTGTTCTTTTCTGTAATCCAGGCAGTATACAGAGAATACATTTTTTTTATGGTCAAATAGCGTTCTAAGTACTCTCTAGAAGAGTCTTTCCTGCAATAATGTGATGGAACCCGGGGAAATGAATTAATGTGTTCCTTAACAAGCAGTCTATCTTCTTCAGCTGTGGCTCTTTTTGTATGTTTCCCTTGGTTACTGGGTGCAGGAGTATTTGAGATATTGTTCTTTGTTTTGTGAATATTATATATTGGTTTCTGACTAATCACCAAAGTATCACAGAAGAAATTCTTACACACTTTTATCTTCACAGAGTTCACAGTGAAAAAAAACTGATAGCTAACTTTTTTCTTTGAATTTTCATCATTATTTCCTTTGCGTCTCCTGTCAGGTTGCAAACAATTAGTATTATTCAGCAAAAACATTCGTTTTTCTTCTGAAGATAATTTATAATAATTAGTAAAAATTGATAACCTTTCATCATCAGTAATCTTTTGGCTACATTTAAACACACATTTATTTAGACAATCCTTGCTTTTTCTTATCTTCTTTGCCGGCATTAGCTTCTTACGACTAGACACATATTCTAACCCCTTATTTCTTGCATCTTTTCGTTTATTAATCTTCCATTCTTGTTCATTTCTCTGTCGCTTACGTGATCGTTTTTTAGGTTGTGCTTCACACACAACATTTCCTTCATCAACGTTCGATTGATTGTGTACAGATCTGAAAATAAATATATACTAGTTTAGTTCATGAAAATTATCTATTGAAAAACTTCAACTGTATAGTATGAAATTGAAATTAACTCACCTTCTATCTTCGTCAGAATCTGTTGAACTCATAGAACTTGAAGATATACGACAAGGAGGTGATGGAGGCACGAAATCTTTATCTGCCACTGAGTCATCACTTGAATAGTCCATTATTATACGACGCTCACTATTTTACACGAAATTGAAGGGATAACCAAGAGTATTCCTTGGGATAACCGTTCTATTGACACAAAAAACCCGTAACATTAGCCGCGAAATTGAGATGATTTTGACACTGACAGCTGAACTTTGGTCATAGACACGTTGATGTTTTTTTCTCTAAGCAAGTCCTATGTTTAACATAGAACCATGTTATAAAAAAAATGAATAAAATCAACATGGTGATGGTTCTATGTTTAACATGGAACTTTGTTATTTCTTTGTGTAATAAAAATGCAACATAGGACTATGGAACATTAATATTTCGTAGTAAATGTGCTGCCATCTAGCGGTTTGTTATTTAAAAAGTGTGGCTAAATGACACATAGAACCTTGCAGCATTCATACCTCAATAAGTAGTAAAATTGTAACATAGAACCTTGTAATAGTGAGCCAACGAATTATGCGTACATTTTTTTTAATGTCGTCGACACAAATATTTCGGTGCTCGAGTTCAAGTTAATCAAATGAACGGTACTAGGGAATAGTTTAATGTGCTCGTTGCGTATAACGCATGACGAATTATAATATTCTAGGGCTGCCTATATCGCTCATTTACCGAAATAACATGAATGAGTTCTCTATACAGTTACTTATAAATATACATTTATAGTAGCTATACTGGGTTACGGGCTTACTCATGAGCGTTTTCGTATATTTCAAGATATTGTTGTTTTGTTGATACGCCGTCCAAGGGTGCGTACAGACAGTAACATGTTATATTATTATAACTTTGTTTAACATGCTATGTTACATTATAGACCCTATTAGTAGTAGGTATTTCAGTATTTGGCAGCTATTATCACAAGATATGCTTAGTTTGTTGTCAGAGACCGTGTGTAAGATGTCACCAGCTATTATTAATTATGAAGACGCCATCGTAGTTTACAATATTTCTGTTTCTTTTTCACTTTAGGCATTCGATAGAGAGAACACTTTTTACGTTGCTATTAAATTTACGATGGCGCCTTCATAATTTGACTTAAGGTGTACACAGGCTGAGTGGCTAGTCTTGGTGTCAGAGTTTACCTACGCTACGTGTATGTAGCGCTACCGTGGCTCGGATGAAACGTTAAATTATAAGTCCCGGTTGTTTAACCGTCTAAACGGTAAAACAATCGGGAACTACAACTAACGAGTCATCCGAGGCATGGTAGCGTTCAATTGTAAATCCGAAGATTGACTGACTTGAACAAATACAATTTAAACATAGACTAAAAAGTAATATAAAAGTAACTTCAATTTATAGGTTAATACACTAACAATAAGCCCGATTACAGAGGCGCCAGCGCAAATTTAATAGCAACGTAAAAAGCGTTCTCTCTATCGAATGCCTAAAGTGAAAAAGAAACAGAGCTATGCTATTTAGCTATTATAATTACGATGGCGCCTCTGTAATTGGGCTTAATGTGTCCATATAACCATATCGCTTCCTTTTGCCATTTGAGCAAGTGATTTATATATTTTTCAGTGCGCGATTAGTCCCGTTGTGTATAAAAAATATGTTTAGCAAAACAACTAAGTAAGTACATAGGTACTTACTTAGTTGTTTTGCTAAATATAATTATGTACTCCTGCTCCAATCCTTTGAGGTCCTCCCGTGCGCTGAAACTAAAATTCCAATACTCCCACTCAAACCTATCCTACACAAAATCCTTTAATTTGAGAGCTGCCTTGCTGTGGAACGAACTGCCTGTTGCTATCAGACAGGCTAAATCCTTCCCTATATTTAATAATCTAGTTTATCAACATTATCTCTCCTTGTGCTAGTTGGTATATAACTATATATTATGTATTTATATGTATGTAGGTATGTATTTTTACATGTTGTTAGTATATTTATAAGATATAGGTATAATATTTATGTCACAGTATGTATACACCGCCGACCGTATTCCAATTATTTAATTTATCTCCAGTCCATTCAAAGGTTGCCTGGTAGAAATCGCCAAAGGCGATAAGGCCGCCATTGTTCAATATTTTTAAAGCAAACCTATTAGGTAATTATATGGACTTTAGTACTAGTAACCAATAATTGTAAAAGCAATAAGAAAAACAATCCTATTTTGGCAAGGGTTTTGTACAAAATTAAGCAAACGACGCGACGCAAGGCGATTCCATTCATGAATCGTTGTAACTTTGTCTTCTCGGGGCTTTTCCATAGGGAAAAGCCCTATGGAAAAGCCCCGAGATTTTTTTTTGATGTTCTCTTGTAACAGCTTACCATTAACAGAGCCGATTTACGAAAACAAAAATAAAATCAACTTCGAAATAGAGAAGTTACAAGCATTTTATTTTCTTCCTAGACAAAGAGCGCACTATGGCAAAAATTGACGTCACGGCCCGTTATTGTCTTACATTCGCCATACTAGGTAAGTCACGATTTGTGGGAAAGGGACAAAGCATCCCCTCCTAATCCCTACCAAAATCTTTACAAGCGTATATCTCTGAACTGGATTACCCAATTTTAGTTATTTTTTCAGTTTACGAATCATAATTAAGTAAGTAATCTTAATACGTATAAGTAATTAAATTCTAGTCAACTACCCTATTCATAGGAGGCCTATACCCAACGGTGGGACGATACAGGCTGATTATGATGATGAAGCTTATACTATTATACCATCATAGAGTTCTGTTGTCTATGTGTTTTAGAGTGATGGGTGCCATTTGTTCTCAGCTAGAACAAATGGAACTAATCACTTTCCAAACCGTCCAATCAATATCTCTTTGTCATATTTTAAAAATAGGTAAGTAACTAATTTATATTAATTGTAGTGACTTAGGTACCTATTGGCAGACAGAAAAAATGCCAACCGCCTTTCAACTGGCCACAGCTGTCTTACTTGCTCATTTGGAAGTTTTAGTAAATGGGATTTAAATGTATAAAATCTAATCCAATATGGCTCTTATCTATTTTAATTATAATTACATAATGAATCATAACGTGCTATGGAGAGGGCTATGCTCGGTGTCTCTCTGCGGGATCGAATCAGAAATGAGGAGATCCGCAGACGAACCAAAGTTACCGACATAGCCCAGCGGATTAGCAAATTAAAGTGGCAATGGGCAGGACACATTGCTCGAAGAACGGATGTTCGATGGGGCCGGAAAGTTCTCGAATGGAGTCCACGGACCAGCAAGCGCAGCGCAGGACGTCCACCGGCTAGGTGGACTGACGACATAATAAAAATCGCAGGAACGCGCTGGATGCAGGCCGCTTCCAACCGGCCTTATTGGAAATCCATGGGGTAGGCCTATGTCCAGCAGTGGACATCCTACGGCTGATAGATAGATATATAGATAGAATCATATTTTGATTTAACAAAAGGATCAAAAATACTTTCACGCCCTACTTTTTCAATCAACTCCGTCAAATTAAATAAAGACACAATAATACTACGAAATGTGCGTAATTTTATGGCTACATTATAATACCTATATTGCACATATATTTTTTGGTAAATCACGTGATTTTTTTTATGTTTATGTGAAATTGCGAGATGGAATTGAGTTACAAAAACCCCTTAAATGCTAAATACTTAGTTAAAAATGATCACAGCAAATTTCTCTTAATAATAAATACCCAGAATAACCTTCGGACATTCCCGACATTTGCGTCACTTCATAACTGGTTTTGAGGTCAACAAAAGTAAAATTGACAACCCTGGTTTGACGAGAAAGATGCAATGTAGGCTTGACGCCGTTAGTTTGAGGCTGTGCAGCTGAGGAATGGACCAAGTGAGACTGCGAGCGAATAAGCGGATACCACTTTTAGGGAGATCAGTCTTTAACTCTTTACAGAATGGAGAGCTGACGCCTACATGAAATGAAATCACATACTCGACCTGCTGTTTTAAAGCCTTAGACATTTTCAGAATAAAGCTTAGCTATGTACAATTTTCTAAAACAACATTTTGGAGCAACCTCTATCTAGACCATATAATAAGAACTAAAGTAATAGAAACAGTACTAAAATAGCAAAAGATATATATCACTTTGTCCCATTTTAAATATGAAATTTAAAAGGTGTTAGAAAAAGATGCACATACATCCGAACTTACGTAATTTCGAAGGGCTTCACAAACTAGCACTGAGCTATCTCGGCTGTCTAAATTCAAAAAGGTAAAGGGTTTTACCTTCCATCTTACTGGAACTAGAGGGTTCAAATTTCCGAAAAAGACATAAGACCAAGTGGGACCAAATTTAAACTATTTTGAAATTCCAACTGGTGATATTGACGTAGGTATATGCGACAGACCTTGCGTTTTTTTTTGTTTCACTCTAGCGTATGCTGTATAACCAGATATGAATAAGACTGTAACGTAGATTTTATTTAAGCAAAAATTCAGCAATACTTCTATTAATTGTCATTCTTCTGAGATCTAAACAGCGATTCGAGATATATTGAGATTACCTAGTCAAAATAGCGGGAATAGATATTTTGATTAGTCTAACATCAAAATGGCATGAATAAATTCCTAGAAATATTACCTATTCCACCACATGACCATCTCTAGAAAACACATGATATAAAGTATTTTATATTTACATAGAAATAATGTTGTAATATCTTAAGGTAAATTTTTTTTTTTACAAAAAGCTCTTGACAAAATTTAACGGTAGACAAATTTTTTGGAGAAAAGCCATGAACTGAATGAATTAGATTTGAGATTGGATTGGATTTTTTTCACGTTCGAAGCGAGTTCCAAAAGCCTTCGTGTATGTTTGGGACAGTTGAATACAAAGCTGAAGGTAACACTAATTTATAAGGGTAACTGCAGGGAAATTATTCTAATTGCACTACCCGTGCCAGTGAACTCAAAGCCACATAAAAGCATCAAGATACAAAGCTTGATCTCTGCGGTTGATAATTATAAAGTCAATGTCTCCACTCCGCTAACCGCTAGGTCTATGGCCCCACGCAATGAAATCCGAGCCACAGATGACGCTGAAGCTACTACGCCCGTGGAGGCACTTGCTACACGTGCTTACTCTCTCAAAGCCGGTGAAAGTGCCAGCCGATCTCCACGCAATCTTATTGACTTTGACTTTAAGTCGAGGTCAAGCGCAGAACAAGTATCATTATTGAAGAGGAAGTAAAAGTTTACGTATTGTAACCATTTTTGGAGTAGGTTGCCGTTTGAGATGACAAGTCATTGTTAGTTCATCGACACTAATTTGTCTCGTCTCATCAGAGTGCTTAGAAGATGCTTAGAGGAAAGTAACGGAACTGCTGTGTAGCGTTTACTTTGATTCTGTTGGAGTGGCTCGCCTCGATTTTTTATTGGAGCGTTAGAATTTGACGTACTGCTACTTTATCCGTGTATACCAGAGTACCATTATATCTCTTGCTATTTTAAGTGTTTCAAAAACCTCTTTTTTACGTTTCTTTAGCTATTATTTTCAATGGTTTAATTGAACTTTATTTACGGTAGGTATTTTTATTTTAGATAGGATGGTACGTGTTTGACTACATTCTATTCTATAGGTAGTATACCTACCGTGTACGGATGGACGTGTCTCCGATGAAAAACCGAGAGACACGACACTTAGGTAACAGAATACGAACCTAGGTAACAAAACCTGGTCAAAATACGTAACTAAATTTAAAATATGTAATTATATCTTTCGGATATGTGGTATTGATGATTGTGTATAACTTGGTACGATTATATCAAGAACACTTAATCGCTTAAAAATCAGCACATAATTATGCTATGAATAAAATTAAGCACCTCTTTTTAAAACTCTGTAATGATCTCCGGCAAGTAAAGACACTAATAAATTTTAACAATCTTGTCTTAACTCGGCAAATTGTATTACGCAAACCGACCTCCATATACTTACATCATTGTTTTTTTTTTGCTCAAATTCAAACTCAAATCATTTATTGCAACATATGAAATTTACATGCGGTTCTTAGTTAACATGTTTAGTATAGTGATACATATGACCCTATAAGGGTATGGCAATTTTATTATTTGTATCGGAACGATTTATTATTATGTTTTCTAGATTATCGATAAAAAAATCGTCTAATGTATAATATAGCATTTCGACAATAGGATATTATATATTGCTCTATAATTACAACTAGCTTAAACGCTTGGCTTTGCCCGCGTCACATTTTAATTGTTGACGCGGTTATAGGAAATGTCTATTGTTTATTTGACCGACGAACCACCGGAGGAGGTAAGTATACAATTCGACGCGTAAATATTTTTTTTATGTATAACAACGCATAGCTTTTTTCATAGTAGTCCTATTACAATAATTCTTTTTTTATTCAAAACAGTATTCTTCAAAATTGGCCCCATTTAAATTTTATCGAAATCGGCTGAGCCATTTTTGATAAATCAACTATAATGTGAAAAATGCTACATCGATCGGTGCGAAATATTCGCGAATTCTGCACACGGGTGAAGTCGGTCATGCTAATTTTTGCAAAAAATTTTGTTATACCATTTTGCGGTGATTATGTCGTAGGGTGTTGTCCCTTGTTTTTTTCTTCTTCTATGCATGAAAGTCTGCAGCCAATGACATTAATTAATTATCTATTAACGTTTCGCCTATCTATAGATAGGTAGGCGAAGATAGGCGATATTAGATACGAATTAGTTAGTAAGCTAATAAAAAAGTGTTTTGCCTATCCTACGGGAACCACGATATTTTTAGGGATTAAAAGTAACCTATGTCACTTTTTACTGTTCAAACTATGTCCATGCCAAAAATGAAGTCAATCTGTTGCTTCGTTGTTGCGTGAAGGAGGAACAAACCAATAAACCAACAAACACACTTTCCTGGAAGAAATCGCCATGGGTGATAAGGCCGCCACTTTATAATCATATTGTTTGTCGTATGTGTGTAAATAGTGTTTGTTTTTCATATTGTGGTTGTAAATAAAGAGTTTTGTCTTTCTGTCTGTCTTTCGGATTTATAATATTAGTAAGGATAAGGACAAATCTTATTTAGCTGACCCGTGTGTTGTTTTTTTGGATCAGATTTAATAAGCCTCATTCCTGTTGATAGGGAAATAGATCTGATATTTGGAACGCATATTTAGTTCTGATAATAGTACAATTACAAAGCCAGCCATAACGATATCATTCATCCGTCGGGCCTTTGTGCCGGCGCCCCGTCAGTCTAGTTAAGCCGGGCCACACATTGGCTAGGTATGTTGGCTAAAAACCGTACTCTTGGTTCCAACACTCCAATGTGTGGATCGGTCTTGGACTGATATTGGACGCAAAATGAACAATAATGATTGACTCTGATTGTCTATTCAATTCGTAGCTAAGCTTGGGCTCAAGTTATCGTCCAATGTGTGGCTCCGGCATTAGAGGCTAATGGACTGTTGCGAGCCAAAGGTAAGAGACCTGACGAAATGACGTTGGTGGCATGGAATATGGGACGACCTTTAGTATGGGACGTGACATGCGTTGACTGACACACTGGCGCCGTCTTGACTACCTGGCGCTGCTGCAGCAACAGCCGAAAACCTCAAAAGGAACAAATATAAGTCGTTAGACGGAATGTACCATTTTGTGTAGGTTTTGTGGGGGTTCTGATTTTAGGTCCCTGGGGACCGGATGGCACATATTTTATACAAAGACCTAGCCAGGCGTTTGATAGACGTAACATGCAGTTGCATGCAAAGTAGAGTATTTACTTTACTTTGACTAAAAACTGAAAATTGCTATTCAGAGAAGCAATGCCGTGATTTTTTTACATTAATTATTATTCAAGTTTAGTGTATTTTATTTTAAGTAGTTTAATTTAATTGTAGGCTTAGTCTATGAAATGTTATTTAAGTTTTGTTGAAATACATTCATCATGAACGTCAAAGAAAAAATACAGTTTTATAATTATTTCAATATTATTGTAACATCCGTATCAATAGTTGATCATGGACTCTCGAAAAAATGTGAATTTAGACTTGATCGCTTTGTAAAAGTTAAATAGTAGATTGTATCATATGGGAGCAAAATAATATTTTTACAGCGAGGGCGCTTTTTTGAATCCAGAGCGAAGTGAGGGATTCTAGAGTTTAGTAGAATCTTGAACGTAGCGAGGGATTCAAAGTACGTCGCCCGAGCCAAACATATATTTTGCGCCCGAGTGGTACACTCTACTTTTCATCATCTCTATGACAAAACAAAAGGCGCCTCATATTTTACTATAATATTATTATTTAATAAAACGTAGACGAACAACTAAATTTAAATTAAATGGTATCTAATAATAAAACAAATGAAAACTTATATTTACATTCTTTTCATTCATTTTGGCGCTGAACACTAACATTACAAATACTTCCAAATTCAAAAAGTGCGCGGCAAAGATAATTCCGGCGCACTTATAAAGTTCACCTCCTTGGGGCGCACTTAAAGGCGAACCATTTTCGAATAAAAGTGATGAAAAAGAATATACAGGGTTATTTCTTAATCAATTAGCATCCTTTTAGGGGCTTATTCTGTACATCAAAACTAACAACTTTAGTTCTACGACTTATGTCAAAACTAAAAAAAAATGGTGTTCCATAGAAAAATATCGTTCACCCGCGACCAAATGTATAGAACAGCTAATTTTTTTGTGTTTTGACAAAAGTTGTAGAACAAAAGTTGTTAGTTTTAATGTACAGAATAAGCCCCTAAAAGGATGCTAATTGATAAGAAATAACCCTGTATATTCTTTTTAACTTTAAGCATGTAACTAAGCATGTCGGTAGGTCGAGAAAGTTTTTCTTCATGAGCAATCTACTAGCTTCATTATGTTCGCATTTTATTATACCTACGTCTTGTTGAGCAGTAACTAGGTACTAACTGATTACGGTACCAAAAGATACCCAATACACACGGTTGTGCTAATTATCATTACAACAATATAAAGCGAGAGAAAGTACCTATTTTCTCTTGGGCTAGTCATAAAAAGGTGATTGTATAAATAACTTTGATGAAACTCGCTATTAGAATACATTGTGGTTTACTTCAGGATTTTTCGACTACTAAGCATCACTACATACATAGTATAAAATAAAGTCGCTCCCCATGTCTGTCCCCATGTATGCTTATTTCTTTAAAACTACGCAACGGATTTTGATGCGGTTTTTTTTAATTTACCTATAGAGTGATAAAGAGGAAGGTTTATATGTATAATATACCTGTGCGAAGCCGGGGCCGGTTGCTAGTTTGACATAAAATAATTACCTCACTAAGCGATGACGCACGCAGTTAAGCATAATAAAAAAAGTATTATTATTAATTTGTGCACCCCCAAATACCTTAAATAATTTAAAATGTGCTTGCTCAGTTTCTTGCATAATTATATACCTAACTGTCGAGCCCCATAAACCTAAACACCTAACTGAATCTACTACTTCTAAGCGAGTGTTATCAATTTTCAAGTTATTATAATATACTACGGGACTAATCGCGCACTAAAATTACGAGATAAATAAATACCTCATCATCCCGACGTTTCGGCCGAGTTGCATCGACCGTGGTCACAGGTAGACTACCCGTGACCATGAACGTCGGGATGATGAGGTATTTATTTATCTCGTAATTTTAGTGCGCGATTAGTCCCGTAGTATATTATAATAATGTGTTCAAATCGCGATAGTTTAAAAACAACAATTTTCAAGTTAATTTTATAAATGCATCATATCTTTTTTTTATCTAGTAAAAAAAAAAAAAAAATGCTTTTAACTAGGGAAATGTCTAATCTCATGTTTTTCACCTGTTGTGAGAAAGTATTCAGTGCTTTTTGTAGATTTGAATGAATACTTTCCACTATGGAATAACACGAAGTGTTAAAACGACAGGGACTTGTGTGACCTTGTGCCAGCCCTTGACCTGTTTACAATTCTATATTGTTATCTATTTTATTTTATTTTATTTCAACGTTCTGCGCGGTCAGTATTTGGATGGGTGACCGCGGGTGGCATTTTCCAACTGAACGCTACCGTGGCTCGGATGACACGTTAAATTGTAGGTCCCGGTTGTTTTTACCGTTTAGCCATGTCAGAGGCCTTCAGGCGGCCTAAAAACTCTGACACCAGGGCTAGCCACCCGGCCTATACGAACTTACTTACTTACTTATCTATTTTATATATTTTTTTGCATATCAAAAAAGTCCATAAATAGTCGCAGATATTTGTACCTGCGTCTAGACCATCTAAAATCAGTAATACCTCTGTAATATTTACGTTATTAAAAACATTACTTATGTATGTCCACAAAACAGCCATTAGATTATTGTTGTGAACCATTCTAACCTAATTACTCGTATTTATTATTGAATGGGATATTTCGCACAAGGACGATATCAAATATATGGGTCTTATTATAGCGATGAGGCAGACGTAGGATTACAAAAAAATATCGGTATAGGTACAATCTCAATATCGCGCCATTATTGTATTGGTACAAACGGAATATATTATAAAGCGATCAAAAATGTTTTTTCCTACTTTAGGTAAACGTTTTATCATCGAAAAAGATATACCAGATACCTATTATCCCATTATCTAATTCAAACCCTGTATCAGATGTTTTGTTATGCTGTTTTCTAATTCATGTAAAGAAATCGGTACTTAAAACCGCTTTAAAGTTTGACAGCTGTCAGTTTGAGACTTGTCATCTTGGTATAAATTCTAGAATATAACAGCTGTCACTTTGATATCTGTAATTTTTAGAACTAAAAAATGAAATCCCTGAAAAAACCTATTTCAAGTACCTGCAATACTTTATAAGAACAAATATTAGTTGTCGCACTAATTTAAAATATTGTACTGTTTTTTTTGTAATAATAATAATACAAATGAATCTCTTTCTTTAAAAAATATTTTTAAGTTCTCTAAAATGTTCTCCAATGAATATCTTCGTTCTCGAATATTTGTTTTATTCTCGGAAATCACACCGCACTTCGAGTCTCTACACTCTACTCTAACAATCCCAATCGTGGGTGAATAGATTATGTTGTTTGTAGTCTTGTTCAGAGTGTTATTCTTGACTTGTTTCTTTTTATTTTCACGCATCGTATTTTGTTTTGATTATGTTCTTTGGGTTGTTTCTCAGCGCGTGTTTGATTTGTACTTTTGACAGCAGAGGCGTACTCGTACCTACGTTAAATTAAACTCAAATATAGGCGTGTCTAATCTGTAATTTTGGTCTTCAACACTTGGGCCTAGCCTAGCGTGTCTTCGATCGAGGTAGCACTGGAAATTCAATTGCATCATCAGGTGGAACAGGCTCGTTTCTGGTACATATGTACATAGTTAGCGCCCTTCGATAGGTACAATTGAAGTCTGACATGATGATCTTATCTAATAACTAATGGACCCAGTTTTTATAAAAGAATATTATTTTATGTAAACTGCGTATTACTTGCTTAAAGTTTGAGCACCGGTACGGTTAACACATTTGTTAATTGTAGATTCACAATTTTCATGATGTTCGCTACATTTTGGACAAACTACTTTCTTTCTCGGAAACATTTTTCTGGGATGGCCAAATGCGCAGCAAAAAGAGCTCTGTGTGACTCATCCTGTATAACATAAACTTGTGATGGGAGAGAAGATCTCCTAAAGCAAGGTCTGACGCTTTTACTAGCTTTCCATCCAGTACCGTCATCCAACCTCCGCGTCAAACGTTTTACTGCTCTCTTGGCTTGGCAACACATTTGATATTCTTCAGAATTTTCCCTTCTTTCAATTCTAGCTCGACTTTTTTGATCACGCCATAGGAAGACTGGACCTCAAAAGTTCTGCTCACTCTCCAACCTTTGTTTACGATTTTTTCACATCATCATCATCATTATCAGCCGTAGGACGCCTACTGCTGGACATAAGCCTCCCCCATGGATTTCCAAAAAGGCCGGTTGGATGCTGCCTGCATTCAGCGCGTTCGTGCGGTCTTAATAATATCGTTGGTCCACCTGGTCGGTGGACGTCCTACGCTGCGCTTGCCGGTGCGTGGTCTCTATTCAATAACTTTACTGCCCCATCGGCCATCAGTGCTCCGACCTATGTGCCCTGCCCATTGCCACTTCAACTTACTAATCCGCTGGGCTATGTCGGTAACTTTGGTTCGTCTGCGAATCTCCTCATTCTTGATTCGATGTTGCATAGAGACTCTGAGCATAGCCCTCTCCATAGCGCGTTGGGCTACCTCAAGCTTATTCATAAGGCCCACAGTAAAAGACCACGTTTCAGTTCCATGTGTCATCACTGTCAACACACAACTGTCGAAAACTCTCGACTTCGACTTGAGGCACTGAGGTAAGTATGTCGGACGAAAAGAACTCACGCAGTTTTCCGAACGCAGCCCAGCCGAGTTGGATTCGGCAATTGACCTCTTTGGAAGTCACAACATATTTTGATATATCTAGGTAGTTAATTTTTTATGTTGTAAATATTTTATATTTCTATTAAGTATTTCATATATATTTGATCTTCTAAAAAGTAAATCAATTTTTGATTTTCATTAATTTTCATTTTGGTAGAAAACCAAAAAAAAAATAATAATTTGCGCGCTGACCGAGGGCAACCGGCTTAAATTTATCTTCGAGTTTTATAATAATTAATGTACTTGTTTACTTTATATACTAAGCGCCACACAAATCGGCGGTTGGGAAGTATGCGCAGAAAGCTGCGAAAAAGCCTAAATATATGTAGGTATGCGCGGGAGTCAGAGAGACGAGACGTCGGGGCACACACGCCCGCCAACCTCATGCCTCCCGCACGCTCCCTACGCCCGTTCTCACCACTACGACACGCGGCGTCGGAATTCTGCATGTTCACACATGCGCAATAATTAGCGAATCACGGCGAAGTGTCATCTGCGGCTAAATTCTCATCCGCCAATTTATGTAGTACTTAGTATAGAAGCTGTAAACTCCAACCATCATACCACGAAAGATTTAAACACACTTTAAACTTTGTTTGACCGTGCAATTTGTACTGTTAAACATTGTCTCAAGCGTGCGTAAAACTTTTGTGGTAAGACGGCAATAGTCGCATATTTACTGACAGCTATCTGTACGTACTGTCGTTATTATTACAACAAAGTGAAGTGAGTGAAAGTACCTAGGTATATCACCGTTCTTGTAGACTAGCCATAATGGCTTTCGAATACCATAAAACGGCCACGAATAATGACTGTGCTAGAACATCGGTAATTGCGAGTTTCTATTCAAGACGATTGATAACTGAAAAACTTGTTTCTCATTAGGATTTTCATGTTTATAATTTGTTGTATATTTACAATCTTGTAATTTGTATAATATTGTATAATAATTATAATCAACCTTCAATGATCTCCGGTTCGATTTCCAGCTAATGAGCTAAGTACCTAACAAAAGTAATGAGTAAGTAGGTACTTGTACGATCATTTATTATTTATTTTTGACCGACGCGTATATATATTTTTTTATGTACAACCATAATAATACCTACGCATAACTTTTTTCATAGTGGTCCGATTTCAATAATTCTTTAATGGAAAATATTTTTTTTATTGGAAAGAGTATACTTCGAAATTAATCCCATTTAAATTTTATCGAAATCGGCTGAGCCATTTTTGATAAATCAAAAATATTGTGAAAAAAAAAGTACATCGATCCGTGCGAAATTTAGCGAATTCTGTACACGGGTAAAGTAGGTCATGCTATTTTTCGCATAAAAATATTATTAATATTCTTATTTAGCCTGGCAGAAATCGCGTAAGGCTTCGTAAGACGGGGGGAGAGTAGACCGCTGGCGCGGCGTAGGCAAGGATGTAATATTCCCCTCTCTTTCTACCGCGCGGCGAAAATGTATGACTACTAGGGTGCTTGCGCGAGTGAAAAGTGTGATTTTGTATTTTACCACATATATGATAGTAATTAGTTAAACTAGAAAATATACAGGAATCAGAGGCATGGCACTAGATTGGTTCAATGACTACCTTTTTGGAAGAACTCAAAAGGTGCGAATAGGTGGTTATGAGAGCAACAATTTAGAATGCGTTTATGGCGTACCACAAGGTAGCAGTCGGTAGCACACTGGGACCTATGTTACTTCTCATATATATTAACGATCTTTGTAATACCACATTAATTGGGCTGGACCTGCTGATGTTTGCTGACGATACGGTTTTGATTCTCCACGACAAGACATGGCCAAAGATTACAAAACTAGCTGAAGGTTACCTTTCGGTAGTAACTAAAACCAAATAAACACCAGCATTCTGGTCACGCGTCTCGTCCACCAGATGCTTAGAAAGACTTTTGAAAACAAGATGAGCTCCCGGCCCCCACGGACCCAAAGTCTCAAATCCAAATGGCTCAGATATGTAACCACAACCGAGGTTAGCATATTTGCGCCGTTTGTGCTGCTCCGCCGAATCGGCCACCGCTCCAGCCTTACTCTGAGAAGTCTGAGTCTCAGAGAGATGTGACGGCGTTAAAGTATCGACGCAAGTCGCGTCTCATACTAAGGGCCGTCCGTATCTATCTAAATTTTCTTATTATACACTTTTGTTTGTATTTTGGCAACTTTGGAAAATGATTTAGTAACTGTAGTAAATTGATTTCATCAATATTGTTATCGTTGATATTTTGAACCTAATTAAATATATTTTTTCTGTTTTTCAAAATTAATTATTATTATAATTACAAAGTTGCTTTAAAAATTTAGTAAAAAAAACGATTTGTTTTGACATAATGTTTCAAAATTGTTACTACCTATAGAGAAGCCATTGGCTCTTGAAACACAGTCTTATGTAGACTAGTTCAGGAGTCTATGGATCATCTGTTACTGTACATTAACATATGTGTCAAAAATAAATAAATGATTGATTGATTGATATGTTCAAGTTTTCACTTCTGCTAGCACTCCCGGAGTGCAACCCTTTTTTTGTACAAATAAGTTACATTGGTTGTATAATGACGATAATGCATCTGGTTTTGAATAAGTAAACCGCGTCCTTCGCGAGGAGCATGCTTCGGCCGCGAGATTTTACTGCACGCGCAACCGACTGGTTTTATAATATTACCATCGATTACGAATGTCACGTATCGTAAGAGAGAAATTCACTTTTTCTTTCACTGTGTGGTGTTTGGGATTCAGGTTTTAAGACAGTTACTAAATGGAAGATATTCTGTGTGATTGGGCGATGATGTGACCCAAACTTTCAGGGCTGTTATTTTAGCCCGGAAAATAGGAAAAGGTATTTTCTGTGGTAAAGAGGCTTTTGTGTCTGATAACACCGCAGTTTACAGCATTTTTGCGCATGTGATATGTAATTATATACCTTATTCTCATTACTTTTGTAGCTCGAAATGAGAATTAGCACAAAAAATTATAGTTCTTTAAATATTTGCTTAGGCCTGAAAAAAAAAATGCAAAAAACTAATTACGTATAATAATAATAAATACTTTATTGGACACCAAACAAAAACAAATACATACATTCTTATTCTTAGGAATAAGTATATCAACAAAGTACAAGGGCGACTTTATCGCTCATAGCGATTTCTTTCAGGTAAATACATAATAGAAATATTTTCTTACGACTCGAATGTCTATTTATCATTTATTTGTCTAAAAATAGAGTTCAAACGTTTAAAAAGGAACAGACATGTTCAACAGAAGTTTATCTTATCAATTCCCAAATAATTACCAGAACTATTACTTTTAACTGATAGATAGGTGGTCAATTTTGTGCATTAGTGCTCTATTTGCAACCAAAGCATTTAGTAATAACTAGTTGTAACTAGGGAAAACGAGTTATACCTAATTGTAATATTTATATATAATTCACCATAGCTTTGTTTCTTTGCGAATTTTACTGACATGTAATGTAATATGTCGTGGCGCGTATGCTAGCCGTGATAGTTAGCTGCTGTACTCCAGATGGGTGAAGCCAGATTTTACAATTTGAATAAATAGGTCATTGCTGCGCAATCATCAAACGAAAAATCAATTTGTTGGAGACGCGAATTCTTAACATGGGTACGTAACGTATTACGTGAAATACCAGTACATGTTGTATGATTTTAACCATATTCTGACGGTTCTCACCCAAGAACACCATACATTTTTGTGACATGATGAACCCTCAAGCGTATTCACTATGGGACAAACAAATGTTCCCTAGTGAATAAGGGGCTTCTTACTTGTAATTTTTAGGGTTCCGTACCTCAAAAGGAAAAAAACGGAACCCTTTTAGGATCACTTTGTTGTCCGTCTGTCCGTATGTCAAGGCTCTTTATCTCGGGAACGCGTTAAGATATCGAGTTGAAATTTAAACTATACATCTATGGTGTCTTGTAGTTGTGTAAAAGAAAAACTTCTCAGTTATCGTATAATAAGGTTGTAGCCGTTTATGTCGTAAAAAACCGCATATTTCGACACTCACAAAAACCAAAACCTACAGGGTAATTCCTGTTGACATAGGACTGTGAAATTTGGCGAGAAGCATTATCTCAGAGTACAAAAATAGGAATAAATCTGAAAACCGTAGATTTTTATTTAAATCACAAAAATAGGGCCTAGATTCATACAATATGGGTTGAACAAAGTAAGTAAATCGTATCATGTAAGGTATCATATAAAAGAGCTTCAATAGTACATCCTAAAACAGGTTTTTAATTATTTTGACGATGTGAAATTTTCGATGTCTGACGAGAAAAGTTATTATAATATAGAGTTTTTACTTACTTACTTCCCAATTTGTGATTTTTTCTGGATTTGTACGGAACCCTCGGTGTGGCTCGCACTTGTCCGGTTTTTCTAAGCTTCAACCGTTAGGTTTCTACTAGTTTTGCTCAGAGCATGCAACATTACAAATGAATATTCGGTCATGCGATTGCTTCAAATGACTAACATCCAGTTTGAAATAATCCCACATTAGTAGCAGCGGTTTGGTTATTCGTGATCGATTTATTACCTATGTAAACAGTGCAATTAGAATGATCATACTGTTAATGTTTGCTACGATTTTTCGTGTTACTTATTATTTTAATTGAACTGCTTTATATTCTATAAATTTAATTGATGTTTCTACTGATCGAAACTGTGTTAACAAGGTGTGATTAAATCTGAAATGATTGACGATTCTACGTTCTCGATTAACGATTTTAACTGAGTATTGATGTAAGTATAACGTCTTGGCTGGACACGCTCCGCGTGTCTAGATTTGTGTTATGATGACATACTCGTATATTATATTCGTTAATTCAAACCTTAATTAATTATATATTTTATACTAAAATTTCTAAAATCCCTATTTGGTATAATTATGTATATCAATCATAACAAGAAGTAAAAACCAGCGCTGAATGTTAGGTGCTGCATCTGCACTCAGCATTAATGCAATTAGCTTTAACTCAATATTTTTTTTACTATGGGACCGACTGAAATTGCTAAAACAGCTGATCTGTACAAATGTTGAACATTTGTTTTTTTCGCGATTTCGGTGTTGGTCCCTTTGTATTCCGTCGTAAATTTTGGTTATAATTTTGAGTAGGTGAAAATATCTATGAAAAACCGTGCACTTTGTAAAGTAGCAGCTTAAATAAAAATGTAAATTCCATCTGGGGCGTTTCGTGCATTTTCTCCCTCTGGCGTCTACCCGAGCCAGCGGTCTCGTACCTAACCATTTACGCATACGTTCAGGCCTTCTATTGATTCAAATATAGAGCCCTTGTTCCGTTGGTACAACTACCTCAGTGGTTTAGATATCTGAGATGGTGATATGGAAATCTTTACTAAAATTGTCATCTTTCCTTCTTTTCAGAAAACTTCGTACCATGTCCGGGTCATACCTGCTGGCCAACACGTTGGTGACTAAGACCCTGGACGATGATATGCCGCGACTAATCAGTGCTGAACCAAGGAAGAACAGAGATTATGAGTAAGTTAAGTTTATAATCTCTAGAACTCATTCTTTATCTTCACTCCTGGGCCAAAGAGGTGTGGAATGTGGATGGTTGAAGTGGCAGTGTGCAGACACAGGCAGGCAATAGTACATTGTTCACCGAGAGGAGAAAGTGACCGATTACCGTCGAGGGCATCGTTTGAAGCCCGAGCCGTAGGCGAGGGCTTTAAAACACCCGAGATCGGGAATCGCACTTTCTCTCGAGTGATACATAGTGCTTTATACTACACCTACGAGGAAAATAAAAAAACTAAATCTTTACTAATTGAAATTTATATTGAAATTGTTGCAGTTAGTGAAGCTTAATGTAACACTTTTTCCATTAATGTTTGTTTGAGATGTTTGCGACAATGTAGGAGGAATAACTGGCTGTGCTGTTGGCACTGCGCTCGTAGAAGGCAAAATCTTCATCATCACTATCACTACTTATCATTTTGATAGTTTTATTTTACTTTTCTACGAAAACTGAATCCTCAAACAACACACAAATTGAAAATGGCGCCAATGGCAATGGCGTCTGCAATTTTCACATGTTCTTTTTTCAAATTGTTTGACACCATCCAACACACAGCTAGTGGCCAGTGTCAGTGTCTCACTGTAAAAACTTTTTGGCTTTTGATATTTAGGTTACCAGCGCATAGTCTTACCCAAAATTAAAAAAGAAAAACCACGTAAGAAATGGATTTTCATACACTTTTCTCTCCCGGTCAGATGCGTTTTCTCGCCGCATATTTGTTCGATTTGCAATGACGTACTTTCTACCGTAAATTTAATAAAGTATCAAGGTACTTTCCGAGCAGGTGTAGTATAAAGGTATCTAACAGTATTGTGACTCGGCCCTATCCTTGAAAAATATTCCTACAGCGTCACGTGGCTACGCAGAACGCATCTCGCGCTGGGGCTGCCCGCCTTCATTAATTTAATTTCACCTACCTACTTACGCTTTACCTGCTTGAATTACTTTCTAGTTTCTGTCTATTATGATATATAATTTAAATTAAATTTACATTACATAAAAGAAATACGTTGTGAATAAACAATACATATACATACACATACTTATTGAGTTTTTTGATATTTTAGGATTCATTTTATACTATATATAACGGGACTAAACTCATGTGTAGGGATAGTCGTAACGACTATAGTTTCGGTCGCATTCGGCGACCTTTCTCAAGTTGGCGAGTGCTAGCACGCGGAGCCGTCTCGCAATGCACTGACGCATTCAATTCAGTGCATTGCGAGACGGCTCCGCGTGCTAGCACTCGCCAACTTGAGAAAGGTCGCCGAATGCGACCGAAACTATAGTCGTTACGACTATCCCTACACGCGAGTTTAGTCCCGTTATCTATAGTGTAAAATGTGTGAAAACCACGTAAATTTTCATAGTAAAATTTTAGGATTCCGTAGTAAAACGAGGAACGAACGTCGCGCGTAGGTATGATCCCATCAAAATAAATAATGTGAAAGGAGAGCCAAGTTCAATATCAAGAGTCTAGTATAATGTCGCTGTCAACCGCGCCGACAAAAGAATTGAGATCTATATGAATGCCAAGTTCTGAGGAAAAAATCTAAAATTTTATTTACCAGAACGTAAAACATTCCAAACTAAATTTATTTTGCAATTTCTTGTTTCTTGGAGCTAATACAATATTTTCTACTTAATAGGTAATATCAAAACTCAAATTTTAACAGACAATTATTTACAAAATGCAATTATTTCACTTGAGATGTAATTTAAGCTCAATATTTGACTTTGCAAATTTTTATCATCAACACAAATTTGAGAAAAGTAGCGTTGGTATGGTATTATATCTATGTACTCGTATTATATTAATAACTAGGGTAGAAACAAGACCAACACAACAACGACAAAGACATTATACTATACTCTTGATATTGAACTTGGCTCTTCTTTCACATTAATGTTTTTGATGGGATATCATTACTTTTTGTCCAGAAACTTCAACTATTTATCATCAATACATTATTATTTACTGTTAATTCTTTTGAGATAATAGGTTTTTTTTCACAACATAAATGACATGGTTATTGGTTAATCCAACTAAAATTCCATCACCAACCACAGTCTAAAAGTAGCGCCTCACAACGCTAGTGACGTCTAGTATACTGTGCCGGTTAGCTAAAATGCACAAATACTTTGTTGATAGTACTACTTATTATCACTAAGTTTCAGTTTTTAGATTTTTCCTTTGTAAACGCCTGGCATTGTCTATTACGACAAGTTCTTATACCCAATTTCAGACTTCCAGCATCAAAAGTTTTAAAAGTTGTATACAAACTTCCATCCCCCAATTTTAGGGGTTGGGGGGTGATTTATTGAAAAACCCTTAAATATATCTTTTATTATTTTTAACAACGAGTATTTATATTAATTTTTAGACATCTAGTTTAAAAAAAAATGTGGAAGTCTCATACAAGCTTTGATCTCCTAGTTTATAGGGTTGGGGGGTAAAAGTTCGAAGTTTTAGATTTTTTCCTTTGTATATACGTAATAGTTTAGCTTGTTGCCAAATATCAAGTTCCTAGGTCATCTGGAAGTGGGTTAGGTTTTTGATCTATTAGTCAGTGAGTCAGTGAATCAGTCAATGAAACTCAGGTTTTTAAAAATGTATATATCATTAACCCTTTGAGAAAAATTGGTAAAATTTTGGTTGTCAAGCAAGCTAAGGAACTTTAGTAAACATGCCAAATTTCATATCTGTAGGTTTAATAGTTTTTGAGTTATAAAGGGGTCAAAAGTAGCTCGAAATGGTTCGTGTAATATTACACACGGCTCGCATCGCCAGTTCCTTTTTCTTTGAACTTGGCTGAACACGCTACCTTGTGTCTTGTTTCGCGTTCTGATCGTTTGTGTGAAGACGGAATAATGTTGGAAATCATTAACGTGGTACTTTGCAGGGCACAAAGCGTGGAGGACCGTAGCAGTGAGTTAGAGAAGAGTTTAGATAATGATGATGTCGTTCTCTCAATGTAGGTGTATATAATTTCCTCCCGGAAAACGATAAATCACCAGGTCATCTTTTCCTACCGGAAAACGACTAATAATAATTGGTCCATTTATAAGATTTTATTAGAAGAATTGCTAAGGAAACTGCTCGAATCTGAATCAAGTCATGACGCGACCGTGTCCCATATTTTTGCTATTGAGATGAATGAACGTATTCTCTATGTGATTGTTGGCTATGGATCACAGCCGCCTGACCTACAGAACGTAGTATTATTATATCTTCTTTGCCTATAGTTTAAAATTGAAACAGTAAAATTAAGTGTAACATTCATAAGCCCTAAACTGATTTAGACTCAGTCGTCGCAGGAATCAATTGCACGCGCAGATGGGCGCGCTACAGTTTTGTACTGTACTAAAACCCAGCTAGTACGAGTTATAAAGGGAAGTGAAGAAGGCGACTAAAAACTTTATTTGTAGGTTTAAGCTGAAAACTGGGAAGATATTGAAAAACTGTAGATGTACACTTCTGCAATTAAAACTGTAGAGAGCGCGTCTCACTCTCATTTGCAAGTAGGGCTAATTCTAAAAATCTTTTTCATTATATCATTACGATCAGTAAAAAAAAAATATCAGCGGACATTACACACGGTTTCTGACACCAAACTAAGCAAAGCGTGTAATATGACTGCTAGAGACTGATATATTACTTATACATATTTTAAATACATACTTAAAATATAGATAGTACCTAAATAACATCCAGACACTGAGCAAAAACCTATATTCATCACATAAATGCTTGCCTTGGGTGGGAATCGAACCCACGCCTCGTAGATCCAGATGTCAGGATCGCTAACCACTGAGCCACCGAGGCAGTCAATAATAAGTACGTCCAATATGTACAAAATAATAGGGCCTCAAAATTCACAAAATATGGGTTCAAAATTCAAAGTGAGTAAATCGTATCATGTTTGGTATCATATAAAAAAACTTCATTAGCTCATGCTAAAACAGGTTTTTAATTATTTTAACAATGTGTTTGTACAGAACCCTCGATGTGTGAGCCTGACTCGCACTTATCCGGTTTTTTAAACTTTATCAAATGCTAGGTTGCTTTGCTAAGTTCAAAGATGCTCACGTACAACTACTAGCTAAGAACGAAATCGTGAAAAAAAACACCTTAACCATGCAAAAAGGTCATGGACTCTCGATAACATATCATATATTTTATGTCCTTGATAGGTACATTTTGTCCAAAGTCAATAAACTATTTGGCCCCTAATTGTAAAGATTGTCTAATTGTAAAAGTTGATTAATGATGATTGATGCATTTGAGCATATATACTAAGCGCCACACAAATCGACGGATGAGAAGTTAGCCGCAGATGACACTTCGCCGTGATTCGCTAATTATTGCGCATGTGTGCACAATTCCGACACCGCGTCGGGCGCAGCGAGCGCGCGAGAGGCATGAGGTTGGCGGGCGGGTGTGCCCCGGCGTCTCGTCTCTGTGGCTCCCGCACATACTTGTATTTCGACTTTTGCGCAGCGTTTTGCGTGGCGCTGTGTGCGCGTGTGGCGCTTACTATACCTATGGTTATATACACTTTTGAAAATCCGAACACTTTGCAAAACAACACTTTCTATAATAAAGATCCAAATTCCAGATGAATAAAGTTAAGAAAAAATGTTTACTTCCCGGAAAATAATAAAATGATTTTGGTACCTACAAATAATTTTGTTATTTATGGCTAATAAATAATTATGTACTTGAGTATAAGAATAAAAAAGTCGATATGTATAAACCTCCATTAGTATAGTATTTTATAGTTTTATAGAATCTACACAATAAACGATTGTGAAGACTACAAACCATAATTCGTACGTGCTAATTTCAAATGAACTGAAAATTACGAAAGTTCACATTTCAATTTGTTTCAAGTGCATTATATTATAGTACAGTGTTATGCAACACCTGGTCATACCTAAACACGCAACCCAAGCACGCTATATAGGTGTTTAGACAGAATAATGAGCAGTTAATAAGTAATCGGAAATCGATAACTGTTGAAAAAAAAAACTTTCTTAACATGAAGGAAAAATAACGTGCAAACGATATTTAGACGTTTTGTAAATATTTCATTTTAGACAGGTCATCATAAGTATCTTTTCAGATAAAGATGAAGTTTATTTATTATTCGTTATATTAGAAAAACCTTCAAAGGTAAAAAGGTAATCAAAAGTAGCAAAAAAACTCTGAAAATGAAAATATTTACAGAAGTATCTGTTTTGGCCATGTTAGTCATTTTGGCCACTTTGAATTTTAATGATTGTGTATCTAACATTCACACAAACATTATTTATTATACTAGGTATTCTATTTGTTTGTATTCTAACCAATTAGCATCTATTAGGAGCTCATTTTGTACATCAAAACTAACAACATTACTAAAAAAAAAATCAGCTGTTCATTTTGTCGAGGGTGAACGATATTTTTTTTTGGAACAACAACTTTTTTTGAGATTTGACAAAAGTCGTTGAACAAAAGTTGTAAGTTTTGATGTACAGAATAAGCCCCTAAAAGGATGCTAATTGATTATAAATAACCCTGTATAGTAAGTAAGTTCGTATAGGCCGGGTGGCTAGCCCTGCCTGCTTAGCATACAAGACCACGACAAGAATTTACCGACGTTTGCAAAGGTGACAGATATAATATATGCTTTATCATAGCTCTGTCACGTTCTGCCACGTCGATAGTATTATTTTATGGTCCGTATGCTAAGATCGCTGGTGCATGTCAGAGTTTTTAGGCCGCCAGAAGGCCTCTGACATGGCCAATTATTTATAGTGTTACATTGTTTATAATACAGGGTTATTCCTAATCAATTAGCATCCTTTTATGGTTGTTCCGTTGTTGCCGTGGTGGTCAAGAGGTAGTGACACCCGCCTTACAATCGTGAGGTCGTGGGTTCGAATCACCGGTCCCGTACCAATGAGTTCTTTGGAATTTATGTACGGAATTTCACACCACTGGCTTTTCGGTGAAGGAAAACATCGCGAGGCAACCTGCATACGTCCGTAGAAGAAATTCGATGGCGTATGTGAATCCACCAACCCGCACTGGGCCAGCGTGGTGGAAATGGCCCAATCACCCTTCGTGGGTAGGCCTACGTCCTGCAGTGGACTATTAAAAAGGCTGGTACAGTACAGTACATGGTTGTTCCATAGAAAAATATGGCTCACCCACGACAAAATGTATGGAACAGCTAATTTTTTTCTGAGTTTTGACATAAGCCGCAGAACAAAAGTTGTTAGTTTTGATGTACAGAATAAGTCCCTAAAAGGATGCTGATTGATTAGAAATAACCCTGTATATTAATACAAAAAATAATATTTGGATGGACTGAGCGCTACCGTGGCTCGGATTACATGTTAATTTTCAGATCTCGGTTGCTTTAACCATTTAGCCATTTTTAAACTCTGACACCAGGGTTAGCCACCCGGCCTATACGAACTTACTTTACAATAAAATGGCCAAAACCAGGACAGTGGCCAAAACCGGTGCATATACTGTATCTCATATTCTAAATAAGAAATTTCCTTTTCCAGGTGGCAGTTGGTCTGGAGAAATGTATTGGCCTTCATATATTTGCACGGCGCAGCATTTTATGGCTTTTACCTAATATTCTCCGGTAAAACGAAGCTCTGGACTATTGTCTTTGGTAAGTAACTTTCAATATTATTTGGGTACACATTGCCTTCACAAAAACGCATTTCTTGGGTTACCTCGTTGAATGTGGGTAGATGTTCAAAGGAAGAACAAACAACTTGAAGCAGTTCAAGGCGAATTTTCGAGAATCGAAAAAGAAATTAAACTCTTAAGGCGCTCCAACAGTAAACTTTTAGGTATTTTACAATAATGTCTTGCAGTATACAAATAGAGTCTAAAATCGCGTGTCGTTTGTTTTTGGACGAAACTCGAGATAAGAATTCGATAATTTTTCGCAGTTTTAGTTCGTTTAAAAATAAATGAAGCCGTGTTTGCAATAAAATATATAAATATGTCTTTAGTTTAGTAAATTTCCTATTTTATGATTACAAAAAATATAGTAGTTATCGATCTAAATATTGAGAAATGCGAAACGAAATAATTTTTTCTAAAGCGTTTTTTGTGATTTTTTTTTTCAAGATACCGGATATTTTTTTTGCAATATTATTGAAAAAGTCTCTTTTGTGAACTATTATTTTATGCTTTGTCTTTTCTCCAAGTTTGTATCAGTAAAAGTTACGCCTAACAGTTCGACGACAAACATAACATTTTACGAATTTTTGTCTTTGGGCAGCTCCTTAACTGTATTTTGCATATATTATAATTATACAATGTGTTTGTCTACCGGCGTCGGAGCCTTGAGCGGTGACATATATGACAAATTTTGAATAACTTTTACTGTGGGATCAACTCTGAAAACGCAAAAAAAAACAGCTATTCCATACATTTTGTCGAAAGTCTTATAAAAAAATCGTAATCGGGGTCTCATAGTAAAAGTTGTTCAAAATTTGCCAAAGATGTCACCGCTTAAGGCTCCGACACCGGTAGACAAACACATTGTATATGATTTAAAAGCAGCGCAAGCACCGGCCAGCGCAGCGTAGGACGTCCACCCATAAGGTGGAGGGATGACCGCATAGACCGCAGAATTGGACATTTTTAGAGGAGGCCTATATCCAGCAGTGGATGTCCTATGGCTGAAACGACGACGATACATGATTTACGATGTATGACATACAAAAAAAAAATAGTATGAAGACTTGATACACTGCTATCTAAACAATGAGATTTAAAATCCTGATCTAGTTTAGACTGCACCAAAACGTACAATTGTCTTTTTAAACTAAATTATGTAGGTACGTTAAATTTGCCACTGACTTCAAATATAGGGTTTTCCAAAAAGGACTTGACAACTTTTTTCAAAATAAAATGAAAACCATTTGAGATATTTTAAAAACTTTATCATCGGGTTGAAGTACATTCAAAACATTTATGAATGGAACTCGACTTTGCTCATATGGCCACCGCGGGCACGTTTGCAGCGGTTGATTCGTTGGACCCAATTTTCCATGACTCGGCCACACGTTTCGGCCGAAACGGCTGCTATTTCGCGTTCAATGTTGGCTTTGAGCTCTTCCAACGTCGTTAGCTTATTAGCATAGACCAACGACTTGACGTAGACCTAAAGAAAAAAATCTAGAGGCGTTAAATCGCACGAACACGACCAATCGACTGGTCCATTTCTTGAGATAACACGCTCATCAAACTTGTTCTTCAATTAATCCATTTGTAACGTGTGCTGTGTGGGTTGTGGCGCCGTGTACTTCTTCTTCTTCTTGGTTTTGGCGTCGCATTATTGTGCATTTGCCAGTGTCAAGTATTAAGTTTTAGTAATTTTTGATAATATTTTATCAAAATAGTCACTGTCGAAGTCTCGTCATAGTCCAATAAAGTCGCGGTCAAGTCCAAACATAGTCCAAGTCATACCTCAGTAAAGCAGTGGAGACTTTACTAGAGGCGTCTATGGAGTTTTGGTAACAACACGGAACAACATGATACGTCACATTATATCACTTGCCTACACTCATGCACATAAATCAGCTCATAATCAACGAAATACCACAATTTTTCACTAATTATCACTGATAAAAACACAAGTTTAACAAAATAATACAATGAGGCGACATGATTTTTCCGCGTTCCCGCCAAAACTCCGCCGTGTACTTCACCATGATGAAAAAGTTATGTCTACTGAATAAACTGACAGTGACAGCTCGATGTTAAGTGAAAAGGTGCGTCTTAAACTAAATTCAGAATTGTCAAGTCCCTATTAGAAAACCCCTTAGTATCGTGGTACGGAAACATATATACTTCCGTTCAGAGTTAGGTATTCTCGATTTCGAGGAGGTTACTTACAAGCTTTCAAGGTTGGCTTTTTGGTAAAGGATTTTTATTGCGATGCATAGGATTAATTACATCAAATGAGCACAAGGACGGATAATATAATGGATATTGTTTTTTTTCGACCAAGGCTTAGCGAATGTTGTAATAAGGCAATTAACAAATTACTAGGTCTTTCAATGTAACGTGTCATCCAATTCTTGGTATCGCACTGTCGTAAATGGGCCATTTGTGGTCATTCATCCGAGGAATCACCATGTCTTCCGTTGCTTAACTTCGGTGAACGTTAAGTAAGACCGTATAGGCTACCTAGCCCATACGGTCTTACGGCATAAAGCCTCGGTTTTATGCCGTCATTAAAGATGTTTGACATAGCTAACTGCTTAAAATAACCAGTTCCTTCTGATGATCTGAGCCACAATTGTAGATGCGAGGTCACCCATCCGAAGACTTATCGGGGCGACAGTCTGTTGCTTTACATCCGGGATCAGTATAGGGCATCTCGTCAACACCCACTTAGTCCAACTACTCTATTATCCATAATTGTAGGTAGGTAGTTCTGCGAACGGTAGTATCTACGAGTACTCGTATCAACAGACTATTTGGAAAATTTGTCTCTAATCCTACTAATATTATAAACGCGACAGTTTGTAAGGATGGATGAATGTTTGTTACTCTTTCACGCAAAAACTACTGAAAGGATTGAGATGAAACTTTGCAATAATATAGCTTATATATCAGAATAACAGGCTTTAAATTATAATGATATTTTGTCAAAAATCAAAATATCATGCGGCCGAAGCCGCGGTTAAAAACTAGTAATACATAAATAAACTAGCTGACCCGGCGAACTTCATTTCACGCAATGTTTTTATAGGTTATAGCTTAGCCTATGTGTTACTCGGTTGTATAAGCATTATTATTGCAAAGTTTCATCTGAATCTATTCAGTAGTTTTTGCGTGAAAGAGTAACAAATATCCATACATACACACAAACTTTCGCGTTTATAATATTAGTAGGAAGTAGGATAGAATAATCAGTCTGCGCATGATTCATCTTTCATGTTGACAATATTTTACTGAACTGAACTGGTTTATTAATTGTTTATTAGCCGAAGGGCAATTTGGCTATAATGTCTACCACGTCAGCTCATTGCAAATTGGTGGATTCACCTACGCCATTTATACACGAATTCATTCAACGGACGTATGCAGCCGGGCTAGTATCATCATCATTTCAGCCATAGGACGTCCACTGCTGGACATAGGCCTCTCCTAATGATTTCCAATAAGACCGGTTGATAGCGGCTTGCATCCAGTGCGATCCTGCGGTCCTAATAAGGTCATCCGTCCACCTTGTGGGTGGACGTCCTTAGGGGGATTTTGCCCATAATTGCCGCGCTGGGCAAGCGTGTTGGCAATCGCAGGGCGTAGCTCTCGTGACGGGGATGCTGCTGCCCATCCCCGCCCTGTTGCACTTGAGCTACGCTGTTCTGGATGGGTATACCACCAACTGTCGGTTCCGTATAGTACCTCAGTCGGCTCTTACGACACCTGGTACAAGAGGGGGGTGCTATTCTACTCTGCCGGCACCCCACGGCCGGTATGCGCGCCACGAATTATTTCGTTCGTAGTATCAGAACAAGACAGCGTTATGGCAAATTATGTATCTGTCACTTTTTCACACGTCGAAATGAGTTCTTTTCGTGGCTATTCGTGGTCGCATGCTTGACTAGCAGAAGGTCATAAGCGTTTGGGTTGTGACGTTATCACGTAAAGTTATCGTCCGTGAAACGACTTAACAGACAACCAATTTTTGTTTACTCTGTAGGTCTCACATTTGCAATAACGTCTGCGATGGGGGTGACGGCGGGCGCGCACAGGCTGTGGGCACACCGGGCGTACAAGGCGCGCTGGCCGCTCCGCCTGTTCCTAGCCCTCATGCAGACCATGGCCTTCCAGAACCACATCTATGAATGGGTTCGAGATCACCGGTAAGTGTTCCATCCATTCATCTATCCATCAGCCAAAGGACGTCCACTTAAGGATCTACAATAAGACCTGTTAAGGTTGCATCCAGTGCGATCCTGAGGTCTTAATGAAGTCATCCGTCCACCTTGTGTGTGTACTGTGGATGTCCTACGCTGCACTTGCCAGTAGGTACGTACAGTGAGATGTAACAAAGGTACGTAGTCTTCCTTGGATTTTTTTGACCACATCGGTACTGTACCTACTTGCAGAAATAAATTCAACGTTGACTTGGATTCGACCAAAAATCCCTGAAATCTGCGTGATATCCGGAATATAATAATATGTACTACCATGTACAGTAGGTAGTACATATATTCCGGATATCACGCAGATTTTAGGGACTTTTGGTCATCCTTGTTTGTCCTTTCAAGGACAAGCAATAATTTTTCTTCAAGGAAATTTTTCTGGGGTAAAAAGTAGGCGTCACTTTCCGTCTTTTAAACGAATTCCATGCCAAAAATTAGGTCAATCCGTTGGTCCGTTGCTGCGTGAAAGAGGAACATACCAATAAACCAACAAACACACTTTTTTATTTATAATATTGTCTAAGATAAGGAAGGATTAATTTTTAATTTTGTAACATTGACATTGCATTATTTGTCTGAATTTATTTAAATGTATAATTTTACTAACTGATGGCTAATGCCGGATATCGCATAGCTGACGCAGTTTTCCATAGATCGTGCTTAGTTCGCAGTCTGCACAGATCTATGGAAACTGTTTCAGCTATGCGAGCTAACCCCGAACTAACTTAGCTTAGCTCTTGGTCTGCAACTCGCATAAGAAAGAATAATGTTTTCGCAAGTATCTTGTACCTATGTTTGTAATACTTTATTGCCATCTTTCAAAGGGTTGGAGAATACCACGATCAGAGCGGGACGATGCGACCCGCAAGATTTTATGCCAATTTATAATATTATACTCGATTTTTGTATCCACGCAATTCAAGCCAGGCACATATTAGCTACTTACTTGGATTTTTCAGAGTCCACCACAAGTTTACGGAAACGGATGCTGATCCACACAATGCCAAGCGAGGGTTTTTCTTCTCGCACATCGGCTGGCTGATGCTTCGAAAACACAAAGACGTGTTTGAAAAAGGCGCCAGTGTCGACATGTCGGATTTAGAAAAGGATCCCATCGTGATGTTTCAGAAGAAGTAAGTGCGCAAATTTGTAAACTTTGCTTGTTAAGGTGAATTTACTAGGTCATCGCGGGAAAGTAAGATTTTTTTTTTAATTTTTTGGCATTTATAGTTTAACTGGTCATTGTAAGTTTACAAAAACTCATTTGGCGGCCATGAATAAGTAGTGTTGACAAGGTATATATACCTAGAGATCAAAATTGTGGCCAGTTTATGCACTAGAGTCCACTAACTAAAAACTAAGGTGAAAATCATTTTCGTGCATAAACTGACCACTAATTTGGTTTTTAAATGTATTAGTTAGTCTGTAAAAGCATAAAACCCAAAAAAGAAATGATTATCGCGCTCTAACTGAGACGATCAGCCTTATAGCGTAGTTCCACGGGAGTTTCCAACTGTCACCGACAGAGTTGCATATTATGTAAGTCATCAATATGTTTAAAACAGAAAAAATGCCTAGTCGATGTTGTAAATACACTTTTGGGCACAAATATTTCTCTCGAGGCGCGGCAAAGACGGATAAACAAAATCTAAGTTCAACTTAATTTTTTTAGCAACTCAAATTCACCCTCATTTGGAATTTCTTCGAGGTTGTCTACTGTAGTGTAAATTATTTTTATTTTCTAAACCAAATGGAAAACTATGCGTGAATTAAGCGTGGTGAAAATAATACATAAGGTAAACGTACGTAATTGCGGACGAGTCCCAGAACGCGGACGTTACTCGGTTTTTTAATTTTTGTAATTTTCTACGAAAGTTTAACATCTTATGAATGACAATAAATTCTTGGTTATATTTCAAAGTATTATACAGGCAAAACTGTACACGTAGTGTCATGGTGTCCAAACCAAATTATCTCAAAAGTGCGGAGTCGTAAAATTTTCGTTAATCTGTTAATTCAGTAGCTGAATTTGGTGCCTACCCTGTCATCAACTTCAGTTCATTTCTTTGTTGTCTAATGTGATACAGTAAGTGTGCTATTTTATTACGATACTTAGATAAATTACCTAATATTATAACCTATAATCTAGACATAATCTTTATGATTATTTATAATATTTGCGTATCCGCCTACTGGTACTCACTAAACCCGTACTTGTCCCAATGCACGGACAATAATCACATTTTCCGTCCGAGAAGTGGGACACACATCAGTTCTTTAATAACCGTTGTACCAAAGTTCGGATCTCGACCTTATTGCCTTGAAATAAGTCTCATTTTTCCTTGCATGTAATAGCATCGTTTTCAAAATCATGCTAAATGCAATTATTATAATTAGTTTGCGTCTTATTCCTATGAATCAAGAATTACTTTGGGATGGCCCAAGCAATAGTAGTAACCAGTTTGCAGTTGTTAGTATTGCTTAAACTGTATTTTTTATTTATTAAAAATTATTTAAAACAATATTATAATATTATAGTTTATGCTTCAATATTTTTACATTATGTTTAAAAGATTATCTTAAGTAAGATTTTTCGTGCTCAGATTTTGATTTTGGCAAAGGACTCTCTTAGCCCAAGATTGTTTTTTGCACCTCTCATCTGCGTATATGTTCCAAGATAGCAATATATCGACAGATACCTCGTTCTCTATGACTAGCTCATACATTTCTCTGTCGAGCTGTGTTCTAGCTATAATATCCGTACCATTTTTTGCTTTGGGAATGATTGCCATCGCCTGGTTGATTATTTTGCAGTGGGTTGTCGTGGTACTCATATTCTTTCACATATTTCTAGATTCAATCCATAGAGCAGAAGTTATCGATTTCTGTTGTATATATGCAGGTGCAGCGGTGTGATCTCTAAGATTATTTCAACAGCAGCTGAGTGTGTCTTTTTCATACATCTGTTAATTAAAGAGCACGCTTTTCTGCGTTTCTCGTAGCATAGTTGTATTTTCCGCGTGTTGGTATCTGATTATTGGTTAGACTTCAGTCTTTTCCTACCGCTTTAGTGTATTGCCATAAAATTTTGTTGCCTTCGTGGTGACATGTTCGAGTATTTTTTTCACAGAAGTTAATAGCCTAGCCAGATACCTAACTTATTTAACTTCCTTGATTAGTACCTATTAACCTATTAGTATTATACATAGTGTTCCTAGTAGTATCATAATAAATCTGTTTTCTTGGTTTTTTGTGTGAATAACACTCACTCTATTTCAGTGGCGGATTCACGGAGAGTCCGTGGCGTTCACATCATTTTTCATTTTATCTCCTAACACGAAGTTGGAAGTCAAAAAATCCAGACACTATTATCACCAGGTTTTCAGCATATGCCACAGTGACAAGGCCTTCTTTGTTAAGAAGTGCGACAAATTCGACCACTAGTAAACTAGTAAAAATGACATGATGTTGATTATTGTAGACTGCGTTTTTGCTAGGGGTCTACCTCTTATGTGCTCATTGCAGATTAATTCCAGCGTTTTCAATAAGAAAGAGCTGAGGTTATTGGTGCAAACGACCTTGGATTTATGTAATCGATCTTTCTTGGCTTTGGCAGTAAGACCACTTTACTTCTCTCCAGGCTTAAAGTAAATATCTGAAAAATCCCCGCCATACACGATCTAAATATGGCGATTAAATGTATTTTATTATTCTTAGGCCCCATTGGAGAAGAACTGGATATATTTCACACAGTTTGGGCACCTTGTGTGGTTGGAAAGTGCTTATTGCCCATAAAAGAGTCTCCTATGTGACAATTAAGTCTGCAAAATCACCTGTCTTCCATACCAGATTTATGTGGTTCCTATCTATCTGTGTAGTTCAGTTAAGTCGGTAAAAGTACGTTTGTAGAAGCAATTTAAATTGCTTCTGGTCTGAGATTTTATAAGTACTATCAGGCTTCTTCAAATGCCTAGCTTTATTTGTGAGTCACTCTATATATATTTTTCTGAGTCACGTAGTTTCACTCTTAGATTTAATAGAGTCGCTAAACGTTTTCCGTGAGTTTTTCTGGCCTTTTTTACCTTTACCTTGAATAGGTGGCGCATATTTGTATACTCTTGTCAGTTCACTGGTGCATTAGTGCTTATAGCTCTGTTGCAGAGATGTCTGACCTTTTATTTGAGCATGGTTACTAACCACTTGGACGCCCAAATATTAAATACTAGCGTTATTACAAAAAGGAACTCTAACATTATGGATTAAAGCTGATTTCTGAAAAATCGCACCGCGGTTCTCAGAGGAACCGGTAGCGGCTTAGTAAAGATTAGTCTTGGGTCAACTAGGCACCGGGAGCGTCCAAGTGGTTATTCCACCATTGGTTTTTTAGGACTGAAAAACTAAAGTTCTCATTTTTCAACGGGCAAGCTTTTTCATAGTTCTTTCTTAAAGGATGTACCAAGACTTCTGACTAAAAGCATTAATTCTTCGACCGCCAGATGTAGTGCCACTTCTGTTATATTTAGGTACGCCGTGTTCTAAAGGTATACTACTGAGGTTGCCTAAGAGACTGTGGGATATAATTATATAAGAGTACGCATTTTATTTTGTATGGGAAGACTGAATACATTATCTTGGGAATCATTCAAGCCGATTATCTTGCAACGGACTAAATACGGTTCCTTTACCTAACGTGTTAACGTGTGTAACGTGTTAACTACCTAACGTTTCAGCATTTTTTTTCATAATGTGATTATTGTTTGTTTGAAATATATTTTATTGCATGTAAACTATTATTTCTTTGATTTACGAGAACTTAAATGGCTTAAACTAAAATATTCTGTAATAATAACAAGTGATAATACAATATTAGGCAATTTAATTTCTAATGTAAAGCAAATAGAGTTCTAATTCGTATAGCGTCCGGGAATTGGGACGATTTGTCCAAGATTCGGGTCGATTATAAAGTTCATAAAAATAATAATACAATAGAAAGGCAATTAAGATTCTAACATAAAGCAAATAGAGTTCAATTTCGTGTAGCGTCCGGGAATTGGGACGACATTCCGCGCATTGGGACAATTCGTCCGCTGTTTGGTACATTTGGGTATTTTTTTACATTTTGGATATTAATTCCCATTAAAGCTCAAACAAATTATAAAAAGTTTAATTATTATAAAACTTAGATAAATGCCCTGCCTGGTCATATTCACTTTGTTGTTGTAAGTCTATTAGTATAAGCGTAGTATTACCTCAAAGGCAGCGAAGTTCAAAAACGTCCGTACATTGGTACGTTTACCTTACAGGTCGCGTCATGTAATAAGAAATGCTGCAGCTGCTGCAGCTTTAACTGCAGCAAGGAGATTTAACTCCTATAATATGCCCAATAGGAGTTTAATTACGTTATGAGCAGCTTGACATTCCCGCGTTCTTTTTACGTGACACGACGATATGTTCAGTAAGATTTTACGATCATAACCAGTATGAGAAGATTTGTAGTAAGATCTTACTACAAATCTATAAAGAAGTTCTATGTCCAGCAGTAGACGCCAATTAATTTCCTTGCAAAGAAATTAACTACATTGAGGAAACTCATGACAGTCAGGACCTAACGATGAAAACATAGCCTACACACTATTGAAAAGGTAAGCTCTGTGTTATTCTGGTCGCCTGGTACTTTTGTCTTGCATTTCTTCTTTTATTTTGTAAAGGACATCATGTCCACAAAATGTATGGAGGCTGGTATAATAATAATAATCAAAAATTCTAACCTCAACACTCGTTACATTTTGAGAAAGTTCATATTTTTCTGAGTCTTTCATATTAGTTAAAACCAAAAAAGAGCCCTTCGTTTTTTTTAAATTAATTTTGAATCTTCTAATGATAAATAAATGTATTTGGCTCAATAGGTAGTTTATCTCTAGCAACCCTGGTTAAGTAACCTCCATTATTGTTAAATGGAAGCATTTTTACCAATTAGACACAGTTTTTGAGTGTTTTTTTCACATTGCACCTGCTAACTGGTCACACTGGTAGGTTATAATTTTTAACTTTAGCAAAATAAGATATGAATGTGGAAGAATCAGCTACGAATGCAAGTAAAATAATGATAGAAGCACTTTATTATTGCTAAACTAGAAAAAATACAAAGTTGTATTATTATTTTTCATACAATTTATTTAAAAAAATGGAGGGATAAAAAAATCAAAATTAAATAGTTTTGAAAAGCTCCTAAATCAAGCTTTCAAATGATGTTTATTATCATCTTGGTTCGATTTTTCTCTGAATAATATACCACTTGTGGACGGCACCTTTAGGTCTATTTTGAATATGATTTGATTATTTTTAGCTTTTTTGTTCGATTGGTCATACTTCAAAGGCCATTTAAATTTTATCGAAATCGGCTGAGCCGTTTCTGATTAATCAATAATAATCCCAAATTGTACGCTCTAATTCCAGCGAACTATTGGAATTCGGTACGTGATTGAAATCTTTTGTTGTTGGACTAAAAAATCGTTCCATTTTTAAATAACACGACAGTAATGGATTTTTATATAACTTTTTCCGGTCGCTGCTCGCATGTATTTGGCCAGTACAGCAATTTCGATATAATTCGAAGAAGGATGTCAAAGAAATGCTTACATTTCCAAGCATTTTTGACCAAAATAATAGTAGATTACATCATATGGGAGCAAAATAATATTTTTACGGCGAGGGCGCTTTTTTGAATCCAGAGCGAAGTGAAGGATTCTAGAGTAGAATCCTTCACATATTAAGGGACATCTTACACACGGTCTCTGACCCCAAACTAAGCAAAGCTTGTGATTTGGCTGCCAGAGACTGATTTAAGTATGTACTACATTTATATATTATATTTTTAAATACACATTTATATAGATATAACACACAGGCACAAAGCAAACACTAATGATCATCACAAAAATGCTTGCCCTGGGTGGGAATCAAACCTACGTCTCCCAGGAGTTACGGTCATTAACCAGTAGGCCATCAAGGCAGGTATATAACTTGTTCAAATAAGAATCACGGAGTCTCGTATGGTGTTTTTTCAGAACATACTTGGTGCTGATGCCTCTCCTGTGCTTCATCCTGCCTGCCATGGTGCCGGTGTACTTCTGGGGCGAGGATCCCTGGACCTCATGGTATACCGCCTCCATCACGCGCTATACAGTCTCCCTGCACTTCACCTGGCTGGTCAACTCCGCTGCACACATTTGGGGCAACAGACCCTATGATAAGTAAGCATTTCTTCAATCCTTTCACATTTTTTAGGGTCCGTACCTCTAAAGGAAAGACGGAACCCTCCTAGGATCATTTTATTTTCCGTCTGTCCGTCCGTGTGTCAAGTCTTTTTATCTCGGGAACGCGTAAAGATATGGAGTTGAAATTTAAATCACATACGAATCTATAGTTTTTTACAGTTGTAAAAAAATTAAACTTCTCAGTAAACGAAGACAAAAGTTAGAGCCGATTAAGTCGTAAAAAACCACATATTTCGACAGTCACAGTTTTGATTCCCTTGTGCTCTAACCTAGAACTATGAAATTTGGCAAGACGCATTTTCTTAGAGTACACAAATATTGGAATAAATCTGAAAACTGTATATTTTAAATTACTAACTAAAAAAATAGGGTCTAAATACGAAACATGTGGGTCCAAAATTAATAGTGAGCAAATCGTATCTTTTGGGGTATCATAATTATATGAACGAGCTTCATTATTATTTTTGACCGACGAACCACCGGAGGAGGTATACAATTCGACGCGTATATTTTTTTTATGTATAACTTTTTTCAGAGTAGTCCTAATCCAATAATTCTTTTTTTATTGGAAAGAATATACTTCGAAATTGGTCCCATTCAAATTTTATCAAAATCGGCTGAGCCATTATTGATAAATCAACAATATTGTGAAAAACGCTACATCGAACCGTGCGTAATATTTGCGATCTAGCTACGCGCCCCGGCTTCGCACAGGTGTATTATACATATAATCATTTCTCTTGAATTACTCTATCTATTAAAGAAAACTGCATAAAAATCCGTTGCGTAGTTTTAAAGATATAAGCATACATGGGGACAGACAGCGGGAAGCGACTTTGTTTTATACTATGTAATGATTTTGTACACGGGTGAAGTCGGACATGCTATTTTTTGCAAAAAATGCCTAATTATTACAACGTGTAATTTTCATAGTATGATGAGAAAAGTGAAAAAAAATTGTCGCTGATCATAGAATAAAGATTTTTAACAACATACTTCCAAATTATGTGCAATTCTCAGGATTCGTACAGAACCCTCGGTGTGCGAGCCTGACTCACACTTGTCCAGTTTATTCCGCTTCAAACTGCTTCTTTAACTATTTAATGAAGACTGATAATGACTTTACGAGTCATTATCATGCAGTCTTCATTAAATAGTTAAAGTCTTTAAGCCTGGCTACATTATCTCGTGGTGAAGACACTGCCCGCAGCAATGATCACAGGTCATGAATTCTTGGGTGAGAACCGTTTGACCTCTTGGTATACCGCCTTCATCACGCGCTTCTCCTTACTGGTCAACTTCAGTGGACATAGAGCAACAGACCTAATGATTAGTAAGCATGTCTGTAAGGTAAATCGATCAATAGGCAGCCAGGCAGGGTAGACAAACTTCAGCCAAAATTCAGCCAGCGCACTTGGGTCATTTTTATATCTTCTTTGCTTAGGGCTTAACGCCTCTTAATTTTGGTTGCTGCCTTCTGCGCGCAATGCCTAGTCTATGGCAAGCAACTAGCTGGGAAAATCAGCTTAATTATGTCATCATCGTCATTGGCTTTTATTGACCTACATTTAAATACAACCTCCTGTTCCATTGCTACCTAGTTCTGACCAACCTTATTATTATTTTCATAACCATATCATCTTTTTGTAGAGTTTTTTTTCTGTTCTGAGTTTCTGACCCATTGATTGCTAAGCATGAACTCGTGTTTACCCGTAAACATGGCTTATGTAACTGTGGCGAAATATCGAGAGCTCATGCAGAAGATAATATTGACTCTACAGTACGAGCCCCCACGGCTTCTCTTTTAACTAGTTATCAAACAGCGAAGAAAATTTCCTTCTTCGTAGCTAGTTATGAAAAACAGTAATGAATATGGACCAAACCGAAATTCAGAAAATCGTTCTGGATAGAAATTAATATACTTACCTACAAGAGCATAGGTACTCTTAAATACTGATAAATGAATATTATCATCAATTAATATAATAGCACCCGTACAAGGCTATTGGTTGCGCAATTTCCTAAAATGGTAATAACCTCAATGGTAATTACTAAGGAAGAAGTAAATTGCTCATCATCCAATAAGTTTCTTATCTAATATTTTACCGCTGTATTTACTGAATACTCGAATGAACCTTCGTTACAGTCTAATGTTCAGCAGTAGGCCTAAATTCAAATGCCTAGTTGTGGATTGGTGTACTGCACCAGCCTTTTTAATAGTCCACTGCATGGCGTAGGCCTACCCATGTAGGGTGATTGGGCCATATCCACCACGCTGGCCTAGTGCAGGTTGGTGGATTCACATACGCCATCGAATTTCTTCTACGGACATAATAACTTTTGTGTAACTTTGGCTCGTCTTCGAATTTCCTTATTCCTAATGCGATCACGTAAAAAGACTCTGAGCATAGCCCTTGATGACACTTTGGGCAACTTTAAGCAGTGGCCAGTGATGTATTGGGCGATGTGGACCTTTGTTCACAGTCTCGCACATAAAGGGGCCTCGTAAGGCCTCATCAAACTATGTTTTTCATTTTAAATCTAAATACTGGGTTATTTCTAATCAATAAGCATACTTTCAGCGACTTATTCTGTACATACTTACTATCAAATTTCGTTCTGGGACTTTTGTCAAAACTAAAAAATCCAGATCACAGACATGCAATATACTATATTATATACTATAGTTACTATATATACCTATACTATATAATATACTATTCTAATAAAAACCTAAGTATAAAAATACAAAAAAGCATAAATGTGTTGCGGTTGCGGTTGCCCGAGAATCACCATCCACATTTGCTGCACCAAGATTTGCTGATCCGGCTGGCCAGCAATGGAGCTAACGAACATTTGCTCTGATCAATATAGCTGAACTTGGATGTTTAGTACTGTTAATAAAATGTGAACTCATATAGGTAGGTACTATAGTATATTGTATGTCTGTTTTCCAGATACATTTTGACGAGGGTGAACAGTATTTTTCTATGGAACAACATTTTTTTTTTGAGAATTAATCAAAGTCGTAGAACACAAGTTGTTAGTTTTGATGTACAGAATAAGCCCATTAAAGGATGCTAATTGATTAGGAATATTTTTTATGATTTTATTTTGAGTGCTTTCCACACTAGATTTTTATCTCAATGAGTTATCTTTGTGATAAGCATTTCAAAAATCTGAAGCGAACGCAGGATTTGAACCTGCCCCTTCGGATCACTAGCCCGACGCTCTAACCAACTGAGCCAGCCCGCCTCCTACGCAAGCTTCAAATTTCTGAAGTGCTTATATTTCCCAACTTATAGCGTTGGTGGCGCCACCTGTGATACCCGTATTAGACAGGTTATCACTCAACTAGAAGTTATTAGAACTTCTAAAGATTGACGAGAGATGACGCACTGCTAAATCAATTTTTATGATTTGATTTGTGGCGCCACCAACGCTATAAGTTGGGAAATGTAAGCACTTCAGAAATTTGAAGCTTGCGTAGGAGGCGGGCTGGCTCAGTTGGTTAGAGCGTCGGGCTAGTGATCCGAAGGGGCAGGTTCAAATCCTGCGTTCGCTTCAGATTTTTGAAATGCTTATCACAAAGATAAATCTTTGAGATAAAAATCTAGTGTGGAAAGCACTCAAAATAAAATCATAAAAATTGATTTAGCAGTGCGTCATCTCTCGTCAATCTTTAGAAGTTCTAATAACTTCTAGTTGAGTGATAACCTGTCTAATACGGGTATCACAGGTGGCGCCACCAACGCTATAAGTTGGGAAATGTAAGCACTTCAGAAATTTGAAGCTTGCGTAGGAGGCGGGCTGGCTCAGTTGGTTAGGGCGTCGGGCTAGTGATCCGAAGGGGCAAGTTCAAATCCTGCGTTCGCTTCAGATTTTTGAAATGCTTATCACAAAGATAACTCGATTAGGAATAACCCTGTATATGCTTTTCAATTTTCTCTCGTTGCGCATATATATTTTTTTACTACTTATCGTGTGATTTATATCGTGTTAAAGAGTGCTTGGTAAGGCAGATTTATTGGGTAAACTTAGGAACGAAAAAACAGGGGCCTCGCTGTTAGAAATTGTGCTCGGTTTTTTTCCTTTTTTTATTTCAAATAGGTTTGCGATTGACTAAACACTGCCTGATGTTAAGCAGATATGCGGTCTAGGATGTAGCACGCTTACCTAGAAGATACCTATTTACTCGAGATTTGAAGACACCTATATTGTACTTTAACGGAAAGACAGACTTAGGCAAAGCGTTCCACATTCTGGCAGTTCGTATAAGGAATGTGGACTCAAAATGCTTTGTTTTAACGCGTGGGATGTCCACCATAAAAGGGTGGCGCTTTGGTCGCGTCTGTCTAGCCGTACGATAGAAGAAAGGAGCAGGTGGGACCAGATCGTGCAACTCCTGGGCGCACTCACCGAAGTGTTTCCGATAGTAGGCAGACAGACACGCCACCCTACGTCGATGCTCGAATGCTCGTTGTGCTTAGTTGCACGTAGTTGTGCCTTTAGGAATACGAAATTTGAATGTCCAACTAGTTGTGCAAAAGCAACGAGGACCAACTGCCACGAAGAACTCCTCAGTCTATATTAATCCACGATACGCCTCTGACCTGTTAAGCTTAATCTAACTTATTAGGCCTAAAGCGATAGAGCACGTTCCTTCGGGAAATAAGATCTTTTATAAATTACTAATAGTGTAGCAACCCTGGTATCAACGAATTCAAGATCCTTACATAATTACTTACGACTTTGCTGTTACTCTCACTCTTTGTGTTTTACTTTCATTACGAAAGGAACCTGAGACTTGCGTAATGTTTTGAGGCTCGTTATAATAAAAACCCGGACGACTTTAAATATAAAGTTGGCCAGTTTTTAATTATTTTGCCAAAATCGAGATTTGTAATTGTACCAGGTATACTCTCATTTGTGACGTATTCGATAAGAATAGATTTTAAATAACACATTAATCAACGATTTGCACAAAAATTTATTGACAGGAAACTGGCGTGTTAAAGTTATTCACACAACGTGTTTCGTTAGACAAGCGACTGACATAATAATATATAGGCGTGTAGAGTTAGAAGCTTGGCTCTACATAAGATCTGACAACTTTTTGAAAGTGTGAACTATGGTCTTGGCTAAATTTCACATGAAAATGTTTTTGTTGGTTTACAATTACAACCATCGACTTGGATTTGTTTTTTGTTTTGGTTATTACAACCTATTAAAATACGACTCTTTAAAACGAATTTTTAATCGACTTCCAAAAAGACGGATGTTCTATGTATGTCTGTAATTCTGTATGTATTTTTTTGTGTATGTTCATCGATATTTTCGCCAATTGCAAACCGAATCAATTTTTTTTTCAGTTTGCAGGGGTATACTCCCGAATGGAACCACCCATTTTAATTTAATAGAAATCGGTTGAGCCGTTTTTGTAACATTTAAATAATGTAAAATTTGTATATGTGTATATCAATTCGAGCGAACTATCGCTGCTTTGGTATGAAGAGAGCTGACCCACAAAATCAAGTTTTGAGATAATGAGTAATTAATGGACAAGGGTCAACTACAAAATATTTTTTTATAAAATCTTCTAAACCATTGGCAAAGAAGATATAATAATACTACCCATTGGTCCGATTTTGATGAAAATTGAGTCGTATTATGAAAAAAGCCTTATTAAATCCCCGTTTAAATATAACAATTGGTAATTATCTATGTAACTAATTTTACTAAAAATGTGAGTTGACCTCTGTTCACCACCAAAGCGACGCTATGTACACCATGAAAGTAGGTTTTGCCATTTTTTGCGAAAAATTATTATTGAACTAATGCTTGACTGTGTCGAATGAACTGAGATTGAACATCTTGTGGGTATACCTAACCCAGCATCAATTAAGAACTCGGATCTTTAAGTTAAAATATTAACCCGTACCTATGTTTACTTAGAACAAGTAAGTAGGTAGGTAGTCCAAGACCCAGATTCTCTAATAACACTATGTAACTTGCCTAAGTAACCCAAAGTTATCAAATCAAAAATTACGTAGAAATTATGGACCTAAAAAACTTAAAGTTTTAGCCTAAGTAACACAGAATTTAAATATAAACTAGTTTAATTTATACCCTTGAGAAAATGAATATTTTAGAAGAAAATTAAAAAAAACCGGACATGTGCGAGTCAGGCTCGCTCATCGAGGGTTCCGTACAAACACGTTATTAAAATAATTAAGAACCTGTTTTAGCATGTGCTAATGAAGTTCTTTTATATGTTTCTATACCTTACATGATACGATTTACTAACTTTGAATTTTGCACCCATATTTTGTTGAATTTTGAGGCCCTATTTTTTTGTGATCTAAATAAAAATGTAAAGTTTTCAGATTTATTCCTATATGTATACTCTGAGACAATGTTTCTCGTCAAATTTCATAGTTCTATGTCAACGGGAAGTACCCTGTAAGGTAGATTTTGATTTTTGTCAGTGCGAAATATGCGGTTTTTTACAACATAAACGGCTCTAACTTTTTTAAACTATAACCAAAGAAGATATAATAATACTACCTATAACTGAGAAGTTTTTCTTTTACACAACTGCAAGAGACCATAGATATACGTATACAGTTTAAATTTCAACTTGATATCTTTACGCGTTCCCGAGATAAAGAGTCTTGACATACACACAGACGGACAGACGGACAACAAAGTGATCCTATAAGGGTTCAGTTTTTGCCGTTTGAGGTACGGAATCCTAAAAATGAAGCTAGTTAACGTGCATGATCTCATAATTTCACCCTGCGTCGTTCCCAACGATGACCAATAATTTAAAAAGAGACCAATCGCTTAAATAATCATCCAAGTACGAGTAGGACTCGCGCTCGCAGGGTTCCGTACTGTATGGGAGCCCCGTTTAAATATTTATTTTATTTTAATTTAATTATTTAATATTGAATTGTATATACAGTTCAACTTTCTGTGAATATTTCAAGCATCTACTTGTTACCATTATTAGTATCGAGCGAAAAACGGTTAATTTTCAGGTTTATTGTATGGGAGCCCCCTTAAATATTAATTTTATTCTGTTTTTAGTATTCGTTGTTATAGCGGCAACATAAATACACCATCTGTGAAAATTTCTAGCTATAACGGTTTATGAGATACAGCCTGGTGAAAGACAGACAGACGGACAGACGGATAGCGGAGTCTTAGTAATAGGGTCCCTATAGGGTTTTTACACTTTGGGTACGGAACCCTAAAAAGTGCGTGTGGTGTTTTGATCGACGTTATGTATCACAATAAATATAGTTATGACGTGATAAATAAATTTATCAATTTCCAGTTCAAACTACAAAATGTTACAAAAATATTTTAATTATTAAATAAATATTTGGAGACATTTTACATACGGTCTCTGACCCCAAACTAAGCAAAGCTTGTAATATGGCTGCCAGAGACTGATACACTACTATACTTATTTTTAAATACATACTTTATACGAGTAGTGCGCCGTTTCGCCCCGCAAGCGGTTGGGCCCGTGAGGCGAATTGCCCGAGACTCATTTTGAAGGTCCCCATTCGCCCCGCATTGTTTGGAGCGGGCCGAAAGGGGACCTTCAAAAACCCAACGGCCCAACTGCTTGCGGGGCGAAACGCCTCAATACTATACAAGTTATAAAATAATATCTAGAAACGGAGCTAACACTTATTTAAATCGAATAATATAATTTATACTTCATTTGTTTAAATTGTCTGTAGAGCAGAATATATGCGAATATGTAATCATTAAATGTATGAGATAGAGCTAAAGACAGGTACATTTATATCGTAGTAATTGGTGCTAGTTTATTTATCTTTTCTGTGGTAATATTATCTAATTATATATAATAGAGGCATAATTACTCAGATGTTATTACTTCCTACACGTGTGACAAGCTAATTTATTTGCAGAAAAATTAGTCTCTAAATATGTCACCTAGTGTATAAGTATGTATTAGTACACGAGCAAATATTCATGGATATAAATATAAGGTAGGTATTTATTAAGCCAGATTACAGAGACGCCAGCGTAACTATATTAGCTAATTAGCATAGTTCTGTTTCTTTTTGACCGACGAACCACCGAAGGAGGTATACAATTCGACGCGTATATATATATTTTTTTATGTATATTCACGCATAACTTTTTTCATAGTAGTCCGACTTCAATAATTCTTTTTTTATTGGAAAGAGTATACTTTGAAATTGATCCCATTTAAATTTTATCGAAATCGGCTGAGCCATTTTTGATAAATCAACAATAATGTGAAAAATGCTACATCGACCCGTGCGAAATATTCGCGAATACTGTACACGAGTGAAGTCGGTCATGCTAATTTTTGCAAAAAATAATCTTCTTCACTTTAGGCATTCGATAGCGAGAAGTATTTTTACGTTGCTATTTAATTTACGCTGGCGCCTCTGTAATCGGGCTTATTATACCCATAAGAGAAAATCCCAGTGCTTTAAAATAATAATTGTCGTACTTTTGTACTGTATGTACTGTACTGTATTGATCTTTCAATAGTCCACGGTTAAATATATGCCTAAACAAAGGGTGATTGGACCGTATTTAACACGCTGGCCCAGTGCGGGTTGGTGGATTCAAATACGTTATTCTAGTTTCTTTCTCATATGCAGGTTTTCTCACGACGTTTTTCTTCATCGAAAAGTCCGTAGTGTAAAAAACCGTAGGTAAGTTGCAAAGTACTGATTGGTACGGGACCGGGATTTGATCTCTCGACCTCACGTTTACTATCCGAGTGCTACTACTCCTTGACCCTTGACCTCCACGGCTTATCATACGTCATACGTTTGTTATTGTAGAAACAGGCAAGCGTTACTATTCATTGGACACCACGGCTTATCACATCTTACGTCATATACCTACAGGGTTAAAGGTCATCAATAGTATCCTGTTAAGGGCTTATTCTATACATCAAAACTATCAACTTTCGTTCTGCGACTATTGTCAAAACAAAAATAAAATTAGCTGTTCCATACATTTTGTTGAGGGTGAACGATATTTTCTATGGAGCAACATTATTTTGAGATGTAATAAAAATCTTTAAACAAAACTTGTTAGTCTTGATGTACATAATAAGCCCCTAAAAGGATGCTAATTAGAATAGAATAGAATAAATTATTGTTCCAGAAATATTTTTGACAATTATTGTTTTGAATTCATTGGCTCCGAACTAGTATACACTGTATGACGAAGCCAATTTCTTCTCCTTTTATAAACGTTTACAATAAATACCATTAGTAAAAACTACCTTAAATATGAATATTGTTTAAGACATTTTCAATGTCATTGTAATCAGATTTATCTAGCCAATTCCATATAACTGCCTTAACTTTGTTATTATTATGTTTCTTTATTTTACATTCCTTATCTATTTTATTGTATAAGAGTGGAACAATACCATCGTATTTAATTCGAGCAAATTTTCATTTCGCACTATTGGTACAAGACAGCGACGATCTCGTTTCATTAATCAAAAACGTACTGTTTTTCTATGGTATCGCCGTACGCTCTCATAGATTAATAATTTCTTGATGATCAGGACTTTGGCTTTAATATAATATATTATACTTCAGTTGTTGGGTGCCTGAAGGGCAAAAACATAATTGCTTAACATAATTAATAACGTATAGCACGTTGCGCATGTTCGGTTGTTATAATATGTGTTTTCGCAGCAGAACCCCATACACAAATACAGTATCGTATGAGCTACATTGCTAATGGTACTTCAGCCACGGTTCTAAAAGTTTTCAACACAAAAATCAATTTTATAATTGTGGATGCCAAGACTTTAATATATACGTTCCAGTTAATGTGGCAGTCTATGTTCACTTCAAGGTATTTTATAGAGTCTACTCGTACCGTTACTGTGCAAGCACACTGTTCTAGTCTAATGCTACGATTAAACGGGAAGGAGTGAATTTTTAAATTTATATCACATTTACAGAAACAGGGGGTGCCACTGTTTCTGTTATACTAAAACAGATGTATTTTGTTTTACTGGCGTGCAATGAAAGTAAATTATCTTCGAGCCAACTAGTAACTACTGCAAGACAGTCCTCTGCCAGCTTTACAACATTCCGACAAGTTTTTTCATGAACGAGCAATACAGTATCATCTGCAAACCTTAACTACTCTAGTCCAGACAAATCGACATTACATAGGCTAATAATATAAATTAGAAACAGCAAAAGACCCAAAGTGCTACCCTGTGGAACACCATATGTACAAACTGCGCTGTCACTCATGCCATCGTCAACCTTTGTAGTTTGCGTTCTTGCAGATAGGTAATCCATCGTTTTCCATTCTAGTCAGCAAAATAGATATAGACACGGTGTCAAATGCCTTCTGGAGGTCCAAAAAATACCTATACATTTCTTGCCTCTATCTAGGTATGGCGTAATTTTATTTGTAAGCATTAACACCGCATCCTCCTCAGACCTTTTTTCTCTGAAGCCGTATTGATTTGCGCTTAACAGACTACCTCTCTCCAGGTATTTAGTTAACCTTGTTTTAGCCAGTTTTTCCAATATTTTGAAAAGTAGAAAGTAAGGATATATGCCTGTAATTCGATGGTTTTTTGTATCTCCTGCTCTAAATATAGGGCAAAGCACAGCTTTCTTAAATGAATTAGGAAACTTGGCACTTTCAAAACTTATGTTGCAAATAAACGTGATGGGTTCAGCAAGTAGGTTTATAAATGTTTTAATCAAATTTGACGTAATCGTGTCCCACCCGGTGCACTATGACTTTTGAGTTTTGAGTCCCATGATTACTCGTTTTACTTCGTATGGATCCGTAGGAAATATGTACAATTGTAAGTAAGTACCTACGGCAGCCTAAATGAATAGCAGCAACCGCTCGGTTTTGTTTATTGCTGCTGAGCTAGTACTTGTTACTTGTAATAACTTGTAATTATAAGTAGAGAACTAGAACACTTTTTCAAACCTAAGCTTGGTTTAATAGTTTGTTTGTATTGTTTTAAGATAAATAACATAAACTTTATTGAAATAAAAAAAACATATAATTTGACCTATGATTTGAGATTTTGGCCAACAGTGCTAGAGATTTTTCAGTGACTTTTAATTTTTGTAGAGTCGTTGAATTGATTACCAATTACACTGAATATATCATACTTTTGTTATTGTAGAGACAGACATGATTGCTAGGCGAGCGTTACTACCCCTTGGACACGACGGCTTAAGGCAGTATTCCAAACTCCGCTGCAGGCAGCAGTGCTGCCGCAGCACTACTTTTCCTCATATTGCTGCCGCGACAATGCTACTTAGCTCGGAATGTAGTCTCTTAAATAAACTCATAGAGTTTGTATGAGGACCAGTAGTGCTGCGGCAGCACTGTTGTGGTGCTGCTGCTACCTGCAGCAGAGTTCGGAATCATACCTTTATTATTCATATCATCATACGTCATACGTTGCTATTTCAGAAACATAGGCGCTACTGACAATGTGACGGTGGCGATCTGCGCGTTCGGCGAGGGCTGGCACAACTACCACCACGTGTTCCCCTGGGACTACAAGGCGGCCGAGCTGGGCAACTACAGCACCAACTTCTCCACGGCCCTCATCGACTGGGCTGCCAAACACGGTCACTACCTTCTTCTTGTTCTTCTTTTATGTTTTGACGTCGCATTGTTGTGCATTTGCCAGTGTGAAGTATTAATACCTACTTGACACTTTTAATAATTTTTGATAATATTTTATCAAAATAGTCACTGTCGTAGTCACATCATTGTCCAATAAATTTGCGGTCAAGTTCACATAGTCCAAGTCATACCTCAGTAAAGCAGTGGAGACTTTACTAGATGCGTCTATGGAGTTTTGGTAACAACACGAACCAACATGATGCGTCACATTATATCACTTGCCTATCGTCACGCAATTCAGCTCATAATCAACGAAATACCACAATTTTTCACTAATTATAACTGATAAAAACACAAGAACATACAGCATGACTTTTTATTCAGTGCACAATTTTTATCGCGCAATATGTATCATTAATAGAACTTAATAATATTTCGCTTTTTAAAAAGATCGATTTTTTTCATCAATTGTTTGTCAAACTATTTCAAAGAAAATTATATTGCATGCACTCTACAATCCGGACAATAATTGCCTACCAAAACGTCTCAGACGTAGGTACGACGCGGCCGCGTACTCACACGTAGACATTAATTACTCCGTTTATCTGTATACTTTCTCTTGAAGTTATTTTAATATTTTTGTACTTAAGTGAGTAAAATCAATGTAGGGGTTTAATTGTTTGTTTATTACACTTTCCGCATGCAAAGTATGTGCACTAGAAAAAAAACATCTTGTATAACAAAATAATACAATACGGCGACATGATTTTCCGCGTTCCCGCCAAAACTCCGTCATTGCCTGTATAGAATTGCATAGTAGGTGTGCCGGTTGTAGCCATTTGGTGTCAATGATTACCTACATGATAATTACTAGAGTATGTGCAAAAAGAGAATCGTTGTGGCGTTACAGTGAACTAACAATAAGATTTTGATCAGCAGCCGAGGTACCGACTATACTTAGTAGACGCGAGTACTGATGAAAACCGCATTGGTGTCTACCAAGTATCAAACACTTACCTCACCTACGCCCTTTCTCTTTTTGTACAAACTCTAGTCTGTTGTTCTCCGAACAGCAGATCTTGCGTCACATCTCTTTAACTGCATTTTCATAAGCCTATATCTCGACTCGCTCTTGACCGATTTGGTTCATACTTACAAATCTTGTTTGCTATTAAATACTAAACAATCTTTTCAAATATTATTTGATATTATTTGTTAGTTGTAATCATCGAGATCACTATGACTGACTTCGACTATAAGTAAACCTTGAAAAAGCGAAGAATTTATGAATATAAATTCTTCGAAGAATTTGTAGATATAAATTCTTCGCCTACCACCAATTTACCTACATAATACAAAAATATATTTACGAGTACAACTTTATTATATCCTTTAATATCTCCGACGCGCGACGTCTAGAACTACGCATTGTACTTAGTGTAAAACTCGTACCTACGTTAGTATTAAATTTAAGTCGGTATATAGATATTTAACCCTTAGCCACCTGACGTGTTTTTCAGTTACACTACCATCTGACGTCGGTCCTGGAGACCGCTTGCGTATTTTTCATATTTGATTACCAATACTTTAAATATTACAATGAATTTTATGATACCTACATCTCCTTTCTACATTTCTTTTCTTTTTACTTATTTACGATAAATAAAATAAGCAATCTTTCAAATAAAACTATTTTTGGCTCGATTAAGATTCAATTATTACAAAATTACAACCCACAAACTTTCATAAGCGGTAAACAAAGTATAGTTTTGGCAGCATTCAAAAGCACCAAAGTCGTTTTTTGTACCTTGACAGTGGAACATTGTTGTTTGAAAACCGGGTAGTATGTAGGGTAGCGTGTCTATCAGCCTTATATCGGAAACACTTCGGTGAGTTCGCCCAGGAGTTACACAATCTGGTCCCACCTGCCCCTTTCTTCTGTCCTACGGCTAGACAGACGCGACCAAAGCACCCTTTTATGGTGGACATCCCGCGCGTTAGAACCAAGCGTTTTGAGTCCACATTCCTAATACAAACAGCCAGAATGTAGAATGCTTTGCCTGAGTCTGTCTTCCCGCTAAAGTACAATGTACCTAGATGTCTTCAAATCTCGAGTAAATAGGTATTTTCTAGGTAAGCGTGTTACATCCTAGACCGCATATCTGCTTAACATCAGGCAGTGTGTAGACAAACGCAAACCTATTTGAAAAAAAAATGAATGTTCAGTCCGTGGTCAAAAGATATTTTTATTTTCAGAAATTTGAAAGTCAGAATCGTTACATTATCATCTAATTATTACTTACAATCGTCTTCGATGGCGTGATCCACTGACATGTACAGGGTTATTTCTAATCAATTAGCATCTTAGGGGCTTATTCAATACATCAAAACTAACAACTTCTGTTCTGCGAATTTTGTCAAATTTAAAAATAAAATGTTGCTCCATAGAGAAAGTCGTTCACTCGGGACAAAATGTATGGAACAGCTGATTTTTTTAGTTTTGACAAAAGTTGCTGAACAAAAGTTGTTAGTTTTGATGTACAGAATAAGCCCCTAAAAGGATGCTAATTGATTTGAAATAGCCCTGTATTTAACATCATTGCTATCTTAATTTGGAAGTTCTAATACATTCTATAGGTTTCCAGAACCTGAATCAACTATATCTCACTGTCGCAGTACGTCTTACAAATTCAAATAATTTATTTATACCACCATACATAGTTACTTATTACACATCATCAAATACAAAAAACGCACCTTAAAAAAGTAACGTCGTTCACACGGACCGCACGCGAAATATAAGTGAACGTAATTTTTTTACGTTCGTATTTGGGGCTGTCGAGTGCATAGATAGTATTTTTGGGGAGAAGAAAAAGTACCTAGAAATCACAGTTGAATCAAGTGCATAGTAACGGAATAATTTAAAAAACAAAACTTGCAGGATGCCGGAGTCTTTGAGACCGACGTCAGCTGGTTAAGGGTTAAATTAAGAACCTAAGTGGTTTACGCCTGAAAACCATTCCTAATGGACACATAGCGATGTACAGTTTTATAATATTAAAATATGTGTGAATACTTTCCAGGTTTGGCGTATGACTTGAAGACGGTGTCAGCAGAAATGATCCGAAAACGCGTTGACAGAACAGGTGACGGCTCGCACCCGTGGGCACAGTCTTCGAAACTCGGCTTGGAAGACCACCACCACCCAGAAAACCCCGTCTGGGGCTGGGACGACCAGGACATGCCAGAAGAAGACAAAAAATTAGCAGAAATCGTCCATAGAAAAACTGAATAACGCTGTAGACTAACATTTCATCAAGATTTTCTTAATCCTGACTAAAATAATAAAATTTTCATACCGCTACACTTATTTCTGTACCGAAATAAGATAACAGTTATACCTAATTTACATGGACTGAAAATCAAAATTGAAATAGATTACTTATTTATTTACAATATTTGTAAAAGAAAATACGAATAATGGTTTTTACTGTAAATCTCTGTCGGTAATATTTTTTAATTTATTTGCTCAAATAATACATAATAATTAGATGTCTTAGTAGATGTAATAGAGATCGTAATGAAAATATTTAATTATTTAGTAGATCTTTAATGGATACGTATACGTAGACAAATAAACCTTGGCAATGGGCAGCTCGTGCGATAAAAAAATAGTGTAAGTACCGGGCGATACAGCGTGGACGTCTATTTTCAAATCTGTACTTATTTCAAATATATTTCAAGCTTCCATGTAATTTCATTTATGTACCTACAATAAGAGGTAATAATTATTATACTACACCTGCTCGGAAAGTACCTTGATACTTTATCAAATTTACGGTAGAAAGTACGTCATTGCATATCCAACAAATATGCGGCTAGAAAACGCATCTGAGCGGGAGAGAAAAGTGTATGAAAATCCATTTCTTACGTGGTTTTTCTTTTTTAATTTTGGGTAAGACTATGCGTAACCTAAATATCCTAACCTAAATATCATAAGCCAAAAAGTTTTTACAGTGAGTTTTTATCTCCAAGTTCGAAAAATGACTCTGGCCACTAGCTGTGTGTTGGATGGTGTCAAACAATTTGAAAAAAGAACATGTGAAAATTGCAGACGCCATTGGCGCCATTTTCAATTTGTGTGTTGTTTCAGGATTCAGTTTAGGATTCAGTTTTTTTTCAATTAGTAAAGATTTAGTTTTTTATTTTCCTCGTAGGTGTAGTATAAAGCACTATGTATCACTCGAGAGAAAGTGCGATTCCCGATCTCGGGTGTTTCAAACGACACCCTCAACGGTAATCGGTCACTTTCTCCTCTCGGTGAACAATGTACATTACTTAGGTATCCGGCGTATCTCAACATTTACTGTACATTGGTATTTCACTGCTGAACATAGGCCTGCCAAACAAAGGCGACACAATAGTTGATCTACCAACACCATTGTTCGAGCGACAAGACAGTAGCTAAATTAATCGGCCAAGTGCGAGCCGGACTCGCACCCGAAGGGTTCCGTACAGTATGGAAGCCCGCTTAATATATTTTATTTTGATTGAATTATTTATTTTTGTAGGAAATATACAACTTAATATGAAATAGAATAATAATTATTGACATAACTTAAAAAACATAGAAATTCAATTCTTAACTACAAATATATATACTTAATATTATGTGCATATTTCAAGCATCTTCCTGTTGTCTTTATTAATATCTAGCTAAAAATAATGTTTATTGTATGGGATCGAAAAACGGCTAAAAAAATCAGGTTAGTTGTATGAGAGCCCCCCCTAAAATATTTATTTATTTCTGTTTCAAAAAAATCACGGGCTGTCCTATCATCCTATGCCGACCGCCTTATTGTCATAACAGCAAAGTTTTAAAATGTTGTTTTTAAACTTTCGCGATTTGAACACATTATTATTATTTACTACTATTTATACGGGACTAATGGTGCACTAAAATTACGAGATAAATAAAATACCTCATCATCCCGACGTTTCGGCCGAGTTGCATCGATCGTAGTCACGGGTAGAATGATGATGATGAGGTATATATTTATCTTGTAATTTTAGTGCGCGATTAGTCCTGTAGTATATAATAATAAAGTCTACAAATATTTGAATTGCTAATAGATGACGATTTCAATGTTTGTATTTATAACCAACTCAGAATAAGGACAAGGTTTGAAAGATAATCAAAGCCGAAAAACATCGAATAGTTTTCTGCCGAATTTTAAATTGAACTCTGTATCAAAGACGTACGATATATAAGATTAATGTTGAAATATAATTAAACTAGAATTATTGTATAAAAACTGCTAACGGTTTGGTATTGTGATATTTCATAAACATACCTGTTAGCGGTGACTGTCTAGATTTAAGTTTAATTAAGAAATAAATTATTTTGCTACTCGAAGTAATTATATGTATCTACAATTTAAAGGGAATATTAAATACTAAGGGTAATGTGGCAATTGTAAATATTAATGATTTTAAATTTGCTTTAGTTAATAATATTATTGCATGATTGTCGATGGCTGGACAATGAGTTTCGACCTCGTCTTCTTTGAGTTCGTTTCACCCATAGAACGACCATTAATGGACATAGGCCACTCACATTGATCTTCAAGACCGGCTAAAATAGGTTTGCCTCCAAATCGTTGGTGGACTGGTAAACTTTTTAAGAACTTTGAACTTATTTTAAAGCAATTAAAACTAAGTAAAAATAACTAAACTAAAATATCTAAAAGTGAAAGTAATATCGTGAGGAAATCTATCTGCATACCTAGATGACTAGCAATAAGCGCAGAGGATCATCTACTGTACGGACATGTAAATTGTCTACCGCTGAACATAAGGCTACCCAAACAGGACGTTTCGACGATATTCTCTAAGACTCTACGCAGCAATGTGTGGATGGACGCCATCGAATTTATCCTACAGACGTATGCAGATTTTTTTGCGATGGTTTACTTCACATAATGGTGAGAAAATTCGTAGGTGTTTAAGCTTCAAAGAACTTATTAACGACAAGACCAAGTACTTACATAGCCTAAAACTACATAAATGTCTACTATATAAAAAGCAATTGGATCCCCCATATACCCTTGAAGGTCTAAAGATAGTCTAAAGAACTTATTGGCACGAGACCTGGATTTGAACCCACGAACCTCATGATAGCAAGGCTACCAGCTACCTACTAGAAATTTACTACCACTAAAGCTATGTTTTCACTGAGCAACAGTGTTTCGGATACAATGTTTCTGAAACATCACGGAGATGTTCCCGGAGAGCACCGAAACATAACGATAAACACGTAGTGTTTACAGAAACAAAATAATTGTGTCTGAAACATTATTTTTTTGTTTCAAAAACACTTAGAATTTGCTTATGCTACAGAGTTTATAAACATTTTTAGCTCAGTGAATACATGGCTCAAGCCATCGCGAATATATACGGACTCTGGCATGATCCTTCTCGTGACGAGAATGTTCTGTACACAAGTAGAAACACAGTAATTCGACTCATTGCAATGTTTTATTAATTAATAAGTTTTTCAGAACTGTTTGATTTGTAAAAAATTGTTTTATGTAAACTTATTCAAATAAATTGATAAAATAATACGAACATTTAATTTCACAAACATTACTTAACGTCGTTGCAAACTTAAAATCTCTTATATGCAAAATGGAACATTTTGAAAAAAAAAACTGATCATCAGTTCTTAGTAGGCTGTCATATAAGGCAATTTATGAATGCACCGTGTGTCAGTGAAATATTAAAATATTCACATAAGAGTTTTTTGCAAGCGTTAGCTCCTTAAATAATCATGCAAAAAATTTGAAAATCTAATTTATAAGAAAAAAAATAACGTGGTGAGTTGACGCTGACATTAATTTGATCCACAAGTAGTATCTACTAGCCACCGGTAATATTGAAAGCAATAAGAAAAAAATCCTTTATTGAAAACAAAATTGTCAAACAAATTACAGTTTGTGCAAAAACAGAAGCGTCGTAGGTGAGGTCGCCCGTGTGCCATTTTACTAATTTTGTTACTTTGAAAACACTGCTCTGTACTATACAAATAAAAGTGTTTGACAAATACTTCGTTGACACCAATTCGGTTTTCATCAGTACTCGCATCTACCAAGTATAGTCGCTACCTTGGCTGCTGATCAAAATGGTATAGTTAGTTCACCGTAAAGCCACGACGGTTCTCTTTTTGCACATACTCTAATAAACATAATGGAACATAGAAGGAACTCAAATATGATTATGGTATTTTGACATTTAATAATAAATAATAATAAATCTTTTGGGACATTTTACACACGGCCTCTGACACCAAACTAAGCAAAGCTTGTGATATGGCTGCCAGAGACTGATATACTACATATACTTATTTTTTTTTTTTTTTTTTTAATATAATGACAATACTACACTACTACTACATAGAAAGCAATTGGATCATCCACAGACCCTTGAAGGTCTAAAGATAATCCAAGTGCTCAAGCCCACTGCCAGTTGGCAGCGTGCCCAGCATGCTGGCAGCATTGCCACGCTGAATGGCAATGCTTATACGTTGAGCCAAATAAACACCAGCATTTTGGTCACGCGTCGCGTCCACCAGACGCTCAGAAAGACTTTTGAAAACAAGATGAGCTCCCGGCCCCCACGGACCCAAAGTCTCAACTCCAAATGGCTCAAATATGTAACCACTCCCGAGGTTAGCATATTTGCGCCGCTTGTGCTGCTCAGCCGAATTGGCCGCCGCTCCAGCCCTACTCTGAGTCTCAGGAAGATGTGACGGTGCCAAAGTATCGACGCAAGTTGCGTCCCATACTAAGGGCCGTCCACACTTCCATGGGACCAGCGTCATGCCGTCAGGCCTTTTGCCATCACCACGCGCCAACCCACTCGGTTCGAGTACGGCTGCGATATTGGCGGTGACAAAAGCCCTGCGTATGACATCGTTAAGGCTGGCGTGGCGTCCAATCCGACCAGCGCTTCTTGAGCAAGAGAGACCGTGGTGACCGAGCTGGTCAACTGCAGTACCACACTGACAGCGATGGGCTTCACAACACCTTGCACCCAAGCGTAAGCTGACAGCTAGACGAAATGCAGTTGGGTCTAAAAGGTTACCAGTATTGAAAGAGGGCAATGCTTGCAACCAAAGACCGGACTCCCATACAGAGACTGCAAGGATACGAGCGCGATCCGCGACGCTAGGACACGTGTCTAGAAGAGATTTCCGTGCTAGTTCGCAGATCGGCCGATCCCACAGTCTCTGCGACGATAAAGTCTTTGGAAGCTCGGTATTTGGGCAAGCGACCCTCCAAGCATTCGTTGCCTCATTCAAATGAGCTACATCTACGCCAGAATGGCCTAAAGAAGGTGCGAGGATTTTTTCAATCAAGTTCTGAGTACTATGAATGGAGGACAAGAAAGCTGGTAAAGCAACACTTGAAATTTGGCGGACCCCTAACCCTCCAAGCCTAACAGGCAAGGAGGCTTGTAGCCACGCCCTTTCACTCATGTCAATATTCAAAACCGATACTAGGGACTGCTTTACAACATCGTCTAAGCTCAAAAGGAGCTCATTGTGTTTCCACAATGGACTACATCGTAAAGCGTACATAAATTTTGGAACAAACAGACAACATCTTATAATGGTAAAAGCCATGTGGGCGTTAATTTTGAGTAGCCTATCAGAGGCACTCAAAAAATTTTGAATTTTTTCTTGAACGAAAGGCGGAAAAGACTCATCTAATATCGGCGAACCTAGAAGGCGAAGAGAACACTTGTCTACCGATTTGATGTTAGGTGCCAAATCATTAAATTTGTTAAGTATCAAATCTTTATCCGGACATGAGTCGCAAACGAAAAGTTCGCATTTCGAAAAATTTAGCTCCAAACCAATTTGACGAAACTCGTCAATAAGAATTTCCAAATCACGTAGGACTGTGCTCGCATCGCCACCCAAAGTCCCGTCATCCAGATACCAAACGTTGAGTTTAGATTGGAGACGTTGAACAATTGGATGAATGGCCAGGCTGAAAATGGCTGGTCCGAGAGGGTCACCTTGTTGACAGCCAACGGAAGATAGCAAAACATCATTTTTGTAAATTAATTTAGTGGGTTTGCCGTAGCATTGCCAAAGAAAATTGAAAAGATCGGGAATTTTGTCTTTGACCTGTGCCAACAAGGCGTCTCGATGAACCGAATTGAAAGCATTTTTGACATCCACCTTAAGCAACACCTCTCCACAATTTTGACCGAGAAAAGTACGAAGCGAATGAACAGCAGCCTCACATCCACCCCGCGAACCAAAGCCAAGCTGTATTGGTTGAAAAAGGCTACTCAAAAGAGCAACCTTTTTTCCACAACCGGCTTTGGCTGCGAGACGACGATATGTGGTGCCAACAGCAATAGGTCTGATGCCACCATCTTTTTTGACAAGTGCGCATAGGTTAGCGCCATACAAGACTTCGATAACGTCATCATTGACCTGCCCAGATAACATGAGATTTGCCAAACCCGTTAATTCTCTCAAGAGAGACTCAGCCACCTCACCAGAGCTAAAAGATAGAAGATCTTTTAGATGTTGAGGCGAGAGACCATATAGGCCTCCGGCTGAGCCGCTCCGAAAAGAAGAAACGGCCGCTGCAATCTCCTGAGCTGACACTTCAATGACAACGTCATCAGGGTGTGGTGGCTCAGGCAGGTGGAGACATGCTGCCGGCGGATGCTTGTCACGGAGTGACTGGACCGTATCGGGTGTGTGGGGGGCAATAGTGTCGCTGGAGAACAGGACTCGTGCGGCGCCTTTGATATCGCCATCACTAATTTTGCTCTCTACTATTTTAACGGTAACCGAATCGTCTGTTTTTTTAGAATTTGGTTTATTCTGCCTTGTTGGCGGAATAATGCTTTCAAAATCCAAAGAATTCTCTTCCAATGCGCTGTACTTTACGCAATTTTCCTTTACCCTAGTGGTAAGGGATTTTTTGTTTGTTGGGTCCGAATGTACGTAAAGCACAACGTAGGGAAAAGTCAAGAGGTGTTCCCAGGCGACTAAAGAATTTTTAGAAATAACATTCCGAATAGCAGCAGATAAACACTGCGCAACCGAAAAATAAAAAAATAAATACAAAATTAAATAAAAATAAATACATACTTATATATATATATATATATATATATATATATATATATATATATATATATATATATATATATATATATATATAGTAACCAAATAACACTCAGACACAGAGCAAACACTTATGTTCATCACATAAATATTTGGGTCCTAACCACTGAGCCACCGAGGCAGTCAAATCATTAAATAATTATATGTGTGCTTAGTTACAGGTTGCTTCCAAACGATGTTATAGAAAATTGCAAATAACAGCCTCAGTAAATATCTTTAATGACTAAATTCAAAATATGTCGAAGGCAGAAGGAAAACCGAAAGCCAATTATGTGATTTCATTTGATGTCGGCGTCTCGCCACCTTGGAAATTACCACATTACCCACAAAATTTGTGTAGGAGTTTAGAGATGTTATAATTTAGGGCGTGAAACGAAGCCTATTTATTGAGAATTTAGGGAGCACAATTATTTATCGCCCTAAATGGAACAACCTGCTTCAATCGTGTACAAAATGAGGAGTTTTCTCAAAAAAAAATGTGATAAAAGTATCCAATAGATGGCGACAATAGTTTGAAATCGTCGATCCTTTGACTATGGAAATCGTACTGTCATTGTCAAGATGTCTTCTTCTTCTTTTTTATGTTTTGGCGTCGCATTGTTGTGCATTTGCCAATATCAAGTATTAAGATTGAATAATTTTTAGTAATATTTTATCAAAATAGTCACGTCCAAGGACTTTGTATACTATCTGGACTGCGCACAGACGAAATTTGGCTCAAAGTTAGTTTAGGAAAATTCAACCTTAATGCGTTGCAACAAAACATATATTCCTTTGAAATGGCATAAGAGAGACGCTGTGCCGAGTGAGACTTCCCAAAGTGATGAAGTTGTCCCGCTCGCACTATTGCCATTTCGGAACGACACTTATATATGGTAGAATTATTACCTGTAAAGCCGCGACTGTCTTAACCATTTCTTAGTTTTTTTAACAATGTAGTTTGTTAAGATTTTAGTTAAAATTGCGAATAGATGCCAATAAACAGAGTTTGATATTTATTTTGTATGAATATACCTACGTCTTTATGATTAACGGTTATTTTTTATTTTTGACTAGAGTATCACCGTCGATTGCAAGTGGCGTACTATGGTGTATACAAAGAAGTGTAGTAGGGTGACTATGCTGGACATATTTCTTAAACATGCTGGGTGTACAATTGATGTATAGTCGTGGTTGTAATTTTTATTTTTTTTGGGTTGTAGATTTCAAAATTGGCATCCATATTGGAATTAAAAACGGCAGACGTCACTTTTTTGAAAAAGTCATGGGTGTAGTTTTCGAGGTTTTTTGGGGTGTAGATTTCAAAATTGGCATCCATTTTGGAATTAAAAACGACAGACGTCACTTTTTGTTAAAAGTCGCGATGGGTGTCTCTTTTGTGGTTTTTGGGGGTGTAGATTTCAAAAATGGCATCCATTTTGAAATTAAAGATGGCGGACGTCACTATTTTGAAAAAGTCGTCATGGGTGTCGTTTAATAGGTTTTTGGGGGTGTAAATTTCAAAAATGGCATCCATTTTGAAATTAAAGATGGCGGACGTCACTATTTTGAAAAAGTCGTCATGGGTGTCGTTTAATAGGTTTTTGGGGGTGTAAATTTCAAAAATGGCATCCATTTTGAAATTAAAGATGGCGGACGTCACTATTTTGAAAAAGTCGTCATGGGTGTCGTTTAATAGGTTTTTGGGGGTGTAGATTTCAAAACTAGTGTCCATTTTGGAATTAAAGATGGTGGACGTCACTTTTTTGAAAAATCGTCATGGGTGTAGTTTTGGGGGTGTAGATTTCACAAATGACATCTATTTTGGAATTAGAGATAGCAGATGTTGCATTTTTGAAAAGTCGTCATAAGTGTTGTTTTGAGAATTCGGGGGTTTATATTTCAAAATTGGCATTCATTTTGGAATTGAAGATGGCGAACATTACTAAATGAATGCCAATTTTGAAATATACACCCCCAAAAACCTCGAAAACTACACCCATGACGACTTTTTCAAAAAAGTGAGACCGCTATTTTTTATTTTAAAAATGGATGCCTTGTTTACTACGGAAGCCTTAAAATTCTGTTAACTACGGAAGTATATTCGTGGACAAGTTTTCGTGATTAAGATTTTTCGTGATAAGGTCTATTTGTGACAAAGTTTTCCGTGAAAAAGTTTTTGTGAAAAAATTTTGTACACTGGTTGCGTAATATGTGTCAAGATTACATCTATGAAATTTAAACGTTGTTCAACACCGTAAATATGGATTCCAGACCATTACTGTCGTCACAAAAGTGAAGGAACTCATCGAGATCTACATTTCCGATGACAGCTGTAAAACTTAAAAGTGGTTTATCTCCGTCATTATCAATTCTAGACCATTGCTGTCTTTAACAAAGGTGAAAGAACTCTTCAATATCTACATTTCCGATAACAGCTGTCAAACTTGAAACTGAATTATCTCCGTATATATTAATTCTAGACCATTGTTTTTATGGGGATTGGTTTTATAGAGATCTTCAAGGAAGGCCTATGCCCAGCAGTAGGCGTCTTATTACTAAAGCGATGACGATGACGAAGGACGACGAGTTAGGGGTAAGATAACTGCGATTCCTGCGTGCAGTAACATTCCAAAGGAAAATTATATCCCAAGATGATCGAGATGTTTTGGTCATCCTACTTGGAAAAGAGACACAATCATCTGATGTGGTGTCCTTGTCGGCACGTTTTTCTTTGCCAGTACTCAATCCTGTTTATATGATAAATCCATGGTCACGTCATAGTCCAATAAAGCCGCGGTCAAGTCCAAACGTAGTCCAAGCCATACCTCAGTAAAATATTGGAGACTTTAATATAGGTTTCTCTCTCACACCCTATTCCAGTTGATAATGACAGATCAATTTATATGACTATTACGCCATCTAGTAAGTTTTGTGAAACTATTTTTTTTTTTTTGGAAAACGCCTCATTAGAACTACAGGGCGATTCTGTTAACCGATGTCGTTACTGAGGTGACACGCCCTTGAACCTGTCTCGTTTCACCACCGTCGAAAAAACACATGAGCTACGATTGATGACGTAAAAACGTGCGACGTTACTGAACTGGAACGTATGTAAACCTCGTTCGTTTCTCAGGCATTTCTTCGCCGCTGGGACACTGTCATAAAACGGACGAGCTTCGATCGATGTATGTCATTTTTCTACTAATGTTGATTTTTCAAAAACAGCTACATACCCCAATTAAGATAAAATTTAAATGAGACCACATCTAAAGTATGATCTACCAAAAAAAGCCGGATAAGTGCGAGTCAGGCTCGCACACTGAGGGTTCCGTACAAATCCAGAAAATTTCACATATTAATTGGGAAGTAAGTTGATAAAATCTCTATAAGTACTATATAAATAACCATCGACAAAAAAGTTTTTTATTTTCACTTTTATCGTCATACATCAAAAATTAGAGATTGTTAAAATAATTAAAAATCTCTTTGGCATGTGCTAATGAAGTTCTTTTGTATGATACCTTACATGATACGATTTACTCACTTTGAATTTTGAACCCATATTTTGTGAATTTTGAGGCCCTATTTTTTTTTGTGATTAAAATAAAAATGTATAGTTTTTAGATTTATTCCTGTGTACTCTGAGACAATGCTTCTCGCCAAATTTCATAGTTCTATATCAACGGAAAGTACCCTGTAGGTTTTGATTTTTGTGAGTGTCGAAATATGCGGTTTTTTAAGACATAAACGGATCCAACTTTTTTAAACGATAATTGAGAAGTTTTTCTTTTACACAACTGCAAGAAACCATAGATATACGTATACAGTTTAAATTTCAACTCGATATCTTTACACGTTCCCGAGATAAAGAGTCTTGACATACACACAGACGGACAGACGGATAGACGGACAGACGGATAGATGGACAGACGGACAGATGGACAACAAAGTGATCCTATAAGGGTTCCGTTTTTTCCATTTGAGGTACGGAACCCTAAAAAGAAATAAAATTAGTTCATAATTGGCGGAGTAAAAGCGTCACACAAACAAACAAAGACAAAAAAGTCGAAGTGAGAACCTCCTTTTATGAAGTCGGTTAAAAAGAGGAATTTAAGTAAAACTTAGGTATGGGAGGTGGGGGCAAAACCACCCCAATAACAGTCAGTCGATTAAAATATAGAGAAAATAGAGCAATTTACCAATTTTCACGCTTTTATTAAGTAATAATACTATTTTTCTTACACATTTAATTAGTTTTTACACATGAAAACATCATAAAAAGTGGATAGAGCCTCTAAACTTAATAAATACGAAAAACCGGTTTTGCCCCTACAGTGGGGCACAACCGACCCAGCACTTTTCGTTAGGGGCACAACCGATTTTTGCCGTTATTGGCAAAAATCACAGACATATGCGTAATCGTCTTCTTCATCCATCCCTGCACAGGCCTCATGAGCCCAACCAGGACATATTGTTCATTTAATCCAACCATCCGTTGACTTAGATTTAGAATATACCTCTTGAGAAAATATGCATTCACTGTATTATTTGTAGTAATTTCAGGTGTCTTCTTTCCTTTACATCCTTTTTTGTTACGGGTGTCTTGTTACCTTTACTTTTGCCTTTTGTAACTTCTGGGGTCTTCTTGGCTTTACCTTTGTCTTTTGTAACTCCTGGAGTCTTCTTAGCTTTACCTTTGTTTTTTGTAACTCTTGGGGTATTCTTTGTTTTACATTGTTTGTCTGAAATAGCACCTTCTAGTTCTGATTTGTACGGAGAACTTGTTAAAATGGCACTTGTTCCTTTTATCTTTGTATGGCGAGACATTACTGGTCTTCCTCTGTCAGGCAATTTAACGAGGTCTCTGAGAGACGTGAATTTAAATGTGGATGATGATTAATGGAATAAATGTACTTGCTTGGAAGACTGTGCTTGATTGAATGATTGTAGTACTAGTTCATGATGAACCAATTTGGATGTTAATGGTTGTGGTAAATGTGCTAGGTTGGAAGGTGGATTTGCTTGGTTAGAAAACTGTGCTTGATTGGGTGATTGTAGAATGGATTCATGATGAACAACTGAACAAATTATGGGTGATGATAGCGGGAATGGATGTTTTTGCTTGGAAGACTATGCTTAAATGGTTGATTGTGAAACTTGTTCATGATGGTCCAATATGGATGTTGAAGGTAGTAATAAATGTGCTTGGTTGGAATACAGATTTGCCTCGTTGGAGGTACAGCGCACGTAAACTACGTGTGCCATTTTCAAAAGCTTTTGTACCTAGAAATGCAAACGTAAACGTACGTAAAGTATCAACCTAAAATAGTATACAAATATATTTTAGGGGCATAACCGCCCCTATGTGGTTGTGCCCCTATGTGGTTTTATCCCCAGGCACTCGTTTTGAAAATTTATGTTTGCTGTGTCTTGTATTTTGAGGTTAGGTACTAACAAACAATGTAAACATAGCTCAAATAAATGCTCTCTAGATTAGTAAATTACTTAATCATGCAACTAGTAAATCATTGTACTTATTGCATCTAAAAAATTGGTACGTAATTATAAGAAACTTACTAAATATAACATATATGCAAATTATTTTTTCTTTACACAACCAACGACGCTGACACAACATGACAAGAGAGCGGCCATTGAAAATGTGTGACACCGCCGAAAAAATTATGCCATTTCAAAAAAAAAAACGGCCAAAATGGTAAAAAACGGTTTTGCCCCTACATGCGGTATTGCCCCCACCTCCCCTACTTTTATATACAGCTCTACATTTCGTGTTATCAAATGGGAGTTTAAGTTCTAAGCCAAAAGACCTACTGATGCCTCAATAGAATACGTGCAAAATGAAAACCGTAGTGGCGTTGCGGTGAACTAACATTTTGATTTTAATCTGAAGCCAAGTTACCGACCAAGCTTGGAAGACGTGACTGATGAAAAAACCGAATTGATGTCGACTAAGTATCAAACTTTTAGTTGTACTAGCAATGACATAGCAGTGTTGTCAACTTAACAAAATTAGTAACTTGGCACACGGGCGACCTCATCTATGACGCTTCTCTTTTTGAACAAACTCTAGCACCTGTTGTAGCAGGGGTCGGAATGGGTAATTCAATTTTACACGGATATCTGCAGAGAGAAAAGTTATAACACGGATAAGACCTAAAATCCTGGGAATCAGACAGACAGACAGACAGACAGACAGACAGACAAAACTCTTTATTTACAACCACAATATGAAAAATAAACACCATATACACATATACGACAAAAAAATATGATTATAAAGTGGCGGCCTTATCACCCATGGCGATTTCTTCCAGGCAACCTTGCACGAATATGAACCGATAAGATTAAGAAATAGTGGCCTTAAATAGATATTAATAAAGAAAACACCTATAAATAATAAACTAAATATACTCAATTCAATCTAAGTTTAAACATACTTACATATATATACATACCTACATACGTTATAAAATAGTAGCGAAAGGAACAGTAGCATTATGATTTCAGATAGTGAGCTTTCACAAGTTGTTTGAAAACGTTCAATGAAGGTGAACGCTTAATTTCTAAAAGTAAGTCATTCCAAAGTCTGACTGCCTCCACAGAGAAGAAGAAGAATCGTAGAAAGATAAACATCTTTCTAGTTAATCTAGTTTCCCTGTGTAGTGACGAGGGAAACTAAGTGTGAGATTATCTGAAGATTTTAGGTAACGGCTCAATAGAGAGTGTCGAAAACGAAAACGTTCTCGGAGATAGGGTGGGGACGAAGGAATAAAACAGGGAAAAATCAGAATGATTTCCAGAATATTTCACTGGAAAAAAATAAAAAAAATTGAAGTAGTTCTTTTTAATTAAAAAGCTAATACGTGTTTCATTATGCTGTTCGTTTCGACCATTTAATTTTTTTTCATATTTTATTTCAACATTTTTTATAAGCTTTGTCTGACAGGAAATGAAATATCTACTAATTTCAAAAAACCTACGACTCAAAATTGACAACCTCTTAAAATTGTCCGTCTTACCACTCTTACCACAAAAGTTTACGCACGCCTTAGACGGTGTTTAACATTACGAATTGCATGGTAAAACAGTATGTGAAAAGTGTTTAAATCTTCTGTGGCAAGACAAGTTCCGGAGGAATAGGTACTATTATTATTGCAAAATCGCAAGTACGTTATCCACCAACCCGCACTGGGCCAGCGTGGTGGATATGGCCCAATCACTCCTCGTGGGTAGGCCTACGTCCTGCAGTGGACTATTAAAAAGGCTGGTACAGTAAGTACGTAAAATTGAACCACCTGTTCTAACCTCTAGTCATCAGACGTACTAACTGTTTAAAAATAAAACTAAAACTATGGGGACGTTACTGAACTATACAGGGTTATTTCTAATCAATTAGCATCCTTTTAGGGGCTTATATGATTTTATTTTATGTGATACCTTACATGATACGATTTACTCATTTTGAATTTTGGACCCATATTTTGTGAATTTGGAGGCACTATTTTTTTGCGATGAAAATAAAAATGTACAGTTTTCAGATTTATTCCTATATGTGTACTTTAAGGCAATGCTTCTCGCCAAATTTCATAGTTCTATGTCGACGGGAAGTACCCTGTAGGTTTTGATTTTTGTGAGTGCAAAATATGCGATTTTTTACGACATAAACGGCTCTAACTTTTTTAAACGATAAATGAGAAGTTTTTCTTTCACACAACTGCAAGAGACCATAGATATACGTATACAGTTTAAATTTCAACTCGATATCATTACGCGTTCCCGAGATAAAGTCTTGACATACACACAGACGGACAGACGGACAACAAAGTGATCCTATAAGGGTTTTCGTTTCTTCCGTTTGAGGTACGGAACCCTAAAAAACAGCTGTTCCATACATTTTGTCGCGGGTGAACGATATTTTTCTATAGAAAAGTGTTTTTTTTTTTTTAGTTTTGACAAAAGTCGCAGAGCTAAAGTTGTTAGTTTTGATGTACAGAATAAGCCCCTAAGAGGATGCTAATTGATTAGAAATAACCCTGTAGAAAATAAACATGAATTGTGACTAAATGTAGGTAGGTATTTATGTCAGTCACACATCTTAATATTCACTAATAAAACTAATCGAAAATAAATTAACTATTATACTTAATAAAATTTGCATATCAGCACTTTTATCATTATCTTTTCATCTTAAGTTACTTACCTACTTAAGTTTTGTTGAAATAGTAAAAAAATGTCTAGAATATGTGCAAAAAGAGAAACATCGTGACGTTACGGTAAACTAACAACGCGATTTTAATCAGCAGCCAAGGTGCCGATTACACTTGGTTGACGCGAGTACTGATGAAAACCGAATTGGTGTCTAGTGTCTACCAAGTATCAAACACTTTTAGTTGTAATAGAAATGAGGCGTTTTCTAAAAGAAAAATATAGTAATGAAAGTAGCCAATAGATGGCGACAGTAGTTTGAAATCGTCGATCCTTTGACTATAGAAATCGTACTGTCATTGTCAAGATGTCTTTTTCTTCTTTTTTATGTTTTGGCGTCGCATTACTGTGCATTTGCCAGTGTCAAGTATTAAGTTTAAATAATTTTTGATAATATTTTATCAAAATAGTCACGTCATAGTCCAATAAAGTCCAAACGTAGTCGCAAGTCATACCTCAGTAAAGCATTGGTGACTTTAATATAGGCTTCTCTCTCTCTCTCTTACCCTATTCCAGTTGACAATGACAGATCAATTTATATGACTATTATGCCATCTAGTAAGTTTTGTGAAACTATTTTTTTTTTTGAAAACGCCTCATTACAGAGCAGTGTTGTCAACGTAACAAAATTAGTAAAATAGCTCACCTACGACGCTTCTCTTTTTGCACAAACTCTACCTATTTATTGTCTCTTGTCTCTTTAAATACTCGTAGTATACAGGCTAATTCTCTAGTCTAGACGACAGTCATACATGAAATGTATCATTGTACTTATAATCATAACCAACTTTTAATAAAGAACTAACCTCGAAATCGCGAAAAGAAACACAGTTTTTCCATACGTTTCATCGAAAGTCGTCGACACTCAACTTTACTCATAGAATAACTAATTTTTGTCGTGTTTTCAGATATTGTTTCATTATAAAAGTTGAACATTATAATTATATACAACACTACTTTCATAGGCTAAAACTATAAAATACTTACTACTATACAAAAAGTCACATTGGATCATCCACATACCCTTAAAGGTCTAAAGATAATCCAAATGCTCAAGCCCACTGCCAGTTGTCAGCGTGCCCAGCATGCTGGCAGCATTGCCACGCTGTATGGCAATGCTTATACGTTAAGCCAAATAAACACCAGCATTTTGGTCACGCGTCGCGTCCACCAGACGCTCAGAAAGACTTTTGAAAACAAGATGAGAGAGAGAACCTAAATGTCCCTCATCTAAAGATTTTGTATGGACTTGTTTGTTTTGTTAATTGTCTCTATTAACTACAAGAAAATTTAATGTACTAAATCAATAACTCCACAAACATTCACAGACCACAGAAGATCTAGAAATAACCCAAATGCTAGAAAATTACCCCATATTCAAATTTTCCCAAAGTTACTCCACGGTTGCGTAATTACTACGTTAGCCTCGTTGAAATTTTTGGCATGACATGCAAACAATGTTTAACCATTATTTGTTAATTGTTTGCCAGATAAATTAAATTCATTCGGAGCTCAACGATTTAATATTTCGCTTTATTTGATTATGCCCGCTCTGGATTGTTTGCGTATCCTGACCGATTCCATAGTAGTGATCCATCCAACCAGTTTGCGGTGGCAATTCTTCATTGGCGTCTATTTCAGGTATCTCAACACCAGTAGGATTAGATTCTGCGAATTGATAGTCGTGAATATCAGGGACGCCATGATGTTCGTGATATTCGTGGTCTTCTACATGTGAATGCGCGTGTGCGTGCGCGTGTTTCTCATTCTTATAACCCTCATTGACATATACGATTTTGTGTTCATATTTGTCATTAAAGGCATTATTTCTCAGCAAAGTAAAAACTGCTCCCGATAAAGCCATGTTGTTGAGCATCCCCACACCTACGACCATTAATTTTAGTGCTGGCAAGACAAACGGCAAGATGGCGGACATTAACAATCCTGGTAGCACTAGAAATGGTAGGAATTGCTGTAACTTCTTCTTGGTTTTCTTCATGCTGCTACGGCCTGAACGAGAATCACCACCTGGAATGATATATATCAAGGGTCAGTCATAAAACTAAACATCTTTCCAATATAGAATTGCATTTTGATTTTTTTGCGAAAAAATTGCGAAAAATAAAATTAATTGTTCCATACACACTTCATCAGTTCATCGACTCTCGACAAAGATGAAGAGCAACTTTAAGTCCCCAATTTCAATGTTAGTCCCCTGGTAAAAGCTGCGGCCGTATTTTGTACGCGTTCTGGCATCCGGCTTTGATTTTACTCCTGCTCGCGCCAGTTGCTCGCGCCACGAGAGAGAGAGGAAAAACGAAGCCGCACATAATGATCGGTTGGTACAATGATTAATTACTCGTATGTCCGTAGTTTAGTAGAGACATCTTGAAAATATTGGAGCTATTTTAACGCTTTAGATTCAAAGTAAATAACCAGATGGAAAAACAACATTCGTCTACGAATTATAGGTCTTACTAAAACTAGTATTTTGAAATTCAGCAATTGGCATTTTAGTCCTCTCTAAAAAAAATACAACTACAAGACTACTTACACGATTCTTGGAACTGAGAACTGTAGTAATATCCCTTGAATATTAATGCCAAGTAATGTTCAGGGCATATTCCCTGAGTAATATTCAGGGAATACTAGATAAAGGTAATATAACGCAGGAATATAAATACAGATTAATAAGGTAATTGAATCTAGTGATCTTAATTTTGTTAATCCCTAAAATGCGCTAAGAACACAAATAAGTATAAATAAATAATATTAGGCGTCACACGGACCCTTTCCCCAAAGTAAGCAGAGCTTGTGATGACTGCCAGAGATCGGTATACTACTTCCATTTTTTTTTAACTGCACACTTATATAGATAACAGATTTCTTCCAGACACAGAGCAAACACTGATGTTCATCACATAAATGCTGGCCCCGGGTGGGGATCGAACTCACGCCTCTTTGACACTTGAGTCACATTAACTGAGACACCGAGACACTGGGACACCGAGGCAGTCAAATAATGTCAGTCAATCAAAATAAAAAAAAATTGTTATAAAATTTAATTTTGTATGTTATTAGTTTTAGTGATTTTACTCTAAGTTTATTTTCAATTATGTAGATAGCCATAAAATAAAATTGATAAATAAACAAAAAATAGATAGATTTAAAAAATCGGTCAAGTACAAGTTGGACACGCACGTGAAGGGTGCCGTACTGTATGGGAGCCCCTTATTCTATTTTAATTTAATTATTTATTTTTAAAGTGAATATGCAACTAAGTGGTCTGTAAATATTTCAAGCGTCTACCTGTTACATTATTAATATCGAGCAAAAAACGATTATTGTATGGGAGCATCATTTGAATGAGGCAACGTATGCTTGGTTGGAGGGTTACTAGCCCAAATACCGAGCTTCCAAAGACTTTGTCGTCGTAGAGACTGTGGGATCGGCCGATCTGCGAACTAACACGGAAATCTCTTCAAGATACGTGTCCTAGCGTCGCGTATCGCGCTCAAATCCTTGCGGTCTCTGTATGGGATTCCGGTCTTTGGTTGCAAGCTTTGCCTCTTTCAATACTGGTAACCTTTTAGACCCAACTGCATTTCATCTAGCAGTCATCTTACGCTTGGGTGCAAGGTTTTGTAAGGCCCTTCGCTGTCAGTGTGGTACTGCACCAGCTCGGTCATCACGGTCTCTCTTGCTCACAAAGTGCTTGTCAGATTGGCTACGCAGGGTTTTTGCCACTGCCAATATCGCAGCCGTACTCGAACCGCGAGTGGGTTCGCCTGGCCTGACGACTGGAAAAGGGCTTGAGCATTTGGATTACCTTTTGACCTTCAATAGAGGCACTTTTGCCCATTAAGAAACCGGACAAGTGCGAGTCAGGCACGTACACCGAGGGTTCCGTACAAATCCAGAATTTCCAGAAAATTTCACAAAACTGGGAAGTAAAGTTGTTAAAATCTCCATAACCATCGACAAAAAAGTTTTCTTTTTCACGTTTCTCGTCATACATCGAAAATTACACATTGTTAAAATAATTAAAAACCTGTTTTAGCATGTGCCAACGAAGTTCTTTTATATGAGACCTTAGATGATACGATTTACTCACTTTGAATTTTGAACTCATATTTTGTGAATTTTGAGGCCCTATTTTTGTGATTTAAATAAAAATTCTCTTCTCAGTTACCATACAAAAAAGTTAGAGCCGTTTAAACCGCATATTTAGACACTCAGAAAAATCAAAACCTACTGGGTACTTCCCGTTGACATAGAACTATGAAATTTGGCGAGAAGCATTGTATATTGTACACATATAGGAATAAATCTGAAAACTGTACATTTTTAATTAAATACAAAAAATATAGGCCCTTAAAATTCAAAATGAGTAAATCTTATCATTTGGGGTATCATATGAAAGAGATGCTAAAAAAGGATTACAATACAATGTGTAAATTTCGATGCATGATAAAATAAAAACTTTTTTCGATGATTATTTATTTATCCTATAGAGATTCAACATTACAATTTTGTGAAATTTTCAAGATTTGCACGGAGCCCTCGGTGTGCGAGCCTGACTCGCAATTGTCCGATTTTTTACTAGGCCCAATTTTAAAGGTGCCATCGTAATTTTAACAGCAATTTATAGTATTTTATATAGTATTGTTTTCTCTTTCAAATGCATAAATATGGTGAAAAATATACAGGAACATAAAATTTTCCTATACCTATCTTTTTCACCATTATTAAATATTATATTGCCATTACAATTACGATTTCGCCTCTAAAATGGGTAAAAAAACCGAAGCGTCTTTGTAAATGGATCCTTATTCATCTCCCTGGACGACTGTTTTTTTTTCAGCTAAAATTGACGAAGCTTTCACAGGTTTTCATGAAATTATATTTGTTTTGTTGTTTTCGATTGTGAAAGGAGAGAATTCATCTCAAAAAGAAGCGACATTTGCTGATTTCTGACTTTATAAGCACCTACGAGTAAATCAATTAATTTATGCTAGGAGTTCAGCAAGATCGAATCAGAAATGAGAAGATCAGTAGAAGAACAAATTACCGACATAGCTCAGCGGATTGAAAGTTGGAAAGGCAGTGCACAGGGTACATAGCACGGAGGACTGATTACCGAGGGGGTTGTAAAGTTCTCGAGTGGAGACCAAGTACCGGCAAGCGAAGCGTAGGACGTCCTACCACAAGGTGGACGGATGACCTCATTAAACTCACATGCAAGCCGCTACCAACCGGTCTTATTAGAGATCTACAAGGGAGGCGTAAGTCCAACAGTGGACGTTCTATGGCTGAAACGACGAGAATGACGAACTCAATTAAGTGCGTGTCAATACAATTGTTTGCGCTTAGGTAAGCTCTTCTCAATAAAAGAGGGAATAGATGCGGGCTCTTAATTTACGTGACGGCTGATTCAGACTTTGCGAACTTAGGTACAAGTCTTTTTTAAAATTTAGTGTTATTGATTTTAACCCAGCGAGGCTCTAGCACGAAAATACCTATACTTCTACGAATTCAACGTTGATCCAGGTATTACTCAAGACCTAAAATAATTAATTAGATTTAGATATTAGTTAATTAGATACTAATATCTTATGCGTGATTTTTTTATGTTAGGCAGAAAGTTTCTAGTTAAATAATTTTATATTTAAATTTTCTTGACCATAATAGATCGTCATCATCGCAGAGAAATAATAAAATATACCTGGCTGTAATATTTTACAGTTACCTATAATATATGTTATTATAATATAATTATTTTTCGCAAAAAATGGAACAACCGACTATAATAGTGTACAAAAATAACGCAAATCGAAATTAATTATATTTTTTTTACATTATTGTTAATTTTTAAAACAGCGCAGACGATTTCGATAATATTTACATAGAACCGAACCGAACCGAACAAAAAAAAGAATTATTTAAATCAGTTTACTATTTGGAGAAAAGTCGATATACATACACAAAAAAAACAACTTAGAACCTCTTATTTGACCGACGAACCACCGGAGGAGGTATACAATTCGACGCGTATATATATTTTTTTATGTATAACCACGCATAACTTTTTACATAGAGGTCCGATTTCAATAATTCTTTTTTTATTGGAAACAGTTCGAAGTTGGTCCCATTAAAATTTAATCGAAATCGAATATCGAAACAATAATGTGAAAAATGCTACATCGATCCGTGCGAAATATTCGCGAATTCTGTACACCGATGAAGTCGGTCATGCTAATTTTTGCAATAAATAATCTTGTTGGAAGTCGTTTAAAAATTAATTTACCTCATGTACCATATCAAGTATTGTACATAGTACTTACTTTTATAAACGTCCACGCTCAGCGTTCCATTGCCCTTGGACAACAACTCCAGCCTGTACCCAGGTATCACTGTCAGGGTCAAGGGTTTCCTCTGCAGCAGCTGCTCAGTTCCCTGACACACTTCTGAATAGAGCTCCTCTTCTGTGCCATTACGGTATTTCTTCCAAGGGAATTGTTCAAGGTCCTCCGTCAGATTTGATTTTAGAGATTGTTGGATGGCTCGTTTCGCGCGCCATGCTGTGAGCGCGTTGAGGCATTTCGCCGGGCCTATTGTGAAGGTGCAGTCGAGGATGTTTGTGATGCTATTGAGGCCGTGGAGTGCGTGCAGACGCGAGCACGCTGACAAAATAAGAATCGCGGCCAGGGCACGCATGGCTGCCGACTGCGGCTGGACTGATTGCCATTCGCCCCTGCACGCTCGCCGCACCGTCGCCGAGCCACTGTGGTCGTTGACTCTTAGCGAAAGCGAATCGCGCCTGCCTCTAGATACTGTTTTAAATTTTTAATGCATTTCGTTCGTGAATTCAAAATCCACGCGGATTAATTTTACGTCTTAGACATGCAGATGCGTATAATATTTATTGTACGTTATGCAACAATCGGCGATTACAAAATCATTTTTTAAATTAACCTTACGTAAGCAAAGCGTCTTTGCATCGACAGGTGGATTTTTATATCTGTCTGCCATTTTTGCATCGGCATCCTTCACGCTTATTAAGAATGTATTATTTTGCAATACCCGACTGGGTTCATAATAATAATTGTACAAAAGTACATCAATAAAATTATCTTTAATTTTACCACCTTACATCACATAGTAGAAGCTAATATCTATTAATAAAAATAGTTGTTTGTTTTGTTATCTACTAATTGAGCGAATCTTGAAACAACACGGGATCCACCCTTTTATAGGTTTCAGTGTTGTTAAGGTGGTAATAATAATAATATAATGTACCTACTATGTATGTTTATATATGTATGTATTTACATATGCCGCTTTTGTAAATCATCCAGAAGTTCACTACAATAGCCCATTAATTTTTTGAATTTATTACTCACAATAGGTTTCATTGTACCATCATCCCAACGTATAGCTAAATGATGTATTAAAAGGGGCCTCTCAGTGTTGGCTTCGGCTCCATTGATGCCCATCAAAGAGCCGAGCCTGACCCGAGACAAGTTTCGAATAAAGTGATATAATGTATTACATATTAATGTGATCAGATAATGCAAAGTAACAATAAAAAGAAAAGAAAAATCGGCTCGATGACGTTGCGGACACATGATATTGGGACATTTTGTCCGAACTGACCTAATCAAATAATTAATTTTCTTTGACGTTTCGGATAATTTCCAACAAAATATTGTAGAGTCAGTCAGATAACTTTTAAATCACAGCGCCATTTTCTTTAACATCGCTATTCTATGGATTATATACTCGTAGGTATGTATCACTATACTACACTAGCTAATATACCACATTAGCATAATTATGATGTGTGTGTGACAAACGTTGCTAATAAATAAAGTATAGTTAATCAATATATTACAATAAAAAAATCAATTTCATTGCCTGATTTTCACTGATTTAACAAACAATGTAAAAGTAAATTCGAACAATGTGTCCGAAAATCTAGTATGACAAAAATTATTGTTAATCATTATTAACACAAGTCACTGAGCCAAAATATCAAACAAGATTATTTTTGACAACAGTTATTTTTGTGACAAAAATTTCCAAAATTTGTCGCGAACGCAGGAGATGAACCTGCCTCTTTCGTATCACCGGCCCGATCAAAATTTTGGAAATGTTTATCACAAAGATAACTCTTAGAGATAAACCTAATGTGAGAAAGCACTATAAAATAAATCAAAAAAATACTTACATCATTGCATGATGAAAAAAAATTGTTGCAACACAACTTTCCATAGTAGAAATAGAGAGGCAATAACTATAATCCTATTTAATCCTTATTAAGTTACGTGATCCGTGAATACATACCTATAGTTATAATTATTACGGACGTACGAGTAAAAGTCAGATGTTAGTAACCACTGACTAGTCATGGTAATAATTGTAATGACCGGTTTACTTCTTTCCAGTCCAGCGATCGAATCCAGCGCTGGATTGCAACTGGAATAACGTAAACCGGTACTGCAGTGCATTCCAGTGCCGGTTTATATATCAGTCCAGTTACAATTTAGCACTCAACTCGATCGCTGGACTGGAATGATGTAAACTGATCATCATAATAAGCTACTTTCATTATTTGACGCAATAAAAAACTAGTCGTCTTGAAGTAATTATACACGGTGTTTTTATTAACAGCTTCTTAACCGGTCACAGCTAGCTCACTCGCACATTTGCATTTTATCTATTTTTTACATTATTATTTTTTCCACACAAGGCGCTTTAGCTCTATTTTTGTACCAATAGCCCGCTAGAACGTATGCGCAAATGGTTACGAGAAAGAGTAAGTGCGAGCAAGCATTGAAAACCAATGTTAGTGCAAACGGGATAGCATAGCATATGATTATAAAAGTCAGTTTCTGTTTCGAAAAATTAGCTCCAGATAGTGTGTCTGATGAAACCAGTCTGATATAGAATAGGTAGAGAGCGTTTCTAACATTAAGTTCTCCATTTGTACCTGGTCTAACAAAGAGGAAATACAAAGAGAATCGACAGCGGCACGTCTTCGTACATTCCATGCGATGATCGAACTAGAACAATCGTTCAGAAGCGTTTTGCTTCGGATAATGCAGTTATACTTTGGTTTGACTGTCTCGGTGGCCCAAGTGGTTAGTGACCCTGACTCTTGTGCCAAAGAGATGTAGGTTCGATCACCCAGGGCATTTTTGTGATGAACATAGGTGTTTGCTCTGTATCGGATATTTTTATCCTATCCTACTAATATTATACACGATAAACGAGAAAGTTTGTGAGGATGGCAAGGAAGTTTCATACGAGAACTGGAACGCTTACGAAGCAAAATTTAAAAAAGAAAAATGTACTTTCTTTCTATACACAATAGGTTCACATTTGTTTCTTACTTATCAAATGGGAAAAACATTCCGAGCAGGACAGCAACAACTGTTGGGCGTTGTCCCTTTCTCGAAACTTACTTTCAGTATTAATAAAACTATTGGATGGTAGATTATCTCATATATCTGGTAATCATTAAATCGCATTTAATCGTACATGTTGATAAATAGATTAGCATAAAATGTATTCTAATTAACGTAATAAGTTCGATAATGTTCTGATTTTAATATTGGTACGTAATTATTTTTGCAATACAAAAACTGTTTTTACATATTAGTAGAATTAGTAGTAATTTACCAACTACGCACGGCCGCACCTATGGCGCTTCCTAAAACAATATGGCTGATAATTTATGCAAAAGTCGTCATTCTGCTTGCTGCTTAATATTTTTATAAGTTGAAAAATGGTGAAAAATTGTTGCGTTAAGGGCTGTAATAGAGAAGCTTATGCTGGTTGTGGAATTTCATTTTTTAGGTAAGTTTCTTGGTTTATTTACAAATTTCTTGTGTAGGGTGACAATAACAACAAAACATTTCGGGAATGTGATGTTAGGTTGTAGAGAGAAGTAATTACTACTTTTATATAATCTAATACTACGTACGTTAGTAAGTCATTGTAATCAATTAAGAACCTACTTCTATGAACTATGCACTTTTTTTGTATAATAGCAAAATAATGAACTGTGTTGTACTTAGTAACTAGTACAGCTCGGTAACTACGGGTAGATATAATTTGCTGTCGCGTTATTTATCAGCTAATTTTTATAATATTTCGCAAGATGGTTTAGTATATTCTAACAAGATTTGTAAATATGAGCAAAACTGGTCAAAAGCGAGTCGAGATTTTCAATTTGTTTATTTATAGAAAATGTAACTCACAGCACTTAATACTAGGCTTTATATTTTTTATTCTTAAAGACTACAAATTAAAAAAATTACATAAAATAGAACAGAATAAATACAAACATGAATTAAAAGTTATAAGAACAACAACATGTTATTATTTTTTTTACGCTAACTATACCTACCGTTAAATTTTAGGAATATTTTGAGATCATAATTTGACTTCTTCGAAATATGAAAAAATATTTTTAGCAATTATTGTTGTCCATTCGTCGGCAAAGATGTCTACTAGAGGGTGGGAGGCGCTGAGGGCATTAAGATGATGGTGTAGAGATAATATTATAATGAACTGATGTACTCAGCCGAAAGGAGGTTTACTATAAGGCTATAGTTTGAGACTAGACTATAATTTGAGGAAAAAAATCTGCTGTAACATACATTTTGTCGATTCCGAGTTTCAGTTTTGCATGAAACAGCTGCTTTTTTTCGGATTTCTGGTTGGTCTCATAGTAAACGTTCGTAATAATGGACTTAATCAAGCAATCATTTTTACTTAATACAGGGTAAGCAGATAACCCTGTTTATAATAATATTTGAATTTCAGATTTATCCCACCTGAAATACAAATGATTTTCCTCATTCTTTTATTGGTATATACTTAGTGTTTTGTAGATTGTCCCATTAAATGAAATTACTGTATGGATACACTAGTAGAAAGAGATATATTCCAATGTTGGTGCTTTACTCTTCGGAACGTTTTTGGGATGCTCGTAATCATTCCAGTTATCGTTTGAAACTTCCTTGGAGGATGGATGGAAGGATGTATGGATGGATGTTTGTTACTCTTTCACGCAAAAACTACTGAACGGATTGAGATGAAACTTTGCAGTAATATAGCTTATATATCAGAATAACACATAGGCTATAAATTATAATATCATTAATATTCATAAATTATAATGATATTGCGTCAAAAATTAAAATATCATTCGGGCGCAGCCGCGGGTAAAACTAGTCTATTATATATAAGTATGTATTTAAAAATATATATGTATAGTAGTATTTCAGTTTCTGACCGCCTTTGCTTAGTATTTGTTTGTTTGTTATGGTGACACCAGAAATACATCATCTGTGAAAATTTCGATTTTCTAGCTATCACAGTTCATGAGAGACAGCCTGGTGGCAGACAAACGGACAGACGGACAGCAGAGTCTTAGTTATAGGGTCCCGTTTTTCCCTTTGTGTACAGAACCCTAAAAACTACATGATTTTTACAATTGTATTGCGATACTAAGCGTTAAGCTTTCCGCAACGCTTACCTCGAACCTAACGGCACATCTCAGTGTAATTGTATCTCTGCTATCTACCTTTCTAGGCAAGTGAAAGATATCTAGTTATACTCACCTGTTTACTGTTAGTTGATATAATAATGATCTTAGATTATTCACTTGTAAATAATCAAAGAATAATGATATACATTATTTTTTGCTTGCGGTTAAACCTGATTTTAGCGTCGTACCTGCATTAGGTAATCTGCATAGGTACTTTTTGATATAAATAGTGCTATTTGCTATTTTCTCTAGACGACAACGGACATGTTCTAAGAGACAAAAAGTTCAACTGCACCCGACAAAATTTGTAGAACAGCTGATTTTTGATTCTCGATGTGGGAGTTTGCCCATAGTAAAAGTATATCATAATGATAAGTACCTACGACCACAGAAGAGAGAAGGAAACCTACGACGATAGCCCAGAATATGTTTGTCGTTCAGACAGACACACTGTAGTGTACTGTATCAGCCTTTTTAATAGTCCACTGCAGGACGTAGCCTACCCACGAAGGGTGATTGGGCCATATCCACCACGCTGGCCCAGTGCGGGTTGGTGGATTCACATACGCCATCGAATTTCTTCTACGGACATATGCAGGTTGCCTCACGATATTTTCCTTCACCGAAAAGCCAGTGCTCTGAAATTCCGTACATAAATTCCAAAGAACTCATTGGTACGGGACCGGGATTTGAACCCACGACCTCACGATTGTAAGGCGGGTGTCACTACCTCTAAGCCACCACGGCTTTTTAAACATACTGTATAAACTGTAAACTGCCGAGTCGATGATCGACGATGATTAATGACTGAAACGTCTGAAACATGTATGTATACACCGCTGGCCGTATTCCTATTATTTAATTTATCTCCAGTCCATCCAAAGGTTGCCTGGTAGAAATCGCCAAAGGCAATAAGGCTGCCTTTGTACTTCATTTGTAAATAGCTACTTTAATGTATTTGTGTTATTATGGTGTAGGTACAATAAATATATTAAAAAAAAATATGAATAAGCTCAAGATAGCCCAACGTGCTATGGAAAGGCCTAGGCTCGGTGTCTCTCTGCGGGATCGAATCAGAAATGAGGAGTTCCGCAGACGAACCAAAGTTCCCGACATAGCCCATTAGCAAATTAAAGTGGCAGTGGGCAGGACACATAGTTCGAAGAACGGATGGCCGATGGAGTCGTAAAGTTCTCGAACAGAGACCACGGACCAGCAAGCGCAGCATAAGGCGTCCACCGACTAAGTTGAGTGATGACATAATGAAGATCGCAGGAACGCGCTGGATGCAGGCTGCTTCCAACTAACCTTACTGAAAATCCATGGGGGAGGCCTATGTTCAGCAGAGGACGTCCTACGGCTGATATAGATAGATTAATGATCGGATGGAGACTATTTAATCTACCCTAGAGGGTAGTAACAGCTAGAGCTCAGCGTAGGACTTTCACGGACGCGGAAACATAGGAACACTTTGGATGTAAGCCACTTCCGAACAGATTTATTAACGGAGGAGGAGAATTGCTGTCGCGCTATTTAACAATTTATTTAACAATGTCGATAATAGGCGCAATTATGAAGGCGCCACCGTAAATTTAAGAACCACGTAAAAGTGTTCTCTGTATCGAATGCCTAAAGTGAAAAAGAAACAGAAATATTCTAAATTGCTAATATAACTACGATGGCACCTTCATAATTGGGCCCAGTATTTGAATAAACTGTTTACTATCTATATTCTGACAGGTTTGCGAGTTTGAACCAAATCAGCCAAGAACGAGTCGAATGGCTAGTGAACATTCAGTCAGAGATGTAACGCGAGATCTACTGTTGGGATCACTACTAGTCCTAGAGGAGTCCATATCCAGCAGTGGACGTAACACGGTTGAAATGACAACGAAAATCCTGTATTAAATTGTTAGGTACGTGAAACATTGTTGCCATGAGTACAATTGATTCTAAATATAGCGATAAGGTAAACGTACCAATGTACGGACGTTTTTGAACTTTGCTGACTTTGAAGTAATACTAAAATTATACTAATAGACTTGCAACAACAAAGTGAATATGACCAGGTAGGACATTTATCAAAGTTTTATAATAATTAAACGTTTTTTGATTTGTTTGAGCTTTAATGGGAATTAATATCCAAAATGTAAAAAAATACCCAAATGTACCAAACCGCGGACGAATTGTCCTAATGCGCGGAATGTCGTCCCAATTCCCGGACGCTATACGAAATTGAACTCTATTTGCTTTGTCTTAGAATCTAAATTGCCTTACTATTGTATTATTATTTTTATGAACTTTAAAATCGACCCGAATCTTGGACAATACGTCCCAATTCCCGGACGCTATTCGAATTAGAACTTTATTTGCTTTACATTAGAAATTAAATTGCCTAATTGTATTATTACTCATTATTATTATAGAATATTTTAGTTTAAGCCATTTAAGGTCTCATAAATCAAAGAAATAATAGTTTACATGCAATAAAATATATTTTAAACAAACAATAATCACATTATGAAAAAAAATTGCTGAAACGTTGGGTAGTTAACACTAATAGCACTGGTAAAGGAACCGTATTTAGTCCGTTGCAAGATAAGCGGCTTAAATGATTCCCAAGGTAATGTATTCAGTCTTCCCATAAAAAATAAAATGCGTACTCTTATATAATAATATCCCACAGTCTCTAAGGCAACCACAGTAGTATAGTTACCTTTAGAACACGGCATACCTAGATATGACAGAAGTGGCACTACATCAGGCGGTCAAAGAATTAATGCTTTTAGTCAGAAGTTTTGGTACATTTTTTAAGAAAGAGCTATGAAAAAGCTTGCCCGTTGAAAAATGAGAACTTTAGTTTTTCAGTCCTAAAAAACCAATGATGGAAAAATAACCATGCTCAAATAAAAGGTTAGAAATCTTTTCAACAGAGCTATAAGCACTGATACACCAGCAAACTGACAAGAGTATACAAATATGCACCACCTATTCAAGGTAAAGGTATAAAAAGGCAGAAAAACTCACGGAAAACGTTTAGCAACCCTATTCAATCTAAGAGTGAAACTACGTGACTCAAAAAAAATATATCGTGTGACTCACAAATAAAGTTAGGCATTTCACGAAGCGTGGTAGTACTTATCAAATCTCAGACCAGAAGAAATTTGAATTGCTTCTACAAACGTACTTTTACCGACTGTCAACTGAACTACACAAATGGATGGGAACCACATAAATCTGGTATGGAAGACAGGGGATTTTGCAGACTTTATTGTCACATAGGAGACTCTTTTATGGGTACCCATAAAAGAGTCTCCTATGTGACAATAAAGTAGAGATATGGGTGGTATAAGCACTTTCCAACCACACAAGGCACCCAAACTGTGTGAAATATATCCAGTTCTTTTCCAATGGGGCCTAAAAATGATAAAATACTTTTAATCGCCATATTTAGATCGTGTATGGCGTGGATTTTTCAAATATATACTTAAAGCCTGGAGAGAAGTAACAGTGGTCTTACTGTTTGGCAGTAAGACTACTGCCAAAAAATATCGATTACACAAATCTAAGGTCGTTTGCACCAATAACCTCATCTCTTTCTTATTGAAAATAAGAACGCTGAAAATAATATGCAATAGGCACATAAGGGAAGAGCACATAAACCTCTAGCAAAAAACGCAGTCTACAATAATCAACATGCCTATTAATCAGGAAAATAAACGGAGACAATCAGGCGGAGAGCACTCCACCAAGTTACCTACAAAATCAAACCTGCACAGAAAATCAAACAGTTCTGTTTAGCCAGGTTCATTGACATTGAAAGGGCGTTTGTTAAGACTATTTTCATTAATATTAATATTTAGGTAAGTTTGCGAAAATAGTTGACAGTAGTGCATTATATACTCGCTATATTACAATACTCGCTAGCAGAACATTCGACTTTGAAATGGCACACTACACACAAAGTCGCTCGAGTCACAAAAGACTGCCTGAAGACAAGGTAACTATAAAAATGACATGATCCCTATCATGTCATACTAGTGGTCGAATTTGTTGCACTCCTTTACAAAGAAGGCATTGTCACTGTGGCATATGTTAAAAACCTGGTGATAATAGTGTCTGGACTTTTTGACTTTCAACTTCGTGTTAGGAGATAAAATGAAAAATGGTGTGAATGCCACGGACTCTCCGTGAATCCACCATTGAAATGGAGTTACTTAGTGTTATTCACACAAAAAAAAAACAAGAAAACAGATATATTTTGATACTACTAGGTTAAAACTAACCAAGGAAGTTAAATATCTAGGTATCTGGCTAGACTATTAAGTTCTGTGGAAAAATACTCTAATATGTCACCACTAAGGCAACAAAATTTTATGGCAATGCACTAAAGCGGTAGGAAAAGACTGAAGTCTAACAAATAATCAGATACCAACACGCGCAAAATACAACTATGCTACGAGAAACGCAGAATATCGTGCTCTTTAATTAACAGATGTATGAAAAAGACACACTCAGCTGCTATTGAAATAATCTTCGAGACCACACCGCTGCACTTGCATATATACAGCAGGAATCGATGACTTCTGCCCTATGAATTAAATCTAGAAATATGTGGAAGAATACGAGTGCCACAACAACCCACTGCAAAATAATCGACCGGGCGATGGCAATCATCTCCAAAGCAAAAAATGGTACGGATATTATAGCTAGAACACAGCTCGACAGAGAAAAGTATGAGCTAGTCATAGAGAACGATGTATCTGTCGATATATTGCTATCTTGGAACATATACGCAGATGGTGCAAAAAACAAGCTTGGGCTAAGAGATTCCTTTGCCAAAATCAAAATCTGAGCACGAAAAATCTTACTTAAGATAATCTTTTAAACATAATGTAAAAATATTAATACAAAAATATTGTTTTAAATATACCTACGTTGTAAATCGATCAAAAAACATTTTTTGTCATATATAAAAATACAGTTTAAGCAATACTAAAGCAAACTGGTTATGAATATTGCTTGAACCAACCCAAAATAATTCTTGATTCAAAGGAATAAGACGCTAACAAATTATAATAATCGAATTTTGCACAATTTTGAAAACGATGTTATTACATGCAAGGAAAAATGAGACTTATTTCAAGGCAATAAGGTCGAGATCCGAACTTTTGTACAACGGTTATTAAAGAACTGATGTGTGTCCCACTTCTCGGACGGAAAATGTGATTATTGTCCGTGCATTGGGACAAGTACGGGTTTAGTGAGTACCAGTAGGCGGATACGTAAATATTATAAATAATCATAAAGATTATGTCTGGATTGTAGGTTATAATATTAAGTAATTTATCCAAGTATCGTTATAAAATAGCCCACTTACTGTATCACATTAGACAACTAAGAAATGAACTGAAGTTGATGACAGGGTAGGCACCAAATTCAGCTACTGAATAAACAGATTAACGAAAATTTTACGACACCGCACTTTTGAGATAATTTGGTTTGGACACCATTACACTATGTGTACAGTTTTGCCTGTATAATACTTTGAAATATAACCAAGAATTTATTGTCATCCATAAGATTAAGTTAAACTTACGTAGAAAATTACAAAAATTAAAAAACCGAGTAACGTCCGCGTTCTGGGACTCGTCCGCAGTTACGTACGTTTACCTTACCTGCTGGGTTCAATTACTGTCGAGGGCAATATACGACTTCGCAGTTTATAGACGTCTTTTACGACAACTGAGCCCAGACGTACTGACAATACAAACCTACAAGATTTTTCAGGGCAGTTGACTGGTATTGAATTAGTTAAAAGTATTCTTCTTCTTAGTCGTTACGCTCTTGACAGAGCGGTTGTGGTCATCACGTAGTATTTGTGGTGGTAGAGGCAGATGTAATACGCCTCACGATGTTCTCGCCATCGTGAGGCGAAAGTATTAAGATTAGTAAATTCTGCAATTGATTATGAAATCTATTTCATCGCTACTGAAACAGTATGTATATACGGTTATCTAGAACTGGTGTACTAAGACGAAAGGAGGTGAAAGGGGGGGAAGACTATCATTACAAACAATTGTTTTTAGGGATAATCCAGAATTCGAGGGAAAAAAAATTTGCTGTTTCACACATTTTGTTGATTCCGAGTTAAAATTTTGTATGGAACAGGATATTTTGTTTCGTAAAGGTTGTTCGTAATGACGCTCTTAATCACTCCGTTGCGACTTAGTGCAGGGTAAGCAGATAAGCCGCGAAGGTGTGCGGAAGCGTGCCCGTAGCCCCGACATAATGGCGGAGTGGCGGAAACACCCCAGGTTTTTAGTGGGTATGCCACTGACTAGCGGTGGAGACTCCCACATAACCACCGGCTTCCCCAGGTTTGGTGGTATCCATAGATAGATAGATAGATAGATAAATTCTTTATTGCCACACCAAAACTTAAATAAACTAGGAAAACTTAGACTAGGAACTTATAGTAAGTGTTACAATCGGCGGCCTTATCGCTAAAAAGCAATTTCTTCCAGGCAACCGTTACTTGTGAAGGATTAATTTAAAGGTTTAGGCGACGGGGTGTGCATGAAAGTGATATATGTATATACTTACTTATACAACCATACATTCTAATAAATTCTAATAATAACCAACTCATACAAAAAATATAAAATAAACTAATATATATAATAAATAATAAAATATCGGATTAAGGATTTATAAATAAAGGATTTTCCTGGGTAAAAAAAAGGGTAAGCAGATAATCCTGTATAAACGTATAAAATATACAATAACTTAATACGGCTAAGCTAAAAGACAAAAAAAATAGCTGTACCATACATTATATCGATTTCAAGTAGTAATTTTGGATAGGATAGCTTTTCTTTCTCTGATTCTGAGTTGGCCCCATAGCAAAATATTGAATAATGGTTTGAATCGTGATTATTTTCGGCTCTCTCTGAATAATCTTCTATAAACGACTTATAATAATTAGGCTAAACTAATGATATACTTTCCTATAAGACATTATAAAATTTCAATTTTCTTTAAATATATTCTCCTATTCATTTTATTAAAAATTAAGTTCGAACCGTGTACGCCATGAGCGGGATGTCCTTGCGATGGGATCGTGGGCCAATACGCCCGTCAGTCGATAAAACCATGACGTAGTACGTACGCTAGCCGCGCAGAAGGATATTTATCATCGAATTATTTCAGTCTTTCCCCCGGGGATAGAACGGAAAAAAAAATTCTTGTGGCATGAACTCAACCTGGCATTTTTTCTGTTATAAATTCCATATTGATGATATTTATTAATCAAACCGAAGGCAAAAGTTTCAATTTCTGTACACCGCTAAAACCGCGACTTTCATTTTTTTGACAAAAGAAGGTGAAAATCGCAAAATGACTGATCACGGAGCACGATTCACGATCAAAGAACACAAATAGCATACAAAGTCTAAATCGATATGCAGTGAAATTAAGGAAACAAGAAAAACGCATGTCGTGTATAAAGTGCAGTTCATTGCCATTCTGGGCGCTTGTTTGCCGTTTGTAATTTTTTCGAGTCTAGGTCAGGAAACTACTGTGGCTTAGTGCTTGTTTTGTTCACAGACATTGTACCCGCAACCGCATAGCCGGAATTTCGAAATCAAGAACGTTTATTGTGAGCACTACCTACAAGTCATTTCAATAATAGCACTTTTTGTTACCACTGAAGTTAAAATATGATATGTTTAGTAAATAATTATTTTTCGCCAAAAATGGCAAGACCGACTTCCATCGTAGCTGTTGGACAGCTCGACAAGCTTTAGGTATATTACAAGCTTTTATTTAGTTTATGATGACATGGTGCTGATCTGATGATGGAGCTGGAAGGCGGCTAAAGGAACTTTGCAATGAAACGACACAACCTCATCGAGTTTGGGCTCATTTGAATCGTCTTGACCAGTAATTTGTCTTTCAATGGTAACCTAGGACCTCTTTCCAGCTCCATCATCAGATGGATCAAGAAGGTGGTCCTAGGAACTCTGTAACGAAACGACGCAACGCAAACCCATCGAGTCTTGGTAAGTACTTGTTCAGTAAAAGCATGTTTTAAAAATAGGGTTTTATTATTCTTGTTTTACTTAGATCATATTAATACAATAAAGTTGTAGGTATGTCCAAGAGGGTATCAAGCTTTTGACATACCTACATACGTACTTAGGTATGTATGTCAACAGCTTGATGAATTATTAAATATATAGACTTCTGTAAGAGAAATGACGTCACAAACCCCACTCCCAAACTTTGACAAGGTTTATCTTTGTCAATTGTTATTTGATTGACTAAAGAAAAAGGTGGCAGGCAGGTGTCAGTGTTGTTAAGCCGCCTGAAGGCCTCTGACATGACCTATTTTTATTTATTAGACTAGGCTATTTTTTACAGTTATAAAATACTATAAAAAATATATGCCAGGTAGAAGAGATTTGTAGTGTTGAGCTCTGAGCAAATAAAATTATTTTTGTAATGTATAAAATGACGCTTCAATGAAAAAAAAAAATACGATTCTCAAGCGGCACGGGAAGTAGCCGCATCAATATGGCTTAGTCATAAGTAGAATAAGTACTTAGAACTTTGGAAGTAATCCTCAAACCACAATGGTCACCTTTGATTGTTTCCTATTTTGTGAATTTGTGCAGTGACTTACCAATCGAATGTCTTACTGTCTTTTACGAAACTATACCTACTACAAATCTTACTATGCGGCGCGCTCACGCAGGTTCCTTTTTATAACTATGTATTAATAGTATGTATTCATAGCTGGCCAATAACATGACCCCTAAACCATAGTTACCTCTCTCTTGTATTCTCTACAAACGGAAGGGACAGAGCGATATTTTTTGGTTAAGCTTACGTGCCGGCGCCTATGTTTTGGTGAGTGTTGGTTTAAGTATCCATGATTGATTTATTAAGACCCTTAATTTGAAAGTGATAAGGTGGAATTATTTATAACACAATTTAAATGGATAGGTATGCTTTTAGCTTCATACATAAATCGCACTCTTCGAAATCTTCATACGATCGATGTGCCTATATACTCTATAAAATTTAACTTGATCTTTGCGACAGTTACATATTGACATATTTAGAGTTGAGATCTTGATGGAAAAAATCGATTTTCAAACAATGTTGTAATGAAATCGAATGAGTAGTTGAAGGTGAGAAATTGGATTTTTTTTTACTTACTATTATTTAAGATCAAGTATGTACACATGCCAATAATGTTTTGATGTTAATTAAATACTCATAATAATGTAACGATAGTATTTACCGACGTTTTTCACTATTATCGATGCTAATCTAATATATAATTGGGTTTAATTTAATTACACATGTAAAAAATGTTATGATATTAAAATATACAATAAAATTAATGATAAATTAAGTTTTATTTAAAATATCGTCAGTATAAACTATCGATATTTTAATTAAAACTCTATCTAAAACTCTGTGGTCACGATCATTCGTCGCCCATCACTAATCGGCATGCCCATAAGTTATGACATTGACAGGTACTGTCTGTACTATTAAGAAATTCAGGACTTCATAGGCATGATTTTTCTGACAGCTGTCGCAGAGATTAAGTTAAATTTTAAAGAGTATATAGGTCCTAGGTTTTATGTTACCTCCACGAACAACCACTATAATGGCCCCCTCCATCCATTAGCCGTATAAAAGATTACTGCTGAACATAGAACTCTTATTTATGCAAATAAGACCAGTTATAGAAGCGGTTTTTGATCTAACATGCTCGCGCCGTCTTGATTATATGGTTGATGCACTGGACTACTCTCCTAGACAGTGAAATTACTTCAAATCAAAAGAAACAGTCTATATTCTAAGGCTTATACAGAACATAGAAAGTCATTGCCTACAAAGAGATATACTTAAGAGATTCGCGCTGAGCGCTATAGAAAATTCTGTGCCTATTTATAAACTGCCTCGGTGGCCCAGTATTTAATTCAAATTCAAATTCAAATTTATTTATTTACAATAAATATAGCTTGACAGACTTACATCCAATACGCTACATTTATAGAGTTGAAATACTATATGTACCTACCTATATACAATTATGCTAAAACAGAAGCAAGGAAACAAAACGAGACATAATATATCTTAAATCATAATTAATAATAGTGAGTTCGATTCCCACTCAGCGCAATCATTTTTGTGATGAACTTAGGTGTTTGTGTTATGTCTGGATGTATTATTATTTAAATAAGTAAGTATGCATTTAAAAATACGTAAGTATACGTATATCAGTCTCTGGCAGTCTTTTCATAGCTTTGCTTTGCTTTGGGATCAGACACCGTTTTAAAGGTGTCCCCTAATAATTATTTATTTTATTATGTACTAGCGACCCGTCCCGGCTTCGCAAAGGTGTATTATAGGTACTGGTACTATACATATAAACCTTCCTCTTGAATCATTCTATTTAAAATAACCGCATCAAAATCCGTTGCATAGTTTTAAAGATATAAGCATACATAGGGACAGACAGACAGGGAAGCGACTTTGTTTTATACTAGGTATGTAGTGATTTAGACACACTTAAATTTCTTTACCATTCAAACAACATACGAAAGAGGATATTAAGTAGGATAATTCCGTAATCTTTACTTAAGAAGCTTATTGAGACTGTTCATAACGACGAATCTCTAGCTCAAATATTATTTCCTTAAATCTGTGGATTAAATACTAGTTTTTACCCGCGGCTTCGCCCGCACGATATTTTGATTTTTGACGCAATATCATTATAATTTATAACCTATGTGTTATTCTGATATATAAGCTATATTATTGCAAAGTTTCATCTCAATCCGTTCAGTAGTTTTTGCGTGAAAGAGTAACAAACATCCATACATCCATCCATCCATCCTTACAAACTTTCGCGTTTATAATATTAGTAGGATTTGACGCAGCATTCACTCCTATTGTATTACCATATATTGTAGTACCGCAGTTAAAGAATATAACGTAGGAATTGACTTAAGTGTATAGGAAGTATGTGTATAACTTGTCGACGTCGCGTCGGTTACCTATGCACCTATCGCTCATCACAATCAAACGTCGTGGCAGCTGTGAAGTTAGCTACGAGTACAAGCTGCGCAAAACCCAATTCTGACTGAAGCTCACATAGCAGCTGCACGAGAGTTGGGTTTCGCGCAGATTGTAGCTAACTTCAAATCCGCCAAGAAGGTTGATTCGGCTTATAACAAGACTATGTTACTGAGAAGATAAGAGTATTGCCAAAATCATATCAGAGTCACAGATGAAATAATAAACGAAGATCTATCTTCGTCTGTGCCACCACGTCTTTTAAACTCTAGTTTAAAAGACGTGGTGGCACAGTGGGATATCGCTGACCTTAACTCTTCAAGAGTAGCTCTATGTTCAGCCTTGGATCATTTTAAGGCTCTTGCTGTACAGCGAATACGTACTTATACTCTACCAAAAAAAGCCTTTATTTCTTCTGGAGATGACATCGCTTTACGCAAACGCAAAAGCTTAGATTGTATCACTGGGTCTCGTGAAAGGCACAATCTCGCGTAAGTAACGGAAGTCTAATTTTACTATTAATTTAATAGTCGAGACAGAGAGAGAGAGATTCAAGCAATCATCTGCAGGTGCAAGGTCAGACTCTGACGTCTCAAAAACGCTCAGAAATCAAGACGGGTTCGTAAGCGTTTCTCTTTCAATGGAAATGTGTTTTTTAGAAGTAAGATGCTATTAATTGATGTCATTTATTCCAAGTTGACTAAAATGAGGTATTAGAATACCAGATACTAAGAGAGTACAGGAAAAAAAATTAACTTCATTAACTAAATTTCCGATCCAATTTTTTTTTAGGATCACTTTCTGAGTATAAAATCACAAAATGCTGACAGGTCCAGGTGGAGCTTCAAGCGCCATCTTGAAAAAACGTTTTTGGCCCATATCTCGGAAACTATGCACTTAAGGGCAAAAGTAATCAAATTATTATTGTAGAAAATAAAATTTTGCATCTTTTGTTTCTTGTAGACTTTTTTGCAAAACTTACCGTTTACGATTTATGGCCCATTTAATGAAATATGTTTATTTTTCCTATATACTGTTAGTATGCAACAAACTAAGAAGTAAACAATTAGAAACATTCCCTGTACCTACTACGTTACCATATCGTCGCCGGCCAGCAAGAAGTCACTAAGTGACATTTTTAGCCAAAATGAGTTAATGATGTCAAAGTGTTTTTTAATCTATTATCTACCCTATGGAAAGATAAAAAGAGCTGATTTCTCATTATTTCAGATAATATTACAATGTCAGAAGTAGTTAACTACTTATTAAGCAAAAAATCAGTTTATCAAAATTAACTAACGTAACTTGAGTAATTTATCCAAATCGTTTTGTTAACTTCAATGTCACTTAGTCACTTTTTGCACACAATATTTTTGACGCGGCTCACTATTGATTGCACTTAGTTATTTCTGGCACGGTAAAAACTAAATAAAATTAAATTATGTTGTGTGATAAAAGTCACCAAGCGATCTTAAGTAATTTGTATCATGGTAATCGGACGTTTTTCAGTATTTATGTTTTCCGAAATCTAACTAAAGTACATTAATTAAAGCAAAACCACTCGTGTTGTGACTTAGTTACAATGTCTGGGCGCACCTACTTCACCCCGCTCACCCGCACCCGCGCCCGCGCCTCCGTTGTTCTATCGCGTGACTACATCAGTCGCTACTCGCTCGTGGGCTCTGCCGCCAAGCGAACGTTATTTTGGTTAATTAAGTGTGGAAACGGTAAAAATCGTCTAGTTATGAAGAAAAGCAGGTCCCATTATATACTGTCTCTACTGCCAGAAAACTCGCAAAAAAATGATGTAAGTATCTACTTCTACTCATGTACTTATCTACCTTCGCCTTACCTGTCCAAACAACAAGTTTATTATTGTACATTAATTCTAGGTACTTTACCCACATGAGATAAGACGTGTGGTCGGGTTAGGGATCATACTTTTACTCGTATTATGATTATTCTTGAAAATTTAACAGGTAAAATAATGATTATTGTGTGTCTAGTATCTAACTGTGTAAAGAGGATTTCATAATAAACTGTAAAGTAAGATTACAGTATAATAATAACCTAAGTAAGTTTTCAATTATTAAGTAATAGGTACCTACAGGTACCTAGGTATAACAAGCTTAGGGATTTAGTGTGGTATCTAGCTTAGGTAAGCTAAAATAACATAAGTTATTAAATGAACTCCATTAACTAATACAACTCTCCTACATCTCCACTAGGTATTTGCAAAACACTTTGAAGATCTGCAGTCCATTAACTAGGATTCCTGTGTTGTGGGTGCATAGTCTGTCATTTTTATTAATCTGTTCAAAAAGCAATAATATTGTTGTGCTGTAGGAGCTTAAATTTCTAACTCGTGCAATGAGTGGACACATTGCATGAGTAAAAAATTGTAGGTAGGTACGTTAGGTACCTACATACCCAAATACAGGTCGCGGCATATAAGTCTAGCGTTGAGTGAAGTGTGGAGGGGGTGGCTGCGCATGAGTTTAGTATGGCGGTCAACAAGCGCAGCCTTCCCCTCCACAGTACCCTCAGCGCTAGACTTACGTGCCGCTAGTTGTAAACGTTAATTGAACCCATAAGTAGGTAAAATTCTTAAAATGTGCTTATATTACTTAATGTTTTTTGTTTAAATTGTCATAATTGACAACGTATAAGTAATTATTAAAACAAATACCTAACTAATTTGTTCATTGGTTTCAGGATGCAGAAAATATGTTTGGTCATCAACCTGTACCTGTAGATGAACCAGTTTATGTAGAAGATAATCAAAATTTAGATCCAACACCGAGACAATTATCACAGACTAATACGTCACCAAAGAAATACGTCAATTTAGATTGTGTACAGCTCAATGAGTATTCACCATTTTCAATGAATTTGGCTGGATGTTCAGAACCACCTTCAGTCTTGCCAGAGATTTATGATTTGGAAACACAAAGACCAAAATCAGCATGCCTGCCAATGGGAAACTCGCCGGAAATAGACTTTACCATCCCATCTATTACATCCGATGATTTTAATATTTACCACCCACGACCACCAAGTTCATTATTAGAAGAACCTTCAAGCACTGACGACCGCACCTATGCATCATCCGGATCATCATGGGTACCAGACTCTGATGAAGGCTGTACCCCTAGAAAGATTTCACGAAAAGCGATTTGTAGGATTTCAGATTCAGATGTCACGGAGTTTAGTTCTTCAGATAATGCTCCAGATACTTTCAGACCATCTTTAGTAACAAATGAAGAGATTTTAGACGTAGCTACTTCGTCAGAACATTTTGTCACAAGCTCAACACAAGTGGATGATCCTCAGCCTTCTACAGTAATAAAAAATAGCCGTTGGAAAAAATCAGAACCATCAAAATGGAAGAAAAACATTAATAAGGATAATAAACACAGCTGTAAACCTTACCAAAATGCATCGGGAAAGAATATGCCTGGAAAAAAACCAAAAACAGTGCTTTGTATGGATAGAGGTTGCCGATTTAGATGTAATGAGTTTAATGAAGAAGACAGAGTAACTCTTTGCAAAGCTTATTGGTCGTTAACAAGTTTTAAGGAGCAGAAACAGTTTATATTGCGACATGTGAAACAGAAAAACCCTAAAAGACTCCTTAACGCTGTAAAAACAAAAAATCGCACCATTTCAAGGGAATACTACTTTTTTAAACATGGTGCGGAAATTAGAGTGTGCAGTTCGTTTTTCATAGCGACGCTGAGTATATCAAATGGTCCTATCAATAGAGCCCTAAAAAATGTGAACGAGTTTGGTGAATTTGTTGGGACAGATAACCGCGGGAAAAAAGAACCTGCCAATAAATGTAAACCAGAAGATTTGAAGTTTTTGCGCGATCATATTGAAAGCTTTCCGACAATGGAATCACATTATTGCAGGAAGTCGTCAAAACGTTTGTATTTGGACCAAAAACTTTCCATCGCTAAAATGTATCAGATGTACAAGACATCATGCAGCGCCCAGAACAAAACTACGCTGTCACAAAGTAAATACAAAAAAGTGTTTGGAACTGAATACAACTATTCTTTCTTTACGCCAAAAAAAGACCAGTGTTCATTATGCCACAAGTACAAAAAGGATCCAGTAAAATATGAACATCTGTATAAAGAGCATCAACAAAGAAAAACGTCAGCTGATGAAGCTAAAAGGCGTGATAAAGAGAGATCACAGAGCGATGCCACATTTTTATCAGCTACTGCAGATCTTCAAAGTGTTTTGCAAATACCTAGTGGAGATGTAGGAGAGTTGTATTATACACGAAAATTGTGTGTGTACAATTTTACTGTCTACGAATCAAAACCACCCAATAAAGGGTTCTGCTTTATGTGGAACGAAACCAATGGGAAACGAGGGAGTTCTGAGATTGCTACTTGTCTGTTAAGGTGGATAAGTATGATCCCGGAAAGTGTTAAAGAGGTTTCTGTTTTTTCCGACACTTGCTCAGGGCAAAACAGAAATCAATTTATTGCAGCGTTTTTCCTGAATTTGATCCAAACGTCGCATTTAGATGTTATCGAACAGAAATATTTGGAGTCTGGACACACCATGATGGAAGTTGACTCCATGCATTCCGCTATAGAATGTGAGAGAAAGAGAACTTCTATTTTCTCTATGAATGACTGGAAAAATGTGGCAAAGCGAGCCCGATCTAGTAGACATAGAAAGAACGCACTACCTTATGAAGTTCAGGAATTAAAATATAACGACGTAATTGATACCAAAGAGTTAGCTGCAAGATTGATTACAAACAAAACCATGGATCGAGATGGCAAGAAGGTACAGTGGCTCAAAATCAAATGTCTGAGATACGAAAAAACTAATCCTGGCGTAATAAAATTCAGATACGACTATGATGGTGAGTACTCACTGCTAGACACGACAAAAAAAACAAGAAGTAAGAAAGGTCTTGCTGTTCTGGGTACACCTGGTGAGATGTTGCCTAAAGCATATACGTCAATCATACCAATAACACAGTCAAAGAAGAAAGATTTGATAAATCTATGCCGAACAGACATTATTCCGGTTGAATTCCATGCATGGTTTCAATCCTTGCCAGTTAACAACGAAACAAACAAGCTTCCAGAACCAGACGCTCTCGAAAATAGTACTGATGAAGAAGATTCTTAAATTATTAGATGTGATGATTTAATTATCATAGTTTTTTAGCTTATTGATAAATAAATGACTGATTTTTGCTCTCTAAGTTTACAAATGAATAAATAAAAATTACTGATTTTTGCTACGTAATTTTTTTTTTTTTGTTCTACCCAGCCTTGAAGTATTCACTAAGTGCTTACTATCTGAAGCAAGGTTGTGACCAGAATTAATTAAGTAACACAAAAAGTTAATTAATTAACCCAAATGTTAATTTTTGGGTATGCCAGAAATAACTATCTCATTTTTTAATATGTATCTCAGTGACGTTAAAAATATTTTAATAGTTTATTAAATATTATTATGTAATTTAAAAATGTCAATATTTTGTCTAAAGATGCTATTTTTGTAACTACAACCGTTAATGAGCTATGCCGATTTTAAAGACAAAAAAACTTTAAAACGCGATTATCTCCAAACTAGTTTTTTGCAATTAGTGACTTCTTGCTGGCCGGCGACGATATCTACGCGTTTGACGTCAATTCTAAATATCCGGCCTATAAAGTTTCTAAGCAGCCAAGCAAAGCATAATTGTCACTTTCACCTGTTAATTTCTGTCGATAAGGATCAACACAATGTCCACCGGGAGTCCACACCATTACCGATTCATTATTAGTCTTTATACGGCGAAAAAATTGAGGGCGTCATTTCTACTTCACAGTCACGTTGTCCTGCGCTTTCTTTTCGTGACTTTGGTCTTGCCGGCCATTGTCTTCCGGAAGACTCTTTATATCCTGGCCACAAGTGCAATCGCCCATCAGTCATACCCAGGCGATCGATCACTGATCATCGATAATTAAAAATAATTAAGTTGGAAAATAGGAACCATGTGCCAGAAATTAACAGTGGTAACCCTAGCGTATGTCGCTATTTTTGTAGCGGTGGTGAAGTGTGATAGTGATGCGGGAAGTGCACCTGTGACGGATTTTTTGGGCACAGGTAAGGGTTCCAGTTTTAAGAAATCGGCCAATTTACGATGTGACGCCTTTTGCCTCTAATTACCGCGCCTTTTATTATTTTTCTTTTCTTTAAACTTACAGCCATTCTCCGATATGCAAGTTTTTACGTAATACATAATATAAAATTGAAATTTTCAATCTACCTCAAACGACCACAAAAATAAAAGAGGGTATGGTAATTAGGAAAAAGCGCCAAATCGGAGAGTGTCCATAATATAACTGTGCTAGTGAATATTAACTATTAACATACCTTTACAGCTAGAGATTTTCTCTAGGGCAGCAACTTGCTTTTGATCACCCCAGAAAAATAGAAAAAAATCAGATTGTCTAGGGTGGGTAGTGAAGTTTTAAAAGTGTGGACCGCAAGCACCCGTACCCCTGCGGGGGTGTGGCAGTGAGGTTCATCCATCCATCCATCAGCCGTAAGACGTCCACTACTGGATATAGGCCTCCCCTAGGGATTTCCAATAAGGCCGGTTGGAAGCGGCCTGCATCCAGCGCGTGCAGTGAGGTTACGTAGTTTTATTTGCACAAAATGTGCCTACTTACCATTCTTATACTCATACTCATATCTAATTGGTAAAAAACAATTTACAACTCAAAAGAATTACATAAAGCATAAACGATTAAAAACAATCAATAGAACTAATTTCATCCGTCACATTAAATAATTCAATAATTTTATCATCACTTAAATCGTAAAAGGAGTGCTCAATAAGCCACCGCTGGAGGCGGAATTTGTAGTTGTTCGGCGTTGGGGTTGAAATTATTGAGCCTGGCAATTTATGACATGTGTGAGTTTTGCAGACTACTATATCTACCTACTCTCATCTACTTGCTTAACTACATTTATGCCATTACGCCTTGCTCATATTGCAGACTTGGTCTACAACACTTATTTGGTGTCATCCACTCAGATATCGTAAGATGGGACGTCGACAGAGCAGCAAAAATTACTTATTTATATGGGCTTATTGTACATATTGTTACATAAATATGGATTAGTCTTAGTCTGCTGCTTGTTGTGAATGATTATTGAAGTGAAACTTCTAATGCTACTTCCGACAAGGTGGCGTTAAACGTTTAACGGTACCATGGAGGGGGTATGAAAGCACTGTTGCGTCGTAGTTTCACTCCACGCGGAGGGACTCCACGTGCAATTTTTTTTTTGATAAATTTAAGTATCTCGCGTGCCGGGTAATAATTTCTCTCTATATTTTCTATTTACAATGTGATATCACAATTGTAAACCTACCTTTAACTACTTAACAACCCTATTTAGCCAGCTTTTAGAAAGTAAGTACTTACATTTTTTGTGCTTGCCTCCCGGGCTATTACCACAAAACAGGAAATCTTGAATATTGTTCACAGTATGTAAGAGTATATTCCCTGCCATGGTGTTGTATGCCTCGGTGGTCCAATGATCCTGACTTCTAGGCCAAAGAGGCGTGGGTCCGATGCCCATGCACCTATGGCAAACATTTATGTGCTGAACATAGTTATTAGCACTGTGTCTAGATGTTCTATATGTATAAGTTTGTTTATAAAAATATGCATAGTACATCACTCTTTGGCAGGCATATCACAAGCTTTGCTTAGTTTGGGTTCAGAGACCGTGTGACCGTGTGTAAGAATTCCCTCCACTATCTAATATAAAAAAACCTAATCTCACAATCCGCTGAAGAGTCAGGAGCTATCCCGTTTTCACTATCTTAGATTTTTGATGGTCGCTCCTGCTCTTTCTTTGTCACGAGGCATGAGTCCGAGTAGGAAGCAGGATCAAGTATAACAAATCAGTATCCGCTGGCGAACAATACAAGTCTTTGTTACGAGATTTTGAATTCCTCAGCTTTATTTTTGAAACGTTTTTTAATCGTACACTCTGCTATTCCTTTCGCACTAGCATAGATTGTCAATGCTCGCTCCTGCTCTTACTTAGTTTCCTGACCATTTACGCATACGTCTTCCTCATCCTCAGGTCGTTTGCTCATTGCTGAGCGTCGTGATGTCCCGCCTCTGTATTACGTCATGGCATATGTGTTTCCATCTCTGACGGTCTTCCGCTTGGTGTATCGCGTCAGATATGGTTATGCCCAATTCTTTACCCACTTTTGCACCTTACCCACGCATACGTCTTAGTCAATAATTATTTTTTGCAAAAAATAGCATGACCTTACTTCACCCGCGTACAAAATTCGCGAATATTTCGACGGATCGATGTAGCATTTTTCACATTATTGTTGATTTATCAAAAATGGCTCAGCCGATTGCGATGAAATTTAAATGGGATCAATTTTGAAGTATACTACTCTTTCTAACAAAAGAAGAATTATTGAAATCGGACTACTACAAAAAAAGTTATGCGTGGTTATAAAAAATAAAAAAATATGCGTCGAATTGTATACCTCCTCCGGTGGTTCGTCGGTCAAAAAAGAGAGCACTGGATCGAAATTCTATGTAAGAGTCGAGGATGCGCATTGCGTGAAACTGAACCACTGTGTTGGTGGTTTCTATTTGTAATCTCAACAACCTACACCGGTTTTGCTCTCCCGGAACCGAATTAATATTATTAACGTAAAACCAAATTTACCGGAATCCCTCACAAAGTTTCTAAAGAAGGGATTGTCCTTTTTTATCCTTTGACAAAAAGAGATCTGTTTTATAAAGCAAGGTATATTTAGCCTCAAGCTTATGCTTAAGGCAAAGGCATTATCTTCCTTTTCTCGAAACGGTTCGTCGTTTTTCTTGAACACTCATATCTTGGGTTAGGAGTACACTAGATAAACGGAATTCTCTGGATATCATGTCGATGACACATTTTTTAAACGCACAAAGTTTCAATTGCATAGCTTTTATTCAAAGACCTGGATATCCAGGTCTTTGCTTTTATTCCTCAGATTTTATCGATTTCGTCACTGACTGATCATCAAAACTTATAACATACTTTAAAAGTCCTAGAAAGCTGAAATTTCGTATATTTGGTACAAAAACAACAATAAAAATCTGAAATTTGGGATTTTTACTTCTTTAACCCAATTAATTAAGAGATGAAATTTTGAATGGGACAGAAGTGGAAGTTTATATGCGACTTCCTTAAATTTTGATGCAGGAGGTTTGGGAATTTCTTAAAGTACTCCTAGTTATATTTTTTTTTACTACAAAAAGAAGTGAAACCTCTCAAAAATATTTTCATGTAAAAAGATGAAGACGAGAGTACTATTCTAACTCTACAAGGCTTCACAAGCTCTACACCTTATTCAATAATGCCCCATTTCGAAATTGATATTAAAATATGAATTCATAATGTACTCTTGAATGTTTTAACCCCGTTATATTTAACTATTGCCCTTATGAACCATCCTCGTTTTCACGGCACGTTTACCACAGTCTCAACAAACTCCATAATTTATTTTATAAACTTAATTATCTACCCACTTTCACATTATAGCGTTAAATAGCCGCTTAATAAAAATATTTTTGCATAAATGAAGATAAAATTTACTTAATTTGCAACACGTAACTTAAACTGGCCACTCTCCTGAAGCCACAGTATTTTTACAGATACCTGTGCCTGAAGCCGTTTTGTTACCTGCTGTAAAAATTAAAAAATAATAATATATAAATATAGTTTAAAAAAAAAACTAAAAAACACGCTTAGGATTCATTTCTTTTTTTTTATAAATGCATTGTCATCGGTCTTTGATAGGTGTGCGTGTGCACGGGCGTAGGGAGCGCGCGGAAGGCATGAGGTTGGCGGGCTAGTGTGCCCCGTCTCGTCTCTCTGGCTCCCGCGTATGCCTATATTTCGGCTTCTGCGCAGCGTTCTGCACATAACTTCACATCCACCGATTTGTGTGGCGCTTAGTATAACAGCTAATTTCGTCCCTTTTTGAGGGAAATACAATTTTATTAAGTGCCGACGACAAAAAAAAGCCAAACCTGTGTACCAAGTTTCGTCAAGATTCGTTGAAAAATGCAATCTGTAGAGAAACTAACATCTAGACCATATATGGACAACGACCGGCCCGCGGGCCGGATCCGGCCCGCTGTAAGATATGATCCGGCCCGCGAGACATTTTCAAAAAAGTCATTTCAAGACAATTCAAGGCGTTTTTGGATGAAATAACAGCTGAATATAATGACGTAACATATTATTGTGAAGTCAGATGGCTGAGCAAAGGAAAAATGTAGAAACGGTTTTACAAGCTTAGAAATGAGATAGCAGACTTTATGAAAATAAAAGATAAACCGCTATCTGAATTAAGTAACCCAAAATGGATATGTGACTTAGCATTTCTGGTCGATCTTACAGGCTATTTGAATGATTTAAATTTGAAACTTCAAAAACAAGGACAGTTAGTAAATGATTTGTACAGTCATTTGAAAGTGTTTCAGATCAAAATACTCCCACAAACTTGTGGGAGTCACAGATGCTGTCTGGTGACAGTTACCATTTCAACACGCTCTCTGCGTATGAAAATATTGCTTAACATCAATATGCTGAAGAACTCAAGCTACTATCGGAACAACTTTCGAACAGATTTAGCGACTTCAAAAACATGGAAGACTGTTTCAGTTTATTTGCTACTCCTACAAAATGTAATGTACAAAATGCTCCAATACACTTACTAATGGAGTTGATCGAGATTCAAGAAAACTCACTTCTAAAATCCAAATTTGAAGACGTACTTAGAGTTGTGCGATTTCTACAAAAAATACCTAGAAGAAGACTATTTTCCGCAGCTTAGAAAATTCGCAAGAACATTATTTTGTGCGTTCGGCAGTACTTATAAATGCGAACAGTTCTTTTCATTGATAAAAGTTAATAAATCAACACATCGTACAAGACTGACTGACGATAATTAGGAAAATTCTTTACGTCTTTGTATCAGTGGAATTAATCGAAATATCGATGGATTAGTCTCCCAAATTCAAGCTCAAGTGTCTCATTGATTTCGGCGTACTTTCGTAGTTTGTAACAATTGCAAATTAAAGAATTTAATAATGTACCATTTTTTTTAAATTTTTTTTTTTAGTATAATAAATTGTATTATAATAACATTGCCTTAATATTTCATATCTAATATCTATCGCAAAATATATTATCACTCAACTGTTATTATCACTACTTTAAAATGCACTAAGTTATTTTATATGCGGCCCGCGAACGTATTTGCACGCTAAGGTTTGGCCCGCAACATGTCAAAGGTTGCCCATACCTGATCTAGACAGACAAAAACAAAATAATTGTGTGGAAGCATAGACCTTCACTTCGCTTCGGTCAACTATCCTGGAAGTTAAACGATTCTTTAGAAAGCCGCAGGATACATTAGTCCCAAATTTATTGGTAAACAATTAAGCATGTATAGTATAGGTAGAAGTATTATAAGGGCAAAATAGGTAGAAGTATTATAAGGTCTAGAACAAGGAGTTTTTCCAGATAATTTAAAAATATCAGTAATAAAGCCGCTTCACAAAAAAGGGCCAAAAGATAATCTAGGAAACTATAGGCCTGTGGCCATGTTGTCTGTACTATCAAAAGTGATTGAAAAGGTTATATATGATAAACTTTACAATTACTTTGAAGAAAACAAAATCTTTACAGAAAATCAATACGGCTTTCGAAGAAAACAGTCAATAAACTTAGCAATTTACAATTTTCTCAGTAATGTCACATCAAGTATGGACAAGAAAGAAAAAGTGGTTGCCCTATATTTAGATATGACAAAAGCTTTTGACCACGTGGATCATACAACACTACTAAAAAAGATGTATCTTTACGGAGTAAGGGGTAATGCCTTAGAATTAATAAAGTCGAATTTAAATAATAGAACACAAATCACACGTATTGACAGGTTCTGCTCTAAAACTAAAATGATTCAGCAATATGATTCCAGCAAAAGAACCGTCAAATACGGAGTGCCGCAAGGCAGTGTAACAGGACCATTACAATTTATAGGTTATATAAATGACTTACCCACTGTGACTACGAATCCCATAACTCTCTTTGCAGACGATTGTACGATCCTTTTCATAGGTGATAAGAATATAAATGACATTAACGTAACATTGACATCTTTGATTGAATGGCTGAATAACAATAATTTAAAAATTAACATGGGAAAAACGTATGTAATGAATTTTAAACAACGACACAAAAAATCTGACAATTTAGACATAAATTATCTTGACAGCAATATTACAGAAATTGAATCCACAAAGTTTTTGGGCTTAACAATTGATAATAAATTGAAATGGAAAGCACATATTGATAATGTCTCTAATAGGCTGTATAAGACATCATATGCGCTATCAAAATTACGGAGAGTTGTCGATGCGCAGGCGTTACTGACATCATATCATGCGCACGCCGCATCAATCCTACGATATGGCATCATATTTTGGGGTAATTCAACTAATAAAGAAAAAGCTTTCAAAGCCCAGAAAAAATGTGTTCGAGCTATACTAGGACTAAAACAAATAGAATCATGTAAAGAACATTTCCGAAACTTAAACATTTTTACCATGCCTTCCATGTACATATATGAAGTAGCGGTATTTGGTAAAACTCACCTTCACTTATTCAAACTGAAACAGTTCAAAGCCTCTCGCCTACAGCAAATGGATACAAATACTGGAAAGCTATGTCTGCCGCAATGTAAAACGCATCTATATAGTAAAAGCGTATTTGGAATGCTTCCAACAATTTATAATAAAATACCAACAGAAATTAGAGTTGAGAATGACATGAACATATTATTGGAAAAAGCATACTACTCAATTGATGAATTTTTAAATGACAAAGATCTTAAATCATAAATATTTAGGTATATCCTAATAAAGAGTTGACATCTAATTATAATTCTAAACTAATTGTATTCATTTGACATTTTATTTTTGACTTATTATTTTAGTTTCATTCTATTTATAAATTAGCTATAGATTTTAATCTAAAATTGAAATCTGTAAGAAGGAAAATGTATGATAATGAAATATATTTTAAAAATTAAGGTGGATTATACACTAACTTGCATGCTAACTAATAGCTGATGTAGAGGACTTTGTTAATAATATTTAAGACCACAATGTAAATTGTTCGACCTACTTCGCAAGAAATAAATGAATTATGAAAAGTTCTTCCGATTTCTGACACTCTTTGTACTCCCGATTTTTGACAGTCGTGTCCAATATTTTTCGATAAATCTAACCTACGGGCTCTATCTTCTACTGCTGTAAGAAGAAATTTTCAAAAAACGATTACACTCTCATTATTCTTATACTTATCGCGCAATAAATAAGAATAATGTGCTCATATTGCAAAAGCTTAAAAAAAACATACATACACCTACATTTATAGGTGACAGGGAGTGAAAAGTTAGTTGCAAAAAAACTTCATTGCCTTGAGGATCGCCGCGCGCCGCAGGGTTATTTCGGAGAGTGTGCATCTGAGCTACACGACCTTATCCTACCATCCCCTTATTACCACAGGACAAGTAGAAAGACGCCACATTACCACCCCTACACTGTCCATTTTCCTTCGATACGCACGAAGCGATTTGACTCAACTTTTCTGATTCGTACCGCCAGGGAATGGAACAGTCTTCCTGCTTTCCAGCTTCCTAAGAGATTTAATCTCAAGCTTTTCAAGATCAGAGTGAATAGGTTTTTTTTTTATATTTCAAATAGGTTTGCGTTTGACTGCACACTGCCTGATGTTAAGCAGATATGCGAGGATGTAGCACGCTTACCTAGAAAATACCTAATTACTCGAGATTTGAAGACACCTACATTGTCGGAAAGACAGACTCAGGCAAAGCGTTCCACATTCTGGCAGTTCGTATGAGGAATGTGGACTCAAAACGCTTGGTTTTAACGCGTGGGATGTCGCATTGGTTGCGCCTGTCTAGCCGTACGATAGAAGAAAGGGGCAGGTGGGACCAGATTGTGCAACTCCTGGGCGCACTCACCGAAGTGTATCCGATAGAAGGCTGATAGACACGCCACCCTATGTCGATGTTCGAGACTTTGCAGCTTCGACTCAGTCAAGGTTTCGTTGCCTATCAGTCTCCTGGCTCTCCTTTCAATGGACTCCAAAGTCAACTGGTATTTGGCAGAGCCATCCCAAAGGTGAGAGCAGTATTTCATGTAAGACCTGACTTGCGCTTTATAAAGACTAAGCAGTTGCTCAGGTGTGAAATACCGTCTCACCTTAGAGAGAACACCAAGTTTTTTTGAGGCTAATTGAGCTTTTGACTGTATCTTATCTTTAGGTATCTTCTTGGTCTGCGTGCTTCATCTTCGACCAGAACGTCGCGCGTCGCTTAGCATCAGGCGAGTTGGTTGTCGAGCATGAACTTATTCGCGATAAAAAAAAAAAAATTATTGTTCCAGATGTAAACGTCGGCCGTACCTTTGGTCACAATGCCCTGAAGAGGCTGTCCTTCATCTTCTTGCCGGTGATGTTCACTCTGGGAGTGATCTCGACCCTCCTTATGGCCCTCGCTGTCATCTCAGTGAAGAACCTCGCCATCGGAGTTGTGCTCCTTATTGTTGCCGTTAGTCAGGTCAGTACCTACTGCTTAAATAGATAAATAAATATAAGAGGACATCTTACACACGGTCTCTGACCCAAAACTAAGCAAAGCTTGTCATTATGGCTGCCAGAGACATATACTGCATAAATCTACTTACATATTTTTAAATACATATTTATAGAGCGTTATTCCTAATCAATTAGTATGCTTTTAGGGGCTTATTCTGTACATCAAAACTAAGAACTTTTGTTCTCCAACTTTTATCAAAACTCAAAAAAAATGTTGTTCCATAGAAAACTACCGTTCACCCGCGACAAAATGTATGGAACAGCTGATTTTTTTTCGAGTTTTGATAAAAATCGCAGAACAGAAGTGTTTAGTTTTGATGTACAGAATAATAAGCCCCTAAAAGGATGCTAATTGATTAGGAATATCCCTGTATATATAAAAAAAACGGACAAGTGCGAGTCAGGCTCGCACATCGAGGGTTCCGTACAAACACAATGTTAAAATAATTAAAAACCTGTTGTAGCATGTGGTAATGAAGTTCTTTTATAATATGATACCCTACATGATACGATTTACTCACTTTGAATTTTGAACCCATATTTTGTGATTTTGAGGCCCTATTTTTATGTGATTGAAATAAAATGTACAGTTTTCAGATTTATTCCTATATGTGTGCTCTGAGACAATGCTTCTTGCCAAATTTCATAGTTCTATAACAAGGGGAAGTACCCTGTAGGTTTTGATTTTTGTGAGTGTCGAAATATTCGGTTATTTACGACATAAACGGCTCTAACTTTTTTGATCGATAACTGTGAAGTTTTTCTTTACCACAACTGCAAGAAACTATAGATATACGTATACAGTTTAAATTTCAACTCGATATCTTTACGCGGCCCCGAGATAAAGGGTCTTGACATACACACAGACGGACAGACAGACAGACGGACAACAAAGTGATCCTATAAGGGTTCCGTTTTTTTCCGTTTGAGGTACGAAACCCTAAAAATGAATCGTGATCTTCCAAAGATATGGGAAGGTTTGAACAGTGAGAAAACATAAAAATGTAGTGAGTAAAGTAATAAAAACTTGAATTTAAAAGTTGTCATTGACAGCTGACAGATAGTTAGATGAAGTTCACCGGGTCAACTAGTAAATAAAATAAATATTAATCGACAGCTTACACACGGTCTCTGACCCAAAACTAAGCAAAGCTTGTGATATTCATCACAACAATATTTGCCCTGGGTGGGAATCGAACCTTTGTTTGTTTCCTTACCATCCTTATCCTAGCCATGGTAGCCTAGTTTCTTTTTTATTTTATACTAGCTTCTACCCGCGGCGCCGCCCGCGCCGAATTAGACATTTATGCTATTTATCTCACAGGAACCTTTTATTTAAGTAGCCCATGTCACTTTCCGGCCCTCGAACTATATCTATGCCAAATATCAAGTCAATTCGTTGCTCCGTTGCTGCGTGAAAGAAGAACAAACTAACAAACTTTTCGGATTTATAATATTAAATATAGGTACATAATATATTATCAGTATGATGATATCCAAGGACTGCTCATCAATTGATTTGACAGATATTCGATCGACAGTTGTTTATTTTGACATTCTTGCAGCGCACGCTAGAGTAGCTCGCAGATGGCAGAATTTTCCTACTTACTCAACATTTATCGTTATATTTTGGACAATTCACAAAAAATCTTTATAAATTGTAGCCTATGTGTTATTCTGATGTATAAGCTATATTATTGCAAAGTTTCATCTCAATCCGTTCAGTAGTTTTTGCGTGAAAGAGTAACAAACATCCATACATCCATCCATCCATCCATCCATCCATCCATCCATCCATCCATCCATCCATCCATCCATCCATCCATCCTCACAAACTTTCACGTTTATAATATTAGTAGGATAGGTTGGCGTTTGACTACCTACTGCCTGATGTTAAGCAAATATGCGGTCTAGGGTGTAACTCGTTTACCTAGAAGATACCTATTTACTCGGGATTTGAAGACTTTAGCGGGAACACAGATACAGGCAAAGCGTTCTATATTCTGGCAGTTTAAAGTGGTAGTAACATCCGCCCCACAATCGTGAAGTCGTGGGTTCAATCCCAATGAGTTTTTTTGGTACGGAATATCACACCGCTGGCTTTTCAGTGAAAGAAATCATCGCGAGGCTGACGAATGCATCTGTACGTAGGCATCTGCAATACGTCTGTTGAAGAAATTCGATGAAGTAATGTAAATACAACTCGCTCTGGGCTAGCAAGGTAGATATGGCCCAGTGACCGGGTTTTCTGGATAGACCTACATCCTGCAGTAGACTATTAAAAGGCGGGTAGGTAGGTTTTCTTATCCTTACTAGTATCATTAATCTATGATTAAAGATTTGTTACTCTTTTACGTAGCAACAAAGCAGCGGATACACTTGATTTGTTTGTATGGATACAGTTTAAAAGTTGGGAAGTGACATAGTTTTTTTTTTATCCCGGGAAAATAAAACATTCCCATGGGATGGCACAGAAATCAAAATATTACACGAACGAAGCTTCGGGCAACGCCAACGGCTAGTCGTAAGATAAAACAGTAATTTTCTTTGAGTTGAAAGTGCTCCCATTTTCGCTTTAAAGTCGTAGTATCAAGAAGGAAACTTAGATGGATATTGGATATACTGTTTTATGTTTTGGATGTCCTCTCCTTTTTTAGGGCTCCGTACCCAAAGGGTAAAAACGGGATCCTATTACTAAGATTCCGCTGTCCGTCCGTCTGTCCGTTTGTCTGTCACCAGGCTGTATATCATGAACGATGATTTGTAGACAATTGAAATACTCACAGATGGTGTATTTCTGTTGCCGCTATAACAAAAACCGGACAAGTGCGAGTTAGGCTCGCACATCGAGGGTTCCGTACAAACACATTGTTAAAATAATTAAAAACCTGTTTTAGCATGTGCTAAAGAAGTTTTTTTATATGATACCTTACATGATACGATTTACTCACTTTGAATTTTGAACCCATATTTTGTGAAGTTTTATTGTATTTTTTGTGATCTAAATTAAAATGTACTGTTTTTAGATTTATTCCTATGTGTACTCTGAGACAATGCTTCTCGCCAATTTTCATAGTTCAATGTCAACGGGAAGTACCCTGTAGGTTTTGATTTTTGTAAGTGTCGAAATATGCGTTTTTTACGACATAAACGGCTCTAACTTTTTTATACGATAACTGAGAAGTTTTTTTTTTTACACAACTGCAAGAGACTATAAATATACGTATACAATTTAAGTTTCAGCTCGATATCTTTACGCATTCCTGAGATAAAGAGTCTTGACATACACACAGACGGACAGACAGACAACAAAGTGATCCTATAAGGGTTCCGTTTTTTCCCTTTAGGTACGGAACCCTAAAAAATACTAAAAACTAAATAAAATGAATATTTTAGGGGGGCTTCCATTCAACAAACCTAATTTTTTTGCCGTTTTCGCTCGATATTAATTATGGTAACAGATAGATGCTTGAAATATCCACAGAATATTTAACTGTATGTTCAATTTAATAATTTATATTTAAATTAAAATAAAATACATTAAGGGGGACTACCACACAGTCCGGAACCCTTTGTGCGCGAGTTCGACTCGCACTTAGCCGATTTTTTTCTTTCCTTCCTTGTCTTGAGTGAGCACAGTCTCAGTTTTGACTTGATTTTTTTCTCTTGTTTGTCTTGTTTATTTTCCTCTAGAGATTTTAAACAATCTTGCCAAACTCAGAGCAAATAAAAAAAACCAGAGGGAACGTCGTTGAACAGTCAAGTGAAGCCGGTTTTTTATACATGTGTGAGTGTGTCGCTGTTGCGCCGCCATTGTTTGACTGACAAGCCAAGGCGTAGTTTCATAGTTACCTGGATGTGTGTGTAATTGTCGTACACGGCGAGGCGTAGTTTTGGTTGGCTTCACTTGTTTGTTCACAACATTCTCTCTTGATTTTTTTATTTGCTCTGAGCTTGCCAAATAATTATTATCAAAATTAAAAGATAAACCGTGTCAAAGCAAATTTCTCACTTTTTGAGGGAATTACCCCGTAATCAAAAATCGACAACGAAAAAACATTCCGAAAATATGTATTAATGAACCCGTGTACTAAGTACCAAGTGTAGGAGTTGAAAAATGCCTGTACGGGGAGAATAAATGTCCAAACAGACGAAAGCAAAATTATCGAGTCAAAACTGAGAATCTCTCTTCTTTCGCTCGGGTCAAAACAGATTTGCAAGTATGAACGAAATCGGTCAAGAGAGAGTTGAGATAATGAATATTCAGTCAAAAAGATGCGAGGTCTACTTTTCGGAGAACTAGTGGTTTTTATGTCTCACGACAAATCCTACTCATTATGATTCATAATTTTTTGTCTTCTCCGTTTTACCCTGTACTTACTGTATCAGCCTTTTAATAGTCCACTGCAGGACGTAGGCCTACACACGAAGGGTGATTGGGCCATATCCACCATGCTGGCCCAGTGTGGGTTGGTGGATTCACATACGCCATCGAATTTCTTCTACGGACGTACGCAGGTTGCCTCACGAAGTTTTCCTTTACCAAAAAGCCAGTGTTGTTAAATTCCGTACATAAATTCCGAAGAACTTATTGATACGGGACCGGGATTTGAACCCACGACCTCATTGTAAGGCGGGTGTACCACTAGACCACCACGGCTTTACCCTGTTTTGGCCTTCACCGTTTCACCCTGCGCTAGACAAAATTATCATAATTAATTTATTACCCATTTCGTAGAGCAATATCTGAATTTGAGTAGCCGTTCGTAATGTAATTTAGACAAAGTAATGAGTATTTAATAATAAAGTAATAATTTCGTAATTCCGAGAAAATAAGCTGGGAAATTTGTTAAAATTCAAAATTGTTTTAAGCTAGACGACAAAAGCGTAGTATAGAAACTGAACGCCGAAATTTAATTATTGGGGAGCCTTTGTCGTCTAATTACAAATTAAAGTTTTAGTACCTAATTTGATAATACCTAGGCACACTTGAAGGTCTGAAGAGCCCACTGCTAGTCAGCAGCATTATCACTCTGAATGCCAATGCTTATACGTTGAGCTTGTCATTATTTATAATATTTATTTCTTCTCAATTATATAAATACTAGCTGCGCCCTACCCTAAAATTATAATATACAAGGGTACTGGTAATCAATTAGTATCATTTAAAGGCCACATTCACCTACATCGAAACAAACATCTTTGCGCTATGATTTCTTAAAAATCGTATTTATTTTCTTCCATACATAATATAAAAATATAATTTGACCGGTCTAAACATGGTCTATGTAAATTGCCCTAAAGTGCATAGTTTCCGAGATATCAGCTAAAAACGTTTTTTTTCAAGATGGCGCTTGAAGCTCCATCTGGACCTGTCAGTATTTTGTGGTTTTAAGCTCAGTAAGTGATCATAAACCTTATTAAAAAAAGTTTGGATCGAAAATTTAGTGCAAAGTTGACAAAAAAAACGTCTATTATTCCTGAGGTACTCGTAGATACTGTGTAAATAAATTTTGCAAACAGTGTCTGTGAATATTAGGTGTGTTAAAAACAATTATTATTATTTATTTTTAGATTTTTTTTTTTGAAATTTGGGCAAAATTGTAGAACAAATAATTTGTTTGTTTTGATGTACAGAATATGCCCTTAAAAGGATACTTATCGATTATTACCAATAACCCTGTATAAATAATTATATTATGTAAGTACCTATCTACTTTATTCTGATAATGTTTAGCTTATAATCTCATTTTTGTCAACAGGCCGTCTCAAGGCTGTTCTTGACTGCTGCGGCTCCGTCACCGTTAGTGCACCTATCGCCCCGCGCTGAGTTCCTCCCTGCTCCGGCCGTGCCCGCCCCGTGGCCTGCGCCCGGCCCTGTCCTCTCGCCCTGGGGCAGATCTGACGATGACGCCACAATTTCTGACTAGATTCTAAATGGAATAAAAATATATTACTTTCATAGCCTCGAAAGTATTCCTTAAAGCATTTATGGAAATGCCGAGATAGCGGTATGTCATTGAAATAAATAGCTGTTTTACTCTACTTGATACACGAGTAGGTAGTACTCGTATATTGGTTAGGGACTTTATTGCTATTTACACTAAAATGATATTTTATCTGGACTGTGTTCCGTTGCTGAGTTTATATCTCTTTTATATCCCTTTGATCGCCCAGTGACCTGTTTAATTTCTATTCAAATCAAAAGTTAGATTATTTGTTGTAGGTACAGAACTATCCAATTGGATTGTAATGGCATAAAGATTTTATTTGTTTATTTTTTCAAATGTTATTTTTTGTCTGGAGCTCTCCTAATTCTTTCATGTCTAATTTTTTTTGTTAGTCTTCAGTTATGATGTTTCTGTCGATTTTGTTTAATAGGTCCGTTTCATGGATAAAAAAGCGTGGCTACCTCATCATTTCTAACTGAAAGTAAAATCAGTTGGTAAATGCATTTATTTATTTAAATAGGTAAGTCGACCAACCAAAATTGCTCTAACAAAAAGAAAAAATGCTTTTTGTTTGAGCAAGCAATGCAACTTTGTCTTTCGCGGTTGTAATTTTGCGAAAGACAGACGACAAATATTGGTAATAATATGATTTATTTTGTATTTATTTTAATAATTAAATTACTTTAATTCAACATTATTTTTTCATTTTTATCCCCATATTGAATGAAATAGTGTTAGGTATATTTTAAGCGTGTTCTTGTAGATATACAGTTTTGAAAAAATTCGCTAAGCAATAATTGTTAGTTTTGATGTAAGGTACAGAATAAGCCCACTAAAAGGACGCTATATGATTAGGAATAACCCAGTAAATCTATTTATATCTGAATATGTATTATTGTAGTTCCTAAAAGGTGGATAATTTCGCTACGACACATGTACCTATCATTAGAAACTATCCATGTTACGATTACTTAGCTCTCATTTTCTAAAAGACTAAAAAATAGCACTTTCTTCTAGACAATACGTAAAACTTTTTTTTGAGTCCCACGCTCATGAGAACCTAATCATTACAATTACTGATAACTATGTTTTGCGCCATTTCTTGCAGTACTTATATGAGTATTGTATTGTTTGTGTAAGTGATACTTAAGTAAAAGCTAGATTGTAGATTTTCTCACAATTTGCCCTTAGAAACGTAGTACCTACCTATTTTAACTCTCTAAATGTGAGTATACAAATTAGTACAGGCCGCGCCACGCAAGTTGGCGGATGTGAAGTTAGCTACAAGATGCGCAACATCCAATCTTAACTGAAGCTCACATAAAGCCGCACGTTGATTGGCTATTGCGCAGCTTGTATCTAACTTCACGTCCGCCAACTTGTGTGGCGCGGCCTATACTTGGTAGCGTAGCTCTCATAGCGTAGTTTGACCAAATGTTCGTTAGCGATCATCGAAGTTAAGCAACGTTCTGCACGGATAGTCTTTGGATGGGTGACCGCGGGTGGCATTTACAACTGAGCGCTACCGTGGCTCGGATGACACGTTACATTCTAGGCCTCGGTCGTTTACATTTAGCCATGTAGAGGCCCTCACTTAGCCGGCTAAAATACTCTAACACCAGGGCTAGCCACCCAGCCTATACGAACAAACTTAAACTTAGTACAAATTGTTGCTTTGCAAAGTACAGGGACTTTTATAGGTGTGAAATGTGTATAGTAATTTGGTGTTCATTACAAACAACTGTTACTCTGGAACTAACAGCAAAATCGCGAAAAAAATCAGTTATTCCCATTAAGTACCTAACCAAAAGGAGTCGACACTGCAAAGCGTACCCCTCTGCCAAAAGTACGCGACCGGCGGTCATGCTCTTTATATAAATGTCTGGTTGCGCTTGTGTTGCGTTAATTTTCAGCTAGTGTTAGTTAATTACATATGCGTGCGTGTAAACTTGCTTATATTTAGTTTGTGTGCGTTTCTTCACCCCCCACTGACTTGGCAGACTTCAGTGCCTAGGCGTGTCGACTCCTTTTGGTTAGATACTTCATGGTCATTCCTTACAAAATGTATGGTGTTGATTTTTTTTTCCAATATATTTATTCGAGATGTAAGGGTTGACCCCGTATTATATTATCGTCCTTAATGATGAAGAGTTTAGTAGTACTAGGACATTAAACATTGTATAATATTATACTTTCTGTTTAAACAATATGTTTACTATAGGCTTTGCGTAAAATATTAAGTTGCATAAGACAAATAACGTGAAATGAAATCGAAAGTAAAAATGTAAACCAGTTGCAGTGGAATATTTTGAGTGCGCGCCCGCCGTGGGTGCGCTCCGTTTTCTCTCGTTTGACAACTTAATAACTAACCGCCTAACCACAAAATATTTAAGCACGCTCTAATCACTGTTTAACCGTGCAATTCGTACTGTTAGACATTACCTAAGGTGTGCGTAAAACTTTTGTAGTAAGATGGTAAGTATCTTAGAGGCCGGACTAAACTTCTAAGCGGTTACGAAGTTAGCTACAAGCTACACAAAACCCACAAATTTTGTGAAGCTGATTTCACAGCCGCCAAGAAGTTTGATTCGGCCTTTACCTTGAAAATGGATGCCTCGTTGTTAAACCGACTTCAAAAAATAAAGTTGTCTGTATGTTTTTGTATGTATACATCTCAGACCAAATAATAAAATCAAGACAGAATGTTGAGAAACAAACAAGTGAGACCGGCAAAACTACGCCTCGCCGTGAACAGACAAACACGTTCAACGAAACTAGCTTGGCTCATCAGAAGAACTACTCGTATGGTGGCGTAACACCGACGCAGTCACCACATGTATATAATTATTTTTTGCAAAAAATAGCTTGACCGACTTCACCCGTGTACAGAATTCGCGAATATTTCGCACGGATTGATGTAGCATTTTTCACATTATTGTTGATTTATATTTATCAAAAATGGCTATGCCGTTTCAATAAAACTTAAATGGGACTAAATTCGAAGTATACTCTTTCTAATAAAAAAAGAATTACTGAAATCGGACTACCTACTATGAAAAAAGTAATGCATGGTTATACATAAAAAATGAATAAACGCATCGAATTTAGTACCTCCTCCGGTAGTTCGTCGGTCAAAAAACTGGCCTCACTTGTCTAATCACGATTGACGTCTTGATTTTTTTATTTAGTCTGAGGTAGGTATACCTACGTTACTTGATTATCTACTCCGTCAATTTATAAACCGTTTTTACGGCAGCGATCTAGATCTCGATCGATAGATCTTGAATCTTGATTTAAACTGGCTTTGTGATTGGCCAAACTAAATCACAGTTGCAGCCGCATCTTGCTCACAACTGCCTGAAGGACGCTTCATAGCACGTCAGCAACAACAACAACAATGTTGCTAGACCGCAAAACATCATTATAAATGTGTATTGCAAGTTTAATCTTCACTGCCATCATCACGTAGCCGTAAATGGTACGCTCTCACATATACATGGTGTTGGTTTACAAAGAGGTATCATCATCATGCACAAATTTCACTATGGGCTCACATGCGAAATTGCGAAAATAAAATCAGCTAAGTATAGGTAGAGTGCACCGACCAACACTGGGGCCACAAGGAAAAATAATAATTTACTTTTAAAAACCAGAGGGTGCCGGATGATTGGAATGTTCGGATTATAGAGAAAAAAACTTATAAATGAAAAAGTATACATATAGAATATAATGTATTTATGTACTTGGTGTTAAGTTTTGGGGTTAGACTGCTAGACGACGCGGCGACGACGGAACCCGGATCGGTCGACGAATAGGCGTAGAGACGAGCGAGGAAGGCGTGGACGGCGGGTGCCGGATTAGCGAGATACCACAGAAGGAAAAAACTAGACCGAAGTAGCACAAAACGAGAAAAAATGGAAAAAATTGGATGAGGGCTATACCCAGGAGGGGATTCCTATAAAAATATAATCACATTTTTTGTATAGGTACTTACTAACACTAGGTTTAATTCATGCAAGACGACATGCATTTTAAAATATTTTATTTATTGTGTTACCAGCCGGGCTTGTATGCGCGCCATGAATTATTTCGTTCGTAGTGTCAGAACGAGACAGCGTTATGGCAAAGTGTACATCTGTCACTTTTTCACACGTCAAAATGAGTTCATTTCGTCGCTTTTCGTGGTCGTATGCTTGACTAGCAGGTATACTAAAAGTTTACCTATTGACTCTCGCCAAAAATGGAACAGGTAATTTTTTTTGATATTTCGAAGTAGGTATATTCATTTCTGTAAGTCACACATTGCCAAACAACACCCTGTATACCTCTTACTTTGTAAACACTGCAGTTAATGTGGATAATGACGATAGATTTTATTGAAATTGCTGAAATACCATTTCGATCACTCACATCAGCTTTTCATAAACCGCATTAAAATCAGTGCATTTGGGACGTTCACTGCTGGACATAGGCCTCGCCATAGATCACTAATAAGACCAGTTGAATAAGGCTTATAATCTAATCCTGCAGGTCAATATAGTGAACCTTGCGGGAGGATGTTCTACGCTGTGCTTATTATAACGCTCAAAATCTTTACAGTTTTATCGATCATCGAGATTGGTGCAATGGTGTCATGGAGCACCAGCCCCCCTACCGCCTAAGCAATAGCAATCGTAATAGCAATCGTTTATGACTTCATTTTAGTCATTTGGCACCGCCTATGTGACGTTAGCCATCAATTCCTTTGCGCGGATTGCGAAAGCAATCGTTGAATTAACAACTTTGATGGCTAACGTCACATAGGCGGTGCCAAATGTACCCTTGTGTACCCTTCAACGGCCAAGTCACACACCATTAACTATAATAATAGAGAAATCGCAGTAAGGAACATTAGACTTGACACGACTTTTAGATTGACGAGACGAGACTTCGATTAGTCCCGTAGTATATAATAATAAAAACTTATTTGGAGTCGCATGAAAATTGATAGTGTTGTAGTAATTGAGCTACCTACATTGTACCTACATTGCTAACTACTACTAAGATTTGTTCCTATACTTAACGGTATATCTAACAGTATTCCGTCTCCATACAAACGATCGGATAGCGAATTAGGTTTACCTGTGCGCCTCGGAGTTCGGTATACACTCGGTGCACTCGCAGATATGCGTTACGTACTGTGTGGCCACGCGGGACTGTAGATATATTTATTTCAAGGACAGGGCCGAGTCACAGCCCTGGCGCATGTTACGTACTGCGTGGCCACGCGAGGCTGTAGATATATTTATTTCAAGGACAGGGCTGAGTCGCAGCCCTAGCGCGTGTTACGTACTGCGTGGCCACGCGAGGCTATAGCTATATTTATTTCAAGGACAGGGCTGAGTCACAGCCCTAGCGCGTGTTACGTACTGCGTGGCCACGCGGGGCTGTAGCTACGAATATTTATTTCAAGGACAGGGCCGAGTCGCAGCCCTAGCGCGTGTTACGTACTGCGTGGCCACGCGGGGCTGTAGCTACGAATATTTATTTCAAGGACAGGGCCGAGTCGCAGCCCTAGCGCGTGTTACGTACTGCGTGGCCACGCGGGGCTGTAGCTACAAATATTTATTTCAAGGACAGGGCCGAGTCGCAGCCCTAGCGCGTGTTATGTACTGCGTGGCCACGCGGGGCTGTAGATATATTTATTTCAAGAACAGGGCTGAGTCGCAGCCCTAGCGCGTGTTATGTACTGCGTGGCCACGCGAGGCTGTAGATATATTTATTTCAAGAACAGGGCTGAGTCGCAGCCCTAGCGCGTGTTATGTACTGCGTGGCCACGCGAGGCTGTAGATATATTTATTTCAAGAACAGGGCTGAGTCGCAGCCCTAGCGCGTGTTATGTACTGCGTGGCCACGCGAGGCTGTAGATATATTTATTTCAAGAACAGGGCTGAGTCGCAGCCCTAGCGCGTGTTATGTACTGCGTGGCCACGCGGGGCTGTAGATATATTTATTTCAAGGACAGAGCCGAGTCATGATACTGTTATAGATACGATTACTGTGTCGATGCTTTTCCCTACTGACTACATTGAAATCGTCTTCCTGTAGAAAGTGATTTTGTGAACAGCTATTAAAATGCTTCGTTGGGCATACAAAGTACTTTCTAGCAGTTCACAAGGATGGTCAACAACAAATCAAAATTCAATAGGTACTTGTGTGGTTATAAAAGTAGGTAAATACATACAGAGTATTCCAGACTCCTACCTACTAAATCAAAAAGAGGTGATTCATACAATCATTATTAACAACTTTTACTATACCAACCCTAAATTCGAGAAAAAAATCAGCTGTTTGTATATTTTGTTGATTTCGAGTTGCGATTTAGTATAGAACAGCTGATTTTTAGGGTTCCGTACCTCAAACGAAAAAAAAGGGAACGCTTATAGGATCACTTTATTGTCCGTCTGTCCGTCTGTGTGTATGTCAAGACTCTTTAACTCGGGAAGGCATAAAGATATCGAGTTGAAATTTAAACTGTATACGTATATCTATGGTCTCTTGCAGTTGTGTAAAAGAAAAACTTTCCAGTTATCGTATAAAATAGTTAGAGCCATTTATGTCGTAAAAATCCGCATATTTCGACACTCACAAAAATCAAGACCTACAGGGTACTTCCCATTGACATAGAACTATGAAATTTGGCGAGAAGCATTGTCTCAGAGTACACATATAAATCTGAAACCGTGCATTTTTATTTAAATCACAAAAAACGCTTATAGGATCGCTTATAGGATTAAAAAGCGCTGGTCGGATTGGACGCCACGCCAGCCTTAACGATGTCATACGCAGGGCTTTTGTCACCGCCAATATCGCAGCCGTACTCGAACCGAGTGGGTTGGCGCGTGGTGATGGCAAAAGGCCTGACGGCATGACGCTGGTCCCATGGAAGTGTGGACGGCCCTTAGTATGGGACGCAACTTGCGTCGATACTTTGGCACCGTCACATCTTCCTGAGACTCAGAGTAGGGCTGGAGCGGCGGCCAATTCAGCTGAGCAGCACAAGCGGCGCAAATATGCTAACCTCGGTAGTGGTTACATATTTGAGCCATTTGGAGTTGAGACTTTGGGTCCGTGGGGGCCGGGAGCTCATCTCGTTTTCAAAAGTCTTTCTGAGCGTCTGGTGGACGCGACGCGTGACCAAAATGCTGGTGTTTATTTGGCTCAACGTATAAGCATTGCCATTCAGCGTGGCAATGCTGCCAGCATGCTGGGCACGCTGCCAACTGGAAGTGGGCTTGAGCACTTGGATTATCTTTAGACCTTCAAGGGTCTGTGGATGATCCAATTGCTTTCTATGTAGTAGGAGTGTAGTATTGTCATTAAAAAAAAAAAAAAAAAAAAAAAAATAGAGCCTAAATTCACATATATAGACAGAATGTATAAATACAAATATGGGTTCAAAATTGAAAGTGAGTAAATCATATCATATAAGGTATCATATAAAAGAACTCTATTAGCACATGCTAAAACAGGTTTTTAAATATTTTAACAATGTGTAATTTTCGATGTATGACGAGAAAAGTAAAAAAAAAACTTTTTGTCGATGGTTATAGTAAGTATAGAGATTTAAACAACTTCCCAATTTTGTGAAATTTTCTGGATTTGTACGGAACCCTCGATGTGCGAGCCTGACTCGCACTTGTCCGGTTTTTTTTTCTCTAATTCCCGGTTGGCTCCTTAGTAAAAGTTGTTCTTAATAATGGTCTTAAGGCGATTGTAAAGTGTCAAGGCCACACAATAACAATAAGCTGTTATCTACCTCTAAATATTATCTGATTTGAGTGCTTTTTTTTTCACGTAATCCGCACTTCAGTAGCTAGGTTTTTTCGTCTTAGTTTTTAACTTTTTACAGTTTTTTTAAATGACCTAAAATTTGTAAGCCTCTAAAAGGCACATTTTTACGCAAAATTTTGGCTGCAAAAAGACGTAGGTACCTACGAGCAATATTTCTTATAAAAGCGATTGACACCAAAAACACAATATTTTGTTAATTTAAGGGATGAGAATTTTCTCCCGGAACATATATTTTATCAAAAATGTATCGCGATTTTCTCGATGTTCTACAGAAAACGCGAAAACTGGTCGATTCAGAATCCTCTAAATCACCCCTTTTCGATTTAGTACAGGGCAAACAAATAACCCTGTATAACATGATAGGTAGATCGGTTGGCATTTCATTTATTTCTCAACATAGATACAATTATGTATACATACTTAATAAAATACATAATAAGGTTACAGTAATATAAATAATAAGGTAATCAAAATAAAACGAGTAACCTACAGTTGCCATCTATGGAATATACCTGAGTAAAAATAGACGTTATTTAGTAAACTCTGCACTAGATTTCCGATCAATTTTTTTTACTAGGATCACTAATAAATCTTTTGATTAATCTAATATTTCGAGTTATCGCAGCCACGATAGAAAAACCGGTTTATTAAATGGGCCATAAATCGTAAGCCGTAAGTTTTACAAAGAAGTCTACCGGCAACAAAAGATGCGGAATTTTATTTTCTACAATAATGGTCTCTACGATTTTTGCCATAAAGATATAGTTTCCGAGATATGATCGGATATAGTTAAATTCTATTTTTGCTGAGTGAGTTATTTGTATTTTGTTGTTTTTCCTGTGTTTTATTTTCTTCTAACAAATATTCTGAATATTGGTTATTAGATAGCAACTACCCTTCGGTCGGTATATAAATTAAAAAATCGAATGCTCTTGGAAATTCCGCCTATAGATATTGCCTGTAACAAAATATCAAAATCATTAGAGCTGTTTTGGAGACCCGTTTTTTTCTGTAAACAAACAAAATGTAATGTAAAGATATAGTAATCCCACAATAAAAAACATTATCATGTAAAATGTTGCCAAGACAAGACTACAGCTCGCACTAGGTATCTCATGTAGAGCCAAGCTTCTGGCTCTGCATGCCCAAACTCTATAAGTCCTTAATTCAGAAACTCTACCTACACCTTAGTCAATATCTAATGTGGCTTGGCTATTTCGCTACCTTCACATGGACATATAGCCATTATTTATTTAAGTATACATTGCCTTAAAATAATGTTCATATAGTTACAATCATAATTAATAAAAATTTAATTTATATTATATTTTGACTTTTCGCTTCGCTTGGCTTGTCTTGGCGATAATTCTGACTTGTCAGATAGTACTGACCTTGGCGCCGCGGATGTTCTGTCCTGCTCTGATTGGGTATAAATAAAATATTCAAACTGGTTTCAAGATATTAAACAATTTCTTTCCTTTTTGTATAATGTTACTTTGCATCATATATTTAGGTTCTTACCATATTCATTTAGGTTAGAATAAAATATTATTGTTAAAAATATTCGTCGTTTCAGCCATTTGGACGTCCACTACTGTATGCTGAGTGTGAGTTTTTTCGTAAACATGATTACGTTAACATGATTACACGCTCTTCGGCGAGCGCGTAAGCATGTAATTTGTAAGAACTTGTTGTGTTTCAAAAACTCGCCGCTAGTGGCGCTGTACATTTCTTCATACAAATTATATGCTTACGCGCTCGCCGAAGAGCGCGTCATGTTTACGACAAAACTCACACTCAGCATACTGTACATAGGTTTTCCCTATTGGCCTCCAATGAGACCGGTAAGGAGCGGCTCGCATCCAGCGCGATCCTGCGGTCTTGACGAGTTCTTGTAGAGTAGTAGGTTGACGTCCTATGCTGCGCTTGCCGATACGTAGCCTCCATTCGAGAACTTTTCAAGCACATCGATTATTAGTCCTCTGTATTATGTACCTACCCTACTCACTGCCTTTTCTACTTACCAATCCGCTGGGCTATGTCGGTAATTTTAGTTTTTCTACGGATCCCCACATTCTTATTCGATCTAGCAGAGAGAATCCGAGCATTCACGATACAAATACACAAACAAATACCTACAAATATGTAGGTAATTATCCTACAAATATTATAAACGTGAAAGTTTGTGAGGATGGATGGATGGATGGATGTATGGATCTTTGTTACTCTTTCACGCAAAAGCTACTGAGCGGATTGAGATGAAACTTTGCAATAATATAGCTTATATATCAGAATAACACATAGGCTATAAATTATAATGATATATTGAGTATCTGGGCGAAGCCGCGGGTAAAAACTAGTATTGAATAAATAAATCGATATAAATGAAATTTAAATCCAAATCTAACCTATGCGGTCAAAAATCGGTTTTAGCTAAATATAACGCATAACATACCTACTTAATGAGGCGTTTTATAGATACTTATATATTAGAGTATTACAAGATTTACAAGGTAATACGAGGCTGATGTTGCCGTCTCTCGATAAACTCGTATAGATTAACGATAGATTTCCAAAGAAAACAGGGAAAGTTACTTATAACATAATCAAATTCCACGAACCTGATAAATTTTCACTGCTTACCATATTTAGTGGGAAATGATTTGCTTACGTAACCTCTATAACATTTATCATTTTAATGGCAACATTTTTCTTTTAGCTGGCCATATTTTATCTGATGGCTTTCGGATTTCTACAAAATGCTTTGATAAAAATTTTCTGATCCATACTAGACAGGAATACCTAGTACTTAGATAACTTGTTACCTACTTCATCAACCTTTTTCACAAGGATTTCATTTTCCCTTCTTATTTCATCTTTCAGTAAATAGGTACCTACTAATATCTACTGAAATTCATCATAACTTCAGAGCACACTTTTGGATATATACCTACACCATTAAGCCATGTATTCACTGAGTAACAATTGTTTATAAACTCTGTATTAGAAACAAAATCTACGTGTTTCTGATACAAAAAATAATGATTCAGACACAATTATTTGGTTTCTGTAAGCACTAGGTATTTATCGCTATGTTTTGGTAAACATCTACTTGATGTTTCAGAAACTGTGTATCCGAAATTGCTCAGTGAAGGTTTTATTCACAGCATTGATACATCTTGGCATATTATTACAAAAGATGCGGTTTTTGAAATCTTGCAGAAACGAAATATATACCAATAGAAAGCTTATATAATTATCTTTTCAGTTACATATTTTTTAGATTTTTCTTCATCGCCATTTAATTTTTAAATGGGTTCTAAAAAAAATATTAAAATGAACTATGTGCTCCGTCAAATAACTGCATTAAGCCTAAAGTGAAAAAAAAACTGACAGTGACATTATAAAACAGCAAAAGGAAATGACATTGTCAATATTGAACAACCAATAGAGAGCTGGTCGCCATGTTTTAAAAAATAAATAAATGTCAAACTCTAAAATACCAGCCCGCTATTGGTTGTTTGAAGATTCCTGTCTGATACGTAGACTACGTAATATCTAGTCTGTGTTTGAAATCACTGTTTACGTTAGTGCCCTTAGTGCTGTACCGTCAAACATCGATGTATCGATATTGTAACTTAAATGATCGAAAACGCAACTAATGACAGTGCAGTTAATGATTTCTTGATATTGTTTGGTTTTTTTTTATTTATGACGTAAAAGTAAAATCACGTACCTATATAAATAAAATGAAATAGGAACGTAGAACATCGATTAGCTTATAAGTTAACCGATATTCAAGCCCAGCGGATTGGCAAGTTGACCGATGACCTCATTAAGGCCACAACATCAAATTAGAGGCAAGCCGCTACAAACAGATCTTGTTCGAGACCTATATGGAAGGCCTACATCCAACAGTGGACGTTTTATAGCTTATGGATCGATGGGAAGTTTTTACTAATAATAATATGTGTCAAAAGTGTCTTACAAAATATAATCAATGAAGTGAGGAATCTATGAAACAAATATTGAAGGAAGTAGCTATGTTGTTCTTTAAGACAGTAGATAAATCTAATAACGTTTCACTAATGTAGTTTACTTTTCCACACTCGTGTACGAATTCAAATATACCTAGTAATTATTACTACAACACTGTCTCTTTCCGCATAATAATACAAAACTATCGATCGTAAGAATCGATAGTCTTTATATTTGAAATCGCCCATCTCTATTGCGTTTTGGACGGGGCTACCAGGCATCTCCTCTTAGTATTACCAGTTCAGTCTAAATATTTTCTACTTAGTGAAATAAAAAAGAGATATTATAATAAAACGGCTATACACAAAAATATGTTTTTGCGTGAAATAATATTCTTAAATATGGCACTAAACATTAATACAGCTCGCATCGCTGCCGGTTTTCAAGGACCGCCTCCCATATAAAAAGTTTACCAACTCCTTTAAAATATTATAAATAGTTTGGGGGTATTGGCCATTAATTTGATGTCAATTTTTTTGCATAAATAAATTATAAACAGTGTAATGTCCTAAATTTTATTTTTGGTGAATGTTAAGGTTTGTTTTCTTTAGTATTACACTATCATTGAAATTCAAAATAGCCCAAAATGACGCCAACATGGCCAAAGCCGGTATACCTGTCATATTTTGAAGAGAGTCAATGGACTTTGTTTGGATCTAGTTAATCGTCCAATAGTAGAGCAGATTTTTTTGGCTCCATACACAGAGATACCAGCGGGATAATGTGGTCGATCAAGAAAATCTGAATGAGATGCATCGATTTAATATGATACGAGTTAGAGACATGAAAAATATCTCTAGTCGGTGAATTATGATTTTTATGGAGATAACGACATTCCAATACGTATTTGACAGTTTTGACAGTAAAATTGTTAGATTTTCCGAGGATTTTCCAGGCATTTTTGCTGTTGAAAATTGCCTCAAACGACAATAGCATCTGAGGCTCCATTATTGTTGGTTGGTAAAAGTTGGTCAGAATGATAAGTACAACGATGTCCTAGAGTAATGTCCCAATAACATGTTTATAAATTTAAAAAAACCGGACAAGTGCAAGTCAGGCTCGCACATCGAGGGTTCCGTACGAATCCAGAAAATTTCACAAAATTGGGAAGTAAGTTGTTAAAATCTCTATAGGTACTATAACTATCGATATAAAAGTTTTTTTTTTCACTTTTCTCGTCTATCTATCTATCTATCAGCCGTAGGATGTCCACTGCTGGACATAGGCCTCCCCCATGGATTTCCAATAAGGCCGGTTGGAAGCGGCCTGCATCCAGCGCGTTCCTGCGATTTTTATTATGTCGTCAGTCCACCTAGTCGGTGGACGTCCTACGCTGCGCTTTCTGGTCCGTGGTCTCCATTCGAGAACTTTCCGGCCCCATCGACCATCCATTCTTCGAACAATGTGTCCTGCCCATTGCCACTTTAATTTGCTAATCCGCTGGGCTATGTCGGTAACTTTGGTTCCTCTGCGGATCTCCTCATTTCTGATTCGATCCCGCAGAGAGACACCGAGCATAGCCCTCTCCATAGCACGTTGGGCTATCTTGAGCTTATTCATGAGGCGCACATTAAAAGACCACGTTTCAGTTCCATATGTCATCAGTGGCAACACACAACTATCGAAAACTCTCGTCTTGAGGCACTGAGGTATATCGGATGAAAAGATGTCACGCAATTTTCCGAACGCTGCCCAGCCGAGTCGGATTCGGCGATCGACCTCTTTCTTAAAGTTGGACCTACCTAGCTGGACTACTTGTCCTAGGTAGACGTACGAGTCAACAACTTCAAGAACCGAGCTCTTAACAAATATTGGGGTGGGTACAACATAGGCATTACACATGGCCTTCGTTTTATCCATGTTCATTTTAAGACCCACCTGTCGAGAAACTCGATTGAGGCCTTCGAGCATCGTGCTGAGTCCTTCCATCGACTTCGCCATGACCACAATATCGTCAGCAAACCGAAGGTGAGTGATGTATTCGCCATTGATGTTGATGCCAAATCCTTTCCATTCCAGGAGCTTAAAGGCGTTCTCCAAAGTAGTAGTAAACAGTTTCGGAGATATCACATCTCCCTGTCTGACCCCTCTTTTTAAAGGAATCGCCTTGGAGCTCTCCTCCTGTACTCGGACTGACATAGTGGCGTTATTATACAAACACTTCAACACTTCGATGTACCGATAGTCTATACGGCATCGTTGGAGAGACTCGAGCACAGCCCATGTCTCGACCGAATCAAAGGCTTCCTCATAGTCCACAAACGCTAAGCAAAGTGGCAAGTTATACTCTTCGGTCTTCTGTATAACTTGCCGCAGCGTATGGATGTGATCTATAGTGCTAAAGCCTTTTCGGAACCCGGCTTGTTCGGAAGGCTGGAAGTCATCAAGCCTGCGCTCGAGACGATTCGTAATGACCCTTGAAAACAACTTATAAACATGGCTCAGAAGCGAGATGGGCCTGTAATTCTTCAATAAGGTGGTGTCACCTTTTTTAAAGAACAACACCACCACACTTCTGTTCCATGCTTCTGGCGTTATGCCCTCGAAGATAACGGTGTTGAAGAGCTTCTGAAGGACTTTAAGTACCGGTTTACCACCCGCTTTCAGAAGCTCTGAAGTTATTCCGTCATCACCCGGCGCCTTGTTGTTTTTAAGCTGATTCAGGGCCATTCTAATCTCGTACAGACTGATGTCCGGGATGTCTTCGGTGAAGTGTCGAGTCAGCTTGGCTCTCGGGTCTTTGGCCGTGCTGTCAACAGGCTTAGCTACCGAAGCGTATAACTGTCCGTAGAACCTTTCGATCTCCTCCAGTACCTCTGGCTTGGTCGACGTTACACTGCCGTCTTCTCTCTTCAGCTTTGTCAGCTGGCTTTGCCCAATAGACAAATTCCTTGCAAACACTTTGGAGCCTTTGTTTCGCTCAATTGTCTCTTTAATACTTTTGGTTTAAAAGAGACGTATATCGCGCCGCGATTGGACGAAAATCAACCTAAAGAGCAAGCGGGTTTCCGTAGTAACTTTTCTACAATCGATCACATTCACGTATTAAAACAAATTATACAGAAATTTAACGAATATAATAAAACTTATTACTTAGGATTTGTGGACTTCAATAAGGCTTTTGATTCTTTAGAACATAAATACATATGGAAAGCTCTAGACGACCAAGGTATTGAAGAAAAATATATAAAATTGATTAAAAGCATTTACTCGAAAAGTACGGCTCAAATAAAACTCGAAACAACCGGAGAAGAGTTTCCCATCGAACGAGGCGTACGTCAGGGAGATCCCATGGCACCCAAATTGTTTTCAGCTGTATTAGAGTCGATTTTCAGAAACTTGGACTGGAATCAGTATGGGTTTAACATAAATGGCGAAAAACTAAGCCACTTGAGATTTGCTGACGATCTGATTCTCTTCTCAGAATGCTCAGAAACCCTACAAAACATGCTTCAACAACTATCCAATGAAAGTGCAAAGGCAGGTCTGTCAATGAACACATCAAAAACAAAAATAATGACAAATTCATCACAGACAAAAAGCATCAAAATTGACAACAAAGAAATAGAATACGTAAATGAATATATTTATTTAGGTCAACTGGTATCTACAGAAAACTCAATGCAAAAGGAAATACAAAGAAGAGTAACTAATACTTGGAAAAGGTTTTGGTCTCTCAGCGAAGTTATGAAAAACAAAGAAATGCCTATCAAAAAAAAAAGAAAAATTTATAATACCTGTATCCTTCCATGCTTAACGTACGGATGTCAAACCTGGGCGCTTACTGAACAATTAGCTGAAAAACTAAATGTTTGCCAGAACAGTATAGAAAGAAGCGTAACAGAAGTCAAAATAAGAGACAGAGTTAAACTTGAGAAGATAAAAGCTATAACCAAATTTAAGAATGTAAAAACAGTGTACAAGCAACAAAAATGGAGATGGACAGGTCACATGAATAGAGACAAAAAAGAAAAATGGTCCAAACTTATAACAGAATGGTATCCTAGAGACAGCAAAAGAAGTCGAGGTAGACAAAATAAAAGATGGGAGGACGAAATCAAACAATTAGCTGGACCAACGTGGATTCAAAAAGCAAGAGACCGTAAGGAGTGGAAGTCTTTAGAGGAGGCCTTTGTCGAAGGACAAGCTGAAACAGAAAACACGCACGCCGACGATAACATAATTTAATATGTAATGTTTACAGTAATAAAGGCTTATTTTATTATTATTATTTTATATAGTATGAAAGGCCTGATGTGTGAAACTTGATTCAATCTCTTTTTGATGTTGATCCTATTCTTGTTATGCCAATATGATATAGCTAAATTAATTGTGAATTGATGTGATTTATTTAATTTAATTTGTATTCTAATTTTGATTTCAATTAATTTTAATTCCAATTTTTATTGAATAATTTCATGTGTTAATTTTAAATGTTAAATCGATATGATTTATTTCATTTAATTTGTATTTTAATTTCACTTAATTATGATTCCGACTTTATGTTATTTATACTATCTAATTCTTAATATAATTTTCAAAGACCCTTTTTTAAAATGTTAAAGCGCGAATTTCGTTATAATAATTCCACTTGTAAGGGCTCCCAAGAGACCGGCCTAGCCGAGTTTGGGACCCACTGTTAATTTCACTATGTATATAACTAACTACAATACTGGTAATAGGCAAATTATATTGAAATTATTAATTTAATCACGTTTTGGTAAATAAAAAATTTTCTTTCTTTCTTTCTTTCTTTCTTTCTTTCATTATATCGCGCCGCAAGGACTTAGAGATTTGCCTATTAAGCTGCCTATATGACGCAGCTTCCCTTGTAGACTGCAGTCTCAATAAACGTCGTTTATCCATGAGGTCTAAAGTGTGACCCGATAGTTTTTGGGTTCTTTTTGAACGGCGAGGTCTAAAAAATTTAGAACCCACCGTTTGGACAGTTTCTACGAGCCTGTTATTGATCTCGTCCACCGACGCAAGATTCTCAAGGCAAGCAAAGCTATTTGAGAGCTCAAGCTGAAAGCTTTCGGGGTTTTGGATTTGGTCTCGAGTAGGTCGGAGCGTAGACTTCATCAGGCGGGACCTTTCAAGTCTAACGTTGATATTCAATGTGCCTCTTACCATTCTGTGATCACTACCGGTTTTCACCCTGTTGATCACGGAGACATCATTGAATACTCGTCTCTTGTTGGTCATGATGAAGTCTATCTCATTTCTCGTAGAACCATCGGGACTTATCCAGGTCCATTTCCTGTGAGGCGACTTTTCTCGTCATACATCGAAAATTGTAACCTGTTTGAGCATGTGCGAATGAAGTTCTTTTATATGATACATACCTTACATGATACTCACTTTGAATTTTGAATCCATATTTTGTGAAAATTGTGTTTTTAAATAAAAATGTGCAGTTTTCAGATTTATTCCTATATGTGTACTCTGAGACAATGCTTTTCGCCAAATTTCATAGTTCTATGTCAACGGGAAGTACCCTGTAGGTTTTGATTTTTGTGGGTGTCCAAAATATGCGGTTTTTTACGACATAAACGGCTCTAATTTATTTATATGATAACTGAGAAGTTTTTCCTTTACGCAACTGTAAGAGATCATAGATATATTTCAATTCGATATCTTTACGCGTTCCCGAGATAAAGAGTCTTGACATACACACAGACGGACAACAAAGTGACCCTATGATGGTTCCGTTTTTTCCTTTTGAGGTACGGAACCCTAAAAAGAGAAAAAGAAGGGGAAGGGAGAAAATTGTTTGAATAATCATCTATGAACCATTGACTCGACGAAGAAGAAGATGTTTATAAAACGCTAAATAATACTGAAACTACACATCCGAGGGGTTAGTCTAGGTTTATACCTACGTAAATTGAAACTAAAGTTGTTTCCGTATGGCTCTATACATTTTTGTACAGCGCCCCTGGCGGAAACGAGGAAGAACTAACCAAAATGTATGAAGCCACACGCGAACGCGAAAGTTTAAGTAAACTACGCAAAACCTGGACTAAGATCTCAGGCATAATATTACTATCCTACTAATATTATAAACGTGAAAGTTTGTGAGGATGGATGGATGGATAGATGGATGGATGGATGTATGGATGTTTGTTACTCTTTCACGCAAAAACTACTGAACGGATTGAGATGAAACTTTGCAATAATATAGCTTATATATTAGAATAACACATCCTACTAATATTATAAACGTGAAAGTTTGTGAGGATGGATGGATGGATGTATGGATGTTTGTTACTCTTTCACGCAAAAACTACTGAACGGATTGAGATGAAACTTTGCAATAATATAGCTTATATATCAGAATAACACATAGGCTATAAATTATAATGATATATTGCGTATGCGGGCGAAGCCACGGGTAAAAACTAGTACTCTATAAAATTTAACTTGATCTCTGCGACAGCTGTCAGAAAAATCACGCCTGTGAAGTCCTGAATTTCTTAATAGTACAGACAGTACCTGTCAATGTCATACTTTATGGGCATGCCGATTAGTGATGGGCGACGAATGATCGTGACCACAGTGTTTTAGATAGAGTTGTAATTAAAATATCGATAGTTTATACTGACAATATTTTAAATAAAACTTAATTCATCGTTAATTTTATTGTATATTTTAATATCATAACATTTTTTACATGTGTAATTAAATGAAACCCAATTAAATGTTACATTAGCATGGATAATAGTGAAAAACGTCGATAAATACTATCTTTACATCATTATGAGTATTTAATTAATATCATAACATTATTTACATGTACTTAATCTTAAATAATAGTAACTAAATAAAATCCAATTTCTCTCCTTAACTACTCATTCGATTTCATTACAACATTGTTTGAAAATCGATTTTTTCCACCACTATCTCAACTCTAAAAATGTCAATCTTCTATGCCAATGTCACTGTCGCAGAGATCAAGTTAAATTTTATAGAGTATAAACTAGAATTATGAGAAATTCTACTATTCCATTTTTCATATATTTCAAAACTGATTCTTTCATCGACAAGTTCAGTGTTGGTCTCAAATTAAAAGTTGAACACTTTTCGTAAACAAATTTTAAACCAATTTTTGTACATTTAGAAACTTAGGTAGATATTTATTTATTTTGTACAAAAATTCCAAACTCGAAATCAGCTTTAACGATTTTGAAGAAATAAGATGCTTAAATTATTTCTTTATAAACTTATCTCGAAAGCTTCTGAGAAAACTCGGATTTCCATTCGTTTAATCTTAGCATTAGCAGGTAGGTACTGAAACTTGGTCGCCCTTAAGTGCTTACTATATTATGCCGAGGTGTTAGATCTATTTGACCTAGATAGAGTACCTCTGTATTGAGTATCCTAGCGTCTTATAGGAGTTGTAGGTATATCTCTACGGTGATCAAACCATCGTTTTCTAACTAGTTCCGCGCGGTTAAGTCTGACCAGTGAATCGGTACTTTCGCCGTATAGCAACCAGGTTTAGCCACATTGTTACTTGCTTAGGTAGCAGAAGTTATATCTTTATGCTAAAATAAGCTTGAGAGAACGGTGTTCTTAAAATTGTGACGTTACCGGTTAATATCCCGGTTTCATATCTTTGGAATTTCACTAGTGATCTTCATTTCATTGAGTTTTCATTGAAAAAAAAATATCTTGAAGAAACTTTAGTACCTACCATAGTAGTAGTAGATATGAACTCTGATAACAATATCTACTAGGTATCTAGATTCTTATAAGTGAAAACTTTGACTAAATAATAAATTTTAAATCACTAGATTTACGTTGAAGAAAAATATCGTAATGAAATCGAAATACCAGATAAGTACCTATCATAATATGCATAATAGCCCTTCCGTAGTAGTCTTAAAATAATAATAATTTATTTCAATATTCATTACATTACATTTAGCCTTTCTGCTCAACATAAAACATACAAAAAAAACAAGAATTTAATTAACTTAGACAGGGTTATTTCTAATCAATTAGCATCCTTCTAGGGGCTTATTCTGTACATCAAAACTAACAACTTTTGTTATACGACTTTCGTCAAAACTCAATTGGATGCTAATTGATTAGAAATAACCCTGTATAAACAATTAAATTAAGTAGGTATCTTAATAATTCTGATAAATTGAGTTATGAATCAAATGGGAGATTACACTGGGACAGTTATAACAGCAACAAGGTTTAACTGGTTAAATTGCGGGTCCTGCACTAGGTAAAAACCTGTGTCGCAGGCCCAAAAGCAGTGCTATGCTATGCTTAGCAGTGGACAAATTAAGGCGAATTCGCGGTACGCGGCCCATTTTCTACGAATTATATTTATCCCTGTAATAATATATTGTAGTCACGGCACTGAACCACTACATCACGCTTCAGCGGACCGAGGAACAACGCTCTACTTGTCCACTTACTTGCGAATTTCATATCGAGAAAACATTTCGCATTTATACACGCAGCTACTCGTACCCATATCTATTAACTGTCGATAAAAGTATCGATTTCGTAATCGATTAATTCTAGCTACATCGCGAGTTTCATATTGAAAATAACATTTCGGATGTAGACACGGAACTGCTCCTATCCATACCTATTAATCATTCATCGATTAAGCTATCGATTCCGTAATCGATTATTTTTGTTCTAACTACATCGCCAATTTCATATCGAAAATAATATTTCGCATGTAGACACGGAACTGCTCCTACCGAATATATCAATATTTTAGCATAGTATCGGCGTAATTTTTCATATGAGCGGGTGAAGAACACGCCCCCGGTTTCGCCAGATTTTTGCATTCACAAATCAATATGTAGTACTATTTGGAATCCAACATACATCACATACATTAGGGACATAGAGAACATTCAACACAAATTCATAAAACACCTTAATTATAGAGCTCATAAATATTCTACTAACTACGAAGACTCTTGCAAGTATCACCTCCTTACTAGCCTTGAAAATAGACGCACCGTTTTGGATATGACCTTTTTACATGGTCTGTGTAATGGATATATAGATAATCCAGACCTATCCAGGAACATCCTGAGCTTTTGTACTCCAATGACTCGCACTAGACATACTAAATTGTTTGCTGTATCGCATTCTCGCACAAACTATGCACAAAATTCAATTGTCAATCGCTTACATAGAACATATAACATAAGATTTAATAATTTAATTGACATTTTTCATAATCAAAAAGAAAGATTTAAAAAAGAGGTGTTTCAAATATTACATGACACAGTTAAAGCATAAATTTATAATATTATATTTGTATGTTTGAATAGATTTATTATAGTATAATTATGTAAATGTAAACGACATACACATACACACACACACACACACCCACACACACACACACACACACACCCACACACACACACACACACACACAGACACACACCCCCCCCCCCCACACACACACACACACACACACACACACACACACACACACACACACACACACACACACAAATAAACAGCGCAACTATATAATAAGTATAATGTTTATTATGTTGTGAAAATGCATAAAAATTTGTTTGGTAACAAAGTATAAATCAGTTATTGGCCTTAAGTTTAGTTGTTAAGTTAATGTAATGTTTTTTAAGGGCTGTTGATTTTAATAAATAAATAAAATAAAATAAAATAAAATAAAATAAAATATAAAATAGATATTACCACTTTTTCCTAAATTTTATGGATGAAAGGTATAGTTTAATTCCTGTGCATAAATAACAGATTCATAAAAAATGTAAACGCGTAGAAAAGTGCCCAAAAATGCAATAAACTTTCTTAGAAATCATGAACATGTTCTGAAAAGCGGTATCTGCGCATTTAATTTCTGTCGAGCGAAGTTTTTTGAATTGTGTTTCGAGTTATTGAATGCCCTACCGTATAGTTTAGAGAATATTGTGTATTTTATTTTTATTCGACAACTTCAAGGTTTGATGGAGAAAAGTCAGTTTAAATAGGGCTCTATACAGGTATTTTGAGATTGGATGGCGGCTTAAACCATCGATTTCGTAATCGATTGTTCTTGTTCTAGCTACATCGATGATAGCATTGGTCCAGTTGTTGCAGACTGGACTGGGCTGACAGAATAGTAGTGGGGTGACAGCGCGAGAGTGCATTACCAAATCGCTCGGCACGATGATCGCAGCGCGGTCGCTACGGCTCCTTACTTTCATCGCCTTCGCGGTTTTAGTCAGTTCCACCTCAGTGCAAGATGCGCCTCTACCAAGCAATGGATTGGAAGAAAAAAGAATCGAGTTATTCGATGGAGTTCACGTGAATATCCCGAGAGCAAACAACACTGAAAAGCTGTTTTCGTTTGAAGTTGATACGTACAAGAAACTGGGAGAAGGTGAGTTTTTGAAAATCCTTCGCAGGTACTTATCTACATAAGTAAATTTAATTTTTAACCGACGCATAACTTTTTTCGTACTAGTCCGATTTCAATTTTTTTTTCATTGGAAAAAATATACTTTGAATTTGATTCTATTTCAATTTTATCGAAATCGGCTGAGTCATTTGTGATAAATCAACAATAATTAGAACAATGCTACATCGATCCGTGCAAAATATTCGCGAATTCTGTACACGGGTGAAGTCGGTCATGCTATTTTTTGCAAAAAATAACTATGTTTCAATCAGTTTTTCAACTGCATCACTTTTACTAAATATTACAGATAATTTAGTAACTAAATTAACTTGTAAGAAAATTTACATGTAACAGTGGGATTATGATCATTTTGACAGTAAAATTATTCTGCAGATATTATTTTGTTTATATTCTTTAAGATTATAATATTTACCAACTCGCACTATGCTAGAATATGGTCCAAATAGTCTCGCCATTTGGGTAGGCCTGTGTTCCGTAGTGTTATACTGAAAAATCAGTAAGGTACATTAAGGTACAGATTATTTATGTGTAACCGCTATAAGCTGATGGATAATTTGACGAGATATGTTGTGTCAGGCTCAGAGAGCGTTGTGTTACTTGTTTAGGTATCTCAGGAAACAATTTCTCAGATATTATAATAATTCCTTTTCTTGGAATGTAATTCAAGTATGTGTGTGCTCATAATTTATGATGAATATTTTAGTAGATATTAATTTTCGCAGAAAGATGAGATGAGAAGGAAAAATTAAATCCGTGTGAAAAACCAGTTAAAGAAGCTACATTTACACATACATTACATCAAGCTTTGTTATAGTACTACGAAAGACTATAGTCTTTTTCAGACTATAGTCGTTATGAGTCTTTTAAAAAGACTACAGTCTTTTTCAGACTATGAGTATTTCGTATACGAGATCTGACTGCAATGTCTGCTGGATCGTTTCGTTCACTAGTTCGAGAAAAAACCAATCCGTTCCTCGGATGACACGTTAAATTGTAGGTCCCGGTTGGCTAAGTAACCAGTATAATGTCAAAGGTCTTCAGGTGGCCTAAAAGTCTGACACCAGGACTACCCAACCGAATATACAAACATACTTACATTACCAATTATTTTACATAAATAAATAATAAATATTGGGGGACATCTCACACACGGTCTCTGACCCCAAACTAAGAAAAGCTTGTGATATGGCTGCCACAGACTGATATACTACATATACATATTTTAAATACATACTTATATAGATAGTACCTAAATAACACCCAGACACAGAGCAGACACCTATGTTCATCACAAAAATGCTTGCCCCGGTGGGGATCGAACCCACGCCTCTTTGATCCAGAAGTCATGGATGAATGAGAAAATATTATAATTATGTATACAGGGTTTCCTAGCAAAATGTGGCCGCGAGTATTTGTAATGTTTAATTATAGGTATAATCTTTGTTTCTGGAAAAAATAATGATGAATAAAACAGTCCTACTTATTTTTTGAATAAATGTATGAATTTGGGACAATATAACTTTATATAATACAGCAAATTGGCAAATAAAAATGGCAGTGGGCAGAGCATGAGCTCTGCCCACGTGGTATGAACCACGGATGACTGATGGCCGAAGGGGTTAAAAAGTTCTCGAGTGGAGACCACGTACCGGCAACCGTGTTCCCACGAAGTGTACGTACGAGATGATAATTAGGTATATTCAAGACCGCAAGATCGCACTGGATGCAAGCCGCTTCCGACCGGTCTTATTAGGGAGGCCTATGTCCAGCAGTGGACGTCTTATGGTTTATTGATGATCTGAAATAATTGCTGTTGCCACCAAAAAATCTGGCGTCTGTTTTTACCATGTAATTGATAATATTATCTATTTCATTCAAAAAAACCGGTTGGAATAGTGAACTGCAACTAGGTACTCGTATGGTCAGTTGATAGTTGATACATACAGACTTAGATAATTATGAAAGTGAAAAACTTCTCTCTGCGAGTTAAATATAAATCTTGTGCTTTTCGACTTCCAAAAAGGAGAAGGTATTATTAGCCTTGCATACGTGTTGACCATTGTCTTTTTAATATTTTATATACCTAACGGGAATAAACTCTCGTTTCTTTTCATATTCATTACATAGGACGACTATAGTTTCGGTTGCATTCGGCGATTTTTCTCAACCATTCTTCCCATTTTCCCATTTTCTTGATCATTGTCACTGCAATACTCTGTATTCTTCGTCATCATCATCTGTGCCGCAGAATGTCCACTGCTGGACATGGTAACGTCTATATCGGATCGGATGCTGTAAAAATGCACTGAGAGCGTTCCGACCGACTGATCACGGGTGTCCGATGGTGCCAACATATCGAGGTCGTGTCCGTTATCGAATCGGATAATGTGAAAACGCTGTTACGCTGCGTTTGCCAGTGCATGCTCTCCATTCAAGAACTTTAAGCCGCTATCTTATCTCAAAATACCTATATAATAGAGCTATAGTTAAACTGACTTCTCCATCAAATCTTGAAGTTGTCGAATATAAAAAATATACAATATTCTTAAAACTATACAAAAAAGTTATTCGATTACCCGAAACACAATTCAATGAATTTCGCTCGATGAAAAATATATTCGAAGATTTTTTAGAACAAATTAATGTTTTCTAAGAAAGTTTTTTGCATTTTTGGACACTTTTCTACACGTTTACATTTTTTTTAAATTTGTTATTTATGCATATGAATGGAGCTGTAGCTCCCATCCATAAAAATTTTCAAAAAGTAGTGATCCCAATTTTGTATTGATTTTTTAATACAAAAATCCGACGAAACCAAGGGTTGGTGTATTTCATTCATTTGGTTTTCACCCCCTCACATGAAACATTACGCTGATACTATGGCGCCATAATACTCGGTTTATGGTAATTATGTATTGTCTCATGCCTTAAATCTCTCGTTAGTCATTGCTTATATTACACGTTGCCCTTATCGATTTATTAGACACTAGTTTTTACCCGCGGCTTCGCCCACATGATATTTTGATTTTTGTGCTATCACATGGGAACCCTTTATTTATCCGGAATAAAAAGTAGACTATGTCACTTTCCGTCTTTCAAACCCGAGGCCCTACCTTAAAGGCCCTACCTTAGTAAAGAAGGTGGAAAATAAAAATAAAAAACAAGTTGACGGTTGTTCGATTCGACAGTTGTTTTTTTTTGACATTTCTTAAAGCGCACTCTAGAATAGCTTGCAGACAGCAGAATTTTTCCTACTTACTTAACACTTATCGTTATATTATGGAGCATTTACGCAATATCAGTATAATTTATAGCCTATGTGTTATTCTGATATATAAGCTATATTATTGCTAAGTTTCATCTCAATCTGTTCAGTAGTTTTTGCGTGAAAGAGTAACAAAAATCCACACAAACTCACAAACTTTCGTGTTTATAATATTAGTAGGATTATAACGTAAAACATATATGCTGAAAAAAACGCTGCACGGATGCACCTTAAAGGAGATATAGAGTTTGACAACTATCTCACTCAGTTATGCGTACATTTTGGACGATATAAAATTACCAGGGAAGATCTTTGGATTCATTACCTATAAATTATTGAACGTACTAAAATTGCAATTATTTAATGTCACAATTTGTGAGAAGGAAAGCTATAATACCGTCATTATTTATAACTTTATCAAATGAAAATATTGTGAACTAGCTTCTACCCGCGGCGCCGCCCGCGCGGAATTAGACATTTATGCTATCTCACAGGAACCTTTTATTTAAGTAGCCCATGTCACTTTCCGGCCCTCGAACTATATCTATGCCAAATATCAAGTCAATCCGTTGCTCCGTTGCTGCGTGAAAGAAGAACAAACTAACAAACTTTTCGGATTTATAATATTAAATATAGGTATATATAGGTACATAATATATAATCAGTATGATAATATCCAAGGACTGCTCATCAATTGATTTGACAGATATTCGATCGACAGTTGTTTATTTTGACATTCTTGCAGCGCACGCTAGAGTAGCTCGCAGATGTCAGAATTTTCCTACTTACTCAACATTTATCGTTATATTTTGGACAATTCACAAAATATCTTTATAAATTGTAGCTTATGTGTTATTCTGATGTATAAGCTATATTATTGCAAAGTTTCATCTCAATCCGTTCAGTAGTTTTTGCGTGAAAGAGTAACAAACATCCATACATCCATCCATCCTCACAAACTTTCGCGTTTATAATATTAGTAGGATAGGAAGTAGGATACCCGACACAAAGATCTTGAAAAGTCAGCCCAGACTTTGTCTTCTTCTTTATCGTTGCGCTCTTGACAGAACGGTCGTGGTCATCACGCAGTATTATTATTGGTAGGGGCAGATGTAATGCGCCTCACGATGTCTCGCCATCTCTCTCTATTTGACTTTGTACAGTAGCCCAAAAGAAGCGTTAAAATATGGTTACTAAATCACAACAAGATTATTTTTTGCAAAAATTAGCATGACCGACTTCACCCGTGTACAGAATTTGCGGATATTTCGCACGGATCAACGTAACATTTTTCACATTGTTGTTGATTTATCAAAAATGGCTCAGCCGATTTCGATATAATTTAAATGGGACCAATTTTAAGTATACTCTTTCCAATAAAAAAAGAATTATTGAAATCGGACTACTACAAATAAAGCTATGCGTGGTTATATATAAAAACAAAAAAAAATACGCGTCGAATTGTATACCTCCTCCAGTGGTTCGTAGGTCAAAAAAGAGCAACTGTATTTAATGCTTGTCATTGATTGTTTTGTGATTTCATATTTTACCATTAGAGGCTTGTTAAAAGCCGCCATTTACGCCGCTATAGTATTTTACAAGCAATGTCATGCGAAAATATGAAATTACTTTCATTAAAGTTTTTTTTTAAGAAAGTAAAAAAAACATTTCCAAAAAAAAGCAAATACTGAATTAGATTCTGTACAGGGTAATGCTCTATATATTTTGGCATTATCTCTTCTAGAAAAAAATAGTTTTCAAAAATTAACTATAAGGGGAGGGCTGTTTAATCAGATTTTATAATTATTTTGACACTTTCTTGACTGATCTATTAAATTTGACTTAACACTATTTTGATTGTGATTCTATAATTTGTAATTATTGTATGACATCTAAGAAAACTTAACAACATAATTTAAATAGTGTAATTTTATTTCTATTTCAAAATGTGCGAGATGCGAGAGATGAGAGTGCGAGTGAGATAGGCGCCAAACTGTATCTCCCTCTCAAGTGAATGTATAACGAAAGTGCAGGAGAACGTTCTCATAATAATTATCATTTTGCAACATAAAAAAAGAAAAGAATTCGCACATCCGTCTACAGTTACGTAAAATACTTTTATTAATGACTATGTATAATAAATTCCATGACATAATAAATTTTAAGTATTTTAGTTGACGTTGCCAAAAAATGTTAAATTAGAATGTCAAAAAGTCTAAATTTTATTGATACGAAGCTAAAAACAATCTGGATCACATTTTTTGAATAAAATAATAAGTTGGAAAGTGCGTGTCGAGACATGAGAGTGGTAAGCTTCCGAGATGGTGATGATGATTATAATGATGATTAGAAACTATTTTTTTTATGATTTCATTAGATGGCTGATTACTAGAAAAACGTAATTGACTAAGAAAAATATGTTTCTAAGGTCGCGGACCTCTGAGCTGTGTACAAGTTCAAAAAATTAATTTTTCTTTAATTCAAAAAGTTCAAAATAATTTTGAGATAAAGTTTTTAAATGGCCTAAAACCTCAGAAAGTTAAAAGATTATAATCTTCTTTAGGTTACCTACCTTAGAAATTAAACACTCATTTTTCAACTCTGGCGACCTATCTCACAAAAATGTTTCATCAGATAGAAAAATATCAAATGAAACCTTATTACCTACTTAGTTGTAATTGCTAGGCTTAAGCCGGAAACATACTATCGGACGCGGCTGACGGACGCGACTGACAGCCGCGACTTAGCAATGTGCACAGTCTTAAAACATCCGGTGTGCCAGAACGCTCTCGGACGTCCAAACGCTCAAGGTCCACCGAAGGTGACATCCGCGACTTACGTCCGATAGTGTGCACGGCTCAGTGTACTTTGCATAGTCTAGATACCTATCAGTCGCGGCTGTCAGTCGCGTCCGTAAGCCGCGTCCGATAGTATGTTTCCAGCTTTAATCTGAGAACTTTACATCCCTCAATTTTATTGTACCTACTTTGAGCGCTGGTAACTTTTCTCGGTCATCCGGTTTTGCCACGTTGTCGGTTTTATAGGTTTGATTTGTTTTGTTTGTCTAGACATCATTGTATTTTGGGTTAAATCCTGCAAAAAACACCTATTTGTAGCTCCTTGCGGTTTTTTGAGCTTGATTACAAATAAATATCACCATTATACTTAGGTATAGTTTATTTACATAAAACTTATATATCATTTCATAAACTAAACTAGGTATATATTACAACTACTATGCTTTATTTACAAAGTTAAACAAATTAATAACAAATCCAGAAAATCTCACAAAATTGGGAAGTCGTTGTTAGAATCTCTATACTATAACCAACGACAAAAACGTTTTTTTTTTTTTCACTTTTCTCATCATACATCGAAAATTACACATTGTTAAAATAATTAAAAACCTGTTTTAGCATGTGCTTATGAAGTATACCTTACATGATACTTATGATTTACTCACTTTGAATTTTGAACCCATATTTTGTAAAATTTGAGGCCCTATTTTTTGTGATTTAAATAAAAATGTGGAGTTTTCAGATTTATTCCTATATGTGTACTCTGAGACAATGCGTCTCGCCAAATTTCATAGTTCTTGTCAACGGGAAGTACCCTGTAGGTTTTGGTTTTTGTGAGAGTCGAAATATGTTTCTGAGTCATTTTTGATAAATCAGCAATAATGTGAAAAATGCTACATCGGTCTGTGCGAAATATTCGCGGATTCTGTACACGGACTCCACCCGTGTATTTTTTGTGGTATTTTTTGAAAAAAATAATTATATTTTGAGATTACACTGACCCCTTAGGGTTATTTCTAATCAATAGGCGTCTAAAATGACGCCTATTGTAGAACATGTAGAACAAAAATTGTTAGTTTTCATGTACAGAATAAGCCCTTAAAAGGATGCTAATTGATTAGAAATAACCCTGTATAAGGAAAATACGTAAAAACGGGACAAGACATTTTTTCAGATGTTATCAACCAAAATAATACATGATAACTGAGTCATTATCGTTGAGGCTTGTCTATATTAGATGGATAAGACTAATTTGATTCGCCTTACTTATAAATAAATGTTCATCTAATAATACTTACCTTCATATTACATAATATATTTTCAATAACAAGGGAAGGAAACATTTTGTCTCTTATTTGCTAAAGTAAGTACATACCTAGGTATTTTCCGCGAAAATATTTGTCTTGTTATATTGTGGTGCAGTCGTTGGTTTTTTAGGGTTCCGTACCTCAAAAGGAAAAAATGGAACCCTTATAGGATCACTTTTCTGTCCGTCTGTCCGTCTGTATGTATGTCAAGACTCTTTATCTCGGGAACGCGTAAAGATATCGAGTTGAAAGTTAAACTGTGTACCTACGTATACCTATGGTCTCTTGCAGTTGTGTAAAAGAAAAACTTCTCAGTTATCGTATAAAAAAGTTAAAGCCATTTATGTCGTAAAAAACCGCATATTTCGACACTCACAAAAATCAAAACCTACAGGGTACTTCCCGTTGACATAGAACTATGAAATTTGGCGAGAAGAATTGTCTCAAAGTACACATATAAGAATAAAGTATGACGAGAAAAGTGAATAAAAAAACTTGTTTGTCGTTGATTATGAGATTTTAACAACTTACTTCCCAATTTTATAAAATTTTCTGGATTTGTACGGAACCCTCGGTGTGCGAGCCTGACTCGCACTTGTCTGGTTTTTTTTATCGTGAATAACTTCGTGCTTGACCATTGACACGCCTGATTATAAATGACCTTGTGGTCTATGAAGATGAAGCATGCAGACTTAGGAGATACTTATTTACTCTGACTTTGAAAAGCTTTTGATTATATCACTAAGGAAACAGGAAAGCCAATAGACTGTTCCATTCTCTGGCATGGCGGTACGAATCACGGAATCAGAAATGTTGAGTATTTTTACTTGTAATGTAGTAAGAAAGTAATAGTAGGATAGGTCGTGTATACTTGTATAGGCCGCATTATACAAGCTGCGCAATATCTAATCCAACAAAAACATTTCCTGTCGAAATATAGCCAAGACCGCAGTTCGCAATTTCAAAAATTTTTCAGATCTTATGTAGAGCCAAGTTTCTAACTCTACACGTCTTAACTCTACAAGTCCTTACTCCACAAACTCTACACCTTATTCAATATATGTGACTTGGCCGTTTCGTTAGAATAAGAACTAAGTGTACAGTGAATAATTAATTAATCTTCACTTTACGCCCATGTGCAGTTAGTGAAACAGCCAACCCGCATATATTGAATAAGATATAGAGTTTGAGAAGTAAGAACTTGTAGAGTTAAGTGGTCTTGGCTATATTTCACATGGAAATGTTTTTGTTGGATTTCACTTCTTTTTGTAGATTATTTATAACAAGAAGTACTTTTATCGATTTTCAGGTTCCTAGCTTCAAAACTTGCGGAAGTCTCATACAAGCTTTCATCCCTCAATTTTAGGGGTTGGGGGGTGATTAATTAAAAACCCTGAAATACGTATTTTATTATTTATAACAAAGAGCCTTCATACCAGTTTTTAGACTTCTAGCATGAAAATTAGTGAAAGTCTCATACAAGCTTTCATCCCCCAGTATTAGGGGGTTGGGGGGTAAAAGTTCAAAGTTTTAGATTTTCACCTTTGTATATGCGTAACAGTCTACCTTGAAGCTAAATATTAAGTTTCTAGATCATCTGGAAGTGGGTTAGGTTTTGATCTATAAGTCAGTGAGTCAGTCAGTGAATCAGTCAATGAAACCTCGGTTTTTAAACGTTAATATATAAATAACTGTTGATGAAAAAATAAGGAAATTTTGTATTCTAGGCTAGCTAAATAACTTTAGTAAATAGGCTAAATTTTATTAATTTAGGTTAAATCGTTTTCAAGTTATGAAGGGGTCAAAAGTGGCTCCAAATGGCTCATGTAATATTACACACGTCGCGTCGCCAGCTTTTTCTTTGTCTTGGCTGGACACGCTTCCGCGTCTAGATCCTAACTGAAGCTCACATAGAGCTGCGTGTTGATTGGTTTTCACGCAGCTTGCAGCTAACTTCACGCTGACTTGTATGCCGACCTATATTGAGATGCACATTCTCCGAAATGAATCCTATTGAAAATGGACAGACTCGCACTCTAGGGCGGTGCTCTAGGCGATGAAGTTTTTTTGAGACTAACTTTGCTGAGAGAAAATATGGGACCAACAGCACAAATCGGCGAGGAAAAATATGAGCTGTTCCCTTCGAGCAAATATCTACAGAACCACAGTACCTAAGTGAAATAAGTAAAAAAAACCGAGAGCGGTCATACATACCGATATTTACATTAATTCACAATGACCCGTTTTATCGAATCTCGACGTTATGTCACTTAATTAGGGCTTGTAATTGAGCACTTTGGTATGGCGCAGCGTTGTAGTTGGCTTGCCAATCGCCTTACGATTGACTTGGCTTGGGCAGGGTTTTGGCCCGGACACTTCTTTGTACGATTGTGACTCTATAGATATTTGTTTAAAGGCTGTTCCTCGCATATTGTCGAGAGTTAATTAACTTTTTCGATGCAACAGATGACTTTTTCACAATTTCGAGATCGGTTTTATGGTAAAAAGGTCGTTTATGATGGTAATTAGGTACATAGGTATACGACTACTATACCTTTAGAAGTCTCTGCACTTTTTGTTTTTATTTAATTTCGTTTTTAGTTATTTGAATATATTCTGCTTGATGTTTAGCAGATATGCGGTTTAAAGTGTAGCACGCTTAGCTAGAAAATATATATTTACTCGAGATTTGAAGACACGTACATAAAATATGTTGTACTTTAGTGGCAAGACAAATTCAGGTAAAGCGTTCCACATTCTGGCTATTTGTATGAAAAATGTGCATAGGTATGCTTGGCAAAACCACAGTCTATACAGGGTTATCTGCTTGCCCTGTACCTACTAAGCTAAAAGGAGGTAATTCAGTCCATCATTATAAATAACTTTTATGATGTTGCTATGAAGCCAACCCGGAATTCGAGAAAAAACAACTGTAACAGCAACAACTCGTAATTGACAAAATGTATGAAACAGCTTTTTTTTTCTAGAATTAGGGTGTCTCTCTGCGGGATCGAATCAGAAATGAGGAGATCCGCAGACGAACCAAAGTTACCGACATAGCCCAGCGGATTAGCAAATTAAAGTGGCAATGGGCAGGACACATTGTTCGAAGAACGGATGGCCGATGGGGCCGGAAAGTTCTCGAATGGAGACCACGGACCAGCAAGCGCAGCGTAGGACGTCCACCGACTAGGTGGACTGACGACATAATAAAAATCGCAGGATGCAGGCGGCTTCCAACCGGCCTTATTGGAAATCCATGGGGGAGGCCTATGTCCAGCAGTGGACGTCCTACGGCTGATAGATAGATAGTTAAAAAGTTGTTCGTACTGATGTCTGAATCACCTTCCTTCGGTTTAGTACACCAGTTCTGTATAATCCTGTATAATGTCGGAGCCATTTTCTCGGGGCTCAAAAAGAAAATACCTCATGCAAGTCCATCGTACAGTTAGCCGGATATAATATACTTTTACTTGTCTCCTTGCCATTAGAGAAGTCATTAGCAGCGTGGTTATTACAAAGCTACACTTTTTTTAAAATTCATCACGTATGAGAAAGCCAGAGCTCAGCAACGAAATTGAACAAAAAATACACAAAACGCAAGCAAAAGCAAAAAATACAAAAGTAAAACTGGAAACCACGTACTTTTGTTGCTTTTTATTTTATTAACGCTTTTGAGAATAGATTAGCAAAGCAGCAAGTAGATGTGGCACTGAGCAGGGCAAATAGCACGCAGAATGGTTGTCCGATGGGGCCGTAAGTTTTCAAATGGAGACCACGCATTGGCTAGTGTAGCGTAGAAAATCCACTGGTATGGGCATAGACGAGATAATTACGCGTTGAATGTAAGCGTGTCCGAACTAGTCTTATTATTATGTGTATGCTCATAGAGTTTGTTTGACAGCAACCGTTGTCTTTGCTCAAGATCTAGAACAACTAGCAACAATTACAAAAGAAAACTTAAAGAATACTTTATCAGTAATATAAAAAACCTAAGTAAATATTTATATTTTTTTTTTCGTATAACTTTACACTTGTGCAATAATATTTAGTTTGAGTTATATCGATGTTCATTTTACAATTTTTGCATCCTGCTGTATATTTTGATGTTTACCTCGTCGCTGCCGCGTTGAGCCGGCTACTGGAACCGGTTTTGTCGTGAGCACTGAGCAGCGCCCGAGTCCTAGTAAACTGTGCACAACTTCACTTGGCTGATAAGAAAATGTGATGAATTGATGCATGCTAATTTTACACTTTTGATCTGTTATTATTTGCATATTGTCAATATCCAAAATCTAATTCTGTTACTTTATTTACCTAATACTATTGTTAGTTCACGCACTTTGTGACAGCCAGCGTGTGAGAATAACAGTGCCGTGACAAACTTACTGTACTTTTACGGCACTTCATTGATTTGTTGTGATAACTGTGTACTTTAATTATGAATAAAAAAAAAAAAGAACAAGTGGAATGAACACAGATAGCTTAACAGAAATACGGAATAAATTAGGACTAACGTCAATTTTCATATATACAAAAATTTGACAGCGTATTTTTTGTCTCTAAACTCTATGATTGTCCCAAAAATATAACACGAAGAATAAGGTGTACACTGAATCCCACGCTAGGGCGACCTATATCGTGGGATCCAGGCTCTTCCTAATCAGACGTACAGTAGGTAAGCTCGCTTAAATTATCTACCTACCAGTTTAATTGCCTGGATTTCACAACACAGGTCGCCCTAGGGTTGGACCAGAGCACACCTTTTGTTGGTTTGCACCAAATGGTTTTATATATCAAGGAGAGAGATATCAATACCTTCGTTAACGTGGTTTTTTCATTTAATTTTATATACCGTATAGTGTAGAGGTCAGGGTTTCAAACTTCTGTTGTATTAGAACAACATTCTGAGAAAACCAAATCGCGGCGATACAAATTGCTTTCTCTATCGAATTGAAATCTGCCTATTGAAACAAAAAAAAAATAAACGCACTTCCGTATAACGGAACCGATTATACTTAGTTACTTCAAAGATAAATTCAACTAGACAACTAGATCAACAGTGAAAGTAGAGCTGTCAAAATTACTACGAACCACTAATATAATTCCTAACAGTTTTTGCTACAAGCCTCCTGCATATTAAGTAGGTACGCTTTGGCGTAATTCAAATGAACAAGCTCATTGTTATTCTGAACTAGCTTTTACCCGCGGCTTCCCCCGCCTAATATTTAGATGTTTGTGCTATCCCATAACCTCAAAATCAAATACGTAGATATCGTTGATCTCTCTTACTTTTGTGAAGACAGCAATGGTCTAAAATTTACAGTTACGGAAAAAAACCACTTTTAAGTTTGACTTAAGTAAAAGTAACTTCGTATGGGCCGGGTGGCTAGCCCAGGTGTCTGGAGTTTTTAAGCAGCCTGAAGGCAGATGACATGGCTAGACGTTTCATACAACCAGATACTACATTTTTTTTCCCAGTGCTCAATCCTGTTTATGTGATATTTCCATGGGCTGATCATCTATTGATTTGACAGTTGTTGATTTTGACATTCTTGCAGCGCACGCTAGATTAGCTCGCAGATGGCAGAATTTTACTTCTTACTCAACATTTTATCGTTATATTTTGGACGATTCACACAATCTTTATGAATTGTAGCCTATGTGTTATTCTGATGCATAAGCTATATTATTGTAAAGTTTCATTAAAATCCATTCAGTGGTTTTTACGTGAATGAGTAACAAACATCCATCCATCCTTACAAACTTTCGCATTTATAATATTAGTAGGATTTGAAAAGATATCTTTTAATTTTTACTTTAATACAAAGTATGCTTTTTCATCACTTCATTATAGAAATATCTGTAGGTGAAGGATTATTCTGTATACACCAACACCAAAATCAACTAATCAATACTACAAACTTCCGATCATTATAATTTTGTGGCTTATTGTACCTACCTTTAGATATCGAAATAAAAGGTATGACGTCACATCGCTCGCGGCTACGACCCAAAGTTATAACCCAAAACTTTTCAGCTTTCAACCCCTGAATTTAAAATTGTGAAAATTCGAGCGTGTAGGTATTTATTACCATAACATTCCAATTAGCAAATTAGTAGGTAGGTATCCAAATTTATGTGATCACATCCCTGTAGGTACCTATATGTTTAAGCACCCCTATAATTACTTATTAGTGACATCGAAGATTGTAAATGTCTTTCAGTCATCATTATGAACGTCTTTTACCATTGGACTAACTCAGAAATCCCGAAAAAACGGCTGTTGCACACATTTTGTCGAAAGTTAATATTTTATTTTTGAATTTTAAGCAGCTGGGTTTCTTCGTGGTTTCAGGATTGGCTCCGTAGTAAATATTATTCGTAATACTGAGTAAAATGTTGTGTGAAAAAAATAAAGTAGTTATATCGAAGAAGGTACAAATTTATCACACGATTTTGACTCAATCCTCCTTTTCTGTCATTTCAGGTCGAGGCAAAAAGAAGAAGGGTATATTGGAGAAATTCCTGCCACTTTTCATCATGCCTTTTGTCATCCAATCCGCCATAGTGCCTTTCTTCCTGAGCACTCTCAAGTTTATGCTGTTCAAGTCTCTGATGGTCGGGAAACTAGCCCTCGCTCTGATCATCTTCAACGCCTTCAAAAACCACAACTCTTTCAAAGGAAGAGACTCAGAAATGGCCAATGTCCATTACGGGTATCATGGCAATGGAATGGAAGAGTACGGTGCTTACATTAATTAACAATTGTCAAATGTAATACAAAATATTCTATTACCGCTCGGCCACGAGTTCAGGCTTTATGGTCTAAGAGCCGCTGAAGATTCATCTTCACCCAGGTGATAACCGGACGTATTTTTTAATAAATTATTAATTTATTTGCCCAGCAGAGTCCAGTACTGTCCAGTACAAGCTAAATAAAAAAAATAATTTATGTATAAACACGCCCATGATAGCTTGACTATCTAAAAGGTTCTTTTCATCATGGCTTTTTTTTTTATTTAAAATATATTAGGATCAATCTTTTGAAGGCATGACATTTATATGTACATAGTTGCTAGCCAGGTAGTATGATTTAATAATAATGAACAAAATTAAGTAACCAAACCTGACAAGGTATATTTTCTACATTAAAAACTATTAGTTGAAAAAATATAGGCTATCAAAGAGTGAAGGTGAAAAAATATTACTATATATAGTTGTGTAGTCAGACTTTTCGATAGGCAAGTAATCTTAGGTTTATATTTGTATGTACCATTTCATAAAAACATGTCTCATCTGGTTATCAGATGGATGAAGGTTGTTCTTCCACGTCTCTCGCCCTATTAGCGGCAGCGGCGGCTGTGGTTTATGTGCGCTCGGAGCGGGACGTCGCGTCGCCGCGTCGTGGCTTCATTCGAACATTGGTTTCTTACTGGTCGCCGCCCCGCACCTCGTTACCGCTCATAGAGGCGATGACTTTTCGCTAAGCGGTCAGGGATTCTATCAGAAAAAACAGGTCAACCGTTGGACCGCGTTCACGTTCTACGTTTGAATATTTAATTTTAGAGAGATTCCAACACAGCAGGCTTTAACGCTTCAAAAAACTTTATATGTGAACAACGTTGAAACGCGTGAGTGTTTTCTGTCAAAGAGATCCCTTTATAGCATTTGAGACCAAACTCAAAAATTTGATACGGATAGCAGGCAGTAATTAAACAATTTAATTTTTACGCCCCTTTTTTTGTTCTATATTACGATGAGTTTAATTTATAATTTCTCGAGAATAGCCACAGAGTAGGTAGTACGTAGTTAATTTGCTACCGTTGCCTCTGTGCTCTTGAAAGTCATAGGTAAAACTAATAATAGTTTGACTTTCTGAAGTTTCTGTTTAGCTAAAACATTTATGATATCTAATAAATAATTCATAATCTAGATTACCAGAAACTAGTGCTTACACAGCTTTCCAATTTTCTTTCTATTTTAACGTACTTACACCGTTTTTCTTTTCGAAATAAGAATAAGATTTTTGAAATACTTATTTCAGAATTTACATAATATTAAGAGTTCAGAGAAAAATATTTTATTGAAAAGTCTTGTAAGTATAAGTAAGTCCGCTGCGTGGTTCCGACATTAGGAACAAAGAATAAAAATCGGCGTGCGAGTGCGAGTCGGACTCGCGCACATAGGGTTCTGTACCATTTTCCCGTTCACATTTATTTATTTTAATCATTTATTTTTAAAGTGAATATACAACTAAATATTCTGTTAATATTTTAAGGGTCTACCTGTTGCCGTTAATTGAGCAAAAACCAGCCAAATATTATGTTGATTGTATGAGAATTCCCTTAAAAATGTATCGTAACATGTATTTAGTGTTTGTTGTTGTAGCGGTAATAACAAAAATACAGCATTTGTGAAAATGTTAACTGTCACAATTTATGAGATACAGCCTGGCGTGACAAACAAACAGACAGACGTGGAGACAGTGGAGTCTTAATAATAGGATCCTGCGGTCCCGGGTCCGTTACCCCTTGGGTACGGAACCCTAAAAGCTTAATAAAATATAAATAACAGCCACTGTATAATTGTCCAGTCTGATACGGATTTCAAAATTTGAAATTAAGATATTTAATATCTTTTGCTGTACTCTAATAGTAGGCAATGGCGAATAAATTAATTATTTGGCTTTGAGCGGATATTTCCGCTTTAGATGGAACCTCTTAGCAACCCCTTCAATCTGCTACTTAATAATATTAATACCTAATTTCGTTATATGGATACCTACTGTAAAAATACAGTTATAAATATCTAAAGACCATTATTATGAACAACTTTTACTATGTTTTTTTTTATATCTATCAGCAAATTAAATAAAATATTTCGCCCGAAAGTCGAGAAAGAACATCAGCTGTCCCATACATAATTGCAACTAAATGTATGAAACTGGTGATTTTTCTCGAATTCCGGGTTAGTTACTTAGTGACAGTTGCTTATAATAATAGTCTAAATCACTTTTAAATTTTTTTACTTTGAACCTTAAACATGCACAATGAAAATGAACGGAATGCATAACTGGGAGCACCCTTTATTGGCTGCGGAGCGCGCGGTCGCAGCGGTCGCTGCGGCAGTCGGTGCACAATGCCTACGACTATAGATAAGAACCTGTTCCGTCGTGGGTACCTACCGACAGCTGATCTGTGCGTTCGCGCGTTGTTTGCTTTGTCGAATTAGTTCTTCGTTATCATTTAAAATGTATTTGATGAGGTTTTTGTACGTTTATATGCATTGATATATTGTATATATAATTGTTAATGCATGAAAATGTATCTTGTAGCAAAGAATATTTAATACTGTTAACATAGGAGAACTAGATTGTCTAGACAAACCTAATCTAGGTTTTAAGACAATGTATGAACGGATCTATTATTGTAATTTATCAAATAAATAGAAAAAAAAAATACTTCTTAAAATAATACTTTTCGGCTTGGTAGGTATTTCCTATCTGAATAATCTTGTACACAGGAGGTGTCTTCAAGCAAATGTCTAAATATTTGCTCGATGGAGATGATGTATGTATTTGATTGTGTTAATTTTTGAAGAAAATTGAACCAAACTTTTTACTTTCCCTATTATTTTATTCTTTTGTTATAGTCTTAGTCTTAGTGTCTTAGTAATTATAATAATAATATAGTATGTAAGTTTCATGATGAATGATGTACAGCCTTGGCCAAAATGAAAGTTTTAGGCATTCTAAAACAATTAGGTACCAGATATTATATTACACCTAAGTACCTACGAGCATAAACTACTGTACTGTATGTACTGTACTATATCAGCTTTTTTTTAATAGTCCACTGCAGGACGTAGGCCTACCTACGAAGGGTGATTGGACCATATCCACCACGCTGGCCCAGTGCGGGTTGGTGGATTCGCATACGCCATCGAATTTCTTCTACGGACATATGCAGGTTGCGTCTCGATGTTTTCCTTCACCGAAAAAAAAATTGGTGTGAAATTCCGTACATAAATTTCAAAGAACTCATTGGTACGGGACCGGTATTTGAACCCACGACCTCACGATTGCAAGACAGGTGTCACTACCTCTAGGCCACCACGGCTTTCTAGGCCACCACGGCTTAAACATAAACTACTACGAGTAAGTATTTAGGGCGAAAAAAGACAATATTTGCTAACATTATAATTTACTGGATACACAATTTCAGTCAATACTTTCATACGATGGAGATCAAAAACTAACAAACGAGTAGTAACATTATTTTTTCTAAATTTTGAGTGACTTACTTACTCGTATTATATAGATCATATGTTTGGTGTTACATTTAATTCTATCAATATAATTATTATTTGTAGTAAACGTTTAACATTGCCATAAACACTATTTAAAATACTTGATTGTTGTTTTTTTTTTTTCGTTTTATGGTTATTATGCCGTATACTTTTGGCCAAAGCTGTATGTCATATCTACTTGCTGCGCGCAGAATCTTTCTAAGTCAATAAAGTTTGAATAAGTATCAAATTTAATTTGTACCTTAATCAATTTATTCTTAGTATCTAGTTCTAATTAGTAGTCTAATTAAAAGTATTAAGTTAACATTTCAGATATTTCGAAACCTATTTACAAAGGCAAATTAATTAATTAAGGTATTCAGCTTTCTTTTTAATTGTAAACACGTCATAATAAAAATTAATCTGTTTTTGAAAGTGCTGCTTACTAAAGATCTAATTACATTTGTTGATCTAAGTACATGTTTTAAAAAGATATATTTTCGTTAAAAACTGGATAAAAATCAATTAAAAATTTGGAAAACTATTTGTTATTTTATTTCAATTCATACCGTTTCAAAGATATTAAACAAGTATAAGAGTTCAAAACCCTGTAAGTATAGCAAATTACGCAACTCACGTGTGGTACCTATACCTTGTATAAAATAGCTTGATACGCGAGACATTCGCTAAAAGACTTACGCACATCAAGTACCATAATTTTATAGTCAAAATGTTCGGAAGTCAATGTTGTACTTCATACTCGTGAAACTCTACCATGAAGTACAACTTTGTGTCAATGTCAGTGTCTCGCGTATCAAGCTATGTTTTGACCGACGAACTACCGGAGGAGGTAAGTAAACAATTTGACGAGTATATTTTTTTTATGTATAACCACGCATATATTTTTTCATAGTTGTCCGATTTCAATAATTCTTTTTTTATTGAAAAGAGTATACTTTGAAATTGGTCCCATTTAAATTTTATCGAAATCGGCTGAGCTATTTTTGATAAATCAACAAGAATGTCAAAAATGCTACAGCAATCCGTGCGAAATATTCGCGAATTCTGTACACGGGTGAAATCATCATAACATCATGAAACATCATGAACATCGGTCATCGGTCGTGATTGAAAAAAATAAGAAAAAATAATCTTATTACAAGGTATAATATTTGCTCTATTTCGCTGGAACAATTACCCTTAAATCAGAAAAACACTAATGCTTGGACGTTAGGTACCTTGGCAGTGGATATTCATGTTTTATTAATTTATTGGTATCAAAATATAAAAGATAAAAGTCAAATACCTATAATACATTTACACCTATTTTACATTTCGTTATATCATATTATTCCATAATCAAAACATTTTATATTTAAATATTTAAACCACCGAATTTATTATCAACAAAATTTTATGAGGTTTAACTGCTGAGCTTAACTGTAGTATTGTAAAAGATTTTTTTTATTGTTGACAAAATTTCAAAGCTCTTTAATTCTGTGAATTCACAATAATTACAAAAATATTTAGCACACGTATCAAGGACATGGTATAGGTAGAACTGCCTCAAATATTCCAGAAATCGAAAAAATTGATCTTTTTACTTGTCTTCTTTGCATGGATTGCCCCAATAACTAGTTTTTTAATAATAGGTACGAACATACTTTTGAAAGTGGGTTCTACAAAAAGCCCTATTATCTCAGAAAGAAAACAATTAACACGTCAAAGTTCTGAATACTACGCGTATACGCATGCATCTCTGAAAGTTCTTGAACTTACCATTATGAATAACTTTCACTATGAAATGAACTGCGAAATCTCAATAAAAATTGCAGTGTAAGTAGGTATAGGTACATTTTGTCAAGAGTCAAGTAAAAATAAATAAATATTAGGGGACATCTTATACACGGCCTCAAACCTCAAACTAAGCAAGGCTTGTCATATGGCTGCCAGAGACTGATAATTATTATCTCTGTGATTATACTATATACAACTTATAGACAAAATAATACATTATTTTTGTGCAGTTTGAGTAAACTTTATAGTTACTATTAAAAATACAAGAAAAATCTTGAAGACCTTTCTCTTTGATTACATTAATAAATAACACCTAACATAATTTGAAATGTATTACATCATTGATTGCATTAAATTGATCCTGCGTCATAAAACATATTTTTATGGCATTGACGATTTATTTATTATGATCAAAATAATTATATCCAAAATAGTAGATGTTTTCTTGACTACAATGTAATTTACAACAAAGAACTAAATTTACAAACAAGTATCTTTATTAGACAATGGCGAAGATAAAGTCTTTTTGTGCTTTGATTAGTGCAACTGACTCTTTTCACGGTAGTGAAGTACCTAAATGAAATTTGCATTTTTTCGGGACTAAATTTCGCACTCGCTACGCTCGCGAACAGTAGGTAAGGCAGTTTTCTTTGCTCGTGCCTCATAGAAAGCTGACAAATAAAGTTTACGCCCACTGCTCTTGCGCCTTCTCGGAATGATTTTGATTTCTTTGTGTTATTTAAAATTTCGAATCAAAACGATTTATTGGAAAAACGTAAAAATGTTCTCCTGACTCATGTTTGCAAAAACTTTAATACTCGTAATGAGAAAACTTGAGCCGTACTTTTTTTTATACGACGACAAATTCAGTATTTTGTAATTTTCATCAAATTAAGTATTTTTGTGAGCAAAAGTAATTTTCCTAGTGTTATGGGTAAATACCTTGACTTTGAAGATGTGATGCCTCTGCTGCTTGAGGGACGGCTTCCGTTAACTTGTACTTTCTTATTCAGTGGGTTATTTCGTTTTTTTATATGTATTTTTTATTTTTTATGCCGGCCGGCCCTTTACATTGCAAAAAGAGAAAGAAGACAGTGACAGAAAAGATTTTTGTTTGACGTTATATTTGACATTGATTGATTATTGAATATATATTTTTTTTTTGTATTTGTTTAGGCTTGAGTGCTTTGGCCTAAACAATCTCCGCCTCCAGGAGAGGACACAGCTTGTGAATGGCTCGCCGCAGGATTCCTCTTTTTTCCGTCAGCACATCTGCTACCCTAGTGGCTCCGTCGATGCCTGGATATGTCGCAGTAACTCTTCCCAACGGCCATTTCAACGGCGGGCTAGTTTCGTCTTTGATTAACACCATTTGATTCGGCTTGACATCCGGGTGCATATCCTTCCATCATGTTTTCTGCTGCATTTCGCAAATATATTCTCTGACCCAGCGGACCCAAAATTGCTGTCTTGCTTGTTCAATGCGAGCGAATCTATGCAGGCGGTTAGGATTAGCGTCCTGTAAATCTGGCGAAGGCAATGAGGTAAGTGGTCTCATTATTAGGAAGTGACCGGGAGTTAATGGACTCAGATCATTGGGATCTGATGACATAGGCACAAGAGGCCTCGAATTGAGAATAGCCTCAATTTGGCAAAATAACGTAGTGAGCTCTTCGAATGTGAAGTGAGCGTTACCTACAGTCTTTATCAAAAGATTTTTGGCTGATTTCACAGCTGCTTCATAAATTCCACCAAAAAGTGGTGTGTAAACAGGAGAAAATTTGAATTTTATACCTTCGTTAGCTAATTCTCGCATGGCTTGAGAACAATTTTCGACAAGTGCAGCAATTGCCCTATTTGCACCCACATAGTTACTACCATTATCACAAAAAAATTCCCGGGGCTTTCCCCGTCGGGAGATAAACCGCCGCAAAGCTAAGAGAAATGATTCAGTTGTTAGATCGCTGACCAATTGCAATTCTACGGCTTTGACCTTGAAACAAATAAACACACAAAGATAGCATTTTATTAATTTGGCACCACGACCCTTCCTGTCTACAATTGTCAAAGGTCCCGCGAAATCTGTTCCTGTGATTTCAAATGGGAACCCTGGTGATAATCTTAGTGATGGTAAGTTGCCCATGATTTGTTTGGCCGCTACACCTTTTATTCGTTTACATAAAATGCAATTTCTGAATACCCGTCTAGCTAAAACTCTACCATTGATTGGCCAGTATAGTTCTCGTACTACTGATAGAAGTAACTGTGGCCCTGCATGCATTAGTTTTTTATGGTAATATCTCATTAATAATTCTGAGTAATGATGTTTGCTGTCTAGAAGAATTGGATGTTTTTTATCAAAATTGTATGGAGAATTTCTTAATCTTCCCCCAACACGGATAATACCAGCAGCATCTATGAAAGGGGTCAAACTGTGTATTGTTGGTGACCTTTTTAAATTTTCATGATTTGGGAAACTTTCTTGTTGTGACAGTTGAGCTAGCTTTAACTCGGATGCTTCTATTTCGTCTAGAGTTAAAGGCCCTGTTTGCTTTAAACCTTTGCAGTTATTGATAAATCTTAGTACATAAGCTAATATGTAACGCAGTTTTAAAAAACTTGAATATTTTTCAAATTCAACAATAGATTTCCATTGAGTAATTTCAGCCACGTTAGCGCGAATTTCTGGTAAATCCACTTGTGTCTCAACCTGTCCTTGCTCTGGCCATTCACTTTGTGTATGTTTTAGGAATGTAGGCCCATCCCACCACAACAACTGAGATGGCACATCTTGCGGATCTACCCCCCGAGTAGCTAAATCTGCTGGATTCATTGCTGATGGGCAATAAAGAAATGGGCTGCCAGCACATAAATCTCCTACTTCAGCAACACGATGTGACACAAACGTACTCAATCTATGAGGTGGAATCTTCAACCAACCCAGTACCACCTTTGAGTCGCACCAAAAATATGTTTTTTCAATTGAGCAACGAAGTGCTTCAGTTATCTTTTTACATAACCGTGCTGCTAAAACCACCCCACACAGTTCTAGTCTGGGTATTGTTGATGTTTTGAGCGGTGCTACTTTGGATTTGGCACACAATAGTTGTACCATTACATTACCAAATGAATCGGTTGAGCGTAAATAAACACATGCTGCATACGCTTTGATAGAGGCATCTGAAAAGGTGTGACACTCAATAGTGACAGGGTTGGTACAGAGAACTTGGCGTGGAATTGTCAAATTTTCAATGTTTTTTAAACTGAAAATGAGTTTTTGCCACTCTTGAGATATGTCGGAGGGTATAGTTTCATCCCATCCTGTTTTTAATAAGAATAATTTTTGTAATATCAGTTTACATGTAATTGTAGTTAAATTTAAAAGTCCTAAAGGATCATAAATACTTGACGTCACAGATAACACAATGCGCTTTGTTATGTGACTCATATTTTTATCATAAATGTTAATTGATTTTGCTACTGAGATTCGAAGTGTATCAGAATTTGGATTCCACTCAATCCCTAATGTGTTTGTTGCAGATGAGAGTTTTAAGGATTCTTGAGCCATGTATGGATCTGCTTTGTTTGAAATAAAGTTAAGAAGCTTCTGAGAATTGCTTTTCACTTTTCTTAAATTGAAACATGCCGATTCTAATTGTTTAGTGACATTTTCATAAATATTTTGTAGGTTAGTTTCATCGATATGCCCTGTGATCACATCATCAATGTAAAAGTCATGTAATAATATATAATGTGTAAGTGGGTCCCCACATTCCATCGCCAGCTGCACCAGACATCTAGTGCTTAAGAATGGAGCTGAAGAGGTACCATATGTTACCGTGTTGAGTTGGTAATAGCATATGGGTTTCCGTTCATCATCTCTCCATAAGATTGTCTGGAGGTGTCGTTGGGAAGGTTCTACCATTATTTGCCTGTAACATTTTTCAATATCTCCACTAAAAATAAATGCATGCTGTCTCATTCTAATCAAAATGGAAAATATATCATGCACTGTAGGTCCTACCATCATAATGTCATTGAGTGATAATCCTGATGTTGTTTTCATACTAGCATCAAAGACTACTCTACAGCTTGTACTTTCACTATTTTCCTTTAATACCGGATGATGTGGTAAAAATACATTGTTTTCTGCTTTATTTGTAATAGAGAGATGACCAAGAGACTCATACTCTTCTAAAAACTTGACATACTGAGCTTTTACTTCTGGTTGCCTCTGGAAACGTCTTTCCAAAGAATCAAATCTTTTATGTGACATATAATATGAATCACCTAGATTGTCTGGTTCCATTTTCAGAGGCAACGAGACGCAAAACCTACCATTCTCTAAACGACGAGTGTGATTTACAAAATGTTGCTCACACATTTGTTCTTCAGGTGACAGTATCGGTTTGCTAGGTACCTCCTCTAATTCCCAAAATTTACTGAGCTGATTTTTAATATCCTGACTGAAATTGCAAACAATATTTGTATGTAAACTGTTTGGTTTGTAACAATTTACAGGCCCTGAGATCAACCATCCTAACATCGAATTTTGCAAAATTGGTAAATTATGACCTAGTTTTATTTGTTCTGGGCATATAATATCCCAAAATACATCCGCACCTAATAGAATGTCAACCTTTGATGGAATGTGGTAGTGTCTGATAAAATTATATTTTTAGGTAAATTAATTTTAGAGATATCTATTTCATGGCTCGGTAGGGTTTTAGTGATTTCTTTGAGCACAAATGCTGTCACTGGAGTGTGGAATGTTGATTGAATGTTTGATTTAATATTGATGGTACAGCGTTGCAATGCCTGTACAGAAATACCACTTATACCGGTAATATTCACGGAATTTAGTTTTTCTGTTTGCACTGAAATTTGGTCACAAAGTTCTTGTGAAATGAAAGAAGACTGACTTCCACAATCCAGGAGACAGCGGGCTTCCTTATAGTTTTGTGAATTTGGGCAAGCTACTTTTATGATGGCTGTTGATAATAAAACTTGATTTGTTATGTTTGTTGAAAGTGAAATGGGTGTTGAGATTAATTGTTTCTCTTCTTTGTTTTGTTTGCAAAGCAGGGAATTATGTTTTCCGCTGCAAAATTTACATGATCGTGACTTACATTGTGGTGCTAAATGCCCACCTCTCAAACAATTTATGCAGTGCCTGTGCTTAATGATTGTATTGAGTCTGTCTACTGGTGGCATTGACAAAAATTTTGGACAGTAATATATTAAATGTGCCTCAGAACAAATAAGGCATTTTTGGTGTATGGTTTCTGAAGTTGTAGCCACAAAGGCCTTTTGTTGTTTATTAATGCGCTTAAACTGCCGCAGCTGCTGCTGTTGCGGCGATTGCTGCTGTACAGGTTCTATGTTATTAATACTTCCTGTCGCTTCAATTATATCGGCTCGTTGACGTAAAAACAGGAAAAATTGATCTAATGTTGGATTTTGTGACAAAGAGCTTTTATATTCCTCCCACTTAATACTAGTGATGCTATCTAACCGAGCTGAAAATAAGTATATAATCATAGTATCCCAATTTTCCGTCTTTTCCCCTAAAGTATTCAATGCTCGCAAATGTTTGGCAATATGGTCAGCTAAGTATCGCAAAGAGTTGACCTGACCATCAGTGTGCATGTCAAACAATGCCTTAAGATGTATAGAAACTAGTTTTTTCTTATCATTATAACGGTCACACAAGAGTTTCCAAGCCACTTCATAGTTGCTGCTAGAAATTTCCAATGAAGCTATCACTGAAGCCGCAGAGCCAGTTATTGCACTTTTCAGATACTGATATTTATGTATGCTTGCAATAGATTCATTAGTATGAATCATTGAAGTGAAAATATCGTGAAATTCTAACCATTGGGAGGTATCATCACCATCGAAATTAGGTATTTTAATTTGAGGTAATTTAAAATGGTTATGTACCTTCGATATCTGAGATGCTGAATCTTCAGATTCATTATTACTATAGACTTCTAATGCTTCTTGAGCCTCAGCTATGCATTTATAAAACCTATTCTCCGTGTCTTCCCTTTCAGATTCATTGTCTGAACTATCTTGTTTTATTTCTATACTAATTTGTATCAAATCATATTCTTCAAACATTGATTCTATCTTTTTTAATCGAGTCTTAAGTTCATTTAATTGGGTTTTAGAAAGAGAGCTTGCACCCCTAACCTCGTCTAAATACTTTTCAAAAGTTGTCAATCTACCCTTAATTGAGCCTCTTTTCGTTTTAAGTTCTCTTAATTCCTGAAAGTTTTTGTCCTCCGTGCCAGTCATAGTAACAAAGGTAACTTATGAATCGAAATTATTAGTACCTATAAGGCCCTTGACCTTGATGAAATGCAGCGGTGACCTTAGCCAAAGACGAAAAATGGGCATGTGGTTGCAGAATGCATAACTATGTTTCGGAGGGAATATTGATTGATTTTACTGAAATATTGATTGACTTTACTGAAATATTGATTGATTTCACTATATTATATATTGATTTTGCCAGAAAAACGAAATGGATGCCGTATCGACCCCGATCCGCGTGGTTGCAGATTCTTTTATCCACGGTCGCCAACTTTTTTTGCTATGGGTAAATACCTTGACTTTGAAGATGTGATGCCTCTGCTGCTTGAGGGACGGCTTCCGTTAACTTGTACTTTCTTATTCAGTGGGTTATTTCGTTTTTTTATATGTATTTTTTATTTTTTATGCCGGCCGGCCCTTTACATTGCAAAAAGAGAAAGAAGACAGTGACAGAAAAGATTTTTGTTTGACATTATATTTGACATTGATTGATTATTGAATATATTTTTTTTTGTATTTGTTTAGGCTTGAGTGCTTTGGCCTAAACACCTAGCAGAACTCTCTATTAGGAATACAGCAGAGATATTTTTCAGTTCGTACGAAATTTAATCAATGGAAGGCAATTTTTTCGGGAAATTTAACCGTTCATAAAAGCTTCCCTTTTATCGTTAAAGCTTATTAGCATGAAAAGACATAAAGCGATTTCGCTTTTTTTTTCTAGCAATAAGGTTTCGACTAATTAATTAAACGCCGCAATACCCAAATTTGTTGTTGTAATAAGGTTCGGAAATAATTTGATAGCATTAATAATTATTATATAAAGTACCCAAATCTGCAAATCTGCAGGACACTTTGTACATAATTATTTGCATCCCATCAAAAACATTGATTGTACTCAATGTTTTGGATGGATGTTGCTGAGCCAAGTCTCGCATGCACATTAATTTACTGTAAAAACTTGTGAAAGAGTGACAGTTATATATTTTTCCATAACGCTGTCTTGTTCTGACATGTAGAAAGTAATATTGCGTGGTGCGCATCCTAGCTCGGCTGGTGCATAATTTGTTGTAGTTATTTTTTTTTATGTGGGATTGGGCTACATTTGGCCACCAACTCGCCTGTTGGAAAGCGAAGTTGTAGCCGAAGATGGAGTATGTAGACCTAGAAAATACCTACCTATTCCAGCAGGGCATTCCAATCCCTGGCGGTCCGCATTATGAAGGAAGAAGCGAATCGCTTAATACGAGCAGGTGATACGTTGACTATGTAGGGATGGTATTGATGCGACTTTCAGCTTGTTCTGTTGTAAAAAGGAGATGAAGGCGTCAGGACGTGGAGTTCGAGCGCACTCTCGCCGAAATGGAGCCTACAGAAAATAGCCAAACATGCTACTTTACGCCTGTGTTCCAGGCTTTTCAGTTTGGAAGCGACAAGCTACTATCCCCGATTATTCGCACGGCACGACGTTCAATCGAATCTAAAGCTTTTAGCTGGTGCATAGCTGATCCATCAAAAAGGTGGCTGCAGTACTACAAAAAGTGCCCTTAATGCTAGCAGCATTACCGCGCTGAGTAGCCATAGATATCCCTTGCACTAAGAACCACCCAGAAAGAGAGACACCTCCTCTTTTATTCTTCGCCCAATTTCACGAACCAAAGACTTGGCCTCGGCTCCCCCACTACCCATGGTCTCTACCGCAATGGGCACACAAAGTCTTAGTGCTCGCACGTCTACATCCTCTGCTGCAGACGTGCGAGCGGCAAGTACGTAGCGACAAGCTAGGTCGAGTGGCCCGAAACCGGTATTTTCGCCCTTTGTAGCTCTTAAAACAGAGCTTAATTTATTTTAATAATTATTGACGTGACAACGTCTTATAAATTGGTTTGCCGGGTGACACTTCAAGAAACTGCGTTACGCTCCACTCACGTTATGCGCTCACAATGAGAGCGAGTGAGAGGCACGCGTCATGGTTAGCCCGCCTAAGAGCGAGAGAGACAGACATTTTCATCCTTCTTCCTACTATACGAATGAATATTCACATTAAAATTATTTTACCACTCAAAGTCGTTGTCACGTAAAACTTTCGCCCGTATACCGACTTTACAGGCAACCAATTTTTTTATTTGAACACATAATGCACAAAAAATCTTTAACAAAATCAAACTAGAAGCTTGTGTTATTATCATACACTACGGGACTAATCGCGCACTAAAATTACGAGATAAATAAATACCTCCTCATCCCGACGTTTCGGCGTGAATGTGTTCAAATCGCGAAAGTTTAAAAACAACATAGAATACTGTCGTACGTTGAAGAAGAAAAAATACAACTTTTCTAAAACTTCAATAAATTAGGATTTATTGATTTTGCAATCTGGGAATTCAGTTAAGAGGTCGCAAACAGGCGAAATCACTTTAGGCGGCGCGGCAGTCATCACGGCGTTCTCCATAAATCTGTATCGCGGCAGTCATCACGGCGTTCTCCATAAATCTGTATCGCAGCAGTCATCACGGCGTTCTCCATAAATCTGTATCGCGGCAGTCATCACGGCGTTCTCCATAAATCTGTACAACTATTTTAGGTAGAAACATAGACGAAAATATTATGGTTCGTCTATGGTAGAAACTAGAGAACACTATAATAAATTTAAGATCTTTGTATAATTTGATAAAGTTATACATAGTTTATTGAATCAGGCGTTACTTTGCGGAAGTTCATCATCTATTCCTTGTTTTGAATAAATATTAAGTGTACCTACCTATTTCCGCTCTGTCGTAGGCATATAAGAACCAAATTAAATCACAAACAAAATTAGTAATGCATCATAAAACTGTATCTATTATGTGTACCTATTTCCGCTCTGTCTAGGCATATAAGTTTAGGGTACCATTCAACAAACCAAATTAAATCACAAACAAAATTAGTATGTAATTCATCAATATCAAGTTAGATTAGGCTTAAGTAGGTACCTATGTTTAAAAATTAATGAACCTGAAAGAAAATTAGAATTAATCCGTTAAAAATAATAAAAAATAATTAGACCTGTAACAGAAATAGTGATTAGTAATCTTTTTAAAAAAATGTATAGCTATACAGACAAAAAAATCATTATATCATTGAATAGCACAAAGCTTTTCAAAGTCAGAAGGTTGAGCACGCCATTGCATACGATCAAGTAAGTATACCATAGGCAAGTAATTAGTGGTAACTGATACGGATACGAATTAACAATTTGTCAAAAACTAAACAACCGAGATCGTAAAATCGACCTTAGCCCCTCCCGAACCAAACTAAACTAGCAAAACAACTAACTAGAGAAAGTCGCGTATGTTTGCTATTAAATTTTTGTAGGCGCTGGAATTTCCATAAATCTGGAACTGCCTCAGAACTAGGTACTTACCTACTAAATTACTCGCGACTCTTTTATTCTAAAGATTCAAAAAGAAAAACTTGGGCCTACAACTAGCGAAAAATCAGGTGGCGAACAAAAAAATATATTCTACAGCTTTTGGAAATCGGTTGAAAAAACGAACAAACAAAGGCCTACCTACAAAGGGAGAGAATTTGTGGATGTCATTCCATAATATTGTACGTTATTCATCTTTTCATCCGATATATTTAAGTGACTCAAAACGAGTTTTCGATATTAATTTTTGATGTAACTAAGTACCTATTGGCAATAATGACTTTTACTGCGGACTTTATCAACAAGCTCAAGATAGCCCAACGTTTTTTCTTGTCAAGAAAAAGTCAAGCGCAAATCGCACTAATAATTTTGAATTTGGAATGTTTTGCCGAAAGAGTTTGGCAAATAAATAAAGAAGTTTGTAATAGGTGCAGCCGTCGTGTACACTATAGAGAGAGCTATGCTCGATGTCTCTCTGCGAGATCGAATCAGAAATGAGGAGATTCGAAGACGAACCCAAGTTACCGACAGAGCCCAGCGGATTAGCAAATTAAAGTGGCCGTGAGCAGGGCACATAGTTCACAGAACGGATGGCCGATGGAGCCGTAAAGTTCTCTAATGGAGACCACGAACCAGCAAGCGCAGCTTAGGACGTCCACCGACAAGGTGAACTGACGATATACCTACCTAATACCTAAAGATCGCAGAACGCGCTGGATGCATGCCGCTTCCAACCGGCCTTTTTGGAAATCCATAGGAGAGGCCTGTGTCCAGCAGTGGACATCCTACGGCTGATAGATGGATGCATGATTCCATACTAACCCTGCTGCTAAGTATCCGAGTAACTTCCGAAAATTATTCCCATCAAAACTGTTGGTAGGTAACCAGTTAAAACAGCTAGCATACGCTGCTGAGGTGGAGCCGATTTGTGACAGAAATATAGATTATTAGTATTCTACATAGTTTTAGTATTTATTATGTTTAATTAAGAATCAATCGAGCTTACCTGTTAAGAGAAGATTGATGATAATTATCCGAAATCACCGAAAAAGAGACTGCATAGTCCTTTATTTATTTACTAAATGCAAGCGTCTTCGGCGCGCGTATTATTTCCACAATTCTTTTAGAGTATTTTAAGTTTTTTGTATAGCAACACTTGTCCGTTATGTCATTGGAGTTCAAAGTAGAGACGGGGGAGCATTTCACAACCTTTATATAGAGGCAGAGCCATATAGGAAGGACCAACGTAGGACAGATTTATCTTTCTGGCACTTCCGTAATGACATCGATCGAGTCTTACCTGTATTATACTGGTACCTTATAATTCCCTTGATTAAGTGACTCATCACTGCATAGTGTTACCTCCGGGCAAGGGAGGGAGGGATTGAGTCACTATGCAGTCTCTTTTTCGGTGATTTCGGATAATTATCATCAATCTTCTCTTAACAGGTAAGCTCGATTGATTCTTAATTATCCTACAATCACCTCAAAAGAGACTGCATAGTCCTTTATTTATTTACTAAATGCAGATGTTTAAAGGGTTGTGAAATGTTCGTTTTTTTTTTTTTTTTTTTTTAATATTTTCTTGCCTTTTTAATTGGGTTTGTTACAAGGCAAAATATATATACGTATTATGTAAGCTAACCTTTACCAAACTATATTTGTCTATTTGACCCCAGATGCTATGTATGCTCTGTTGTTTTTTGTGCTTAATGCGAATCTGCATTTTGTATTATATGACACATATCTACAAAATAGATTAGATACCTAGGTAGGTACCTAACTAATCGGATATTTTGTATTACTGTTGTACTTATACCCAAGAGAAGCGAAGTTATTTGTATAATTACAGCATATGACAGTTAAAGAGTATTTGGATCAGGTGAACTTGTCTACTAACTTGGTACTTTCAAAAGGACAAAGGAAGCTTCAAATTAGTTTTTTTTTTTTTTTTTTTTTATTATCTTTATAGATACTATCAATAATCTGATTTGATAAAGCTATCTCGTATTGGTTTGCTAAAGCTTGTTATTAACTGCTATAAATTTATTTTTGAGCTTCAATAAATGTAGTGTGTGGCCTGACCCTAATTATGTATTTACTAAATAAATAATGTCATTATGACTCATTCACTAAGTCACTTTAATATGCTCTTAGTTTAAGTATATCTCCCAACAATGGCCTTAGAACATATTTATACAATATATCAGCTTGTCTGGTGATTTCCATTAAATTTCCCTCACACAGGTACTTAATATATACAGTATTAAGTAAGTAATAATAAAATCTAAGAATTTCCATCTGTTCACCATGTGGTTGGTGGGTCATGTCAAGATACTTATGTCAACTGATTTCATTACCTGTCATTCATCTTTACCTATTTCTTACAACTATTCTTGAGATAACAAATAATTTATACCTATATATTAGGTGGTTGCTGTGACCCCTTATCTCTTCCTAATGATGGCATATTATGGTTACATCCCAGACTTACCTTCTTGAGGAAAAAAACCATAATTAGTTATCCTCGGTTAATGATTGCTCACCGAGATCAAGGCATCAGTAAGTACTGTGCGTACCTATAGCATTTGGTATATACCATGCTGCGGTGAATATATTGTATCCTCAGTGGGATGCTTTCTTCTGTGCGTTTAACCACGCAGGTTAACTCAAGACAGAGAAAATATGTTGTGTGTCTTTTTGACCACTTCACCGCTTAACTTTTCAGAAGTAACTATAATGATTATTGTTTTTTGTCGAATTTTCTGGCAAAAAATTACCTAGATGTAGTGCTCTCATTATGAGGCTATTATCTTGACCAAGTTATAGCATAAAAAAAACAAAGGTGAAAACCGGAGTACGGTTTTTGTTTCTAGTCTGTCTGACGTACAGGTCGTACATAGATGGCATTAAGGAAACTTACGAGTTTCAATAATTAGGTAACTGGATAGTTACCTTATTGTTGCTGTATTGTGTTGTTTATAAAACGTGACAAAACGTTAACAATGTTGCGGTTTTGGTTTCGAAATGCACTTGTTGCTAGGTAGCTTGTGCATAAATCACTTACTTGAGTGGGTTCCCAGTTTGGGTAGGTACTTAATGTCACTATTTAAGACCTTTTACTTGTGTTTAATTCAGTTTTGTATATCACGGGAAACGTACTTACTAATAAAAACCGTTGATTATTCAGCGGTACATATTTTTGGTATAGTCATAGTTTTACACAATTTGTGATGTATACTTCACTTCTCGTAGTCTACAGATTATCTTAAACGCTATTTACATAATAATTAGTGGAATCGGCTTGGTTTCAAAAGCATTTTTCATCAAACGGATGAAAAAATCAAGCCATTTTACGTCGCACATGAAGGCACAATGACATAACGGACAAGTGTTGCTATACAAAAAACTTAAAATACTCTAAAAGAATTGTGGAAATAATACGCGCGCCGAAGACGCTTGCATTTAGTAAATAAATAAAGGACTATGCAGTCTCTTTTGAGGTGATTGTAGGATAATTTATGTTGTACTCTGTATTTTTGTCACAATAAAAGGATGTCTATGTCTAATTCTACCAATGTCGGTAGATATATCTAAATACGAATGCTATCCACAACATTCATACTATTGTAACCAAAAAATCTATTTCAATTTTCTCATAAAATCAACATTTACAAGAAATCACATCTTTGCCCAGTAGATATTGTATAGTCACTTACGACACCACTCGCCAGAAGCATTCAGACCTAGCTAATCGAGTGTCATAATAGCTCAAGTTGTCACAACTACAACTTGTCTTTATCGTCCTGTACAATTAAATTCGCGAATTTATTAAAGATTTAAGTTCTATTCTAAATAACTAAAATAGTGCGCAAACGACATGAATTAAGCCAGTGAAAGTGTATCGAAGGCCTGTGACAATACAAGGTAAGTGAAAACGCTTTAGTTAGGTACCTAACTACGTGTGATACTTTATTGACTACGTGATGTGATGATAAAAGATAGAGCGACTTATTTCGTAACATTGTTTATTGTGTGAGATAAAACATTACACTTTGTGTGAATATAGTTCTTATATACACTTTTAATAATAAAGTGACGTGAGTGATAAAAACACTCGTTGAAAAGCCATCATGCTATTTGTAGGTAGGTATAGTAAGTTCGAGTAGATACATACATAGTAGTTCGTCTTTAAACGTGCTCTGGGACTTATCTTTTAACAAGTTAACTCGGTCAAAATCTGTACGTACGGTTTAAAAACTACAGAGAACTTAATTTGCACTTAAAAATATAAATTTTGAAAATATAAATTTTAGGAAATATTTACAGCATATTGTGCAAGTATCTACTGTATTTGCACTTATGTGGGTACCTACCTATAATTAATAGATATAATATTAGCAGGTGCACTGGTTATGGCCGCTGCGCTGGCTGTGGCGATTTTTAAAAGCTTTTTTTATATAACTTGCGAAGCCGTGGTGGTCTAGTGGTAGTGACATCCGCCTTACAATCGTGAGGTCGTAGGTTCAAATTCCGGTCCCGTACCAATGAGTTCTTTGGAATTTATGTACGGAATTTAACACCACTGGCTTTTCGGTGAAGGAAAACATCGTGAGGCAACCTGCATATGTCAGTAGAAGAAATTCGATGGCGTATGTGAATTCACCAACCCGCACTGTGCCAGCGTGGTGGATATGGCCCAAACACCCTTCGTGGGTAGGCCTACGTCCTGCAGTGGACTATTAAAAAGGCTGATACAGTACAGTATATAACTTGCCATGTATGTATGTATGTAAGTATGTCTGTTCGGGTGGAATCTTTGAACTCAATCTTGAAGTAGATATGTATCTTCAACCGATTGCGCTGAAATGTTGTATACATCTTTAGTTTGGATGACAATGCACGATGTGGTATGTGACATCATTCTAAATCTATTTTAATATCCATTAAGTGATAAGTAAGTAGCACAGGTAAGTAGGCACGAAATGCAACCACACTGCAGGCAAGCGTAACTTCATGGATCTCTATTCTCTATTCACTTTTGTGAAAATCGTTCGATTTGTTGGCCGTTTTATTGTACCTTTACCTACTTAATACTTTTACTATTTGCTTGACATTGGGAACTGTGTTGTTGCGCTTAGCTCTGTTTTTGTCAGAATACACAGTGCAAGTAGGTGAGTAGGGTAGGTTGGTGTAAGTTTGCGCAGTTTTCAATCAGTTGCCAATAAAATCAACACCTATGGAATAATAACAGGTTTCTTCATGAATATTAAATCTTTAGTTATCTGGTAACAAATCTTAATACTCAGCGTAAATTAAATAGCAGCGTAAAAAGCGTTCTCTCTATCGAATGCTTAAAGTGAAAAAGAAACAGAACTATGCTATTTAGCTAATATAGTTTCGCTGGCGCCTCTGTAATCGGACTTATTATCATAATAAGTGTTTATGTAATTGATATAAAAGTGGAAGCCCAGACTTGCATAATTTTATAGACCTCGCGGTGTAAAATTACGCAATAAGGTAAGACTGCGCAGTGTTTTATTTAGTAAAACGCAGTGCTTTGTAAATATTTTCAAAAAATATATTGAATGTTCCAAAGCAAAAGTAGTCAATACACTTTTCGTACCAACAAACCTGACGTATAATTCAGCACGGTCAGTCTTTAGGTTTGGTGACTGCGGGTGGCATTTACAACGGAGCGCTATCATGGCTCGGATGACACGCTAAATTGGAGGTCCCGATTGTTTTAACCGTTTAGCTATGTCAGAGGCCTTCTTCTTCTTTTGTTTGGCGTCGCATTGTTGTGCATTTGCCAGTGTCAAGTATTAAGTTTTGATAATTTTTGATATTTCGTCAAAATAGTCACTGTCGTAGTCACGCCATAGTCCAATAAAGTCGTGGTCAAGTCCAAACATAGTCCAAGTCATACCTCAGTAAAGCATCCACTGCTTTACTTTACTAGTTGGCGTCTATGGAGTCTTGGTGACAACACGGAACGACCTGATACGTCACATTATATCACTCGCCTACACGGGTGCACGTAAATCAGCTCATAATCAACGAAATACCACAACTTTTCACTAATTATCACTGATAAAAACACAATATGTTTAACAAAATAATACAATGTGGCGACATGACTTTTCCGCGTTCCCGCCAAAAAAACTCGCGGCTTAAAAACTTTGACACCCTACTCGGCTTAAGTATACGAGCTTACCTACTTTTTAAACGCGGCTTAAGTATACGAGCTTACCTACTTTTTAAACGCTACCAACTTAGTTCTTACAGTAGGTAATAAGAACTCTCAGAGAGCGATAAATGTCACATGCGATAATGTTAATTAGATCCATTGTTTTGTGTTCTTTTGTTGCAAACATGTTTGTGGTTTTCGATTAATTTTTAGCAAATAGCAAATTTCATATTGGTCAGATACAGTATTACGTATAGCACAGGATAGAAAGGAATGGAAGGTATTGGGGGAGATCTTTGCCCAGCAGTGTTAAATGAAAAAACGCATAGGTATACGGAGTAGTTCTTTAGATGGCAGACATTCCAGCTAGTCAAGCATGCGACGATGAATATCCACAAAAAGAACTCATTTCGACGTGTGAAAATGTGACAGATATATACTTTGCCATAACGTTGTCTCGTCCTGACACTACGAACGAAATAATTCGTGGCGCGCATAATCATTCTAGCCCAGCGATTTCGTTGCTTTCGACCATAGGCTATAGCATAAACCAGACTCAATCAGGTGTTTCTTACATTTTGTCCAAAGTCGATAAACTTTTTTGCGTGCTGTACCTGCCTTAGACCGCATATCTGCTTAACAACAGGCAGTATGTAGTCAAACTCAAACCTATATCAAATAAAAACATTTTTTGTACGGAACAGCTGATTTTCCTGAATTTATGATCGGTACCAAAGTAAAATATTGGTTAATAACTTAGTACTCACTACGTCGATATTCCAGAATATTAGCTAATATTCTGGAATATCGGTGTCAGAATATAATTATACTACTTAATTATAATAGTTAGTCGGTACCTTGGCTGCTGTTTAAAATTTTATTGTTAGTTCACCGTAATGCCACGAAAGTTATCTTTTTGCACAAACTCTCACTAGACCACCACGGTTCTATAGGTAGTACCTATTAGGTATTTACTATTTTTTTAACCTGCGTTGTCCCACTGCTGGGCAAAGGCCTACCTTCCCTCCTTCCAGATAGCGCGATCGACTACTGAGATCTCCCAGTATTTATTCATAAACTCGTACCACTTTCCGCTACATCATAAAGGCTACTAAAATAATATGTGAAACCTAGTGGATCGTAAATACTTAGATATCATATACTTTTGCAGACGCCGGCCGTCAACGAAGATCCTAAGTTATCTAGTACGTTAAAGCCAGACAGTCAAATTACGTAGCTAAGCCTTTGTACAAAAATCATTTCTATACCTAGGTAAAAAATAATAATTTAAATTATATTTTGTAAGTTACTGCCCAATGTAGTAAATAAATACATATAGCAAAGCAAATTTTACCTACAGCACACACAAATAAAGTACATTTTCGAGTGATTTACTTACGAAAATGTACATACAAAAAGGAGTCCTATTGCAATAGGTACTCGTACCTATGCCTTGATAGTTTTTCAGTGATTTCTTTGTCGTTATTTAGCACCACAAACTTGCCTGTTGCTTTACACTCAACAGATCATATCGTAACTCCTAAAACGACTAGAAAACGACAGAGACGCCCAAAAGAATGCACAGATCCTAAACACAAATGCCTGAAAATCTAAAGTGAGATATATAAGAATGGCGTAGAGGATAAAACTTTAGGGTCAAGTTTAAGTTAAGGTTAAAATGTAGTCTTTCATTTCTCGGTCCCAGTCGTAGTAGAGTCCCAGTAAAGAAATAGAAAAGGTCCAAAAGACTCTTTAGGACCTTTTCTATGCGTTAACTTAAAAAAGCCGGGCAAGTGCGAGTCAGACACGCACATCGAAGGTTCCGTATAAATCCAGAAAATTTCACTAAATTGAGAGTTAAAATCTCTATACCATAACCATCGGCAAAAAAGTTTTTTTTTTCCACTTTTCTAGTCATAGGTACATGGAAAATTACTGAAAATGATAAAATAATTAAAAACTTGTTTTACCATGTGCTAATGAAGTTCTTTTATATGATACCTTACATGATACGATTTACTCACTTTGAATTTTGAACCTATATTTTGTGAATTTTGAGGCCCTATTTTTTGTGATTTAAATATAAATGTACAGTTTTCAGATTTATTCCTATATGTGTACTCTGAGACAATGCTTCTCGCCAAATTTCATAATTATATGTCAACGGGAAGTACCCTGTAGGTTATGATTTTTGTGAGTGTGGCTAAATGTATAGATATATTTATTATATTATTTTTCACAACTGCAAGAGTTCATGGATATACGTATACAGTTTAAATTTCAACTCGATATCTTTACGCGTTCCCGAGATAAAGAATCTTGACATACACACAGACGGACAGACGGACAGACGGACGGACGGACAGACGGACAGACGGACAGACGGACAGACGGACAGACGGACAACAAAGTGATCCTAAAAGGGTTCCGTTTTTTCCTTTTGAGGTACGGAACTCTAAAAAGGGTTCACCAATGTCCTTTTCTCCAGAAAGTCAGACAGTCTCTGTTTCTTAGGGTTCTACACCGCATGACCGCATCGCCTCACTCTCGACTCATCAGCTCGTCGCTTTTATTGCCTATTTTTGCGTTGAAATTTCCCTTAATAACTACATATTTATTTTATCATCTGAGCGAGGTTGTCGCCTCTTTATGCGTGGACGCCTTAGTAACTAGGAGCAAATAGCTTTTTGATAATATTTAAGTAAATGTATCCCTGCTCAAAACATTTTGAATGGATTCAATGTTGTAAGTGAGGGACGAAAAACTAAAAACCTAAAAAATTAAATACAATATAACATTTTTATAACATATTTGCTCGTAAAGTGGCTGTAATTACACCAATTTCAATATCGTAATGTATTTCATTAGGTACGCATTTGTGCGTTATTGTAATGTAAAACGCACGAGTTTTTTTTTTAATAAAGTAACATGCACGGTTTTTTAAGATGCTCCGTCTAAATATGAACGATACTTTTTAAAATCTTAGCAAAGAGTTTATATGTCAGAAAAGTGGTCACTATTTTATGAATAAAATTAACTTTGGGAGATGAAAATTATTTCGCGCGCTTTTTCTTTTCGCTGTATTGTTTTTATGTGAAAATGTCGTCAAGTAGTGGTGAATTTACTTTCGCTCAAGAGAGTGAGAGAGAGACTGGGGAAATGGTAACTAATAATAATAACTTGACAACATTAAAAATGGCAACTGGCAACATAACAATCACTTTTTAAATTGTTCATATTTCTATAAAAATACACACACATATTAGATATTGATTAGTAACATTTGGTCAACCCAGTCCACGTAAAAAAAGCGCTGACTATTGTAATAGGTACAGGTTTTTACCTAACACAAGAGTCAGAAAACATAATGTTGTATGTTCATTTTGTTGGTCAAATAAATATTTTATTTATTTATATTTTATTCTTTAACGAATTCCAGATGTCTGGAGTAATACAATGGACGCTGAACCACAAATTCCTCCTGCTGGGGGTAGTCACAGTTTGCTTGTTCGTGTCCACGGTGGCTCTCGCGGTAAAAAGCAAAGGCAGTAACGAGCAAAGTTCCAGGATGGGTAAAGAGAGAGATGTGCCTTTAACACCTGGCACGGAGGTAGGTATTACTTTTAGTTTGAATCCTAGACGAACCTTAAATAGAATAGCGTTGCAAAACATTTTCATACCACCTGCTCAAAAATGACCTATTATATATGTCGTAGAATCTTAACGTAAAACGAGTCATTATTATCTTAATACAATCTCGAGGGCTATGGCCCTAATGTTGTATGAAACTCCCTAGGGAGTAAAGTAATTTAAATTTGGAATGTCTAATTCGTATGAAAATTTCTCAACTTGGACATCGTAAAGAGGTTTCAATTTGCAAAATCGAATATAACCTCTTTACATTGCACGGCAACTGGCATTGTAAGGAGGTTCTACTCGACTTCACATAATTGAACCTCTTTGCAATGCTCGTGCCAGGCCATGATAATCGAGCTGGCCATGGCTTATTTTTTATGTAGGTAGTATTTACATTATGGACTTAGTGGTCGTCCATCTCGAGATGATGATGTTATATACTATATAGGATAACATCTCGCAAAGGAGTAGGTACTCCACCGGGCGAGGTGTTGTGCCCGGGGTTAGCTATCCGACATTGTTAACTTAGGTCTTGATGTTCGCTTTAGATTCGAATTGATGTTCGATTCGATTGATGTTCGATTAGGTCGCTGTAAATTTCGTTTGCGCGATGCAGGCTCCGGCTTGTCATTGGCTGAGGCGCGGTGATACAGCTTGTGATTGGTTGCCGGACGGCGCGCGTAGCTAGTGCCATCTTGTAGCGAATGTAGTGAAGTTAGTCGCTACATCACTCCCCCTTCCAGACGAGTAGGTACGGTAGCGACAAGATAATAGGTCACTTTTGACATTTCATCAAAATTCAACAACGTAACCTTGTAACGGCGGGCATAAAATAAGAACTGCACAATTGCTTAACTTTTTTCAATTACGTTTACATATTTATTGTAATAATGACCGATACGAGTAATTTTACGATTTGCTTTCACTAATAAACCATTCTAAACATAATAAACAATTTCTGATCTAAAGAACTGAACGTCGTTACAATGTTGCGTCAGTCAACCCTTTTTCTTTTTAAACACTAGGGATGTTACTCTAAAAATCGAAAGCTGATAGGATTGTAAGTTGAATCGAATGCAATGATTACTTGTGAAGAAAAATCACCATAAATTTATAACCACGTTGTGATTATAATAAAACCTAATTATACATATTTATTATTCTTTTAACTAACTATAAAAATACAAAAAAATAACTAAATAGAAAGGTCATTGATGTTGGGTGCAATTTAGGTGGATGTTGCTGGCAACACCAGTGCCTGTCGATGACGCATGTCATGTCGCCATAACATGATGATGACGCAGTCTTTTGTTGTTGTGCGAAGTGACTGTGCGTTTTTGGTGTGCTCTCTGTTATTTTCTTCTGATCCGGCTTTTTCATTGAACTGATCTTACTGACTACGTTTACCTGGCTATAAATTGGACTCCGATTGCTTAACGATTATTAAACAAGAAAAACATTACAGTCTTACTATGTCGAAACGGGGGAAAACTCTAAACAGTCAATCTCGCGAACTAGTGCTGAAATTGTACCATTATTTTGGACGTGAATCAGTTAACGATGGGCCTCTTTTACCATTGAAACCACCGAGAGAACGCGTTGCCGAAGCATTGGGAATAGGGAAGAAGACAGTAACTCAAATTCTGAAAGAGAAATACGGACCATCAGGCTCAGAAGATAATACTTTACGTACACCGAAAAAACACATCACTAGACAAGAAAATTGTTGACGTTGATAATTTTGATGCTACTGCAATTCGCAACCACATTTATGGATATTACTCGAGAAAAGAATATCCTACACGGGAAAAGCTATTGAGTTCGTTAAAAGGCGCAGGTTTATTTTTTGGAGGCAAATCGTCTCTATCAAAGGTTTTGAAATCGATTGGCTTTAGATTTAAAAAATCCGACAAGCGGAAAATCCTGCTAGAACGCTACGATATTATTTTGAAGAGAATAACATTCTTACGTGAGGTAAATAAAATTACGGATTGGGACAATGTCGTGTTTATTGACGAAACATGGTTGAATGCGAACCATACGGTTGCGCGGACATGGACCGATGATACAGCGGCCTCCACCTCAAAAGTTCCATCGGGAAAAGGAGCCCGACTTATTATATGTCACGCGGGATCAGCTTCTCAAGGTTTTATTCCAGACTGCCTCCTCGCATTCGCCTCTAAAACTACAACAGATTACCATGAGGAAATGAACTTTGATGTTTTTAAAGAGTGGTTTGAGAAGCTGCTAGTCAGCTTAGAAAACCCATCGAAAATTATAATGGACAATGCTCCGTATCATTCTGTACAAGTTGATGAACCGTGGCTGGTAAGAAATGGTGTGGAGGCAAGTCCAACTTTATTTAAAGTTGAGTTGTTAAATCTGGTAAAAGCAACTAAGCCGTCCAAGCTCCGCTATGTAATCGATGAACTAGCCCTAGAGCATGAACACGAAGTTATTCGATTGCCTCCCTACCATTGCCAGTATAACGCCATCGAGCTTACTTGGGCACAAACAAAGGGTCATGCAGCGCGGAACAATACTGAACCACCCTTCAGTACTGCTAAAATGATGACTCTGCTACAAACTGCATGTGCAGAAGTCACTACAGAAGACTGGCGAAAAGTCGTGGAGAAGACAAAGAAAATAATTTTACAAGATTTTGAACGAGATGTGAGAATAGACAATATTATTGAAAATGAATTAATAATATCTCTGACTGCTGACAGCAGTGATGAAGATAGCAGTTCCGATAGTTCAAGTGAATAAAAGCAATTTTTTTGTTAAATTACGTAGGTACTTGTCTTATTTTGCTCCTTTAATTTATGAAAGAAAAAATAATAATGGGACAGGGATTCGCATGATCATTTTTAAAATTCACATATGTTTCAAGTCTGTATCGATTCATTCGATTCATTCATTTAATCGATGTTTTTAAGCAGGTCACTTCACTATGAATATAAAACTGACATCTGTCAAAAGTGACCTACTTCTTGTCCCTACTTTAGTCGATTTGTACTGATGCTGCAGCGTTGAGTTTTGAAGCACGTGCCAGTTGTGCAGGCAGGTTACTCGCGGTCTACAGTGAGTCGAGACCGGGCGGGATCCACGGTGAGTCGGGATTGAGCCATCCACAGTGGGTCCGAGCGTCTGCCTGGTTGCATCATGTTGCAGGTAGCGCGGTGAGTCGGCTGCGTTGGAACTGATTATGAGGCTGGAGTGCTCTGGCTGGTGATGCGTCTGCTTGATGTAGTTGCTGATGATGATGATGGAGAAGGATGAGGTTGCGTCTGCCTGATGTTGCTGCCGACGCTGGTGCGTCTTGGGTTCACCAATATGGACTTGGTGGTCTGGGTGTTCATCACGTCGGGGTCACCAATATAGACTTGGTGGTCTGGGTGTTCATCACGTCGGGGTCACCAATATGGACTAGGTGGTTGTCCATGTCGAGATGATGATGATAGGATAACATCTCGCAAAGGAGTACTTCACCGGGCGAGGTGTTGTGCCCGGGGATAGCTATCCGACAGTTTAATCTTTGGTCTTGATATGGTTCAGCCATCGCTGTAAACTTCGTTTGCGCGATGCAGACTCCGGCTTGTTATTGGCTGAGGCGCTGCGATACAGCTTGTGATTGGTTGCCGGACGGCGCGCGTAGCTAGTGCCATCTTGTAGCGAATGTAGTGAAGTAGAGGCTTGGAGGTGAAGAGAGGCGAGATGTAGGCTTATGAAGGTGCAATTAAATAGATGCGAGGTCTATGGTTTGGAGAACTACTAGTTACAGTGGCTTAAAAAAACTTAACAGGTGCAGATCCCGAATACTAGAAGATCACATTTTGCAAACTTATTGAAGCTCTTTTAAGGTTACCAAAATTCCAAAGCAAGTCCAAGATACTAAATACAATGTTAGAACATTATGGATTTATGGATCCGGTTAGCAGAGTCCGAGGAATAATCGAAGAGAGATAGACTGTATTCAAATATTCTTTTCTTTTTTATTTATCTTTATTTATCTCGTTTATTCGCCGTACCGGTATAGGTCCCGGCACGTAAGTTGAACAAAAAAATATCACTCTCTCCCTTTTGTTAGCAGAGAAAACAAAAGAGAGGTAGCTATGGTTTAACGTTCAAGTTGTTTGCTGGCTACTATACCTACGGCCAGGAGGTAGGTTATTGTACCTATAAATTGCTGCCCAGCCAGCTTATCATACGACCACGAATCGACGACGAACGAACGTGACAGATATTATACTCCACCACAACTCTGTCTCGTTCTGACACGTCTATAGAATTATTTCGTGCCAAGTATGCTAGCCCGGCAGGGAATCTATAATTGAACTTCTAACGTATACGAAACCTCGAAAAACGAATACTGAACTTTCACAGATTGTATGGAGTTTCCGTAAAGTTTTGTATCGTCCTAACCGTTTGAATTTCTACAGGCATGATAATTGGGTAAACAAATCATTTAAATAATTAGTCCATTAGTTAGATTATTAAAAAATAGTGGACACGTATTTTTTCTTTCGTCAATAAAACAACACATGGCAAAGATAAACTTTGTCAAAGTTGGGTGTGGGGATCGTGACGTCACGTCGCTCACGCAAGTCTATACATTTGCATGACACTCGTGACGTCATGCGGAACTTACACGGGCCGGGCTGGCTCGGCTGGCTACATTTTCATTTTTTTTTATTGACAATAGAAAAAAACAGTGTCATATATTTTTTAATAATCTATCTGACGGCTAATTATATTTTCAGTCATTATGCCTATTATTATATTAAGTATAGAGATCCTTTTATATTATTAAAAAGTTAGGTACTCTACTTCCGCATAGGTATGACAAATAAGTAGAGTATGTACCTACCTACTCTCCTTATTTGTCGTGTAATAAAATGATTGAAGGTAATAAAAGAAAATAATTAATATATATTCTATTGCTTTGTTTTCAGGACAATTACTCCTACCGGCTCCCTAGACACGTCATTCCTAAAAATTATAATCTCACACTTCGCCCTAATATCTCGAATAACACATTCAGTGGAACTGTAATTATAAAAATACAAGTTTTACAACCATCAGAGAACATAATCTTGCATTCAAATAAATTGTCTATCATCTCCATAAAATTAAATGGCATCAGAGTAAACTCGTGGAGTCTATCGGCCAATAATACAGAATATCTTACAGTGCATATCGAAAATGAAATACGTGCAGATAATTATGAGTTAGAAATTAAATTTGCCGGGAAATTGGACGATGGCATCGTTGGATTCTACGCTAGCAAGTTGAAAAATGGCAGGTAAGATCGTAAACGTCCTGTATTAGGTAAGTACCTACTTACAAAGAAACGTAACATTTGGCTGGGTGCAGTGCTAACCCAGGAGGTAGGTACAACACATCAGGTAATGGTTTTTTTTTTTTTTTTTTTTTTTTTCCTGTCCCGGCGCATAGGCCGGGCCCGCGAGCTATCCCTACTTTCGAATATGCAGGGTTTGATATCTTTTATTATTATTCTTAAATAATTTTTTTCAGAGGGTTTTTTATTTTTATTATATTATATTTTTTTTTTTTTTTTTTTCTTATATATATATTTTTATTCATACATCTTAGTATACTAGTACAGTTGCCATTAAACTTATACTTATTTCTAACGCTTAACAATTGATCCGTTAGCCCTTGCTGCTGCGCAAAGAGACTTTTCAGCAAAGGCCAAAAAACTGGGCCGACGATCGTCATCATCGATGTGCTCATTAAAATTAGTCTCCGTTAAAAGACTGCCCGTCCTCCACTCGTACTCCAGTCTCTGTAGTCCATATTTAGGGCAATACATAATTATGTGGGTCATAGTTTCTGGAGACTGGTCATCGCAAGTGCAGCACGGGCTGTCAGATAATTTTAATCTATACAGATAGGATTTAATTCCGCAATGGCTCGTAAAAAGTTGTGTCCTAATATTTGTGATTGTCAGTTGTTTTAATATTTTATAAGCTTTTGTAGTATCTGGAAAGAATCGTTTCGTTTCAGCTGCAGTCGTTTCTTCAATATATCTCTTCTGCCATTTCAGTTTACTTCTATTTCTTATTGTTAACCTTGCGAAGGACAGTGGAAATCTGCTGTATATAGGTGCTGATACTACTTTTAGTGCAGCTTCTTTCGCCAATTCATCGGCTCTTTCATTACCTTCAATTCCAGAATGAGCTTTGATCCAGTAGAGTTGGATATTTGCTGTGCTCTCTGCAATTAGCGCTTGGATCTCGGCTGCTATGGGGTTTTGTGTCTGGGGGTCACATATAGATTCTATAGCAGACCGTGAATCACTTAAAATATTGCCGTCGGTAATGTCCTTCAAGTATGCTACCGCTCCTAGAATGGCTACTAGCTCCGCTTGAAAGACACTGCAGAAGTCAGCAAGCTTGCCTTTCTTTTGGTAAATTTCACGTTTATCTTTCCAGACAGTTATTCCTGCTCCTACCTTGCCCTCAATTTTACTGCCATCCGTGTACAGCTGCAGCCAATCGTTCCCAATGGCCTCCACCTCCTCTTGGCTTATGACACGGCTGTACATTAGACGGGTTTGTTTAGCTGGATGCGGCAGTTGGTAGGGGCTTATCCTTTCTTCAAGTTTTTGGTCTGGTAATTCTGCTAATGGTTTGCCTCTTTTGATTCCATAAATCTCAGAATTTTCCTTCAGGCGTAAATCTAGCGGAAAAATTCTTGCAATGAGTGCGCTCGCCAATAGAGACGTGGTTCTGTGCGCTCTGGCAATCTTGATGGCAAACAGTCTTGTGATCCTATCTAGCTTAATCTTGACGTATTTTTTATCGCACACATCTGCCCATGCACTAGCTGCATACAGAATTACAGGTTCCACTGCTGCAGTATAAATAAGCCTGGTTATTTCTGGGTTTAGACCCCATTGAGTTTTCACAGCTCGGGTTAACATATTGTAAATATTTACTGCTTTTCGAGTGACCTTCTCCAGGTGAAGCTTAAAGGTCAGTGATCTATCTATTGTCACACCCAGGAACTTAATGGAATTCGTATATTCCAGATGTAAGCCATTTAATGTCAACTGTGGTAGATCATATTTTAACTTCCTGGTAACCAGCATCGTCTGCGTTTTGTGTGCAGCAAATCTCATTTTGTGCGATTTGCCCCAATCAGCAACCACTTCAAGAGCTTTGTTTACTTTACGCTCTATTTCGTTTGCCGTGCTTCCTACGCCTATCACCAATATATCATCTGCAAATGCTTGTATGTGTGCTTCCAAATGTTCTGCTTGCTGTAACAATGGATCAAGTTGGATGTTCCAGAACAAAGGACCACCAGTTGACCCCTGTACGCAGCCTTTATTTGTTTGTTTTTGTACTGTTTCATCCAAATAAGACAGTGAGACTGATCTGCCCTCGAGATAACTGGACACAAGTCTAAGCATTTGCAATTCGACTCGCTTTTTATAGAGCTCTAGCTTCAAACGTGGCCACCAACAGTTATCAAATGCGCCTTCAATGTCTAAAGATATTACTGCGACTAGCTGTTTATTTTTTACTGCATCTTTGATTAACTGTAAAGCGTCATAGACGAGAAAATGAAAACTATCATGGAGGAAAATACCAAACTCAAGGACAAAATTTCAGAACTAGAATTTAAACTTAAAAGAGTAGAGATAGAAAAGAGAAAAAACAATCTTATCCTTTTTGGAATCAGTGAAAATATCAAATCCGAAACGGAATTAGTGGATAGTATCAAAAAAATAATTGTGAGTATGGGAGTTCATATGGATAGCCAAGAAATTAGCAAAGTATATAGAGTTGGAAAGAAAACTGAAAATAAAAACCGCCCCGTGGTAGTCACCATCACAACTCAATGGAAAAAGCATCTTATAATGAAAAATAAGCATAACCTTCCACAAAGCGTCAACATAAAAGAGGACTACCCCAAAGAAATCCTACACAAACGTAAACAACTACAGCCGCAAGTAGAAGAGGAAATAAAGAAAGGAAATATCGCCTATATAAAATATGACAAACTCATTGTAAAGAAGCCAAATGAAAATAGAGAGAAGAGGAAAAGAGAAACTTCCGACTCACCAGAGGCACTATCAGGAAAGAAAACTAACAAGAAAGCTACACTGAATAATCCATCATCCACACTACCCAAAACACATACTAGAGAAATCATAAGATCCAACATACTAAACTATGTAAAAAGAGCAAGCTCTGATCCACAAATAAATCTCTCAAAAAACTAAATATGCCCCCGGACCACCGGAATCAAATGATAAACACACCAACAATCAATTATATACACAAACAATCAACAAAATGTCTTCCACCACGGCTGGTCCCCGCGGAAGACTTAGACCATCACCCTCTAACAAGAATAAAAAACAAAAGGAATGAGAACAACCTATACATAGCAACCCTAAATACCAGAACTCTACGAACACCAGAATCTTTATTAGAACTTGAAGAAGCATTGAAGGACCTAAAATGGGATATTTTAGGAATTAGTGAGATGAGAAGAACAGGAGAATATATTGAAGAGCACCAGGACTTCGTATTATTCAACAAAGGAGACATCGAAGGACAAGGAGGGGTCGGATTCATAGTTAAAAAGCACTTAAAAGAACACATAATAGAATTCAATGGAATTAATGACCGAACTGCCATACTCAACATCAAATTACCTAGTTTCAAAAAAACATGGACAATTATCCAAGCCTATGCTCCTACGGAGCAAGCGGATGAATCCAAACATGAGTCTTTTTACAACGACCTATCCCAAGCTGTTATAAGTAACTACTCAAAAAATATAATTATACTAATGGGAGATTTTAATGCGCAAGTGGGAACTAAACAATGTAAAGAAGAATATGTGTTAGGGAACTTTGGCTACGGCAAAAGAAGCAAAAATGGACAAAGAATGGTTGAATTTTTATTGGAACACAATCTAACCCTCCTAAATAGCATTTTTAAGAAAAACAAAAACAACAAGTGGACCTGGATTTCTCCAGGTGGGAATTACAGAAACGAAATAGATTATATTATAAGCAGCCACCCAAATCTATTTACAAACACAGCAGTTATGTCAAAATTAAACTTTAATACCGACCACCGCATGGTAAGGGCTTCTCTCAAGATTATACCACCCAAAAGATCCAGAAAGTTTGCTATACATGACACATTCCCGTCATGCAACATAGAACCCAACAAAACAATGGAGGATTCCTTATCAGTACTCAGCAGAGAACTATCAGAAACCAATACAATAAATGTAAAAACAACCTACAACAAATTACAAAACAAAATTACATGTCAAAGAGACCAAAAAAGGACACAACATAAATATAATTTAAGTAATTCAACACTACAACTTATAAAAGAAAGAAAAAGTTTATTTGACTGCAAAATAAGGAAACAGAACATCCAAAAAATAACAGATTTAAGCAAAAAAATCAAAGATGGCATCAAAAAGGATAGGAAAGTCAAAAGGCTGCAAACCCTAGAAAAACATATAGCGAGGTCAGGAGGAACTAGAAAAGCTCTAAAAGAACTCCGAGAATCAAACCAATGGATCCCGAAATTGAAAAACAACCAAAAAAACGTGACAGGTCGAAAGAACATAAATAGAATAGCTACAAAATTCTACTGTAATTTATATTCCAACCAAGACACCACTACACAGGCAAGTCGAGAAACCCTAAATTATAATCTGCTCTTAGTGAACCCAGAACCTGACATATTACCCAGTGAAATTAGGAAAGCCATACTGAGCCAAAAGCTAGACAAGGCACCAGGCCCTGATAAAATCACAAACGAGCTACTAAGAGGAACCGTAGAAGAACTGGTCCCCATTTTAACTAAAATCTTCAACGGCATCCTGAGATCGGGACAGGTTCCAGAACAATGGGAGACATCCCACATCATTCTTATACACAAGAAAGGACAAAGAGACGACATAGGGAACTACAGACCAATAAGTCTGATGTCTAACATATATAAAATCTTTTCCAAAATTATTTTAAACCGAATAAGCAACACACTTGATGATAACCAACCGAAGGAACAAGCTGGCTTTAGGAAAAACTTCTCTACGATAGATCACATTCACACAGTTAAGCAAATTATGGAAAAATACAATGAGTACAACAAACCGCTATATATGGCTTTTATCGATTACTCTAAGGCATTTGACAGCATTAGCCACACAGCCATATGGGAAAGCTTACGAAACCAGGGAATCCCGACAGTGTACATAAACACCATTAAAAACATTTACTCCAACAGTAAGGCAAGAGTACAACTGGAAACCTTAGGTGAAACATTTCATGTAAGAAGAGGCGTCAGACAAGGCGACCCGATGTCACCAAAGCTGTTCTCGGCGGTGCTGGAAAACATATTTCGAAAGCTAATCTGGGACCAACATGGATTAAATATAAATGGTCAAAAATTAAACCATCTTAGATTCGCTGACGATATTGTTTTGTTTGAAGAACGACCAGGGATCCTAGAAAAAATGATACAAGATTTAAATAAAGAGAGTGAGAAAGTGGGCTTATCTATGAATATAAACAAAACAAAGCTATTAACGAATTCAAACAAATATGAAATAAAAATTAACAACCAACCTGTTGAATATGTAGATGAATATATATATTTAGGACAAATCATCTCACATACAGACATAACTACAAAAGAAATCAAAAGACGAATAGCTAACGGATGGAAAAGATATTGGTCACTGAGAGAGATCACGAAATCCACAGATCTTAGTATTGGTATTAAAAGGAAGGTCTTTAATACCTGCGTTCTCCCATGTATTACATATGGGTGTGAAACCTGGGCTCTTACGAAACATCACAGAAACATGCTGGAACACTGCCAAAGAGCTATGGAACGAAGTATGATAGGTATTAAGAAACAAGAGAAGATACGAAACACCGTCATTAGAAGTAAGACAAAAGTCACAGACGTACTTACTAGAATAGATAGTTTGAAGTGGAGATGGACTGGGCACATGCTGCGTGGTTCACAAGAGAAGTGGAGCAACATCATAACAGACTGGTACCCTAGAGATGGGAGAAGGAACAGAGGAAGACAAAGTAAGAGATGGGAGGATGAACTAAAACTGACGGCAGGCCCAAAATGGAGAAGGGTTGCTAGAGACAGAGTACAATGGAAATTGTTAGAGGAGGCCTTTGCCAAGAGGCACACTGAACTCAGAGATATTTTATAACTAAAGAGACAACCACAACACATAGAAAGAAGAAAAAAAGTTCAGGATAAGAGGCTTATTATTATTATTCTCTTTATTCAGTCGAATTCACAGGCTTGGCCTGGTCCTTTAATAGGCATCAATGGAGCCTAAGCCAACATTGAGAGGCCCTTTTTACAATTGAAATATAAAAAAAACAGCAGTACGTATAAAAAGGATAGCGTTGTAGACAAACTATGGCATATAAAAAGACTTGAAATATTGAAACTGGGCTATTGAGGTGAAATATTAAATGTTCTGTAAAATTGGACTATGGAATGAGGTTCGGCACCCGCTATATATGCCCCATTTCAAAATTTCGTAGCAGGTGGTGACTTGCCGTCCACTATATGGGCCCCCCATAAAGGCTACCTTAAGTTGGCGCCGGAGGGGCAGCATTGGTGTGGACGGCTTAGGGTGTCGAGAGGTGTGCTGCGCGTTCACTAAGAGCTACTAGCGGCGTTATGCCCTTTAACACTTCCACCCTGGAGCTTTGGTTCTTAGCTCTTGCGGTTTCCACTCCTAGCCGGCCGGTTAAGGCAAGAAAGGAGTCAGGGGTCTCATTTAGCCCCAGGGAATCGGGGTTCGCGGTGTCGCCACTCACCGACGGCTCGCCACAAAGCCGCCCCTGCGATTTTATTATTATTATACACATATTTATTTATAGTCTTAAATTTAAGTTTTTTTACAATATTTATATAATAAAAAATAAAATACTATAAAAAAACCTAAACCTAGAGTGCCGCCGGCAGCGGGGCGAGGCCCAAGCTACCGGTGGTTGGGTCTACAGAGAGAGGAACCTCCTGACAATGCGCGCTGTGTCCAGGACGACCGCCTTCTGTATATGACCCTTGACCCAACCGTCTAGCGAGAGCCTCTTAAGATGGTGGTCGAGACTTTTCGCTATTAAGCCGTTTACCGAAACGACTATCGGGACAATGATCGTAGAGTCCACATCCCACATGGCGGTAACCTCGTGAGCCAAGTCAAGGTACTTGCTGAGCTTGTCCTTCTCGGCCTTCACGAGGTTCTCGTCATGTGGGATGGTGACGTCGACGAGCACTGCCCGGCGCTGGGACCGGTCGACCACCACGATATCAGGCCTATTGGCGACAATAGTCCTGTCCGTGATGATAGAGCGGTCCCAGTAGAGCAACGCACGACCATTTTCGAGAACTGGCGCCGGTGCGTACTTATAGTACGGCACCTCAGACTCGACAAGGCCGTATCGAAGAGCAAGTTGCTGATGGATGATCCTGGCTACTTGGTTATGCCTGTGCAAGTACTCGCCGTTGGCAAGATGAGAACAACCGGAAGTAATATGCCTGAGTGACTCTCCGGGACGGTGGCATGCCCGACAAATGTCGACCGTACCGTCCTTCAGGATATACTTCCGGTAGTTGTTCGTCAAGACAACTTCGTCCGCAATTGCACAGGCAAAACCTTCGGTTTCCCCAAAGAGGTCACCGAAGCGCAGCCAGGCCACCGACGCGAGCAGGTCCACATCGGGACCTGTTAGGGCCCGATAGAACCGCCCGTGCAGCTCCTTGCTCCTCCATACCGCCTTGCGATCATCAGTGCTGAGCACCGATGGCCTGCGCCAGTTCTCCTTCGCCAGGGAGAGCGGGGTGAGGCCTCTGTCAACTGCCACCACATCGCAATGCATTCCACGCCCGCTGTTTCGGAAATAGTCCCGGAGACTGTATACTTCGCGGTTGTGGAGGTCTTTGGCATTTAAAAAGCCTCGGCCACCACACTTCCGCGGAATGTACAGTCTCATGACAGACGAGCGCGGGTGTAGCATGCGATGCAAAGTAAGCAGTCGACGGACCCTCCTATCCAGGGCGTCCAGCTCAGTCTGAGTCCACCTCAGTATGCCAAAGGAGTACATCAGCAGCGGCATCACCCAACCATTGAAGGCGCGCACCTTGTTGCCGCCGGACAAAAGACTGTTAAGTACTTTTGTCAGGCGACAAAAAAAGCGCTCCTTCACCGATTTCTTGATGTCCACTGCCGATATACCCAACGACTCTGACATACCGAGGTACTTGTAGGTCTCGGCTTCGGAGAGAGACCTGATAGTCATCGTCTCAGAAAGTTGTAGATTCGGAGAATCCACAACTTTCCCTCGCTGTACATGCATGACCGCACACTTATCTACACCGAACTCCATCCTGATGGCCCTGCTAAAAACTTCAGTGGTTTTTAGCAGCTCCACCAGGTCTTGGTATTTCGGTGCAAACAGCTTTAGATCATCCATGTACAGCAGGTGAGAGATAACTTCACCGTGTCTGCGAAGCCGATAGCCTAGCTCTGAATTCCTCAGCAAAGTGCTGAGAGGATTCAGGGCCAGGCAGAACCACAATGGACTCAGACTGTCACCCTGGAATATTCCCCGCTCAATCCTTATCAAGTCTTGCGAGCCAACGGAGCCGTCTCCACCACCTGGTTGACGAAGGACTGTGGCCCATTGCCTCATGCATGACACTAAGAATGATTTTAGAGTTGTATCGATTTTATACAACTCTAAAATCCTCTCGAGCCACGAATGAGGCACTGAGTCATAGGCCTTCTTATAGTCAATCCAGGCGGCAGAGAGGGCTCCCTTGTTCCGCCGGACTTGCTGGCTTATGGTCATGTCTATGAGGAGGAGCTCCTTAGTACCACGGGACCCAACCCTACATCCATTCTGAGCGTAAGCCAAAACGTTTTGCGCAGCGACGTGCGCGTTAATTTTGATGCTCAGAATGGATGTAAGGAGCTTGTAGATGGTAGGCAAGCAGGTGATGGGTCGATAGTTCTTTGCTTCCGTGGTACTACCGGACTTATGGAGCAGGAAGGTGACACCGGTGGTGAAAAAGCTAGGCAGAGAACCAACCTCAAGGGCTTCCTGGAATTGCGTGGCTAAGCGGTCATGCGAGCATCGAAACCATTTTATCCAAAAGTTGTGCAGCCCGTCTGGCCCAGGACTTTTCCAGTTCTGAGCCGTACGGATTGCACAACTAACGTCTACGGGATCTATTAAAACAGATCCCATAGGTTCGATAGTCTCGCATTCCCGCTCAACCACACGCATCCAGTCACCCTCCGTGTGTTCGACGGGCACCGACCAGATGCCGCGCCAGAAGTCATTCATGGCGCTAGCATCCGGCAACTGCCCATCGCTAACACGTTGGTCGGTTCTCTCCCAGCCTCGGTACACTTTCCTTTGGTCACTTTGGAAGAGGCGATTTAGCCAATATCGGTCCACACGCTCTCTGTAGCGACGAATGCGGTTTGCCCACGCATAGACTTTCTGTTTCAGATAGTCTATGCGTTCCGTGACACTGGCCAAATAGTGCTGGGGTCTGATACCAGTCCCGGCAAATGCCTGTGTCACGAAACGCATGACTCGGGGACGGTTATTCCCCCGGCTGAAACAGATTAGCTTTGCTATGAGAGTCCTGAACGAGTCGATACGCCGCTGGATCCGCATTTGCCACGCGGGCACACCCCCGGCGGGTCGCGGTGCACGGTTAGTGTCCGGAAACTTAACACGTGCAACGCGACACGCCGCGATGGCGCCGCAGTACAAGATCGAGTGGGTATCGACTAAGCCTTCGCTTGCCCGTAAATACGGGACTAGCAAAGGGTTCAGGGCTCCCATAAGCGCCAAGTTACGCCTATGGGTGGGAAAACGTGGCAGTCGCGGCCTAGAGTCGGGTGCGAATCGATACTGGGAAATTGCGTCTTCCAAAGCCCTCCTCAGTTGCTCACTCACCTGGCTAGATACGCTCATACTCGCGTCATCTGCCTCGTCGACCGCAGGACCAGCCGGTGATGTCGCAAGTGTCGCCGCCGACATCGGCACTAAAGCCATTGTCGGGGCTGACGACGCGACAAGTACGGGCAGGTCCTGCGTCGAAGAAGCAGTGGGGCGAGCAGGCAGCGCCTCCAGGCGGAGCCGATCAATGACGGACTGATCCAGCAGTTTGCACCGGTGGATAGCCCGCACTTGGTCCGATAGTCGTTGGGCAGTCACGGCCACGGTCGGTTCAAGGGTCTGAAACAAAGGCAGCATTCTGGCACAGTACGCTGTCATGTTGGTTCCCCCCTCTGTAGCCCCAAAGTACGCGCGCATGCAATTCTCATTAATGGGTTGAGTCCATCGCATGCGACGCACTATGCCACCGGTAGCGGGAGCGGATGGCGGGGCAGGATGCCCCACAGGCCCCAAGCGTGCCGGCAGCGGTGGACGGCCTCGTCGTCGCACTGGTGGTCGTGGCGGCGGCGGTGTCCGTGGCCCGCTCGTGTCGCTCGACAAGCCGCTCGTCTCGCGGGTGGTGTGGAACTCATCACCCGACGATGCGCTCGGAGCTGACGACGAGGCGGGCGATGGTGGTGGTCGTGCGCCTCTTGAATCCGCTGTTATTTTTGTCTGAGATCTTGTAAGCATTGTATTTTAATATTATTGAAATTTTCTTGAAGTGTCATGTTGAATGTCAAATGTTGGTTTTTGAGTTTTCTTCTAATTTTATCACAGTTTCATTATAAAATGTATCCAAATGAAGGGAAATATATTTTTGCTATTGATCTTGTTAAAATTCTGCAGAAAAATGGTCGAAAAACTAATAAAATACAATTTTTAGAAAATAAGATCTAAAAAGACGTCTGGTCTGTCAGCGGTAATTTGTTTTTTTTTTTTTTTTTTTTATTATTATCTTCACTTAAAATCACAAGCTAAGCTTGGTCCTTTGGTAGGCATCAATGGGGCCGAAGCCAACACTGAGAGGCCCTTTTACATCTTTTTTTTATAAAATTAATCTAAAATGTGTGTACATAAAGTAGAATGAAAATAAAAATAACTATTGCTAGATGTGACTTACAGTATATCGGGCTATTGTGATGTGCTGTTCGATGACTTAATACGGGCTATGGAATGAGGCCATTATTATTATTATTATACTTTTATTTGTTTTACAACACACGGGTTGCCCCGGATCTTTGAAGGGCATTGATGGGGCCGAAACCAACACCAAGAGGCCCTTTTACAATCATCAAAATAAAAAAATACAGTTTTTGGGTGATAGGAAGAGGGAAACTATTGTAAAGACGGGGAATAGGTACTTATTAGGCTATTTTAATGAATTATTACATGATTATAAGCTGGTCTATGGAACGAGGTGCGGCACCCGCCAAGTGATGCCTCATTTCAAAATATTTAGGCGGGTGGTGACTTGCCATCCACTAAATGGGCCCCCCATAGAGGCTACCGTAATTTGGCGCCGGAGGGGCAACATTGGTGTGGACGGCTTAGGGTGTCGAGAGGTGTGCTGCGCTTTCACTAGACGCTACTCGCGGCGTTATGCCCTTTAACACTTCCACCCTGGAGCTTAGGTTCTTAGCTCTTGCGGTTTCCACTCCAAACCGGCCAGTTAAGGCAAGAGAGGAGTCAGGGGTCTCATTTAGCCCCAGGGAATCAGGGTTCGCGGTGTCGCCACTCACCGACGGCTCGCCACAAAGCCGCCCCTGCGATTATTATTATTATTATTAATAAAGCGTCATAGAGCGCATCCTCCGTGCTCCACTAAGTTGTCTCGAGCTACCCATTTTCCAGGAAATTCTTGTAGCCATCATCTTTTCAAGGACTTTTCCTAAAACAGGAAGGAGTCCAATTGGTCGATATGCTTTTGGTATGGCGTAGTTATCTTTTCCTGGTTTTGGAATGACCTTTACGCGCGCTTGCTTCCAGATGTTAGGAAAACATCCAATCTGTAGACATTTGTTAAATATACCAAGCTGAATATCTGGATTTGCTTTAAAACATTGAAAACAGATGTCCGACGTGAGCCCATCTTGTCCTGGAGCCTTTTTTGGGTTCATTTTACCATAAACAGCTGCCACCTCTTCTAGAATGAAGGGAAGATGTTCTTTAGGGTAATCCATATCTTGCTCCAGTCTAGTGTTTAAATCCTTAGACCATCTTCTGATGTTGGTCTGATAAGCCGTGTCTGTATTTTCATCGTCGTTTGGGAAGAAAGTTGTCGCAAGTAGTTCCGCGGATTCTGCGGAGTCGAGTATTCTTGAGGTGGGCGATGCACGGAGCAACTGGTCATCCTGATAACTGTCACATAGTTTCAAGATTCTGTAGGTTTTCTGCCAGACTGTTTCTTTGCTTTCATTGGTACAGAAAGCTTTCCAGTTTTCTGTTATTGCATTTTGTAGCATATTCTTGTATTCTTCTTTTTGTTTATTGTATTCCTCGATAAGAAGTGGTATTCGGATCAAATTTCTTGAACCTTGGATTTTTCTTCTATATCGATTTAGCTCACGTTTCTTCTTTCTTAAGTCCTTGCTCCACCATGCTGCTTGCTTGGCTGATTTTTTTCTTTTAATAGATGATAAGGTTTGCTTACAATTTTCGATCATAGCTTCGGTATACTTGGCCACGAATACTTCGAGATCAGTTGTTGTCAAAACACTCCCTAGTTCTTCCATTGTCACAGAATTTTCTTCAAGCAGAGTTCCAAAATTTGTTCTAAATTTATCCCAGCAAGCCTCCTTTGTGCTATATTGTCGCGTACCTGAATACTCTCAGGTAATGGTTGTACTTATACGGAATTTGTATGGAGCGTTTATGAAGTATACCTACAGAATACAGAATATGATTAGCAATAACAGAGCAGAGTTGTCAACATAACAAAATCAGAAAAATGGCACACGGGCGACCACACCTAAGACAATTTTCTTTTTGCACAAACTATCAATCTATTTTATAAAGATATCTGTGATTCTGTGGTATCAATGGAAAAATCGAATGTTTTTATGCCTTCATAAAATGGCATCAATAGCTTAGTATCCAGCTGCCACATACATTAGAAAAAAAAAGCGTTATGTCAGTTTGACAACTTTGACACATCAATTTGATTGACAATCAGCTGTTCAGTTCTGTCGATCTTGTTTGTTTTGGTTGGTTATAAAAATGAAAATCATTGTGTTGTAGGAAAAATAACTAAAATTCTGAAAAGAATCCATTTTCTATGTATTTACTATCGCGAGCCAACAAATTGAACTTTCAAACCGTATACAGTATTCACCAGCTGAGGTCATTGGCTACGTTTAAGATGGAAAAGCAAAATACAGACAAAAGTGCTTCAGATAAACCTTGGAGACTATCACCATTTGTTCGACCTGACCATTACAATCTCTTACTTCGTCCAGATTTTAAACGTGGAAGTTTTTCTGGTGCTGTTAGAATAGACGTAAAAGTAGAAGAAACAGTCAACTGCCTAAAGTTAAACTCTAAGTTTTTAAACATAACTGAAGTTAATGTAAACAAAGAAGGTAATTCGGTGCCTGTGGTTAAGTTTTCTGAAAATAAGCCAACTGAAGAACTGCAGATACATTTCCCGAATGTTTTAAACCCAGGACAGTATCAGATAAGCATAAATTATAATGGTCTTTTGACCAATGGTATTGTTGGGTTATACCTGTCACGCTTAGATGATAAAAGGTAATTTTTTTGTATGTACCATATTCCATTAATTTGGCAATAATTATTTATTACTATCTCATTAATCTCTAGCGGAAAAGTGGTGAATTTGTTTACTATGATTAAAAAACTAGTAGATATCAGTTGAGAATGCCACTGAAGACTGACCTGAAGTTGGACTCAAACTATTCTCAATTCGAGGATATTTTATGAGCGCTACCAACCTTTGAACTATATCTTTTTTTTTGTGTTTTGATCGTGCAATCAGTCTATGAGACTATAAGCAGATGAGTTGCATTCTTTTTGGTGTTTATAGTGCAGCTCCTAGCGGAGCTAGCCTATTTATTTTAGGGATTATTGTTAATCCTTATCAAAAATACCCCACCGCTTTATAAGTCGACATTTGGTTTCAGGGATAGTGGGTTGATTCGGATGGTTTTCCGGCCTTGTTTTGCTCTCTCTCCATGAGACTATTTTTCATATCATATTGAACTATATCTATGCAGAAAATGTATACTTATCTTGTTGCTCCATTGCTGTGTGATACAGTAGGTACCTGATAAACAAAAACAACAATTTTTTAAATATTAGTAGGTATCAATAATCAGCAAAACATGGTATAATTTCTGTTTTATTGTACCTATAATTTAGCAGCTTAGAATTATTGTGATTTTTTTATTTCTGTTGTGTGAGCAATAAAGCTCATCTTATCTATCTATTATTTCAGATCCATGGTGGCCAGTAAGTTCCAGCCCACATACGCTCGACAAGCATTTCCATGTTTTGACGAACCCGACTTTAAGGCAACCTACGACATTACTCTGGTCAAGCCTCGATCTCATATCGCCCTGTCTAATATGAACGTAAGTAAGATATGGGGCCGTTCAAGTTTTACATATGCAGATTTATTACAATTTTTACCCCTCTTCCCCCCTTGTCAGCTAAAGTAATAAAAAGCTCTCACCCCCTCCCATTCTTACATAATCATTGGTACCTCTACATATAAGCATTTTGCTTTTTTTATTGATTTATTAAGGCAGATTCATACAGGAAATAAATAAATATTGCTGATGTAATCACCATATAGACCCCCCACCCCCCCCCATGTCTTCAAAAATAAGTAACTGATAGACCCCTTCACCCCCCTATAGCGCTTACGTAATACTTGAACGGCTCCTATATGACTAGATTTTAATTGACATATTTTTAGTATTATAAAAATTTAACACTACTAAAACTATAGTTATCACAGTCATTGTCATCATTTCTGCCATAGCACATGCTTTATTAGACATGGGTCCCCTATAGATCTTCAATAGGATCGGTTCAAAGTGACATGCATGATATTGGTAGGTATAATGTAATTAATGTCTTTTATAAATTTGTAACCACCGACACAAAAACCGACAGGGTATTATAAGATTGACGTGTGTGGCATCATATTTTTTTTTTTGAAAGAGGAAATAGTAAGTAGTGTTTTTTTTAATTCATCTAGGTTTGCGTTTGACTTCATACTTTTTATTTTTTTTTATATTACTATAAAGGTACACAGAACAGGATACATTCAATTAAGAGCTAAATTTTATACAGCAAAAGTACAGAACTGGAAAATATCCCTTAATATGCGTACACAGCATGATAGTAGCAGTAAATCTCAATAATTTTGTTTTTATTATTAACAATAGAGCAAACATGATCAAATTAACATTAATTAACTACATTGTGCTGCAAACCTAGTGCCGCAGCACATACTAGGTACAGAAATAAAATAAACAAATAGGAGAATACCAGGCCACATCTACGCATGACCTGGCATCCCCTGAGCAGCGAGGATGGCCAAGATGTCTTTTCTAAATTTATACAAGTTGTTGTAATAAATGTCTACTTGGTTACTGTGATCAGACGAGATATCATTGTATTGGCGACACATGCGAACAATAGGATTAAAATACGAAGTATTATTGACATAAACTTCCAAAACAAAAATTTTGGAGTGGGGATTTCGTGACCTAGGCTTTATGTTGAAATTTAATGATGAAAGAAGAGAAGGAGAATCCATATAACTGTTAATAATTTTGAAAAGATTAGTAAAATCAAAGTATTTGCGTCTAACTTCAAGGGACACTATATACTGCCTGATGTTAAGCAGATATGCGTTCTAGGGTGTAGCACGCTTAACTAGAAGAAACCTATTCTATTCTATTATCTATTTATTTAGCAGAAAGACAGACTCAGGCAAAGCGTTCCATTCTGACTGTTTGTATGAGGAAAGTGGTATTCTTAGCAGTTTCATCAAAGTTGGTCCATCCGTCAGTTATCAGCTCTTTTGTTATCTGTGGTAGGAATCTTATTGTGTTGTTTTTTATTTTTTTACAAGTTGCAGTGGATGTACCTATGTAAGTTTGAGAGGACTCTTGAAAGTTGAATTTGATCAACTTCCCGGTTTCCGATTGAGCTGAAATTTTGCCCGCATACTTATATCGCGTGACAATGCAATAATATGGTACCATAGAGCTGATTTGATGATGTAGTTGGAAGGTGGCCATAGGAACTCCTATACTAAACAAGATAGACCAGTCGTGTTTGGGCTCGTTTTACATGTCTTGGCTAGCACTCTGCTGCTACATGATCTCAAAAGCTTTTTTTTTAAAAAAGTTTATTTTAATTTAATCTTGTTTTATTCAGGAGGTGTCCATAACCCCAGACGACGATATAAACATGGAACGCGTGACATTCGCAACCAGCGTGCCGATGTCAACATATCTGGCTGTGTTCGTCATCTGCGACTTCGATGCCAAGACAGCTGTGATCAACGCCAACGGCATAGGCCAAGACTTCACGCTGCGGTCGTTCGCTCAGAAAAACGAAACTCATAAGATAGACTTCGCCCAAGACATTGGAAAGCGGGCTACCGAGTTCTACATCAAATATTACGAAGTGCCGTTCCCTCTCCCCAAACTAGGTGAGACGATAAAATTGGTCAAGTTAAGGTATTTTTGACCGACGAACCGGAAGAGGTACTCAATTCGACGCGTGTATTTTTTTTAATGTATAACCACGCTTAACTCTTTTCAGTAGTCCGATTTCGACCATGCTTTTTTTATTGAAAAGAGTATACTTCAAAATTGGTCCCATTTAAATTTATCGAAATCGGCTAAGCCATTTTTGATAAATCAACAATAATGTGAAAAATGCTTCATCGATCCGTTCGAAATTTTCGCGACGGTACACGGTTGAAGTCGGTCATGCCAATTTTTGCAAAAAAATAATATTACATATAAATTTCATCAAAATCGGTTAGTCAGTTTTGGAAACATTAATCAAAATTTAAAACTTCTTTGAGCAAAATAGTAGAATTTTGTATGCAGATTGAAATCGTCTATCCCCTCTACATACAAAATTCTACTATTTTGCTCAAACAAGTTTTAATTTTTTTATTAATATTTCAAAAACTGACTAACCGATTTTGATGCAGAAATGATATTCTTTTTAGCTAGTCCCGTCGTGTCACAGGAAATAATATTGCTCGTGATACTACTGGAAACGAGAGTTGTGTCATGGGAAATGTACTTTTACCCCTAGCACTACTAGTAGTGTCTCGGGAAAGTAAAATTTCCCTTCACTCTACTAGTTGAGCCAAGTAATTGAGTCACGGGGGATAGACGATTGAAATGTATAAGTCGGTGCTATTTTAAGCGAAAAATATTTTTTATAATTATATTAATAATTAAGGTGTGTCCCTGCGTTGACTCATTTTTTTTATTGATCGAATCAAAACGATTTGATCAATCGTGAATCGTGATCGACTCAGGAAGTCAGGAGTTCAGGATAAAGTCTCCCTTATTATTCACAGATATGATAGCGATACCGGACTACGTGTCGGGTGCGACGGAGCACTGGGGGCTGATCACGTATAGAGAGACCTCGTTCCTCATCGACGAGGCAACCGCCTCGGCTAACAATAAGATCAATGTAGCCAACACTATTGTCCACGAATTGGCGCACATGTGGTTCGGGAACTTAGGTAAGAAAATTGGCTGAATTAATAAATAAATAAATAATCTACAGCGTGTAGCTTTTTCACACCACTGGCTTTTCAGTGAAGGATACCATCGTGAAGCCGTCATATGTCCGTAGAAGAAATTCGATGTGAATCCACCAACCCCCACTTGGCCAGCATGTTAGATATGGCCCTCTCACCGTCCGAAATTGAACGTCAGAACGCGTATACAATAAATACGGCCGCTAGACAGGCATCAGAAAGACATGCCGAATTGGCATGATGACTAAAACATATAATTAGTCCGTCATATTGGTTTATTAAAAAATATTACATAGGTACTATACTCTAATATAGCTTGATCGCTGCGACAACTGTCAGAAAATCACGCCTATGAAGTCCTGAATTTCTTAATAGAACAGACAGTACCTGTCAATGTCATACTTTATGGGCATGCCGATTAGTGATGGGTGACGAATGATCGTGACCACATAATTTTAGATAGAGTTTTATTTAAAATATCGATAGTTTATACTAAGGTTATTTTAAATAAAACTTAATTTATCATTAATTTAATTTAGTAAAGTTTGTAATTAAATGAAACCCAATTATAAATTACATTAGCATCGATAATAGTGAAAAACGTCGATAAATACTATCGTAACATTATTATATTTTATTATAATTTATTTAATTAATATCATCACATTAGTTACATGTAATAGTAAGTAAATAAAATACAATTTCTCACCGACAACCACCTTTTTCCACCACTATCCCAACTCTAAAAATGACAATCTTCTATGTCAATGTCACTGTTGTAGAGATCAAGCTATCTTTTATGCAGTATAGTAGGTAGTATTACTATTAGGTAGGCCAACGCCAAGAGGCCCTTTTACAATCATTAAGTAAAAAAATACAGTTTTGAGTGATAGGAAGAGAGAAACTATAGTAAAGACGGGGAATAGGTACTGCTTTGGCTATTATTTGTTTATTATTGTAATAATAAATGCTGACATAAGTTTCCCCAACGTAAATTGCTGCCTCATTGGCTCAGTGGTTAGTAACCCCGACTCCTGGGTCAAAGAGACGTGGGAATTCGATTCCCACCCTGGGCAAGCATTTTTGTGATGAGCATAGATGTTTGCTCTGTCTGGATGTATGTATGATTTAATATATGTATGTGGAGTATATCAGTTTCTGACAACCACATGACAAGCTTTGCTTAGTTTAGGGTCAGAAATCGTGCGTAAGAAGTTCCCTGATATTTATTTATTAAAATGTCACATATTTCTTTTACAGTGACCATGAAGTGGTGGGATGAAATATGGCTAAACGAAGGCTTTGCGACGTACATGCAATCTAAATCTCTAAACGCGATAGAACCCTCTTGGACTATGGTATTGTTGTTTTTTTATGACTATGTCTATTAAGTGTTACTAGGCCAAACATTCAATGTAGCAACTCGCAGATCAAGGTGTTGGATTTAGTCCTATTGCCTTTCGTGGGTAGGCCTATGTTCTACTGTAAACTGTTAAAGGCTAGCGAGGTACAGCGTAATACAGTACAAAGTCACTTTCGGAGTTTTTGTTCCATTATTTAACACTAGGTGGTTTCACTGGGTCAATGCGCCAAATAATATCTTTTTGCTTTTTGCCATTTATAGATAATAAATACTAATTGTAACTTTACAAATACAAATTTAGCGGGAATAGATAGTGTTAACGAGGTCCACACCTACACTTATAAACCAAAACAATGGTCGGTCTATGTACAAGGGTGCATCTATAATAATATGACAGATGTCAAAATGACAGCTGTCATATTATTATAGAATTCATACGAGTTGCATGACAGGTGTCAAAGTTTTTTTTGAACGGGCAAAAGATACCATGATAAAAAATTTACATGTCTAATGGTGTACTTAACCAATTTTTTCAATTTTTTGGTAGAAATTGCACAATCTGTAAAATTAAAATATTCTATCTCCAAATCGAAATCAATTTTGAGTCTTTGCCCAATATACGTAGCTGGCGCCAACATCCGTATTGAAAATTCAAATTCAGTCTTTGTTCGCCCCAACTCCTCCGATCTACCAATCACAGCGAAGGTCGCACTCCATGACGCCACCCCAACCTTTTTTTATGAAGTTTATTTTGTGTAAAAACTTACCGCGCGTGTGTGTTTCTGTAGTAAATTTCATTGTCTTGGTGTATTTATATTTAATAAAAATCTAATTACAATGTCTGTGACGATAAAAAAGCACAATTGTGATCAAGTTAAACTGAATTTAGAAAGGTAAGGCACAGATAATTTTATTTTAATATATTTCTATAACCTGATCAAAGTCTCACAACATATAGGTGATGTAATATCAGCAGTAATATTTTTTTTATTTAAAACAATACGAGTTTTTTTGATTTTTTGTGCGAATAGAAATATAATAACATAAAATTAGCAAATATTTAAATTGATTAGTAACTACTTTACTCGATTAATATTAGTGCATAAAGCTTTTGTTTTTATTTTGTAACCTATCTTATTCATTTTGTTGTGTGCAGGCTTGTATAATTGGTAATGATTTTATTATCATAATTATATAGGTTTAAATAAGTACCTCTAATGATTTTATTTAGATTTTGGGATCGATGAGCGCGAAGTAAACTACTAAAAACAATTTATGATTATCATAATCATCATCTCCGCCGTTGAAATAATTATGAGAGTACCTACTTTACATATCACAAAGAAGACAGTAGAATATTTTGCAGTCAGTTAATAATATATTAAATAAAATGTAACAATAAAAAAATACACTAATTACTTTCATTCGACATTCATTGTAAAATTATTTAAATACCTACCTACCTCATTTTCTACAGATCAAGTTATTTAAATTCACTGATAAAATATTGAACACGCCGTATGCTAGTCACGATGGTCACTTGAACACTCAAGAACTAAAATCTCTCTACACGTTCGAGCCCTATCACCATGTGTTTGTGCCAATATCCCTGTCTCAAAACTTTTTCGGAACAGATTTGGCCTATCTCCACAAACAACCCACAAATAACACATTTGAACTTGTTTTACTAAAATGCGACTTTGACATTTCATAAATACTTACTATTTTGTTCCTATATCGCTAAATTGTTTTATGATTTCTTGATTATCTGATTTTTAAACTAAAAATGACGTCTCCTGAAAATTTGGTGCTTGGTCGTTAGGACAAACAAAGACTGAGGCGACGAGCTGTCAAACTTAAAAGTGGATTATCTCCGTAACTATCACATATAAACCATTGTTGTTCTCTGCTTGTAGCTGGATCGATTCCTGCCCAAGACGCTTCACCCAGTGTTGGAAACGGACGCCAAGCTGTCCAGCCATCCGATTGTGCAAATTGTCGACACTCCAGATCAAATCACTTCGATATTTGACACCATTTCATACAACAAGGTGAGCAGTGCTACTGACTTTCAAACAAGAGAAAATTCTAGACTTTCTGCTTAGCATCTGCTTAGCATCAGGCAGTGTGTCGTCCAACGCAAACCTATACGAAATAAAAAAGGTGCTATTTGACTTTTCATAAGTAAGAATTTACTAATTTCTAATAGTTTCAAAACTACAACGCAGTAACACTTAGTAAATAGAAGTTTTACGAGACTATGTTGCGAAATTCGTGACTGCGATTAATGTTATGGACTTTGTGGTCGTCCATATCGAGCGAGATGATGATGGGATAACATCTCGCAAAGGAGTACTCCACCGGGCGAGGTGTTGAGCCCGGGGATAGCTATTCGACAGTGTTAACTTAGGTCTTGATATGGTTCGGCCGTCGCTGTAAATTTCGTTTGCGCGATGCAGACTCTGGCTTGCCATTGGCTGAGGCGCGGCGATACAGCTTGTGATTGGTTGCCGGACGGCGCGCGTAGCTAGCGCCATCTTGTAGCGAATGTAGTGAAGTTAGTCGCTACAACGTGATTGTAGTCGTGTTTTTGACGTCTTCTAATCGATCAACGCCGGCTGCACGCTGGATAAAGCATGACTCATTGTCACGTTTCGCCTGAGGCGAGCGTGCAAGCGAGATCGCGGAACAAGCAAGAGGGAGGCACGATTGCCACGACTTGTGACGCATATCGCGTAAAATAATCGTCCGTAAAGCAACTTTACAGACAACCGACTTTTCTCAATTTCAGGGCGCTTCTGTCCTCCGAATGTTGGAAGGGTTCATAGGGGAGGAACATTTCCGCAAAGGGGTGTCGGATTACCTCAAAGAGTATCGTTTTGGTAACACGGTCACGCAACAACTGCTCGATTCGCTGGAGCCATACTTTAAGGCTGATAATCCTGATTTGAGTCTTAGGTAAGTAAGAATGAATGCTTCCATCGATCCATTAGCCAAAGGACGTCCACTGCTGTACATAAGCCTCTCCTGGATATTCAATAAGACCTGTTGTAAGCTGCTTGCATCCAGCGCGATCCTGCGGTCTTAACGAAATCATCGGTCCACCTTGTCGGTGGACGTCCTACGCTGCGTTTGCTATGGTCGTGGTTTGACATTCCATCTGGTGATTTTGCCGTATGCAACAGACATTGCGTTTTTTTTTGTTCCACTCACTCTCGCGTGTGCTGTATAACCAGATATGAATAGCACAGCTGTACCATAGTTTTTATTTTAGTAAAATTTAGCAATACTTCTATTACTTGTAATTCTTCTGAGCAATAGTCAATCATAAATCATCAATCATGACACGTTAAATTGTAGGTCCCGGTTGTTTTAACCGTTTAGCCATGTCAGAGGCCTTCAGGCGGCCTAAAAAACTCTGACACCAGGGCTAGGCACCCGGCCTATACGAACTTACTTACTTACTTACTTTAATCATAAAGCCTGAAACATACTATCGAACGCGGCTTACGGACGCGACTGACAGCCGCGACTTAGCAATGTGAACAGTCTTAAGACATCCGGCGCGCCAGATCGCTCTCGGACGTCCGAACGCTCAAGGTCGTCCCAAGGTGACGTCCGCGACTTATGTCCGATAGTGTGCACGGCTCAGTGTAATTTCATAGTCTAGGTCGCGGCTGTCAGTCGCGTTCGTAAGCCGCGTCCGATAGTATGTTTCGAGCTTAAATCACTGAATGGAAATAAAAAAACATATGAAGGTCGAGTTCGAGCTCAAAACCACATTCTTTATTTAAAAAGCCCGCGCGTGGTCTATCTCTATAGCTAAGCGTCCACTAGGCGCGCCCATCACAATGCAAAAATCCACTTGCTATACATTTTGTATGTAACTGCGTCGATTAAAGACGCCCGTCCCGCTCGTCTCCAATCAACAGTTTGTCGTACAACTTTTGCCGGCCGCTGCTCGCAAGTACATATTTATACTGTACAGTAATTTAGATCTATCTTGAAGAATATATATTTCGTTACATTTTACAGCTACATAATGGACACTTGGACTCGGCAAATGGGATATCCAGTGTTAAACGTGAAGCAAGGAAAGGTACCTCATACCTACGAAGTCACTCAGTCAAGGTTCCTTATAGACCCTGACGCAGTTTCGCCCAATGACTCTCCATTTAAGTAAGTTGTGTTTATGGATTGTATGACGCCTCTCTTGAAGGATATAAAGTCAAAGTCAAAGTATTTATTTGCATGATAGTGAGTATACAAAAGATCTTAAAATTAAACAAATATATATCCATCCACTAACAACCATAAAAAGTGTGCAAAATTCAATAATTGGAAATTGAAATACATTTTAAATTGTCACTGTTAAAAGTAATGAAATTAAATAATTATTATTTTTATAATCTATAAATTAATGTTTACAGCCTCTATTATATGTATGGAAGCGACACGCTGTTTTATTAAGAAATTCGTCAACTTCGTAAAAGCACTCCGTCACTAACCACTTCTTCAACTGAAAGCAAAATCTCCTGTGTGGGAGTTCAAACAACTCCTCTGGAAGCGAATTAAAGATCAAAGCAGCCATGTGTATACAATTTTTTCTAAACATCTCGAGCCTAGGTTGTGGTAGTTTGAGACGTACTTGAGGAGCCGACCTTTTATTTACATTGTCATAGCGCTCAAATAGAGTTGGATTGTTCAGTACAAATTTGGCCATCTCATATATGTAAAGACAAGGAACGGTTAGCAAGTTCTTAACTAGATAACTACTGGAGAAGTTTGTTTTCAACGCGTGCTTCACTCTCTGACTTGCACAATTTTAGAATGAAGCGTCTAAAAAAGCAAAATTGGAATATCAGCAACTAGACTCCACTACTACGGTAATGGTAAACTAAGCGCCACACAAGTCGGCGGATGAGAAGTTAGCCGCAGATGACACTTCGTGATTCGCTAATTATTGCGCATGTGTGCACAATTCCGACGCCGCGTGGCGTAGTGTTGAGCACGGGCGTAGAGAGTACGCGGGAGGAATGTGGTTGGCGTACAATTTACCTACCAGCCGGGCAGCCCTACCTCGTTACGTACAACCCGGTCAGAATATCTGTGCACCTCGCTGGAATGCGGCGCCTCTCCCGCTTCCCCTGTCACCTCTCCGCGCACTCCCCGGTGCGACAGTACGGTTAGCATCTTCGTTGCCGATACACGTCCCGATCATTTTGATATTTTCGCTTTGTTGTTGTTTTGTTTTTTAATATTTATTGTTAAGTTTAGACTATATGACGTCACGAGGTCAGGTGCACAGATATTTTGACCGGGTTGTACTGCGTGGCCACGTGGTGCCGTAGGTATTTATTTCAAGGACAGGGCAGAGTCTCAATACCGTTAGATACCATCAACGTGGCACTTCACCCATGAAACCCGTCACATTGGTGTCATACCTACGTTAATATTTTCGACATTAACGATAATATAATAAAGATTAAGTTTCAACTTGATGCATAATCATCCACACCCTACTCGTATATAACCACGGAGTTTCTATGCGTTTTCGTCGCTATCGTGTTGCAATATGTCTCACTACTTTTTCTATTTGCTTTGTAAGTTTAGAGCACTTTTACCGTCTTTCATTATATTCTGTTGAAGAATTGTTCCGTGTCTTACTAACTTGATTGTGTATTGTCGTTGCAGCTACCGATGGTTTGTTCCCATCACGTACAAGACAAATAACGGCATTTATAACAATGTGCTGTGGTTCTCAAATAAGGCAGAAAGCGGTAAGTTTGAGCTTCTTTGCAATTTTTAAGCTTAAGGATAGTACCTAACAGTAATGTCATAGCTAAATCATTTGTAATGTTTAAAAGTTAATGTAATCGTCGCACATTAGTTACATAGAAAATTACCAATTGTTATATATAAACGGGGATTAAATTAGGCTAGTTTCCTTATACGACTCAATTTTCATCAAAATCAGACCAATGGTTTAGAAGATATTATAAAAAATATATTTTATTGTTGACCCTTGTCCCTTAATTGCTCATTATCTCAAAACTTGATTTTGTGGGTTAGCTCTATTCACCACCAAAGCGACGTGTTTAGACTAAAGTTAAGTAAAATTAATGTTTCGAGATATTGTATTATTAGGAACTCAGTAGGTATATAAATTGTATATGTATAAAAGGCATGATCACTAAAAAAATATAGTTAGTCCGTCAGATAGACTATCAAAAAATATTAGTCACGTATTTTTTCTTTGGTCAATTAAACAAAAAATCATGAAGATATAGCCCGTCAAAGTTCCGCGTGACGTCACAAATGTATAGACTTCTGTAGGAGAAGTGACGTCACGACCCCCACTCCCAAACTTTGACAAGGTTTATCTTTGTCATCTGTTGTTTGATTGACAAAAGAAGAAATACGTGTCCAATATATTTTAATAATCTAACTCACGGACTAATTATGTTATTGATTTTTTTACCCAGTTATCATGCCTATTCAAACCAAAGTTATGAGGGTTAAAAAAATACCGGACAAGTGCGAGTCAGGCTCGCACACCGAGGGTTCCGTACAAATCCAGAAAATTTCACAAAATTGGGAAGTAAGTTGTTAAAATCTCTATACTATAACCATCGACAAAAAAGTTTTTTTTTACACTTTTCTCGTCATACATCGATAATTACACATTGTCAACGGGAAGTACCCTGTAGGTTTTGATTTTTGTGAGTGTCGAAATATGCGGTTTTTACGACATAAACGGCTCTAACTTTTTTATACGATAACTGAGAAGTTTTTCTTTTACACAACAGCAAGCGATTATAGATATACGTATACAGTTTAAATTTCAACTCGATATCTTCACGCGTTCCCGAGATAAAGGGTCTTGACATACACACAGACGGACAGACGGACAACAAAGTGATCCTATAAGGGTTCCGTTTTTTCCGTTTGAGGTACGGAACCCTAAAAAACGACTAAACACTTCGAGAAAAGGTAGGTAGCGCCGCTGTGCTGCGCTTTAAAGTTATACTCGTACCATTGCCCCAGAGTTTTCAATCATAACCACTGACTCGGTCTTTTTAATAGTTCACTGCTAAACATAGGCCTATCCGCAAAAGGTAATAGGACCATATCCACCACTCTGGCTCTCGCAAAAGGTAATAGGACCATATCCACCACTCTGGCTCTGTGTGGATTGCTGATTTACATACTTATGCCCTCGAATTTCTTCTATGGAAATATGCATGTCTAAACTCCACGAAATTTTTCTTAACCAAAAAGACATTGTATTTTTGACTAAGAAATAAGGAAATAACAGTTAATAATATTTTTCAGTGAAACTCAGTGTGGATAAAGATACTTTATGGCTAAAACTGAACAACAACCAAGTGGGCTACTACAGAGTTAACTACGAGCCCGAATTGTGGCGGGAGTTGATTTCGCAACTTAAGGCTCAATCTGATAAGGTAAACTACAGTAAAACATTTTTATTCAATATACTTAAGGTCCAACGTTTCGGTTAGCGCACGAAATTTAAACTTTCTTGTGTTCCTTGCATCATCTGCTTAAAAAACTATTTGAGAGCTGGTCCTATAGCAAACATTAAAAACGCTGATCGCGATGATATCCTAGAGTTCTTAGACTATGTCCGCTGGCCAGTAGTCTCGATGTTTCGGTATTTCTACCGACTTGGCGCCTGTCCTACCAAACTTTTCAACGAATTTTGATACTGCTAAAAAGCTCCCGTTTTTCTACCGAATTTTAAGTATAAAAATCTACTTGAAATTCGGTAGAAAAACGAAAGATTGATTGAAAATTTACCGATTTTCTACCAAATTTCAAGTTTGCTACAAAAAATAGGATGTTTATTGGGCCAATCTTTGGTCCATTACATACGAAACGTCTAGTCCATGAAGGGAGAGAAAGACAGAGTAATATAGCACTATGAGTTGCGTAAAGAAGATATCAGAAATCATAAAACGTTTATTGCAACACTATGTACAATGTTCTAACAATTAAATAAAATAGTTCCAATAGTGGACCCATAACGGGCGTGCAATATTATAAGATGTTGTATCTTAACTAGAAATAAGTACTTAGGTATCTAATAAATACGATAGGATGATAGGCCATTGCGTGGTGATCCGGCGTCACTGGAGACCCCTAAAATGAGATATTTGTGCGAGAATCAGGCGGTTTCAGGCTAAAATTATCAAATACAGATTTTTGGCATGAATATAAGTACCAATATTGCTTGGCACTTCTACCGATTTTACATTTTATCTTTCGAGACCACTGCCGCTCGCTTTTATAACATTATTGTTTTTTTTTCAGTTTACAATATCAGACCGGTCTCATCTTCTAAACGACGCTTTTGCTTTAGCCGAAGCCGACGCAGTTCCCTACGATATGGCGTTGAATATTAGCACTTATCTTAACACGGAGCGAGATTTTGTCCCCTGGGAGACGGCCAGACAAATATTCATCGATTTATCTAAAAAACTGGCCAATTCCTTGGCTTATATTCATTTGCAGGTATGTACTACGGAACTAAACTATTCTTACATTTCAGACAAAATAAATATTTCTTGTAGGCTTTCCCTTTCTATAAGCTCTTTGCTTAACCGATTTCAAAAAAGGAAGTTGTGTTTAGTATGGTCACACTAAATTTCATAGTTTTAAAGAGTATATTGCTATCTCGCTCTCTTTCGTGAACGGCTTTACGACGCGCACGCGTCTCAGATCTAAAAATTAAAATAATAACTAAAATAGACTTATTTCAGAACCAGTGTGTGTAAAAATCATTTAATAAACGTTATTCAGTGAAAGTACGTGTTTAGTTCAATAGAGTGTGGTGTAAATAGCTAAAAATAACAAACAAGTTGTCAATTCGACTGTTTTTTTATGTATGTTACTCGATTATTCTGCAATTATGGACCGATTTTATCATTTTTCTTATTGGTAGATGACAATTTCAACAAAATCGGTTGAGACGTTTTTTGAAAAATCAACAATAATGTAAAAATGATATGTCTACGATACATCGATCCGAGCGAACTAATTGAATTATACACAATATTATGTTGAAGTCTGTTGCGCCATTTTCGGCGAAGAATAAATATTTATTTTGGCATCGCATGATTTATGCATTTGCCACTGATATCAAGCCTGACTCATATACTTAGCTTTGCTGTCGACCTTAACTAACAGAAATAAAACAGAGATAGAATTATAACGCGCGCTAAAAATTAAAAAAAAGTCCTTTACAGTACATTGTGAAAACATTGCAATTCTCCCATTGTTGTTTTTTTTTTTTTCAGAACTATGTTCAAGGCTTGGTGGAGCCTGCTTTCAAAACACAAAGTTGGGATCAGGGAAATAATATGAGTGTTATTGACCGGTAAGAATTTTATAATAAAAATAGTTTGTACACTTGTTAAGAGGGCTATCACAAAAGTCTAGCAACACGATTCACTCCGATCTGATTGCTTTTATATTAACCGACTCCCAAAAAAGAGAAGGCTATATGTTCGTCTGTATATAATATATATTCTTTTTTGTGTATGTTCCATGATATTTTCGCCAATTGTGATTATTTTTTTTTTTAGTTTAAAGGGATATATTCCCGGAGTGGTCCCATTTACATTTTTAGCGAAATCGAAATCGTTTTTATCGTTTTCGAAAATATCAACAATAATGTAAAAAATGTATACATTGTTTCGAACGAATTAATCGAATTTAGTACACGATTGAAGTCGGTTGTGTCAATTTTTGAGAAAAATAATTATAAATAAATGCATTTTTATTGTTTAACAAAAACATTACAACATTATTTTTAAAGTAAAATTATGATAAATAAATAATTTAGTAAAAAAAAGCGAAAGTTACTTCTATAATTGTAAAAATTTAAGGATCAATATTATGGTTGCAACTTCGAGCAATATCTATAGAGTCACAATCGAGCAAAAAAGTGTCCGAGCCAGAACTGCCCAAGCTACGTAGTGGGCAGACTTTTTAATTAGTCGTAAGGCGATTGCAAGCCCACTACAACGCTGCGCGATGTCAAAGTGCTCGGTTACAAGCACCAATCAGGTGACATAACGTCGAGATTCGAGAAAACGGGTCGTTGTGAATTATTTAAAGCGAGGCATTTTCGCGCGAACTAGGATTTTAGGAGGTGAGGTGTGGGGGGCCGCCCGCGCTTCTCACGCGCGTGAATGTACGAACGGACGGAGAAAATTTGGCAAAGGTCTATCGTTGGCAAGCGCCCGATTACAACTAGCGGGGTAGCGGGCGGCGCGGCGTCTTATCAAACCGCTGGGAAATATTCTAGTTTTGGGATAAATATTTAACTCAAAAATACAGAAATTTAGTTGGAACCCAAATTTTAGCAGGTTCTCTCTAGTATTTAAAGAGAAACATTTCCATATAAAAATGATGTGGAAAGTCAGAAATTTCATTATTAAGTAATTCGATTTAGACTTTTACATTAAGCTGTTTTTGGATTTTTTTTATGATCGAGTAAAGTACACCCTGTCGTGTAACAAATTAGCACATTACTTAGACTTAATCATATCCTTAAGAATATCCTTAAGTATATCGTATTTTTTTTGCAAGACCGATATTTAGTAGTAAATACCCAAAAAATTTGATCTCTCTATAAAATTTAACTTGATCTCTGCGACAGCTGTCAGAGAAATCACGCCTATGAAGTCCTGAATTTCTAAATAGTACAGACAGTACCTGTCAATGTCATACTTTATGGGAATGCCGATTAGTGATGGGCGACGAATGAGCGTGACCACAGAGTTTTAGATAGAGTTTTAATTAAAATATCGATAGTTTATACTGACGATATTTTAAATAAAACTTAATTTATCATTAATTTTACTGTATATTTTAATATCATAACATTTTTTACATGTGTTATTAAATTAAACCCAATTATATGTTACATTAGCATCGATAATAGTGAAAAACGTCGATAAATACTATCGTTACATTATTATGAGTATTTAATTAATATTATAACATTATTGACAAGTGTACATACTTGATCTTAAATAATAGTAAGTAAATAAAATCCAATTTCTCACCTTCAACTACTCATTCGATTTCATTACAACATTGTTTGGAAATCGATTTTTTCCACCACTATCTCAACTCTAAAAATGTCAATCTTCTTTGTCAATGTCACTGTCGCAGAGATCAAGTTAAATTTATAGAGTATAGCAAAACGTTTCTCTCCGCTTCTTCACTGGTGGCTCGCCTTAATGTAAGTATCCAAGTCGGTATGTATGACGGCGCTCGGACATTTAATTATTATTTTCACTTAGGAACTGTGGCTCTGTAGATAATTGCTCGAAGGGTTGCAACTATAAAATTTAGAGGTGTTTTGTGTTATTTCATAAGAAAAGAAAAATAAACACATTAAATCACTTCTCATATCCCATACATTACGTGTTTTCAGGTTATTCCGAACGTGTATTTTGTCCGTGGGAGCTCGGTTCGGCCTTCCCGACGCCAACACGAAAATCAAGAATCTATTTGACTCGTGGCTAAAGAGCCACGGCACGCCCAACCCTGCCGTTATCGAACCAGATCTGAGAGACATTGTGTATTTCTATGGTACGTATAGCATACTAAGCGCCACTCAAGTCGGCGGTTGGGAAGTTATGCGCAGAACGAAGCGTAAAAGCTGAAATATAGGTATGCGCGGGAGCCAGAGAGACGAGACGCCGAGGCACACCCGCCCGCCAACCTCATGTCTTCCGCGCGCTCCCTACGCCCGTGCTCACCACTACGACACGCGGCGTCGGAATTGTGCACACATGCGCAATAGTTAGCGAATCACGGCGAAGTGTCATCTGCGGCTAACTTCTCATCTGCCGCCTTGTGTGGCGCTTAGTATATACCCTGTATGCTCTGAATCACCCCTTTCGGCTTAGTGCAAGGTAAGCAAATTACTCTGTATTATAAACCCTGAAGTGTTTTTGATGGTTTGTTCATCTTTGACGCAGCAACAACAAATTGGCTTGATTTTTGTCATGGACAAAGTTTAAAAGACGGAAAGTGACATAGGCTACTTTTTATTCCAGAAAAATAAAGATTTTCCATTGGATACCACAAAAAAATTAAATGGGTGAAGTTGTGGGCAAAATGTAGTAAAGATATACATCGATGAAAGCCGGCTGCATACACGAAAAAGTGTCACGTTCCGCATGAGCCGAGCGCACGGAACAACCGATTTTACTGACAACTACTTTTTTAGTACATATTATAATTTAAATCTATTTTCTTCGTCTAGTTTGTACTTCAAGCAAATATCTACAGAGCCACAGTCCTTAAGCGAAAGTAGTAAAACAATGTCCGAGCGCCGTCATACATGCCGACTCAGATATTTATATTAAATAATTCAGGGCAGGGTTTTGGCTCGCACACTTTTTTGTACGGTTGTAAATCTAAGATAATCTATATAAAGAATAAGAAAAAACTATATTATGCAAGATAAACTTTTCTAAAAACATACACCTATTTTAAAACTTAAGCAATAAAGAGTTTCTTATTTACTTGAACAGTCAGTGTGTACTGGATCCCACATTAGTCGTGGGGTTATTTCCACAAGTTAACTAATTTGATACAGTTAGAGATGAGATGTAAACGAAAACTTACAAATAGCTTATTACTACAAAATAATGCTTATTAGTATAGCTCCCTAGTGCGAATTATTGCAGTGAACTAACTCGTATACACACTATATAAGACAGACAGACAGACAGACAAAACTCTTTATTTACAACCACAGTTTGAAAAATAAACACTATCTACATAAATACGACAAAAAATATGATTATAAAGTGGCGGCCTTATCACCTATGGCGATTTCTTCCAGGCAACCTTGCACGAATATGAACAGACAAGAACAAGAAATAGTGGTCTTAAATAGATATTAACAAAGAAAACACCTATAAATAATAAACTAAATATACTTAATTCAATCTAAGTTTTAAATATACTTACATACATAAGATTTGAACTAATATTATTTTGCCCATTTCCAGGCATGAAGTCGACCAACCAAGCCGCTTGGGACGCCTTGTGGGATATATATTTGAAGGAGACAGACGTGCAAGAACAAACCAAGATCAGGAGCGCGCTCGCAGCTCCTCACGACGTCAATATTTTGAAAAAGTAAGCCAGGTTATACCGAATCTCACAACGTGAGGCCGTATTGTGTAAGCGTCCTCGTTCCTCACGCTCGCTCTCGTGGCGTAAGTAACTGGCGCGAGCAGGAGAAAAAGCGAAGCCAAACATCAGAACGCGAACGCGTAACGTGCTGCGGATCACCCAATTCTGACTGAAACTCACCAGACTATCATTATGAACAACTAACTATGGCGCCAAACCGAAACAAGAGAAAAAAAGCACCTGTTTCTTGTGTTGTCGACTCCCAGTTGCAATTTTGTATGAAACAGCAGATTTTTTTCTCTCGAAAATGTTATCCAATTAATGAAAAAACTGAGAAATATTCAGATTTTTTGTTTTCTCAATTCGACACTACTTTATCAAGTATAAAGATACAGGGTTATTTCTAATGTTTTTGAAGATTTATTCTGTACATCAAAACTAACGACTTTTGTTCTACGATTTGTGTCAAAACTCAAAAAAAAACAGCTTTTCTATACCTTTTTTCGCGGGTGAACGATATTATTCTATGGAAACACGATTTTTTTTTTGACAAACAAACACGCAAAACAAAAGTTGTTAGTTTTTGTCGTAAAACAAAAGTTGTTAATTTTGATGTACATAATAAGCCCCTAAAAGGATGCTAATTGATTAAAAATATCCCCGTATTATAGTATATTAATCATATATACTTACCTTTTTCAGATACCTGGCTCTGGCATCCGATGAGACTAAAATCCGTAGTCAAGACTATCTGTCGGTCTTGACTCAGATTAGTTCCAATCCGTCCGGCGCGGCGCTAGTGTGGGACGAAGTGCGCAGTCGATGGCCTGAATTAGTCGATAGATTCACGCTCAACAGTCGATATTTGGGCGGTCTTATACCGGCCATCACTAGCAGTTTTAACTCTGAAGCCAGATTGAAAGAGGTCAGTGCCTTACATGTATGGACACCGTTTGAAAAACTGCGTAACGTCTTCTCGTCCGACATACATACCTCAGTGCCTCAAGTTGAAAGTGTTTGACTAGTGTGTGTTACCAGTGATGACTTATGGCACTGAAACGTAGTTTCTTTCTATGGGCCTTATAGCTCGCAAGTAGCCCAAAGAGCTATGGAGAGGGCTATACTCGGAGTCTCTCTGCGAAATCAAATCAGAAATGAGGAAATCCGTAGAGAAACCAAATTTATCGACATAGCCCGACGGGATTGGCATGTTGAAATGTATGTGGGAGCTATTCCGTAAATATATAATTTTGAAATTTTTAAGAATTCAAAATTGAGATCATCAAATGGCAGTTATAAGGATTTGTGACATTAGAACGGAGCGCTCTTAGGTAGTTTGACTAATTTTTCGTTAGCGATTATCAAAGTTAAGCAACGTTCGGCACGGTCAGTCTTCGGATGAGTGGCATTTACAACTGAGCACTACCGTGGCTCGGATGATACGTTAAATTATAGGCCTCGGTAGTTTTAACCACTTAGCCATGTCAGATGTCTTCAAGCGGCTTTAAAACTCTGACACTAGGGATAGCCACACGGCCTATACGAAATTAATTATTAGGATAGATGGACACAACGAAGCTATAAGGGTTTCTCGTTTTACAACGGGACCCTAAAAACCAAAAACTCAAGCGCCGATGCCGCAAAAACAAGCTAGCAACCCAATATACTGTCTTTTCTTCTACAGATGCAAGATTTCTTCAGCCAATACCCAGAAGCGGGCGCCGGAGAGTTGGCAAGGAAAAGGGCTCTCGAAAATGTACGCAACAACATAAAATGGACGGCTAAATACTACCACGCGATCTCGGCGTGGCTCGAGGCACAACAGATAAAATCAAACTCCAAAACCCAGGATATCCAGTCTAATGTTATGTCTTCACAGACTGGATTCCAACCGTCCAAGCAAACTACATTTTGACGTGTCTTCTTTACTATAAGTTTGCATTGGAAATGAAAACTGTAATATTATCACGGTAATTGTATCTAAAAGTATTGTGATCGGCCCTGTCCTTAAAATAAATACCTACAGCACCACGTGGCCACGCAGTACGTAATACGCGCTAGGGTTGCCCGCCTGGTAGGTACATCGCACGCTTACTTATTACAAACCCACACCACTGTAATAAGATAAGATAAGATAACTTTATTGATATTCATGGAACCTAATATTACATATATAGGAACATGCTCGTCCAGTTAAACATATTTTCACATTTTTTTTAATAATGATACCAGATGCAGAAATGCAGTGTCATCCAAAAACACGACAAAATAATATTAAATTCATTGACAAAAATATACTTATTGTTAATATGTAAGATCTACCAAAAAATTATTACAAAATACAAATTGCAGGCTGTATAGAGGCTTACAATAGTATCTATCAGTATTGTAATTCGGTCCAATCCTTGAAATATATACAATGTGTTTGTCTACCGGTGTCGGAGCCTTAAGCGGTGACATCTATGGCAAATTTTAAACAACTTTTTCTATGAGACCAACCCTGAAAACGTGAAAAAAAAACTGCTGTTCTATACGTTTTTTTATAGACTTTCGACAAGAAGTATGGAATATATTTTTTCAGAGTTGATCCCACAGTAAAATTATTCAAAAATTTACCATATATGTCGCCGCTTAAGGCTACGACACCGGTAGACAAACACATTGTATATTACTACAGCGCCACGTGGGCATGCAGAACTTATCACGCGCTAGACCTTCAGTATTTTAATTTCGTCGATTTACTCTTCACCTACTTGAGTTTATTTTTAGTTTCTATATATTAGATGTAAAGTTATTATGTTAATACAAAAAAAATCGTTGTGAATGAAAAACGTTCAATAAAAATACATATTGGATTATTAGGGTTCTTAAACGAGAAACCTACTCGATACACTCAATAAACGAAAATCACAAATCGAACGCTTACAAGTTACTATACCTTGGAAAATATAACTTGATACGCGAGACATTGACATTGACATACGCGAAATGACTCGCGCACATCAAGTACCTATCATAATTTTTATATTCAAAATGGGTACACTGTGTCTTCATGATCGAGATTGACGAGCATGAAGTACAACATAGTGTTCCGAACATTTTTCCTATAAAATTATGGTACTTGATGTACGTGAGTCATTACGCGTATGTCAATGTCAACGTCTCGCGTATCAAGCTATATTTTACAAGGTATAATCCACACGTCCGTCTGTCACTACATTGCGCCATGACTGACTACCTAGCATACCAAGAACTTACCAAACTCCGAGGCGCGTAGGTATGGTTGGCATACCGACAGTTTGAATGAAGACGGACTACTGTTAGATATCGTTACCGTGCCCACACGTTCGTTCGTCACCACGGCGCATCTGCGACTGTTGTGTACCGAATGTGTACCGAATTCCGAAGCGCGTAGGTAGGATTCGCGTTCCAACCGTTTGAATGAGGATGGAATACTGTTAGATGCCATTACCGTGCTATTATCGTTTTCATTTTTAGGGTTCCGTACCCAAGGGGTAAAAACGGGTCCCTAATACTAAGACTCCGCTGTCCGTCTGTCTGTCACTAGGCTATCTCATAAACCATAGCTAGAAAGCTGAATTTTTCAGCGATGATGTATTTCTGTTGCCGCTATAACAACAAAACTAAAATCAGAGTAAAATTAATATTTAAAGGCCCGTACAACCAACGTGAATTTTTTTGCTCGATATTTATAATGGTATTGTTATTATATACTACGGGACTAATCGCGCACTAAAATTACGAGATAAATAAATACCTCATCATCCCGACGTTTCGGCCGAGTTGCATCGACCGTGGTCACGGGTAGACCCGTAATTTTAGTGCGCGATTAGTCCCGTAGTATATAATAATAATGTGTGCAAATCGCGAAAGTTTTAAAACAAGATTAATAATGGTAACTTGTAGATGCTTGAAATATTAAATATTATTTACAGAATGTTTAGTTGTATATACAATTCAATAATAAATAATTAAATTAAAATAAATATTCAAGGGGGGCTCCCATACAGAATGGAACCCTGCGAACGCGAGTCCTACTCGCACTTGACCGATTATTGTAAGTCTCTCCGCCAAGGGCGCTGACCGGCGCTGTACTGAAAAGTTTAGAGCTCTAACACGGTTGTGGCCATATTAGTGTCATTTTTGGCCACTTTGAATTTTAATGATTCTATGGACAATTTTGATGTTAAAATAAAATTTTTAAAGAAATTTTCAAACTTTAACATTCACACAAACCATATTTATGGTGTTACATTTTTTGTAATATATTTCAGCATTTTCTACTATTTACTATAGTTACCGTTTAAGGTTTTTGTCATCAACTTATCAAAGGCGTCAATTTAAAAATAGGCATGATGACTGGAAAAAAAATCTTATTATAATTAGTCAGTTAGATTCGTTAGAAAAAAATTGTGACTAATATTTTTTGATACATCTGACTACTATCTGACAGACTATACTCTATAAAATTTAACTTGATCTCTGCGACAGTGACATTGACATAGAAGATTGACATTTTTAGAGTTGGGATAGTGGTGGAAAAAATCGATTATCAAACAATGTTGTAATGAAATCGAATGAGTAGTTGAAGGTGAGAAATTGAATTTTATTTACTTACTATTATTTAAGATCAAGTATGTGCACATGTAAATAATGTTATGATATTAATTATGTAACGATAGTATTTATCGACGTTTTTCACTATTATCGATGCTAATGTAACATATAATTGGGTTTAATTTAATTACACATGTAAAAAATGTTATGATATTAAAAATACAATAAAATTAATGATAAATTAAGTTTTATTTAAAATATTGTTAGTATAAACTATCGATATTTTAAATAAAACTCTATGGTCACGATCATTCGTCGCCCATCACTAATCGGCATGTCCATAAAGTATGACATTGACAGGTACTGTATGTACTATTTAGAAATTCAGGACTTCATAGGCGTGATTTTTCTGACAGCTGTCGCAGAGATCAAGTTCAATTATATAGAGTATAATTATATTTTTTTTAGTCAACTAGCTTGTTTTAGCTACTGCGATTGATGGAACACTAGGCCGCAGCTGTCTGCGGGACGCTTTTATCTGCCCTCGTGCCCCAAAGTATATTGCAGTATTTGAATGATTTGTAAGCAGAGTACAAAACACTAGGCATTCCTTGGTATTTTTAGAATAATAATTATTTTTCGCCAAAAATGCCAGAACTGGCTACAATCTATGTACAAAATTCTGCTTATTAGAGATTGTTATTGATTTTTAAAAACTACTCAACCGTTTTATATAAAATTCGAATAGGACCTCTGAAATATAATCTACAAAACAAAAAATAATCATGAAAATCCATCATAATAAAATTGGCGGTGTAATCGCGTAATACATAAACAAAGAAAAAAGCCAGTTGAATTAAAAACTTCTTATTTTAAAGTCGGTTAAAAGAAAAGTACATTCGCAAAATATTTAAAAAAAAAAATATATGGTGCTAAGTACTTACCCAAATGTGAATTAATAAAATCGAATTATATTTAATTAGGTATATAAGCATATAAAAATAGCAAAAAAAAAATGATGGAACTACTAAGATTACCAAATAAAACTATGTTTGAACTTAGTGCACTTGTTTTTATTTTTGATCTCATAAATAAAAATTATCACAAATAGATAGTTAGGGAGGGCAACTTGAAACTAATGACCAACAATTATTTTAACTTCAAAATCATATTACAAAATTATATTCAATAAGGGATTTTAAGTGTAAAGAAGATGGTTCAGTCTTTTAGACCATCACATTATAAATAACTTTAGTTCTCTAATTCAGAATTGCTATATAATAAAAAGGGTCATAATAATATTTCTGGTTCACCCTCTTTCGGCTTAGTATACCCAATGCGAATAACTGTAAATTACTTTACATCTCTCATGTTCGGTAAGTAGGATCTTATTACCTCCAAATGGGGCTTGTAGGTGACTAATTAGCGCTCTAGGGTAATAATGTAGCTAGAAAAGCCCTAGGGCGGTAAGTAATCTACTATTACATCTCTCATGTTCAGTAAGTAGGTTCTTATTACCTCCAAATGGGGCTTGTAGGTGACTAATTAGCGCTCTAGGGTAATAATGTAGCTAGAAAAGCCCTAGGGCGGTAAGTAATCTACTATTACATCTCTCATGTTCAGTAAGTAGGTTCTTATTACCTCCAAATGGGGCTTGTAGGTGACTAATTAGCGCTCTAGGGTAATAATGTAGCTAGAAAAGCCCGAGGGCGGTAAGTAATCTACTATTATTCTTGTAATGCCGGTTTTTTCTACTTACCTCACAATCGAGATGTAAAGCAGTATAGTTAGCTCGGGTGTAAGCACCAATTGCACCCTTGAACTATAAATATCTCGGGCTGCAATCGATGCCTTACAACCCCATGGCTACTAATCAAGTATTAATCCCCTACAGTTCAATTTAAAATAAGTAATCTAGTTCTACTTTGTTTTGTTGGGCCATAGGTTGGGCTAAGACTACAACAGTTGCAAAACTGTGCAAATGTGTCCATGTAACCTTAAGTTTGGTTACACCATTAATCTATACTAAGCTAAAGACCTACTCTATACCTATCACTATGTTTAACGGTGAAATATGAAGTACAATAAATGCGTTATACAGGGTTACCTATCTGCTTGCCCTGTACTAATCGGAAAGGGATTCAGATCATCATTTCGACTTCAACAACTTTTACTATGAAGCCAATACGAAATTCAATAAAAAAATCAGCTGTTCCCTTCGAGGAAATATCTATAGGGTTACAATCGTCCAAAAAAAAGTGTCCAAACCAAAACTCTGCCCAAGCTACGTAGTGGGCAGGCTTTTTAATTAGTCGTAAGGTGATTACAACGCCGCGCGATGCCAAAGTGCTCGGTTACAAGCACTATAGGTGACATAACGTCGAGTTTCGAGGAAACGTGTCAATGTGAATCAGTATGTATGACGGCAGTCGGTCATTTTTTCACTACTTTCACTTAGGGACTGTGGCTCTGTAGATATTTGCTCGAAGGCTGTTTCATACAAAATCGCAACTCTGAAAAGACAAAGAGTATGAAACAGCTGATTTTTTTTCTCAGATTCAGAGTTGGCCCCACAGTAAAAGTTGTTCATAATGATAGTCTGAATCACCTCCTTTCGGCTTTTTACACCAGTTCTGGATAACCCTGTAATTATATACCTATAGTTTGTGTAAATGTGAGTTATGTGATCAATAAGTAATAGGTAGTAGGTGCCCTGGTTGTGGCCATTTTGGTGTCATTGCATAAATGGTAATTATAACCAATGCAACAATGTAAATATTGTTCATGTTAATCTCAAATTATAATTATTTGAAATATTATTTGAACATTTAATTGTTTAATTAAGCGTTAAAATTCAAAGTGGCCACAAACAACCGGGGCATCTACTTTCTTTCTACTTTCCAAGAGTCTAAAAGCTTTTTTGATTATTTTATGATTCAACTAATTTTGCTGTTGGGGTTTATTTCCTAAAACTGCATAGTAGCTGTATGCTGCGCGAACAATCTGGAAGGTAATTAAAATTATTTAGTTAAATAGAAATTCGAAAGCTTATGTAAATCCACCGACCCGCCCAAATCGCCTTTCTTGGGGAAGCCTATAAACAAACAAATAACTCTTTATTGTACACACAAAATAAAAACTTACAATAAATACATTAGTGGAATTCTAAAGATAGTGCAACACTAGGCGGCCTTATCGCTGGAAGCGATCTCTTCCAGGCAATCCTTGTACGGAAAGGAATGTGCTAAAATATTTGACGGGGAGTACAATAAATACTAAAAATACACTATAGACCTAAATACTAATACTACATACAATACCTAACACATAATAATACTACTACATAAATAGACAATATATAGACATACATAAAATAAGTATATAAATCACATATGTGATAACAGAAAGAAATAAATGATACAGTACCAAATCATTTACAGAGATAATGATATAAACTTTTTACGAGACGTTTGAGCCTAAATACTTCTTAATTTGTCGGGATCAATTTTGCATAGATGTAATCTAGCCAATGAAAAGAGGTGGACAATAGGCAATATATTTCAATAAAAATAATTTACGAGAGTTTAAGGTGGACAAAATAGGTGAACCACGGGAAAGAACCGTATTCAGCAGTGGACTATTAAAAGGCTAGTACAGAGCCCTGCTTCCCTATCGACTCATCGTGACGTGACTTGCGTCAATTATGACGTTAAAATTAAATAAATAAATTAGTTGTTTTTAAAGTCGGTTTACGGATAATAATTTTACGTGATAACGTCGTCGCGAAGATCGTGCCTCTCTATCACTTGTGACGCGCTCTCGCTTGCAAGCTCAGTTCAGGCGGAACGTGACAATGTGTCATGCTTTTTCGTGCGTGCAGCCGGTGTCTATCGATATATAAATGTAAAATTAACGTTATCACGTCAAAAACTGATTAAATAATATTGAAATCAGAAATATGTATATTTTACACTTTGATTATTTAGTGTCTCAAAGATTTCACACAAAATTATTGAAAATAAAAAATAATTTGGGTCACGTAACGTAACGTCACCTTACAGAATCACTTAAACATATAGTCAATCAAACTCAGATGGGCAGCGTTCGGTAAAAGTGCCTAAGTTTTCGACCAGTGTGTGTTGCCAGTCATGATGACTGGTGGTCTTTTACTATGATTCTCTTAATAATGGACAGTGAAATACAGTGTTACCTATCTGCTTGCCCTGTAGGTACTAAGTCGAAGGGGGGTGATTAAGACCATCTTTTTTTAAACCCGGAATTCGAGAAAAAAAAACCAGCTGTACGAAACGTATGAAACAGCTGTTTTTTTCTCGAATTCCGAGTTGGCCCCATAGTAAACAAAGGCTGTTCAAAATGATGGTCTTAATTACATCCTTTTTTTCTTATAGTTCTGGATAACCATGTATCCTACTTAGGTATATGTAGGTAGATACGTACCTGAATAAAGGAGGGTAAATCGACTGTGTTGAAGGGGCCGGCATGTAAACGTCTATTTTTCATCATGCCAAAGCCAAGCATGGCAACTTCCCGCCGTATTTTGGGACTTAGACACCAGATGGCGGCACCAAAAGGGCCCTGACCAGCTGATATTGAACTCTGAAATAATATTTAAAACTATAATTCGATGAACCACGATGGAAGTAGGTTTAGCATTTTTTTGCAAAAAAAAAAAATTAAAAAAAAGTCTGGTGCCGCGGAGGTGTGTGGAAGCATGCCCGTATCCTCAACATCAGGCGCAGTGGTGAAACACAGTGTTGACCAGTCGGCGGGGACTCTCACATAACCGCATCCGCTTGTCCTCGAGGTGAATACTCATAAAAAAATCCTTGGTAAAACAAAAAGAGGCTAGCCACCCGACCTATACCTACGAATTTACTATAAAATATCTACTTAAGTAGGTACCTGATTGTAGACAGCGTCTCCATAACTACAATAAATGTAAAGTTGAGTGAGAGTGGCGCACATGTATTGTAAGAGAGAAACGAGTTGCATCGTGCTCATTTGCTCCTGAAACAGAAAATATAATACTTATAGTTATCCAGACAGCAGACCTCGCGACACATCTCTTTATCTGAATCTTCTAAGCTTTACACAGGAGAGAGAGATGTGGCCTATATACCTATCTCAACTGGCTCTTGACCGATCTGCTTCATATGTGCAAATCAAATTTCTTCTATAACGGACGTATGCAGATAGCTTCACGGTGCGTGTTTTCCTTCACCGAATAGCAGGTGGTGTGAAATTCCGTACGTAAATTCCAGAGAACTCAATGGTATGGAACCGGGATTTGAACCACACGATTGTAAAGCGGTTGTCAAATCCTCTAGACCACCACGGTTATTTTTAAATTTCAAAGGTATCTACGTAATGAAAACTTAACTTTATTACCGATTTCAGTCTTATTGCAACTGTACATAGAGTAAGAGTTGCCAAGAAAAAGTAAAACCCGAGGATATTTTTCAGCAGTCTATCAAGCACGCCGATGATTCTGTAGAAAAGAAAAATTACCAAATACATTTTTCAAGTTCATCGTCCGGAAGATTCAGTATAAACGTGTATTCCCGGTAATGCGGATTAGTCCCATGATTAGATAGGACTACCTACTGGTATTTTTTTCCCCTAGAGGTTCAGGAAAAATTTGGCATACAATATCGACCCGGCTTTGTTTGTTTTTTGAAAACTTTTTTAAGTCAGACGTACCTTTGGGTTCTGGGATTAAAATTACTAGTAGTCCAATTAATGGAACCACTACTAATTCTAAATACTAGTCCAATTCTAAATACTAGTCCAATTAAAGGAAAAAAAATACCAGAAGTCCCATCATGGGACTACTCTACTCTACCTACTGATGGGAACACACGCGTATAAAAGATTTTTTACCCGACAAGTTGGATATGAACTCTATGGCAATGAATAATCCTAGCGTGAGCTCGCACGTCCCGTTTTTTGGACAACCAACACATCCTTCCCCTGCCACCGATCTTCTCACTTTGACGGACAAGACAAGAGAACTGCCCGCAAACGAATATCATGACGCCTATGACAGTTAAATCGAAAGCAATGTGGACGCAAACGCAGTACACCGCAGCTACGGTCTCACAAACAACAATAATGAGGTAGCAGAGAAAATGCACGTTATCAAATGGGTTCCAGCTAGGAAGAATATGTGGGTAACTTTCCGGATTTTCCCCTTTGAAGAGCGCAAAGGCATACTCTATAAACGGTGACAAAATAAAGACCACGCCAGTAAAGCCATAAATTCTGAACAGTATCATTGCTGCTCTCCTGAACTTTTTAGTATAAATCTTTTTCAGATTATCAGCTTGACCGTTGTCTGCTTCGCCTTCTGATTCATACTCTACGGCAGCCATGTCGTCACGTTTCAGCTGATCGTTCTCCAAGTCATTCATTTTGTCTAACAGACTGAGCCAGTGTGCGCTGTTGTAGCTCAAAGAAAACAGTTTGAGGATACCCATACCGCAGAAAGAAATCACGCTGAACACTTCAAAAAAATGCTCAATATTGTTCCTGGATAGAAACAGAGCTGTAATTTGAAAAATGTAACTGCCAAAGTAGCAGAACATGGCAACAACAGTCAGAGGATGCTTGCTGAATCTTTTCTCTGTATGCCATAGTCCTGTATACCAAACCACAAAGATTATAGTGGAAACTAGACTCGCTTTCTTTGGCCCCATGTTTCAAAGTGATGGGTAAACTGGATAGGACAACGTAAGCTCCAATCTTACGATGAAAATTGGTGTTTGAAAACAATGAAGTAATTACTTTATTATTCACCCTATTTTATGCCGCAGTCATTGTGTGAAATTAGATTTAGGTATATGAAATTTGTAAGAATGTCTAAAAGTAAGTTCGTATTGGCCGGGTGGCTAGCCCTGGTGTCAGATGTTAGATGATCCGCCTGAAGACTTCTGGCTAAGAATAACTGAAAATTGATTGTAGTATAGACCACAGAAGGTTATTGTTGAATGGAGTGTAGAGCGTACTCGTAGGTACCTACGCCCTTTTAGTAGTAAGTGAAACTCAAATTATGACGATTAACTTAATTTTGTTTATCAATTTTTTTTGGTAGAAAATTGGTCATCCACTCCTGCTATATCCAAGGAGCATATTAACCATGCTATATATCTTACCGTGCATCCACACCGCAGTTAACTTTTGTTGAGCAACACTGTTTAACACAATAACATTAAGAAACATGCTATAACTATTGTGACTATTTGTTGATTGTTACTTATCGCGTCCATGCCGACTCCCAACTACCAACCATCACGGCTTATGTTCACCAACAATATTATGATGACATGGTGCTGATGTGATGATGGAGCTGGAAGGTGGCCAAAGGAACTTTGCAATGAAACGACACCAACTTCATCGAGTTTGGGCTTATTTGAATTGTCTTGGCGAGTAGATTGTCTTTCAGAGTCTGATGATGGAGCTGGAAGGTGGTCATAGGAACTCTGTAACGAAACGACACAAACCCATCGAGTTTCGGCTCGTTTGATTCGTCTTGGCGAGTACTTTTACTCGCAAAACGAAATTCAGTTAAAGCTTGTTTTAAAAAAAGGTTTTTTTAAAAAAATATTCTTGTTTAAAGGTGCGGCGTGTTAATTCCGTCAACGTGGTTTAGTCCACGGTGTTAAAACTCATCTATAACTGTATTGTACCAGACTTTTAATACTTAATCCATTGCTAAACATAATAATATATACATTCCTACCAAAGAAAAGCGATTAATTACGCCATATCCAGCACGCTGACCCAGTGCGGGTTGGATGATACGCCATCAAATTTCTTCTATGGATATTTGTGGGTAGGTACCTACCTATTCAAGTAACCTCACATTTTTTCCTTCACTGTAATGTACTGTATCAGCCTTTTAATAGTCCACTGCAGGACGTAGGCCTACCCACGAAGGGTGACACTATTTTTTTCCTTTTTTATTTCCTTCACTGCCACTTTGTAAATCAAATTATAGTAATTATCTAATTTTGTAAAACTTTGAAACAAATAATACTTTAAAAAGATATCAAATTAAGTGCGTACGTACCTAGGTACTAATTATTCATTACAATAACAATGTACGAAGAGGTGTAAATTATCCATACCTAACAAAATAATCTAGGTAAATTAAATTGTTATTGATGTTACTAGGGTTGGGTTTTGGGCAAAAATTGCATATTTTAAATAATGTGCGGTTTTTGAACGGACACGATAGTTCGAGGGTGGAAGTCAACCACAGACTTTTAAAAAGTAAATGCCACAGGAAACGACTAACGAGCTGTGGTTGGCTATTGCAGAGGAAGTCGTAAAAATAATAAATAAATTTACGAAGGATCATGGTCTGGGACTGACACGAGGTTTGGAGGACCATTCTGGTGGAGCCGACGGAGCGAAGAACAAGTCTAGACTAAAGCTTAAGGAACAATGTATTGCAAGAAATAAATCTACAAAGAGTTGTTGAAATTATGGTGTTTCTACTGCATCGAGTCTTCGGTTGTCCTCACACTAGGTAGGTACCTATCCGTTGCATTCACAGAGCTATTACAATGAAAAGATAGTTCTGTTGGCGCTTGAGGCAATTTTCAACCACAAAAATGTATGTAGAAATGTAGAAGTATTTCAATAGTTTTAAAATCTCAAACCCCTAGTAGCAACATCACAGCTTGCGTATTAAAAGAACTAGAAAACAAAACCCTCCCGTTCCATGTTTTCTTAGTAAACTGCAAAACAATCATATTGTATTATTGTATAGTAAGACGTACCTACATAATACTGTGCACCTGTTAATTTCACACATTGAAATCTTTACTAGAAACATGAAAGTATAGTAGGTGTAGGTACTGGTTGTGGACACTGAATATTCAAAATCAGTAGGTGACATCTGGGTAAAATTTTTATATTGGTCACTGATTGATAGAGAGCTAAATTCTCGATTGCCACACCAAAACTTAAATAAACTAGGAAAACTTAAACTAGGAACTTATAGCAAGTGTTTCAATCGGCGGCCTTATCGCTAAAAAACAATTTCTTCCAGGCAACCGTTAAATTTGCTGAGATTTTAGTTCCACAAGTAAAGAAGGTATCTTTTATACAATTTAGTTTTCCACCTTTCGACGTTCCAAACGTTTCCGGTCTACAGGTTAGTAAATAAATACATGTTCGTAGCAACTGAGTGGAAACAGCCACAGTTTATGTATCTACTGTGAAACAGCTCTTGAAAGATTCGCGTACACAATTCGCTTTGAGTTCGTTTGCCGTCTACACTCTTGACGCTAAATTATACGTAATATTACATTACGCGTTACACTCGTCTGGCCCCGGCTTCATGCTGCCTTTCACCGGTCTAGACCCGGCTTTACGCGTCTAGCAGTCGGCAACGGCCCTGTTTGATCAATCACGGAGGCTAGAATCAAGAGATGTGATTAGCTGATGACTAGACTGCAGCCGCAGTTCGTAGCTGTCTGCGGGACGCTTGATTCAGTACTGTGAGTTTGTGTAGTAAACGTAAACTAGTAGGTATTGTTTTAGTATGGCTTTGGAATGATTATGAATGAAAGGGGATGATTAAGACCATCATTATGAACAACGTTTACTACGAGGCCAACCCGAAATTCGAGAAAAAAAATCAGTTGCTCCATAAGTACCTATTGTAAGTACAATGCCTACTTACAAAATTGCAAATCGAAATCGACAAAATGTTTGGAACAGAAGATTTTTTCTCGAATCCCGGGTTAGCCCCATATTAAAAGTTGTTTATTTTGACGAATCACCTCCTTTCCGCTTAGTAGGTACATCAGTTCTGGATAACCCTGTATACATATTTGTTAGTGCTTCCTCGTTTTCGCCAGAGGAATAACGTGTAACCTTCCATTGTCACGTAAAAATGATAAATACAAAATAAAAGAGTAAATTTTTTTTGCATGCATGTTTATTTACATTCATTGATAATGTTTCTACATACTTAAAATTAGATTAATTATGGTAATAATTATATCCTTTGACAAATGCAAGTCGTTTTCTTTTAGCACACGTCTGAATTATTATAAAACTAATACGCGGGTAGGTAAGTACCTAAAATGTTTTTTGTCTATTTTTGAAAAAATATTGTTTCAGAAACAGAATTTTGAGAGAAATCTATTGTTTCAGAAACAAAAACGTTCGGTATAGGTATAAAACAATTCACAGTTAGTTTTCATTTTCACAAATAAAAAAATACTGCTATGCAAAACCAAAAAACCTGCTAAAGTCTTATAAACCTACCTACTCTACCTAGATGGCAAAAAAGTTTACCTACGTCATTACGTATATTAAGTTCGGTAGGTACCTAATGCATTTAAACAGGTAAGATATCACATGATTTGTAATTAAGTACCTGCTATGTTTTAACCATTAACTTCCTAATTACATTAAGTAATTTAGGCAAACAGTTCAAATTGGAAGTAAGTGCCTACATAAGTAGGCAACATTACTGAATTACCTACCTATATATATACCTGCATACCTGAATATTTGAACTTAGTAATTGAGTATTACAGACATTTAAAATTAAAATATAACATTTTTAACGAAACATTTTTGCCATCTAGGTATGTTATAAGCCTATAGCAGGATATTTGGTTTTGCATAGCAGTATTTTTTGAATTCCAAACTAAAACTAAGTAGGTTAGTTTCGCCAAATGCGGTCCAAACTATATTAGAATGACTATCTACTAAATTAAACGTGAGTAATAATAACTGTGTTGTAGTTTAATTTAAAATGTACGAGAACCACGCTAGTTTCCAACAAATTACAGACATGTGTAAAGCTCGAAACATACTATCGGACGCGGCTGACGGACGCGACTGACAGCCGCGACTTAGCAATGTGCACAGTCTTGTAACATCCGGTGTGCCAGATCGCTCTCGGACGTCCGAACGCTCAAGGACGTCCGAAGGTGACGTCCGCGACTTATGTCCGATAGTGTGCACGGCTCAGTGTACTTCCATAGTCTAGTTCGCGGCTGTCAGTCGCGTCCGTAAGCCGTGTCCGATAGTATGTTTCGAGCTTTAGAGTATTAGTTTTACCACGACGCTTGCCAACTGACGGAGCGGCCCAAAGCGTCCGAATAGTCGGAGCTGTCCCAGCCGGATCCGGCAGAGTACGCGCTCTGACCGCCGGAGAAACCGGAATATCCACCATAGCCATTGGAGCCGGAATACCCGCCATAACCACCAGAGCTTCTTCCGGCAAAGCCGCTAATTCCACCTGCGTTTCTAGCTGCGAAGCCGTCGTAACTGTTGCTGCCGCTTCCTCCCCATCCTGAAGAGCTGTAGCCTCCGCCGCTTCTCGCGCTCAATCCGGATCCGCCCCAGCTAGAGCCGGACCCGGAGCTTCGGCCCAAGTTTCCGGAACCCCAGCCGCCTCCGGAACGGGCAGCTACGATCGACGGGCCGTTGTCATTGTAGCCACCACCGCCACCGCCACCGCTGCTTCCATGCCAGCCAGCACCACCTGTATTAAAAAACCGGACAAGTGCGAGTCAGGCAAATCGAGTACAAATCCAGAAAATTTCACAATGTTAAAATACCTAGTTAAAAACCTGTTTTAGCATGTGCTAATGAAGTTCTTTTATATGATACCTTACATGATACGATTTACTCACTTTGAATTTTGAACCCATATTTTATGAATTTCGAGGCCCTATTTTTGTGATTCAAATAAAAATGTACAGTTTTATGATTTATTCCTAAATTTGTACTCTGAGACAATCCTTCTCGCTAAACTTCATAGTTCTATGTCAACGGGAAGTACCCTGTAGGTTTTGATTTATGTGAGTGTCGAAATATGCGGTTTTTTACGACATAAACGGGTCTAACTTTTTAAACGATAACTGAGAAGATTTTCTTTTACACAACTGCATGAGACCATAGATATAGGTATACAGTTTAAATTGCAATTCGATATCTTTACGCGTTCCCGAGATAAAGAGTCTTGACATACACACAGACGGACAGACGGACAACAAAGTGATCCTATAAAGGTATTTATTTTTTCAACACACTTGCTCAAAATTCACCGCAATTAGGCACATAATGACACCTGTAATCAAATTGTGACTTTTTCATTACTATTATTCACAAGTGAGTTATTGAGTTTTTATTTTATTCGTTGAGTTGCTTTGTTCTTAAAAGAGTTTCGATACAAAAAATATCGTGTTCAAAAGTAGGTACAAATAAATTAATGTAGGTACCTATTGCTCATATAGGATTTAAACACCTCGCAGTCAGTGATACAATATGATTTATTACATATTTCTCCATAGTTCAATTAATATATATAAATTCATTATGCGCTAGTACACAGACGGGTTTGGATCTGTTTATGTTCGCGGACGATACTGTGTTACTTTGCCACGAGAAAACGTGGAAAAATGTTAAAAAGTTAACTGAAGTATGCCTCTCGAACGTCACATGTTGGCTAGAAGATAACCTTCTAACCATAAACACTAGCAAAACAAATTACATGTGCTTTAGCAAAAGAGTTACAGGAGCACCTAATACTGATGACTTTCACTTAAAGATACATACATATCCTTGTAACGCGTACCTTGTCTTTAGCTGATGTTCACAATGCTTGCTGCTGCTCTACTTTAACCAGAGTCAGTTCACTCAAATATTTAGGCGTTATACTTGACGACAAACTCATGTGGAATGGACATATCAAATCTCTAGCTACTAAAATCAGAAAAATGATTTATATCTTTAAAGCTCTGAGAACAGTAGCAGATATAACATTAATTACTCAAACATATAGGGCACTCTGTGAGTGCATCATAAGATATTGCATCTGTGTATGGGGGAGTGCCGATAAGTCGCACCTTATAACAGCCGAACGTGCACAGCGCTGTGTTCTCAAGGTAATGATGTTCTTACCTTATAGACATCCCACCACAGAAGTCTATGAAAAAGCAAAAGTGCTTACAGTTCGAAAGCTGTTTATATACGAGAGTATACGGAGATACCACAAAAATGTTGTCCCGACTTTAACAGACCATACTCGTAATAGATATGCTAGAGCAGTCTCAGCTGTCCGCACAAGATACGCACAAAAGCAATTCAGAGTAGTTGCTGCAAGGCTTTACCATCAATTAAATGAGCTTGGTAGAGTTGATAGACTAACAGACAGAGAACTCAAAAGAATAATTCTTCATTGGCTTAATACTTATGACTATAATGGTATTGAAAGTTTATTGGAAAGTTTTTATTTTTAGTCAAAATTTATAATACAGTTTTTTTTTTCTTTTTTGTTGTGAAATTGAGATCATACCAAGGAACACGCAAACACACACGCGCGCGCACACACACACAAACACACACACACCCACACACACACAAACACACATATTCATAAAACATACTTACGTTGTTATCAGATTGTAAAGAATTTTTGGAATTTTTTTTTCCTAATGTTAATAACTTTGGCTTTAAAATTTTTTTTTTAAGTCTAAATTTTTTTATATAATAATGTTAACTGGCGTATTTTTAAATTTTAAATTGTGTACCTATTGGAGAGTCCATCGGCTCCTGAAATACAGTTTCTAACTAGTTCAGGAGCCTTTGGGTCAATTATTCAGACTATTGTAAACTTATGCCCCAATAAACAATTTTATTTTTATTAATATGACGCTACAAACATTTTTCTATTCACATCTTTTATAGTCCTTTGTTTTTTCTTATCCCTTCCTTCCCGCCAAAAAGGTATGCCACCTTAATCTTTTATGTTTTTGGCGTCGCATGGTTAAGCATTTGCCAGTGTCAATATTCTAGATGTCTTCACAAAAGTGATAGAGCTCAATGAGATCTACATTTCGGATGACAGCTGTCAAACTTCGAATTGATTTATCTCGGTTATTATCTATTCTAAACAACTAATATCTTCACAAAAGTGATAAAGATCGATGAGATCTATATTTCGGATGACAGCTGCCAAACTTCAACGCGATTTATGTCGGTTATTATCGATTCTAGACAACTGATGTCTTGACAAAAGTGATAAAGATCGATGAGGTCTACATTTCGGATGAATGTCAAACTTCAACGCGATTTGTCTCGGTTGTTATCGATTCTAGACTACTGCTGTCTGCACAAAAGTGATAGAACTCGACGAGATCTACATTTCGGATGACAGCTGTCAAACTTCAACGCGATTTGTATCGGTTATTATCGATTAAAGACTACTGCTGTCTTCACAAAACTGATAGAGATCGACGAGGTAATCATTTCGGATGACAGCAGGCTGTCAAACTTTAACGCGATTTGTCTCGGTTATTATCGATTCTAGAACCATACTGTCTGCCCAAGCTTAAAGTGCAGTAATAGCAAAAATACGATTTCAAGAAAAACGCAAATAAAGATTGAATACTATCAAAAATATACCAAAACGATTTATTTGATAAAATTTTGAATGCAAAGTGAATCGAAACATAAGAAACTATGTTTTTGTATGATGTTACATTATTTTTGTTTAAAAATATAATAATTATAACGATAAAAATGTTTTTGCCCCTATTACTGCTAGTGATATTTTTCTGAAATCTGTTAAAAATCTGATTAAAATGCAGTAAACTCCACTATTACTGCACTTTCAACTTTTACCTGTAATTTTTGCTGACTAAAGTGCAGTATCAATATGAAAATACTGCTATTTAAAGGTTTTTTATAATTAAATACGCAAGTTTTTCACATGTACTGAGTAGGTACATGTGAAAAATTTGCATATTTACAAATTTACGTATTTGCAAAAACTACCTTTAAAATGAGTAAAAGTCATTAAGTATTTCTCAGACTACCATAGAAGACGTTTAAAATTATAAGTCTTTTTGAGAATCTTAATAGTAAATGTAACATAATCAGAATAAAGCAATCAGAAGCACTCATAATGGCAAATGTAAGTATGAATGTGATTATAAATAATTCTTATTATGTACATAATGATAAGAATATGAACATTCATTCGTATTAGTAACAGGTACAACACATTTAAATATCGTTATCAGCCGTAGGACATCCACTGCTGGACATAGGCTTCCCCTATGTATTTCCAATAAGCCCGGTTCGAAGCTGACTGATATACCAAGATAAAATCTATCACTAAATTGGTTTTTAACGCAATTCAAGACCACCTCTTAATTAATATCACTTTTGGTAGGTAATTATAAGATTTACATAATCAAACTTTATATTATTGACTAAAATGTTACCATATACCTATCTATTATTATAATTGTGACATTCTGCTTATTCGTCTTCGTCAAATTATTTTTCAGTGTCTGTAACATTTTTGGAAACAGGACCTGTTTTCAGGCATTACGGAACCTTATTGTTTTATTGTATTTTGTTTCCTTCCTTAATTGATACGTTTTGGGCCCGTTTTTCAGTAAGGGAAGGCAAAGTTTTTTATTTGACATCTGTTTCCATCTGTTTGTATGTAGTTTCGTTAAATATACCGTGACTGATACTTCATTTTATTTGGTTTTTCACAGGTATTATAAAGTTCCACACAAGTTAAAGTGCAGTATGTACTGTACTTTTACTGCACTTTAAAGAGGGATACAAATAAAAAATGTTTTTTAAACATTTGCAGTATAACCAACTTGTATGGAGGCAAATAATACTGCACTTTAATATATTTATTTTATCATCTTTTAGATAAAACTACCAGTTAAATTGTTACAAAATATGATGAAATACTGCACTTTAGCTGGGGAACTCAAAAAAAAATCTTATGCAGTATGTATTTTACTGCGATTTAGCTGGTAAATACTGTTTATTTTTAGTAATTTTGTCATATTTTTGTAATTACCATACTCTAAAAATAAAAAATAAAATACTTCTAAAGTTGTTTTTTAAAAAATGACTAATTTGTTTTATAGGTTTTGAAGTGGGCTTTCAGAATATGTATTTAACTTAAAACTGACAAAATGGCTATTACTGCACTTTAAGCTTGGGTGGGCAGTACAGCTGTCTTTACAAAAGTGAGAGCTCGACAAGATCTACATGACAGCTGTCAAATTTTAGCAATCTGAATAAAAATATTCAGATAAAATGAAATACATACAAAAATATTCTGACATCACTCTTTTTTAGTCCTAAGTTTGTATGCTTTCCTATATATAGTATGGGTATTAAATGAAATGGTTCGCTGATAATAAAAATGCAGATTACATAACAAAAATGTAAAAAATAAATTAAAAGCAAATAATCTTTTTGGTAAAAAGCTTTTATTTAAGTGCTCTAAAAAGAAAAATAATAAGGTTTTCCTGTTAAATTTCACCTATCATCTTATAACCTATTCAGATTACAAGTTGATAGGTAAAATTTTAAAGGAAAACCTTATTTTTTTTCTTTTGAACAATTAAATACAAGCTTTTTATCAAAAATATTTTTTTGGCTTTAATTTATTTTTTGAATTTGAACTTACTTAGCTGGACTACTAAACTTGTCCTAGGTCGACGTAGCTACGAGTCAACAACTTCAAGAACCGATCTTTCTACATATATTGGAATGGGTACAACATATGTTTTACCTACACGTGACCTTCGCCCTATCCATGTTCATTTTAAGACCTACCTGACATTCTTATCTGACATAATGAGAATGTCATAAGAAACATTACCTACTTCGGAAACAAAATTGCAAACGAAATTCGCAAAAGCAAAAAAAAACCTACTTAGCAAGTTACATTGTATCGATAGGATATTAAAGCCGAGGATACTATTTAGATAACAAAAAACATTCTGCGGCAGGTTTCGAGTTATGAGGTAGGTACATAACCTTCATAAAAAGTGCGGTTATCTGAAACGAGTAGTTAGTAGCAGTGTACTTATTGTATAGGTACTACACTACTTAGGATGCAAATCGATGCAAATGGCAAGGGCAGATAATGACAAAAACAAAGGGCCGCATATGTCCAGCAGTGTGTTAGATCAACTTTATGATAATGATTTTTTTTAAAAGTAAATGATGAATGTTTTATTCTGTCGGAGAGCCCTACTGTGTACGACGATGGTCACAACTATACGCCGAGATCAGAAAAAAGGTACTTAGGTGAAAGTTAAAAATATAATGGTACTTATACAAAATATTTTGTAAGACAGAAACTACAATTTCTAGGTTCCACCGGGTTCGCTACATTTTTGACACCAAGTTTGCGGAAACTCTAACAGTGAGTGACACTGTAAGCCACATTTTTGCAACTCCGGTGGAACTATCGACTTGGCATTATTTCTTGGGTGGAACGAAGAAATAAGAATACTTGCTTGCCTTGTACTAAGCCGTTACGGAGTGATCAAGACCATTAAATATAAACAACTTTTACTATGGGGCCAACCCGGAATTCGATCAAAAAATTAGCTGTTTCATACATTTCGTAGATTTCGAGTAACAATTTTGTAAACTAATCCTGCCAATACCTGGATTGAAAATATTGAAAGGGATTGCATTTTCTTGGACTGTTTAGACTCAGGTTGTCTTCAATAAATACTTATCTTATAAGCAATTTGGGATGCGCAGATGGCACAGAAGATCAGAAAGCAGTCTGTTCCATTTCTTGGCCGTACGGATCAGAAACCATAAGTCAAACCGATTGAAGAAAAAAAATTACAGTGTAAGAGTGGGTTTTTCTACTTGTCCTGTAGTTTATTACCTGGAGAGCGAGGAATCCGAGCCCCCAGGGTGCTTGCCGCTGCGACGACGAGGGTGAACAGCAGGGTGACTTTCAACTAAAAAAATTAAAACATTTTATTATCACTCTTTCTTAAAAAAACTGTCACAAGGGAGAGGAGGCTGCAGAAGGCGATAGATACAGGCTGATGTTAATGAACTTTTTCTTAAAACTTTAAACGAGCAATTTCGTTTACCTATAATATGTATTATTAATTTAAGTATTTATTTCATGTTGTTTACGTTTTAATTTTTTTCGAATAATATATTCTATATTAATGACATGGTGTTTTCTATTACTAAGACTCCGCCGTCTGTCTGTCAATAGGCTGTACTTACCTATATCATGAACGGTGATAGCTAGAACATTGAAATTTTTGTTGCTTCTATAACAACAAATAGGTACTAAAAACCGAAAAAATAAATATTTAAGGGGGGCTCCTGTACAACAAGTCTGTGTTTTTGCCGTTTTTCGCTAACGGCAACAGGAAGATGCTTGAAATATTCACATAATATTAAATTGTATATTCCCTTCAAAAATAAATAGTTAAAATAAAATAAATCATATTAAGGGGGCATCCATACGGTACGGAACCCTTCATGAGCGAGTCCGACTCGCACTTGACTCATTATTATTTTATTACTACAAGAGTTTATCTGTTTAGGCGATAGTTTTGAGAAAACGCAAATTATTAACGTAAAAGTTTTTAGTATGTATTTTAGTAAGTCAATTCTAACAAGATTTGCTAGTAATAGGTAAAACAAATCGTTCTAAAGCGAGTCGATATATTGTTGTTTATTTATGAAGAGTCGTTAAAGAGCTGTGTTTGCGAGGTGTACTGTTTGAAAAATCACTACTTACAATAATCATAACCATCACCTACGGAATCCTATCAACACAATGTCGAGTTCAGTACTCTTGACAAATATTTTTCATCAGCCACGTATAAAAGCGGTCAACTTACCATCTTGATCTCGATTGATACAGTACCGCAATTTCGCCAGATTTTATACCCGAGTTGTCCTTTACAATCTGTTTTTTACAAACCTTATAAAATCCAAAGACATTATAATTATGACACAATATGAGTAACCTACCTAAGTAAATCAGAACAATTCATCTGGTACTACTTATTCACGCTTAGCGCATTAAGTTAATGTGTTACTCATCAGTCCACATGATACATACTAATAGCCCTAATAGGAACTTAAAACTGACTGACTGGTTGTACACACTTAATCGTCACTTGCCGTAGGTCCCTTAAGCGGCTAACATATACTTACAGGGTTATTTGCTTGCCCAAAACCAAAAAAAAAAACTACCCCGATTTCGAGTTTAGACCACCATCAGGTTTGCTTGTAATATTGATTCCAAGGTTAAAGTGACTGATAAGGATACTGGTTCGCTTTTATCAATAAATTTAAAAAATCTTTGTTTTTTTCTTACTTTTACTGTCTTTTTATTTGTATTTTTACAATTAAAATTTAATATAAGACGTCTGGAATGTTATACCTACTTAATGATACAAACTGGGTTAATGGCTACGGTGAAATATCTTCTTTCGCGCAGTAGGTTATTTTATTTTGGATAATTATATTAATTCATTAAAACTACCGTGAGTATTCATCATAACTATAACAGAATACGGCTAAAACTTTGGGTGCGGGCGCGCCGGTCGACGGGGGTGCGCGTATTCCCTGAGGATGGAGTTCTAAATACTCTGAAACTGGTTGGATTCCTTGCGGGTCGACCGTATAATTTTATTATAACGTGAGTTTTAGCCGTATTCTGCTATAATTATATTAATTATAATTATTTTTCGCAAAAAATCGCACCACCTACTTTCGCCGTTTACAGAATTCGAATAATTGGCACGAATCGATGTGACTTCCATGTACAATTGTACATTATTGTTGATTGTCAAAAACGGCTCAGATAATTTTGATTCTCTTACGAAATAATAAAGTTTTTTTAATCGGTTCACAGTTGGCGAAAATATCGATGAAGATACACAAAAAATCATACAGACGAACATAGTACTTCCTCCTCTTTGGAAGTCTGTAATAAGTAGGATATCGACTGAACTGTAATCATAAAACAACTTGCAGTAGAGACTGGCAACTGTGGCAACGTAGCTTAACGCCTGAATCTAGTTTTCAGCAAACTAGCTAATGTTGTAGCTAGTCCTCTATATTAAATTTGAATTGTAAAAAAACCGGACAAGTGCAAGTCAGGCTCGCACACCGAGGGTTCCGTACAAATCCAGAAAAATTCACAAAATTGGGAAGTACGTAGTTAAAATCTCTATACTCATCAGCATCATCGACAAAAGATTTTTTTTACTTTTCTCGTCATTCATCGAATTTTGTTAAAATAATTAAAAACCTGTTTAAGCATGTACTAATGAAGTTCTTTTATATGATACCTTACATGATACGATTTACGCACTTTGAATTTTAAACCCATATTTTGTGAATTTTGAAGCCCTATTTTGTTGTGATTTAAATAAAAATGTACAGTTTTCAGATTTATTCCTATATGTGTACTCTAAGACAATACTTTTCGCCAAATTTCATAGTTCTATGTCAACGGAAAGTACCCTGTAGGTTTTGATTTTTGTGAGTGTTGAAATATGCTATATTTTACGACATAAACGGCTCTAACTTCTTTATATGATAACAGAGAAGTTTTTCCTTTATACACCTGTAAGAGATCATAAATATACGTATACAGTTTAAATTTCAGCTCGATATCTTCACGCGTTCCCGAGAAAAAGAGTCTTGACATACACACAGACGGACAGACGGACAACAAAGTGATCCTATAAGGGTTCCGTTTTTTCCTTTTGAGGTACGGAACCCTAAAAATCTCGTGAACAAAGAGCCATCGTGGTCTAGTGGATGGTAACTCTGGCCTGTCGTTCTTGAGGTCGTGATTTTAAATCCCTATCCCGTACCAATGATTTCCTTTGGAACTTAACACTTAACGGAATTTCACACCACTAGCTTTTCGGTAAAGGAAAACATCGTGAAGCAACCTGCATACGTCCGTAGAAGTAATTCGATGACGTGTGTGAATCCACAAACCCGCACTGAGCTCGCGTGTATGAGGAATTCCTCGTGGACCAACTGCTTTCGCACAACTAGTTGTGGATCAGGAATATTATTTTTAAATCTGTCCCAAAGGCACAACTAAATAAATGTCATTCATTTCAGTTCCCGATTGCACAACTAAGCTTAATTAAGTAGTTACAACACTTAAAATGTTGACCTATTTCCCAACACACTAGTATTTCTTTTTCTCTCATTTATATCACATGGCCGATTGGGCCACCTTCACCCACATCACCCTGTGGTGTGGTGTGTGGTGTGTCGTGGGTAGGCCTACATTCTGCAGTGTCAATAAAACAGTCAGTAACAGTCAATAAAATTGTATTTGTATGGACAGGTGAATCCGCTGGGTGTACTAGTTACACGTTGTCACGTTGGTGTCGTGTAAGTGGCCAGATCACCGTTTCAGGAAGTCTAAAATTGTTGAGATCATCAGACGATATTCGTTTCTTTTGTATGTTTTGATTACTTCGCCAATTAAGAACCGATTTTGTTTCTGTTTTATTTGGTAGATCCTTAGGGCCTATTCTGTGGGTAGATCATACTTCAGAGGTAATCCCATTTAAGTTGCTTTTAAATAAAATTGGTAAAAAATGCTAAACGCTAAAAATAATTCGCTAAATAGTAATAAATCGTTAAACTCATAAATAAAATCGTGGGGCCTTCGCTTGGGATATGTCATAATGTACGTGTGCAACGTGTTTGAGTTGTTATTCTTTAGCATAAAACCGTTTAATTTAAAAAAAAAATTACCAATTATATTTTTGTGTTTTTAGTTGTTACCACAAACTGTGTTCTACATGAAAAGCCCATTTGATACCCATATTGAGTGGATTGTATAAAAAAATGTAATCCGCGGCGGTGGCCATCTTCTATTTACGTCAATACTAAAAAAAAAGACTCACCGATAAATGCAGACAAGCACTAAAAGTCTGTCAGCATAAGATGGAGAGCAGCATCTTAAACATCAGACTACTTGAGACTACGAGACAAGATCAAACTAACTAATATTAAAAAAAAAAAACTAAAGTTACTGATGTTACATATGCAATAAACAAACACGGGCCATATGATTAGAAATAGGACAGAAAAGTGGTCAAAAGATGTCACTATGTGGTACCCTCGTGAAAGAAAAAGGAAAAATGGACGACAGAAAAAAAGATGGGAAGAAGAAATTAGGAAAATAGCTGGACCACTATGGAGAAGAATGGCCACAGACAGAAAAATATGGCAAATTCTGGGGGAGGCCTTTGCCAAAACGCAATCTGATACTAATGTTACTGATGTCTCAATTTGAATCGTATACAATATACATGTATGTAAATATTATTATCATTATTCACATCATTATCAATATTAATTTATTATAAATTATGTAATGCATGCAATGAAATTATTAGTAATGAATATTTGAATTATTAAAATGTGTGTAATAGTTAATTAATAGTATCAGAAATAAAGGCTTTTGTATTTGTATTCAAAACAAAAAGTTGTATTGTCATCTAAACTCAAACAGTGTCTCAAAAAGGTATCAAACAGCATATCAATCTGTCCACGGGAAGGGGGTCAAATTTCGATTACTAGATTTGACCTCAAAAACGTGCAAATGAAGTTAAATAAAACTAACAAAAATGTGAAAATTATTACATCGATGTACATCGATCCGGCAAACTACTTATTTAAATTATATACACAGTTGAAGTCGGTTAAAATGCCATTTTCGGCGAAAAATAATTATGTTGTAACCATTAAGTACCTAACCAAAAGGAGTCGACACGCCTAAGCACCGAAGTCTGCCAAATCAGTGGGGGGTGAAGAAACGCACACAAACCAAAATATAAGCAAGTTTACACGCGCACAAATGTAATTAACTAACACTAGCTGAAAATTAACGTAACACAAGCGCAACCATGCCGATATATTTACACATATATAAAGAATATGACCGCCGGTCGCGTACTTTTGGCAGAGGGGTACGCTTTGCAGTGTCGACTCCTTTTGGTTAGTTACTTAATCGATTGTCTAAAACTAGGAGAATTTCTTAATAGACAAGATGACTAGGCAAAATTAATAATGTTAGAAATATTATTCGGTGCCTACCCTAAAAACATCTTTGGAGGCAGCATACTTGAAAGTCGATACATTCCCTTTTTAACCGATTTCAAAAAGGGAAGATCTCAATTCGACTCTATGTTTTTAGATATGTATGATAACATATTACTCCGCCAATTGTGAACCGATTTTGATTCTGTTTAATTGGGTAGATCATGCTTCAGAGGTAGTCATTTAAATTTTATCGATTGATTGATAGTTAGCGTAAACTACAATGTTCAGTGTTTTATTACTACATTTTTTCAGTTTAATTAGATTTCCATATACTTGTACCAGCCTTTTTAATAGTCCACTGCAGGACGTAGGCCTACCCACGAAAGGTGACTGGGCCATATCCAACACCATCGAATTTCTTCTACAGACGCATGCAGGTTGCCTCACGATGTTTTCCTCTCCAAAAAGCCCGTGGTGTGAAATTCCGAGGAATTCATCGGTACGGGACCGGGATTTTAACCTACGACCTCACGATTGTAAGGCGGGTGTCATTACCACCACAACTAGACCACCACGGCTTCTATATACTTACTAAAGTAAATTCGTAATGGCCGGGTAGCTAGCCCTGGTGTGAGTTTCTATGCCACCTGAAGGCCTCTGACATGGTTAATCGGTTAAAACAACTGAGGCCTACAATTTAACGTGTTATCCGAACCACGGCAGCGTTCAGTAGTAAATGCCACCCGTTGTCATCCATCCGAAGACTGACCGTGCCGAACGTGACTTCGGTGATCGCTGCGTACACCTAGTCAAACTACGCTATGAGCGCTACTACTGAACAAGTATCAGGTCAATGTATTCACATTGGCAGCTATATAAATCCGTACTATTGTATGCAAATTGATAAATTGACCGAAGCAAGTCTACCTACCTTCCCAAACAGCAAATTGCCAATTTGCAAACTCAATTGGATCACTATGTTCCTTCCTATCAGCCGTCTCTAATATCTATGTGGACTGGATGACGTAGCCGTTTGATTGTAAGGGTCCGTAAGTTAATATTTGTTAAGTAAGAGTCATATGTTTTCTCTCTAACTGCCTACTTTTGCCCATAATTTTCGCCAAAAATAGCATAACCGACTTCAACTGTGCACAGAATTCGAATAAATAAATAAATTTATTTGACTTTTCTTATGGCTATGTACAGAAATAGGTACAGTAATACAGTTTTATAGTATACTTATAACTAATTGTTAAAATTATAATGCAACATACATTGAGTCCGTGGACTGTACATACTTGTGGGTGAACCCTAAATCCCACACTAGGAGAATTCCTGTGTCGTGGGATTTAGTGCCTTCCGTATTAATATTGAAGTTAGGGTTACGTGTAGTCTAAATTAACAGTAGGTATAAGTTTCGTAAATAGATAAGAATAGTTCGCACAAATCAGTGTATAATCAATTAACTTTCATTAAAAATATTATTCATTTTGACCGACGAACCACCGGAGGAGGTGTACAATTCGACGCGTATATATTTTTTTATGTATAACCACGCATAACTTTTTTCATAGTAGTCCGATTTCAATAATTCTTTTTTAATTGGTAAGAATATACTTCGAAATTGGTCCCATTTAAATTTTATCGAAATCGGCTCAGCCATTTTTGATAAATCAACAATAATGTGAAAAATGTTACATCGATCCGTGCATTAATTTGCGATCTAGCGATGCGCCTCGGTGTGTCTCTCACAGGTGTATTATACCTTAGATTATTTATAATCAAAGTATTATACATACATACCTATAAACATTTCTCTTAAATGACTCCATCTATTAAAACAAACTGCTTCAAAATCCGTTGCGTAGTTTTAAGGTATAAGCATAATTATTTAGAACAGTTGTTGTTGTTGTTGTTGCTAGCCTGTTGTGTCCCACTGCTGGGCAAAGGCCTCCCCCCGATCTTTCCAGATTTAACGGTTTTGTGCTATAGTGTACCAGTTCCTATCAAAGGTGTCAAGGTCGTCGCGCCAACTCTTTCGGGGCCTGCCAAGTGGCCGGACTGAGTTGGGATGCCACTTGGTGGTGCTCCTGGCCCATAGTTCTTCGGCATGCGGCTCACATATTTAGAAATATTACTTCAAAACTGCTAAACCAACTAAAGTTTAAAACTGGTACTGTACTGCACCAGCCTGTAATAATCCACTGCTGAACATAGGCCTACCAACGAAGGGTGATTGGGCCATACTTGCCATGTTGGCCTAGTGTGAGTTGGTGAATGTTTTCATTACCGAAAAGCCAGTGGTATGAAATTCCGTACCTACATCAATTCCAAAGAACGGACGGAACAACTGTTATTACCATACAATTAGGTAAATTTGGACAGTCACAGTTCAATAGGTATATGAAAATAAATATTAAATCATTTAAATATCGTTTACGTACCTTTATTAATTCATTATTTTAAAACAAAATTCAGATTAACTCACGGTACAGACAAAAATGACAATGCTCATGGTCAATAAACTTTACAAGTCATATTTAAATGGGTACCGACTTAATGTTAACCATCTTTAAAATTTTTGGTTAGGTATGACCTAAATTATACCCGATGCCCTTAATTACACAGCTGATCACTGTTACATGTGACCATTTCATTATTTAAATTTAATTTTATTATTTTAATATTATTGACGTACCTAATATGTATAAGATTTTAAATTAAGTTTTTATGTTTGACTTATTTATATTGTTTATTAACGAAGCCCCTATACAGCGGATTTATAATTTTAACTTTAGTCATAGCTTTTAAATTAACATTATTGCTTAGGTATGACCTCACAACAAATCATAATTATACTATCGACGATTCTATGTGCGGTAGAATACTTGTGGGTAGATCATAATATCTTTCATACCTACATTTCAGAGTATTGTCGCTTTCTGACTGAGACAGGAAATTGATTTATAAACATAGTTTTTAGTCAGTTTTTATTTTATTGAATTACTATGACATTGAATTTGTGTTTTTAATCATTTATTTATATTGCGATATTTTGTTGGACGAGTCCATTAATAGGTACATTGATGAGCATATTATTATATTTGATTGTTTTCAATGTACTATTGTGATAATAAATGCTTTCATTTCATTTCTTAGGCAAGTATAGATATTGATACGAAATTAGCTTGAAACTAATTATCAAATTGATATTGACTTACTCAATCTTAATACATATAAAAGGAGTTAGAACGCTTATTATTATGAATAAAGTTGAAGGCGATAAGTCTTTATGCAACTTAAACTATTTTATGTCCGAATTAGTGTTGATCGCCGACAAAGGTATTGTTTTTAAACTTTCGCGATTTGAACACATTATTATTATATACTAGGGGACTAATCGCGCACTAAACTTACGAGATAAATAAATAACTCATCATCCCGACGTTTCGGCCGAGTTGCATCGACCGTGGTCACGGGTTGCTGCGATTAGTCCCGTAGTATATAGTAACAATGATTAAAGTAAACCTAGATTTAGGGCGCCTAGAGCCTAACCTTGGCTTTACACAAAAAAATGGTAAGTCGATGGCTCTACATTTTTTTATTGACATAATTATATAATAAATACGGCTAATAACACCAATTATAATTAAAATGTATATCAATTTTACAATCACATAAATCAATAAAATCAAACATTTCATTTAATAAAATCAAAATTTAAGAACAAAGTAACAAAATATTATGGCCGTAAGTCATGATGAAATAAAATTTTCAAATTTACATGTCCTAAAGGCATGCAATATTGTTCGGAAAAAGTCAGCAAAAGTCAGCGAATTTCAGGTAAGTTGTCACAATAAATGTCGCATTCGGTATAGATTTTGAGGAATACGTTGAGACTACGAGACATTCGGCAGATAGGGCTTTTTTTGATGTGAAACTTCTAATGCGACTTGCAACAAAACGTTATACGTTTAACGCTACCATGAAGGGGGTATGAAAGCACTGATGCGTCGAAGTTTCACTTCTTCAGAGGGCTAAGTGCGAGATTTTCGCTCGAGCTCGATCGCGTTAGCGTTTGATGTGATTTGTATGGAAATGGCACAGCGCCATCTTGTGTCACGTACAGAAAACTGAATAGCTAAGTGTGAGTATTTTTTACGGTAATGTAGCGAGCGCCAAACCGATCCAACACAAGCGCGGCAACGTCTGTGATTGGCTAACTCAAGCGTGTGTGTCAATGTGCTCGAGTGTGTGCTCGACGCCTTCGGTCAACGCGACGTAAAAGTAATTCGATTTGATTTGCAAAACTACCACTCGGTACTCAGATCTTCTTTTAGGAATTCCGGAAATATTTCCAAAGTGAAAATAGGTCATAATTCATGAGAGAGAGAGAGAGGTATCCTACTAAATGTCGATCGTTTAGAGAAACATCCTGAATTTAAACCTACATTAAAGGTAGTATTATTAAGTATATCTTCTTTGATTAAAGTTAAATATAGGTTCCGTAGATGTTATGGAAAAATATTGATAATACTAACTAAAATCCTTTGGGAACATAAAATTATACAATCAAACAATTAGGTAATAATAATAAAAGCAATGAAGTAATCTATATAAAGCATTGAAAATTAAAAATAATGATACGTTTATTTCACTTAGTAGTTTGTGACCCCGGTCTCAAGGACTGAGTGGAAGCCAAAAGTCCCACTTCCACTATTCCATTATTATTGCAAGTTTGACCAGCAGTGGGCTTAGAAAATCAGCTGCTCGAAATTCCAGCTCAAAATGATCACGGATTGAAAGTTATTCGACTTTTTCGAAAAATAAAATCAGCTGTTCCAAAACTGCAACTCGGAATCGACAAAATGTATGAAAAAGCTTTTTTCTTGAATTCCGAGTTAACACCATAGAAAAAATGTTCACAATGATGGTCTGATTGTAAAATAGCATTCAATGTCAGCGTCAGCTCTCCACATTAATGACTTCCTAAAACTTTATAAGATCAATTAAGTAGGTAACTATTTTTTAACAATGGCATAAGTAGAAGCCAGCTTAACAATCAAAGCGAAAAATTCCATCCCTCCAGGAACACTTTCTTGTAAAATGTTGCCAAGACGAGTCCATACTATGGCTCCCACTGTCAAAAGGTTATCATCATCATCATCATTATCAGCCGTAAGACGTCCACTGCTGGACATAAGCCTCCGGATTTCCAATAAGCCCGGTTGAAAGCGGCCCGCATCTAGCGCGTTCCTGCGGTCATAATAATATCGTCGGTTCACCTGGTTGGTGGACGTCCTACGCTGCGCTTGCCGGTGCGTGGTCTCCATTCGAGAACTTTACTGCCCACATCGGCTATCAGTTCCTACCAAAAGGATATCAGATCTCTCGTAAAACCAGAAAACTACAAGAGCTAAAGGTCTAGTAATAGACAGACACAACCTCTTTAATACCTAATGGTGTGGGGATTACCTGACTCCAGATCAGAAGGTTGCGTGTTAATATCACGTCGGGGTCGCCCTTGTGGGGGTTCAAGATATTATGACGATATGACAGCTAATTTTTTTTACGATTTCAGAGTTGGTCGCATAGTAATAGTTGGTCATAATGATGAGTACAACAATATCCTAAATTACTTATGTCCGCCATTAACACTATTAGGGATGTTAACAAAGGACACGTCCACAAAATGTATGGAGGCTGGTATAAAAATAATCAAAAATTTTAACCACAACACACCGATATTTTTTTTCTTTTTTTTGACAACTTACACTCGGCCTCTGACCCCAAACTAAGCGAAGCTTGTGATAAGGCTGCCAGAGACTGATATACTACATATACTTAATTTTAAATACATACTTATATAGATAGTAACTAAATAACACCCAGACACAGAGCAAACATTTATGTTCATCACATAAATATTTGCCCTGGGTGGGGATCGAACCCACGCCTCATTGATCCAGAAGTTAGGGTCACTAACCACTGAGCCTCCGAGGCAGTCGAATTAGTGTTAACATTCCTATTATATTCCGTTATCTATTCTGCAGAAAACTTTTCAGGAGACAGTAACTGATATAGGTAGGTACTATTACAATACGCAATCGCACATTCATTGCACCTCAGACGTCAATCACTTCCATATTATCTTAGCTAAATACCTACTTGTTTTATCTTTATCTGTTTAGCCAATGCGTCAACAAACGCTTAGGAAATTTACAGTATTGTCAACTGATAGAGTCGTGTGGGAGAGCCACCGTTGCATTTCATTAGCTATAACTTGAAGCGTTTAACTAAAACATTTAGTTTCATAACTTTGCCATCTTTATTTAATAGGTACGGTTATAGCTTATTTTTGCACGTTTTGATTAAATGTGGGTAATCATTTCTTAATCACGTGCAACCAATCGTGAACAGTTCACAAAAGGTTAATTTTCTTTATTATCTCAGAATTCTCAGATAATAATGTATACAGGGTTATTCAGGAAGGGTGTGCAAAGCCAGAAGGAGGTGATTCAGACCATCATTATGATCATTTTTTATTGTGGGCCCAATCCAGAATTCGAGAGATAAAAATCAGTTGTCCCATACAAAATCGCAACTCGAAATTGACAAAATGGTCGATCCTTTTTCTTGACTTCCGGATTGGCCCAAACAAAAGCTATCCTACTAATATTATAAACGCGAAAGTTTGTGAGGATGGATGGATGGATGGATATTGGGATGTTTGTTACTCTTTCACGCAAAAACTATTGAACGGATTGAGATGAAACTTTGCAATAATTAAGCTTATATATATCAGAATAACACATAGGCTATAAATTATAATGATATTGCGTCAAAAATCAAAAAATCATGCGGGCGAAGCCGCGGGTAAAAACTAGTTAATAATAATGGTCTAAATCATCCTGTTTAGGTTTAGTACACCCTTTTTGCATAACCCTGAATAAGTATCGGCATAATAACGCTTCAGCCCCCCTACCGCCTAAAGCAATAGCAATCGTAATAGCAATCGTTTATGACTTCACTTTAGTCATTTGGCACCGCCTATGTGATGTTAGCCATCAAAGTTGTTCATTCAACGATTGCTTTCGCAATCCGCGCAAAGCAATTGATGGCTAACGTCACATAGGCGGTGCCAAATGACTAAAATGAAGTCATAAACGATTGCTATTACGATTGCTATTACTTAGGCGGTAGGGGGGCAGGTATTGACTTAAGCCGCTATCCAATCTCAAAATACCTGTACATATACAACCCTAGTTAAGCTGACTTTTCTTCATTAAACCTTAAAGTCGTCGAATAGAAAAAAATACAAAATATTTTCAAAACTATACTGTAGAGGATTCTATGACCCGAAACACAATTCAATATACTTCGCTCGATAGAAAATAAATGCGAAGAACTGCTTTTTTAGAACAAATTCGTGTTTCCTAAGAAAGTTTATTGCATTATTATGAGTATTTAATTAATATCATAACATTATTTACACGTGTACATACTTGATCTTAAATAATAGTAAGAAAATAAAATCCAATTTCTCACCTTCAACTACTCATTCGATTTCATTACAACATTGTTTGAAAATCGATTTTTTCTACCACTATCCCAACTCTAAAAACGTCAATCTTCTATGTCAATGTCACTGTCGCAGAGATCAAGTTAAATTTTATAGAGTATAGGTACTAGTCACAAACCTACACGTTCGTTCGTCACTACGGCGGCGCGCCGCGACAGACTAGCATACCGAGAGCATACCGAATTCCGAGGCGCGTAGGTATGATTCGCGTTCCAACCGTTTATATGAAGACGAAATACTGTTAGATATCATTATAATAGGCCTTCCTTATAACTGGTCCTCCGTGGTACGCCTACCCACACGCGCCAATTTATTTTTATTGCGAAAGTTTTCATAAAACTGTTTTGGAAACAGTAATCATCACTAATATGATGATATTTACAAACATAGCACAAAACACGGACTGTATAGGCCGAATCATACAAGTTGGCGGATGTGAAGTTAGCTGCAAGCTGCGTAATATCCAATCCTGACTGAAGCTCACATAAGACTGTTACGTTGATTGGGATTGCGCAGTTTGTAGTTGACTTCACATCCCCTGACTTGTATATATGATTCGGCCTAGGTATAGTATTATTCTAATTATTTTCGTTGATAGCTCAGAGCAAATAAAAAAAATCAAGAGGGAACGTCGTTGAACAGTCAATTGAAGCCGGTTTTTTATACTTCATCTTTAAGGAACTTTAAAAACATCAAAAAACGCAATACGTATTTTTATTGAACTTTTCCACTCTGCAAGGCCACGTCCCGCTGAAAGTATGAGTTTCAAGGACAAGGCCGAGGTAAGTAAGAAGGTACGTGTGTATGTGTATGGTTTTAATTACCTTTCAAACGGCTGGATTTTGACAATTCAAAGTAACCTGTAGCCATGGCCATTTACATGTGTGAGTGCGTCGCTGTTGCGGCGCCATAGTTCGACTGTTAAGCCAAGGCGTAGTTTCCTTGTACGTTGATGTGTGTGTAAATTATCTGTACACGGCGAGGCGTTTGGTCGGCTTCACTTGTTTGTTCACGACGTTCTGTCTTGATTTTTTTATTTTGTCTGAGGTTGATAGAAGCTAAATTAGCAACGTATTATGTAGACATTATGCCAAATTCTATCTTGCTCGCACAATTAAATCAATAAAGATAAAATACTCACAACAGTGTGTACCTATGTGAATTTACAAAAACTACGTGTGGCATTTTTATCATTAAAATGTATTTTATATGTGTTAAAACCACGTTAATTTCCATAGTAAAAATGTATTACACGTTTTATAGTATGTTTCATTTGTAAATTTGGCAATATGGCGAATGCTGATTGAAAAACAAATTAAAAATAACCTTTTTTCCTCGGTCACTATTCGGGCCTTTTAGAAATTCAATGTTCATGTAGTTACTCAAACTTTCAAATATACGAGTGAAACATCAAGTACTGCCGATTGCGAAGAAGAAAATTGGCCAAGTGCGAGTCGGACTCACGCACGAAGGGTTTCGTATGGGATCCCCCTTATCCCCATTTCAAGCGTCTACCTGTTGCCATTGTTAATATCGACCAAAAAACACGTTTGTTGTAATGGATTCCCCTTAAAAAGGTATTTATTTTATTCTGCTTTTAGTATTTGTTGTTATATTTGTTGTTTTAGTATAATTATTGAATATTAAAGTGGCAACAAAAATACATCATCTGTGAAAATTTCAACGGTCTAGCGTTTGTCAGCGATCACCGAAATTAAGCAACGTTCCACACGGTCAGTATTTGGATGGGTGACCGCGGGTGGCATTTTCCAACTGAGCGCTACCGTGGCTCGGATGACACGTTAAATTGTCGGTCCCGGTTGTTTTAACCGTTTAGCCAAGTCAGAGGCCTTCAGGCGGCCTAAAAACTCTGACACAAGGGCTAGCCACCCGGCCTATACGAACTTACTTTTTAACGGTCTAGCTATCACGGTTCATAAGATACAGCCTGGTGACAGACAGACGGACGGACAGCGGAGTCTTAGTAATAGGGTCCCGTTTTTACCCTTTGGGTACGAAACCCTAAAAAAAACTTTGACTGTATGGAGACACGAACAAAATACAAAAATAAATACATTACAAATAGTAGACGCTTGAACCCGGCTTTATAAACATTACAACAAAGTGATGCTCGTGGAAAACCAATTTTTCAAATGTAATAAGTAATTTGTGACATTTCGTAACAATCGTTTTCATAGAATCTATCAAGCCAATTGAAGCCAACGAAAGTAGGTAGCAATTTTGCTATTCTATTACAGTAGGCGCTGCGATATACTTTAATTTACTGGAATTCCTTCAAACTACATAACCAAATCTTAATATATATAAATCTCGTGTCACAATGTTTGTCCTCAATGGACTCCTAAACCACTTAACCGATTATAATAAAATTAGCACACCATGTGCAGTTCGATCCAACTTGAGAGATAGGATAGTTTAAATCTCAAATTATAGTCGCAATTTTAATTTATTTAGCCACAGCAACGCGTGGCCGGGTCAGCTAGTTATATTATAATTTTATGAAACCGTCTCGCAATGCCAACAAATGGTAAAAAAAAAAAACACACAATCCAGGAAAAAAATTAAAAATCGACACGATTCTTTTTATCGGAAGAAAATGGTGCTCACTTGATATTATTCCACTACAGTTTCGCTTACCAACAGGCGAGTTGGTCTAATTTCAAGTCTAAGGTCAAGCGCGGACCAATTGACGAGTTCTTCCGTTTTAAAGTAGGTTTTAGGGTTCCATACCCAAAGGGTAAAAACGGGACCCTATTACTAAGACTCCGCTGTCCGTCTGTCATCAGGCTGTATCTCATGAACGGTAATAGCTAGAACGTTAAAATTTTCACAGAAGAGGTATTGCTAAAATTTAAATCAGAATCAGACTAAAAATCAGAAAAAAATAATATTTAAGGGGGGCTTCCATACAATAAACCTGAATTTTTAGCCGTTTTTTTGCTCGATTTTAAAAATAGTGGCAGGTAGATGCTTGAAATATTTACAGAATATTAAGTTAAATATGCACTTCAAAAATAAATAAATAAATTTAAATAAAACATATATTTAAGGGGGCTCTCATACAATAAATGTGATTTTTTTGCTCGATATTAATAACGGCAACAGAAAGATGCTTAAAATATTAAGTGGTATATTCCTTTCAAAAATGATTAGTAAATTATAATAAAATAAATTGAGGGGGTTCTCCATACGGTGCGGAACCCTTCATGCGCGAGCCCGACTCGCACTTGGCCAATTATTTTATTCTTTATTATTTATACAGGGTTTTTTAACGTGATTAAAGTTGGTTGTAAATGAGTTATGAGGAGATTCGTTGAAGAACCAAAGTTACCGACATAGCCCAACGGATTAGCAAGTTGAAATGGCAATGGGCAGGGCACATAGCGCGGAGGACTGATGACCGGTGGAGTTGAAAATTTTTCGAGTGGATACCACGTACCGGCAAGCGCAGTGTAGGACGTCCACCCATAAGGTGGACGGATGACCTCATTAAGACCGCAGGATCGCGCTGGATGTAAGCCGCTTCCAACCGTACTTATTGGAGATACATAGGGTAGGCCTATGTCCAGCAGTGGACGTCCTTTGGCTGATGGATGGATGGAAAATGAGTTTAACTTCTGTACTTAGAATGATTTGTGGAAATAATGACATCGATGCGCTCGCGGTCGGTACACGAATTCGCCGGCAGATTATCTGTAGTATATAACTAAATGCAAAAGACGTTCGCATCCAGTGTAGTGCGACGCGGTGGTGCGTGTACTCACCTTAGAACGAGCTAGTTGCAGGTTCAGTGCTCTACTTGTCGGCAGGAATTTGTTTACTTGGATAATCTGTTACAACTAACAGGTGAGTTTTAACTTTAGATTTTGAGACTTTTTTTTTATAATATTTTTACGTCATTGAACGGGGAATTCTCGTATATTTATTTATTTATCTGAACCTGCTAAAACTCGGAAACGGTTATAACGATTTCTATGAAACTTGGTATTTAGATACAGCATTTCTATATAAATGTATCTACATAATACATAAATCTACACATAGAGGCGGCATTTGCTAGATAACACAATTACCAATTATTATTAATTTTTTGCTTATTTTATATATAGGTATTTTATATAAGTACTACATTTAGCAAAAGTTATATTTATTTGAAGTAAATGTATTAACTAAATGTAAATTAATCACTTTGGCCGAATTAGATGCAAATCTAGTTAGTGTCTATTTTTCATTGTTTTCATTTAAATAAAGTGTTTAAAAATTCACGACGTAATACGAGGGTCAAACTGAAAGTTCTTAGAATCTCATTAATGGAACGAAGTAGAAACTATCTGACCTATTTATTATACAAATAATTATATTACTTATCAATCTGTACATCGTTGTATTCGATGGCGCCTCTGGGAGAGTCAGCAGGCCTACTTTGCTTTAAGGGATACACAAGGCATTTTTGTCGTTTAGTCAAATTATAGGGCACCTATCCAGCGCAGTGCTTCCTGCCAGCTAAACATTAACCAAATATTTTTCGTATTTAACTCAAAGCAATTCTACACCTTTTTCAAATATTATATAAATATTGTAATATTGTATAAAATATTGTATATCAATTTCTTATCGGAATTTTATATTGGACGCATAGCATTGATTTTATATTGGATGGTCAATGTTAACAGACTCATTTGAAGAGAACCATCACTATTAAAATAATCATACCTCAGCAACGTTCCGCACGGTCAGTATTTGGATGGGTGACCGCGGGTGGCATTTTCCAACTGAGCGCTACCGTGGCTCGGATGACACGTTAAATTATAGGTCCTAGTTGTTTTAACCGTTTAGCCATGTCAGAGGCCTTCAGGCGGCCTAAAAACTCTGACACCAGGGCTAGCCACCCGGCCTATACGAACTTACTTACTTACTTTATCATACCTCGATTTATTAAACTAGCTTATGTACTCGTAGGTATGTTTCTTTACTTGTATGGATATTTTACTTTTATTGTAGAGTATGCCTGTGTAATTATTTATAAAGTAGAGTATGTACATATGCCAGTATAATTACTTTTAATGTAGAGTATGGCCAAGAGGCTTACGCGATTAAAACTTTATGGGCCACCTAAGGGCTTACAGTTTGAAAAACACATGCACCGTCGATTTTTTTTTCCGGTAGTATTTTCACGAATTTCTTTTTTACTAAAATCTAGTGGATCATGATTTAAAGTATCTACCGATTATTTAGTATAGCATCGGGGTTTGAACCAACGATCTTACGAAGCCTATTCCTATTAACTTATTGTGATCCTTAGCCAAGAGTTTTTTACAACTTTTAGCGCGAATCTTATAGCGCATCTATATCTATAATTGTATCGAATTGTTTTTTTTTATGTACTGGCTACTTTTTATTATTATCCACATAAAATTTGGTCGTAAAACGGCTTTGTAGGGGAGTTTTTATTAGGTCACTAAAACTTTTGTCTCGGGGCACCAATCGCAAGATAATTTTAGGGGGATTCTATGTTTATTAGGGCCTTTGAGACATCTAATCTAACAATCAGTTTAGGAATCATTGCTGATTATGTTGTATTAATCACGAAATTGCGATAACACTAATTAAAAACATAGTAGTTGGTACAGATAAAATTTCCCCAAAACGAGTGTCGACTGCTGCGACCAATATTTTCAATAATTCTATTTTTTGCTGTGCATTAAATATTTTTAGAGACGACCATTTACTCGTATGTACCTACACAATTTAAGTATAATTATGCTTCATATAATCCTTAACTCAATGAAACACGATTGACAATAACATAAAGTGACTAATAACAATCATAGAGGTATTTCTTTTAATCTATGGATATTGAACCACCTTCCTAAAACATGGCAAAAAACCATCTTGGAGCCATTGTTATTAGCTGTATTTGTTCATGTATGTCACGAAATAAACGTTCTTTCTTTCTTTCATCTATCCAACTATTAGTCGTATAACGTCCACTTTTGGACATAGGCTTCCCTCATAGATTTCCAGGAAGAACAGCTGAAAGCAACTTGCATTCAGCGCGATCCTGTGTTCTTGATGAGGTCTTCCGTCTACCTTCAAGGTCCTACGATGCTCTTGCCAGTACGTGGTCTCCACTCGAGAACTTTTCGACCTTATCGATCATAGACCTCTATGCTAGTGGAGAGTAACCCATATTGAACCGGCGCTTAAATAGGACCACTTTGGACCAATTCTGTATTTCTTACAAATTAAACAATTTATTAACCTGGCATATGATGATAACTTTATACTGATCTAACCAACAGTATAAAACAAGGTTAACAAACACACATCTATTGAGGTTATGTTTTCATTTTTATTGATGGATTCAAATTTTGCCATGGCCTCTGTATTGGACCACTCCATGGTTCCTAAATTGTACCTACTGATTCTATTGGCTACATGAGACCTGCATCAACAATCGTAACATTTGTGATAGTTGTTTGAATTCATATTCGATTATTTTATTCAGCATATTGATGATTATCATTTAATTTTGTAACATTAACATCTTTTGATAAATTTGATATTTTACTTTTTAATTTGTAAGAAAGTTTAAAACATTGTTGCTGTGTTGATTCAGTACGTTCTCAAAGATATATAATATGTATAACTGCAAATAGTTTCTAAATATAATATTTTTCATATTGTAAAAATAAATTATATTTTTAAATACTTAATGTTCTTCAATATAATTTCATATTTTTAATTGTACCACACTTTTTAATAGTCCACTGCAGGACGTAAGCCTACCCACAAAGGTGATTGCGCTATATCCATCACGCTGGCCCAGTGCGGGTTGGTGGATTCACATACGCCATCGAATTTCTTCTACGGACGTATGCAGGTTGCCTCACGATGTTTTCCTTCACCAAAAACCCCGTGGTGTGAAAATCAGTACATAAATTCCAAGGAATTCATTGAGCCGGGATTTGAACCCATGACTTCACGATTGTAAGGCGGGTGTCATTACCACTAGACCACCGCGGTTTTATTTTTAATTGTTATGGCACAATTTAATTCAATTTAAGATACCAGTTTCGTTAATTGGACCATGACCATGACATTTTTTACTAAGTCATTATTTTTCACTAGTTGCCATTATCTCATAATACTAACACACCGATATTATCTAGATACTGAATTAAGCTACATTATGACTTATATGTCATTAGTATCATCATCAGTATCTTCATCTTGAAAGAATTTGGTGATATGTGACATTGAGTCAAAAGTGGTCCGATATAGGTTACTCTCCTCTAATGTGTGCTCATTGCCATTTCAACTTACTAATCCGCTGGCTGGGCTATGTCCGTCACTTTGGTTTTTCTGCGGATCTTCTTATTTCTAATTACCACGCATAACTTTTTACATCCTAGTCCGATTTCGATAGTTCTTTTTCTATTTCGAAATCGGTTCCATTTAAATTTTATCGAAATCGGCTTAACCATTTATGATAAATCAACAATAATGTTAAAAACGCTACATCGATCCGTGCGAAATATTCGCGAACTCTGTACTCGGTTGAAGTCGATCGTGCCATTTTTTGCGAAATATAATTTACTAAATTAATTATTTAATACAAAATCTCAAACAAGTTGACGAGCCTTCTGGTGATAAAAAGTCGATGCCTTTCGTAATACAGTTCATTAAATATTTTCTGTACGGGAGGCCTATGTTCACAAGTGGACGTTTTATGACTAAAATGACGACTAGGTACGACATTAGGGAGTTAATAATAGACAGCACATTTGACGAAAATTAAATGCATAGGTAACGTGACGCTCACCTACCCGTTGGTCTGATCTGATTAAGTTAAAAACCGGGCTTCCAGTTTCCACTGCTTTGAAGAAAGCCGAAGGTAGGGCGGCGTGGAAACATCTCGTGACTGATTCCGTCAGAGCATTTCAAGACGGGCACGACCTTCAGTAATGAAGGGGACGAATAAGAAGAAGAAATACATAACGAGTTAATACTTATAGCGTTGCATAAAAGAACTCTTTGCTCTATGCAAGTGTTCGTTGTTTGTTCAATTCGTTTCATCATTCATTGTTATCACAATATTCAAAACAAGCTGTATATTTGTTGAGGCGAATATCAAACGCGTTTAACTGCAAAGCTATAGTATCATCATCTTAAGTAGGTAAAGATATCCTTTTGTAAAGCCGTTAGTTTTAAGAAATATTGTTAACCTAGCTTTTACCCGCGGCTTCGCCCGCATGATATTTTGATTTTTGTGCTATCCCATGGGAACCCTTTATTTATTTGGGATAAAAAGTAGACTAGTATGTCGCTTTTCGTCTTTCAAACCCAAGGCCCTACCTTACCATCCTTAAGCACGTTCCAGACGGTTGCAATCCAGCGTCCCAACAGAGGTGACCTTGCTTGTTGCCATCCATGTACTGCAGTTTTAATCCAAATTATAACATGACCTTCATCGTCCTTGGTGGACGGGCGTGTGTTTCCAACCGCGGTTGGAACGCGCGGCTTACATCCATGTAGCCGGCTGTTTACATCCAACCAAAGACAGTTGCGCTGTGACAGGCAGCGAGTGCACACGTATATGAGAGTGCAAAATGTCGTCCGAGGAACAGATCTTGGAACGCAATATTTTAAGGAAATTATTGACCTGTATAGAGATACGTCATGCCTAATTCTAATAAGTTTGAATGGCTGAGAATCGATCGTTTTTTAACCAACGCTTCATCCATATTGGCTTTTTTTGGTTTTCCGTCGTCAATTGTGGAAAAACTGCTAAAACAGGGTCCAATTTTTGAAATTTCGACAATGTTGGAGCCATTCATCACAATAGGAGTAGTTTTCACGACGGGAAATAACTCGCGACTGATTCGCGAGCGTGTTGGCGAGTGGATGTAATCCGTGTAGACGAAACATACGAGTACATTTGCGGATGGTAACCAAGTTTCCACCAAGGTCACCCCTGTTGGAACGCTGGTTTACATCCGTTTGAAACGTGCTTAATAAAGGAGGTGGAAAAAAAAAGAACTATTTGACTGTTATTCGATTCGACAGTTGTTTATTTTTTGACATTTCTTGAAGCGCACTCTAGAATAGCTCATAGATAGCATAATTTTTCCTACTTACTTAATTAACTCTTATCGTTATATTTGGACAATTTACGCAATATCATTATATTATGACGCGAAAGTTAAAGTATGACACTCCACTCCTGGAAATGGGTGGGGTCGGCGTTGGCATGTCCACTGAAATCAAACTTCTGGGTGTAACGGTGGACGATAAGTTAACCTGGAACAGCCATGTGTCCAACGTTTGTAGAAAGGCCGTCAACATCTACAAACAGCTGTCCACGGCGGCGAGGATTAGCTGGGGACTCCATCCGGAAGTGGTGCGGGTCATCTACAGCGCGGTTGTGGAACCCGTAATGCTGTACGGGGCAGGTGTCTGGGGATCGGCGGCCAAAAAACTGGGGGTTCGCAAGCAGCTAAACGCTGTCCAAAGAGGCTTTGCACAAAAACTATGCAAGGCCTATCGCACCGTCTCTCTGAACTCGGCACTGGTGCTGGCTGGAATACTACCACTCGACATTAGAGTGTTAGAAGCATCGGCTCTGTATGAAGCCAAAAGAGGGGTACCCCAGCCAGTACTAAGGGACGGAGAGATCGAGCGAAAGACAGCTTTTGCCGACACTCCTCATCCAGCGCAATATAAGGGACTGCAATTCATTCGCTTGGTAGACCAAAATGACGTCGATAGGAACAGTGGTCAACCAGTGCGCATATATACGGATGGCAGCAAAATTGAGGGAAAAGTCGGGGCGGCAGTGTCCATCTGGAACGACACTGGCGAAACGAAGAGCCATAAATTGAAGCTGTCGTCCTACTGCACCGATTACCAAGCAGAATTGCTGGCTTTATGTAAAGCAACCGAGGTAGCGCTTAAAAACCCTCAACATAATATCGGCATCTTTAGTGACTCAAGATCGTCGCTGGAAACGGTGGTCGGAAACCGCTCTTTCCATCCCCTTGCAACCCGAATCCGTAGCAACTTGACAGAGTGCAACAAGTTGAACAAAAGAGTTGAACTCTTTTGGATAAAGGCGCACGCGGGTCTAGAGGGGAACGAGAGAGCGGACGAGCTAGCTAAGAACGCGGCCTTGAAGTCCAAAACAAAGCCCAATTACGATATGTGTCCGATTTCTTTCGTCAAGCGACATATCCGCATGGAAGCGCTTGACGAATGGAATCGGAGATACAAATCGGAGCAAACAGCGGGGACCACAAAAATTTTCTTCCCGGATGCTGTCTCTGCCTACAGCATTGTTAGGAAGATGGAAATCTCCGGCACCACAACCCAAATTCTGACGGGGCACGGTGGGTTCTCCGAATACCTTTATCGTTTTAAGTGCAAGGAGAACCCATCGTGCGTCTGTGACCCGGAGAAGGCAGAAACAGTACCACACATAGTGGCGGAGTGCCCTGCCTACGGCTTCGAAAGATTTGAAGCAGAGCAAATGATAGGGGAGAAAATAGTCATAAGTAAAATTTGGGAATTCATGCATGATACAAACATTAGAGATAGTTTTATGAAATTTTGTATTAAAATAGCTAGCAAAGTGATAAGAAGAAATAAATAGATATACAAAAAATTATTGAATATTTATATCGTAAGATATATCTATATCAATAATAACAGACCTATAGGAGCAAAGAAAAATAAGAAAATATACAAAAATATAAGCAATATATAAGCAAAAATAGAAACAATCGCACAACGTATGGCTCTAATGAGCCATAAGTATGTGTGAGTGTCGGGGAACTGAATTTAATAGATAATAATACTTCAAACTAGTTTGTACTTTAAATATATTAGATAAAAATAAGAGTATTTTAAGAGATTTTTGAAATTGTATGTTGTTGTCTGGATAGTCTTTTTTGGAAATATGTCGAAATTGTCAGGAATAATGTATGGTATATGTTACAAAGATGGGAAATTTGAAAATTAGCTAAGAAATAAAAATTCAAAATAAACAAAACCTCAGATAAAGTCCGAGGAAACTACGAATTTAAAAAAAAAAAAATATCATTATATTTTAGATTCTGATATATAGGTAAGCTATATTATTGCAAAGTTTTATCTCAATCCGTTCAGTAGTTTTTGCGTGAAGAGTAGGTAACAAACATCCATCCATCCTTAGAAACATTCGCGTTTATAATATTAGTAGGATAAAATAATAAGAAGTAAGTAAGTAATTTATTTATGATTTATGATACAAAAATAAAAAAATGTTTATTTACAATAAAAATAAACTTAACACTACACTACACTAACTAAACAATATTTTATTTCTGCGACATGTCGGCTCCATCTCAGCATAATGCCGGCTGCGAACAACCGGCGCTGATCTTCCGATAATAAATAATGCGTGTCATAAAGAGCATATACCCAGGTGTTTGTGGAGTGAAATAATTAAATTGAAAAATATATCTTTATATTACCAGCCCTTATTCCACTAGGTGGTGTCGGCATAACATGTTTCTTTACACCACTTCATTATTTTCTGTCCTACGTCATTTCATTATCCGCTCTATTATCTCGCATATTATCTTTCACTCTTTTTGGTCAATTCAATTCAATTTACTTGAATCATTTTTTGCCACATACAATATACGTAATATATACACACCATGTTTTGTGAAGTTAAAAAGGGTATGACAAGTTATTATTTATTGTTAAGGTGACACTAGTCAACGGCGATTTATTTTTAAGTTTAGTAAATTATCATTAGGAAATTCTACTTACATATTTTTTTTCCACTTACCACCTTCTCACACATAGGTACACTTATTTTCAATGTTTAATCGATAACTTACGAAATAAGCAAAAAAAGAATATCGTGCTTAAAAACTTAAATCAAAAAAGGACGACTTAAAACGTCGGCAGTCTCTAATCGAGATTAAAATATTCCTTGAAAGGTTTTATTACTCATAATGCAAATTTGCAACATCTATTTGTATCTTGAGCGTGTAGCTACATCTTAGAAAAGAAGATGACCGTTGAAAAATACTGCAAGGAATGATTAAAAAATAATAATAATAAATATGACAAGAATACTGTATTTGTTTATTATCTTGAGTAAACTTAATCATATTTCTGATAAAGTTAAATAAAATACGATAATGACATGTTTTAAAAAAAAATAGAATGATTGAATGACATGTTCAAAAAATGGCTAATTTTAGGCGTTTCAGTTTTGTCTCTATGAGACCTAATAAATAACAAGTAAGTAGTTTATATAATACCTATATTAAACGATAATAAAACATGTGTTTTTATGGTGTAATCGTTTAAAATGACATAAATGGCTTAGGTAAAAAAATATTGTGCTTGAAAAACCCGATGCGTGACACCGGGGTCACAAACGATGTAAGTGAAATTGACGTCACAAAAGGCGGGTTAAACGCTTGCGTTTGACGTTTCTCGCGCGGCTCGGCTCTTGCTGAGAAGACTGGTGCGCGTTCAGCCTTAGGCAGCATAACACAATCCTACTAATATTACAAACACGAAAGTTTGTAAGAATGTATGGATGGATGTTTGTTACTCTTTCACGTAAAACTACTGAATATATTTTAATGAAACTTTACAATAATATAGCTTATACATCAGAATAACACATATGCTACAATTTATAAATATATTGTGTGAATTGTCAAAAACAACACGATAAGTGTTGAGTAAGTAGGAAAACTCTGCAATCTGCGAGCTATTCTAGCGTGCGCTGCAAGAATGTCAAAATAAACAACTGTCGATCGAATAATTGTCAAATCAATCGATGATCAACCCTTGGATATCATCATACTAATATTATAAATCCGAAAAGATTTTGGTTTGTTCCTCTTTCACGCAGCAACAGAGCAACGGATTGACTTAATTTTGGCATGGAAATAGTTCAAAGACCGGAAAGTGACATAGGCTACTTTTTATCCCGAAAAAATAAAAGTTTCCTGTGAGATCACAAAAGTCAAATTCCACGAGGGCGGAACCGCGGGCAAAAGCTAGTTATTATTTTATTTATTTTTTTTATTTATTTATTTATTTCATAAATTACCTACATCTACCATTACAGTTAAAAACTAATTCGATAGTGTAAGAAAAAAGTTACTTCCAAAATAAATTATAAGTACAATATTCAATTCATAATAATGATGAGTCATAAAATGTCCAACTGAATATTAAAAATAATGTCATATGATAACAATTAATTCATCACATAAATCTGAAAAATAATTCTCGTAATGTCATTAAAATACAATGAATTCATTATGTCATTTAAAAGTAATAATAATAATTAATGTCACAAAAATCTAATTAATAATGTCATAACTAATTCCATCAAATAATAAATTTACAACCTAAAAATAACAAAATAGCGTCAATATTCAGTTACATCTCTATAGCAGGCATCAAACAACACCGCCCTCTTAAATTCATGAACAGAGCATACAAATATGTAAATTTTCTGTGCAACACGATTTAGCGCGTGCAAAGTCCGAACCATCGGTTACTTAGCGAGTAAGTTGGTCCTATTTAATGGTATTACTATTTAAGTATTTTTCTGAGATCGTTAATCATGTAGCTATACTTAGTTAAAACTAAAGTTATACTTAATTAAAACATCACATTAGTTGCTCGAACAAAATAGCGTTAAACGTACCGTTTTGTGACGACAAGGTTTTTATTTTTATTTAGCAAAAACCTAAAAAATGTCTTTGAAATTGTCGTTATTATACCTCATAAACACGTCGTTGGTAATGCTTTATACATAGTCATCATCGTTTTATTATGGATGTTTTAACTTTACTGATGTCTGTAGGTATTAGGTACTGGGTATTCTAGTAATAAGCTATTTCAATGTCAGAAACCATTATATCATCATCATTATAATCATCATCATATCTACAACTACTAAGGATTGCCTGTAAGAGATTGCTATAAGCAATAAGGCCGCCCTTTGTTGCACTAGTTTATGTCGCTTTATTCTCCTTTCCGTGTATTTTTCTGTATTGTATTTTAGTGTTAACAATAAAGTGTTCATTCATTATTTCATCTACCGTCGGACGTTCACTAATAGTCGTAAGCGTCCTCTACACAGGGTTATCCAGAACTGGTGTACTACCTAAGCCAAGAGGAGCCTAGGTCATTCAGACCATTTATGAACAAATTTTGCTGAGGGGCCAACTCGGAATTCAAGAAAAAGCAGCTGTTTCATATATTTTATCAATTTCGAGTTGCAGTTAGAGGTAGTGACACCCGCCTTACAATCGTGGGGTCGTGGGTTTAAGTCCCGGTCCCGTACCAATGAGTTCTTTGGAATTTATGTACGGAAATTCACACCACTGGCTTTTCGGTGAAAGAAAACATCGTGAGGCAACCTGTATATGTCCGTAGAAGAAATTCGATGGCGTATGTGAATCCACCAACCCGCACCGGGCCAGCGTGGTGGATATGGCCCAATCACCCTTCGTGGGTAGGCCTACGTCCTTCAGTGGACTATTAAAAAAAGGCTGATACAAATAGAGCAGTTATGTAGGCATACAGGGTTATTTCTAATCAATTAGCATTCTTTTAGGGGATAATTCTGTGTATCAAAACTAACAACTTTTGTTCTACGACTTTTGTCAAAACTCATTTATTTTGTTGTTCCATAGAAAAATATCGTTCACCCACGACAAAATGTATGGAAGAGCTGATTTTTTTTGAGTTTTGACGTCAAACGACAAAAAAACGAAAAGTCGAAGACCAAAAGTTGTTAATTTTGATGTACCGAATAAACCCCTGAAAGGATGCTAATTGATTAGAAATAACCCTGTAAATGCAAAAGTTTTTTTTCTCAGGTTTTGGGTTGGCGTCATAGTAAAAGTTGTTCAAAATGTTGGTCTTAATTATCCCCTTTCGGCTTAGTACAGGTTTTAGGAGATTCCGAGTATACCTACTAAACTTAGCCCTATCCATAGTTACTTCAATCCAATATCGCAAAGTACACAAAGTTCATTAACTTTCGACAAAAAGTACAGAATAGTTTTTTTTTCGTGTTTTGCAGTTAGTTTTATCGTAAAATTTGTTCATAATGATGATTAAAACATCTCTGAAAGCCCCAGCACTTTGCAAAGCAACAACCTGTATACATAATTATAATATGTATATTGTATATATTATAATATAATTACACATACTTCCCATACTTACACCGAATTAGACTATAATCGAACATGATTATTCACATTAATTTGAATTAACAATTCTGAAATACAAAATCTTTGAAGGCCGGAAAACGTTATATAAATAATTTATTAAGACTTCAAAAATACTATTAATATTAGTAGGTACCTAATAATTTTGAATCACAAAATGTCTGAACACTGGAATTCAAACGATTTTAAATATAAAAAAATATTAGGACTGGACTACTATTAATGTCAGTATGTACCTATTTAATCAATTAGATCTTATACTAGTCAGCTGTATTCGCGGCTTCGCACGTGTATTCTATCCATTCATCAGCCTTAAGACGTCCACTGCTGGACACAGGCCTCCCCTATGGATGTCCAATACGCATTCGCACTCCGCACAACCGTAGTATTATTATATCTTCTTTGGCACAAATCCTTTTCTCACGCGTAAACTCATTCCCATTCCACTAAGATTGGACGAACCGTTTCTTCGCCTTGATAAATGTCAAAACATTGGACGGTTTTACGTCATCAATCTTAACTGAAAATGGCCCCCTTATTGAACCTATAGATGACCCCTTTGGAAGAGATGAACGCTCGTAATAATTTTTTTTTTTTATTTCTTATCAAGTAATACATTAGTTAAAAATTAAATTAAACTACAAAGTTATATTGAATTGACACAATGAGCCCTTTTTTCCATCTACTCCATCAAATTAAGAGCGAAAAACGAAACATATGAGAACATGTTTTTTGGAAGTTTACTATTAAATATAAAATTATGAGAGAAGATAAAAATCACTATAGATGAAACGCCTTAATTGAAGATGAATAGCTTGTAGCTTATCTCTTTTATCGTGACAATCGGTTGACGCATTGACTGGATCACGCCACATCTCGGGTCAATTCAAACTCGCTACAGCATGCGTATAGGGTTACCAGGTCGCCAAACCTAATAGCCGAACAGACCCCCTACATTATTGCGGTTACCTACGACAAAAAAAATTAAGTAAAAACATATTTTTTTGATTATTACCATAAATGTTGTAAATGTTAACTTCTAATGAAATATTAATAAAATCAAATGCCAAATCTAACACGAGATTGAGCCACGGTAATATCAGTGCGAACTGTAATAAAATATAATATTTTTTACCAAAAATGGTATGTCCAACTTCATCCGTGTACAGAATTCGCGAATAGTTTGCACGGATCGATGTAGTATTTTTCACATTATTGTTGATTTGTCAAAAATGGCTCAGCCGATTTCAATAAAATTTAAATGGAGCAAATTTTAAAGTATATTCTTTTCAATAAAAAAAGAATTATTGAAATCGCACCACGCTGTAAAAAGTTATGCGTGGTAAAACATAAATAACAAGATTATTTTTTGCAAAAATCAGCATGACCGACTTCACCCGTGTACAGAATTCGCGAATATTTCTCAGGGATCGATGTATCATTTTTCACATTATTGTTGATTTATCAAAAATGGCTCAGCCGATTTCAATAAAATTTAAATGGAGCCAATTTCAAAGTATACTCTTTCCAATAAAAAAAGAATTATCAAAATCGTACCACTCTGTAAAAAGTTATGCGTGGTTATACTATACATAAATAAAAATACCCGTCAACTTGAGCACCTCCTCCGTTTCTTCGGTGGTCAATAAGTCTAACAATAGCCGGACAAATCGGGCACCGTTTATTTTGGCCAGTTAGCGCTACATCAAAAGATATAGCATTCGAGGTACAGACTGAACTACTCGCACCAACGTGATATACATGTGCCATCTTATCTTTACTACGCTTTGACCCCTCAACTCATTGCAGCGTTTTACGTTCACACCACACGCTTCCACCTTGACAAAGGTCAGCTAGTAGCTCTGTGTCTAGCTGTCGTCATCCTTTAACGTAAATCTTATCTTGTGAATAGAGAATAACTAGTAGTTCACCGAACAGTAGACCGCGCTGCACGTATCTTTAACTAAAACTTCATAAGCCTATATCTCGACTCGCTCTGGACTGATTTGGTTCGTACTCGCAAATCTTATAATTTAGATACTAAATTATTTTGACAAACATTACCATAAACGCGACAGTAATTTTCCACCCTTTTAGAGGGAAATACGCCCCTCCACCCCCTGCCCTTAATAAGTAACGTATGTAGTAAGTTTCATCGATATTCGTTGAAAAATGTAGATATACCACCCCGGGGAGGCTGGGTGGTTATGTGAGAGCCCCAGTCGGTGTACCCACCATAAACCTTAGGGTATTACGTCTCAGAGCATCTTAGTCGGAATTGCGTAGAAATCAACTCCCGCTTCCGCAACCAAGAAAAAATAGCTGTTCTTTTTACCACCTGACCAATCCCGAAAAAAACAGTCTCAATTCAAATCTCGAGTGCATAAGTATCTTTTAGGTAAGCGTGATACAGTAGATATTTATACCACATATCTGTTTAACATCAGGAAGAATGTAGTCAAACGAAAACCTAATTTAAGAAAAAAAAAACAGTGGTTTCCCTCATTTTCCGTTTTTTTTTTCTTAAATTTTCGGGAGCTTGATCGACATAAGCGCTGAGCGCGTGCGCTCTCCCACGATAATAATAATGTAATTAAAACATATAATTGAACAATGCACCGCATTTTTAAAACTTACTAGCTACTTAACATATTTTTAGGCTAATTATTTTTTTACGCTCATTGTTCTCATTTAAAAAAAATTGTATGAAACAGCGATTTAGTTGCATTTTCAGGATCAATTAAAAAAAGTAAAAGTGGATCATCTTTATGTGGACACATACTAACATTAAGAGATTATGCCCAATTTTACCAATAACCTTGTTTATTAAGTTCGTACAGGATGCGTGACTTGTTTAAGCCTGGTGGAAGAGTTTTAAAGCCACCCAAAGGCCTATAACATGGTTAAACGGAGACCCACCCGTAGCCCACTATCTAACATGTCATCCGAGGCACGGAATTATCTAGTGACCAAACTTGTAGATTTTATTTACCACTACGTAATATGTTATTGAAACACCAAACTCTGTCTTATTTGATTAATTGATAACCACGTGACTTGACTGTAGCCAGGAGGCAACATTGAGGGGACCCTATCCTAAAGTATCATACCTATCCCTACTTTAACTCACCATGCAGAGCGGCATAATTTTCTATGGCCGTACTGTCACCCGTGTATAAGCCATGTCGGTTAAGAGGTAGTGACACTCGTCTTAAAATCGTGAGGTCGTGGGTTCAAATCCCCGTACCAATGAGTTTGGAATTTATGTACGGAATTTCACACCACTGGCTTTGCGGTGAAGGAAAACATCGTGAGGCAACCTGCATAATTATGTCCGTAGAAGAAATTCGATGGCTTATGTGAATCCACCAACCCGCACTGGGCCAGCGTGGTGGATATGGCCCAATCAGCCTTCGTGGGTAGGCCTACGTCCTGCAGTGGACTATTAAAAAGAGCTGGTACAATACAGTATAGTACTGTCACCCTATCCTACCCCATCACAAACAGATACAGATGTCGAATATTGGGTTTTAACCAGTGCTATTATTGATACGGCATTTGCCGTAATTTTCCGTATTTTCCAGAAATACAACTCAATACGGCAATTTCAGACTATGGACAGAAAATGTGCTGGAGTAACCCCCTTGTGAGGTTGCGATCATTCTTTGGACATTATTTTGGTGAGCACAGGCGCTGCTGAGGCTAAATTTTGCCGACAAAATTTGCTACTCCGACTCCGCTGGGAGACATTCGCCCCTAAAGTTAGCGATTTTGGCGAGCTGACGGGCACAAACGGCAATTATACTCCAAATACGGCAATTTCAAAGTACGGTGATACGGCAGCCCAATTTTTTATATTAAAACTGATTTTAACTACGTAATCTTAAACGTTCCATTTAATTACAGCACAATGCCGCCCCAAGAGCAGCAGAAGTCCTGGGTCCTGTACGAGACCGATGCCGCAAACGACAATGACGTCACCAACCACGTCGCGCCCTCCGCAGAGAAGAGAGTTTGGAAGATTGTGTGGAGAAACGTGCTGCTTATGGGGTTTGCGCACACGGCGGCTGTTTATGGCCTCTACCTGTTCCTTTTTAAGGCAATGTGGCTGACGAACTTCTTCGGTAAGTTTCATTCATCATTATTTTATTTGTTTCTTCATTACCCGACTGTCTTGTATTGTTTTTCGCTCATAGCTTGTATGTTTGTTTGTATTTTTTTTATTACCACGTAGGTATATTCCATAAAGCTGGATGGATTTCGACAATTAAGGTGTAGTTAATGTTGGAATATGATACAAATACTAATCTATCTCACTCTCACACGTAATTGTATGTGAGTGTTTCTCTTTCCTTCACGACGTTTACATTATAGTAAAATACCCCTTTGTTCTACAGCCTATCCTATCCTACCAAATATCGGTAAATAAATGAATTATATTTTAAACCGATTAACTAAATATTTTATTTCTGGCATCCAAATCCTTTTGTTTGATTTGTCTCAACAACGCAAGTGTCCTTAGAAGCCTTAGATAGAGTTTGTGCAAAAAGACAACCGTCGTGGCATTACGGTGAACTAACAATTAGATTTTAATCAGTAGCCAAGGTACTGACTACTTGGTAGACTAGAGTCTACTGATGAAAACCGAATCGGTGTCTATCAAGTATCAAACATTTTTAGTTGTACTAGCAATGACAGCGCAGTGTTGTCAACGTAACAAAATTAGTAAAATGGTACACGGGCGACCTCACCTACGACGCTTCTCTTTTTGCACAAACTCTAAGCATTAAAAAATAACAAGTAAAATGGCAGATTTTCGGCGCCAAATTGTAAGTAAATCAAAAAATGTTGTTAACCAATCCTATCATAATTACCATAATCAATCCTATCGTATAGGATATCAAAATAAAGATAATAACAAGGAGATTTCAAAAATATATAGGTATAATTAGAATAATTTCAATTATTTTTACCGCGTTGCTTATCTTTTGATATAATATATTTAGCAGTCGGGTTTTTAACTTTGTTATTTTGCTCAATAATATTAAAATATTTTAGCACGGACTTAATCAGAGGCAGTTTTTATGGTTTTATTTTGAGAAGTTAAGTTGGTGTAATATAAGCACTTCAAAGATTTGAAGCTTGCGTGGGAGGCGGGCTGGCTCAGTTGGTTAGAGCGTCGGGCTAGTGATCCGAAGGGGCAGGTTCAAATCCTGCGTTCGCTTCAGATTTTTGAAATGCTTATCACAAAGATAACAGTTAAACAGATAAACAGATAAACAGTTTTTATGGGTTCATACAACCCCTTGCTACACCCACTGCTATAATTAAACCTTTAGAGTCTTGTTTTTCGAGCTGCTAATAAGGGTTTTAGCCACATCCGAATGCGCTTTTGTGTGAAGCCATTCCTTAAGAGTCACTAATTCAAATACTGTACATGTATACTACAAATATTTTGTTATCCTTGGCACAATAAGTACACAAAACTGTTGATTGAAATAATTTTATCTGCTCACACGTGAGATATGTTTTGCACAACAAAGCCACACGATAAAGTGTTTTTTTTCATTAGTCATGTCTTTGTATGATAACTGTTCTATTTATTGAAAGTAGTCGAGAAAATGCTGTCTAATCGGATGTATAAAAGTGCATTCACATGAGATAGTGATAGATAGATTATCACTATATGCGCAGATCAAGATAAGCTTCAGGCTCAGACGACATTCCGAAAATAAAATTATCTAAACGATAAAGGTGAATAAAACATGAGCTTATTATTGTTAAATATGTACGAGAATGATCACCTCTAATGGAAACCACGTACTACCCGTTCAGTTCAAGAAACAATTCTTAGATGGCGGCACTTCTCATACCTTCTCGCTTGCACACTATTGCCATCTATACTCACTCTTTCGTGTACCGTTAGCAAAGGAAAATACTACGCCGTTAGCAAAGGAAAATACGCGCGCTAGCACACGCGCACGGGTGCGCGTGCGCCAGTCAACGGGAGCGCGCGTATTCCCTAAAGAAGGAGTACTGATTACTCCAAAACTGGTCGGGTTCCCAGCGGCCCGGCCGCGATATCATACGTGAGTAAAAACCGGTGTTTTCTTTAGTATAATGAATTCTCACGCGAGTTTTAATGAAGTGATTACTCAATACTTATTACTGGATACCGAATACCACACAATCAGTCCTGATTTGTTTTCATACTGCTGTCTAGATCTATCTCTTTAGGTTGCCGAAATCAATTACACAGCTGCAGATGTTTTTTTTTGTTTTATGCGGCTGCCGATATAGTCACCAGAAAGATAATTCTAAGAAATATTTTATATTTAGTATATTAAATTATTACTAATAAAATTTCTATAAACGAATTTCAATTTATTCTATATTCAATTTATATATCAGTATTATATTAATACAAGTACCATAGTATTGATATTAGTCACTAGTACTCAGTATTTTAAAACGAGTTCCAGATTTTTTTCGCTGACTGTATATCCTGGAATCGCAAGTACAAGCCGCTATTTTAGAATCGTTTCTTTATCTGAACGAGTAGTACGAGTATGAGTAAGCAGAGTAGGTAGTATAGGACATTGACTGAAAAGGTGGACCGAAAGGCTAGACTGCAGCTATTCGCTGTTTGCAAGCTGCTTCCAATGGGTCTCATTGGAAATCTATGTCCAGTAGTGGACGTCGTACGGTTGATAATGATGATGATGATATGGTAATTATGACCATAATCGTAAAATATAACAAAAAATAATACTACTTACTTAAGGGGGCGCCGACTCTAAAACGCCAGAAGAGAATCAAGATTTTTAAAAGAAAACCATGTTTTTCTGGATTGAAAAAAATGTGAGTTATTTTCGAGCATATCTTCAATTAGTAAAAGTAATCCGATATGAATAAGGTATAACTTCGCTCGATCCAAAAAAAAAACAAAGTCACCTCTTTTTTGAACAAAGATCTAGTTTCTTGACAAGTTTTTATAAGAATTATATTTTTAAATTATGTTTAATGTATTAAGTAATACCTAGGTAAAGTATTGGCGTGGGGTGCCGGCAGAGTAGAATAAATATAAATAATAATAAATAATAAATTTATTTCAACTGAAAACATTATCACATATTTATCATGAATCCATTGACACCGAACTAGTATAAAACTGTGTTTCGGGTGCCAAAGGCTTCTCCCAAAATATTACAGAAAAAGTAATAAATTTAACATCAAATTAGCGAAACTAAAAATTAAAGAAAAATAAAGAAAAAGGTCAATTTACATTTTGGAAATTTTGACAAAAATAAGTTACATTTTTAAATTTAACCAGTATGCAAAATTACAATGTAAGACGATTATATTTTAAACATTAAAACATCAAAAATATAAAAATAAAGAATACATTATGCAAATCTTAATAAATATGGGTTACTTTTTTAAAGTAACCCATATTAACCCAGAATAGCACCCCCCTCTAGTACCAGGTGTCGTAAAAGCCGACTGAGGTACAGCGGAACCGACTAATGGCGGTATAACCATTCGACTAAAACGTAGCTAAAATGGCACAGGGCAGGGATGGGGAGCAGCATCCCTGCTGCGAAGCTACGTTTCTGCGATCGCCACCACGCTTGCCCAGCGCGGCGATTATGGGCAAATACCCTCAAAATATGGAAAGAACAAATAGACCAGGCCCCCAGTCCCCAGCAGCTCTGCTAGCCCAGGGCTACGGTAGCGGCCCCGGTAACGGCGGAGAAGGGGGTGCTAAGAATCGCTGGCAGACGCCCGGCTACCACTCCCGCAAACGACGACTGGCCCTGGTAACACAACGTGCGCACTATGAGGACTGACGAGAGGATGGCTGAGCTGGAAGAAGAGTTGAGTAGGTTGCGTTGGGATATTGTGGGGTTGTCTGAAGTCCGTAGAGAGGGGGAGGACACGATAACTCTGAAATCCGGCAACCTGCTCTACTACCGGGAAGGTGACCAGCGGTCCCAAGGTGGTGTCGGTTTTCTCGTGCACAAGTCCCTCGCTAACAACGTTATCACCATCGAAAGTGTGTCGAGCAGGGTTGTATATCTAATACTCAGAATATCCAAGAGGTATTCGCTGAAGGTCATTCAGGTATACGCACCGACCTCGTCACACCCAGATGACGAAGTGGAGACTATGTATGAAGACGTAAGTCAGGCCATACATACGTCTAAGACCCACTTTACTGTTGTTATGGGGGACTTCAACGCAAAGTTGGGCAAAAAAAGCGATGATGAGCTGAGAGTGGGGCAATTTGGACATGGACAACGGAACCCCAGGGGCCAGAGGCTGGCTGACTTTCTGGAGAGAGAGGAACTCTTCATGATGAACTCTTTCTTTCAGAAGCCGCCTCACAGGAAGTGGACCTGGATGAGCCCCGATGGTTCCACCAAAAATGAGATAGACTTCATCATGACCACTGAGAAACGGATATTTAATGATGTCTCCGTGATCCACAGAGTGAAAACCGGTAGCGATCACAGAATCGTAAGAGGCACATTGGATATTAACGTTAAACTCGAAAGGTCACGCCTGATGAAGTCTACGCTCCGGCCTACTTGTGCCCATATCCAGAACCCCGAGAGCTTTCAGCTCGAGCTCTCAAATCGCTTTGCTTGCCTGGAGAACTTTGCGTCGGTGGACGAGATTAACAACGGGCTCGTAGAAACTGTCCAGACGGTGGGTGCTAAATTCTTTAGACCCCGTCGTACAAATAGACCTCAAAAATTTTCCGATCAAACTCTAAATCTTATGGCCGAACGACGCTTACAGAGACTGCAGTCTTCCGATGATGCAAAGTCATATAGGCAGCTCAATAGAGAAATTTTAAAATCCGTACGGCGCGACATTCGTCTCTTTAATACTACACATATTAAAGAGACAGTAGAGCAGAACAAAGGCTCCAAAGTGTTCGCGAGGAATTCGTCTATTGGGCAAAGCCAGTTGACAAAGCTGAAGAGAGAAGATGGCAGTGTAGCGTCGACCAAGGCAGAGGTATTAGAGGAGATCGAAAGGTTCTATGGACAGCTATACGCTTCGGTCGCTAAGCCTGTTAGCAGCGCGGCCAAAGATCCAAGAGCCAAGCTGACCCGACACTTCACCGAAGATATCCCGGACATCAGCCTGTACGAGATTAGAATGGCCCTGAATCAGCTTAAGAACAACAAGGCGACGACGGTATCACATCAGAGCTGCTGAGAACGGGTGGAACACCGGTACTAAAAGTCCTCCAGAAGCTTTTCAACACCGTCGTCCTCGAGGGCATCACGCCAGAAGCATGGAACAGAGGCGTGGTGGTGTTGTTTTTCAAGAAAGGTGACAACACCTTATTGAAGAACTACAGACCCATCTCACTTCTGAGCCATGTTTATAAGCTGTTTTCAAGGGTCATTACGAACCGTCTCGAGCGCAGGCTTGATGACTTTCAGCCTTGCGAACAAGCCGGTTTCCGAAAAGGCTTTAGCACCATGGACCACATTCATACGCTGCGGCAGGTTATACAGAAGACCGAAGAGTATAATCTGCCACTTTGCTTAGCGTTTGTGGACTATGAAAAAGCCTTTGATTCGGTCGAGACATGGGCTGTGCTCGAGTCTCTCCAACGATGCCGTATTGACTATCGGTACATCGAAGTGTTGAAGTGCAGTGAAAGTATTGGCAAATCACATAAAACAGTTAAAAAATGACTTGATAAATTTATATGAATTTTTATTGTTTATTTCACCATGCGAAGACGCGCTCTCCTTGTCCCCTCGCCCGCCGTCTCACTTTTTTCGCGCAGCGCGTCTACGCTCGATACGCTCTTAAGCCAAAACCACATATTAAACTACTACCACAAACAAAGCTTTTGAATCAACCACAGACCCTTGAAGGTCTAATGATAATCCAAATGTTCAAGCCCACTACCAGTTGGCAGCGTGCCCAGCATGATAATAATACATCGGGAGTAGTAGACATTCCCATTGTCAGTCTACCTTGGGGATGGGCTGGTAAATAATGCTTTTAACATTAAGTTCTTTCTCCAGATTCTGAAAGTGTAAAAATGTTATAAACTCGTGGATATAGGTTAAAAGGATAAGTTTAGTTTTAGTTTTGTATCTCCTACAGGGCAATGTAGTCGCTAAGCGACAAAACCCTTTAATTAAATAAAAAAGCATTAAGTTCTCCCATTGTTCTAAGTGTGAGCAATAAAAATTAACAAAGAGTTTAAAAACTTTAATTTTGTTTTAGCGATATTCCTGTACCTGTGTTCCGGCCTGGGTATTACAGCGGGAGCGCACAGGTTGTGGTCACATAAGTCTTACAAAGCCAAGCTGCCTCTTCGACTCCTACTCACACTATTCAACACCATTGCCTTCCAGGTAAACTTCTTTAAAAATATTTAGCTATTATTTAAAGTCTATGCAGAAATAGATTGGGACTGAGAATGGTGTAATTTTGTCTGCAATACTGAATTTCATTCTGGCTTTATTTGAGCCCCTTCGTGGGAATAGGTACCAGCCTCGAGGATGGTTGTCTTTGCTGGGGTGGGACGCTACGGGCAACTACCCGTAGGGCAACGATAGAGAAGGTGCTAGTACCGTTCCAGTCCGCGAGGACGGGCAACTTCTCTCAGCACCCTCGCCAGTCTGGTGTTGACATTTCAAACTTTGAGATCCAACAAAAACATTTTCATGTAAAATGGGACCAAGACGAGACTTTAGTTCGCACTATCAAAAAATTATCAGATCTCATGTAGAGCCAAGCTTCTACAAACTCTACAGGACTTAACTCTACAAACTCTTACTGCACAAAAGGAGTACTGTACTGTACTGTACCAGCCTTTTTAATAGTCCACTGCAGGACGTAGGCCTACCCACGAAGGCCATATCCACCACGCTGGCCCAGTGCGGGTTGGTGGATTAGTGCGGGTTGGTGTAGGCACAAAAGGAGTAGACACCTTTATCTAGTATACTCCGAACCCAAGTTATGAAGGTTCAAACATCGGCTAACTGTTTCAAGATTTCTGTTTCAAGAAAGACAGGTGCCTTGCGTTTGCTTCGCTTGGCTTGTCTTGGCGGGGGCACTGCCGTGCCCCCAGGTTGGAGTCCTCACGACCTTAACTCGCATAGGCGGCATCTCTTCCTCTTCGATTTAGGATCCTGTTGGGCTTATGAGAGCACTAGCGCGTCACTATAAAGTAAATTAAGCATTAATAATGAGGTCATCAAAATGTCGTTAGGCACAGGCTTTTTATGATGATGATGTTGTAGTACTTGTAGTATACCTACCTGAGTACAATATTTTTGGTCATAGCAACTATTTGAAAGGAGATATTTCACCGTAGGCCCATACTTTATACCTACCGCACTTAAAATGGCAAATAAATGGGCTGCAAAAATCGGCAAGTATGGATATTCCAGGAGCCGATCGAACCCGATTTGCATAAGACTTCCGTTATTAAAATAATGTAAAATATGTACCTACTGAAAACTTGTGAATGTCGACATCGAAACTCACATTTATAAATATGTATTAATAAATGCTATAAACGTAGTTTTTAATTTATGATTTCTCTATCTATGCTAACGTCAATTTATTGTAATCAACCTTAAAAAACAACAAAACTTATATCTAAAAAAAAAATTTTTAAACGGTATAGGTTATACGTTTGGTAAACGTTTATACCAAATAAAAAAAAATGCTTAATGTCTAATAATAAATATTAACTTATACCTAAAAATTAATGATCTAAATCTTATTTTTGTATATTTGTTTATTTGTACAAAATTTCGATCTCTGTTGTTATTATATCATTTATTTCATGTCAACATACAAAAATTATAATTACATATCAAATTCAATAAAAATCCTCAAGTACGTATCACAGGTCAAGTGTGTGTATGTATTTAGATACAGCTTTTATACAGGGTTATTAACTTATTCCTGATCAATTAGCATCCTTTTAGGGGCTTATTCTGTACATCAAAACTAAAAACCTTAGTCAATACTAAAAAAAAACAACTGTTCCATAGGTTTTGTCGCGGGGAACGATATTTTTCTATGGAACAACAAATTGTTTTTTTGAGTTTTGGCAAAAGTCGCAGAACAAATGTTGTTAGTTTTGATGTACAGAATAAGTCCCTAAAAGGATGCTAATTGATTACCCATAACCCTGTGTAAAGGTTCAAAGCTTGAATTTTAACTAAACATTTTTAAGCCTCGCTTGCTTTTTAGTATCATATACAGGATGTTGCTTTCTCAAGTACAGGGACATTTGGAGGTGTATAACAGTATTTAACCCGTTTTAGGCTCTGTTCATATCTTGGACACCTTAATATTTAGAAATTTAAAGGAAATAGTAAAGAATCAAAAATACAATGCATCCACTGTAAAGTTGCCTTGGGTGTTGTTCTATGCTTTGCCGAATTCCATAAGCCCTAGTAATAATGCTCTGGCCAAATAATGAACGCCATGTTTTTTTTTGGATATAGGTATATTGTTTCTCATTGACTGACGAAACGGAGGGGGTACTTTTTATATTAATTATTACTAAGACTCCGCTATCCGTGCGTCTGTCTGTCTGCCTGTCACCAGGCTGTATCTCATGAACCGTAATAGTAGAATTGAAATTTTCACAGATGATGTATTTTGATTGCCGCTATAACAAAAATAACAGAATAATATTGTTATAAGATGGGTTCTTGGATAATCAGTTAAAACGCCGATTATTCACTTTGCACTTTATTGCACAAAATCACAATACACACGACACAACTGTTCGCACAAACAATTCACACTGGCACTGATATTCACACAAACTAGTCACTTCACAATCACTGGTACCGTACTTGAACACGAGATGTTTTTGCTTCGACGGTAAACGAAAAACTGGTCCCCAAGGGTCGGCCGGCATTTATATCCGCTATTACCTACAGTTTCGAATCTACGAGATAATTCGTGAGATTACTCGATCTAATAAACGCTATGGTGTTAACAAGTATACAACTTGAAAGTTCGAGACTTCCCTATTGTTCTTAAATACGTAAAAACCCAAAAAACTAAACAATAGACGGCAGACAAAGACTGATCCATAAAGTCATAAAACCATAAATATCGCACTTAGGTGTAAACAACTAGCCGTCATTACCGCGCGGCCTACTGCGTCATAATATAAATATTTAAGGGACCCATACAACAAACGTGATTTTTTAGCCGAGGGGCTCCCATACGGTATGGAACCCTTCATGCACAAGTCCAACTCGTACTTGGCTGATTTTATTTATTTGCATACCCTTGGTAGTTTCCTGTGCCTTATTATGCGCATTATTATGAACTACTTTTAATATGGGAACTGCAAAATCGTGAAACCAAAGTACCGCCGAAATTAACATAATTAAGTTCGCTTAGACAAAAACAAAATCTACTTACACACAGACCAAATAAAAAAATTAAGACAGAATGTTGTGAACAAACAAGTGAGACCGACCAAAACTACGCTTCGCCGTGTACAGACACATCAACGTACAAGGAAACTACGCCTTGGCTTGACAGTCGGACTATGGCGGCGCAACAGCGACGTACTCACACATGTATAAAAAACCGGCTTCACTTGACTGTTCAACGACGTTCCCTTGATTTTTTTATTTGCTCTGAGCTTACACATCAAAAACAGTTATAAACTTTAAGGATGACTTTCATGCGATTATTCGCAAGAAAGTCGCGTCCCTACGATATAGAGTGCGAGGCAGTCGCAATGGTATTCTTCAAATGATTGCTGATCGATTGGATTGCCCCATTCAGAATAAGTGGATGTTAATTGTTATGGGCACTAAATTATAAATCTTGTAATTAATAAATATTGTAATTAATGTTTAAAATGAATGACTCAATTGTATTTAATTTTTTACGATTTATGGATAGTTATTGTCTGAATTAAAATGATAAATAAATAATAAAAATAATAAACATTGAGAATCTCTTCGTTATTGGAAAACGGTTGAAAGATAACAACTAAGAACGTAGCAAAATAAAATAAAAACACAAATCTAAATCTGTTCTAGAAATAATGAGTAATACTTTAATATCGGTTGTTACGTTAAAATTGTTAAGCCTTATAATCCCTGATTAGTATCAACGCTTTTGATTATTTTGAAATAAATCACGTTGCAAAATAATGTTTTGGATTTATCTATTGGTCCGCGACCTACCTCGATAATTATATCAAACTGTTCCTATGTGATACAGTGTCCATTCTCTATTATTAACATCAAGGCACCGAACATTTTACTGCGTTACAGAGAGTGAAAAATATAACAATAGTTATTTTGTTCATGAACCATATTACAACTTAAAAGAACATTTGCGTTTCGAACTACATACTTAACATTGTCAATTTTTTAATGTCTTCTTAATTTTGTCATTTTAACATATACTCTAATAAATGCTGTATTAGCTGTATAAATATTTTATTGAAACATCCACAAAGAACTAACCTGACATGTAATTGTGATATTTAATATGTCATTATGTCATATGTTTTTTTTTATGATTTATGTTTGAATCACAAGTTGTTGTTTAATTTCTAACACCGCATAAGTAATATCAATAAACATTACAATTCAAAACGCAATGTTTTAGCTTTTACTATGGAAATTTTGACTTACATGTTGCAAATGTTAAAAACGACGAAAGAAAATAGTAATTTCGAATGTGAACTACCTGATCAATAATAAAAAGCAAGGCACCCAGCTCATTTATAGCATCAAGTGTACCTCTTGAAATTTTCGGTATTTCAAATTTTTAATTAACATAATTTACAATGCAGTAGGCCAATTAGTTCTAAAACAGTTGTATTACTGTATCTAAACGGATAATTTTAACGTCTTTACTGTTATTCAATTCGTCGTTATAGGGGGTGACGGGTACGTTATGTAGAGTGAATAACTACGGTAGATATAAAAAAATATGGCCAAGGTGGCTGCTACGTTCTATAGAATGTTTCTAAACAAACTAAATTGTTCTAATAGTCATATAGTCATATAGTCATTTATTCATAACACCATTTGTTACAAGTCAATAAGTAAAAATTACATTAGGGCACTATACAATATAGCACAAAAAAAATAAAAAAATAAAAGAACTTGACAATTACCAAATAAGTCACAAAATCTTAAAACAATTCAGGTAATTTCAAAAAGTCATTTACGTCATAAAATAGTTGTTCATGTAGCCAACACTTTAATTTATTCCTAAACGACCCAGCGGAAGGTGCATCCCGAACTTCTACGGGTATTCGGTTGTATACCTATAGCTGGCCCACCAAAATATACAGACCTCTCCGATTTCGCCAGCCTATGAGAAGGAGTCACCAGTTGATTTTTTCTAGCATTGCTTCTTAAATTTAACCTAGAATAGGTACCTTTCCTCTCAAATAATCCTAAATGGTTGTGCGTGAAAAGGGCTACCTGATAGATTAGTTCGCACGGTAGTGGCAGTACGCGCAGTTCCCTAAAGAGCTCCACACAAGATACGTCGTCCGAATTAATTAATTATTAATTACTACGTTATAGATATAGTAAGATTTTCTGTGGTTTATAGAAGGCTTCGTTATAGAGGGCTTTCACTGTATGTTTTTTACCTAGGTACTTACCTATTATCACACGATTGATAAATTAATAACAAAAACACACTAATTTGATGATATAATTTGGATAAATAGCTCGATCATGACCAGTCGTGTTATCATTTGCGAACATGTGCTTGTCACGCGTGACATACTGCTACCTTTGACTTGTTTATCTAATTAATTATTCGTTATATTTTATCTCAATGAACATAAACGAGGAGTCATACTGTCGAATTTAATTAAAATACAATATGCGAGTTTGCATTGTCTTAATTTTGTTCGTAAGTATGGAGGTAGGTATTATGAATCGTACACAATAAATGTAGGAAAAAAATCTATGCCAGCTCTTTCACAATAAAGGTATAATTCCAACTGCAAGCTACAGCAGCAGACTACACCACTTAAGTAATTAGCGTAGTCTAAAGCAGCTCCTAAATACATACCGCCTTACCACAAAAGATTTAAACACACTTTAAACTCTGTTTAACGGTGCAATTTGTAACTGTTAAACATTGCCTAAAGCGTAAAGTGCGTAAAACTTTTGTGGTTAGACGGATAATTTCTTCAAAATCGTTAGACCCGCTTAATTGTATAAACAAATACATACATAATATATTTATACTGTAGTACTTGATCGCTCTGCCCGTGTATATTTTGATTTTTATGCTATCCCATAGGAACTTTTTTTTTCGGGATATAAAGTAACCTATGTCACTTGCCTTTTGAACTATATCCTTGGCAAAAATCAAGTCTATCCGTTGCTCTATTGCTGCATGAAAGAGAAACCAATAAACGTACCTTCGGATTTATAATCCCTACTAGCTTTTTAGCCCCGCGGCTTCGTCCGCGTCACATTTTAATTTTTGTGGTATCCCGTGGGAACCTTATATTTTCCGGGATAAAATACAGCCTATGTCACCTTCCAACCTTTGAACTATATCTATTCCCAAAATCAAGTAAACCCATTGCTCTGTTGCTGCGTGAAAGAATAACAAACCAACAAACACCGTTACGGATTTATAATATTAGTAAAGATAAGGATTATAATATAGAATGGATATCTGACGCGCTCGAGTATGTCCATGCAACAGTTTTTATTTTATATTTTTGAAAATCTGTAGCCACTCCCTCCACCTATGAAAAGGTATACATTAAATTTTTTTTTCTTATTATCTAAGCTCCGCAACTCAATAAGTCTATATTATGACGCTCGTGTAAATCCCCATTTAGCATCGTAGGCTCCCCTACTAAAGTAAGGATACAATAATTGCTTGTTAAACGGCCTACCCTTATCTATACCAATATTATAAAGAGGAAAGATTTGATTGTTTGTTTGTTTGCATCGAAAACGCTCCAAAACTAATGAACCGATTTGAAAAATTCTTTCACTGTTGGGAAGCTATACTATCCCCGGTGAACATGGGCTATATTTTTTTAAATAACCTTACAAAAACTCCCATAATGTAAGCCACGGTGTAAAAAATCATCACTAAAGAAACTCATTGATTCGGGATCGGCACAATACTTATAAAATCTGTCTTTTTTAGCCAATCGTACCCGGGCGAAGCCGAGGCGGGCAGCTAGTATAAGATAAATGAATGTTAAGACAGCTCTCTGACCAAGGTTATCTTGTGCGAACTGTATCAAATGAACGTGATCGATGTGATCATTTATTTTCTTCTTTTAGTGCACTTTGTAGGTAGGTATAGGTTCATAACTGCACATGTGCCGACAAAATGTTCACTGATACTGATAAATTGGCACTCGTTTAATTAAACGAAACAAACAACCGTGACATTGATACTTAAACTTAAACTTTGAGTGCCTCGGTGGCTCAGTGGTTAGTGACCCTAACTTCTGGGTCAAAGAGGCGTGGGTTCGATTCCCACCCAGGGCAATCATTAATGTGATGAACATAAGTGTTTGCTCTGTGTCTGCGTGTTATTTAGTGACCTACTATCTATATAAGTATGTATTTAAAAGTATATGTAGTATATCAGTCTCTGGCAGCCATATCACAAGCTTTGCTTAGTTTGGGGTCAGAGACCGTGTGTAAGATGTCCCTCAATATTTATTTATTAGACTGCCACCAGATTGCACCTACAAGGTATTTCTTTGCAGAGCTGACATCCTGTTAGCATCATTATTTCTCTATAAAACGTCTAACCAGAATCAAAATATTAGTAAGAAAACTTAATTTTTTAAAATTAAATAATTATTTTACGCCAAAAATGCGATAACTGACTTCAACTGTACTTAACTTACAGAATTCGAATAGTTCGCACGGCTCGATGTATCATCGAAGTGTTTTCTTACTATTGTTGATTTTAAAATTATTCAGCCGATTTCAATACAATTTAAATGGGACCACTTCTGAACTTAGTTCATACGATCTACAAAGCAAAAAAGAATCATCAAATTCGGTTCATAAATTGGTGGAGTAGGTACAAACAAAAATATACTGTCGAAATGAGAACCTCCTTTTTGAAGTCGGTTCTAAATATATATGTTATCATCGATTGGCAAAGTTGCCAATGATATGCTCGAGAATAACATATATTTAGAACCGACTTCAAAAAGGAGGAGAACCTCCTTTTTGAAGTCGGTTCTAAATATATGTTATTATCGAGTAATTATATTTTTCGACAGTAAGTATATTTTTGTTTGTACCTACTCCACCAATTTATGAACCGAATTTGATGATTCTAATTTGCTTTGTAGATCGTATGAACTAAGTTCAGAAGTGGTCCCATTTAAATTGTATTGAAATCGGCTGAATAATTTGCCACGAACAACGAATAACTTCGCTAAAGCGAGAAAAATTCCAAATTCACCTCTGATTTGAACACAGATCTTGTTTTTGACGAGTATTTAGCAAATAAGTAGTAATTTTTCAATATTTTTATGCATTAGGTAGTTACTAACAAATTGGCATAGTAAATAAAAAAGTTAAAAAGTTGATTTGATAATTTTAGATGAATTTTTAATGTTAATTTCACCATATGAAGTCGCGCTCCCTCGACCTCTCGCTCACTCACTCACATTGTTCGCGGAGCGCAGCATTGGTATTCGCTCAATTTCGTAAAAGTTGTTCATAATCATCATTCCAAGGAACTCCTTTCGGTTTAGAACAGGACAAAATAACCCAGTATTATGCCTTAAGGCGGTTGGCCTAGCTTCTGTCTGAACGCAAAATTCAGCTTTTCTTGAGTTTTGCTATTTACTTAACGCTAAACTGTCAACTAACAATGACTTTGACAAACACTATTTTTGAGTCAATTTATAAGCAGTATGAACAAGTAATAGATAATATATCTTGACTGAGTATAATAGTGAGTCTATGGATAAAATCAGCAGATGCGATAGACAAGTATGGCTAAACTAAACGTAGCAAAATGTTAATATTAATATAAATTTTGTATTAAGTAAGTACCTAATTATGCTTATATAATTAGGTACCTAATACAAAATTTATATTGCAGGAAAACTAGTTTATGTGTATTGACGATCAATATTTGAGCAATATATTGCAAAAATGTCTAAGAAAATGTTATTTTACGCGCAGACTCGATTTGCGTGAACGTTGGCCCTTACACAAGTCGCCATATTATGCGACAGTTTACGTCATTACACAAAATGCCCGGCAATTTTCTTAAACTTCCGTTTACAATTTGTTTTACATTAGTGATCATCTCTGATCATTCAATAGGTAAGTAGACATTCGTTTAAAACGTACGGGGATAAAAAGAATAATATTAATACCAAACGAGTAAGTAAAAACGAGAAAAACAATTAAGGTTTTAAATTTAGTAAGTACTTAGTTACTTTTACAATTTTACTGAAATAATAATCTCGGTAAAATACCGGTATGGGTCAGTTTTTTATTTATTTATTCATTTGTTGCAAATATATACATAATTCAGTTAAAAACTAGTGTACAGTAGTACAGTGCAAACTTAAATAGGTATTATTAAAACACTATTCTTATCATACAATATTACATACTTAACTTATGCACATAACACAATTACACAAGGTACAATAATAATTGCATTATTTACTTATAATTTTAGACACTAATGATACTTGTTTTTATTATTATTATTAGATTTAATTTATTATTATTAGAAGATTAGATTAGAAGTTCTAAAAGTTTCATACACCGAGTTAGTCGATAGGTAGCCTTAAAAGAGTGGATTATTATAAAAAGTATACGTTAGTATATACTTTATTTGTCGACGTTACCCCTTAACTCAACCCTCTCATTAGGATTTCCCGTACCATGAAATATTATATTACAACAATGGTGGGCAGGACAAATAGAAAGACGCGCCACTGTTGCCGATTTTCCTTCGATACGTACAAAGCGGTTTGACTCATAATTTCCGCCAGGGAATGGAACAGTTTGCCATTCCTGTTTCCTAAGTGGTATAATCTAAAGCTTTTCAAAGTCAGAGTGAATAGATAATATCTTCTGAGTTTGCGTGCTACATTTTCGAGCACAAGTTCGCTTACCATCAGGCGAGTTCGTGGTCAAGCGCGGACTTAGGAATCCTTCCTTACTTCCTTCCTTACTAATAACAAAAAAAAAATGCCAAGTCCATGACTAATAATAAAAATCCGAAAGTGTGTTTGTTGGTTTGTTCTTCTTTTACGCGGCAATGGAGCAACAGATTGACTTGATTTTTGGCATGGACATAGTTTAAAAGACGGCAAAAATCAAACGTTCCCATAGGATAGCCCAAAACATAAAATACCAAGCGGGCGAAGCCGCGGGCAAAATCTAGTTCGCAATAAAATATTCGAAAATCTATATATATAAAAATGAAACCCGTTTTCCGTTGTCACGACATAACATGAAAACGGCTTGACCGATTTGGCTTATTTTTTTTTTGTAGTTTTCTAATACTCTGTACAAGGTTCTTACGGAAAGCGAAACGAAGTTCGCCGGGTCCGCTAGTAATATATATATATGTAAATATAAATGTAATTACAGGATGCCGTATTGGACTGGGCTCGGGACCACAGAATGCACCACAAGTACTCAGAAACGGATGCCGACCCCCACAACGCCACCCGAGGCTTCTTCTTCTCCCACGTGGGCTGGCTGCTAGTCAGGAAACATCCTCAGATCAAAGCCAAAGGACACACCATTGACATGGGCGACCTTAAAGCTGATCCGATCTTAAGGTTCCAGAAGAAGTAAGAACTTTTTGTCGTACCATTGTCTACTGAAACCGGTGCGGGAGCGCGACAACGCTGAGTTGCCACATTGAAGTGGCGGTCAAACGTAGTAGGTACAGGCCGAATGAAACTTAACGGCGTCTGTAAAGTTAGTTACAAGCAGAGCAAATTCTCAGTCCTTCCACCGCCGACATATGAATTTACTGCCGCGCTACGACTCGCCTCGTTTTCATAGATGCCATTAAAAATTCGGCCTATGAAGTGCTCAGTGCTCCCTAGAAGATCCAGGACAGAGACTGATAGCCGAAAAGTAGGCCAGGGGCCTTATTGTGTAAGCGCTCTGACGTTCGGCTTCGTTTTTCCTCCCATTTGCTCTCGTGGCGTAAGTAACTGGCGGAAAAAGCGAAGCCGAACGTCAGAGCGCTTACAAAATAAGGCCCCAGGTCACTAAAAAGGCATTTCCCCAAATAAGGTGGGAAAATTACTGTCGCGTTATTTTTATCAACCCATTTCAATAATAATTTTTATTTATAAAATCGTAATATATTAAAATTCTAACAAGATTTGCGAGTATTAACCAATCGGTCAAGAGTGAGTCGAGATAATAAGCTTTTGAAGATTCAGTTAAACAGTTGAGAGGTCTACTGTTCAGAGGACTGTACTGTACCAGCCTTTTTTTTAATAGTCCATTGCAGGACGTAGGCCTACCCACGAAGGGTGATTGGGCCATATCCACCACGCTGGTCAGTGCGGGTTGGTGGATTCACATACGCCATCGAATGTCTTCTAAGGACGTATGCAGGTTGCCTCACGATGTTTTCCTTCACCAGTTCGAAAAGCCAGTGATGTGAAATGTGAAAGTCCGTACATTAATTCCAAAGAACTCATTGGTACGGGACCGGGGATTCGAACCCACGACCTCACGATTGTAAGGCGGGTGTCACTACCTCTTGACCACCACGGCTTCAGAGAACTATTAGTATACAAATATTTTATACTTATTATTTATTACAAATATTTTATAGCACTGGCTTGACGGTGAATGGAAACATTCTGAGAAAATCGTATAGTACAAAGTAATATTTGTACATAGTAAGCTTGGTGAAGAAATTCGTTGCCTCGCTTATTTTTGCGTCTGTCTGGGGTAATGCCGTAAAAGTTACAGACTATAGTCCGGTCTAATTAAACAAAACCTCCATAGTGAAGCTACATAAATTCACAATAAGCTCAAAATTGGTGAAACCGTTCAAAATCATCAATATTTTAGAAAAGAAAAAATGCCAAGTTGATGTTCAAAATAAAATTTGAAATCCCCTTCTTCATCTTTCCCTTGTACGTCTGTCTGTAACATTTTTCAGAAAAACCATTAGTTGTATCATAAAAATACCTAGAACTAAGTTGTAGATCATTAAATTATCTATAAAATGTGTGATTTTTTTTCCTACGAGCCACCGTTTCTGAGATATAACGATTTAAACATTTGTAAAAGTTGTAATCGTCATAATATGCACAGTTGCACACGTTTCCACGCCACCTATGAGGTAGTGTACTTAGCGCGTTTTTTTAACGTAGTTTCTCCAGTATGCCTATTCCATAATACACATATAGTAATGATCCAGTTTAATTTGAAACTGTTGCTAAATAACGAAAATTAGTAAAGACTGGAATGTATAAAAGCGATGTAGCAACGAAAACAAAGTAGTGAAGTTTATTCATCTGATTCGTAACCTTCAAATTCTTCTTCTTGTCCTTCTTCATTCTTAATACTACGAGTAAATATTATTACAAAATATAAAAATTATTATTTTTACCTAAATATCTCCAGACTAAAAATTTTACTCGTATATTTTGTACCATTATATAGGTACATGCAACTGAAAGAGCCTGGGAACCACAAAAAGTTTCAAATGTTAACTTCTTTGTTATATTATTTGGATAATTAACTAAAGTAATTATGCGTGCTGTTTTAAATCGTCTTGGTAACAAAAAAAATTGTTTGAACGTGTTAAAAATAAACTTGACTGTTATGAGAAGAAAAAGACACAAAAACTACTTTTAACTACGTAACTAAATGTTAACTTCACTACAAAATCAACTAATAGAGTGCTAAAGATATAATTAATCACTCCTAGTCATATACATTTTTAACATTGTAGATTATGGCCTCCATTACACCTTTGAAATGTTGGTTCCTCGACTGGATTAGAATTTAGGCTTTTAGCAACCTTTCTGGAGCTGAACTGTATAAATTATATATGCTATTAATGCAGGAGATGTTGTGTTCCGGACAGTTATTAGAGTGTTCTCTATTACCTAAACAGAACCCTAGTAGAAGGACACGGATTTGAAGCATTTATATTTATCATTTAATGAAAATAATGCTTCACATTTTAAAGTATTTCAAAGCAGCCTAAGTTTAAGATCCTTAGTTACAAGAAAAAGTATTTATTTATATCTCTAGATAGAAGAGAAGGAGAAAAACCGGACAAGTGCGAGTCAGGCTCGCACGTCGAGGGTTCCGTACAAACACGCTATTAAAATAATTAAAACCTGTTTTAGCATGTGCTAATGAAGTTCTTTTATATGATACCTTACATGATAAGATTTACTCACTTTGAATTTTGAACCCATATTTTGTGAATTTAGAGGCCTAATTTTTGTGATTTAAATAAAAATGTACAGTTTTCAGATTTATTCCTATATATGTGTACTCTGAGACAATGCTTCTCGCCAAATTTCATAGTTCTATGTCAACGGGAAGTACCCTGTAGGTTTTGATTTTTGTGAGTGTGAAATATGCGGTTTTTTACGACATAAACGGCTCTAACTTTTTAAAGGATAACTGAGAAGTTTTTTTACACAACTGCAAGAGACCATAGTTATACGTATACAGTTTGAATTTCAACTCGATATCATTACGCGTTCCCGAGATAAAGAGTCTTAACATACACACAGACGGACAAGCGGACAGACGGACAGTCGGATAGACGGACAACAAAGTGATCCTATGAGGGTTCCGTTTTTGCCGTTTGAGGTACGGAACCCAAAAAACTGAACCAAAATCCACTTAAACTTAAATTCTTTTCTTTTCAGATACTACCTCATCTTGATGCCCTTGGCTTGCTTCGTCATGCCCACGTACGTGCCTACTCTGTGGGGAGAATCCCTCTGGAATGCTTACTTCGTTTGCGCGGTGTTCAGGTTCGTCTACGTCCTCAACGTCACTTGGCTGGTCAACTCTGCTGCTCATCTCTGGGGCACCAAGCCCTACGACAAGAACATCAACCCAGTCGAGATCAAACCTGTATCCCTAGTCGTTCTCGGCGAAGGCTTCCACAACTACCACCACACTTTCCCTTGGGACTACAAAACTGCTGAACTGGGAGACTATTCTCTCAACTTCTCTAAGATATTCATAGATTTCATGGCCAAAATCGGATGGGCTTATGACCTGAAGACGGTGTCAACTGATGTCATCCAGAAGAGGGTCAAGAGAACTGGCGACGGTAGTCACCCGACTTGGGGATGGGATGACAAAGACATACCGATTGACGAAAAACAAGAAACTCTCATAGTCAACCCTGGCAAAACTGAATAAATGCATTTAGTAACAGTAATTTATTGTTTTATAAAGTTACTGGACTGGTTTAGAATATCATTTGTATAATAGATAAAAATAAGATTAGCTATTCCTTTTAAATGATAAAAAATGTAATTGCTGGCAGTTTTTGTTATTTAGCTAAACGAATTTTGAACCAAAGTTTTTACGAAATTCATTTCATTCTTGGATGATGACATCAAGCGTTCCCTGGCGTTTTATTTATTAACTATATACTATAGATGGGTTTTTATAGTAAAACACATAAGATGGACGTTTTAAAATACATCTCATACACAAAAATTAAAAAAAAACGAAACCATAAGTTTTTAGCCATTGACACAAAACGATGATGATGATGACTCCTCGTACCTCTAAAAGGCTACTGCATTTTTTTGTTTTTTGTTTGTTTTTATTTGAATATACGGATACTGAAATAAAAGATAAAAACCAAAAGGGGGCAATTCAGTCTATCATTATATTCAAATTTTACTACGGAGCAAGCCCGGAATTCGAAAAAAACCCAGCTGCAACATGAAATCGACAAAATGAAAAATCTGATTTTTTTTTCTATGATTCGGAGTCGGAGCTGTAGTACATTTACATTTATATACATTACATATATATTTCTGCTTAGTGCATCATTTCAATTCATTCCACATTGAAATAAAATGTTGCTTTTATAATTCTTTTTAAGTACATAATTAGCTTGATATTATAGCAATACAAATGGGTAAACGCAAGTTTAGTTTAGTTAGATATAAGATATAGCAACTCTACCAAAATGTACCAAGTTAAGAAAAAAGACTATTTTTTGTGATTTTCATTGTGATGATAAAAAAAAAATAGACGCTAAGATAAATTATTTTTACTTTAGAATAAAACAATGGAAAATGAATAGTTAGTTTTATTTTAAAATATAATTACAGACACTTTAAATAATACTTATAAACATAACGATTGTAATAAGATATAGGTTCTGTACTGTACTGTATCAGCATTTTTAATTGTCTGCTGCAGGACGCAGGCCTATCCACAAAGGGTGATTGGACCATATCCACAACGCTGGCAAAATGCATGTTGGTGGATTCACATACGCCATCAAATTTCTTCTACAGACGTATGCAGGCTGCCTCATGATGTTTTCCTTCACCGAAAAGCCAGTGGTGTTAAATTCCGTACATAAATTCCAAAGAACTCATTGGTACGGGACCGGGATTTGAACCTACAACCTCACGATTGTAAGACGGCTGTAACTGCCACTATACCACTACGGCTGGCAAACTATAGGTACCAGCTATTACTACACTCTGACTGAATGGTGCCCCCGTGACGGGAAGCGCAGTCCCGGTAGGCCCTTACAACGGTGGCGTGATGACTTCCAAAAGTTTTGCAAGTGGCAACACCTGCCCCCCTACCGCCTAAAGCAATAGCAATCGTAATAGCAATCGTTTATGTCATTTTAGTCATTTGGCACCGCCTATGTGACGTTAGCCATCAAAGTTCTTCATTTAACGATTGCTTTCGCAATCCACGCAAAGCAATTGATGGCTAACGTCACATAGGCGATGCCAAATGACTAAAATGAAGTCATAAACGATTGCTATTACGATTGCTATTGCTTAGGCGGTAGGGGGGCTGGATGAGACTGGCACAGGATAGGGATGGCGTATGGGGGAGGAGGCTTATGCCCTGCAGTGGGCCGAAATAAACTGATGATAATGATGATTAATACACTGTAAGTAAACAGCTGTTTACTTACAGTGTATTAATCTCTATACACAGTGTATTTATATATATTACAGTGTATATTCTCTAGAGCTTAGATAAGACTATGCTGGGTAAAGACGATCAGATCTGCGAAATCAAATGAGGAAATTTTCGGATTCTCTCGGACTCTTTAGATTCTCATTCAGGAATAAGGAGATCCGCAGACGAACTAAAACTACCGACATTAGTCCAGCGGATTAGGAAGTTTAAATGACAATAGGCAGGCTCTGACCAAATAAAATATCAAGACAGAATGTTGTGAACAAACAAGTGAGGCTGGCTAAATTACTCACATGTACACGTACAAAAAAACTATGCCTTGACTCGTCAGTCGAACTATGGCGGCGCAACACCGACGCACTCACACATGTATAAAAACCGGCCTCACTTGTCTGTTCACGACGACTTTCCGTCTTGTTTTTTTATTTGTTCTGAGTAGGCAGGGCATAAAGTTCAAAGAACGAACGGCTGATGGGGCTCTAAAGTTGTTGAATGGAGATCACGTACCAGCAAAAGCAGCGTAGATCGTCCAGAGGAAGAAGGAAAAATAGCAGAAGATTACGCTGGATGCAAGCCGCTTTCAACAAGTTTTACTCAAAATCCATAGAGGAGGCCTATGTCCAGCAATAGAAGTAACCCTACGGCTGATGTGCGGATGATTGGAAATATATAGTAAACAAGGTGCGTCTTTTACGACATTACCTGAAATTAATATTCATCATCATAATGTCCCAAGACAAACATAATTTAAGAAATTAATCGCCCCATCCTAAGCTCATAAGCTTAAAAGAGGCTTGAGTAGGTATTAAGCAATAATTCAAAAAGGGTTGGCTAAAAAGGAGTTTGCGGGAAAATTTATAGTTCATAATTATCATTTTAGCCATAGAACATCCACTGCTGGACATAGGTAGGCTTTCCCTATAGATCTCTAACAAGAACCAATTGGAAAGGGCTTGGTATAGATATGTAACGCAGTAGATTTTTGTGAAGTGATTGTGTGCATTAAAGTGCAAAGTGAATAATCGGCGTTTTAACTGACTATCCAAGAACCCATCTCGTAACAGATAGTTGATTGAATCAGGCGTTACTTTGCGGAAGTTCATCTTCAAATCTTTCTTCAAAACAAAGGGCTTCGAATTGTTAAAATCCTACTAATATTATAAACGCGAAAGTTTGTGAGGATGGATGGATGGATGGATGTATGGATATTTATTACTCTTTCACGCAACAACTACTGAACGGATTGAGATGAAACTTTGCAATAATATAGCTTATATATCAGAATAACACATAGGCTAAAAATATAATGACATATTGCGTATGCGGGCGAAGCCGCGGGTAAAATCTAGTTAGTTAATAAAATTCAAGAACAAACCATAAATAATAATGCTAAATAATAAATAATCATAACTCCTCACTGTTCAGGCCTATTAATTTTTATTGTGACAATATACTGTTTTGACCAAACTTAAAAAACATTTCAAAAACTATAACTATTAAAATTAACCTACTTAAAATAAAAACTAATCCTAAATCTTATATTACTGAAATAAAACTAATCTAAAAGACCCGGGGCAGAGGGTAACGTGGCCAGAATGCTAGCGGCGTTGCCTTGTTGAATTGCTATACTTATTTTTTGACCAAAGTAGATGCCAGCATTCTGGTCACGAGTCACCTCTATCAGTCGCCTAGCCAGATCCTTATTCCTTACATAAAAGGTGAGCGTCCGGCCCCCACGGACCTATTCAATTTAAATAGACCACTTCTGAAGTATGACCTACCAAACAAGAAAACAAATATCAAAATCAATCAGTAACTGACCGAACAACCGAATGATCGCACACAAAAATAAATATAGTCTAAAAAAACTAAAAATCTTTTTTTTAATAAATGCATTGTCATCGGTCTTTGATAGGTGTGCAAAGTTTAAGGAAAATCTGATCGCTCAAAGTAGGTCAAAATCGAGCTCTCAAAGGGATTGGTTACAAGCAAGCAAACATACAGGTGAAACTAATAAAAGAGTGTTAAATACGTGTTAAAAATACTTAGGTATACAGTCGAACAGAGAACTTTCTTTTAGAAGTCGATTAAAATAAGTTTCTAGTAATGTTGCTCTACACTTTCCTCATACAAAACTCCAAAACCTTCCGATTTGATGTATTATACTTACTCGTAACGACGCAGCCATGTTGGAAGTATAGTAATTTCAATTAGGGATGAAGCTGCCGTATTATATGGTTGCCTCAAATTGAATGCTTGTACGAGCTCCCATTACAAGTATTCAGGGTGTTCTCAGTAAAAAATAACATGTAAGCACACTTTTGTCAGTTGTCACATCGTTTTTGTCTTCCAGTCTGTCCGTTTGAGATGATACCACCGCACCTCGGGACAGGCGGGTGGTCTCCGCGTGGTGGATGTGGGAGTCTCCGCCCATTGCTGGACGGCATACCCACCAAAACCCCTGGGTGTTCCGCCACTGCGCTTGGTGTCGGGACTACGGGCACGCTTTCGCACTCCTCCGCGGCACCCGACAGCGCTGGCCCAAACAGCCCCATTTCCGACCACCCGCGAGTCCAGAGAACCCCTTTTAGTAGGTTTCAGGTTGCAGGGGATACTGATGCCGTATTCTATTGCCCCGCACTCTATTGCTTACTTTATTTAAGATATCATTGACAAATAAGGTTAGAGCTATATAATAAAAGAAAATTTGAGATATTAGAAGAAAACTGTCACCTAAAAGTCATGGCGATCATTGAGGAAGGAATCAGAGGCGATAGCAAACCGATAGATTATAAAATTTCCTTGACCTGTATTGGGGACTTTGAGGCCATTAAACTTGAAGGTCGATTACATTGATTTATATAGAAAATATAATAAACTCCACGAGTAGACACTATTAATAACCACCGGCCATATTTAGTGCAACACAAAATTAGCAATGGAAATAACCAAGCGTCATTCTTACACTACTACTACTTCTTTTGTAGCATAAAATAAATATTATGTATGTTAGATAATCGGACTTTTGATTATTTTTTCTAAAATTTCTTTAGAAATATAAAGATCATATGATACTCGTTCCTATATAAGTTTGCATACAAAACTATTTTTATTTTTCCTCGTAATTAAAAAGTTATGTAGTATACTACATTATATATTGACTCGAACGAGCGTGTCACACGCTCGTTCGAGTGTAAACTTTAGAATATAGATAGAATAAAGATAGAAAGTGTAAACTTTACAGTAGTGAGTATTACCACTGTGACGTCACACGCTCATTCGAGTCAATTTTTAATGTAGTAAAAATTTGTAACTATGAGGGAAAACAAAAACAGTTTTGTATGAAAACTTATACAATGATCTTTTTACTTATCACAAAAAAGATATATTCAAAAGCCCAATTGCCACAGAGATACCCAATTGCCAATAACTCAAACCCATTCATTCGTTACAATTGACTTCAATCCATCAAATGTCTTGTTTGCCTTCAATCAACGGCTATTTTGGGGCGCGCTTTGCAGTGTTGCTAATGCTACGGCAATTGCCATGTTCTACGGCTTGCAGGCTTCTTTCGGGACGAATAATCACAAACTTTACGGCCTACGTAACCCTAGGGGTGTAGCAAATCTACGACTACTTGTACACTTGCTACGGTTGTAGGCCCAAGTAGTAAAAAATATATGAATGTTGGACGCTCCGGGGGAAAAGATTGCAATAATGTAAGGCGGCATTGACTAAATGCAAGTTTGATTTGCTCCAGAGGGCTACCCGTTGACACGGTCGACTGTTGGCCTCTCTTTTTGTAAACATGGCTTTTTATCGTACATACAAGGCCGCCTCAAAACCAACATTGGCAACACTGGCGCTTTTTATATTTATACATATTTTATATAGGTACTTACTGCATAAACGTAACGTGGGGAACAATGCAAAATAATCCTACAATTCAATTTTACGTATTTTACACACAAACAATCATATTTATGTTTGTCTGAGTCTGAGATTAAAACTCAATCATCAAAAATATTTGCTCTAGATATATTACGCTTTGATGGTATTGGCACGTGAACAAAAATAATAAACCGAAATGAATTCATCCCGTAGCCAGAGTACTATATCGCCACTTATACAATGGCTCCAGAACAGTAATTTTGCAGTATCCATCTGAGTCGCTACACTTTCGGTTGTTTCTTTCCCATAAATACATAAGCTAAAAATAAACATGCAGGAAGATATTATGATAGAAAGAAACGATAGTCATCTAGATAATCATTCGTTTCCTTTCTTCGGGTTTTACCATGAAAGCATGTTTGACGAATCTGAAATCGCTAAGATCATGCTGACAGTCGGGTTAGCAGTTGCCATGATACTCAGCTTGATTGGAAATATTTGTACATGCGTTGTTATAGTGCGCAACCGTTCCATGAGGACTCCTACCAATTGCTATCTCTTCAATCTGGCTATTACAGATATTCTAACTGCCTGTTTCGTTCCATTAGAAATATACATTATCTGGACCCCCGGATTTTTCCCGTTCGGTGAAGTTGGCTGCCGTATCCATTTCATGCTCTGGGACTTTGTCAGCAACTGCAGCTTGCTCATCATCACTGCGTTCACCATCGAGCGCTATTTAGTCGTCAGCCGACCGTTCCTTCGCCAAAAGCTCTCCTTAAATTCCCGAGTTTGCCGGATTGTCTTCGGCATATGGCTCTTGTCTTCCATGTTTGCCATTCCTGACATCTACTTCACAGATTTAGTAGAAAAGAAAAAATACGTGTTCTGTTATTTCACTGTCTCCTATGTTGTGGGTGTCGTGCTTATCTTAGAGATATTAGTGTTTTACATCATTCCTATGACCTTGATTGTTGTGCTGTATAGTTTGATCGTCGTAGATCTGAATTCGGCCAAGAAGAAAATGCGAAATAGTCCCGTATCTGCTCAGCTAAACAAGGACAGAGCCGTGAAAATGCTGGGTAAGTAAAGTTTTACTAATTGCCCATGTTTTCATTGCCGTTTAATGTCGTGCGTAGGTACTAATATAAAAGTAGAAATATCAGTAGTTGTTCTAATTGTCTCTGAACTTTTAGAAATTAGTGATTTCGGTTAACGTTTTGTAAGGAACCATGGAATAATTCTAATGCATTATTATTCTATCGAGCATTTTTGTGTCTTTTAGGTTTCAAACAAAGGAACTATTTAATATTTTTTATTCACAAGGCGAAATTAATGAAGAGTATTTAATTTATAATATTATTTTTACGTTTTTAATTTATGATCATCAGACATAACATGTTTAACTGCAAAAAAATACGTAGTTTTCAATTAGGTTTTTCTGCGTTCATTTTTGTTTAGCTATCCTGAAATTTGTGACCTCATATTCAAATAGTACGATAACTTTAGCTTTCGGTGCTAATGATCTTCTTCTACATTGTAGGGACGACAATCGAATTGGAAAAATTAATAATCAGCTGGGTGCCGGCTATCGTGCCAACACAGACTTATAATATAGACGATAGAGTCTGTCTATAATAATTTAATATATAGGTAGACGAGAGAGTCCGGGTCTGTTAAAGACCTTGGGGGCGACCTCGAAATCGATCTTAATATACCCAAGCTTTGTTTGTATAATAGGTTACGTACGATTTACGGTATGGTTTGTGGCCGGATATTATGAAAACTTTAATACAAACGTATGTTTATGGTTTCTGATCCAAACAGCAATGAACTCCAATAATATCCGCTTTAAGAAGAGAGTTCAAAAAAGCAGCCAAATCATATTTTTATTATGAAAGAGCTTTCTGCTAAAGTTTCTGATCTATAACATTTTTTTTTTGCATTTCAGCTGCTGTGGCAATATCGTTCTTTTTCTTTTGGTCACCTTACTGCATTTTGCGTGCATTCATGGTCTTACCTCGGTTTGGCTGGGGCAAAAACTTGAATCTGAGTTTGGTAAGTTTGAACAAAAATATATATTACTAGCTGCCCATCCTGGTTTTGGCAGGTTATGGATGAGTTATAGCTATAAATCTTTCAGAAGAAATATTCTAAAATATAGTGAAATCAGCTTTGCAATCAATGCAATGTCTAGTTAGGAAAATATAAGCGGATACCCGTAAGGTACTAATTATACAGGGATATTTTAATCAATTAACATCCTCTTAAGGGCTTATCCTGTACATCAAAACTAACAACTTTAGTTCTAAGACTAAATACTAAACTATACTAAATAATACTATAAAGATTTAATAGTGTCGATCCGTGGAGAGAACTTGGGGGTCATAGAGCTCAATCCAAAGACCAGTACCTCCGTAAAGCAAATGCTCAGCTATAGCAGACTTCTGTATCTGGCGGTTTTTGTAATTTATTTAAATCGTAATTTTAGTGCGCGATTAGTCCCGTAGTACATAATAATAAAGTAAAATAACATATATTACAAAAAAATTACCTATAGCCCTGGATAATGGAAAGGACCTGTCCACAAAATGTATGGAGGCTGGTAAAATAATAATCAAAAATTCAAACCACAACACTCATTACATTTCGAGAGTTCATATTATTACAACATTACAACAGTTAAAAATATAAAAGAGCCCTCCGATTTTTTTAAAATTATTTTTGAATTTATTAAGATAATTAAATATATTTCGATCAATAGGTAGTATATCTCTATCAACCCTGATTAAGTAACCTCCAAATTGTTAAATAAAAGTATTTTTACCTGTTAGACACACTTTTTAAGTGTTTTTTTTTTGTCACATTGTACCTACTAACTGGTCACACTGGTAGGTTATAATTTTTAATTTTAGCATATTAAGAGATGAATGTGGAAGAATCAGCTACGAATGCAAGTAAAATAACGATAGAAGCACTTTATTATTGTTAAACTACTAAAAATAAAAAGCTGTATTGTTGTTTTTCATAAAATTTACTTTTCACATTTAAAAAAAAATGGGGAGATGTAAAAATCTAAATAAAATATTTTAAGCCCATAAAACAAGCTTTCAAATGATGCATATATCATCTTGGTTCGATTTTTCTCTGAATAATATACCACTTGTGGACGTCACCTTAGTAGGGAAGGACTCTAACACAAGTGGACATATAATTATCATAATGATATTGAGTGCAATAATAATTTTCAGGATTGGAAGATAATGAACTACCTGTGCTACAACGCCTATTTATCTCCCATGGCTAACCCCATTCTCTACAGCCTCATGTCCAAGAAATTCAAAAAAGCGTTTAAAGTAAGTAGTATTCTGGGATATATTACATTTCCTGAAAGTTTCGTTTACATAAATATAGGTGTATTTAGACCATTACCACTGACATATCTGCGGATCCACAAGTGGAGCCGAGCTGTGGAGGAGGTGATCCAAGTGGAGGAAGGGACATTTAGCATCTACTTTGAACAATTACATATCATACAATCTCAATGTAAAACTAAACATTATAGTTCGAGATCCCACCGCAAGAACATCATGCTCATAACATACACGGTTCAAACCAATTTTTTACGTAATTATATGAATGGGAAAATACGAGTATATTTAAATAGGGTTGCCTTGCGAAATTTTGCCGCAAGTATTTGATATTAAAAAATAATGTTTAATTAATTTATAAGACAACATCTCCTTCATTTGTCTGTCCGTCTGTGTGTATGTCAAGACTCTTTATCTCGGGAACGCGTAAAGTTATCGAGTTGAAATTTAAACTGTATATGTATGTTTATGATTTCTTGCAGTTGTGTAAAAGAAAAACTTCTAAGTTATAGTTTAAAAAAGTTAGAGCCGTTTATGTCGTAAAAACCGCATATTTCGACTCTCACAAAAATCAAAACCTACAGGGTACTTCCCGTTGACATAGAACTATGAAATTTGGCGAGAAGCATTGTCTCAGAGTACACATATAGGAATAAATCTGAAAATTGTACATTATTATTTAAAGCACAGAAAAATAGGGCCCCAAAATTCACAAAATATGGGTTCAAAATTCAAAGCGAGTAAATCGTATCATGTAAGGTATCATATAAATGAACTTCATTCGCACATGCTAAAACAGGTTTTTAATTATTTTAACTATTTGTTTGTACGGAACCCTCGGTGTGCGAGCCTGACTCGCACTTGTCCGGTTTTTTTTATATAAATGTATTGAATAGGAGATACATATGACCAGGTTGCCTCGGGAAATGTTACCACCAGTATTTTTGATTGGAAAAAAAAATTGATTATTTTATGACAAAACATTTCATTCCCTGGTTATTTAGATACATTACGAAGCTTAGAATATATCAATACAAGGTTACCTAACGAAATGTAAAAATCAAAATGTTAGGAAATGACAAAAATTAGAAGGCAACTTTGCATAGATACTCGTATTATTCTAAGCTTCGTAGTGTATCTACAAAACAAGTGAATGAAATGTTTTGTCAAAAAAAAACAAACTTCTTTCAATCAAAAATACTGGCGGTCACATTTCGCAAGGCAACCTGGTTTATATGTATTCTCCTATTCAATACATTTATAAAAATAAACAAATGAAGGATATGTTTTCCTGTAAATTAATTAAACATTATTAAATTTCAAATACTTGCGGCCTTTTGCAAGGCAACCCTATTTAAATATATTCTCCTATACATAAAATTACGTAAAAATATGGTTTGAACCGTGTACGCTATGAGCGGGATGTTGTTGCGGTGGGATCTCGGACTATTACAGGACCCTGGGAGATAGAGGAAGTAATTCGAATTTCGAATACTAGAATTCGTATGAAAACTCCTATTTATATTAATGCGGGCATTGTAAAGATTTTTTTCAACAACGGCGCTAGTCTCGCTGGAACTAGTCACTATAAGATACAAAGTAAGGTGGTGAACCTTACTTTGTAAGCTGAGTTTGGTCCTTAGTTCTGGGTGGTATAATCTCACAGAAGATGTAAAAAGTAGAGTAAACGCAAAGAAAATAATAATGCTAAGTGCTTAAATTAATAATTGGTCTCGCTCGTCAATAATACGAGACAAACAATTAATCTTAGGACGTCCACCCACAAGGTAGACGGATGACTTTATTAGGGCCGCAGGATCGCGTTGGATGCAAACCGCTATCAACCGGTCTTATTGGAAATCATTAGGGGAGGCCTATGTCCAGCAGTGGACGTCCTATGGCTGAAATGATGATGATGATAAATTAATCTTAGACTAAGTGTTATGGGTACTCCTCTAAAATAAAGCCTGTCTCAGTTTTAGGTGGCTTGAACTCCTCTCTTCATTTTGTACTCTACATAATAGGCATGATGACTAAAAAAATTTAATAAGTCCGTCAGATAGAATTATACAAAAATTGACGAAGATATAGCCCGTCAAAGTTCCGCGTGACGTCACAAGTGCCATACAAAATGTATAGACTTCTGTGAGAGAAGTGACGTCACGACCCCTACTCCTAAACTTTGGCAAGGCTTATCTTTGTCATTTGTTTTTTGATTGCCGAAAGGAAAAATACGTGTTTAATATTTTTTGATCATCCAACTTAGGACTAATTTTAATAATGATTTTATTACCCAGTCATGCCTATTATCTCTACGAAACTACATCCTACGTTTAAACTCCCTTGCTGAGCTCGAGCGCTACCTCTAGGGCCACTCGTTACGCTCAGGGTCTGATATACCCCCCCGTGACAGATTACTTTTTTCTCTGCTTTTTGTATAATTTACAATTATTGTATTTTGTTAATATGGATTTAACCATTAAAAAAAGGTTTACAATCATTCCAGGATCTCCTGAAAGGACGCAGCGTGGAAACTCGTAGAAGAATAGACGGACCCCTTACTACGTCTTTTTCGACTTCAAGACACGGCAGCGTCAGTTTAAATGGACAGAATCTTTTAAATATTAGGTTCAATAATTACTAAAATAGTTTCATTCTGCAGAAAAATTAAAACAATGAACAATATAATAAAGGAGACGTCCACAAGTGGTATATTATAATAAATATCTAATCAAAAATATCTAACTTCGATATTTTCATACATGATTTTTTTTTAAACGTGAAAAATAAATTGTAATAATACAGATTATTATTTTTTCTAGTTTCACAATAATAAAGTGCTTCTATCGTTATTTTACTTGTATTTGTTGCCGATTCTTCCACATTCCTTGATTTACTTGATTTGATTTTTTAACCTACCAGTGTGACCAGTTAATAGGTTCAATGTTAAAAAGACACTTAAATGTGTGCTTAATTGGTAAAAATGCTTTATTTTAACAATTTGGAGATTACTTAATCAGGGTTGATAGAGCCAAATATATTTATTTATCCTAATAAATTCTAAATTTATTTTAAAAAAATGTAATGCTCTTTTTTGTTTTTAACTGATGTAATAGACTCAAAAAAATATGAACTTTTTCAAAATGTAACGAGTGTTGTGGTTAGATTTTTTGATTATTATTATACCAGCCTCCATACATTTTGTGGACGTGTCCTTTGTGCAATCAAATTGTAAGCGTGCTTAATCCCTGAGAGCATTTGTCTGTAAAGCCATTACAGATATGAAGATTATGTGAATAAAAAATAATTGGAGAGATATTATAATAATCTGCACTGTAATACAGTGAATACTTACCTGTAATGATACCTGTAATCTTTTGATAGAATTTGTAAAAAATAAATTTTTAAATATCTCTTCATAACACCAATTTGGTCAATTTTAATAGAAGTATTAGTATAAATTACGATACAGGTGAATGCTTCAGAGGAGAGTTCACAAAACTTTGAAGATAACGTCTATTGTAATAAGTACAAAACCGTAATGTTTACTGAAATATTTCTTATCTCCTGGTAATTAGTTATGTGGAAACATGACAGTAAGCCCGATTACAGAGGCGCCAGCGTAACTAAATTAGCTAAATAGAATAGTTCTGTTTCTTTTTCACTTTAGGCATTCGATAGAGAGAACGCTTTTTACGCTGCTATTTAATTTACGCTGGCGCCTCTGTAATCGGGCTTAGTATGACGTTGTTTGAAAAAATATGTGTTATGTTAAATGTAATGATGTATTTTGTGCGTTACCTATACTATGTTGCTATTACGGTTAGAAAAATAATACCTGTACGCCTGTATTTGGCTGACATTACCGCATACATTTGGATGACCGTCAGAATATTTTTCCCTAAATATCAGTAGAATAGTAAAGAATCAGAAATAGTACGAGAGAAATCTCGATCAATTACCTAATTTTCTTCAAGAAAGAAGGATTTACTAATTTAAATATTTATCTATTTGTTTGGTATTAGAGCTCCCATACACCGACCTATACGAATTTACATACCTAATAAAGATACTGTTTTAAATTCTACATTTATATATTTTTATGACACTCCTTTAGGCTAATATAAAAGGTATATTTTCTCTATAAATTGTTCTTTATGCCGCATGAAAATAACGATAAAGTTCCTAAAAAACATGTGAATAGTTTCCTATTAGTTTTAAAAATGTTATGTGATATTGGATGTACCATATTGCAGCGCCAGTGGCTATATTTGTGATTTATAGGTATTAAAACGAAATTGAAGCCCGCGCCGTAAAACACCAAGAGTACAGAAGTTAAATATAGTACAGCGTTGGGAAAAGACATACAGATATCGCTTACGAACACGAAATTACTAAATATAGTGCTAACGGTGTCTAACCAAGATAAATTTATTTTTCATCACATATATTCGAAAAGGACTACTTGGTTCGCCTTTAAGTGCGCCCAAAGGAGGTGTTTTCTGTAAGGAACTTTATAAGTGCGACGGAATTATCTTTGCCGCGCACATCTTGAATTTGGAACAAATAAGTGCGAAGGAATGATCTTTGCCGCGCGCTTTTTGAATTTGGAAGTATTTGTAATGTTAGTGTTCAGCGCCAAGAAAATGAATGAAAAGAATATAAATACAAGTTTTCATTTGTTTTATTATTAGATACCATTTAATTTCAGTTTAGTTGTTACTCTACGTTTTATTAAATAATAATATTAGGTATAGTAAAATATGAGGCGCCTTTTGTTTTCTCATAGAGGTGATGAAAAGTACAGTGTACCATTCCTGAGCCAAATATATTTTTGGCTCGAGCGACGTACTTTGAATCCCTCGCTACGTTTAGGATTCTACTAAAGACTCCCTTACTTCGCTCTGGATTCAAAAAAGCTCCCTCGCCGTAAAAATATTATTTTGCTCCCATATGATACAATCTCGTGCAGAATATGTCTGTCATTATATACCTACATTTGTAATTGCAATTGAACCGAGAAATTTTGGATATTCGGAGGGTGTCTAGAAAAGCTTACTTCAATTTGTCGACCAAGCTGTGCATTTTGCGCCATCTTGAAAAAAGCATTAAATTCAGTGTTCTCACAATAATTCGGTTCTTTGTTCAGATACAAAATTTTTGATGCAATACTTTTTTGTTGCTTTTTTTAACATTAAAATTACTTTAATTGTAGACCGTAAAATATCAACAAAAATCAGTGGATCAAATTTTATTATCTCAACGGAGAACCGAGTTATTGTGTGAAAACTGATTTTACGCTTTTAACAAGACGGCGTCAAATGTATGTGTGTAAGGGCTGCTGTACTCGACTTTTACAATTGAACTATTGATAAAATATTTGTGTTATTACGTCAAGTTTGCAAAAACATCTTTTACATTATTATTATACTACGGGACTAATTGCGCACTAAATTACCCGTCTACCTGTGACCACGGTCGATGCAACTCGACCGAAACGTCGTTTTTTTTTATTTTTATTTAGAATAGGTTCGCATTTGACTACACACTGCCTGATGTTAAGCAGATGTGCGGTCTAGGGTGTAGCACGCTTACCTAGAAGATACCTATTTACTCGGGATTTGAAGACACCCACGTTGTACTTTAACGGGAAGACAGACCCAGGCAAAGCGTTCCACATTCCGGCTGTTCGTATGAGGAATGAGGATTCGGAACGCTTAATTCTAATGTCCACCATAAAAGGGTGGCGCTTTGGTCGCGTCCGTCTAGCCGCACGATAAAAGAAAGGGGCAGGGGGGACCAGATTGTGCAACTCCTGGGCGCACTCTCCGAAGTTTATCCGGTAAAAGGCCGATATGGGATGAGGAGGTATTTATTTATTTTGTAATTTTAGTGCGCGATTAGTATATAATAATAATGTATTCAAATCTTTTACATGTCGTTTGCTTCTGTGATCTCTGTTTTGTGCGTGGTCGCACGCTGATGCCGCATCGAAATTGCGGAGCACGAACTCTCGATCACTCAAGATTCGCCAACCGATTAACTGGCACTTGGGCATTTGTTTGATAGATACCTATCGATAGCACACTTCTCTTATCTCTCAGATATCATTATCATTATATATAATCTTATAGCACATCGGTTATTTTTCCTTGATTGCGACGGAAATATGTGTTTATTTCGATATGTCTGTTTCTTGAATTTCCAGCTATTACACAAGATTAAAACTGATAAATGAATAGATTTTTAAAATTTTCAGAAACACTCTACATGTAAAAGAAAACCTAATATCATAACTTCGAGCAAATATCTACAGAGCCACAGTCCCTTAGTGAAAGTAGTAAAAAAATGTCCGAGCGCCGTCATACATACCGACTTAGATATTTACATTAAATAATTCACAACGACCTTTTTCCTCGAATCTCGACGTTATGTCTAATTAGTGCTTGTAACCGAGCACTTTGGCATCGCGCGGCATTGTAGTCGGCTTGCAATCGTCTTACGACTAACTAAAAAGCCTGCCCACTTCGTAGTTTGGACAAGGTTTTGGCTCGGACACTTTTTTTGCGCGATTGTGACTCTATAGATATTTGCTCGAAGTATCATAAGCAGAAAAAAAATTACATTGCTACGCAAGTGCTACGCCGCTACGGCCGTGCTACACTTTTCATGCTACTTGACAAAAAATATTAGTTTATTTAAAGAGATGAAATCTCTAGTATATGTATGCTATCTATACTAAATACATAATACTACTGTTATTAGAAGATAGGTCTGATTTTGTTTGTTTCTTTATATTATCATGGTCAAGTCCACTAAGGAACCTCTGTGCTATTTAAAAGCTTTGACTATTTTCAAAGTTCACGTGGTAAGTACGAGTATAACTAAATAATTAATCAGGTTTAAATAGACGTCCACCTTCCAGTTTCGCACCATGTAAATCTGATTAAAATGACTAATCGACTTAACTTTATCAAAAAATATTTTTAATTAGCGCACGTGAGCACGTGAATCAATAAGCATAATTGATTGTTGATTACTGATTACTTTAGTTTTACCTATTCAAAGGTTGCTTTACTATTTTTTAGCGTTCTGTACCTCAAAAGGAAGAAACTGAACCCTTATAGGATCACTTTGTTGTCCGTCTGTCCATCCGTCCGTCTGTCCGTCTGTCCGTCTGTGTGTATGTCAAGACTCTTTATCTCGGGAACGCGTAAAGATATCGAGGTGAAAGTTAAACTGTATAAGTATATTGATGAACTCTTGCAGTTGTATTTTTTTTTTTTTTTTTTATTTCGAATAGGTTTGCGTTTGACTACACACTGCCTGATGTTAAGCAGATGTGCGGTCTAGGATGTAGCACGCTTACCTAGAAGATACCTATTTACTCGGGATTTGAAGACACTCACGTTGTACTTTAACGGGAAGACAGACCCAGGCAAAGTATTCCACATTCCGGCTGTTCGTATGAGGAATGAGGATTCGAAACGCTTGGTTCTAACGCGCGGAATGTCCACCATAAAAGGGTGACGCTTTGGTCGCGTCCGTCTAGCCGTACGATAGAAGAAAGGGGCAGGGGGGACCAGATTGTGCAACTCCTGGGCGCACTCTCCGAAGTGTATCCGGTAAAAGACCGACAAACACGCTACCTTGCGACGATGCTCAAGACTTTGCAGCTGCGTCTTAGTCAAGGTGTCGTTGTCAATCAGCCTCCTGGCTCGTCTCTCAATCGATTCCAGAGCCTCCAGTTGATATTTGGTAGAGCCATCCCAAAGGTGAGAGCAGTATTCCATGCAAGACCTGACTTGTGCTTTATAAAGACTAAGCAGTTGCTCAGGTGTGAAATACCGTCTCACCTTAGAGAGAACACCAAGTTTTTTGGAGGCTAATTGGGCTTTGGACTCTATGTAAGAGCCAAAGTTAAGAGAAGATGAGAGTGAAACGCCTAATAGTTCCAAGCTGTCAGTTACCGGAACGGAGACACCACGGAAAGCGGGAGACAATTGAAAGGGTCTCTTTTTGGCCGAAAACAGACAGCCCTGAGTCTTTGTGGCATTAAACTTGACCAGGTTAGCATCACCCCAGTCGGATACCGCCTGCAGACTCAAGTTGAGCCGTTCAACCATAGCCTCTCTGTATAACTCGATCTGTGGCCCGCTGGTTCTTGCATCGGACGTGTAGCTCTCCACGACTGTACTGTCATCTGCGTACCCAAAGATCCCGGGCTTAAGCAGATCGTTGATATGCAGTAGGAAGAGTGTCGCAGAGAGCACAGACCCTTGAGGAACACCGGCATTGATAGCCATTTGGTCTGACGAGCAGCCATCAACGACAACTCGTATCGACCGATTCCTCAAGAAATCTGATATCCATGTGCAGAAATCAGCAGGCAGGCCGTAAGATGGAAGCTTGCCAGTAAGGCTCTCGTGCCAGACCCTATCAAAAGCTTTGGAAATGTCCAAGGAGACAGCCAACGCCTCCCCGTGCTTCTCCATGACCTCACTCCAGATGTGTGTGGCGTACGCTAGAAGGTCCCCAGTAGACCGGTTTCGGCGAAAGCCGTACTGGCGGTCACTGAGTAAGTCATTCGCTTCCAGGTAGGCCAGGAGCCTGTTATTTAGAACACGTTCCATACTCTTACAGAGTATAGACGTGATCGAAATTGGCCTGTAGTTGGCAGGGTCGGCACGGCTGCCCTTCTTGGGTACAGGTGTATAAAAGAAAAACTTCTCGGTTATCGTTTAAAAAAGTTAGAGCCGTTTATGTCGTAAAAAACCGAATATTTCGCACTCACAAAAATCAAAACCTACAGGGTACTTCCCGTTGACATAGAACTATGAAATTTGGCGAAAAGCATTGTCTTAGAGTACACATAATAATATAAGAATAAATCTGAAAATTGTACATTTTTAATTAAATCACAAAAAAATAGGGCCTCAAAATTCACAAAATATAGGTTCAAAATTCAAAGTGAGTTAATCGTATCATGTAAGGTATCATATAAAAGAACTTCATTAGCATATGCTAAAACAGGTATTTAATTATTTTAACATTTCCAGTAATTTTCGATGTATGACAAGAAAAGTGAAAAAAAACTTTTTTGTCGATGGTTATAGTATAGAGATTTTAACAACTTACTTCTCAATTTTGTGAAATTTTCTGGATTTGTACGGAACCCTCGGTGTGCGAGCCTGTCCAGTTTTTTCTTACTGTACCTAGTGAAAAATTCGTTGAATATAATAATTATACTTATCTGTTGTTATAATGATTTACTCGTACCTTACATACATTTATTTTTAGGTATGGGCACAGTTTATCGTAATCCAAAAATGTATAGAAAACTGCGATAATCTGCGTAAAAGTAGATGCGAGTCTACTGGTGAAAGTCGAATTGAGGTCTACCAAATATCAAACACTTGTATTTTTATAGGCCGGGTGGCTAGCCCTGGTGTCAGAGTTTTTAGGCCGCCTGAAGGCCTCTGACATGGCTAAACGGTTAAAACAACCGGGACCTACAATTTAACGTGTCATCCGAGCCACGGTAGCGCTCAGTTGGAAAATGCCACCCGCGGTCACCCATCCAAATACTGACCGTGCGGAACGTTGCTTAATTTTTGTATTTAGTTGTACTAGCAATTATACAAGGTTATTTCTAATCAATTAGCATCCTCTTAGGGGCTTATTCTGTACATCAAAACTAACAACTTTTTTTCAGCGACTTTCGTCAAAACTAAAAAAAAATTTGTCGTTTCATAGAAAAATATCATTCACCCTCGACAATATGTATGGAACAGCAGATTTTATTTTTTTTTTGAGTTTTGACAAAAGTTGCAGAACAAAAGTTGTTAGTTTTGATGTACAGAATAAGCCCCTAAAAGGATGCTAATTGATTAGAAATAACCCTGTATAGCAGTGTTGTCAACGTAACAAAATTTGTAAAATGGTACAGGGGCGACCTCACCTACGACGCTTTTCTTTTTGCACAACCTCTAGCAAGAACTGCGGTGAGTAATAGAGCCTAGTAATAATATAAGACGGAGACAAACGCAGCCAAAATTCAAGTCAGTGAGTTCATATCTTTATCTCTATGCGTGTTCTACGCAAGCCTATTTTTAGGCTCGGGTTACATAGTCCGTACACCGAAATAAACAGCAAAAAGTACTGCCAGTGACCAACAGCATTGAACACGGAAAAAGCCAGTAATTAGAACGCTACAAGCCGTGGTGGCTTAGAGGTAGTGGCCGTGGTGGCCTTACAATCGTGAGGTCGTGAGTTCAAATCCCGGTCCCGTACCAATGAGTTTTTTTGGAATTTATGCATGGATTTTTACGGACTTTTCGGTGAAAGAATACATCGTGAGGCAACTGCATAATATTTGTCCGTAGAAGAAATTCGATGGTGTATGTGAATCCGCCAAATCGCACTGGCCAGCGTGGCGTATATGGCAGAATCACCCTTCGTGGGTAGGCCTACGTCCTGCAGTGGACTAATAAAAGGCTGATACAGTACAGTACAGAACGCTACAAGGACTATCTAGCTGCATTTAACGGTCTTTCAACGGCCACAGCTGTCTCACTTGCTCATCTGCAAGTTTGAGTACTAGTAGTCATTTGGTTCAAAAAAGGGGGTAAAACATTTTAAAAGGTTTGAAATTTTTTTGAAATCTCCTCTCCGAATAATATGACGATAAAAACATTTGCCACAAAATTAAACTAGAGAAATTTTTTGCTACAATTGTCAGCACAAGTGTTTTCGAAAAAAGTCGTAAATAACGAAAAACAACTGCCATGACTGGATTATACATTGAAATTGACTTCCTAAAAATCATATTACTTACGCTTCTGTGAAAAAATAACCAAAACCAGTTTTGAAGTTATTTTTGTGTATACATTATAGGTTTTTATTCTGTGCATGCGCTGGGTACGTGTTATGATTTATAAATGTTTAATTGATTAATGTTTGATTGGATAGAAAGAATCGTCCCGGTCGAAAATTCGTAATCGAATTACAGTTAATTATGACAATGTAAAACTAAAAAAAATTCATTATCATTTATTTAAAAACATAACTACTAATACGCTCCGTTGTGTACAGAGGCCTTTAGGATGTGCTCGTTTCTATTTCGCAAACGTACAATACCTGAGGCTCGAAGCATACACGCTCCAAGTCACGTAGGTTTTAAAGTGTCGATCCTCGCTCAGTAATTCAGTATGCTGTTTTTTTTAGAGGTACCAAATACTTGTAGATAAAGTACCTATAGCTTATTTTCCCTCTATGAAAATGTCGCAGTTTTGTACTGACTTTTTATAAAATTTGATACACTCTACTCAGTAGTGGTTCCCAAAGTCGACCCATCTAGCCAGCTAGCCCTCAAATCCGGGACCCACTCCTAGGAAATTTAACCGTTACCAATTTGATGAAATGAAATTGCAACTAACTACATCAAGAAGTTAATTTCATAGGAAGGATGAAATTGTTTTATGTGTGCAAAACATACAGTTTTGACATCAACTTCAACTCGAGTTACTTTATTAATTGAAGTGAATTTGATAAGTATAATTATTGCGGTTTTTTTGTAGTTTTATTGTGATGGTCCACTCAATATTCGCTTACGACCCACCAGTGGGTTGTAAGCGATCTATAGGCGACTGCTCTACAGGCTCCGAAGTCCGTACCTTTTATTAATATTGTTTCGAATTTTAGAAGACTAAAATGTTTAATAATATATTATATATTTTACTAATCAACGTTACGTATTTATCCGTTCACGAGTTGACGCATGTCGAACTGCCTTTAAAATGGAGGAAATTTTAACATTTTACAAACGAAATAAAGAAAATAGTGCGTGCCACCAAACATGAGACTTGACAAGCGTCAGTGGTGGGGGATCTTGCGTAGGTACACTCGTGTACAAATTTAATTATCCAGAATTTGTATATCTATCAAACGTTTTATAAACGTTTTTTAAAAGTTTGTATATTTATTATCCAGAATTTGTATATTTATTACAAACCAAAGTGGTTTCTCAAGTCTCATCTTTGATGGCACGTAGTACTCGTATACCTACATTTTTGCAATATCTAATTTAAGTAATAACTTAGCTGGCTCGTTATACGCTTTGAATTAACTGTTAGTGTGTTCTATATTTTAATAATGGTCACCATTATTAAAATATAGAATTTTAATAAATAATTTAAGTTAAATTTAACTGTCTAAATCGAAATAGCTTCAAGGAATCCGTACTCAATAAATGAATCGGAACTCAAGTCTAACTTGCTCTCAGCTGAACCCTCTACAAGTTTAACAACTTAATTCTACTTATTTTATTGAAAGTTTACAACTTTAATTTCAAGAGTACATATAGAGAATTATTTAACAACTTGTCAACGGATTTAAGGCTGATTCACACATATCAGTCAAGTCACCGACCGTTCCTTTACAGTTCCGTCGTAGTACCGGCACAGTGAAAAATATTCTTTTATACATTCTCTATCTCATCGCTCTATGAATGTATCTTCACTTGTCAGTCTCATTGATTGCCGGTGACGGCACTGACACGGACACTGACACTGGCTTCACTAAATAATCGCCGATGACAACACATTATTTTATACGGGTGTTTGTGTTTACGACATTGGATGTGCGGTAAAAAATACTAGCAAATATATAAACAGCTCTAAAAAAATGTATAAGAGCAATTATGCATTGTTTAATTTCATTTTTTTACATTTCCCGGTATTGAGTTATGAGTTGGTGCCATAGTAAAAGTTGTTAAATAAGATGAATGTATATTATTATAGTAAGCCCGATTACAGAGGCGCCATCGTAATTATATTAGCTAAATAGCATATTTCTGTTTTTTTTTCACTTTAGGCATTCGATAGAGAGAACGCTTTTTACGTTGCTATTAAATTTACGCTGGCGCCTCTGTAATCAGGCTTAGTATCTACCTCTATAAACAAGCCATGGATACAAAACCTTGTATACCTACTTATTGTTTGAAAAAACTAGAGCAACTAAATTTCACCTTGAAAACAAATTAAAAAATCCACATTTTTCTCCGAAATATCGTATATAATTATACTGATAAACTTAGTGAATAGTTCTACCTGAATTTCTAATTCCATCAAAATCGTTGCAGCCATTTCTCTGTTCAGAATTTTTTGCAAGCAAATAAATAAATGTATGAGAATTTCTCGTGTATACCTAAGTATTAAGATAATTACAATCAGACTTATCAAAATGTAGATATAGTAAATTTCAAAATATCCTGAACTTTTATAACTCTCCTCTATTTGAAACACTGTAAGATAAATATCACCAGAGTTTTACAGACAAATGATTTTACAACAGCAAAAAATCTCATGAAGCAAAATCACCTATCATAATTATGCTTTTTCACATCAATGGACACCTACCGTAATGTAAGTTTTTTTATTTTTTTATTTAATTATTACACTCCATAGTCTCCGGGGTCTTTGCTTTTTAAGATATACCTACATTTTTTAAAATAAGATTTAAACAATATTGCCTATAAAGGCTTTACAAGAGGACTCTAAATCTAATAAAAAAATTAAAATACGATTTTAAGCTACGATGATTTTAAATATCATTTTCCTAATTATTACTACTAAAAGTTACGAAGCGATCCCTTTTCGTAAATTTTACAATCATAACTACAACACAATATGTCAGTTCCTAGGTGATTTTTACATCCGTATCTACGATATACTAGAAATATTTTTCAGCCACATTCCTGAGCTAATTTTGCCGTCCCTAAAAGCTGCCGCTCTAGGCTTCAGCCTACTCAGCCTATATGTAAATCTGTCGCTTGTGGTGGCCGTAGATCGTTTTCTTTAGGTCTCTAATAGAAAATAGAACCACCATAACAAGTTATGAAAGCAGCTCTTACACTAGAAGTTATGCAATGTAACGACTGGTGTTGTTTTCTGGCACGTCGCCAACGTCGGTACGCCCAAACCTTATTTATTTCCGCAAATTTAAAACACTGACACGTCAGCTCAATGTAATTCAAGTAAGACAGCTGTACATAGTTTCTGTCATACTGAGGTTTCATAAAACAGCACTTACTTCTATGCTTATCTCCCACAGACACATTCGGTGGAAATTGCCTCATAGGAAGACTGATCACTTTAAAAGATCTTACGACTGGACAGGACCTTACCTTTACAGCAAAATAAATAGCTTTCTTAACATCCTTCCTTTCACCAGGAATATATGTAAAAAAATGCTCTTTAAGTGGCTTTTTGGCATGTCCAATGTTGAGACGGAAAAAATCCTTCATGTAATCAGATAGGTAGCTAATTAGTTATTTTATATAACTTACTACTTACTAACTCCTACTTAATACAAAATTAAATTCTTTTGAACTATACCAAAATTCGGCCTATGATTCTCTCACAAATATATATATGTAAATAATATATATATATATATATATGTATTAATAAACTAATATATACTGAACATGACATGGTTGTCATTGCTGCAAACCTTGGCTCGCTCGAGACCTCGCGTATTGCGGTAATGACACATTTCGCGCTCGAACATGCACCCTCAAGTTTTAAATCTGTCATTATTTCGTTACAATATTTCTATATCTGTTATGTTACCGTAAGTATTTGTATAGTATTGTAAGTATAAAAACAAAGTATGTATTATCGAATTCTCTCTTCCTTTCACTACATTCAGTTAACTATTTATTTATTTATTTATTTTTTTTAACTGATCACTGTACCATCGATTATATAAATTAGTACAATCTTGACAGTGTCAATTGATCTTCACGACACAGGGTATCCTAGTGTGGAGATCAGAGCCCATGTTAGTCAATTATGTATTAAATAACCGGGCCGGTTACACCGCCGGTTTATTGCTAAAATTATGATGTACCACGGAACGGCTGTAACATGCATTAGACTAATTTTAGCAATTTATTCTATTTTTTTATTGTATAATGTAGGTATAGTACATAAGTTTTTGTGTAATAAACGAATTTTAATTTAATTTTTTAATTTTAATTTAATGTACCAGGAAAACGCAATACAATACCCTCATACAGTTCAGACAAACTAAATCTTAGTTTTTAGACAATATTTAATGTAAGTAATCACTAATGTTTTAAGGGGGCGCCTAATGCCAAAATCAAGCCAAAGGTGTTTTTTTGAAGATATGGTTTAGAGGTAACGAACATAAATATCCGTATTAAAAAATACCATAGGAAAAGAAAAAACCTATAGTAGCAGAGTAATTGCGTAAAATTTCGAAATCTAATAATATGGTTTCTTTAGAAAAAAGTTTAAATTTGCCTGGAAGAAATTGCTTTTTAGCGATAAGGCCGCCGATTGTAACACTTACTATAAGTTCCTAGTCTAAGTTTTCCTAGTTTATTTAAGTTTTGGTGTGGCAATAAAGAATTTATCTATCTATCTATCATCTTAAAAAAATAACATTTTATTTTAAATGCTTGAAATTATCAGCGACAACACCAAATTATTTTTGACAAATTACGTAGCCAGACTTATGTTCTAGCCGAGTAATTAATTAGTTTTTTCATTACATGCTTCAATTTTGAATAAATAAATAAAAAGTCACCTAAAAATGTAAGCTGCCATGCGATTTTCGACTCTAAACAGAGCACCATAGATGATAGCGGGCGATGCAAGAAATCTCTGCGGGTGAAATCTGATTTTTTTTATGGAAAGGCGTACTCTTAAGTTTTTGAAATAATAAATTTTAAAAAAAGTTATAAGTTGAAACACTAAATGTGTTATACTCGTAACCATGGATGAATGAAATTCGGCTGTTAAGAGGACGGCTATTATAAAAAGTGGTTTTCTTTAGACGCTATTTTAGCGGTTTCTCAGAATAGCACACTTAAGCCGTTTACAAATAATTATTTTTTGCAAAAAATTGCGTGACCGTTTTTTTGAAGATATGGTTTAGAGGTAACGAACATAAATATCCGTATTAAAAAATACCATAGGAAAAGAAAAAACCTATAGTAGCAGAGTAATTGCGTAAAATTTCGGAATCTAATAATATGATTTCTTTAGAAAAAAGTTTAAATTTGCCTGGAAGAAATTGCTTTTTAGCGATAAGGCCGCCGATTGTAACACTTACTATAAGTTCCTAGTCTAAGTTTTCCTAGTTTATTTAAGTTTTGGTGTGGCAATAAAGAATTTATCTATCTATCTATCATCTTAAAAAAATAACATTTTATTTTAAATGCTTGAAATTATCAGCGACAACACCAAATTATTTTTGACAAATTACGTAGCCAGACTTATGTTCTAGCCGAGTAATTAATTAGTTTTTTCATTACATGCTTCAATTTTGAATAAATAAATAAAAAGTCACCTAAAAATGTAAGCTGCCATGCGATTTTCGACTCTAAACAGAGCACCATAGATGATAGCGGGCGATGCAAGAAATCTCTGCGGGTGAAATCTGATTTTTTTTATGGAAAGGCGTACTCTTAAGTTTTTGAAATAATAAATTTTAAAAAAAGTTATAAGTTGAAACACTAAATGTGTTATACTCGTAACCATGGATGAATGAAATTCGGCTGTTAAGAGGACGGCTATTATAAAAAGTGGTTTTCTTTAGACGCTATTTTAGCGGTTTCTCAGAATAGCACACTTAAGCCGTTTACAAATAATTATTTTTTGCAAAAAATGGCGTGACGTCAACCGTGTACAGAATTCGCGAATATTTCACACAGATCTATGTAGTATTGTTCACATTGTTGTTGATTTTTCAAAAAATTCGATAAAATTTAAATGGGACCAATCTTCTCGAAGTATATTCTTTCAAAAAAAATATCGGAATCGGATAACTAGGTAATAAGTTATGCGTGGTTATACATAAAAAATGTACGCGTTGAATTGAGTACCTATCTCCTCCGTTTCGTCCATCTAAAACAAGCTCCCACCAGTTACATTATTTTATGAGTAGTAATCGACACCATTTTACAGGCCATCTCGGCTTCAGTCATTTAACTGCGTGGCTCATCCTTTTGGTTTCTTTCATACTATTTTAACCGACTACCGATAAAATATTGTAGAAAAAATTCTTCGGATGTAAGTTTATTTTGTCTATGTTACTTCTCATTGCTATCCTTTGGCTAAGATGCCACAAAGGACATGTCCACAAAATGTATGGAGGCTGGTATAATATTAATCAAATATTCTAACCACAACACTCGTTACATTACGAGAAAGTTCATCTTTTTCTGAGTCTCTTACATCAGTTAAAAACAAAAAAGAGCCCTCCAATTTTTTCAAAATTAATTTTGAATTTATTAGAATAAATAAATATACCTGGCTCAATAGGTAGTTTATCTCTGGTAACCCTGATTAAGTAACATCCAAATTGTTAATTAAAAGCCTTTTTACCAATTAGACACACTTTTTAAGTGTTTTTTGTCACATTGTACCTACTAACTGGTCACACTGGTAGGTTATAATTTTTAACTTTAGCAAATTAAGAGATGAATGTGAAAGAATCAGCTAAGAATGCAAGTAAAATAACGATAGAAGCACTTTATTATTGCTAAACTAGAAAACATAAAAAGCTGTGTTGTTATTTTTCATACAATTTATTTCTCACATTTAAAAAAAATGGAGGGATAAAAAATGTAAATTAAATATTTTTGAGAAGCCCATAAATCAAGCTTTCAAATGATGTATATGTCATCTTGGTTTGATTTTTCTCTGAATAATATAACACTTGTGGACGTCACCTTTGATGACTTAAGTCTTCAATAGTAGATTGTATCATATGGGAGAAAAATAATATTTTTACGGCGAGGGCGCTTTTTTGAATCCAGAGAGAAGAGAGGGATTCTTTAGTAGAATCCTGAACGTAGCGAGGGATTCAAAGTACGTCGCCCGAGCCAAAAATATATTTTCGCCCGAGTGGTACACTCTACTTTTCATCACCTCTATGAGAAAACAAAAGGCGCCTCATATTTATTATACTGTAATATTATTATTTAATAAAACTTAGATTAACAACTAAATTGAAATTAAATGAAATTTAATAATAAAACAAATGAAAACTTACATTCACATTTTTTTTCATTCATTTTCTTGGCGCTGAACATTAACATTAATACGTCGCACTTATAAGTTCCTTATAGAAAACACCTCCGTTGGGCGCACTTAAAGGCGAACCAAGTAGTCCTTTTCGAATAGATGTGATGATATATACGAGTATTGTTTTGGATGGATATGACTAGTCCATATTTTTTTCTATACTTGTTGGTAGTAAAAGTATACGTAGGTACCAATATTTAAGAAAATTTAAAAAGAAAATACAACCGTAACTTTTGGAAAGTAATTCATTTCAATGACATAATCGTATCAATAGAAACAAAACTTGTAATCCTAGAGTTTACACATAGCAAGCGTTCAACAAACATTGCTATTAAAATAGTGTAAGGAATATGATTATTTCCCTAGACTTTCTTATGCTAAGAAATAGTAAATACCTATTACTTTTTATGATACAAAATTACATCTACAAGGTTTACTAATATTTCTCATTTACGAATTAACTAAATAAAATGGCAAAGTATGAAATGTTTACTGTTTTTCGTAGGAGTCAATTAACGAATTGTCGCTTAAGATCATTTTTATACGAAAATCTTGTTCAAACACAATTTAGTATTTCTAAATTCTCACTCAAATAATGATAGTTAAAAAATGCATATTTGGTCTGACATTAATGCAGCTGAAAGTAGCTGATACGGTGAAATGACCTTCGTGCAATGTAAGCCGGTCTAGAGCCACCTTATCTTGGGCAGTCAGAACGGAATGGTCCTGTCCTAAGCAATGATGTTCTACTATTTCTCCTCAATGCGTTCTACGTACCTACATACAGTTGATACCACAGAGATACCAGAGGGATAATGTGGTCGATGGAGGAAATCTGAAAGAGATGCATTGATTTAATATGGTATCGATTAGAAAAGGACATGAAAAATATCTTGATTCGGTGGACTTTGCCGTATTTGACAGTTTTTACAGCAGCTTTGTTAGATTTTCCACGCATTTTTGACCGACGAACCACCGGAGGAGGTATACAATTCGACGCGTAGATATATATAGATATATATTTTCAATGTATAACCACGCATAACTTTTTTCATAGTAGTCAGATTTCAATAATTATTTTTTTATTGGAAAGAGTATACTTCGAAATTGGTCCCATTTAAATTTTATCGAAATCGGTTGAGCCATTTTTGATAAATCAACAGTAATGTGAAAAATGTTCATCCGTGCGAAATATTCGCGAATTCTGTACACGGGTGAAGTCGGTCATGCTGATTTTTGCAAAAAATAATCTTGTTGTGGTTGAAAAATGCTTCAAGCACGCCTCAAGTGACAACAGCATTATCAATCTGTTAAATCTGTTACTATTAGATATCTCTGGTTGATAGATACAGTACAGAAACATTATAACGGGAAACTGGCTACATAAACGATTATACAAACGTACCTTATTACTTGACATAAGTATAGGATGTGTTGACATATACCTATATGGATTTTGGAGGTCCAATACGGAATAAACACGGATACGAGTACGATACAGATACGAATTTATTAATTTCTATATTAAGTGTAATTGGCGTTATTGGCCGTAGGCACTTATTATATAACAAATAAACAATAATTACGGTAGATACGGCAAATGACCATTTGTAAGTTTATGTATTTCTTATAGGTACTGTACTGTACTATCCTTTTTTTTAATAGTCCACTGCAGGACGTAGGCCTACCCACGACGGGTGATTGGGACATATCTAGCACGCTGGCCCAGTGCGGGTTGGTGGATTTACATACGCCATCGAATTTCTTCTACGGACGTATGCAGGTTGCCTCACGATGTTTTCCTTCACCGAAAAGCCAGTGGTGTGAAATTCCGTACATAAATTCCAAAGAACTCAGTGGTACGGGACTGAGGATTTAAACCCACGACCTCACGATTGTAAGGCGGATGTCACTACCTCTTGATCACCACGGCTATTGTTAGGTACTTAGTTATTGATGATGCATTTTACTCCATAAATATATCGAAGAGAAATCACTCACATCTTTTTTAGTCAGTCACGACTATAATTTATATAATGTATAAGAATTTACTTAGTTTTAATAAAGTCACATGCTCATTTGAGAAAAAAAACAACCGTAAGGACATTTCTGTTGGACTACATTTTCGTTGTCGTCGACCACAATGGTTGTAAGCAGGTCTTATGCGCCCAATTAAGCTGATGTCTGGTTCTTCTCCTAACGTAGTGCTACATCTCCCCCTCAAATGGGCCGTGATTTTACGCTTCGTCTGCAGACTTACCTATTCTCATATATTATAAGTAACCACTGATAATTATGTGGAGATAAGCCATTTAGCTTCCCACTGACAACTGACGCTGATAATAAATCCTACTATCCTATCCTTCCTACTAATATTATAAACGCGAAAGTTTGTGAGAATGGATGGATGGATGGTTGGATGTTTGTTACTCTTTCACGCAAAAACTACTGAATAGATTGAGATGAAACTTTACAGCAATATAGCTTATATATCAGAATAACGCATAGGCTATAAATAATAATGATATTGCGTAAATTTTTTATAATATAAGGGTAAGTAAGATCTCTGAGAAGCTATTCTAGAGTGCGCTTCAAGAAATGTCAAAAAAAACAACTGTCGCATCGAACAACCGTCAAATTGTTTTTTGTTTTATTTTTTGGATTTTCCACTTCCTATATTAAGGGTGGTAAGGTAGGGCCTCGGGTTTGAACTGATTCCTTCCTCAATGGGTTTGAAAGACGGAACGTGACATATTAGTCTACTTTTTATCCCGGATAAATAAAGGGTATGGGATAGCACCAAAATCAAAGTATCATGCGGGCGAAGCCGCGGGTAATAACTAGTATATAATATTATAAACGCGAAAGTTTGTGAGGATGGATGGATGGATGTTTGTTACTCTTTCACGCAAAAAATACTGCATAGATTGAGATAGATAGAACTTTACAATAATATAGCTTATATATTAGAATAACACATAGGCTATAAATTATAATAATATATTGCGTAAGCGGGAGAATCCGCGGGTAAAAACTAGTAATAAAAAATATTTTGGGACATCTTACACATGGCCACTGACCCCAAACTAAGCAAAGCTTGTGATATGGCTGCCAGAGACTGATATACTACATATGTACTTATTTTTTTAAATACATACTTATATAGATAGTAACTAAATAACACCCAGACACAAAGCAAACACTTATATTCATCACATAAATATTTGCCCTGGGTGGGGATCGAACCTACGCCTCATTGATCCAGAAGTTAGGGTCACTAACCACTGAGCCACCGAGGCCTTGGTTGGACAGTAGTTCTGGTTAGAGACCCTGACTCCTGGTTCAAAGAGACGTGGGTTCGATTCCCTCCCAGGGCAAATATTTATGTGAAGAACATAGGTGTTTGCTCTGTGTCTGGGTGTTATTTAGGTATTATCTATACAGGGTGACCCTGAACTCAACGTCAAGCCGGTACGGGTGAGAGGAGGGGTCACACCAGTCGCGAGAAAAATATAAAAAAAATCCCAATCGGTTATTTGAATTTTAACAGCCAAAATAAAAAAAATGAGGAAAATCAATACCTTGAACCATATTTTTAAGTAAGTACTGTGACCACATGTTTAACAATTTTACGGTGATTATTTCACTAACGTGGTCCTCAGTAATTGTACTAATGAATCGCAATCACAAATCAAGCATAAACAATTACTAACTTAGTTAAAATCCGCATAGTTTTTTCAAACCATAATTAAAAAATAATATCACCGAACTTCATAAATTCATCATCATTCATCTTCATAAAAAAAATTCTGTACTACCCTCCGCACGTTACACCAAAAGATGGCCCATTTAGTTAAATTTTGAAATAGTGCAACACCAGCCACTTTTCGATCTGTACCATTTAGTTGATATTTTTTCGGCCGCTGCACTGTTAAATTTCTCCGAATGATTGAGCGCCAACCAGCATTGGTGACTTAAGCATTAGATTTTTAATATGGCGATATATCGAAACAATTTATTTTACTAGCTGGTGTTGATTGAGAAGTAGTAATCTTTTAGTGTAACTTGCCGTGGGTAGTACGGTACATTTTCAATTTTTTATGACGAGTCAAAGTTCGGTAATATATGTTTTTTAATTATGGCTTGAAGAAACTATGCTAATTTTAATGAAAGGAGGCAACGTACTGGCAAGCGCGGCGGAAAACGACCTACGGTGTGTGATGATGTAATCTAGACCGCAAGAACAACCTGGATGCAAGTCGCTTCCAACCGGTCATATTGGAAATCCAAAGAGAGCTGTATCCACCTGCGAACGTTCTACGGCTGATAATGATGATGATTTGGAATATACTTGTACGTACAATTGAAAACGCCGTATCTGTACATATAACTTCTTTGTAAGATACATTCCTTTTCCCGCGAGTCCCTTGAGGATGGACATAATAAGATACAAGCTCGAGAATGTTGGGAATTTTCATTGCTTCTTAGTTGCGACGCAGATTATTATCGATGGGATTTGCAAAGTTGTTATTGAAATTAAAATTGAAACGGCCTTTTATTGGCAAGCAAATACTCTTTTGTACGTATTTCTCATTTTGCGTCGTTGGAGGTTTTGTAAGAAAAGTCGCAATAGAGTTGCGGAAATATTGCCAGCCCATTTTAGGAAAATTTTGTTCGTATTCAAGTGTCTTAAAGAGGAGCTATTTTTCTGGATTTAATAAATTGTTTAAAGATAAGCAAAAGTTGAACAATTAGTAAATTCCAACGATGTTATACTTACTAAATTTGGAATTGCTTAGAGTCATGAAAATTAAGTACATCGTAATTTTGTATCTAACACTGTGCGCACCTTTGATGACAATACCTAAATATAATATTTCATTAAGTACAATATCTGTTACCCTTGAAGGTCTAAAGATAATCCTAGTGCTAATAACTCATATACTAGAGATACAATTTTCCATGTATGTATTACTATTATTTCTATGTGCTAAAATTAATGTTCTATGTAACAGACATATCCTCATTCCCTCATTCTCATTCTATGATTGTTTTGTATTGTCTCCTTGCCCTGTACTTACTAAACCAAAAATGAACAACTTTTGCTACGGAGCCAATTTGGAATTTGAAAAAAGAAATCAGCTGTCACCCTAAAAATTGCAACTGTACTCGTAACCGTTTACCTGCGGTACATTCTAATTAAACTCATAAGCACATGAGAAACAGTTTTATAAAACTTAAATTAGGAGATGCTTGTGTTCATCAGTTGAGGAGTAGTTAAAACAAAGTAACGATTTTAATTTCAGTTTTATTAAAACATACAATCACAAATCTTTTTAAAGAATAAATCTAATACTACGTCGAGCGATTTATTATAAGACACTTAAGTTATTTTGCATGGGTACCTATCTTAACACATTTTTAAAAGTTTTAGACAAACAAATTTGAATTATTCACAATTTTTACGTACCGTAACATACTACAAATTAGAAGCTATTTAAAAATGTGTACGTTAATGTGTGAAAGATTATTTAGAATGATGGTGGGTGTGTGAGATTTCCTTATGCAAGTTGAAAATTAATTACAAATAATTATAATAAAAATAGAGAATAAGAAGACCACTTGGAGTAGTACTAAAACCCATTATCAATTTTCCTCAAGTCCCATGTGAATTGCTTTGAGTATGTCCCCATTATCCGCATCGATTCCTCGCGCAAACAATCCTCCTAGATCGTTATCCCTCACATATTTGGCCTTAGCCATCGTAGATCTCGAGTCATCGAAACTAATAAGATCGCCGGTTTCATTTCTAAATACGTACGGAGCTTCAGCGACACTGTCATAGTAGTATTCCCATTGTCTTTGAGCAATTTCATCAACAATTTGTTTATAGTACACTCTCCCTTTCTCCCAAGTTCCTTTGATAAGGTCCGTAGCTTTGCCACTAAATGGATTATCACCTTTGTAATCATGCACACCAGTCCAACCTTTTCCGTATAGATTGATACCTAAGACGATCTTTTTAGATTCCACTCCTTGAGCACATAAGGTCTTGGCAGCATTATCTGCAGTGTAGGATTCCTGTGGGTTCCACTCAGGAGCGTACAAACTTGCATCGTATCCGAGAACGTCTTTTGTCTGCTTAAAACCATAGCTCATAAGGAAGATGTAGTCAATATATTTCTGCGCCTCGTTGTAGTCAACTAATTGAATTGTGTCCCATTTGGCACTGATTGCAGAAGTTAGTTCGTACACCCTTCCAGTTTCAACAGAAAGTTCATTGAGCATTTCACGCATTTCTTTCATAAGATGCACATAGATTTTACCGTCTGCTAGAGTTTTGGGGTCCAGCCACATCATATCCACGCCGTCGAAAAACTTCCATGTCTGTAGAAATTCTTTAATAGATGCAATAAATGTGTCTCTTTTAGTTTTATCGTCGAACAAAGAGAATGGATCAGAAAATGTAAATCCACCGACCGACATTAGAATTTTCAAGTCAGGTTTAGATCGTTTTATCATTATTAGTCCGCCAAAACTACCCAGGTAAGGCTCGTCACAGGTTGAGAAGTTGTAAAGTGGCATCTTAAGGGCAGCCCAAGTGTCCTGAATGGCAACTTTGAAATCTTCACGACCAGCACAAGAATTCTGAAGACCGTCGAATGTTATCATATTCTTTTTCAAGCTATCGTTGATGCCGTCACCACCACAGATTGGGATTAAGCTATATATGAGATGGGTGAGATCTGACACGGGCACGCGACCAACTGGAAATCTTTTATCGTATACACCCCATTCCATAAAGTAGGCTGCAAGAACTTTCTTAGGAATCTGTTCAGATAGCTTGCTTCCGCTGGTTGGAATATCTAAAGGAGGTAAGTGACTACCATCAGTATCTGCCACAATTATTTCAGTAGGGTCACTAGATACGCATCCGTCTATGTTACACAGCTCGACTGTTATTTGGTATCTGCCTCCATGTCTGATCTTAAAAGATGCTGACGTGGCGTCGCCTTCACCTGACCATATTCCAAAACTGTTAAGAAGTACTTTGGAAATGTAAGCATGTCTGCCATTTTTAGTGATCCAAGACACATTAATTTCGACAAAATCCTTTTTTGTAACGAGTTCATTGTAAGCCAAAGATTCCAGGCTAATATCGACTAGAGCAAAATTTTTCATTTCTAGAATAACTTGGGGTATACCAGGTAGTCAAATTGATGGTATATTTAACATCTCAGGTTTTAAAAATAGTTTTATATCCTGTAATTTTTTGTCAATGACATTTAACTTGCTGTTTTGAGTGTCTGTTTTATTTATCGTTTCCATTACTTTTTCTTTTAATTTTGCATATTTTTTGTCACAAGAGCTGCATCTATAGATTATGTCTTGTTCTAAATTTTCCACATATTTCTGTAAATGACGATTTTGATCCATGATTTTATCTAATTTGGTCTGAAAAGTATCGGTTATCTTTCTTGATATCTCTTTTTCTAGAGCGTTTAGCTTGACGTCAACTTCCAGGTTAAATTCTTCAAGTAAATGATACATTTTAGTTTCATAACGTGGCTTCAAGTCATATTCAACTTCATATTTATAAACTTTAGCTTGACTTAATGTCAAACTTACAGTAATTAAAATAATTTTTAACAACATAATTATTTTCTTGTAAGTACAACTTTATAACTTGGTCACTTCTGTTTCACTGTGTCATGTGCAAGCAGGACTGCCATTTATATAGTAACGACGCTTATCTTGAAATAAACATAACTAGAACATGTAGTCAAAATACAGATATGAAATGACAGAATATGTAGTCAAAAGCGTGACGGTACACGTACCCATATGATAAGGGTTAATGATGTGGAATATTCACTGATAACAATTATGTACACGGACAATCCCGAAGATTGGACTTTAACAAACAATAATGATTTCGGAATTTACGCGTGTTTTACGTTGTTTGTCTGTTGGAAGTATTATCAATAATTTAAGATATATTACTAAATCTGCAAACCTAGAGAGCACATTTTATACTATATATAACGGGACTAAACTCACGTGTAGGGATAGTCGTAACGACTATAGTTTCGATCGCATTCGGCGACCTCTCTCAAGTTCAAGTTCAAGTGCATTGCGAGACGGCTCCGCGTGCTAGCACTCGCCAACTTGAGAAAGGTCGCCGAATGCGACCGAAACTATAGTCGTTACGACTATCCCTACACGTGAGTTTAGTCCCGTTATATATAGTATAAAATGTGTGAAAACCACGTAAATTACCTTGAGAGCACATGCATTAATACCTAATTATTTATGCAATAAATTATATCATTTTAATAGTATAGTAGTAGTAGACAGTAGTATAGTCTATTGTCTAGGATTATAAAACTTTAATTTTAATAAATTCTTAGATAATCAAATCAGTCAAGAAGATATCACACCTTTTGAAACATTGTAAATTAGGTCCATGACGATGATGATCCGTACAAAAAGCTCGTTTTTCTTTTAAATAATATTAATGATTTTTTTTCCGCTTTTTGCCGCTTGCAATCAGCTTTATTGGAAATCCATGGAGGAGACCTATGTCGAGTAGTAGACGTCCTACGGCTGATAGATGGATAAAAATTGGAACGATATAGAGAAGATTAGCATGGCCCCTGCGTAAGGAAAGGAAGCTAGTTTTTTTTCTCACGCACACAACCTACTTCAAAATACCATCATAAAAAACTGATTATGTATTTTGCAGGTCTTCTTCACTGCAGATCTCTTGCTGCCTGATTTGTGATATAAATAATCATCGTCATTCGTAGCTTACTCTCTCCCGCAGCTAGTTATAGGACATTGACTTGGAATTTTATTTGTTAATTATACTTGTAGAAGTATCTCTTAATATCATCTGCCACGATCTTGTGCAACTCTTGTCCAAAATTTTGACAATATCGTCAACCCATCTTGATGCCGGAACTAAATACCGATATTTTTTAGGAAATGCAGTGTTTTGATGGGCTAAATGTGGAATAATAAAGTTACTATAGATTGAGCTTTTTTACGACACGATTTGAGAACAGCAACACCGAGTGCCCTTAGTGGCCTAGGGGTAAGTAGTAACACCTAGGCTACCTTGCAAACTTGATGTCAAATCCCGGTCCTGTACCAATGAGTTCTTTGGAATTTATGTACAGAATTTCACAACACTGGCTTTTAGGCGAAGGAAAACATCGCGAGAAAATCTGCATAGAAGAAATTTGATGACGTATATGTGAATCCACCAACTTAACCGCATTGGACCAGCGTGGTGGAATGGTTCAAGCGCCCTACTTGGGTAGGGATGTTCCATCCATCCATCATTAGCCGTAGGACGGCCACTGCTCGACATAAACCTCCCATAAGTATACATAGGTTTAATTTATGTTTGGTAATTAGATTTATTTACTGATTATAATGATTTACTGTGTTGTCTGAAATAAAGTTATTTATTTTATTTTAAAATTCCTTTTAAAACTATGTATGTGCCACAGAATACTGACAATGTTTTATAATGTAGAGCACGAGCACATTTCGCTGGGCAGTTTTACCCGAGCCGCGCTAGTAATAACACATCCACCAAAATGTAATTTATGTAATCGGCAAATAATGATAAGGTGATCACCAAGGAGTCCAGGTACCTATTTCACTCCATCCCACTAGTCACACGCAAGAAGATTAGGGGGCTTGACGATAAATCTAGTAGATGAAGCCATATACCTACAGGGTTATTTCTAATCAATTAGCATCCATCTAGGGGCTTATTCTGTACATCAAAACTAACAACTTTTGTTCTACGACTTTTGTCAAAACTCAAAAAAAAATCAGCTGTTCCATACATTTTACAACTATATTTTTCTATGGAACAACAAAAAATTTCTTTGAGTTTTGACGAAAGTCGTAGAACAAAAGTTGATGGTTTTGATGTACAGAATAAGCCCTAGGGGCTTATTCTGGATGGGATGGGATAAGGATGCTAATTGATTAGAAATAACCCTGTATATTTAGAACCCCCACAGCTAAAACATACAATGGATTGCAATCAATAGGAAATCGGTTATGCTATTATGGTAATACAATAACTACATTCTTAGTAATACATTAAGCCCGATTACAGAGGCTCGAGCGTAAATTTAATAGCAACGTAAAAAGCGAAATATATATAATTCTCTCTATCGAATGCCTAAAGCGAAAAAGTAATAGAACTAATATAATTACGATGGCGCCTCTGTAATCGGGCTTATTGAAGTTTCAAATAGAAACGCATTATGCTATCACAACTTTTCTCAGTTATCTTTGTACAAATCGCCATAACGGAAATTATATTATTACTGACGGCCGAATGAACTGAAATTGAATATCCTGAACAACAGATCGATTTACACGAATTGAGATATCTATTGAATTTTTAACTTCTAAGATTTTGTGTGCTGCATTTTATTACTCGTCATGGGTATAAAAAAATGTTTGATTTCCTAAAAATACTTATGCTCACGTAAAGGTTGCCATTATCTTTGTTTGAAAAATTTTGGTATTCAAGTCATTCAGGTTTTGAAAAAGGTTAGGAATAATAGGCGTTACATAAAATAGGTATATAGAATCACTGGTAACTTACGCATTAACTTTTAAAAGCTATTTTATAAAGATGAATAACTTTTATGCATCCAAATGAAAAAAGTCAGCTGTTGTTAGAAAAAGTCCATTGACTATCAACCGAAAGTATATATATGGAAACTCAATAGGTACATACATGTGTGTGGTTTAGTTTTAGCCCGGACTAAGAAAGAAGAAGTAAATGTATGAAAAAAATCTTTTGAAACCTTGAGGCAACAACAAGCTGTTCATAAAAATAATAAGCTGTTCTTTCTATCACTAAATATTTTCCGATTGAAGTGTTTTTTTTTTTTTTTATGTAATCAACACTTCATTCGCTTGGTTTAGGCGTCTTAGTTTTACAGTTTTTAAAATGACCTTAAAGTTATAAGCGTCTAATAAGTCGTATTTTACGCACAACTTTGGCTGAAAAGTACCTATAAAGTACCTACCTACGTACGTAAGCTAAAAAAAATTCTGAAAAAAAATAAGACGCAAAGCATGCAAAGCTTCTTACTCCAGTGATTGGCACCAAAAACAAAACATTTTACAATCTAAGGGGTGAAAAGAGTTTTCTCCCGGAACATAAATTTTATCAAAAAATGTACCGCGAATGTTCTCGATGCTCTATAGAAAACGCAAAAACGCTGGTCGATTCAAAATCCACTCAGAGGCAGCGCGCGAAATTCGAATTTTGTCGAGTTTTTGCCACTTGTTACTTACCTAATCATCTTGGATTTACAAAATCTGATTTTGCGGTAATAAGTAAGTCGTGTTAACATGTAAAAGTTCTCGAGTACCGGAGACCACGTACCGGCAAGCGCAGCGTAGGACGCCCACCCACAAGGTGGTGGGATGACCTCATTAAGACCGCCGGATCGCACTGGATGGCGCCCTTGCGCTAGTCACCCTTTAACCCAATCTTGGGGCTCAGCCGCCTTCTGCGCTCGCCTATGCATATGCCCGGTAAGGTGTAGAGGCCTCTGAGGCTAAATAGAAATACTCAAGTAGGTTTGTCGGTTTTCTGTCAGTAGTACCATTGATTAGTTCCATTGATGGTACTACTCACGTATGTATACTTCGCTAGTAATACCATCAAGGTACTAGCGACGTAAAATGTATGTATCCTCTACGTCGCTGGTACCATTGATCAGTACCACTGATGGTACTATTCACATACCTATGTGTGACTTGTACTATTAGTAGAGGCCTCAGAGACCAACAGCTCTTAGTCATTCAAAAAAAAAGCAAGCCGCTACGAACCGGTCTAATCGGAAATCTTTAGGGGAGGCCTATGTCCAGCAGTCGACGTCCTATGGCTGAAACGAACGAATGAAGGAAGGATATGTAACTTACACATTGAGCATAAATATATCCTTAATGAACCAAAAAAAATTTAACCAAAATTATGATGAAATTCAACCAATTTATAGTTTTTTTGCTAAATGATTGTGACCGTAATAATTAAATAGAAGCTATTCATTGTCGCAAAAAGAGTTTTCGAAAATCTAGCTAGAGTTAGCTTAACAGTAGTCTAATAGGTAATAGTTTGTAAAAGCTTTTGTGTCTCGTTGTCTACATTTTTAACTGAGTTGGCGCGATTGTAATAAATGCAAAAGTTAAAAGGAAGAGAATAGAATAAGTACCCACTTATAATTGATTTTAATGCACTGCACAATCGTAGAGTTTAACAATGCATAATTCAGCTTGTACACAGTTAGCTACTTTGAAATTCTTTTAAAAAATATTCCCACTTTGCAGCGTGTGCAACTTAGTTGCAACCACTTCTATGAGTATAAATTAATAATGTTATACTTTCTTTATTTATGCGAGATATACGTACGCGCGAATACAATATTAGTGATTAGCTTAGACTTATCATGCTTATGAAAGCTAATAATCGTTTTAATTCGGTAGGTATTCACCTAGAGAACATAACATAATAACATAATTAATATTTTTAGCATTGACGCCAGAAAGTGTACTTAACACGTAGATAAGATAATGTCAAGTAATATTCTGGTACAAATTGTTCAACACTTTTTATTGTAAATATTAAATTATTAACTTTTACTTTAATTACATTCCATTATAGGGTAATTCTCACGAAATTCCGAAATTCTTCTCCTTGGAGTTTATATAAAAATCCAACAAAAATGGATATAACCTATAAAAACAAAAGATTTTGGAGCCGTATATACAATATACAAAATGTTTTATTTAGCAAAAGATTACAGATATACCAAAATACCAGTGGACCCTGCACTAGGATGACCTGTATCGCAGGACCCGACTCAGGGACGCTTACATTTCTAATACTATCAGTTATACGTACGGTACGGCTAATAAAATTATAACAAAACATTTTCATATAAAGATATTTAAATTTAAAAATTTTGAAAATTAACTAACACTTGCGTTTATGTGTTGTTGTCCGTGAAATGAAGTGTGGCGAGTGTGTCCTCTGCGATACACAAGTCCTCGTAAGAGTCAGGGTTCGCAGAGGTGGTGTGTGTGTGTGTGTGCATGTGTGTGATTGAGATATATGTATGTATTCGTATATGGGTGTTTGTGGCAAGTTTAGGATATTATTTTAAGTAATTCCTCTGTTTCTTTATATGACAGAGAGCATAAGTACTGAAATAAGATTTTTTTGCATTCTTTTGCCATATTTTTCCAATTTTCGCTCATTTTGTTGTATACGTATAGGTAGCTGAATTCCGGATGACGTCTTGCAAAGGCAGTGCAGACTCTGGGTTCAGTTATAAATAAAAATCATAACCATAGGTAATATTCCTAACATCATTCCCTCAATGTGTCCCAAGTACCCATTTTATTTTACTTTTATTTGCCAAAAAAGCACAAAAATCATTCGAATCATATTTAAATAGGTTGGATTGTTTAATTTCAATTTCAATTTTCAAAATCACATCAAATAATTAAAAATCCAATTTTCATAGGATTAAAATCTGTCTTTAAAAAAATCTTTATCATAAAATATATAATGGGTCAATTAGAAATATTCAAGTTGGTTTGTCTGTCTGATATGATAACTGATAAGTAGGAAAGTACATAATTGTATAATTTGTATATTGTGTACCTACCCAGGTACTTAGAATACAAAAAAAAAACAGTACCAAGATGTTAAATAATTTGGCCGACCTTGTTACATACAGTTACAAGCAGGCCAGTAACAGTAAGTGTTGTTATTTGGTCAGACCAACTAGTAGGAGAACGCCACCGTGGTCTTTTCCCGTCGACCTGTCCAGTGCCTGGGCACTGGGCTGGAAAGTTTCCAGACATTCCGGGTTTCTGCGTGCGACGTGTCCGAAATACGTGAGTATCCGCTGAAAACAAGTGTGGATAATCTATAGTGATTATTCCGAGCTCCTTGAGTATCGATACGTTCGTTCGACGTGCAGTCCATAGGATTCGAATATACATAATTATTTACACTATTGTCGATTTATCAAAAATGGGTCAGCTGATTTTAATGATTCGACAATAACGTTGAGTAAATTCTGGATAAATGCTACATTTTTTAAAATAGCCTCACAGTTTTGTAGATTTAGACACAAGATTCAAAAACTGGTTTTGAGTTCAGAAAGTTCGGTTCGGTTCTCGTGACCTTACTCATATAAAATAGAAGAGTTTTTTTTTAAATCGGTTTACAATTTACGAAAACATCGATGAACTTACACATAAAAATACATAATTACAGACGAATATAGTAACTCCTCTTTTTAATCTTGATAATGCAACAGATAGCTGGGGCTACCCCATTCCAAATTCAGCCATCCAATCTGGTTCTGAAAGAGCAGAACTAATAGCAGCTTCTGAGAGACCCGTTCTCCGCCCAAGTGGTAATGATGGTGCCATGTCGGGTCTCCTCAGTGTTGCAATGCAGAGCTTGTTCCGATTCATGCCTAAAACACCACCTCCACAGACAACGGCGACCTCGAGGAGGGCTTCACCACCTCAGGCAACCCGCACGAGAGCCGACATGGGACAGGTCGATTCGCCCCGTTATATCTTGGCCTCAGCGCCACGAGACCACGCGAGAAATACCCTGATCGAATACCTGGCCTTATTGAGAGCGACAAAAAATGTCAATCTTAAGAACTGCGACAACATTCTGGAGTTCTTTAGGCTGGGTGGTCTAGTAAGTGAGAGTCTACTAAAATCAAGACTCGAGGAGGCAGAAGCAGCCATATACAATAACGTCACTTCTCAAGTCATCAGAGGGAACATGAAAGTAGCATATGGCAGCTTACAGCGCAGAAAGTGGTTTTGTGGAGTTGGATGAGGGAGAGACGGAGCGAATAGGAAGACCGAAATACGCGATACCATCAAACGACCCAATTGTAGTCACCGCCAAGTGCACGAAGATAATGCTAGACGATAGAATCCTCGAGATGGCTAAAACCATCGAACGGAGCTCGGACGTCGAGACAAGCTGGCAAAACTGGGCTGTACCAAAGATACAATGGGTCAACGGGGTACCAGGATGTGGCAAGACAACATGGGTGATTAGACACTTTGATGTGGACAGGGACGCTATCATCACAACAACAACAGAAGCAGCAAAAGACCTGAGAGAGAAGCTATCGCACCGAATAGGAGATCTAGTAAAATCAAGAGTGCGAACCATGGCTTCATCCCTCGTAAATGGTTTTGGAAAAGAGAGCTTCAGCCGCCTTCTGGTGGATGAAGCTCTAATGAACCATTTCGGAGCTATAATAATGGCTGCACGACTGTCTGGTGCTAGCGAACTTGTCCTCATTGGGGACGTCAGTCAGCTGCCTTATATCGACAGAGAAAATCTCTTCGAGATGAGGTACCATCGCCCTACCCTGATTGCAAACATCACCCAGGAGTTGCTCTGCACACATAGAAACCCAATGGATGTCGCGTATGCGTTGAGGGAAATATACTCAGGTATATATTCCTCAGTTCCCCGTATTAGGTCTCTTGAGCAGAAAAGGTTCAAGGGGGCTCAAATATCCAAAACCCTCCCCAACACCCTTTTCTTAGTGCATACGCAGGAAGAAAAGGAGACCCTAATAAGCCAGGGTTATGGAGGTGGCTCAGGATCGCGCACCCTTACCATCCACGAAGCTCAGGGACTGACGTACGAGTCGGTAATCGCCATTAAAACTAAGCCTAGAATAAAGCTACACGAAAGCGTCTCACACGCTGTCGTTGCATTGTCTCGGCACACTGGAACTTTCATCTACTACGCTGACGACATTGAAGGTGATGCCATCAGTCGATTCGTGCGGCGTGCATCGTCTGCGTCTTTAAGGGCTATCAAGGACTATAACCTGCAGATGGCCATCAGAGACCGGAACGCGGCGGTGATGGAGGCTCTGGGCCGGGAGGAGGCAAAAGAGTTGTAATAGAAGGACATGGGAGCGATCACAAGCAGAGTAGATACCACCGAGTAACACATGGAAACGTAGCCTTGGACTCTGCTGGTGATCGCTTTCACAAAATAAATCAGAATAAGTGTGCATTAAATAGAAACTAGCATTGCGTGCATGCCTTGAGCATTCATGCTCGCCATCGAAGGCTCCTTCTTGCGGCGGCGTCGTGTGTCGGGTCGTTCTCTTCCCTTAAATATGGTCGAGGAGAGTGATGGCTGATACATGCGTCATACTCGTGATCGGGTGCTGCATGCGGGTCGCCGGTTTGCTCGTGGCATTCACGCAGTGCAATGAAACCACTAACTTAGACTAAGATTTAAACTAACCCCTCTCTATTGTACAGTCGCATTCTTTCAATTGTAACTTACTTAACAAAAGGCACAGACCCTGGAGTCTGTAGGCCATTAATTTAAATAAAATAAAAAAAAAAAAAAAAAACTCCTCTTTTTTAGAAGTCGGTTAAAACCATAACTGTCGAAACTCAGTAAAACAGCCATCTTATCTTATGTATTAAGTTACATAATTATAATTATAGAAATGTAATATTTTTAATATCTGAGAGTCCATGCTTGGTTGAATTGATTTCGTTACGCGCTTAATTTTAATATCAGCCCGAGCATCTGATATCAAATTAGGTATATTAGAACGGCTCCCAAAATTGTTTTAATTAAAACGAATGTCAAAGTACGCTTATTAAATATATGTCCGTATTATTCAATCGTAAAATTAGACGACAATTTGTTTTTGATCCAGAGATTAATATTGAGATCAATTATTGCTGATTTCGGTAAAATATACCTAGTTCTGTTTCTGTCCTTTAATAGGCAACATTAGAATGCAAAGAAGAAATAGCGTGCACTAACCTGTCACCACGCATTGTCAAATTGTCATGCACTAAATATGCAAGGCGCTTTTCGCGGCACGCCACCCTAAGTGATATCATCCGTCGGGCCTTTGTCAGTGCTGGTGTCCCGTTGGTCCTAGAGCCTAATGGACTGGTGCGTAACGATGGTAAAAGATCCGACGGAACAACATTGGTGCCATGGAAGATGGGACGACCTTTAGTGCGGGACGCGACGTGCGTTGACACACTGGCGTCGTCTCGCCTATATAACCTTCCTCACACAACAGACAGGGCTGGCGCTGCTGCAGCTAAATTCAAAAACTTCAAACGGCACAAATATGGGTCGTTGGACAGAATGTACCATTTACAGTTGAGACTTTAGGTCCATGGAGGCCGGACGCTCATATTTTGTACAAAGATAGCCTGGCGTTTAGTAGAGGCGACACGTGATTAGAATGGTGGCATCTATTTTGCCCAATAGCTGAGTATTGCTATTCAGCGAGGCAATGCTGTCAGCATTCTGGCCACGTTACCCTCTGCCAAGGGGCTTTTAGACTAGGTTTTATTTTGTGCTTTTAGGGTTCCGTACCTCAAACGGATAAAACGGAACCCTTATAGGATCACTTTGTTGTCCGTCTGTCCGTCTGTGTGTATGTCAAGACTCTTTATCTCAGGAACGCGTAAATATATCGAGTTGAAATTTAATCTGTATACGTATATTTATAGTCTCTTGCAGTTGTGTAAAAGAAAAACTTCTCAGTTGTCGTACAAAAAAGTTAGAGCCGTTTATGTTTTAAAAAACCGCATATTTTTATACTCACAAAAATTAAAACCTACAGGGTACTTCCGTTGACATAGAACTATGTTATTTGGCGAGAAGCATCGAGTCAGAGTACACATATAGAAATAAATCTGTAAAACTGTACATTTTTATTTAAATCACAAAAAAATAGGGCCTCAAAATTCGCAAAATATGGGTTCAAAATTCAAAGTGAGTAAATCGTATCATGTAAGGTATCCTAAAAAATGCACATGCTAAAACAGGTTTTTAATTATTTTAACAATGTGTTTGTACGGAACCCTCGATGTGCGAGCCTGACTCGCACTTGTGCGGTTTTTTTATTTGTAGTTTAATTTTAGTATTCATTTTCTTTTCTTTTTTGTTAAAGTAAGTTATTTTATTTTAGTCTTAGTGGAAAGTGCTATTTTTTTTTCTCTCTCTGAGTAAATAATACTATTATTTATTTTCTACGTATATAAATAAGACCGTAAAAGTAAATTGCTGTAGCAATTTCATAAAGCGCAGCTGGCGTCCAGTCCCATCAATCACCAAATTTTACTGGCGCAAAATGGCCAACTCGAAAATTACTTAGCTCTGAAACTCGCCACAAAATTAAATGGGTATGGTGTTACAATTATTTTTTAGTAAAATATACGTGTAAGCCGAATCGTGATATCGTCAATATCGCGGGTCGAACCTGGACATGATTGGCAAAGGTCCGAGGCAGGTGACACTATAAGAGAGAGGCCTATACCCAGCAGTGGGATAAAGAAGACTGTGAATGATGATGATGATGATAGGCCGAATCATACAAATCGGCGGCTGTGAAGTTAGCTACAAGCTGTGCAATATCCAATTAACGCACATCTTTTTTCTTATATCTAGAATTAAAGGGGTTTGTGCATTTGTGGCATATCCACTCGCCGCCAATGTGATTTTTTTTCAAAGTTTCCGCGCACGTTGAAAGTAGTACTTATATATGAGTAGAAGACACTTATACACACAATAAATGTGTCGTACTATGGTACCCTAAAGTGTCACGTTCTCGAGATATTTAGATGTAAAGATCGCTGTACGAGAACTTTGCGATCTTTACATCCAAATATCTCGAGAACGTGACACTTTAAGGCATCATAGTTCTGAACATCTATTGTTTGTATAAGTATCCCCTACCCATATATACCACTTTTAATGTGCGGGTGAATATGCCAGCTTTCATACAAAAATGCTCAAACCCCTTTCCTGCTCATGAATCAATAAAAAAAAGAAAAATGCATACAGCTACCAATGTTTACGTAAGAAAGGGAGGGGGGTAAAAGCTTTGCTTACTTTTGCTGCCAAGGGCTGAGGGTTAAATAATTGTAATAAATCTGGTTCCGTAATACTTGTACGGCTCCTATAAGAAAAAGTTAGTCGTAATCTTCGAGTAAATATCTACAAAGCCTCAGTCCCTAAGTGGAAGTAGTAAAACAATGTCCGAGCGCCGTCATACATACTTACTTAAATATTTACATTAACCGAGAACTTTGGCATCGCGCGGCGTTGTAGTCGGCTTGCAATCGCCTTACGACTTACTAAAAAGCCTGCCCACTACGTACTTTGGGTAGGGTTTGGGCTTGGACACTTATTTGCACGATAGTGACTCTATAGATATTTACTCGAAGGTCATAATGATATCGTAGAATATAAAATTGATGCGGTGTGTTCACGAACTACGTTTTTGCTTTGGTGGAGTTAGACCTTTAAATCGGGTCACCGGTTGTAAACACGACACCTTCAAAACAAGCATCCGTTTCCCACCCAAATCGTTCCGCTCGCGAAAAGGATGAAGAGGATAATGTAATATATTTTATTTTCTTACTTGACTTGATGTCTTAGAGTAAATGTGCCCAGAGAGAGCATATGTAATACTCTGCGCTGCGTTTTACAAGAACACATTGTTCTACAACTTTACCAACTTGTAAGCGACGTTGTGGGAAGACTGGGAAGATGAAACAGAGTTAGAAGATACCTACTCGTGTCTATTTACTCTAACTTTGACACTTTTACACTTTTATACAATTGGAAATAAATTTGTTCGATTTTATTCGCAATCTAGGTCCACAGCAGTATGATATGAAGGTATATCAAAGGGTAAACATTAAGAAGGCGTCAGAGGGTTAGCAACAGGGCGTCAAATAAGGTAACAAGACAACGAAGTAACCAAAGGGGGCACCGAGAAAGGCATCAAGGGGCATCAAAAGGCCATTTGAGACGGACAATATAAGGGACATTTAGAGAGAATTTACAAATAATTCAAACAAAAGACAGTCAGTCGTCAGCAAAATCACTTCATTTTGGACTAAAAATAAATTAGTTGATTAAGGTGGTCAAAGAAACGTAACTATGTTATATCAGAATTAGGTTTCGATTTTTTATTGATTTTATACCTAATCATTTATGTTAGATTAGGTACTTAAGTCAAATATACTTATAATCAAAATAAAATACTTGTCTGTCAAAAATAATGTTAATCAATCATGATAATGTCAATTAATAAATACTTAAAATAATAATTATTGATTATATTATATTATAATCAGTCAGTCAACATTACAATACGCCCAATAAGCATTGTAAATTTAATATCAACGTAAAAAGCGTTCTCTCTATCGAATGCCTAAAGAGAAAAAGAAACAGAAATTCTAATTAGCTATTATAATCTTGTAATAAGCTTACACGTTAGTCTGTTTAAATTTATAAGTTGTTATAAAAAAGCTGTTAGTTTCTGAGAAGGTAAAAAAAAACATAATTACGCGCCTTCATAATTGGGCTTACATTTATTGACATTTTAACAGTAAAAAAATTACAGTAAATTTCACAGTATCAAAATTAAACAATAAAGTAGGTAGGTACCAGGCTACCAGCGACCTTAAAGAGTAATAGAACCTATTCTGTGGTAGATACCTACTTCAATGAATTTATTTATCCAAAAAAAATTGGTAAGTCAATTGTTTATCTTTCTCTAAGTGTCTGCGGCGCAATGAGTGGGGATAGCTAAATTCACAGACGCCATTAAGTTTGATTTGGCCTATACTGGTATAGTATCTTAGCCCGTTCACGCTGGCAGTAATATTAATCAAATCCATGCGCAATCACGCTCCAGTTGCCGCGAATAGTAAGGCTTTTCTGATTGTTGTTAAATGTAAGAGGAAAATGTATGGCTGAGTTATGGAGTCTAGAGGGAAATGCATTCACTCCTATTAGGTACTTTGACGCATGATTTATTGAAAAAAAGTCTGTTAAATATAGGAAACTTGCTGAAAGAATTTCAAACAATAACAACTTATTGCACAAGCTACGAATATACAGGCAACATAATATGGCAGAAGTTACAAATAATACAGGGTTATACACAGCAATAACAACATTATATGGCAGAAGATACAAATATACTGGGTTATTCACAGCAATAACAACATAATGTGGCAGAAGTTACAAATATATATAGGGTTATTCACTACAATAATGACATAATGTGGCAGAAGTTACAAATATACAGGCTTATTCACAACAATAACAACATAATGTGGCAGAAGTTACAAATATACAAGGTTATTCACAACAATAACAACATAATTTGGCAGAAGTTACAAATATACAGGGTTATTCACAACAATAACAACATAATATGGCAGAAGTTACAAATATACAGGGTTATTCACAACAATATTTGGCAGAAGTTACAAATATACAGAGTTATTCACAACAATAACAACATAATTTGGCAGAAGTTACAAATATACACGGTTATTCACAACATTAACAACATAATTTGGCAGAAGTTACAAATATTCAGGGTTATTCACAACAATGACAACATATTGCAGAAGTCACCCATATATAGGGCTATTCGCAACAATAACAATATATTGCAGAAGATACGAAAATACAGGATTATTCACAACAATAACAACATATTGTAGAAGATACGAATACGCAACAATAACAACAATTATACCTTTACTATATATTTTTTTATTCAGATAGGGTATACGGGCAGGAAAGGGTAAATTTAGTCCATCATTATGAACAACTTTTACTGCGAATTGCAAAATTGCAAAAAAAATTGTTATTTTATACAAAAATTTCTTTAATTCTCAACAAAATGTATGAAACAGTATATATTTTTGAAAGAATACAGTAATGTTGATCATAAAGATGAGTGTCAAAAGCAACGTGTATTATGTATATTCTATGTTCCTGTACCTATTCTTATTTTGTAGCAAATACAAATATTTTACTTTAAAACACAAAATGTATCCAATGGAAATGACATATATTTAATGCAAATTAGATTGAAATTACATCAATAACAGGGTTGTAATCATCTTTATAAAATGTGAAAATATTTTCCTATCTCAATAAAAAGAAATTACATTGCATACTAGACCAGCTACTTACTAGACTTTCAAGAAAGCTACTTATCTAAAGCTCCACTCTAGAAAACGAAGCAGGCAGGATCTTCGTTATTCTAGTACTTTCCTAGGTACAATGATATAAAATTACGGTAAAAGGAGAAGTCTGCCCGGCAAAAAATACTGTACAAATATTATCTCAGTAAGGCCAAAACTCAACTAAAGCGGGGCGAAGCGGAGATGGACAGAACGTTTGTCTGCGTTTCTAGAGTTTGTGCAAAAAGGCAAGCGTCGTAGGTGAGGTCGTCCGTGTGCCATTTTTTCTAATTTTCTTACGTTGACAACACTGCTCTGTCATTGCTAGTACAACTAAAAATGTTTGGTTCTTGATAGGTTGGTAGACACCAATTCGGTTTTCATCAGTAGACTCGCGTCTAGCAAGTAGTCGGTACCTTGGCTGCTGAGTAAATCGTATTGTTAGTTCACCGTTATGCCAAGGCGGTTAACCAACTCTATCAGAAATGTGCGAGGATAGGTACATAGCGAGGGATGTGTTTGTAAGAACCAATATAATCTAACTTTAGTTAAAATGAAAATGAACTACTTTAGGAGTAAACCGTTTCCGATTTAAAAAAAATAGATCGGTTCACAATTGGCGAAATTATCGATGAACACAAACAAAAATAAAATGGAACCTCCTCCTTTTTGGAAGCCGGATAAAAAGGAACAGCACAGCGAGGCAACGTTTTTGTTTTGTTCCTCGCTAAGTACATGTGACATTTTTGCAATGGACTTATGATCTATAATGCTTAGCTCGGCACCGCGAATCTCCGCTCCGATGTGGTGGAGTATGGACCTGACAGAATACCTAGCGTAAAAACAATTCCAAAGGCCTTCGTTACGGCAATATGTATCCCCGCGTGTCCTGCACGGTACGCTAAATACAAATAAAATGCCGAAAACTATTTTATTTACAACATTCCGTGTGTCACGCGTTTGGCATTCCGTGACTCGGGAATTAAAACGAGTGAAAAACTTAATCCCTCCGAGTTGCCAACTGCCTATACAGAGTTATCCAGAACTGGTGTACTAACCCAAAATAAGGTGATTCAGACCTTCTACAACTTTTACTCTGGGTCAAACCAGAATTCGAGAAAAAAGTTATAAAATAAGTCTGTTTCATACATTTTGTCGATTCCGTGTTGCAATTTCGTATGGAACAGCTGGGTTTTTTCTCGAATTCCGGGTTGGCCAGTAAAAGTTTTCATGATTTCATTTCTTGTGGGTCAAATCGGAATCAACTGTCTATCCTGTATATGAAGACAAGTGTTACACATACCACGAGCCTCACATTCCAATGGAAAAATAAAACGTTTTTACAACTTGTTGAATAGGCAAAACCTCCAATAAACAGTTCCAGATGGAGTAGGCAAGAATTATTTCTTCTTATTATGGTTATTTCTTGGTGTGCAATAAAGCGTTTATCTATATATCTATCTAAAAATCATATTACTTACGCTTCTGTGAAAAAAAAACCCAAAACCAGTTTTGAAGTTATTGTTAGTGTTATGATTGATAAATGTTTAATTGGATAGAAAGACTCTGTCCGGTTGAAAATTCGTAATCGAATTACAGTTAATTATAACAATGTAAAACTAAAAAAAAAAAATCATCATTTATTTAAAAACATAACTACTAATACGCTCCGTTGTGTACAGAGGCCTTTAGGATGTGCTCGTTTCTATTTCGCAAACGTACAATACCTGAGGCTCGAAGCATACACGCTCCAAGTCACGTAGGTTTTAAAGTGTCGATCCTCGCTCAGTAATTCAGTATGCAGGTTTCTTTAGAGGTACCAAATACTTGTAGATAAAGTACCTATAGCTTATTTTCCCTCTATGAAAATGTCGCAGTTTTGTACTGACTTTTTGTAAAATTTGATACACTCTACTCAGTAGTGGTTCCCAAAGTCGACCCATCTAGCCAGCTAGCTCTCAAATCCGGGACCCACTCCTAGGAAATTTAACCGTTACCAATTTGATGAAATGAAATTGCAACTAACTACATCAAGAAGTTAATTTCATAGGTAGGATGAAATTGTTTTATGTGTGCAAAACATACAGTTTTGACATCAACTTCAACTCGAGTTACTTTATTAATTGAAGTGAATTTGATAAGTATAATTATTGCGGTTTTTTTGTAGTTTTATTGTGATGGTCCACTCAATATTCGCTTACGACCCACCAGTGGGTTGTAAGCGACCTATAGGAGACTGCTCTACAGGCTCCGGAGTCAGTACCTTTTATTAACATTGTTTCGAATTTTAGAAGACTAAAATGTTTAATAATATATTATATATTTTACTAATCAACGTTACGTATTTATCCGTTCACGAGTTGACGCATGTCGAACTGCCTTTAAAATGGAGGAAATTTTAACATTTTACAAACGAAATAAAGAAAATATTCAGTTACGGTACAAAGTCATGGCCTGAACTCTGTATAATGCGTGCCACCAAACATGAGACTTGACGAGCGTCAGTGGTGGGGGATCTTGCGTAGGTACACTCGTGTACAAATTTAATTATCCAAAATTTGTATATCTATCAAACGTTTTATAAACGTTTTTTAAAAGTTTGTATATTTATTATCCAGAATTTGTATATTTATTACAAACCAAAGTGGTTTCTCAAGTCTCATCTTTGATGGCACGTAGTACTCGTATACCTACATTTTTGCAATATCTAATTTAAGTAATAACTTAGCTGGCTCGTTATTCGCTTTGAATTAACTGTTAGTGTGTTCTATATTTTAATAATGGTCACCATTATTAAAATATAGAATTTTAATAAATAATTTAAGTTAAATTTAACTGTCTAAATCGAAATAGCTTCAAGGAATCCGTACTCAATAAATGAATCGGAACTCAAGTCTAACTTGCTCTCAGCTGAACCCTCTACAAGTTCAACAACTTAATTCTACTTATTTTATTGAAAGTTAACAACTTTTATTTCAAGAGAACATATAGAGAATTATTTAACAACTTGTCAACGGATTTAAGGCTGATTCACACATATCAGTCAAGTCACCGACCGTTCCTTTACAGTTCCGTCGTAGTACCGGCACAGTGAAAAATATTATTTTATACATTCTCTATCTCATCGCTCTATGAATGTATCTCCACTTGTCAGTCTCATTGATTGCCGGTGACGGCACTGACACGGACACTGACACTGGCTTCACTAAATAATCGCCGATGACAACACATGATTTTATACGGGTGTTTGTGTTTACAAGATTGGATGTGCGGTAAAAATACTAGCAAATATATAAACAGCTCTAAAAAAATGTATAAGAGCAATAATGCACTGTTTAATTTCATTTTTTTACATTTCCCGGTATTGAGTTATGAGTTGGTGCCATAGTAAAAGTTGTTAAATACGATGAATGTATATTTTTATAGTAAGCCCGATTACAGAGGCGCCATCGTAATTATATTAGCTATATAGCATATTTCTGTTTTTTTTTCACTTTAGGCATTCGATAGAGAGAACGCTTTTTACGTTGCTAGTTAAATTTACGCTGGCGCCTCTGTAATCAGGCTTAGTATCTACCTCTATAAACAAGCCATGGATACAAAACCTTGTATACCTACTTATTGTTTAAAAAAAACTAGAGCAACTAAATTTCACCTCGAAAACAAATTAAAAAATCCACATTTTTCTCCGAAATATCGTATATAATTATACTGATAAACTTAGTGAATAGTTCTACCTGAATTTCTAATTCCATCAAAATCGTTGCAGCCATTTCTCTGTTCAGAATTTTTTGCAAGCAAATAAATAAATTTATGAGAATTTCTCGTGTATACCTAAGTATTAAGATATTACTATCAGACTTATCAAAATGTAGATATAGTAAATTTCAAAATAATATCCTGAACTTTTATAACTCTCCTCTATTTGAAACACTGTAAGATAATATCTAGAAATCTATTTCATGGAAGAATTTATTGGAACACTCCAGATGGTGTAGTTATCCCAACGTTAGTACAAGAGATTACATTAAAAAAATATCACCACAGTTTTACAGACAAATGATTTTACAACAGCAAAAAATCTATGAAGCAAAATCACCTATCATAATTATGCGATTTCACAACAATGCACACCTACCGTAATGTAAGTTTTGTGTTTTTTTATTTAATTATTACACTCCACAGACTACAGGGTCTGTGCTTTTTAAGATATACCTAAATTTTTTAAAATAAGATTTGAAAAATAGTGCATAAGCAATAGTTACTCGTATAAAACTAAATACCACGATCACTTGCTTCGCTCAATGATATCCTTGACGCAAGACTACAGTGCGATCTGTTCACTGATGACTGGAAGACGATCATGGCGGAATGTTTGTGCTACTGTGAAAGGTGTGATGTATGAACAAATGAATGGATGAACTGACTTTGTTGTTTCTTCAAATTTTTTTTTAAACTTTATTATGTTGTACTTAATAATTTATATTTTTGAATGTATAACTGTTCTCTTTTTGTGTTTTAATTTTTAATTTCTATAATCGAATTCAATGTGCTTTTTAATTTATTTATTATTTTAAACTAAATTTGACATGGATGTAATATTTTTGTGTGTGTTTTTTGTGATATGTAATTTATTATTATTGTTAACCAAATTTGAAATTGACGTAATGTACCTAAGTAATATTTATTATTTATCATTAGTGTAATTGGTTACTGTTACCGTGCTAATTTGATATAAATAAATAAATAATGGCTTTACAAGAGGACACTAAATCTAATAAAAAAAATTAAATACGATTTTAAGCTACGATGATTTTAAATATCTTTTTCCAAATTACTACTTATACCGCTCAGAGCCTCCATCACCGCGCACCGCCGCGTTCCGGTCTTTAATTTAAGTTAATATGGGTCATTCTTTGGGACAGGGTTTTCAAGCGGCTTTACTTAAAAATAATAGAAATCATAAAGTCAGCGAGCCAGTTTTTTTTTCGCGCAAAGCTTAAAACCTCTCTGAACTGGGACACTGATTATTATTCAATTATCTTTATAAATAAATATGATAAAAAAATGAAATACCCCCATTCTTTGATTTTCGTGGAGTGTCCCAATCCCCGATCTGATCACTTAATCAATTATATATTTTAAACTATACGCTACATGGTTACAAAAAAAATACCACTAAGTCTTAAGAAGTTTAAAATGCTATAAAAAATTAAACCATAGTTCTGAAAGAACTACATTGCCTACAAAAAAATTAAATGTAACTGTCCCGAGGTAGTTACTGATTTGCGTGGATTTTTATAATTGCACTAGCATATCTCTAAATTTGCGGCTTGATGTTGCATGATCCTAATTCAAGTTACAACTAGTCGCGCTCCGACTGCCGGGTAGAGTACTTAAGTGATGGTGCGTCGAGTTTTAAAAAAATAGAGGTAAGAACCTTGTTGCGTGGGTTTGGTTTCTCAAAACTTTGATTTGCGTGATACAATTATCTCCGATGTCTGTGAATTTATTTATTTAGTAAAATATTGTAGCGAACAAATATGAAGTTACGTAACTTATATTTTAAACACAGTTTATTTGTTTAAAAGGTTTTTATGTAAATAAATCCTTTAGGATTTATTTTGATTTTCGTGGTCGTGATCTGCGTGGTTTACGTGGTAGTTTTGACCCACGCAAATCAATTTTTGCCCATCCATCCATCCATCCATCAGCCAAAGGACGTCCACTGCTGGACATAGGCCTCCCTTATGGATCTCCAATAAGACCGGTTGGAAGCGGCTTGCATCCAGCGCGATCCTGCGGTCTTAATGAGGTCATCCGTCCACTTTGTGGGTGGACTACGCTGCGCTTGCCGGTACGTGGTCTCCACTCGAGAACTTTTAAACTCCACCGGTCATCAGTCCTCCGCGCTATGTGCCCTGCCCATTGCCATTTCAACTTGCTGATCCGTTGGGCTATGTCGGTAACTTTGGTTCTTCTACGGATCTCCTCATTCCTGATTCGATCCCGCAGAGAGACTTTGAGCATAGCTCTCTCCATAGCTCGTTGGGCTACTTGGAGCTTACTAATAAGGCCCATAGTGACAGACCACGTTTCTGTGCCATAAGTCATCACTGGCAACACACACTGGTCGAAAACTTTCGACTTGAGGCACTGAGGTATGTCGGACGAGAAGACGCTACTCAATTTTCCAAACGCTGCCCATCCGAGTTAGATTCGGCGATTGGCTTCTTTGTTGAAGTCGGACCTACCTAACTGGACTACTTATCCTAGGTAGACGTACGAGTCAACGACTTCAAGAACCGAGTTTCCAATAGAAATCGTGGTGAGTAAAACATGGGAATAAGACATGGCTTTCGTCTTGTCCATGTTTATCTTAAGACCCACCTGTTGAGAAACCCGATTGAGGCCTTCGAGCATCGTGCTGAGCTCTTCCATCGATTTTGCCATGACTACTATATCATCGGCAAACCGAAGGTGAGTGAGGTATTCGCCATTGATATCGATGCCGAATCCTTTCCATTCCAGGAGCTTGAAGGCGTTCTCCAAAGTAGTCTAAACAGTTTTGGAAAAATTACGTCTCCCTGTCTTACGCCTATTTTTAAAGGGATCGCCTTGGAGCTCTCTTCCTGTACTCGGACCGACATAGTGGCGTTATTATACAACCACTTCAACACTTCGATGTACCGATAGTCAATACGGCATCGTTGGAGAGACTCGTGCACAGTCCATGTCTCGACCGAATCAAAGGCTTTTTCATAGTCCACAAATGCTAAGCAATGTGACAGATTATACTCTTCGGTCTTCTGTATAACCTGCCGCAGCGTATGAATGTGGTTCATGGTGCGAAAGCCTTTTCGGATATCGGCTTGTTCGCAAGACTGAAAGTCATCAAGCCTGCGCTTGAGACGGTTCATAATGACCCTTGAAAACAGCTTATAAACATGGCTCAGACGTGAGATGGGTCTGTATTTCTTCAATACGGTGTTGTCACCTTTCTTGAAAAAAAAAACAACACCACCACGCTTCTTTTCCATGCTTCTGGCGTGATGCCCTCGAGGACGACGGTGTTAAAAAGCTTCTGGAGGACTTTTAGTACCGGTGTTCCACCCGCTCTCAGCAGCTCTGATGTGATACCGTCATCACCCGGCGCCTTGTTGTTCTTAAGCTGATTCAGGGCCATTCTAATCTCGTACAGGCTGATGTCCGGGATGTCTTGCTAAATTGCCCCACTCTCAGCTCATCATCGCTTCTTTTGCCCAACTTTGCGTTGAAATCCCCCATAACAACAGTAAAGTGGGTCTTAAATGTATGTATGGCCTGACTTACGTCTTCATACATAGTCTCCACTTCGTCATCTGGGTGTGACGAGGTCGGTGCGTATACCACAATGACCTTCAGCGAATACCTCTTGGAAATTCTGAGTATTGGATATACAACCCTGCTCGACACACTTTCGATGGTGATAACATTGTTAGCGAGGGACTTGTGAACGAGAAAACCGACACCACTTTGGGACCACTGGTCACCTTCCCGGTAGTAAATCAGGTTGCCGGATTTCAGAGTTATCGTGTCCTCCGCCTCTCTACGGGCTATTTCGAGTCATTTTGGGCCCGCAATTTTTTTAACGTCGTCTTCCCATCTTGTGTAGGATCTTCCTTTGTAGCGCTTAACTGGTGGTTCATTCCAAGTCGTAACAGTTTTGGTCCATCTGCGATCTACCAGGCACGCTACATGCCCGGCCCATTTTCATTTTAATTTTTAAGCGTGGGATAGAGCATCTATTGCTTTGGTCTTGGATGTTATTTTCAAATGTCTAATCTTATCTTTTGTATTTTTTTTATGTTTAACATGCTGCGCTCCATTCCTCTTTGGCAAGTAGTTAATTTATTTTTAACTTTGTTGGTAAACTTCCATGTTTGGCATGCATATGTGAGACACGAGATAATACACGAGTCCATGACTTATTTTTGAGCTTTATAGGCATATCGCTTTTAAATATTTCTTTATACCTTCAATAACTGTTCCATGTTCTATTGACTCTTCTCTCTATTTCCAGCTCATTATTATTTCTGTTGAATCCGACTTGTTTTCCCAAATAAATGTATTGCTCTACGTATTCAGGTATATGATTTCCAACAATTATGCTTGACTTGGTGTGATTTGGCATAACCTTTGTCTTCGAAATATTCATTTGTAGGCCTACTTTCATGCTAGCATCATGTATCAATCATATAATGTAGTTAGTTACTTGACTCTGATAGCAACACTAAATCATGAGCAAATCTTAAGTGATTGAAATATTTGCCTTGAATATACAATCCTTGTTTTTTCCAGTCTAATAGATTCTAATATAGACAGAAAAATTCTCGAAGAGAGCGGGTCAGGTTGTCTTACACCTCTACCAATAGGGAAACTTGGGCCAATGGTTTCGAGCTTAACTCTACCGGTGCTCTTTCCGTATATTTGTTTTAATACATCTATGTACTGAATTTCCACATTTTGAGCTTCCAGAGTTTCCCATATGCTTTGGTGTGAAAATGCATCAAACAGGTTGTTGTTGTTCCAACATAGGTCTAACTCGTACTGTTACAAACCAAAAATTAATTGCTTCTCCAAAAGCATTAATAAAAGAATTTGATAAGCAGCTGATTCCCTACATGAATCACGTTTCAAATATAATATCACAGACACATCAAACAGATAAAATACAATCTGAAACAAGACGAATGCATAATCCATTGCAACTTTAGCGAGAATCACAATGCAAAATATTCAAGAGAAATCCAAGCCGTTCACTTTAGAGGTAGTAAAAATAGCTGACTCTGCACACTGTAGTTTTATACTACAAAAAAGATGGCAAAATGATAACGACACCTTTTTGCACAGTAAGCAAATCACTGCGACATGATGCACTTGCAATATGGGAGCATCTTCAGCCTATCCCAAAATTTTTGGAAGATAAAGCGCCACAAGTTGATGCTCTTTACTTTGTATCCAATTATCTTTCTGTACAATACAGAGATGAAACTTTGATTATCTAGCTTATACGTCAGAATAACATATAGGCTATAATTTATTAAGATATTGCGGGAAACGAAGTTCGCCGGGTCAGCTAGTAATAAATAATGTTGGACTGATTCTACTAAAAACGGTGTCTGCCTTAGTAACCTACCTATATTTTTGTTATTTTTTTAAATCTTTTTTTGATTTGTGTATTTTTGTAATTTCTTTGACAAATAATAAATAATGTTGGTCTGATACTACTAAAAACGTTTTCTGCCTTAGTGACTTACCAATTTTTTACTTTATCATAACATAATAACTTTTTTTCAATATGAAGGAACAGTAAGTAACTCATCTGAGAAAGTCAAATTAAAATTATCATTTTCGTGGGGTGTTTTATGATTTGCGTGGCCTCCATTTTTTTAACCCCGATTATCTCTGTAAGTATTTGGCTCTTTGAGGTGCCTCTTCTATAAAACATATTAATTTTACATATCTTTTTAGATTCTGGCAAGATATTGAAAAAAAAATTGAATTTGAAAATTGCCACAAAAATCACCAAAGAACGACTTACTCGAAGAATCACCCATATACTCGTATGTTTCATATACATGTATTTATCGGTGTATAAGTATTTGCTGTGCATACCTAACCACTCGGCCACCAGTAGCTGCAGCAGCAGCGGTGGCGGCAGGGTCTACGAGCGTTCTGAGAAGGACGTCGTATTGGCGGCACTAGATCGTTTCAATACATTGGTTTCTTAGCGCTTTTCGCTCTGCGTCCCACTACCACTTATAAAAGAGAATTTAATGCCACTTATAGCGGCAAGGCGTGGCCAGTGGCGGTTACATTTGGCGCCCGTAAGCTAATTGGACGGTAGATAAAATGTATTACATACCTATATAAGTAAATACCTTTTTTTTTACAAAAAAAAATGTATGATTCTTAAAAGTTACGAAACGATCCTTTTCGTAACTTTTACAATCATAACTACAACACAATATGTCAGTTCCTAGATGATTTTTACATCCGTATCTACGATATACAAAAAATATTTTTCAGCCACATTCCTGAGCTAATTTTGGTCCGTCGTAAGGTTTGCCGTCCCTAAAATCAGCCGCTCTAGGCCTACAAAGCCTATATGTAAATCTGTCACCGGTGGAGGCCGTGAATCGTTTTCTCTAGGTCTCTAATTCAAAATTGAACCACCATAAAAAGTTATGAAAGCAGCTCTTACACTAGATGTTATGCAATGTAACGACTGGTGTTGTTTGCTGGCACGTCGCCAACGTCGGTACGCCCAAACCTTATTTATTTCCGCAAATTTAAAACACTGACACGTCAGCTCAATGTACCAGGAAAACACAATACACCCTTATACAGTTCAGACAAACTAAATCTTAGTTTTTATACAATATTTGATGTAAGTAATCAATAATGTTTTAAGGGGGCGCCTAATGCCAAAATCAAGTGAAAGGTGTATTTTTTAAGACGTGGTGTAGAGGTAACGAACATAAATATCCATATTAAAAAATACCATAGGAAAGGAAAAAACCTATAGTAGCAGAGTAATTGCGTAAAATTTCGGAAAATAATATGGTTTCTTTAAAAAAATAAATAAATTTCGCATCTTAAAAAAATAACATTTTATTTCAAATGCTCGAAATTATCAGCGACAACACCAAATTATTTTTGACTAATTAAATTACGTAGCCAGACTAATGTTCTAGCCGAGTAATCAATTAGTTTTTTCATTACATGCTTCAATTTTGAATAAATAAATAACAAGTCACCCAAACATGTAAGCTGGAGCTCGAAGCCAACATCATCGTGAACTGTGTCATGCGATTTTCGACTCAAACAAAGCATCATAGATGATAGTGGGCGATGCAAGAAGCGCGGGTGAAATCTGATTTTTTTCATGGAAAGGCGTACTCTTAAGTTTTTGAATTAATAAATTTAAAAAAAAAGTTATAAATTGAAACACTAAATGTGTTAAACTCGTGACCATGGATGAATGAAATTCGGCTGTTCAGAGGACGGCTATTATAAAAAGTGGTTTTCTTCAGACGCTATTTTAGCGGTTTCTCAGAATAGCACACTTAAGCCGTTTACAAGTAATTATTTTTTTCAAAAAATGGCGTGACCGTCAACCGTGTACAGAATTCGCGAATATTTCACACAGATCTATGTAGTATTGTTCACATTATAGTTGATTTTAAAAAAAAAATCGATAAAATTTAAATGGGACCAATCTTCTCGAAGAATATTCTTTCAAAAAGAAATCGGAATCGGACAACTAGGTAATAAGTTATGCGTGGTTATACATAAAAAATGTACGCGTTGAATTGAGTATCTACCTCCTCCGTTTCGTCCATCTAAAACAAGCTCCCACCAGTTACATTATTTTGTAAGTAGTAGTCGCCACCATTTTATAGACCATCTCGGCTTCAGTCTTTCAACTGTGTGGCTCATCCTTTTGGTTTCTTTCATCCTGTTTTAACCGACTGCCGATAAAATATTGTAGAAAAAATTCTTCGGATGTAAGTTTATTTTGTCTATGTTACTTCTCATTGCTATCCTTTGGATAAGATGCCACAATTTTGATGACTAAAGTCCTTAAAATATTGTTTTGGATGGATATAACTTGTCCATCTTTTGTCTATACTTGTTGGTGGTAAAAGTATAGGTAGGTACCAATATTTAAGAAAATTCAAATAGAAAATACAACCATAACTTTTGGAAAGTAATTCATTTCAATGACATAATCGTATCAATAGAAACAAAACTTGTAATCTTAGAGTTTACACATAGCAAGCGTTCAATAAACATTGCTATTAGAATAGTGTAAGGAATATGATTATTTCCCTAGATTTTCTTATGCTTAGAAATAGTTAATATTTTTATGATACAAAATTACATCTACAAGGTTTACTTACATTTCTCATTTACATATTAACTAAATAAAATGGCAAAGTATGAATTGTTTACTGTTTTTCGTAGGAGTAGGAGATGTAACGAATTGTCGCTTCGAAAATCGAAAAGATAAATTTTTAAACTAAAATCTTGTTTAAACACAATTTAGTATTTCTAATTTCTCACTCAAATAATGATAGTTAAACAATGCATATTTGGTCTGACATTAATGCAGCTGAAAGTAGCTGATACAGTGAAATGACCTTCGTGCAATGTAAGCCGGTCTAGAGCCACCTTATCTTGGGCAGTCAGAACGGAATGGTCCTGTCCTAAGCAATGATGTTCTACTATTTCTCCTCAATGCGTTCTACGTACCTACATACAGTTGATACCACAGAGATACCAGAGGGATAATGTGGTCGATGGAGGAAATCTGAAAGAGATGCATTGATTTAATATGGTATCGATTAGAAAAGGACATGAAAAATATCTCGATTCGGTGGACTTTGCCGTATTTGACAGTTTTTACAGCAGCTTTGCTAGATTTTCCACGCATTTTTGACCGACGAACCACCGGAGGAGGTATACAATTCGACGCGTAGATATATATATATATATATATATATATATATATATATATATATATTTTCAATGTATAACCACGCATAACTTTTTTCATAGTAGTTCGATTTCAATAATTATTTTTTTACTGGAAAGAGTATACTTTGAAATTGGTCCCATTTAAATTTTATCGAAATCGACTGAGCCATTTTTGATAAATCAACAGTAATGTGAAAAATGTTGCATCGAAATTTTCAAAATTGCATCGCGAAATATTCGCGAATTCTGTACACGGGTGTAGTCGGTCATGCTGATTTTTGCAAAAAAATAATCTTATTGTGGTTGAGAATTGCCTCAAGCACGCCTCAAGTGACAACAGCATTATCAATCTGTTAAATCTGTTACTATTAGATATCTCTGGTTGATAGTTACCTACAGTACAGAAACATTATAACGGAAAACTGGCTACATAAACGATTATCCAAACTTACGTTATTACTTGACATAAGTATAGGATGTGTTGCCATATACCTTTATGGATTTTGGAGGTCCGATACGGAATAAACACGGATACGAGTACGATAAAGATACGGATATATTAATTTCTATATTAAGTGTAATTGGCGTTATTAGCCGTACTTATTATATAACAAATAAACAATAATTACGGTAGATACGGCAAATGACCATTTGTAAGTTTATGTATTTCTTATAGGTACTGTACTGTACTATCTTTTTTTTTAATAGTCCACTGCAGGACGTAGGCCTACCCACGAAGGGTGATTGGGCCATATATACCACGCTGGCCCAGTGCGGGTTGGTGGATTTACATACGCCATCGAATTTCTTCTACGGACGTATGCAGGTTGCCTCACGATGTTTTCCTTCACCGAAAAGCCAGTGGTGTGAAATTCCGTACATAAATTCCAAAGAACTCATTGGTACGGGACCGAGGATTTGAACCCACGACCTCACGATTGTAAGGCGGATGTCACTACCTCTTGACCACCACGGCTATTGTTATAGGTACTTAGTTATTAATGATGCATTTTACTCCATAAATATAACGAAGAGAAATCACTGACATCTTTTTAATCAGTCACGACTATAATGTATATAATGTATAAGAATTTACTTAGTTTTAATAAAGTCACATGCTCATTTGAGAAAAAAAAACAACCGTAAGGACATTTCTGTTGGACTACATTTTCGTTGTCGTCGACCACAATGGTTGTAAGCAGGTCTTATGCGCCCAATTAAGCTGATGTCTGGTTCTTCTCCTAACGTAGTGCTATATCTTCCCCTCAAATGGGCCGTGATTTTACGCTTCGTCTGCAGACTTACCTATTCTCATATATTATAACTAACCACTGATAATTATGTGGAGATACGCCATTTAGCTTCCCACTGACAACTGACACTGATAATAAATCCTATTATACTATATATATTCCTACTAATATTATAAACGCGAAAGTTTGTGAGGATGGATGGATGGATGTTTGTTACTCTTTCACGCAAAAACTACTGAATTGATTGAGATGAAACTTTACAGTAATATAGCTTGTATATCAGAATAACGCATAGGCTATAAATTATAATGATATTGCGTAAATTTTTCGTAATATAACGATAAGTAAGAACTCTGATAAGCTATTCTAGAGTGCGCTTCAAGAAATGTCAAAAAAAATCAGCTGTCGAATCGAATAACCGTCAAATCATTTTTTGTTTTATTTTTTGGATTTTCCACTTCCTTTATTAAGGGTGGTAAGGCAGGGCCTCGGGTTTGAAAGACGGAACGTGACATAGCGTCGCCTCAGTCTTTGTTTGTCCTAACGACCAAGCACCCAATTTTCAGGAGAAGTTATTTTAGTTTAAAAATCAGATAATCAAGAAATCATAAAACAATTTAGCGATATAGGAACAAAATAGTAAGTATTTATGAAATGTCAAAGTCGCATTTTAATAAAACAAGTTAAAATGTGTTATTTGTGGATTGTTGGTGGAGATAGCCCAAATCTGTTCCGAAAAAATTTTGAGAGCCACCGAGGCCTCGGTTGCTCATTGGTTCTGGTTAGTGACCCTGACTCCTGGTTCAAAGAGGCGTGGGTTCGATTCCCACCCAGGGCAAATATTTATGTGATGAACATAGGTGTTTGCTCTGTGTCTGGGTGTTATTTAGGTATTATCTATACAGGGTGACCCTGAACTCAACGTCAAGCCGATACGGGGTGAGAGGAGGGGTTACACCAGTCGCGAGAAAAATATAAAAAAATCCCAATCGGTTATTTGAATTTTAACAGCCAAAATAAAAAAAATGAGGAAAATCAATACCTTGAACCATATTTTTAAGTAAGTACTGTGACTACATGTTTAACAATTTTACGGTGATTATTTCACTAACGTGGTCCTCAGTAATTGTACTAATGAATCGCAATCACAAATCAAGCATAAACAATTACTAACTTAGTTAAAATCCGCATAGTTTTTTCAAACCATAATGAAAGAATAATATCACCGAACTTTGACTCTTCATAAAAAAAATACTGTACTACCCTCCGCACGTTACACCAAAAGATGGCCCATTTAGTTAAATTTTGAAATAGTGCATCACCAGCCACTTTTCGATCTGCACCATTTAGTTGATATTTTTTCGGCCGCTGCACTGTTAAATTTCTCCGAATGATTGAGCGCCAACCAGCATTGGTGACTTAAGCATTCGATTTTTAATATGGCGATATATCGAAACAATATTTTACTAGGTGGTGTTGATTGAGAAGTAGTAATCTTTTGGTGTAACTTGCCGTGGGTAGTACGGTACATTTTCAATTTTTTATGACGAGTCAAAGTTCGGTAATATTATTTTTTAATTATGGCTTGAAGAAACTATGCTAATTTTAATGAAAGGAGGCAATGTACTGGCAAGCGCAGCGGATAACGACCACCAACACGGTGTGTGATGATGTAATCTAGACCGCAAGAACAACCTGGATGCAAGTCGCTTCCAACCGGTCATATTGGAAATCCAAAGAGGGGGCCTGTATCCACCTGCGAACGTTCTACGGCTGATAATGATGATGATTTGGAATATACTTGTACGTACAATTGAAAACGCCGTATCTGTACATATAACTTCTTTGTAAGATACATTCTTTTTCCCGCGAGTCCCTTGAGGATGGACATAATAAGATACAAGCTCGAGAATGTTGGGAATTTTCATTGCTTCTTAGTTGCGACGCAGATTATTATCGATGGGATTTGCAAAGTTGTTATTGAAATTAAAATTGAAACGGCCTTTTATTGGCAAGCAAATATTCTTTTGTACGTATTTCTCATTTTGCGTCGTTGGAGGTTTTGTAAGAAAAGTCGCAATAGAGTTGCAGAAATATTGCCAACCCATTTTAGGAATTTTTTTTTCGTATTCAAGTGTCTTAATGAGCAGCTATTTTTCTGGATTTAATAAATTGTTTAAAGATAAGCAAAAGTTGAACAATTAGTAAATTCAAACGATGTTATACTTACTTAATTTGGAATTGCTTTGAGTCATGAAAATTAAGTACATCGTAATTTTGTATCTAACACTGTGCGCACCTTTGATGACAATACTTAAATATAATATTTCATTAAGTACAATATCTGTTACCCTTGAAGGTCTAAAGATAATCCTAGTGCTAATAACTCGTATACTAGAGATACAATTTTCCATGTATGTATTACTATTATTTCTATGTGCTAAAATTAATGTTCTATGTAACAGACATATCCTCATTCCCTCATTCTATGATTGTTTTGTATTGTCTCCTTGCCCTGTACTAAACCAAAAATGAACAACTTTTGCTACGGAGCCAATTTGGAATTTGAAAAAAGAAATCAGCTGTCACCCTTAAAATTGCAACTTACTCGTAACCGTTTACCTGCGGTACATTCTAATTAAACTCATAAACGCATGAGAAACAGTTTTATAAATCTTAAATTAGGAGATGCTTGTGTTCATCAGTGGAGGAGTAGTTAAAACAAAGTAACGATTTAAATTTCAGTTTTATTAAAATATTCAATCAATCTATTGTCAAATCTTTTTAAAGAATAATTCTAATACTACGTCGAGCGATTTATTATAAGACACTTAAGTTATTTTGCATGGGTAGGTACCTATCTTAAATTTAATAACACATTTTTAAAAGGTTTAGACAAATAAATTTGAATTATTCACAATTTTTACATACCATAACATACTACAAATTAGAAGCTATTTAAAAATGTATGCGTTAATGTGTGAAAGATTATTTAGGGTTATGAATGATGTTGGGTGTGTGAGATTTCCTTATGCAAGTTGAAAATTAATTACAAATAATTATAATAAAAAATAGAGAATAAGAGGACCACTCGGAGTAGTAGTAAAACCCATTATCAATTTTCCTCAAGTCCTATGTGCATTGCTTTGAGTATGTCCCCATTATCCGCATCGATTCCTCGCGCAAACAATCCTCCTAGATCGTTATCCCGCACATATTTGGCCTTAGCCATCGTAGATCTCGGGTCATCGAAACTAATAAGATCGCCGGTTTCATTTCTAAATACGTACGGAGCTTCAGCGACACTGTCATAGTAGTATTCCCATTGTCTTTGAGCAATTTCATCAACAATTTGTTTATAGTACACTCTCCCTTTCTCCCAAGTTCCTTTGATAAGGTCCGTAGCATTGCCACTAAATGGATTATCACCTTTGTAATCATGCACACCAGTCCAACCTTTTCCGTATAGATTGATACCTAAGACGATCTTTTTAGATTCCACTCCTTGAGCACATAAGGTCTTGGCAGCATTATCTGCAGTGTAGGATTCCTGTGGGTTCCACTCAGGAGCGTACAAACTTGCATCGTATCCGAGAACGTTTTTTGTCTGCTTAAAACCATAGCTCATAAGGAAGATGTAGTCAATATATTTCTGCGCCTCGTTGTAGTCAACTAATTGAATTGTGTCCCATTTGGCACTGATTGCAGAAGTTAGTTCGTACACCCTTCCAGTTTCAACAGAAAGTTCATTGAGCATTTCACGCATTTCTTTCATAAGATGCACATAGATTTTACCGTCTGCTAGAGTTTTGGGGTCCAGCCACATCATATCCACGCCGTCGAAAAACTTCCATGTCTGTAGAAATTCTTTAATAGATGCAATAAATGTGTCTCTTTTAGTTTTATCGTCGAACAAAGAGAATGGATCAGAAAATGTAAATCCACCGACCGACATTAGAATTTTCAAGTCAGGTTTAGATCGTTTTATCATTATTAGTCCGCCAAAACTACCCAGGTAAGGCTCGTCACAGGTTGAGAAGTTGTAAAGTGGCATTTTAAGAGCAGCCCAAGTGTCCTGAATGGCAACTTTGAAATCTTCACGACCAGCACAAGAATTCTGAAGACCGTCGAATGTTATCATATTCTTTTTCAAGCTATCGTTGATCCCGTCACCACCACAGATTGGGATTAAGCTATATATGAGATGGGTGAGATCCGACACGGGCACGCGACCAACTGGAAATCTTTTATCGTATACACCCCATTCCATAAAGTAGGCTGCAAGAACTTTCTTAGGAATCTGTTCAGATAGCTTGCTTCCGCTGATTGGAATATCTAAAGGAGGTAAGTGACTACCATCAGTATCTGCCACAATTATTTCAGTAGAGTCACTAGATACGCATCCGTCTATGTTACACAGCTCGACTGTTATTTGGTATCTGCCTCCATGTCTGATCTTAAAAGATGCTGACGTGGCGTCGCCTTCACCTGACCATATTCCAAAACTGTTAAGAAGTACTTTGGAAATGTAAGCATGTTTGCTATTTTTAGTGATCCAAGACACATTAATTTCGACAAAATCCTTTTTTGTAACGAGTTCATTGTAAGCCAAAGATTCCAGGCTAATTTCGACTAGAGCAAAATTTTTCATTTCTAGAATAACTTGGGGTATATCAGGTAGTAAAATTGATGGTATATTTAACATCTCAGGTTTTAAAACTAGTTTTATATCCTGTAATTCTTTGTCAATGACATTTAACTTGCTGTTTTGAGTGTCTGTTTTATTTATCGTTTCCATTACTTTTTCTTTTAATTTTGCATATTTTTTGTCACAAGAGCTGCATCTATAGATTATGTCTTGTTCTAAATTTTCCACATATTTCTGTAAATGACGATTTTGATCCATGATTTTATCTAATTTGGTCTGAAAAGTATCTGTTATCTTTCTTGATATCTCTTTTTCTAGAGCGTTTAGCTTGACGTCAACTTCCAGGTTAAATTCTTCAAGTAAATGATACATTTTAGTTTCATAACTTGGCTTCAAGTCATATTCAACTTCATATTTATAAACTTTAGCTTGACTTAATGTCAAACTTACAGCAATTAAAATATTTTTTAACAACATAATTATTTTCTTGTAGGTACAACTTTATAACTTGGTCACTTCTATTTCACTGTGTCATGTGCAAGCAGGACTGCCATTTATATAGTAACGACGCTTATCTTGCAATAAACATAACTAGAACATGTAGTCAAAATACAGATATGAAATGACAGAATATTATGTAGTCAAAAGCGTGACGGTACACGTACCTATATGATAATGGTTAATGATGTGGAATATTCACTGATAACAATTATGTACCCGGACAATCCCGAAGATTGGACTTTAACAAACAATAATGATTTCGGAATTTACGCGTATTTTACTTTGTTTGTCTGTTGGAAATTTTATCAATAATTTAAGATACGAGTATATGACTAAATCTGCAAATCTTGAGAGCACTAGCAATAATACCTAATTATTTATGCAATAAATTATATAATTTCAATAGTATAATTATAAGCCCATCAATATCATTTGACAAGCTGTCTACTGTCTAGGCTTATAAAACTTTAATTTTAATAAATTCTTAGATCAAATCAGTCAAGAAGATATCACACCTTTTGAAACATTGTAAATTAGGTCCATGACGATGATGATCCGTAGAAAAAGCTCGTTTTTCTTTTAAATAATATTAATGATTTTTTTTCCGCTTTTTGGCGCTTGCAATCAGCTTTATTGGAAATCCATGGAGGAGACCTATGTCGAGTAGTAGACGTCCTACGACTTATAGATAGATAAAAATTGGAACGATACAGAGAAGATTAGCATGGCCCCTGCGTAAGGAAAGGAAGCTAGTTTTTTTTCTCACGCACACAACCTACTGCAAAATACAATCATAAAAAACTGATTATTTATTTTGCAAGTCTTCTTCACTGCAGATCTCTTGGTGCCTGATTTGTGATATAAATCATCATCATCATTTGTAGCTTACTCTCTCCCACAGCTAGTTATAGGACATTGACTTGGAATTTTATTTGTTAATTATACTCGCGGGAGTATCTCCTAATGTGCCACGTCCGATCTGCAACGATCTTGAGCAAATCTTGTCCAAGATTTTGACAATATCGTCAACCCATCTTAATGCCGGAACTAAATACCGATATTTTTTAGTAAGAAATGCAGTGTTTTCATGGGCTAAATATGGAATAATAAAGTTACTATAGATTGAGCTTTTTTACCACACGTTTTGAAAACAGCAACACCGAGTGGCCTCTGTGGCCTAGGGGTAAGTAACACCTAGGCTACCTTGCAAACGTGATGCTCGTGGGCTCAAATCCCGGTCCTGTACCAATGAGTTCTTTGGAACTTATGTACAGAATTTTACACCACTGGCTTTTCGGCGAAGGAAAACATCGCGAGAAAATCTGCATAGAAGAAATTTGATGACGTATATGTAAATCCATCAACTTAACCGCATTGGGCCAGCGTGGTGGAATGGTTCAAGCGCCCTACTTGGGTAGGGATGTTCCATCCATCCATCATTAGCCGTAGGACGTCCACTACTGGACATAAACCTCCCATAATTATACATAGGTTTTATTTATGTTTGGTAATTAGATTTATTTACTGATTATAATGATTTACTGTGTTGTCTGAAATAAGGTTATTTATTTTATTTTAAAATTCCTTTTAAAACTATGTATGTGCCACAGAATACTGACAATGTTTTATAATGTAGAGCACGAGCACATTTCGCTGGGCAGTTTTACCCGAGCCGCGCTAGTAATAACACATCCACCAAAATGTAATTTATGTAATCGGCAAATAATGATAAGATGATCACCAAGGAGTCCAGGTACCTATTTCATTCCATCCCACTAGTCACACGCAAGAAGATTAGGGGGCTTGACAATAAATCTAGTAGATGAAGCCATATACCTACAGGGTTATTTCTAATCAATTAGCATCCATCTAGGGGCTTATTCTGTACATCAAAACTAACAACTTTTGTTCTACGACTTTTGTCAAAACTCGAAAAAAAAATCAGCTGTTCCATACATTTTGTCGCGGGTGAACTATATTTTTCTATGGAACAACAAAAATTTTCTTTGAGTTTTGACGAAAGACGTAGAACAAAAGTTGATGGTTTTGATGTACAGAATAATGGCTTATTCTGGATGGGATGGGATAAGGATGCTAATTGATTAGAAATAACCCTGTATATTTAGAGCCCCCACAGCTAAAACATACAATGGATTGAAATCAATAGGAAATCGGTTATGTTATTATGGTAATACAATAAATACATTCTTAGTAATACAATAAGCTCGATTACAGAGGCACCAGTGTAAATTTAATAGCAACGTAAAAAGCGTTCTCTCTATCGAATGCCTAAAGTGAAAAATAATCAGAACTATGCTATTTGGCTATTATAATTACGATGGCGCCTCTGTAATCGGGCTTATTGAAGTTTCAAATAGAAACGCATTATGCTATCACAACTTTTCTGAGTTATATTTGTACACATCGCCATAACGGAAATTATATTATCACTGACGGCCGATTGAACTGAAATTGAATATCCTGAACAACAGATCGATTTACACGAATTGAGATTACTATTGAATTTTTAACTTCTAAGATTTTATGTGCTGCATTTTATTACTCGTCATGAGTGTACGAAACACAAAAGCTTTTACGAACTATTACCTATTAGGCTGCTGCGAAAACTCTTTTTGCGACAATAAATAGCTTTTATTTAATTATTACGATCACAATCATCACTTAAATTGCTTTATGTTAGCAAAAAACTATAAATTGGTAGATATCTATCATAATTTTGGTAAAAAATTTTTTGATGTATGTTCCGCCTTCTGCGCTCGCCCATGCCCGGTAAGCTGTAGAGGCCTCAGAGACCAACGGCTCTAGTCATTCAAAAAAAAGCAAGCCGCTACGTTCCGATCTAATCGGAGATCTTTAGGGGAGGCCCATGTCCAGCAGTGGACGTCCTATGGCTGAAACGAACGAATGAAGGAACGACATGTAACATACACATTGAACAGAAATATATATATACTAGCTTAAAACCCGCGGCTTCGCCCGCGTTGTCTTAGTACATAGGTACTTACTTAAAATGAAAAGAGCCCGCGGTTTGATCTACGTTGTCTTTGTACATGCTTATAATAATATCTAATAGTCCGCAATTTGGCCCGCGTTGTCTTAATACTTGCTTAAAATTACTTGCAAGGATAATGCCCACGGTTTGGTCAAAATTGTAACAGTATTTGCCTATAATGATAATAGATCACGGTTTGGCCCGCGTATTGTTAGTACTTGCTTAAGATGATTATTTATAGCACGCAGCATGGACTGCGATGTCTTAATACTTGCTGAAAATTATAAAAGCTCGCCGTTTGGCCTGCATTGTCGTATTACTTACAATGATAATAGCCCATGGTCTGGCCCGTATTGTCTTAGTACTTGCTCAAAATGATAAAAGCCCGCGGTTTAGCTCGCGATGTATTAATAATTAGGTACTTACAAAGATAATAACCCACAGTTTGGCCCACGTTGTTTTAATACTTACTTAATTAAAATAACAGCTCGCGGTTCAACCCGCGTTATCTTGGCATTTGCTTATAATAATATCTAATAGTTTGCGGTCTGGCCCGTGTTGTCTTAATAAATCCTTAAAATTATAATAGCATGCCGTTAGCCTGCGTTTTTGTATTGCTTGTAATGATAATAGCCCACGGTCTGGCCCGCGTTATTTTCGTAACTGCTTAAAATGATAAAAACCCACAGTTAGGCCCGCGTTTTCTTGGCACTTACTTAAAATAATAGTAGCTCGTGGTTAAGCCCGCATTAGGCTCGATTATGAAGGCGCCATCGTAATTATAATAGCTAATTATCATAATTATATCTGTTTCATTTTCACTTTAAGCATTCGATAGAGAGAACACTTTTTATGTTGTTGTTGGGCCTATTATTGTATTACTTGCAAAATAATGCCTACGGTTTAGCCTGAATTGTCTCAGTATTTGGTTATTTAATTTACTTGTATCTAAAGCTTATTACAGAGTACATACGTGAACTTTTGGATGATAAATTGCCGAATTTCTGAAATTAACTCAATAGTAAATAAATATATAAAATAAATATTGGAGGACATCTCTCTCACACACGGTCTCTGATCCCAAACTAAGCAAAGTTTGTGATTTGGCTGGCAGAGACTGATATATTACATATACATGTATTTCAATGTATGTACTGTATTGTATACACCACCAACCATACTCCTATTTTTAGAATAATTCCAGTCCATCCAAAGGTTGCCTGGTAGAAATCGCCAAAGGCGATAAGGCCGCCATTGTACAGCATATTGTATAGTTTCTGTACTGTGTTTCTGTGTACAATAAAGATATATTTATTTATTTATTTATACATGTAGGTTGACTGGCAGATAATGTTGTTTAGCGTTAAGTCCTCCTTTTGTACAAATAGTGTGCAATAAAGTGTTAAATAAATAAATAAAAATACATTAATAACACTCAGACACAGAGCAAACACATATGAACAGCACATAAATATTTGCCCTGGTAATCAAACCCACGCCTCTTTGACCCAGGAGTCAGGGTCAACCACTGAGCCACCGAAGGAGCCAATAATAATAATTGTATGAGTAACTATGTAAGAAATTTCACTTTTCTTTGCTGGAAAACATTGAGGCAACCTGTACGTACGTAGAAAAAATCAATGTCGTATGTGAATTCAGCAACCCATGCTTGGCGATGGATATGGCCCAATTACCCTTCGCGGATAGGCCTATTTTCAGTCATCCATCAGCCGCAGGACGTCCACTGCTGGACATAGGCCTTCCCTATGGATCTCCAATAAGACCGGTTGGAAGCGGCTTGTATCCAGCGCGATCCTGCGGCCTTAATGAGATCATCCGTAGCGTAGGACGTCCACCCACAAGGTGGACGTCCTACGCTGCGCTTGCCGGTACATGGTCTCCACTCGAGAACTTTTCGACCCCAACGGTCATCAGCCCTCCGCGCTATGTGCCCTGCCCATTGCCATTTCAACTTGCCAATCCGTTGGGCTATGTCGGTAACTTTGGTTCTTCTACGGATCTCCTCATTAATGATTCGATCTCGCAGAGAGACTCCAAGCATAGCCCTCTCCATAGCTCGTTGGGGTACTTGGAGCTTACTAATAAGGCCCATAGTGAGAGACCACGTTTCTGTGCCATAAGTCATCACTGGCAACACACACTGGTCGAAAACTTTCGACTTGAGGCACTGAGGTATGTCGGACGAGAAGACACTACGCACTTTTCCGAACGCTGCCAGCCGAGTTGAATTCGTCGATTGGCCTCTTTGTTGAAGTCGGACCTCCCTAACTGGACTACTTGTCCTAGGTAGACGTATGAGTCAACGACTTCAAGAACCGAGTTTCCAACAGAAATCGGGGTAGGTAAAACATGGGAATTACACATGACTTTCGTCTTGTCCATGTTCATCTTAAGACCCACCTGTTTCTATTATCCGTAGTGCTATCCGTAGTACCTACGAGTATTTTCAGTAGTGCACTATTAATTAAGGCCGGTACAGGTATTCGACATGTTTCATTAAGTCATTAGAAATTTAATTTTCCAGGCAAATGAAAAAATGACACACAAGTCGTAATTCTAGTCAGGCATATTCTAGGATGCTATTATACTCATAATTTGATTAACTTTTACAATGGTACCAACCCCAAAAGCACGTGAATAAAATCAGCTGTTCAACACAAAAAGTTCATCGACCCGCGACAAAATGTATGGAAAATGTAGGTAATTTTCGCTTGTCAGGGTTGATCCCATAGTAAAATACCTATATTGATCCATATGTGCGCTAAGCTTAAGACTATTGGCTCACAAAATAAAAAAAAATCGTAAACTTTTGGGGACCCATTTTGCCCCATTTAAAGATAAACAATCATTATCATAATCCTAGATACTACATTATTTAAAAAAGCGCATTGAAGTTTTCGGACGTATCTGACCCCGAAGGATTTTTTTAAGGAAAATTTAGAAAACAGGTACAGCCATATTTTTTATTTAGTCTCAAAAGCATCTATACAAAGTTTCAAGTCAATCGGTACAGGGAATAAGAAGTTACATGCAAACAAAAAGGGCCCGTTTTACCCCCTTAGAGGTCGAAGGTTCAAAATTTTCGTCTTCAGTACTCCATTACGTCGTTCAATGTACCTATATCCCAAATTTCAAGCTCATATCTTCAGCGGTTTGGGCTGTAGCCTAAACTTATTAATTTTGCGTATCCCTAAGGAACCTTATAGATTTTCCTGGATTCTATTAGTTACTCTATTAAAACATGATGAGTGCTTCCTTCATACCAATTTTCAACCATAACCGTTCAGCTGGTTCGATGTAATTGACGCTTTTTTTACCAACTTTGGGACCTTATTTGACCCCTTAGATGAGAAAAATTCGGAAAAACAGGAAAAAACGTGACTTTTATTTTGTTTGGAAAGCATGTATACAAAGTTTCAAGTAAATCGGTACAGGGAATAAAAAGTTACATACAAACGAAAAGGGCCCATTTTACCCCCTTAGAGGTCGAAAGTTCAAAATTTTCGTCCTTTGTGCTTCATTACGTCGTTTAATGTACCTATACCCCAAATTTTAAGCTCATATCTTCAGCGGTTTGGGCTGTAGCCTACACTTATTAATTTTGCGTATCCCTAAGGAACCTTATAGATTTTCCTGGATTTTATAAGTTACTCTATTAAAACATGCTGAGTGCTTCCTTCATACCAATTTTCAACCATAACCGTTCAGCTGGTTCGATGTAATTGACGCTTTTTTCACCAACTTTGGGACCTTATTTGACCCCTTAGATGAGGAAAATTCGGAAAAACAGGAAAAAACGTAACTTTTATTTTGTTTGAAAAGCATGTATACAAAGTTTTAAGTCAATCGGTACAGGGAATAAAAAGTTACATACAAACGAAAAGGGCCCGTTTTACCCCCTTAGAGGTCGAAAGTTCAAAATTTTCGTCCTTAGTGCTCCATTACGTCGTTCAATGTACCTATATTCCAAATTTCAAGCTCATATCTTAAGCGGTTTGGGCTGTAGGCTGTCTGTCAGTCAGTCACTCAGGGAAGCCTTTTATATAATAGAAGATTTTATTCCTTGTAGGTTTTGCGTTTGACTACAACATCCACAATGAACATACTCCAAAAAAAATTTAACCAAAATTATGATGAAATTCAACCAATTTATAGTTTTTTGCTAAAATAAAGCAATTTAAGTGATGATTGTGACCGTAACAATTAAATAGAAGCTATTCATTGTCGCAAAAAGAGTTTTCGAAAATCTAGCTACAGTTACCCAGCTTAACAGCAGCCTAGGTAATAGGTGGTAATAGTTCGTAAAAGCTTTTGTGTCTCATTGTCTACATTTTTAACTGAGTTGGCGCGATTGTTATAAATGCAAAAGTTAAAAAGAAGAGAATATAATAAGTACCCACTTATAACTAATTTTAATGCACAGCACAATCGTAGAGTTTAACAATGCATAATTGTACACAATAAGCTACTTTGAAAATAATTCTTTTAAAAAATATTCCCACTTTGCAGCGTGTGCAAATTAGTTGCAACCGCTTCTAACAGTATAAATTAATAATTTTATACTTTCTTTATTTATGCCAGATATACGTACGCGCGAATACAATATTAGTGATTAGCTTAGACGTATCATGCTTATGAAAGCTAATAATCGTATTAATTCGGTAGGTATTCACCTAGAGAACATAACATAATAACATAATTAATATTTTTAGCATTGACGCCAGACAGTGTACTTAAAAAAACACGTAGGTAAGATAATGTCAAGAAATATTCTAGTTCAAATTGTTCAACACTTTTTATTGTAAATGTTAAATTATTAACTTTTACTTTAATTACATCCATTATAGGATATTTCTCTCGAAATTCCGAAATTCTTGTCCTTGAAGTTTATATAAAAATGCAACAAAAATGGATATAACCTCTTACAACAAAAGCCCAATTTTGGAGCCGTATATAAATAAATAAATAAAAATCATAACCATAGGTAATGTTCCTAACATCATTCCCTCACTGTGTCCCAAGTACCCATTTTATTTTACTTTTATTTGCCATAAGAGCACAAAAATCATTCGAATCATATTTAAGTGGGTTGGATTGTTAATTTCAATCTCAAATAACATCAAATAAATAAAAATCCAATTTTCACAGGATTCAAATCTGTCTTTAAAAAAATCTTTATCATAAAATATCTTAAGGGGCAATTAGAAATATTCAAGTAGGTTTGTCTGTCTAATTTGATAACTGATAAGTAGGAAAGTACTGTACTGTACTGTATCAGCCTTGCAGGACGTAGGCCTGCCCACGAAGGGTGTTTGGGCCATATCCACCAGTGGATATCTGGCCCAGTGCGGGTTGGTGGTTCACATACGCCATCGAATTTCTTCTACTGACATAGGTATGCAGGTTGCCTCACGATGTTTTCCTTCACCGAAAAGCCAGCGGTGTTAAATTCCGTACATAAATTCCAAAGAACTCATTGGTACGGAATGGGATTTGAACCCATGACCTCACGATTGTAAGGCAGGTGTCACTACCACTAGATCACCACGGCTTCACTAGACCACCACGGCTTCATAATTGTATAATTATAATAGAAAAGTACATAATTGTATAATTTGTATATTGTGTACCTACCCAGGTACTTAGAATACAAAACAAAACAGTTACCAATCTTAAATAATTTGGCCGACCTTGTTACATACCCATTATTTTATCTTGTATGACAAAATAATATAATAGGGTATGCGGTGTAGTATGCTTGCGTTATGACATACCTATATATTGCTGGATATTTTTTAAAGAATAATGAGACCATCTGTTTAAAGAGTGGCAATATTTTAAAACTCAGACAGGAGCATTATTATTACTATGGTCTAAGCTGGTATACTTTTACAGCTTTTTATTAGAATTTTGAAAAGCTCCTTATCACTTGATGTGGTTGGGTGAGCTATATGACTAGATGAATAAGTGCTAATTATATTATGTACATTGGAAGTAATTTCCTTAAGCAGAAAAATCGTTTTAAAAGTAAGGTTATGTCACTTTGCAGTTACCTATTCTTTATTTCGTCATCCCTTCACAAAAATTTAATAACTTTACAATCATTTTCATAAAACGCGATATTTTTGGGACCACCACCTATTTAAATTCTAGAAACATTCACATCAAATAATTTCAGTTTTTTTTTGTCATTTTAAGACAGCCGAATTTCCGAATTTCGTGATAATCACCCTAAAAAATCTTCATAAAATGTTGCCTAGGCGAAACTACAGTTCACACAAGCAAAAAGCTATCCAGAGACAAGTAATTAAGCAATTATTTTTCGTAAAAATCGCACCACCGACTTCCACCGTAGACGTGGGCAGAATTCGAATTCTTTTTAATCGGTATCTTCATTGCTGAAGTTCTTGTCTAATATGGAATGTTCGCCACTTGCTGCACAATGCTCTTCCATGCGGTTCTGTCCTCGGCGGTCTTATAATTATAAGCAGGCCAGTAACAGTAAGTGTTGTTATTTGGTCAGACCAACGGGTAGGAGAACGCCACCGTGGTCTTTTCCCGTCGACCTGCCCAGTACCCAGCCACCATAAGTTTTTCCAGACAATCCGGATTTCTGCGTGCGACGTGACCGAAATATGTGAGTCCGCTGAAAACATGTAGTGGATAATCTAGTGATTATTCCGAGCTCCTTGAGTATTGATACGTTTGTTCGACATGCAGTCCATAGGATTCGAATATACATATCTACATTATTGTAGATTTATCAAAAATGGGTCAGCTGATTTTAATGATTCGACAATAACGTTGAGTAAATTCTGGATAAATGCTACATTTTTTAAAATAGCCTCACAGTTTTGTAGATTTAGACACAAGATTCAAAAACTGGTTTTGAGTTCAGAAAGTTCGGTTCGGTTCTCGTGACCTTACTCATATAAAATAGAAGAGTTTTTTAAATATGTTCACAATTTACGAAAACATCGATGACCTTACACATAAAAATACATAATTACAGACGAACATAGTAACTCCTCTTTTTTAGAAGTCGGTTAAACCCATAACTGTCGAAACTCAGTAAAACAGCCATCTTATCTGGAAGGGTATCTAATTTCAATTTCAATCTAATTTCAGCTATTTCATTTGTAAAGGCAAGTGGCTACTGAAAAGGATGAGATATTTTGGGTGAATGGGAATCCATGATATTCAGTTTTAATAGTACATAATAATGGTTCCTATAGAATCAGATTTGTTTGTGTGGTATTGTAATTTTTTATGATAACAAATATTTGGAATAGTATTTAACTGAAATTTAAATTAGACCTATTGTAGTAAAAATAAAATTTAGATAAGTAACATAAGAAAATTGACATAATTTGTCGTTGTTATAGGAGAAGACGCTGGTTCCTGGAGTACAGCCCCTGGCTAGTTCGGGAATCAGAGGCTTCAATAATTTTCATGTAGGTACCTTATTTATGTCAATAAAACTTTTTGACTGATTGATTGATTGATATTGCCTCTGATATCTATGCTATTTTTGTTATAATGCGCAAATATACTGTCTAAGATACGTGTTTTAGTAGGTATTTCAGTGTGTATTTGAATGGAGTTTGTACAAAATGAGAAGCGCCGTAGGTGAGGTCGCCCGTGTGCCATTTTACGAATTTTGTTACGTTGGCAACACTGCTCTGTCATTGCTAGTACAACTAAAAGTGTTTGATACTTGATAGACACCAATTCGGTTTTCATCAGTAGACTCGCGTCTACCAAGTAGTCGGTACCTTGGCTGTTGATTCAAATCTTGTTGTTAGTTCACCGTAACGCCACGACGGTTCTATTTTTGCACAAACTCTACATAGTGAGTTTTAGTTACTACGACCCAGGGTCTTATTTGGGTTAATTTAATTGACCGAGCAAACGAAGTGAAAGAAACTGAAGAATCTCATTTTTAAGTCAACAATTTTGCTTTCGTCTGACCGGATGTTGATTCTCCTCAACAAGTCACATAGATTTCAACGAATCATGACGGGACATGTCGTCGGCTATTTTTGATCTATTTTCCTTTGAAGGGGGGGCCTTTAAAAATTTGCTGTAGCGCTGTTTATGAACCGTTTTGATAATATTTTAATCGGGACGGAATGCGGAATGAATGAATGGCTGCCAAATATTTAACTGTCACTTCGAAGTACCAACATCTCAACGCAGACTTGAATCAAATGAATTGTACTGTACTGTACCAGCCTTTTTAATAGTCCACTGCAGGACGTAGGCCTACCCACGAAGGGTGATTGGGCCATATCCACCACGCTGGCCCAGTGCGGGTTGGTGGATTCACATACGCCATCGAACTTCATCTACGGACGTATGCAGGTTGCCTCACAATATTTTCCTTCACCGAAAAGCCAGTGGTGTGAAATTCCGTACATAAATTCCAAAGAACTCATTGGTACGGGACCGGGATTTGAACCCACGACCTCACGATTGTAAGGCGGGTGTCACTACCTCTTGACCACCACGGCTTATGAATGTAAAATGAATTGAATGAGTTTGAATTCGCAGGGCTGCAAACCTTACGATCTGTTTAGTTTTGCAAATTTAGTAGTTTTTACTTACTTTAGTAGACTTAGCTGGGGGCCCCTGCAATCCACGGGGCCCTGGGCTGAAGTTCTAAAATCCATATGATAGATCCGTCTCTGTTTAAACGAACTATTCCGAATTATAAGTAAATATCGTCGCTGTAGAGCGAAAAGTCACTAAGTCGTAAAATGGCCGAATTGAGTTAGAAACGTCATTGGAATCGTCGTATTTTTCTCCAAATTTCAGTCTTGTCGCTGCAGCTATAAGTGCCATAGTTCCTGTTTTAGAAAATTCTGAAACTGGTTAAATATGTCATTTGACTCATTTCGTGACAAGGAAAAACTACCTAATTTATTTAAATATTTTTTGTTTACGTAGATGTATATCATCTTCATACCTAAGTAGCTTTAATTATTTTTTCACTGCTTTTCAATGCCTCAATCTGGACCAGTATCCATTCGTAAGATCACTAAAACAACTTACTTAATTTTAGAACACACTGTTCGCTTAAAATATGAGAGCGAAAATTAACTAACTCTATTTAGCGAATTTCGGTTTGATGTCCTAAGGACCTTAGCACTACTTAACGAAAGTATGAAATTCCCAAATCTTTTTAAGTACCTTTTTCCTTATTTAATAAGCTATTGAATATAGTTTTAAGCGGTCATTAAAAGCTTTTACTGATCTTTTTGACAACTTCAACGAACATTGATGTTGTTTAAGTAAGTTTGGCGCGCATTCTTTTGACCAAAGAAAGATCTGTGCATTAAATGTACTCGATACGATAGTGCAAATCGACTAATGGAGTTAAAAATTAAAATGATACGTTGGGCATGTTTCTTTTTATTTCAAATAGGTTTGCGTTTGACTACACACTCTGCCTGATGTTAAGCAGATATGCGGTCTAGGATGCAGTACGCTTACCTAGAAGATACCTATTTACTCGAGATTTGAAGATACCTACATTGTAGTTTAGCGGAAAGACAGACTCAGGCAAAGCGTTCCACATTCTGGCAGTTCGTATGAGGAATGTGGACTCAAAATGCTTGGTTCTAACGCGTGAGATGTCCACCATAAAAGGGTGGCGCTTTGGTCGCGTCTGTCTAGCCGTACGATAGAAGAAAGGGGCAGGTGGGATCAGATTGTGCAACTCCTGCGCTGGCGCACTCACCGAAGTGTATCCGATAGAAGGCTGATAGACACGCCACCCTACGTCGATGCTCAAGACTTTGCAGCTTCGACTCAGTCAAGGTTTCGTTGCCTATCAGCCGCCTGGCTCGCCTTTTAATGGACTCCAAAGCCTCCAACTGGTATTCAGCAGAGCCATCCCAAAAGTGAGAGCAGTATTCCATGCAAGACCTGACTTGCGCTTTATAAAGACTAATCAGTTGCTCAGGTGTGAAATACCGTCTCACCTTAGAGAGAATACTAAGTTTTTTGAGGCTAATTGTGCTTTTGACTCTATAAAAGAGCCAAAGTTGAGAGTCGATGATAGCGTAACACCTAATAGTTCCAGACTGTTAGTTACCGGAACGGACACACCACGGAAAGCAGGAGACAATTGGAAGGGCCTCTTTTTGGCCGAAAACAAACAGCCTTGAGTTTTCGAGGCATTAAACTTGACCAGGCTAGCAGCACCCTATTCAGATACCGCCTCCAGACTCAAGTTGAGCCGTTCAACCATAGCCTCTCTGAGTGACTCGATCTGTGGCCCGCTCGTTCTTGCTTCGGAAGTGTAGCTCTCTATGACTGTACTGTCGTCTGCGTTCCCAAAAATACCAGGCTTTAGCAACTCGTTAATATGCAGTAGGAAAAGCGTCGCAGAGATCACTGACTCCTGAGGAACACCGGCATTGATAGGCATTTGGTCAGACGAACAACCATCTATAATTACTCGTATTGACCGATTCCTCAAGAAATCAGATATCTAAGCGCAGAAATCAGTAGGTAGGCCGTAAAAAGGAAGCTTGCCAATAAGGCCCTCATGCCAGACTCTGTCAAATGACAAGGAGATAGCCAGCGTCTCTCCGTGTTTCTCGATGACCTCACTCCAGATGTGTGTGGCGTACGCCAGAAGGTCCCCAGTAGACCGAATTCGGCGAAAGCCGTACTGGTGATCACCGAGTAAGTTATTCGCTCCCAGGTATGCCAGGAGCCTGTTGTTAAGAACACGTTCCATACTCTTGCAAAGTATAGATTTACCTTTTTTCGGAACAGGCTGCACGTTAGCAAGCTTCCAAGATTTGGGCACTTGACCTGTCTTCAGAGAGAGGCGAAAGAGGCGGGTCAACACAGGCGACAGCTCAGGCACACAAGTCCTTAGTACAATAGTTGGAATACCATCATCATACAGAAATAAAAAGTTACACTATTCCAAAGGCTTACCTAAGTCCTCTCCAGATTTCAGAGGCCAAAAAAAGAGATCTGATAAATCTGTGTACCAAGCGAATTATTCCACAAGAGTTACGTTACTGGTATCACTCTCTACCTACCAGCATAGATGTAAAAGATGCACTGTGTGAGCCAGACGTTTTAGAGGAATCTAATAAAGATTGAATTAAAGAAAAATAGTAAGAAAAGTAGGGTACCTATCGCTAGTTTTTTTTCTTACTTATTTAATAAAGTTAGGTAAGTTATTTTGTCCACTGATTGTTTCTTAATAACGTGTCCTACAATTTACCTACTTAAATAATCCAAAATGGATAGTTATATCACTTAGTTAATTTTTATTTGTATCGTTTAGTATTTGAGGTAATAAGAATTAATATAACTAAGTCAACTTATTGTCTGTATCCAAGAGCGAGAAATCATTAATTAACCCTTTCAGGACCATAAGACTATGGGAGATATTATATTCAGTTGAGCTATTTAGAATGATTCTTTAGACGTTAAAAAACATATTTTTGAAACAAAATAAAAAAAATACTTTTTGGTTTATTAGGAAATTATTGGGACAAATGTGTCCCTATGGTCGCCAAGAGATACTTTTCTCCTAAAACTTAGACTTAAGAATCACTAAGTTTACATGAGATTTAGGGAGTTATTTCAGCAAAATTCCTTTGTTATTATTGTAGTAAGGTTATTTTCTAAAAGAAAATACAATATTATAAATACTATATCAGTGATACTCAGTGAAACAATTTCTTTCACTGGTGTAGGTGTGGTGGTGTAGGTCAAAGGAGGACTTTACATATCACGAAAGTATTATTTGTGAAGTTTTCGTTCTGGGTTTGGGCACAGTTTACACAACTTTTTTCTGATGACTCTGATTTCCATAGGGTGAAAGGCCAATGGCCGTTTCACGGATTTGCGCATTGTACTGGTTGTCGTCTTGGGGACCCCTCGTTCCCTGGCCGTAAAACCATTTATCAAACTCCGAACTCCGACTAATCTGAACTGCAAGCTGGATAACAAGCTTCTTTCCAATTGTTTTTGATCGTGCAGCTTAGTGTAGACGGTATGTGCGTTATTTACAGGTATGTGCGTTATTTACTGTCATGTTATGTCAATCAGATCGAAAAATAGTCGAAGATTTTTGACTTTACTTTGCTTTTGATCATTACTTTTGATCTTCGATCTAGTTCATAGCATACTTTGAGATGATCCATAAAATCAACACCACCCATATTTTTATTGTAGTGTGTCACATTCCTAGTCAAAAGGAGTCAATGTATCGGCTTCAGCTTCTTGACGTATTGTCAACTATCCAAACTTTGAATCGACCTCACGAAAAACATTTGGGTTGTATGTATGGCTCCACTTGAAAACCGGTAGATTATTGCAATGGAATACGGGCTCTACTATCGACGATGAAGGTTCAGGCAAGACAGTCTTGTAGATTCCTGAAGTGAAAACGATGTATCTTCAACCTCAACATCTAAAACTTCTTGGTCATCATCATGTGTCAGGAGGTTTCAGTTATCTTCGTCAAGCAGCAAGTCATTTTCATCGTCGTATTATAAACCAATAAATTTTGAAAAATTTCACTTCTCTGAGTTCAAATACTCCACGTCCTTTATGAGACATATCCGTCACCAAAATGAATAAAAATGAGGGTACTTGACAAAAAACATCACTACAGTAAGAAAACTTTTCCATACAAAAAGTACCTCTTTACGGCCATAGGGACACCGCTGTCCCTTCGTGTTTACTAACACTTATCAAGGTACTAAACATAAATATCGGTTAGTTAATTACATAAAACGATATTTTACTTACCCGGCAAGGTTTATTTCACATTCTAAAATAATAATGAAAACTTTTACCCTAAAAATTACTTTTACAAAATATGAGATTAGCGCGCCAAATGAAATGTCAGTTTTCAATGACCATAAACAAAAAATGGTGTCTCTTATGCTGCATTTTCATCTATAATAATGCAAAAGATACGTTCTAAAATAAATGTATAGTAAAATCGTATGCAAAAGAATAGTTATAAGATAGGTTTTTTTTTATTTTTTGGCTTGGGACACATTTGTCCCCGTGGTCGTCAAAGGGTTAAGGAAGAAAAATAACTAAGACATTTATGGGCAGGAAACTGAAAGTAAAAATTAACTAATTTTTTGTTTTCCTTAAAATGTCCATGAAAAGTAGCTTTTTCTAGTAAGTAAATAGGTGTAAGTTCAACTTTGAGATATTTCCTACAATATGAAATGATAAAATCATTAATATCGAACACTGAAATCGAGCAATATTTTTTTTTTAGTTTTTAAAACTTTAAACGCTCGTATCTCAAAACATGATTTTTCGACTTAGTGACTTTTCGCTCTACAGCGACGATATGTGATTGAAGACGCGTTTGTACCATTTTTACGAAAAAAATGCTACTAACAGATTATACTTCTTTTATATGTATTAAGTTACATAATTATAATTATAGAAATGTAATATTTTTAACATCTCAGAGTCCATGCTTGGTTGAATTGATTTCGTTACGCGCTTAATTTTAATATCAGCCTGAGCATCTGATATTAAATTAGGTATATTAGAACGGCTCTCAAAATTGTTTTAATTAAAACGAATGTCAACGTACGCTTATTAAATATATGTCCGTATTATTCAATCGTAAAATTAGACGACAATTTGTTTTTGATGCAGAGATTAATATTGAGATCAATTATTGCTGATTTCGGTAAAATGTACCTAGTTCTGTTGCTGTCCTTCTATTTCTTCTTTGATTGGAATGCAAAGAAGAAATAGCCTATTTCTTCTTTGATTGGAATGCAAAGAAGAAATAGCGTGCACTAACCTGTCACCACGCATTGTCAAATTGTCATGCACTAAAAATGCAAGGCGCTCTTCGCGGCACCCCACCCTAAGTGATATCATAAGTCGGGCCTTTGTCAGTGCTGGTGTCCCGTTGGTCCTAGAGCCTAATGGACTGGTGCGTAACGATGGTAAAAGATCCGACGGAACAACATTGGTGCCATGGAAGATGGGACGACCTTTAGTGTGGGACGCGACGTGCGTTGACACACTGGCGTCGTCTCGCCTATATAACCTTCCTCACACAACAGACAGGGCTGGCGCTGCTGCAGCTAAATTCAAAAACCTCAAACGGCACAAATATGGGTCGTTGGACAGAATGTACCATTTTGTGTCGTTTACAGTTGAGACTTTAGGTACATGGGGGCCGGATGCTCATATTTTGTTCAAATATAGCCTGGCGTTTAGTAGAGGTGACACGTGATTAGAATGCTGGCATCTATTTTGCCCAATAGCTGAGTATTGCTATTCAGCGAGGCAATGCTGCCAGCATTCTGGCTACGTTACCCTCTGCCGAGGGGCTTTTAGACTAGGTTTTATTTTGTATTTTTAGGGTTCCGTACCTCAAACGGATAAAACGGAACCCTTATTGGATCACTTTGTTGTCCGTCTGTCCGTCTGCGTGTATGTCAAGACTTTTTATCTCGGGAACGCGTAAATATATCGAGTTGAAATTTAAACTGTATACGTATATCTATAGTCTCTTGCAGTTGTGTAAAAGAAAAACTTCTCAGTTGTCGTACAAAAAAGTTAGAGCCGTTTATGTTTTAAAAAACCGCATATTTTTATACTCACAAAAATCAAAACCTACAGGGTACTTCCTGTTGACATAGAACTGTGTTATTTGGCGAAAAGCATTGTGTCAGAGTACACATATAGAAATAAATCTGAAAACTGTACATTTTTATTTAAATCACAAAAAATAGGGCCTCAATATTCACAAAATATGGGTTCAAAATTCAAAGTTTTTAATTATTTTAACAATGTGTTTGTACGGAACCCTCGATGTGCGAGCCTGACTCGCACTTGTCCGGCTTTTTATATCTAGTTTAAGTTTAGTATTCTTTTTCTTTTCTTTTTTGTTAAAGTAAGTTATTTTATTTTAGTCTTAGTGCTATTTAAATATTTTTTCTCTCTCTGAGTAAATAATACTATTATTTCTTTTCCACGTATATAAATAAGACCGTAAAAGTAAATTGCTGTAGCAATTTCATAAAGCGCAGCTGGCGTCCAGTCCCATCAATCACCAAATTTTACTGGCGCAAAATGGCCAACTCGAAAATTACTTAGCTCTGAAACTCGCCCCAAAATTAAATAGGTATGGTGTTACAATTATTTTTTGAATAAAATATACGTGTAAGCCGAATCGCGATATCGTCAATATCGCGGGTCGAACCTGGACACGATTGGCATAGGACCGAGGCAGATGACACTATAAGAGAGAGACCTATACCCAGCAGTGGGATAAAGAAGACTGTGGATGATGATGATAGGCCGAATCATACAAATCGGCGGCTGTGAAGTTAGCTACAAGCTGTGGAATATCCAATTAACGCACATCTTTTTTCTTATTTCTAGTATTTAAGGGGTTTGTGCATTTGTGGCATATCCACTCGCCGCCAATGTGATTTTTTTTCAAAGTTTCCGCGCACGATGAAAGTAGTATATATGAGTAGAAGACACTTATACACACAATAAATGTGCGTACTATGGTACCCTAAAGTGTCACGTTCTCGAGATATTTAGATGTAAAGATCGCTGTACGAGAACTTTGCGATCTTTACATCCAAATATCTCGAGAACGTGACACTTTAGGTCATCATAGTTTTGAACATCTATTGTTTGTATAAGTGTCCCCTACCCATATATACCACTTTTAATGTGCGCGGAAAATTATAAAAAAACATAATGGCGGCGGCGGGTGGATATGCCAGCTTTCATACATTACTTAAATATTTACATTAACCGAGAACTTTGGCATTGCGCGGCGTTGTAGTCGGCCTGCAATCGCTTTACGACTTACTAAAAAGCCTGCCCACTACATACTTTAGGTAGGGCTTGGACACTTATTTGCACGATAGTGACTCTATAGATATTTACTCAAAGGTCGTAATGATTCCTACAATATAAAATTGATGCGGTGTGTTCACGAACTACGTTTTTGCTTCGGTGGGGTTCGACCTTTAAATCGGGTCACCGGTTGTAAACACGACACCTTCAAAACACGCATCCGTTTCCCACCCAAATCGTTCCGCTCGCGAAAAGGATGAAGAGGATAATGAAATATATTTTATTTTCTTACTTGACTTGATGTCTTAGAGTAAATGTGCCCAGAGAGAGCATATGTAATACTCTGCGCTGCGTTTTACAAGAACACATTGTTTTACAACTTTACCAACTTGTAAGCGACGTTGTGGGAAGACTGGGAAGATGAAACAGAGTTAGAAGATACCTACTCGTATCTATTTACTCTAACTTTGACACTTTTATACAATTGGAGATAAATTTGTTCGATTTTATTCGCAATCTAGGTCCACAGCAGTGTGTTTAAGGCATATCAAAGGGTCATCCAGGGGTCATCAAGGGTCATCATTAAGAAGGCGTCAGAGGGTTAGCAACAGGGCGTCAAAGAAGGTAACAAGACAACGAAGTAACTAAAGGGGGCACCGAGAGAGGCATCAAGGGGCATCAAAAGGCCACTTGAGACGGAAAATATAAGGGACATTTAGAGAGAATTTACAAATAATTCATACAAAAGACAGTCAGTCGTCAGCAAAATCACTTCATTTTGGACTAAAAATAAATTAGTTGATTAAGGTGGCCAAAGAAACGTACTTTTTTTATATCAGAATAGCCGCGTACCCACCTAGCGCACAGGCTCGCGCGGCAGCCTCGCGAGCCTAATGCCTCGGCTGGTGTGGACGTGCCTCGGGCTGCCTCGGGCGCGCGTTTGCTCGGCTGAGCACGGCTCGGCCCCGAGCCATCTGTTGTCGGTAAACTTGATGCACTCAAAGGTGCCTCAGTGAGCGCTGTGTGTTAGGTGGGAACGGTTATGTTCTGGCTCGCGCGCGAAGCTACTTCAAGTTTTGTCCATTACAGTGTTTGTCTCTATTTATAATATTGATATCATGGGCAGACGCTCATACATTTTTCTAATGCAGAAGCGTCTAGGTTTTTTCTTGATACGTGACTGTTTTCGTTTTTTTAAACAATAAGCAGCTAGGAAAATAGCTGCAGCTGAAAATACACGACTGTCCATTTCGAATTCTCGCGGACTTATGATGGCTCAGCCTGCCTCGCGAGGCGGCCTCGTGTAAATTGAACAAAACTACTGAGGCTGCCTCGGGAGCCATCGCTCGCGATGTGGACACCGAGGCCGCCGCGCGAGCCTGTGCGCTAGGCTTCGATTTTTTATTGATTTTATACCTAATAATTTATGTTACATTAGGTACTTAAGTCAAATACACTTATAATCAAAATAAAATACTTGTCTGTCAAAAATAATGTTAATCAATAATGATAATGTCAATTAATAAATACTTAAAATAATAATTATTGATTATATTATATTATAATCAGTCAGACAACATTACAATAGGCCCAATTATGAACCATTGTAAATTTAATAGCAACGTAAAAAGCGTTCTCTCTATCGAATGCCTAAAGATAAAAAGAAACAGAAATTCTAATTAGTTATTATAATCTTGTAATAAGCTTACACGTTAGTCTGTTTAAGTTTATAAATTGTTAAATAAAAGCTGTTAGTTACTGAGAAGGTAAAAAAAAACATAATTAAGATGGCGCCTTCATAATTGGGCCTACATTTATTGACATTTCAACAGTAAAAAAAATTACAGTAAATTTCACAGTATCAAAATTAAACAATAAAGTGGTACTGGTACCAGGCTACCAGTGACCTTAAAGAGTAGTAGATCCTATTCTGTAGTAGATACCTACTTCAATGAATTTATTTATTCAAAAAAATTTGGTAAGTCAATTTCCAGAATCAATTGTTTATCTTTCTCTAAGTGTCTGCGGCGCAATGAGTGGGGATAGCTAAATTCACAGACGCCATTAAGTTTGATTTGGCCTATACTGGTATAGTATCTTAGCCCGTTCACGCTGGCAGTAATATTAATCAAATCCATATGCAGTCACGCTCCAGTTGCCGCGAATAGTAAGGCTTTTCTGATTGTTGTTAAATGTAAGAGGAAAATGTATGGCTGAGTTATGGAGTCTCGAGGGAAATGCATTCACTCCTGTTAGGTACTTTGACGCATGATTTATTGAAAAGAAGTCTGTCAAATATAGGGAACTTGCTGAAAGAATTTCAAACAATAACAACTTATTGCACAAGCTACGAATTTACAGGGTTATTCACAGCAATAACAACATAATGTGGCAGAAGTTACAAATATACAGGGTTATTCAAAACAATAACAACATAATATGGCAGAAGTTACAAATAATACAGGGTTATTCACAGCAATAACAACATAATATGGCAGAAGTCACAAATATACAGGGTTATTCGCAACAATAACAATATATTGCAGAAGATACGAAAATACAGACCTAATCGCAACAATAACAACATATTGCACACATTACGAATCTACAGGGTTATTCACAACAATAACAACATATTGTAGAAGATACGAATACGCAACAATTTACCATTAGGTATTTAACCAGTTACGAGTATTCAGGGTTATTCAGATAGGGTATACGGGCAGGAAAGGGTAAATTTAGTCCATCATTATGAACAACTTTTACTGCGGATTTATAGACCAATTGCAAAATTGCGAAAAAAATTGTTATTCTATACAAAAATTTCTTTAATTCGCAACAAATTTTATGAAACAGTATATTTTCTGAGATAATACAGTAATTTTGTTCAAAAAGATGAGTATACCTCAAAAGCAACGTGTATTATGTATATTCTGTATTCCTGTAGTCATATTTTGTTGCAAATACAAATATTTTACTTTAAAACACAAAATGTGTCCAATGGAAATAATAATTATATACCTACTATAGCTGACCCGGCCACGCGTTGCTGTGGCTAAATAAATTAAAATTGCGACTATAATTTGAGATTTAAACTATCCTATCTCTCAAGTTGGATCGAACTGCACATGGTGTGCGAATTTTATTATAATCGGTTAAGTGGTTTAGGAGTCCATTGAGGACAAACATTGTGACACGAGATTTATATATATTAAGATTTAATGCAAATTAGATTGGAATTCCATCAACAACAGGGTTGTAAAATCATCTATATAAAATGTGAAAATATTTTCCTATCTGAATAAAAAGAAATTACATTGCATACTAGACCAGCTACTTACTAGACTTTCAAGAAAGCTACTTATCTAAAGCTCCACTCTAGAAAACGAAGCAGGCAGGATCTTCGTTATTCTAGTACTTTCCTAGGTACAATGATATAAAATAACGGTAAAAGGAGAAGTCTGCCCGGCAAAAAATACTGTACAAATATTATCTCAGTAAGGCCCAAACTCAACTAAAGCGGGGCGAAGCGGAGATGGACAGAACGTTTGTCTGCGTTTCTAGAGTTTGTGCAAAAAGGCAAGCGTCGTAGGTGAGGTCGTCCGTGTGCCATTTTTTCTAATTTTCTTACGTTGACAACACTGCTCTGTCATTGCTAGTACAACTAAAAATGTTTGGTTCTTGATAGGTTGGTAGACACCAATTCGGTTTTCATCAGTAGACTCGCATCTAGCAAGTAGTCGGTACCTTGGCTGCTGAGTAAATCGTATTGTTAGTTCACCGTTATGCCAAGGCGGTTAACCAACTCTATCAGAAATGTGCGAGGATAGGTACATAGCGAGGGATGTGTTTGTAAGAACCAATAAAATCTAACTTTAGTTAAAATGAAAATGAACTACTTTAAGAGTAAACCGTTTCCGATTTAAAAAAAATAGATCGGTTCACAATTGGCGAAATTATCAATGAACATAAACAAAAATAAAATGGAACCTCCTCCTTTTTGGAAGCCGGATAAAAAAGAAACAGCACAGCGAGGCAAAGTTTTTGTTTTGTTCCTTGCTAAGTACATGTGACATTTTTGCATTGCACTTATGATCTATAATGCTAAGCTCGGCACCGCGAATCTCCGCTCCGCTGTGGTGGAGTATGGACCTGACAGAATACCTAGCGTAAAAACAATCCCAAAGGCCTTCGTTACGGCAATATGTATCCCTGCGTGTGCTGCACGGTACGCTAAATACGAATAAAATGCCGAAAACTATTTTATTTACAACATTCCGTGTGTCACGCGTTTGGCATTCCGTGACTCGGGAATTAAAACGAGTGAAAAACTTTGAAGCCTTATTCCCTCCAAGTTGCCAACTGCCCACTATACAGAGTTATCCAGAACTGGTGTACTAAGGCGAAATGAGGTGATTCAGACCGTATTAACAACTTTTACTCTGGGTCAAACCGGAATTCGAGAAAAAAAGTTATTAAATAAGTCTGTTTCATACATTTTGATTCCGTGTTGCAATTTTGTATAGAACAGCTGGGTTTTTTTCTCGAATTCCGGGTTGGCCAGTAAAAGTTTTCATGATTTCATTTCTTGTAAATCAAATTAATTTTGGAATCAACTGTCTATCCTGTATATCAAGACAAGTGTTAAACATACCACGAGCCTTACATTCCAATGGAAAAATAAAACGTTTTTACAACTTGTTGAATAGGCAAAACCTCCAATAAACAGTTCCAGATGGAGTAGGCAAGAACAAATGAATTTCAATTTACCTGAAATATATTTGGCTCAATAGGTAGTTTATCTCTATCAACCCTGGTTAAGTAACCTTTAATTTAATTATTGTTAAATGGAAGCATTTTATCAATTAGACACAGTTTTTAAGTGTTTTTTGTCACATAGTACCTACTAACTGGTCACATTGGTAGGTAGGTTATAATTTTTAATTTGAGCAAATTAAGAGATGAATGTGGAAGAATCAGCTACGAATGCAAGTAAAATAACGATAGAAGCACTTTATTATTGCTAAACTAGAAAAAATACAAAGCTTTATTTTTTTTCATACAATTTATTTTTCTCAATAAAAATAATGGAGGGATAAAAATCACAATAAAATATTTTTGAGAAGCTCATACATCTAGCTTTCAAATGATGCATATATCATCTTGGTTCTATTTTTCTCTGAATAATATACCACTTGTGGACGTCACCTTTAAGGCCGAAACACACAGACGGCGGGCGCGGGTCGGGTCGTGTTCTTCGCGTGACACGCGCTGTTCCATTATCAACACACATAGCGCGGGCACGGCGCGGGTCGGTGGCGTCGAAAAAGAACTACTTTTTCGTTACTTCAAACACTTACTGCTCTCATTTAATTGATCTGCAATTTGCTGCCATATCCTTGCCTTCAGAACAGCATTATTGTACTTGTTGTCCCTTGGTTCGTATAAACAAGCATGTTTACGAACACTTTCAATATTTTTTTCATTGAGATCCATAGCAAAATTGTAAAAAAATACAAAATCTCATTGACGTATTCACAACACGCGCTGAGCACGACCCGCGCACGCTCTCTGTGTGAACACTTGTTGGTGAATACTTGTATTACGACGAAATCCAACGAATGCAACGGCGCCCGACCCGCGCGTCCCGCGCTCTGTCTGTAGTGGCGTGCGACGGGCGCGGCAGGCGCGCGGCTCCCGCGCTCGGCCCGCCCCGCGCCCGACTCGCGCACGCGATCTGTGTGGTGTCGTCCATTGAAACAGGTACAAATAGACACGCCGTACTCCCGCCCTGCACCGCGCCCGACCCGCGCCCGACCCGCGCCCGCCGTGTGTGTGTGTTTCGGCCTAATAATACCTACACTCTACTTCAGCCAAAAAATACCTATAAAGAACAACGTTATCAAATAATAGTAACCAGTAGTAATGTCAGAAAAATAAAGTACTTATGATATGTGATATTTTTGACCGACAAAACGGTACTCAATTCGATGCATATTTTTTTTATTTATAACCACGCATAACTTTTTGAGTAGTGGGATCACTAAGCTTAGAAAGTTTTGATTTAGATATTTCTTTTTATTTGAAAGAGTATACTTCAAAATTAAGCCGTGGTGGTCTAGTGGCACCCGCCTTACAATCGTGAGGTCGTGGGTTCAAATCCCGGTCCCGTACCAATCAGTTATTTGGAATTTATGTACGGAATTTAACACCGCTGGCTTTTCGGTGAAGGAAAACATCGTGAGGCAACCTGTACATGTCAGTAGAAGAAATTCGATGGCGTATGTGAATCCACCAACCCGCACTGGGCCAGCGTGGTGGATATGGCCCAAACACCCGTCGTGGGTAGGCCTACGTCCTGCAGTGGACTATTAAAAAAGGCTGATATAGTACTTCAAAATTGTTTTACTTAAGTTGTGTGCTATTAATAAATATTGTTTAAATGTTATTGTCTTATTGATTATCCAAATACAGTAAATACCAGGTTTTATAAGTGATTCATTATTGAGTGGAAATAACTTATAACCAACTTAGAACCTAATCTCAATGAAACTGTTTCATTTAAAATATTTATTATTATTTTCCTTGTTTTTGTGTCGTCTGGACTGTTACAGTGTTATCTATGCTACAGATAAAATGTTGTTAAATGTAATTACTTACCCAGACAACATAAATATCTACTAGGTAATAAACTTGCTCTTTATGTACATACTTATCAAGCAAAAGCCAGTATTCGTATAAATAAACTAGCTACCTCAGAACTTACTTAAAATCTAGCAAAAATAGGTCTCCACTCGGCTGGGCAAGAGACCTTTGGTTCTTCCACAACTTCTACAATGTTTTATTCGAACTTGAAAATAACTTTAAGCCCTTCCCTTTTCACAGCTTGTTGAGCTATTGAACTAATAAGGGTCATGGGACTCCGGCACACTAGGCGGAAATTCCGTCGCGGATCTTCCGTTGCGGTAAATCCGTTAGGTCTCCGCCACACTTGACGGAAATGCCGTCGCGGATCTTCCGGTGTCCGTTTCTTTATCATTCTATCCGGTTTTTCCATTGATTTAATCAAAATAGCGGAAGATAGGTGACTCGCCTCTAGCACGTGGACCGCTTAAATTAGGTCCCCGTCGCCTAATTGCGCTCAGTCGCAATCGGCGAGTGGCATCAGCGCGCGTGTGACGTGGAGAAATTATTTTATTGTTTTAAGTGGGATAAACGTTACCAAAATGCCTTCGTGTGCTTTTATAAAATGTACAAATCATTCAAAAAGAAAAAACAAATCTCATGGAATCACTTTTCACTCGTAAGTACTCGAAAACTTGAAATATTTAGGATGTTTTGTAAATTAGCTTTTTGTTTTGATCGCCATTTTGCAGAACGAGATAGAAATATACGATACTTCTATGTGCGACAAGTTAAGCGCCCGCGTGTTGTTTTCGCAGTAGCGTCAGCACAAGAATACCAAAACATGGAATTTCTTTTTTTATTTAAAAAATAAAATAAAAATAAAATACCTGATATTATTTGTCGTTTATTTATTATTTTAATGTAGACAAATAAAATACTCGTCATGTTATATGTATAAAGAGTAACAATTTATGTACTACTAGTGTTTGTTAACATTTGATTTTATAATGTAAATAGCGTTCCATATTTGTTTTTTAGGTTTCCTGGGGATGTACTTGTAAGACATAAATGGCTTCTTGTAGTTCGTAAACAAAGGCAAGAGCTAGACTGGACACCAAATCAACATAGTCGTATATGTTCGATACACTTCAAACCGGAAGATATGTATACCACTAACAAAGGTTATAAAAGATTGTCAAAGACTGCAGTGCCATTTTTTCGGGTATGTTTAATTTTTTTAAATCTGTTTTTCATCAACAACCCTTTAATGTCCCACTAGTAATTGGGTTCGGGTCTACTCTCAACTATCTTAAAAGTTGAGAGCGGTCGAACCGGGACCGACGGCTTAACGTGCTCTCTGAGGCACGGGGGATTTCACCAATAACTTCCTGGCTTCGGCCAAGTATGGAAATTAATTAAATTAATTTTTTTTTTTTGGATCGACCCGGGGATCTAATCGGGGACCTCACAGTTTAGAATTTACTAAATTTACTATAGCTAATTGAGATTGGTATATAATTAAATGAATAAATAATAAAAACATTTTTATTGTTTTTTGTTTACCATACTTACGCCAAAACTTTGCTTCATATTTCGCTAGTTAACTAAAATTTAATTTATCAAAAATTCTGAATATTCAGGTGAGTGCTATTTTATTTTGGGCTATCAATTTTGTCTGCTGACGCTCCTAGTGGTAGTCTTTGCCAAGAACACGACTCGATCCGAAGTATTCCGGTGACGGTCGACAGTTGTCTCGCTCGCCCTACTGTCGAAACAAATCGGTTTGTCTCTGTCGTTCAGTAGTGTTCAACGTAGAATGGGATTATAGCTGTGTGAGTGTTCGTGCATGTGGTTGTGCATCATGCCTATAATTTAGTTGACGAATAAAAGGACGTGCCCTATCTTCCGCTATTTTGATTAAATCAATGGGTTTTTCTCTACAGTTCAACAGGCAAACTCTGTTTTGCACTTCTAATCTATATATATAAAAATGGAACCCGTTTTCCGTTGTCACGACATAACATGAAAACGGCTTGACCGATTTGGCTTATTTTTTTTTTGTAGTTTTCTAATACTCTGTACAAGGTTCTTACGGAAACAAATATTAAGAAAATCTCTCAGAAAGATTGAAAAATATACTAATAGACTCTCTCTTGGTCGGTTTTGTGACTATTGACGATGATTTGACATTCGACTTCTAGGCGAAACGAAGTTCGCCGGGTCCGCTAGTATATAATAATTATGTAATTAATAGGTATGCTTATTTCATGCATGGAAGCAACTGTGGAGATAAATCATCAGTTCTATTGAAACAGAACTAAACATTGAAAATCATTTCTTGTTTGCGATTAGTAAAGTTACAACACTGTATAAAATGAGCCAATGAAAGGTGACGTCCACAAGTGGTATATTATTCAGAGAAAAATCGAACCAAGATGATATATACATCATTTGAAAGCTTGTTATATGGGCTTCTCAAAAATATTTAATTTAGATTTTTTCACCCCTCCAATTTATTAAAAATGCGATAAATAAATTGTATGAAAAATAACAATACAGCTTATTATTTTTTCTTGTTTAGCAATATTTTAGCGTTATTTTACTTGCATTCGTAGCTGATTCTTTCACATTCATCTCTTAATTTGCTATAATTAAAAAATATAACCTACCAGTGTGACCAGTTAGTAGGTACAATGTGACAAAAAAACAACACTTAAAAAGTGTGTCTAATTGGTAAAAATGCTTTTATTTAATAATTTGGAGGTTACTTAATCAGGGTTGCTAGAGATAAACTACCTATAGAACCAAATATATTTATTTATCCTTATAAATTCAAAATTAATTTCAAAAAAATCGGAGGGCACTTTTTTGTTTTTAACTGTTGTAATAGACTCAGAATAATATGAACTTTCTCGAAATGTAACGAGTGTTGTGGTTAGAATTTTTGATTATTATTATACCAGCCTCCATACATTTTGTGGACATGTCCTTTATAATACAAAGAAAATTACTTGATAGCTTGACTTATATAGCTACGTCCAGTAAGCGTAGATAGTGTGAACACTACTAAAATCACTCCTCTACACGGCTTCCACCTACTAATCCCTCTGCGTAAATCACACTAAACTGTCCAAGTGACCTCAACGATCCCATCGAAGTTGGAGCTCGATTTTTGAAACGCTAGAAAATGACTTTCAAAACCGCACGCTAAGCTATCTCGGTCACACTAACATAGACTTTCAATGCTCCCTCTTGCTCTTACTCAGTCTCGAGACCATTTACTCATACGTCCTAGCGGGCTATTGGTTCACAAATAGGACCCCTGAAACTGGGACAAAAATAGATAAAAGTACACTAAAAGCCGTTACGTTACGGTTCAAGCTATAAACCCAAGGACGGGGTGCCAAATCAAAAGTTTAGCCAATTAAACGTGCCTACAGAAGTTCACGGATACAAATATGGGACTAGACTAGAGTAATAATGTTAACGGAAGTAACCTACTTTCCTTAAAGGTCCGCGCAGACGAGCTGCCAAACCACTTCTTCTTTTATATTTTGGCGTCGCATGGCTTATGCGTTTTCCAGTGTCAATTAGATTTATGATATTAACAAATAATTGCAGTTGTACTTAGTTCAGTCAAAAGCCAAAAAAAAGTCACGATGAAGTCAAGATGAGCTTAGTTCAAGTTTGCCTCAGTATAACAGTGGCGAGTTTACTAAAAGCGTCTGTTTTGTTTGAATAACACGAAAAACCTATTTACACCTCATTATTTGACCTGTCTACTCGTAATCATTCATAAATAAAGTGATGCATTTTACAATGCATTAATCGTAAACACTCGTTTTGAAACTCTGATTCCCCTGCGTGCTTCCCCCGCGTGTTTCCCTGCGTGTTTCCCCTGTCTGAATCAAAAGGTTGCGGGACTGGCCAGTGGCTCATCTTCGCCGAACTTTAGGTCCTATATTATACGGGTCTATACAAGATACGGGTGTATATTATGCTATAATATGGTGCCATGGAGCTGATCTAATGATGAAATCGGAAGGTGGCCATAGCAACTCCTGTACCTACTAAACAAGATAGACCCGTCGAGTTTGGGCTCGTTTTACTAGTCTTGGCTAGTTACTTGGCTGTTACATAATATCCAGGTTCTCAAAAGGTTGAATTTAAAAAGTCACATTTTTATGATATGTATTTATAAAATATAATAAAATGGGTATAGTTCGCAGGGATTGGAGGTTAGGCTATCGAGGAAATATTTAAAAGGTCCGGTAGAAAACCGCACGTAAAGCTAATAGAAAAACAAATTACAACTACTAACAAGTATTTAACTAAAAAAAAAACCTTTAAAACAAGCTTTTACTGAGTAAGGACTCACCAATACATAATGAGCTTGCGTCGTTTCATTAAAGAGTTCCTATAACCACCTTCCAGCTCCATCATCAAACCTTGGTTACCATTGAAAGAAATACTACTTGCCAAGACGATTCAAATGAGTTTGAACTCGATGAGGTTGCGTCGTTTCATAGCGAAGTTTCTTTGGCCACCTTCGAGCTCCATCATCAGATTAGCACCATGTTATCATAATATTGCATTGTCACGCGATTACATATGTAGGTATACAAAATTTCAGTTCAAAAAGGTAACCAGAAAGTGAATCAAATTTAATTTGCAAGATTTGATGGCCGATCGGACAGGTAAGAAACGGGAGAGAGAAAATTTCTTCAGCACTACTAGTTGAGCCAAGCAGTAGTGCCACAGGATAAACGAATTAAGCAGTAGAAACAAAAGCGTGAATGTTTGTCATTTTGATTAAGCGTAGTTTGGTGCACCTTGCGCACCGACGGCGACGTTACACAAATCTCAGCGCCGCTTTAGTATTGGCTTTCTCTGGCACCTTACTTATTGCTTTAGTTTTTAGCTTACTTGTACGAGAAAATCGAAGACTTTTTTTTGTAGCCAGGTTGCGATGTCGAATTATATTATTATTGTTATTCATCTGTCTTTCTGTGGTGTTATAATATTACTTGTAAAATGTTAATGCACTAAGTTAGCTATTTTATATCATACGATCACTAAATAATAAAAGGAGGCCATGTCAAAATATTTATTTAAGAGTCTATGTAGGTACCAACTACAACATTTATTATTATTTTACTCAAAATTGTAAGCAAAATAATAATCAAATTATTCCAGCAATAAACGAAATTATAAACAAGTTTTGAATTCTCATTATCTAGGTCAATAATATAAATATAGTTAAAAAAAAAACTAGTTTACGATTCATCAATTTTTTTTTATAAGTGCATTGTCATCGGTCTTTGATAGGTGTGCAAGGTCTAAAAAATCTGATCGCTCAAAGTAGGTCAAAATCGAGCTCAAAGGGATAGGTTACAAGCAAGCAAGCAAGAAAACAAATAAACATACACGTGAAACTAATAAAAGCGTGTCAAAAAAACAAAAGAAGGTTGAGCTGAAACTCAAAAGCGTATTCCATATTTCAAAAGCGCGCGCGGCCCTATGATGTGAGATGCGTCGCGCGTTATGGAGTCCGGTGCCCTATACTTACTCTATAAAATTTAACTTGATCTCTGCGACAGTGAAATTGACGTAGAAGATTGACATTTTAGAGTTGAGATAGTGGTGTAAAATATTATTATTTAAGATCAAGTATGTACACATGTAAATAATGGTATGATATTAATTAAATACTCATAATAATGTAACGATAGTATTTATCGACGTTTTTCACTATTATCGATGCTAATGTAACATATAATTGGGTTCAATTTAATTACACATGCAAAAAAGTTATTATATTAAAATATACAATAAAATTAATATCGTTAGTATAAACTATCGATATTTTAAATAAAACTCTATCTAAAACTCTGCGGTCACGATCATTCGTCGCCCATCACTAATCGGCATGTCCATAAAGTATGACATTGACAGGTACTGTCTGTACTATTAAGAAATTCAGGACTTCCTAGGCGTGATTTTTCTGACAGCTGTCGCAGAGATCAAGTTAAATTTTATAGAGTATAGGCAAGCGTGAAGATTCGCCACAGCGTTGCTCGACTCTCCGGGGTTCTTTTCATTACTTCAAATCAAAAAGAGACTGAATCAATCTTCTTGGCGTCTGTGAAGTTAGCTACAAGCTGCGCGGAACCCAATCCTCGCGCAGCTATTATATTAAAGCCAAAGTCCTTAGCGTCAGGAAATTATTTATCTATGAAAGCGTGCGACGATACCATAGAAAAGCAGTACCTTTTTTGATTAATGAAGCGAAACGAGAACGTCGCTGTCCTGTACCAGGTGCGAAACGAAAATTTGCTCGAAATAAATACGATGGTATTGTTCCACTCTTATACAATAAAATAGATAAGGAATGTAAAATAAAGAAACATAATAATAAAGAAGTTAAGGCAACTATATGGAATTGGCTTGATAAATTTGATTACAAGGACATTGAAAATGTCTTAAACAATATTCATATTTTATAAAATATAAGTAGTAGTATTCTATCAGATATATTATATAATAATGTGTATCAAGAACAACACTTGCACACACACACACACACACACACACACACACACACACACACACACACACACACACACACACACACACACACACACACACACACACACATACACACACAAACTTTCACGTAAACAGATTAGTCGTTTGCGATGTTTAATTGTATTGTTAGTAGTGAATATTAACTGGTTTATATTATTATTGGTATACATTTATTGTAAACATTTATATAAGGAGAAGCCATTGGCTCCGTCATACAGTGTATACTAGTTCGGAGCCAATGGATTCAAAACAATAATTGTCAAAAATATTTCTGAAACAATAAATTATTCTTATTCTTATTCTTAGCTGTTAAGTGAGCTTCACTCAGTATTAGGTTTTGCGCAGCTTGTAGCCAACGTCACAGCCGCCAAGAAATTTGATTCGGCCTAAACAGAGTGTTGATTTTTGAGGTGAAAGTTTCCCCCTTTTTTGAGGGATATACCCTCCCAATAAAAAAACAATAATATAATAGTAACTCGTATACCAAGTAACGTCAAGAACTGAAGGTCAAAAATGTGACCTGCAGGAGAGAATCACCATCCGGACAAACGAAAGCAAAATTGTCGAGTCAGAACTGAGATCTCACTCACTTCGTCTGCATGGTCAATAACTTTAATTTTAATAACATGTTGTAAGCCGTGGTGGTCTAGTGGTAATGACACCAGCCATACAATTGTGAGGTCGTGGACTCAAACCCAGTCCCGTACCAATGAATTCCTTGGAATTTATGTACGGAATTTCACACCACTGGCTTTTCGGTGAAGGAAAACATCGTGAGGCAACCTGCATAAGTCCATAGAAGAAATTCCATGGCGTATGTGAATCCATCAACCCGCGCTGGGCCAGCGTGGTGGATATGGCCCAATCACCCTTCGTGGGTAGGCCTACAACCTGCAGTGGACTATTGAAAAGGCTGATACAGTACAGTACAATAACATGCAACAAAACAAATCAGACTCAGATCACCCATCTCTTACCTACCTACCTAAGACTGACGGCATCCCTTCCAAATTTCCGAATCCGAAATTAAGTAGTAACTAGGTGCTCCGTATTTAATTTTATCGAAATTGGCTGAGTCGTTTTTGAAAAAGCAACTATAATATGAAAATTACTACAAGAACTATTATAATAAATCGATCCGTGCGGAACTGCGCACTATTCCAATTCTGTACACAGTTGAAGTCGGTTAAACCATTTTTGGCGTAAAATAATAATATTTATGGTTATTTTGTTGAGACCTCATCCTAGCAATAATTGCTAAGGTAAGAAGCCACTGGAATAAATTTTCCTTTTATACTGAGCCAATTATTAGAATAAATGGGTTCATTACGGATTGAATTCGAAGCGTTCACTGGCCTTGTAATTTCGAGAAGGAAAATTACGCTCCGCCATTTTCTCGCCGGCGCGATGTCTCTTCGAGGAGATTGTAGCCAACTGACCAGACTCCGCCAAAACGGAGTGGAGACGTGAGAAAAGGGGCGGATTTACGAATTTGCCGCCAGAAAGCTGTTGAATTACGCCCTCATCCTCCCCTCCATTCTGCCGCTCCAATATGCGACTACCCAAACGGTAAATGTTAGCACTCGTAATATTTCAGACATTGATTCTAAGCAGTAAAACGAATCATACCTATGTTGGTTTTTTCCATAGACTTTTTAATATTTAGCTAAACAAATTAATCTTTTATTTTTGTCACTGGTCCGCAAAAAAATCTGCCGCTCTAGGCTTCAGCCTATTCAGTCTGCTGGTAAATCCGCCACTGTGTGGGCTGGCAAGGTGACCACCAATTTGCCTGATGGTAAGTGACATTGTGAAGATGAATCAGGCAGACTTTGAAAATATCTATTCACTATCACTCACTCTAACTTTAAAATATATCTGGAAACAATAAAAACGGCAGTTTGTTCTATTCGCTGGTTGTACGGATCAGAAACGTTGACTCAAACAGATTCGTATTGCACTTGTCGAAAGAATATCAACAGTGAGGAGTCTTTCTAAGTTTCTATTTGTCTTTGGGTGACAAATACCTATACAGACTCTGCAACGGACGCTGCATGTTGCTGGCTACATAATGCAATATATGTGCACGACATTGGGTTAGAAATATCAATTTAAGAACAGTATGCCTCGCTTTTATTGAAAGGGCACAGACCCTGGTGAGTGTGGTTAGTAAAGGACATGTTCACAAAATGTATGGAGGCTGGTATAATAATAATCAAAAAATCTAACCACAAGACTCGTTACATTTCGAGAAAGTTCATATTTTTCTGAGTCTATTACATCAATTGAAAACAAAAAAGAGCCCTGCATTTTTTTTTTAATTAATTTTGATTTTATTAGGATAAATAAATATATTTGGCTCAATAGGTAGATTATCTCTAGGAACTCTGATTAAGTAACCTCCAAATTGTTAAATAAAAGCATTTTTACCAATTAGACACACTCTTTAAGTGTTTTTTTGTCACATTGTACCTACTAACTGGTCACACTGGTAGGTTATAATTTTCAATTTTAGCAAATTAAGAGGTAAATGTGGAAGAATCAGCTTTGAATGCAAGTAAAATAACGCTAGAAGCACTTTATTATTGTTAAACTAGAAAAAATAAAAAGCTGCATTATTTTTTTTCAGATAATTTATTTTTCACTTAAAAAAAAAATGCAGGGATAAAAAAATCTAAATTAAATATTTTTCAGAAGCCCATAAAACAAGCTTTCAAATGATGTATATATCATCTTGGTTAGATTTTTCTCTGAATAATATACCACTTGTGGACATCACCTTTTCAATAAAATAAACTGTGATAGTAGAATATCGAAATTTTATTAGATAAATTCTATTAGTTAGGCTAACATTTTTTGATGGGTCCATTTGATACGTTGCTTAGAAAGATTTTTTGAACATAAAAAACTAAATTTTGCTTTGGAAGTTCCAAATAAACATAGGTGTTCATTTTTTTCAATTTTACCAGAGAGATTTATAACTATTTAAATATTACTTCTTCGAACGGTTTCGTTTTAACCGGTTCACGATTATCTGTATTTCATAGACTCGTAGAGAGTCTGAAAGTCAGAAACTTCGCCTAATCACGATTGTGCGTTATTAGTCGAACAAATATTTATAATTTCTACAAATGTTGTTATGTACAAGGTTGACAAGTTGTGGGGAATTCCCCAAATTGCGCGGAATAAGGACTATCTTCGTTGGGGAATCGTGTGGGAAAATGTCACGCATATGCGTAAATATAAAAAAAAACCGGACAAGTGCGAGTCAGGCTCGCACACCGAGGGTTCCGTACAAATCAAGAAAATTTCTTAAAATTGGGAAGTAGGTAAGCCATCGACAAAAAAATTTTTTTTTTCACTTTTCTCGTCATACGTCGAAAATTACACATTGTTAAAATAATTAAAAAATGTTTTACTATGTGCTAATGAAGTTCTTTTATATGATACCTTCCATGATACGATTTACTCACTTTGAATTTTGAACCCATATTTTGTGAATTTTGAAGCTCTATTTTTAAATGATTTAAATAAAAATGTTCAGTTTTCAGATTTATTCCGATAATTGTAGGTACTCTAGGACAATAATTCTCGCCAAATTTCATAGTTTTATGTCAACGGGAAGTACCCTGTAGGTTTTAATTTTTGTGAGTGTCGAAATATGCGGTTTTTTACGACATGAACGGCTCTAACTTTTTTGATAATTACTAAGAAGTTTTTCTTTTACACGACTGCAAGAAACCATAGATATACGTATACAGTTTAAATTTCAACTCGATATCTTTACACGTTCTCGAGATAAAGAGTCTTGACATACACATAGACGGACAGACGGAAAACAAAGTGATCCTATAAAGGTTCCGTTTTTTTCCTTTTGAGGTACGGAACCCTAAAAAAACAAATATCCAATAATAATAAATAAAACAATCGAAACACACATTGATAGTCGCGCTGAGACCCAAAGGATCGTAGGATAGCAGGTACATTTGGTGAAGCCAGACTCCACGCTAGGACCCACGTAAAATGTTGGCGATGCAAAAAACACTACTTACATAAAATAAGCAGAAAGTTACTTGCTATCCTGTTATGTATCAGTTATTAAAACTATAACTATTATCGGGGGAATTGGAATATTTTTTCTCTCCAATTGGGGAATTTGACTTAAATTTTTGGGGAATTGCGAACATGGGCATTAGCAACGCTGCGCTGGTTATGGTCTACAGCGCTCTGCCCAGAGCTCACATCCCCGTTTTGCTGGAGTTTCAGCCGACCAAGTGTCTCCGTAATCATTTTTTTTTATCTTGACACCGGTAACGTAAACAGAATTTATTTATAACATACGGAAATTCTCGTAAAAAGGTTTCAGACTAATTTCATGTAAATAAATAATCAAAATTGTTGATTATTATATTATTGCTTGATATGGCAAAGGAAATTTCAGAATTATTTATAATACAAAAGGAAACACTTGTAGGTAAGCCGATGGCAAAATCATTTCAAGTCTGTAATTAATTTTTGCAGTGGTTATACGAGTATATTAGGTATGTACTGTCACAGAAGCAGTAATTATTATCGAGGGAAAGACGTGAGAAGCACGACCATCACTCATCTGATAACCAGATGAGACACAATATTTTGTATCAGATGATATTTATTTACTAACACCCCTATTAAGTCGAAAAGTGTTCATTACTATATTTAATTCGATTACTTTTTTGTCGATGTTGTTTATACCTTTACTCATTTTATAACTGGTAAGTTTCTAATTCAACTGGTAGTATTTAATGTAGATAATATGCCTTGGTAGGTTTGATTACTTAATTTGGTCATGGCTACTTGGCAACGAGCTATGAACGAGTATGTCAATATAAGTACAACACCGATCTGATAACCATTCAAAATTGGTATCATGAGGAAGATAATTTAATTATAAAACTAATCATAGAGCCTGCAAAAAACCGCTCATGAAAAAGTATTAATTTAAGCAAAATAGCCATGAACACTTTTTGATAGGCAAGCAATCATAGGCGTGTTTGTAAATAAATAGTAAAATTGGCATAAAATATGTCATGCGGTTATCACGTCGGCGAAAGCCAATCTTTACCGGCTCTTAGACCATTATATGTCATCACAGTCGTCGTGGTTTCTTGATCTTTGGTAAAATAAATATTTCCTTGTGTCCTTCGTTATTCTTGTTTTTATATAATATATGATAAAATTAAAATATATCACTTTCAAAACATGATCGACCAAATAGAAAAAAAAAGCATCAAAATAATTTGTGCAGCAAACGTGTAGCGTTTTTGTATGTTACCCACATATAAAAAAAACATACTGTAGGTATCTTTGTTTTATTTGAATATTACAATAGAATAGAAAACGCTTTAATGTTCACAAAATTTACAATAAAACAATAAAAGAGTACAGTATAATTACAATAGTGCGACAACCGGCGACCTTATCGCTTAGAGCGATTTCTTCCAGGCAACCTGATTAAGAGAGGATAGGATTATAGAGGAAGGTAAGGGACGGGGTGTACAATGATGGCGAATTAATTAAAACAAAATTGATACACTTGAATAAAGAGTCATAAATATACATAAGATATATACATACATATCAATATAACACAAGAATTTCATATAACAACAATAATAATTCATACAAAAACATACTAATAGGTACTTAAATAAAAAAAAAAATATTTATATTTGTCGATTTGAGAACCTCCTCTTTTTAAAGTCGGTTGAAAAATGACGCTCGATTGGCATTGCTCTAAAGTAACAAAAAATCCCGCGTTAATATGATTCTGTGGTCGACAATGACTGCTCTTTATCTCTATTGAACCAAAACAACGCCATACGAATGAAAATTTATTGCCAACATTATTCTATTTGTTCCAAACTAAACATAGGACTTTAATTGCGCTTTGTGACTTAATTAAAGTCAGAATGAAATATCTATCGAGTAAGCGTCATGTTTCCCTAATGAACTTGTCTCACAATGTGTGCTTTACTACTTAGTAGCGTTTTGTGATAATTTACTGCACAGTTATTTCAAAAGTGAAATAAACTTATTACTTTTGGGCAAAAACCTAACAATCGACTTCAAGCCAAAAATAGCGAGCGTAAGTAGCAATCCTGCTATCGATTACTGTATGCAGTTTATATAATCATTAAATGTCAAAATGACCAAAAATTACACTAAGATGCCTAAAACCGGTGCATCTACGCTATAGCGTATATTACTTACGCTGTCATTGTATACTTTTCTTATTTAATAATTAAAATAACCTCTCGTGCTCTCAAAGTATGTATTTTTTGGATAATAAACTAAAGCGTATAATTTGCGTTCTCTAAGTTGCCAGCACCGCGCACAATGAAACGTAGACCTACGGAAAACATTTTTAAATTTAGTAAGTGGATGGTTGGTAATGCATAAATTATGCGCCTTATACTTTTACTCCAGTAGAATTCGCTGTAGTTCAGAAGAATTATAATAAAAAGTGTATAAAACGGATTATCTGAATCTTTCTAGGCTTTAAGATAATTAGTTTTGCCCCGACTTTGCTACAAAGAGAGGATAAAATGTGAAGTAAAATAGCAGAATAGATCGCTAGATTTAGTTTAAAGGAAAAAACAACGTTTTAGGGGATTTGTAAGTCATTTCGCTATCGCAGTCCCACATAAATAAATAAAAAAAAAACACCATAATAAATGAATTTTCAAAAACTATACTAAGGGTTTCTTTATCTTAAAATATAAGATTTTTAGCAAGTTTTGTTGCTTTTTTTGTTTTTAAATCTTAAAAAATAACAGTTTAATGGATCATTTCTGATTCTGACGGACGGACCGACGGAGAGACGGACAACAATGTGATCCATTTTTTTTTTCTTTTAAAGTACGAAATTCGAAAATCGACGCCGTTTTCTTAATTCGTCTATCTTTAATTTGCACACCCTGTAGCTGCTAAAGTATTGATCGTAGAGCGAAAATGATGATAGTCACCATCATTTTCGGAAATTTTATGTAGAAACTTTTGTCAAAAGTAGATACTAATCATATTGCTAATTCGTAAAGATATTCGAGATATGAGCAAAAATCTGAAAAAAGGTACCTACAACTCACCCATAAGTTTCATCGGAAATTTTCAGTAGGTGTAATATCTGACTTCTTAATAAAAAGCCGTCGAACTGAAAACACGGGTTCTTTCCCAGACGTGACCCACACAAACCAATAATATTATTCCCAAGGTCCTCACAACTTCTCTCGCCCTAAATTTCTCGTTTTATTCCAATGAAAGCGTCTAAGCGGCCGCGGGAATCTTTTATAAGCACTCAAAGTGAATCAGGGCGGTAATAGCGTATATATCAGACAAATTAAATAGTTCCCAATTCGAAATAAATATACACTAGTCTTTTATCAATTGACAAGATCTTGTTATTAGCTTTTGCTAGCTTTGCTTCACCCGCGTGGTATTTTAATTTTTCTGCTATTCTATGTCAGCATTTTATTTTTGACCGACGAAACGGAGGAGTTACTTAATTCGACACGTGTTTTTTTAAATTAAATTAAATTATTTTATTGAGACAAAAACGAGACTACTTACATTTATCTCACAAATTAATCAAATTATTGTTAATACCAATTAAATTAATAAAAATAAACAATCAAAATGCAATTAAAAGGTTAGTCATCTAAATTACTGTTATGTCACAAAGAAATGTAATCATGTCAAAATTATTAATCGTAAAAAATTAAATATTACATATTATGTCGAAAACATCAGTCATAAATCTCTACAATTTCCACAGTTCTCGTAGCGCTGTTACCGTGATCCCATTGGTCTGTGAGGTTGAATTTGAATTTTGAATTTATTTATTTGCATAGTATACATAGCATTCTTACGCTAAGTACATACCCTGCCTAATAGGGCATAGCAAACATTGAAATATTTGTTAAATATTTTAAAAATATTTAAAGGTTTTATGTGTTTTACGCATAACTTTTTACAAAGTGGTCGGATTTTCATAATTCTTTTTTTATTGGAAAGACTATATACTTCGAAAATGGTAAAATATTATCGAAATTATCGAAATCGGCTGAGCCATTTTTGATTAATGTTGTGAAAAATGTGAAAAATTCTACATCGATCCGTGAGAAACATTCGCGAATTCTATACATGATTAAAGTCGGCCATGCTATTTTTTGCGAATAATAATATCTGAGATAAAAAATAGCCTATGTCACTTTCTGTTGTTAAAACTATGACCATACCAAAACTCAAGTCAATCCGTTGCTCCGTTGCTGCGTCAAAGAGGAACAAACCAAAAAATCAAACCTATAAATCAACAAACACACTTTCGGATTTATATGTATATTAGTAAAAATAAAAAGCATAAAGAAATAAAATTACTATGGAACAGCTTTCAAAAGGGTTTATTTAGCTTTGTTATGGAAAAAACCGAACACAAAATTATTTCACGCTCAGTTTTACGTGTACTTCTCTACTAATTTTCCTGCGTTATAGATTCTAAACGTATACGTGGGCGTAGCTAGAAGAAGGCCTAAGAGCTTGGCCTAGAAACTTCTTTGTCCACTACAAAAAACTAAAACAGAAAGCCAATACATTAGTCATATTAGATATTTTCTTTTTACTATTATAGTAGACAGCTGCAAATTTTAAATTAAGTTAAAGGATAAACAGGATACCGTACAGAAATCATAATTTTATGGTGTTGTTTTGTGGATATTTTGTTAAGTTGCGCCCCACTACTATATTTTTGAGGTAAGTACCTATTTGTATTAACTTCGTCCTTAAAAAAATATTCTAAAAATCTTTATAATTCTACGCATTTAACACCCTAGGTTTTTATTTGCTATCCATACTAATTATTAACGGATTATTAATTATTTTTAGTCGTTATTTCACCACTAAAACTGTTCAACAACTGTTCATGCCTTCAACATTTGATACCCATATTGGGTGATTGTCAATAAATATTGTAATCCGCCACGTCGTGGCAGCTGCCATCAATATGTTAATATTAACTGGGTATTATATGTACCTACATACATTTGTATTGTCATAATACTAAACGGATGTACTGAAATATCAGGTTAGCAGAAAGGGGGTATGTGACTAAATAAGACCCATGAAAGATACGGGGCAAGCTAAATAAAATCATATAATAGAAATGATAAAATCTAAAAGGCTGAACAAATAATTACGCATACCTAGAATAGTAATACGCAGAAGGTAAGTAAAGTACGATCAATTTGACGGGAAACTTTTGCTCCGTGAAAGTTCGGTAGTCACAGCAAAGAACAATCTTCCTTTCAAGTTAGCTGGCAGAAAGAAAGCAAAACTCGTTTGGACAACAAAAGTAATCTCCTACTTGATTCCTATAATTAAATGTTTGTCTATAGATGTACACAAAAGTTGTATTCATTGTAACAGCTGTTATAAGGACAGTTTGTATCTCTCTAGTATTGCTAAGCCGAGAAATTTGATTCGGCCTATAAGTAGTAACTAGTCTTCCAACGGGTCTTGTAGAAGAGGCCTATGACCAGCAGTGGACTCAATAACTACATCGTTCTATAGAAATTGTCAATCAAAAATAACATTTTCATCCCCCATCTCGGAAAGAGTTTGCTCTTCGAAATCTGAGTGCAAAAGCCGTTTTTATCCGCTAGAGGGTAAAGTAAAATTGAATATAGAACATCGTGAAAACAAAACATTATTAAACCTATTTACTTCTACCTCCTTGGTGCCGAATTTATCATACAACCTTTTTTAATTTCTTCAAAACTCAGACACGAAACATTCTTGCTGTACTTATATTTGCGGTATTTTAATTCGCTTTGCGCGCGCCATTTTCTTATCATGCATGTCGTATCGTTCAAAGTTTTAACCCCTTACCGCATGGATTTTTAGATTTCAATAATTTTAATTTATGATGTTCCTGTGCCTCAGGGGTATCCATAAAAAATAATAAAAAAAATAAAAAATTCATAGTTATCTAAAAATTAACAAAAAATAAAAAGTTCCAATTTTGGCACAACATGCACTCTAGTTTATAAAAACATGTGTTCCGAATTCGTCACAATATGCAGCAGTACTTAGTAGTCGTATAAAAAACACAATTTTTTATAAGCTTAAGTTTTTATTTCGAAATTCGTCGTCTGTAATATTCTCATCTTCACTGATGTCTGGTATAATTGCAGTATATCGATTTCGAGGGGAAATTGCATCTAAAACAAACAAAAAAATAATCAATCATAGGTATCTTCTTGTACAGCAATTTATCTAAAGTTTATATTTCATAAATAATAATGCCGTCCATCATCTAATGATCTCAAACTTAGGAAGCTTGTTGTTTTATCACAGAGATGCCGTGGCCACCTTTCATCGCTATCATCAGATGTATATATATGTACATTAATCAGAAAGAGGGTCTAATTTTGTTTGCAAGGTTAGTTAGCCAAACATACATACATAATATATAGAGAATTGTAAAATAAAACATGTACTTTATCATAGGCTACTTGTACCACACTGCATAGTGTGCCAAATTTGTTTTGTCCTTGTACTGCATGATGTTCCAAATTTGACGGGTAAATTGAAACTTGACTGCATGATGTTCCGAATTTAGCACAAAGTTTAAATAACAAATTAATCACAATTTAAAAGTTGAAACTTACGTTTTTTGCCATAAAACCGTCGTGGGTCCATTGTTCTTCACTCCTAGACACTTTTTTAAATGATATATAGCCCAAAACAATTAAAAATATCTCATCGAAAACTCTCAACCTCATGCTCGACCAAAATGGCGGAACACACTGCTTTACCGACGAAATTTCGTACTCACATGACTAGTTATAAACGCGATCTGTATTTTTCTGGGTTTATACGTGCATTGGCTTGGCAAATAATGCGAAACTAGATACATAGATGGCATACATAGTTTGTTATTAGCGATTTTTGAAAATGTTCCAAATTTGTCCCGGTATGCGGTAAGGGGTTAAAAATAAAAAACTTGAAAACAAATGAAAAACCTAATATGAGTGATGATTATAGCGACGAGGGATTATTTGATGCCAACAGAATTGCCAGAGTGCGCAAATGAGCTTTCTCCCTTTAACAATCACGCGAGAAGTATTTGAAACAGTGCGGTATGTAGACGTAGAATAAGTTACGTGTTCCACTCGAGTGCAAAGATTTTTTACCTTGTGCTCTTTTGATTCCCTCGCTAACGCTCAGGATTCTAATTGTTGTCTAATTTTAGAATCCTTCGCTTGCTCGGTCATCAAAATTGAGCACGCGGTTAAAAATCAACTTTGCACTTTCGTATAACAAATAACTATTCATTTCAATTATCTTATCATTTATGTACTTGTAAATGACAAAGAATAAACATAAACATAATTGGAACGAAAATTAATTACCTACTACAAAAATAAGTGATGTATTAAAATATAATTTTACATTGAGTACAATTAAATTTGTGTGGTTGTGGGTGGTGGAGTACCTACGGGTTTCCGTCCCAACCACTAATTAAAATAGCTCTACTCGTCAAAAATTCATAAAAAATCGACGAAGTGTGAGCCGGACTCGCGCACGAAGCTTAGGAGTCAGTACCTTATGGTTGCCCCCCTTAATATATTTTATTTAACCATTTATTTTTGAAGTGAATATTCTGTGAATATTTTCAAGCCTCTATCTGTTACCGTCATTAATATTGAGCGAAAAATGGCTAAAACGTCGTGTTTGTTGTATAGGAGCTAAATATTAATTTTATTCTGTTGTATTTGTTGTAATAGCGGCAACAGAAATACATCATCTGTGAAAATTTCAGCTCTCTAGCTATCACGGTTCATGAGATACAACCTGGTGACAGACCGGGCGGCGGACAGACAGACGGACAGCGAAGTCTTAGTAATAGGGTCCCGCTTTTACTTATTTAGTACGGAACCCTAAAAATAGATAACAAGAAATTAGATACTTATTTTCTTTTTCTTTTAGATTTTATCCAAGCCGGACTACTCTGCAAAGAGTTATGCGTGATCTGACATAAAAAAAACAACGGGTTGCATTATTATTATATACTACGAGACTAATCGCGCATTAAAATTATGAGATAAATAAATACCTCCTCATCCCGACGTTTCGGCCGAGTTGCCGTCGGGATGCATGCCCGTAGTACTTATATAATAATAATGTGTTCAAAATTGTGATGAACATAAATGTTTGCTCTGTGTCTGGGAGTTATTTAGTTACTATCTATATAAGTATGTATTTAAAAATAAGTATATGTAGTATATCAGTCTCTGGCAGCCATATCACAAGCTTTGCTTAGTTTGGAGTCAGAGGCCGTGTGTAAGATGTCCCAAAATATATATTTATTGATTTATTTAAATCGCGAAAGTTTAAAAACAACTACGGGTTGCACTCCGGAAGTGCTGGCAAAAGTGAAAACTGGAACATTTAAAGTACTATTATTTATGTGATAAAATACAATATCACACACGCATGCTCGCGCAAACTCCCTGCGCCGTCTTACGAATTTTCGATCAGGTCACGGGTCCTGACGAGAGCTTAACATTTATTACCCATCCCAAAAAGTGTACAACGCCGTTAAAAAGTTTTCACTTCAAAAAATGTACGCGTTTACTTATGAACATCATTTGTTTATTTGGCGGTCAAAAATCGTTCAAGTCGTTTCAGAGGAGTTCGATGGCAAACACCGTGACATGATATTTTTATTTATTAAATGTTTCAAAACACAGAAACAATTTTCACAGCAATTTTATACCAACTTGGTATCTATTTTTCACGAAGTTTCGACGAGTAGAGCCTTTTTAATTTGTGAGAAAGGGTATACTCCGAAATTAGTCCCTTAAAGGTAAATTTTATCAAAACTGGTATTTTTTTAAAAAGTCATTGACGAGCTATTCGAATTTTGTACATCAATTGCAATGATTGAAGTTGATCGTGCTATTTTTGGCGAAAATTAAATAACTTAAAACCCGGATTTGGGCCTCGCGCTATTCCTATTTTATATACCTAATTAAAAATGTGATTTCGAAAAAATTAAATAAATTTGAGTTTCTGCCAAAAAATTGCTATTGTTCTGCTACAAAGTTTGAATTATGCTAAATCTGATCATACTGAATGGAATCTAACACTCGCAGAAGTCGCATAGCTTGTCGGGCTTCATAGAACAATGAAGGCGGTTATTCTAATTATAAACAAAATACTCGAGCGTGCGGTGACATTACGTCATCCGCAACTCCCGCAGAAAGTGGCGCCGGTTTGCCTCTTTTTACCACGGCCCTGATATATTCGCAACCACTCAACAGTAGATACTCATATTCGTACTTAAAAATGATATATACATAAACTACATGTACTCGTATGCAAAATTTCATAAAGATCGGTGAAGCGGTACTCCAGTTATCGTCGTACAAACATTCATACAAATATACAAACATACATACAAGTGCCGATTTGTCCCAGCAGACTCTGAGACCTCGCTTAAGGCCGATTCACACATACGGCGGGCGCGGGTCGGGTGCGGGTCGGGCGCGGTGCGGGGCGGGAGTACGGCGTGTCTATTAGTACCTGTTTCAATGGACGACAACACACAGAACGCGTGCGCGGGTCGGGTGCGAGGCGGGCGCGTGGTGTGTGTTGTCGTCCATTGATACAGGTACTAAAAGACACGCCGTACTCCCGCCCCGCACCGCTCCCGACCCGCACCCGACCCGCGCCCGCCGTATGTGTGAATCGACCTTTACGCTTGGTCAATTAGATATTATGATTTTCTTTTGTTTAAGTCTGTTCTATTGTCAGAGAATAGATTTCAGATTCAGATAAACTTTATTATCTATAATTTGAACTGTCTTACATAGAGGCTCTTAATAAAAAACGTGTAAAAAGCCAAGTCCAAAATGAACATACAATATTAGGACTGCTTGATTGTAGGACTATTTTTGTATCCCAGCGTGTTAAGATTGGCACTCTACAGATTACATGACAAAGCAACATTTGCGTTAGCTTATAAGTTATATTATATTTAACGTGTATACCTCTCTAGATACCTACTTATATTGTAAATCAGCCTTTATCGCCCGGTGTCCAAGCCTGGACAGTACTGATTAAATGAGACGAATTGGCTGCCAATATACCTACCGGAACTAATTAGTTTACGTGATTGCTATCAATATTGGTACATGTTACTAGGCGTACTTAAGTATATTTTCACTCGTCGTATTAGGACATTTACCAAAATCGATTTTGAAGATCCTTTTGACTCAGTTGCTATAGACTGATTAAAATTTTTCGGGGGTAGTGAAGTTAGCTACGAGCAGTGAAATCCAAGCTTCGTGCGCAGCTGTTATAAGGGCGGGACTCCACCAAAGCGGAGATGTGTGCGGTGTGCTGTGAGCTGTGCGAGGAGACATGTTTTTCAGCTCGAGTGCGAGGCGTTGAGTGCTCATAGTACGCATTCTGACACGCTCGCTGACATCACTCACTGCACGTTGCTCACATCCCTCGTCTCCACTGCGCGTCGTCCGCGCACAGCTCACATCTCTGCTACCATCGCGCCATACAAATATCACGTCTCCGCCATGGAGCATATTAACCAGGCAACTTGGAGCATTTCCTCTGTGGTCTCCGCACAGCGATCTCCACTGAAGCTGAGCGGAAAGGAGATGTGTCAATAACCCAATTCTATTGGTTGTTTAAAAAATATCTCCTCTCCGCTCGTCCCGTCTCCGCTTTGGTGGAATTCCAGCCTTAGTCAGGATTGGGTTTTGCACAGCTTATAGCTAACATTCCAGCCGCCAAATATATTGATTTGGCTTATACTTCTTGCTTTTGGTGGAGGGGCTTACAGGCCCGAATTGCTGCCAGGCAGATATTTGAATATGGAGACCACATAGGGGAAGCGCAGCGTAGGACGTACTTGTTAAGACCACGGGAATGCGATGGATACGAGCAGCGTCCAACAAATCTTATTTGAAATTTAAAACAGAAGCCTATGTCCATCTGTTAATGTTTTACGGCTGTACTTGAGTAGGTACATAGAGTTTCTATTAGCATTAAACAATCATAACACGTAAACAGGACCTTACCTATTAGAGAAAAAATATTTTGATATCTTTTGAACTACGTTAGGTAAATTAAGACACTTAAAAACAAAAAGTACTATATAACGAGTGTAATTGTATGATAAACAAATGCGTAAAATAAATAACGTATTAGTAAGTAAGTAAGTTCGTATAGGCCGGGTAGCTAGCCCTGGTGTCAGAGTTTTTAGGCCGCCCTTATAGGATCACTTTATTGTCCGTCTGTCCGTCTGTCCGTCTGTCCGTCTGTCCGTCTGTCCGTCTGTCCGTCTGTCCGTCTGTCCGTCTGTCCGTCTGTCCGTCTGTCCGTCTGTCCGTCTGTCCGTCTGTCCGTCTGTCCGTCTGTCCGTCTGTCCGTCTGTCCGTCTGTCCGTCTGTCCGTCTGTCCGTCTGTCCGTCTGTCCGTCTGTCCGTCTGTCCGTCTGTCCGTCTGTCCGTCTGTCCGTCTGTCCGTCTGTCCGTCTGTCCGTCTGTCCGTCTGTCCGTCTGTCCGTCTGTCCGTCTGTCCGTCTGTCCGTCTGTCCGTCTGTCCGTCTGTCCGTCTGTCCGTCTGTCCGTCTGTCCGTCTGTCTGTATGTCAAGACTCTTTATCTCGGAAACGCGTAAAGATATCGAGTTGAAATTTAAACTGTATACGAATATCTATAGTTTCTTGCAGTTGTGTAAAAGAAAACCTTCTCAGTTATCGTTTAAAAAAGTTAGAGCCGTTTATGTCGTAAAAAACCGCATATTTCAATACTCACAAAAATCAAAACCTACAGGGTACTCCCGTTGATATAGAACTATGAAATTTGGCGAGAAGCATTGTCTCAGATTACACATATAGAAATAAATCTGAAAACTGTACATTTTTATTTAAATCCCAAAAAAATAGGCCTCAAAATTCACAAAATATGGGTTCAAAATTCAAAGTGAGTAAATCGTATCATGTAAGTTATCATATAAAAGAACTTCATTAGCACATGCTAAAACAGGTTTTTAATTATTTTAACAATGTGGGATTTTCGATGTATGACGAGAAACGTGAAAAAAATTTTTTTGTCGATGGTTATAGTACCTATAGAAATTTTAACATCTTACTTCCCAATCTCTTGATGGTAAGGTGGTGGTTTATCTTTATTATTGAGAAAATTTGGTGTATAAAATCAATAAAAACTTGTAAGTATGTTGTATTTATCAATACGTAGGTAAATATACCTACATAAGCACAAAGACTTATTTACTTAGGATGTTGATAAAGGAACAAAACTCGTTACGTCAGAAACGTAGTGCTAGGTAAGTATACATACCTAAGTTAGTATTCAAACCTAAGTTATTTTATCAATTCTGTAGTTTCTCTAGAGAGCTAAAATAATGTTATCATCTTGTTTTTCTAGAATAGTTTGTGCCTAGAAAATAACCTTGCTTCTACCCCTGCGATGAATTTAGGTACACAGTACCTTAACCAGCTATAAGCCTATTGTAGAACCTTTTGAATTTCAAAAAGTGTCTAGGGGTATTTTGGTGTTATATTCTAAAATTGTTTTCACACAGACGTTTAGTAAGTATGTATGTCTGTTCTTTTTGTACGTATTTTAAAGGGACTTTAAAAGCTATATTTACTTAGCATTATGAACAAGTTTTATTATAGAACCAATACGAAAGTAAAGTCTAAAGTCGGAAAAATCTGCTGTACATTTTGTCCAGAGTCAGTTAATTAGTGTGTGTGGAACACCGATTTTTTTGCTAAATTTCGAGGTCGGTCCCATAGTAAAAGTTGTTATATAATTGTGAGTATATAAACATAGATTGAAATACTTTGCAATTTATCACCCTAAAGTTAAAAAAACAGCGGTTTACAAAAATTATGTTAACTGACTTCAAAAAGAAGGATCTCAATTCAACTGTACGTTTTTTTTAAGTTAGGCGATGACTCCACCAATTATGAACTAATTTTTAGGACTTTTTAGTATAAGTTATAGTGTAAGTTTTTTTAGTATAAGTTTAAAATTAACCTACTTAAGGTTTAATTTTAATAGTTATAGATATTTGAAATGTTTCTTAAGGTTTGACAAATAAAGTTTGGAAGTGATCCCATTTAAATTTGATGAAAATAAGCTGGGTCGTTTTTGAAAAATCAACATTAATGTAAAAATCAAAATATCAGTGATACCTATATCGATTCGTGCGAACTTTTCAAATTCTATGAGTACACGGCTGAAGTTGGTTGTGCCATTTTTTGGCGAAAAATAATAATTATTACGAAATTATTTATGGTTATTGGTATTAATCTATAGACAGGGAGATTTTATGAGGCACCAACGTACGCGATGTGCGTGTAATGCGGGCTTAGGGTCATAAAACACCGATATTGGATAAATCGGGAATTACGACATACAAATGAAATTGCTCTATTCCCGAGGGAGAGCTGTTATTTAACATTTTATTGCACACCATTCGTAGAAAAGGAGGAGTTAACGCTAAATATCATGAACTGCCATACAACCCTTTGATGGAAGACAATGGGATGTATGGGAGCGAGAACAAATAAACAAAAACCGGACAAGTGCGAGTCAAGCTCGCACATCGAGGATTCCGTACAAATACAAACACGTTGTTAAAATACTCGTAAATGGAAACCTGTTTTAGCATGTGCAAAGCACATAAAGTTCTTTTAAATTATGTTTCACTCACTTTGATTTTACTCGAGTCAGGCCGTCAGGAAATTGATCTACACATTTATATGTATATATTTACATCTCCGGAACGCATAGACATCTTGTACATCGACGGAGAAAGTTAATACCGCGGGCTAACTTGACGCCATCTAGTTTAGATATGAGTAAATACTGAGATTTAAACTGTTGCTTTAATGGATTGATTTTATAACTTATTTGATTAGATTGCTATTAAGTTTGATGTTTTATATTTATACAATTATACATTTACATATAAATTTATATTTGAACTTATTTTCAGTTTAGACAGAATTTTGAATAAATTTTTTGTGAATTTTGAGTCCCTATTTTTTGTGATGTAAATAAAAATGTACAGTTTTCAGATTTATTCCTATATGTGTACTCTAAGATAATGCTTCTCGCCAAATTTCAAAGTTCTATCTCAACGGGAAGAACCCTGTAGGTTTTGATTTTTGTGAGTGCAAAATATGCGGTTTTTACGACATAAACGGCTCTAACTTTTTGAAACAATAACTGAGAAGTTTTTCTTTTACACAACTGCAAGAAACCATAGATATACGTATACAGTTTAAATTTTAACACGATATCTTTACGCGTTCCCGAGATAAAGAGTCTTGAAATACACCCAGACGGACAGACGGACAACAAAGTGATCCTATAAGGGTTCCGTTTTTTCCGTTTGAGGTACGGAACCCTGAAAAAGATAAATCATAAATAAATAATAATAATATGCCAATTTTAAGGTTATTGCAACTTATATATGTATGTATGTATTGTATAACTTAACAAGATTATTTTTTGCAAAAAAGCATGACCGACTTCACCCGTGTACAGAATTCGCGAATATTGCGCACGGATCGATGGTGCATTTTTCACATTATTGTTGATTTATCAAACATGGCTCAGCCGATTTTGGATAAAATTTAAATGGGTCCAATTACAAAGTATATTCTTTCCAATAAAAAAAGAATTATGAAATCGGACTACTATGAAAAAAGTTATGCGTGGTTATACATAAAAAATAAATATACGCTTCGAATTGAGTACCTACCTACTCCGGTGGTTTGTCGGTCAAAAAATATCAAAACTTAAATCTAAAATAAATTACATTTTATAAGGTATAGCTATTCAATTTATATTATAAAGATAAATTAACTAATATCAAAAAAAAATTTAGAAAATCATACATACCTAATAAATAATACAATAAGCCCGATTACAGAGGCGCCAGCGTCAATTAAATAGCAACGTAAAAAGCGTCCTCTCTATCGAATGCCTAACGTGAAAAATAAATAGAGCTATGCTTTTTAGCTATTATAATTACCATGGCGCTTGATAAAAAAAATTAAATAAAATTCATAAACTTTGAACTATTTTATAGTCTGGCATGAAAAAGTACTCTCCTCCTTGATTTTCGTATTCATCTTCTCTATCCACCGATGACCGGCACCAATGCGTTCGCCACTGCCTCCGGACCAAGGCTGTTAGGCTGATAGTATGTATTTTTTTATTGCAAACCATGATTCTAAACTTTCAGTCTTCTAAGGATTTCAGGCGGCTTAAAAACTTTGACACCAGGGCTGGCCATCCGGCCTATACAAACTTATCATAGCATAGCAGTGTATGATGCAGCGTAGGTATAGCGCAGTTGTAACAAACCTCAGGTGGTTTGTCGTCCACACCTGAGTAATTAGGCATAGAAAGAAGGCATATTTGTAGGTCAGGAGTCTCTCATATGAATTTATCATGTTTTCTAATGTTATTCAAAGAAACTTTTCATTCAAATAATATTTAAACAAACAGGTTAAATAAATACATTTTAAAAGGCAACAAAACTACAATCTAGGTATATTAACTCTTTGCAGGGCGCTTAGTAAAAAAAAAATCAGGATTTAAACAAGAGAAGGTGAAAGAGAACGGGGGTTGACGGGGATTGTCAGTTAGGACTTCACTACGGAAAAATTAGGATTATTTTTGCAGATTATCAAGATATTTCAGTGATTTTAGCTTACAAAGTGATATAAAACAGCGAGGATCATGAGTAGAAAAGGAAATGCGGTTAATCATCAGCTATTACGACGAAAAATCAGTTCCAAGAAGCAGGATGTTTTCTATCGAAGGACGAAGATGTTCCTGGAGGATTTGGTTTCGTATAATCTTATTCCTTTTTAAATTAATATACACCTATAGGTAAAGAATATGTTCAGCAGATAATGCTATGTCCAGCTCAGTACTGTACTGGAATTATGGATGTTTAACTGTCAAATTAAGATATAATCAAGGATGATAAGCCTATGTCCGCCACGCTGACACAATGTGGTTTGGACTCTTATGCGTAATTATTCTCTTACGAGTATGAGCGTGTTGCTTCGAAGTTACGTCACATTATAGAAGCAAGACAATATTGTCAACGCTGACCCGTTGCGGGTTGATAAATATACATACATCTACAGGTTCTTATGGTGGTCTTACTTGGGTTGTCTTACGATGTTTCCTAAAGGGGCGGAATATCTATAGAAATAGAACCATGTGAATACAGTGGTCTAATGCAAGATGAAGGATTTATATGTCATTGCATCAGCTCTATGGAAATATGCTACCGATATACGACGTTGTCCTTTTTGCAAGCTGCAATGATGGTATAGTCCAAATACTGAATGGAATGGATTCATTGAAGTGTAATCAAGATCTGAATACTTTCTAGATTATGAGTCGAGTCTTTCAACCCTATAAATCTCTTAGGAGTTTCACAAGTGATATACAGATTTATTAACATTTTTACTGTTTCAGCTCTAATCATATTATGTGAACATACAACCGATTTAAGGAAGTCTACGATACTCGAGTTTAAATCCTATAGTGACGCCGTATTATAACCAGACTTAACAATATAGAAACTTGTGAAGGACAGAGTGTTCTTTTAGATTGATTATATTTTCTTTACATTTAATTAGAGGATTGCAGAGTCGTCTAATGCTATATCTCATTACTTACTACAACACATTATTTGAATATCAGCCGATAGAGCTACTTGATCAATGCTGTATTTTCATCAGTGTGCAGAACTCTTGAAGCCAGGTAGAGCTTGGGCCAGTGTTTCTCATTTCCGTAAAGGAGGGATAACCCGTGTCCGTATTAAAGAGTGTAAATTCCGCTCACTATGAAGTAAAGTTATTGATGACTTATTATAATTTTGATTTACACATTATTTTATATGGCGAAGTCGATTCTCGAACCTTTACCTATAGTATTCTTGGAGCCTTTCTTGTGAACACTCTGGAATTCATGCAAGACTCATTAAGTGGACGAAATAACTGAGATCAGACTGACAAGACACTCGCGACTCCTGGTTTTTATTTCGAGCTTTCTTTTCCAGGATTGCGTTAGATTTTCGAAAGCTTGGTAGAGTCTTTTTGTTTCGTGGTTTTCAGCTCTCGCGAGCGCCATGACTAGGGAAATAATCAGAGATAAACATAAAATCAAAATAATCTCTGACAAATAAAAATAAAGAACTTTAATATTAACTAACAGTCAGAAATAAATTAATACTAATAATTCTGACAAATTTAATCTTTTATTACCTGTAGTTTGACAACTAATATTAGTTCAATGATAGAGTTTCTTTGTTAACCTAGAGTTCAAGTTTTGGAATCTCTGGAATTTCTTTTCAACACATTTCTTATACTTTCATAAGCTAATCTGCATAGCTTTATAGAGCTACATTACATATAAAACAAAAATATACCAATGATCTCCGCGTAAAACAGAGAAGCTCTAATATCAGTATTTCTATATAGATCTTGAGGCATTAGCTAGATACTTCAGTTCACTTTGAAATTAGTAAATTACTCACAGGTTCATAAAAGGTTAAAGTAGGTAAAACATAGGGTTTTCTTTCTGAACTTAGATATTCTATTAGGTAGATAGCTCGTTCGAATCACCTTTACCCAGGGCTTATGCGGTCTATAACGCAGGATCTACCACTAGACGAACACTGGCCAAACTAACGTACAAGTAGGTAAATAGATGAGATAATTATGATAGGAATCTCACTGCAGAATACTAGTATCAAATTGTAGGCAGTCTCTTATCAAGTGAACCGGAAGCAGATGGCGCTAGTAGTGCCTGATTATAGAATGAACCTGGGAGGTTCACAGTTAAGTATTAATATTTCTTATTATTCATCAATACGAATTGTAAGCTGGGGTCTTATTGGATGTCTATTGCAATATATAAGGCGTTCTTAATATCTTAGGAAATTCCTTCATGAGGTTCAATTTATAATTTCTTTATAATTAAGTAAAATCAGGGTGCATAGCTAGTATGACATAATACTAGGAACAATAGAGAGCAAGTCAAGTTGCTAAATCATTTTATCTGATATTTTAATTTAGACAGATTTCTTAAAATAGGTTCTACTCTTTTTAGGTTTATAAATTAGGCTATTTAGGTAGGCAGGCAGGTAGGGTCCGTTACACAGTGGACAAAATATTGTACTCGTAATGAAATGTGACTTTCACCAATATATACTATGGTGATTTTTACAATTGTGGGATATTTAATGGCGCTTCTAAAAAGCAACAAACTAGACTATGGGGCAGACCTCGGCCGCATTATTCTACTATTTCAATAGAAAAAATAGCAATATATTAAATAATATCAATTGATATTTTCAAACAATATGTATCGCTATTTTTTATTAATAAGTAAAAACATATTAATAAAAAATAGCGATACAAACGAGATTCAATTTAAAAGGAAGTGCAAACATACACTGCAAATTGAATACAAGACGGACAATTTTCTATTTCATTCTACAACTTTACCGAAAGTATTTAGAAATAAACGGGTACCTACTGTAGTACCGTGCCTCACACTTTTCCAATAAATACCTACCTACACGCTTTTATTTTCCTGGTTTCACCCTTCAATGGAAATAAGAACTCAAGACACGGCATTTTCGTAACAAAGTGTATTCCAAGAAAACGGAATGCGAGAAAGTCACTTTTTGTTACACGAACAGCGTTAATGTAACTGAAAATAGTACCGCTGATCAAGAATACATTGACATATACACGTCGTTTTTTGTAGAGGAGAAGGCGTACCCAAAGGGTAAAAACGGGACCCTATTACCAAGACTTGGCTGTCCGTCTGTCTGTCTGTCTCCAAGCTGTATCTCATGAACAGTGATAGCTAGAACAATGAAATTTTGATTGATGTCGTATTTCTGTTGTCGCTATAACAACATATACTAAAAAGTAAAAAAAAATATGGGGGCCCACAAAAAAAAACCTAATTTTTAGTCATTTTAATTAATAATAATTAATAACGGTGACAGCTAAATGCTTTAAATATTCACAGAATTAATAAAAAATCACTTTAAATCCTCTCGATCGACGCGACGCCTGGTCCAGGAACACAGAGAAATGTCTGGACCCGGGGCGCGGCGCCTGGTCCAGGCGTTTATTTTTTATACAAAAAAAAAATATAAACGGAATTGGTGAAAATTAAAAAATACTTAAGCATGTAACATTATGGTATGTCGATAGAGAATCAGGGCCCTGAAACTAGGTACTGTCGGGGATGGGTTATACTTATAATTATGTGATTTTCATTTTAAACATGACTTATGTTATGTTATGGATAAATGATTGAGTATTGATTGCTGTAGACGTTGGAAGTTTCCGAAGATGCTACGTTGCGTTTGCCAGTAGGTGCGTACCTAGTATCAATTTGAGAACTTTACGCCATGTCTTTATAAAGTTATAAAATGTCTGTGGAACGCAAGCAGAGTAGGAGGAGCAGGTATTGGGTTTCAAGTTTCACCGCTCGACACTGAATACTTTTTATGTATTTTACTAAGACTGAAGAATGTCATTTGTTAGGCATCTAAACTATAAAACGAAACCAGAAACTCTAAACAAAAACAAAAAGCCTCATTTTTCATCAACCCACGGACTTACGACACTTAGTAATTTTCTTTAAAGTTTGCAAAATTATCCGAGTAGATATAACGGATTCTTTAAGTTCTGATCAAAGGATCGGATACAAACGATATTTATCGATTGTTAAACAAAGAACTTTGATCGGGAGACTGTAAGGGTCAAACTTCAAACTCCACTCAACATCTCAGGTCGAAAGATCTCTAAGATCCCGAAAGCTACAACAGTTTAACTTCAAAGTAAGATATCCTTCCTCTCCATTTCTTTTACGAGGTGTCTACATTCTCGTCACAATTTTTGTGGCAATTTGGTGTGTTGTCGTGACGGGATGCCATTCGGAGACGGAACGGCACAGGGTGAGATAAAATACGCAAGGAGGACAGTGGGATAGCAGCCAGTAGGTTATCTTCACACCTGTGCTAAATCACCCAGGTAAATCTGTGGCGCAGCGTAAGTTAGTTACTTTGAGATTTATAAAAAGAAATTGTGGATATAGATAGTAAAGTGTTGATCACGCCAATAAAATTGCAGGTGATAAATACGCATATTTATTAAGTACCTTCATCTAAATATAGGTTACCTTACTTATGTGGTGGAATCCACCAAACCATTTAGCCAGCCGCCAGCAGCTGGTTAGAGCCCAATGGTCCTTCGTGAGTTGGCCTACTACCAGTGGACTATTAAAATGTCGATACAGTAGTACATATTTACGTTATACTAGAATCTGGGCCCATGGCAGTACCCCCGCCAAGTCTGGCAGCAACGCCGCCGCGCCGTACCAAAGAAGATATAATAATACTACGCCCGTACCGCACTTTTCTCGAAGCCATTCAGGCTATTTTCAACCCCCTATTACTTTTTCGTCATTTTACTACCTTATAAATAAACGCAGAGTAACTTTAGTTACTCGCTACTTAAAAGTTAACAAAAATTGTCAAAGAAAGAAAAAGACAAAACACAGTCTAACCAACTACATAGTTATAAAGTTAACAAAAAGCAGTTAAAATTCAAGCGAAAGTCTCGTAGATCCATTACTAATGTTTTCGATGATAACAATAATGTTTGCTAATTCGATATCTTTACTACAAATCTGACTGCTTTGGGATACAGCTGACTACGAGTATGTAGTATTGGACTAAGTCAATCAATGCAGTGGTTTGCAGTATTTCCTTTAAAGTCATGGGGTCTCCAGGAGGAGGTTTCGATGCTGTATTTCACATAAGTAAGTACGTAGCAAGTAAACATAATTTTTCCAAGTGAAAATTTTGGTACAATTTCTTATTACATGCTTGATTTGATATATTTATGGCATAATTGATCGTCAATTCGAATAAAAAAATAGATTTAAATGTGAACATAAAATCTATACGGGAAAATAAAAATGAATCCCTATTTCCCTTGATCACGGCATCACGCGTGAACGGCTGGACCGATTTGGCTAATTATGTTTTTGTTGTTTGTTATTGTCTGAAGAAGGTTTTGTATCAACTAGTAATCCTATAAATGATATACGTATTTTCCAAGTGTAATAAAGCCACTAGAAACAATTGATTGGGACTCAATCACTACAAATAATTACTTAACCGCGCCGTATTTCAAAGGGGTCGTTCGCGCCCAGTTACATAAATTGACGTAAATCCTTTTCAGTTTGAAAAGGGTTAAAAGCTAAGGGTTAAACTTTCATCAATCGAGCGAGGATGGGCGACACAGAAGGTGAAGCTATTTAATCTAGTAGTACGAGAGTTATATCTCAACAATTGATCAATTCCTTTTAAATTTATTTTTAGAAAAGAGACATGTGTTATTACTATATACTACGGGACTAATCGCGCATTAAAATTACGAGATAAATAAATACCTAATTTATCTCGTAATTTTAGTGCGCGATTAGTCCCGTAGTACGAGTATATAGTAATAATGTTCAAATCGCGAAAGTTTAAAAAAAGAGACATGTGTGTTGGCTCGTTTTTTTTTTAATTAACGCATCGATGGATACGGCACACAGAAAGTGCAATAAGTAAATGCCATTGTACACATGGATAAAAGTTTTATTTCTAAATAAGTAAATATAGATGCCAGGACGTTTGTGTGTACACCACCGCCTGTCTAATTAAATAAATAAGCTAATTAGGATTATAGGTCCCATAGAAGTGAATAATAATAAATTTATATGAATTTTCTTAAGGCTATGTACAGAAATAGGTACAGTTATACAGTTTTATAGTTTACAGTTTTTTTTTAATGTCCATAGAAATCACATAAAACGTTAACGCGATCGAGCTCGAGCGAAAATCTCGCACTTAGCCCTCAGAAGCCAAGGTACCGACTATTAATACTTGTAGACGCGAGTACTGATGAAAACCGAATTGGTGTCTATCAAGTATCAAACACTTTTAGTTGTACTAGCAATGACAGAGCAGTGTTGTCAACGTAACAATATTAGTAAAACGGCACACGGATCTCACCTAAGACGCTTTTCTTTTCGCACAAACTCTGCCTAAAAACCACAGTAGGGAGAGTGAAAAGTGATAAAAGTTCATTAATTTCTGTAAAACTTCTTTGATGGAAAATACTCTGTGATATCTAATCTAGTCAATGGAGCGAGGTGAAGTACCGTCTCGATCGGCGTAGGCACTGTGACGAATACGTGCGAAATGGCCAGGGGTGTGCCGCCCCGATAACTTCCCGAAATATAGGAGGAGAGAGCTACTTGCCGCAGAGATAACGGCAAAGGTCAGGGCTTATTGCCGCCTGGAGCACTAGGACTGGCCGAGACATTGAAACGGCAGATAACTGAACATTATAACCGCCGGCTTTCTGGCTCACAACGATTACAGAAATAATATTTACAAAATCTTTGTACAGAGCTTTGATTATATAGGATAATTATTATATACAGGGTTATTTCTAATCAATTAGCATCCTTTTAGGGGCTTATTCTGTGCATCAAAACTAACAACTTTTGTCAAAACTCAAAAAAAAAATGTTTTTTCATAGAAAAATATCGTTCACCCGCGACAAAATGTATGGCACAGCTGTTTTTTTTTTTTTTTTTACTAAATTCGTAGATCAAATTTTGTTAGTTTTGATGTACAGAATAATCCCCTAAAAGGATGCTAATTGATTATAAATAACCCTGTATATTAATTGATTAGGAATAACAATCAATTAGCAACCTTTCAGGGGCTTATTCTGTACATCAAAATTAACAACTTTTGTTTTGCGACTTTTATCAAAACCCAAAAAAAAATCAGCTGTTCCTTACATTTTGTCGAGCGTGAACGATATCTATGGAACAACTTCTTTTTGAGAATTTTTAAAAGTCGTAGAACAAAAGTGTTTATTTTGATGTACAGAATAAGCCCCTGAAAGAATGCTAATTGATTAGATATAACCCTGAATATACATATGTCTAGATGGACAAATATCAACATCAATCACAAACAAAACGGCCCAGACATTGTGCGCGTAGGTATGTACCTACATAAGTATTAAGTCTGAATAGTAATTTTTTGTCTAGCTAGTGGTCAATATACAAGGTTATTGGTAATAAATTAGCCTCATATTAGGGGCTTATTTTGTACATTAAAACTAACAACTTTTGTTCTGCTACTTTTGTCAAATCTCAAAAATAATATGCTGTTCCATAGAAAAATATCGTTCACCCTCAACAAAATGTATGGGACAGCTGCTTTTTTTAGTTTTGACAAAAGTTGTAGAAAAAAAGTTGTTAGTTTTGATCTAGGTACAGAATAAGCCTCTAAAAGGCCCTAAAATGCTAATTGATTACCAATAACCCTGTATAGGTTATATTTTTGGCCCTTTTTGCTCAGCCGATGCGGTATCTAGACAGATACATATAATCAAAGGTATAAAGAAAGAGATGGCTTCTTGATGCCAGCACTCGAGACATTAACATGCTCCAAACACTCAAACGCTGCAAAGATGTATCTATAATAATTATGTTACCGGAAAATCCTCTTTTAGTAAAAAACTCATTTCCCAGTTTCCTAAATCCAGTTTTTACGAAATTCCTCTGTTAAAACTAGAGTTTACTGCTCCGATTTCCGTCAAAACTAGGGAAGCCAAGGTGCTAAGCCCTCTGACCCAACCGGACCATGTCGGATTTGTGCCGATAGACGAATTGAGCAGAAGAGGTTTTGGGCTGCTATAAAAATAGCTATGAAGGTGACAGTAAGTAAAACTCCGGTTCGCTTTGCTCTTACTTCCTTCAGCCTCCAGCTTTCTAAGCTACCTAGTCCATGTTGGATTTGAGACATTTTGTCAAGCGGCAATGAACTTTTTGTACCTATGGAACAGCTGATTATTTTATCTCGATTTCGCAGTTGATACCACATTAAATGTGTACCTATTACCTATAGTCTGAATAAAGTACCTAAATTCAATCCTTACAGTAGGTTAGTTGTTTGATTACTTACCTACTTATAATAAAACCAATTCTTCCCTGAACCTCTGTACCTACAATCTTACACAATTTGAGAGGACGCGAGCTAATTTCAGCCGTAGTCAGCTAAAACTTACGAACCATGTCCTAAGTTCGTCACAAAGCACGTCACAACTATGACGTCAACTTTGCAAATATCATACGTTTTCAGAATTAAAGGAAACTCCTCGCCTTTAGTTTCTACGGCATAGGGTTCAAATTAAACAGGATTAAGAAAAACTTGGCAAAGTAATACTTTAAAACAACGCCTCCATTGTAGCCCACGAAATGCGCAAATGGTTTTAATTTGTCCCAAACGTTGGACCTAAATTCTCGGGTAATATAAAGCACTCTTGTTTGAAGTAATTGAAATACCCGAAAGGAAAAGTAAAGCACTTTACTGGGACAACATAATAACAACGGTTTATTTAAGGCTACAAAAATAATTTGAACAGGCGTTTACTTTAATGCAGTTTTCTCTAAGTATTTGTGTGGGTGGAACAAAGGCTATAAATTTCACTGATACTTAGTTATTTTGCATGATACAGGGTTATTTCTAATCAATTAGCATCTTTTTTGGGCTTATTCTGTACATCAAAACTAACAACTTTTGTTCTACGACTTTCGTCAAAACTCAAAATATAGGAACTCAATGAAGAGATAGTGCGTAGGTAGGTTTAATTACCTACGCACTATCTCTTCATTGAGTTCCTATGGGCTCTGGTCCTTTAATATCCTTGGCTTGGATTCCATTGGCTATAACGGGCTCTGGTCCTTTTATTTCCTGAACAAATTCTTTTTTAACGCAAACATTTAGTTAGTAAACCTACGTAGGTAAACCTACGCACTATCTCTTCATTGAGTTCCTATAATCCTATATGCTAAAAGATACGTACGTAGATAAGTGATCATTAGCTGAGCTTATTATAACTAAATGTTTGCGTTAAATAATAAATTGTTCAGGAAATAAAAGGACCAGAGCCCGTTTCAATGTAATTGAAAAAAGTTTACTCATAAATTTTGTGAGCTTTAATTCTTTAGGTCGCACATCATTAATAATTACCTACTAAATACCTAATTATTATTTTTTAAATATATACTTATAATATAATGACAATACTACATTACTACTACATAGAAAGCAATTGGATCATCCACAGACCCTTGAAGGTCTAAAGATAATCCAAGTGCTCAAGCCCACTGCCAGTTGGCAGCGGGCAATATAATACATACAATATAGGTACCCTTTAAAACTAAAAAATAAATTTTGAAATCGGTAAATATCAATGAACATACACAAAGAAAAAAATACAGGCGAATATAGAACCTCCTCCTTTTCCTAATTATTATAGATACGTAATTATTTGTTCGTAATTACCTATTTCTATGTTCACGAATTAAACTTCAACTCAGGAAATTTCTTGAAAATTTGTGTAAATAACCTTCATAATTCTCTTAATCCTGCAAAATGAAATTATAATAAAATTTCACTCCAACAACTTAGTCAATCAGTTACGCAACTTTGTTTTTTATTGAGATAGAAAGTGAGATAACTGAATGTAAAAAGTTAAAATCTCCGACTGGCTGGACGAAGGTAAAGGTACGAAACTCGAGATCTAAAGACCCCATTAACGACGCTTCCGAATGGACGGCATTCATTCAGTGTCATCAATATAGTGAAGTCAAGTTTTGACTCCATACTTTTCACAATTATTGTTTGTAGATATGAATGAACAACCAAACATACAATGTACCGTATACTGAGCGCCACACAAATTGAAAGATGGGAAGTTAGCCGTAGATGACACATCGCCGTGATTCGCTAATTATTTCGCATGTGTGCTCAATGCCTATACAAATAGCGAAGTAGTGAGCTCGGGCGTAGGGAGCGCGCGGGAGGCACGAGGTTGGCGGGCGGGTGGGCGCCGGCGTCTTGTCTCTCTGGCACCCGCTAACGTCTATATTTTGGCGTTTGTGCAGCTCTCTGCGGCTAACTTCCCATCTTTCAATTTGTGTGGCGCTCAGTATACCGGCCTGTTTAAAAATAGTCCACTGAAGAACGTAGGCCTACCCACGAATTGTAGTTGGGCCATATCCACCACGCTGGCCTGTGTGGGTTGGTAGATTCACATACACCATTGAATTTATTCTAAGGACGAACGCAAATTGCCTCACAATGTTTTCACTGAAAAGCCAGTGGTGTGAAATTGCATACAAAAGTTCCAAAGAACTCATTGGTACGGGACCGGGATTTAAACCCACGGCCTTAAAATTGTAAGAAGGATATTATTTTTTTATTACTATACCACTAGACCACCACGGCTTCAATACAATATTCATACAATGTTAAACATACATTTTACTTATAGATAAATTTTCAGATGTTTTAGTTTCAAGTTAATCTGATGAATTGCTGAATTAGTTTTCGCTTTTTTTTTTTAGAAGAAAAGTTGTATTTTCTACCTGCAAAGTAACTAAATAATTAGCCATGTTGAATGGACGCCGTCTTTTTAGACGCGCCATCGGTGGGTACCTTAAGAAAGTTATTCTAAAACTTGGAAGTATTCAAGTTAAAGGTCGTAACGGTACAAGGCCGAATTCAAATGAGTAGGTATAACTACGAATAATGAGCTGTATAAACAAACAAACATTTTGGAAACCTAATAAACAAAGAGCCAAATATTTAGGTCGGCTTCCTGTACCCACGTCTTTCCGTATGGAAATTTCCTAATTCACTTTTCTGTCGTTGTGGAATCGATGGTACATTATACATCCGTTTTCATCAAGCAGAAATGAATCATGAATATAAAGGTTTCATAGAAAAAAACATGTTTCTGTTGAATTCGTTTATATGTTGTTTTTAAACTTTCGCGATTTGAATACATTATTATTTTATACTACGGGACTAATCGCGCACTAAAATTAAGAGATAAATAAATACCTCCTCATCCCGACGCACACTCCAGTCTACCCGTGACCACGGTCGATGCAACTCGGCCGAAACGTCGGGATGAGGAGGTATTTATTTATCTCGTAATTTTAGTGCGCGATTAGTCCCGTAGTATAAAATAATAAAATCGTTTATATGCTTCCGTAAGACTTCAAATTGAAAGATCGACTACAAACTAAGACTAAGTCTATATATGCGTCAGAATAAAAAATAAACGACCTAGTGCCCTTTTAATAATAATAATAATAAACGACTATCGGACCAAGTGCGGGCTATCCACCGGTGCAAACTGCTGGATCAGTCCGTAATTGATCGGCTCCGCTTGGAGGCGCTGCCTGCTCGCCCCACTGCTTCCTCGACGCGGGACTCGACCGTACCTGTCGCGTCGTCAGCCCCGACAATGGCTTCAGTGCCGATGTCGGCGGCGACACTAGCGACACCACCGGCTGGTCCTGCGGTCGACGAGCCAGATGGCGCGAGTATGAGCGTATCTAGCCAGGTGAGTGAGCAACTGAGGAGGGCTTTGGAAGACGCAATTTCCCAGTATCGGTTCGCACCCGACTCTAGGCCGCGACTGCCACGTTTTCCCACACATAGGCGTAACTTAGCGCTTATGGGAGCCCTGAACCCTTTGCTAGTCCCGTATTTACAGGTTAGCGAAGGCTTAGTCGATACCCATTCGATCTTGTACTGCGGCGCCATCGCGGCGTGTCGCGTTGCACGTGTTAAGTTCCCGGACACTAGCCGTGCACCGCGACCCGCCGGGGGTGTGCCCGCGTGGCAAATGCGGATCCAGCGGCGTATCGACTCGTTCAGGACTCTCATAGCAAAGCTAATCTGTTTCAGCCGGGGGAATAACCGCCCCCGAGTCATGCGTTTCGTGACACAGGCCTTTGCCGGGACTGGTATCAGACCCCAGCACTATTTGGCCAGTGTCACGGAACGCATAGACTATCTGAAACAGAAAGTCTATGCGTGGGCAAACCGCATTCGTCGTTACAGAGAGCGTGTGGACCGATATTGGCTAAATCGCCTCTTCCAAAGTGACCAAAGGAAAGTGTACCGAGGCTGGGAGAGAACCGACCAACGTGTGAGCGACGGGCAGTTGCCGGATGCTAGCGCCATGAATGACTTTTGGCGTGGCATCTGGTCGGTGCCCGTCGAACACACGGAGGGTGACTGGATGCGTGTGGTTGAGCGGGAATGCGAGACTATCGAACCTATGGGATCTGTTTTAATAGATCCCGTAGACGTTAGTTGTGCGATCCGTACGGCTCAGAACTGGAAAAGTCCTGGGCCGGACGGGCTGCACAACTTTTGGATAAAATGGTTTCGATGCTCGCATGACCGCTTAGCCACACAATTCCAGGAAGCCCTTGAGGTTGGTTCTCTACCTAGCTTTTTCACCACCGGTGTCACCTTCCTGCTCCATAAGTCCGGTAGTACCACGGAAGCAAAGAACTATCGACCAATTACATGCTTGCCTACCATCTACAAGCTCCTCACATCCATTCTGAGCATCAAAATTAATGCGCACGTCGTTGCGCAAAACGTTTTGGCTTTCGCTCAGAATGGATGTAGGGTTGGGTCCCGTGGTACTAAGGAGCTCCTCCTCATAGACATGACCATAAGCCAGCAAGTCCGGCGGAACAAGGGAGCCCTCTCTGCCGCCTGGATTGACTATAAGAAGGCCTATGACTCTGTGCCTCATTCGTGGCTCGAGAGGATTTTAGAGTTGTATAAAATCGATACAACTCTAAAATCATTCTTAGTGTCATGCATGGGGCAATGGGCCACGGTCCTTCGTCAACCTGGCGGTGGAGACGGCTCCGCTGGCCCGCAAGACTTGATTAGGATTGAGCGGGGAATATTCCAGGGTGACAGTCTGAGTCCATTGTGGTTCTGCCTGGCCCTGAATCCTCTCAGCACTTTGCTGAGGAATTCAGAGCTAGGCTATCGGCTTCGCAGACAGGGTGAAGTTATTTCTCACCTGCTGTACATGGATGATCTCAAGCTGTTTGCACCGAAATACCAAGACCTGGTGGAGCTGCTAAAAACCACTGAAGTTTTTAGTAGGGCTATCAGGATGGAGTTCGGTGTAGATAAGTGTGCGGTCATGCATGTACAGCGTGGGAAAGTTGTGGATTCTCCGAATCTACAACTTTCTGAGACGATGACTATCAGGTCTCTCTCCGAAGCCGAGACCTACAAGTACCTCGGTATGTCAGAGTCGTTGGGTATATCGGCAGTGGACATCAAGAAATCGGTGAAGGAGCGCTTTTTTTGTCGTCTGACAAAAGTACTAAATAGTCTTTTGTCCGGCGGCAACAAGGTGCGCGCCTTCAATGGTTGGGTGATGCCGCTGCTGATGTACTCCTTTGGCATACTGAGGTGGACTCAGACTGAGCTGGACGCCCTGGATAGGAGGGTCCGTCGACTGCTCACTTTGCATCGCATGCTACACCCGCGCTCGTCTGTCATGAGACTGTACATTCCGCGGAAGTGTGGTGGCCGAGGCTTTTTAAATGCCAAAGACCTCCACAACCGCGAAGTATACAGTCTCCGGGACTATTTCCGAAACAGCGGGCGTGGAATGCATTGCGATGTGGTGGCAGCTGACAGAGGCCTCACCCCGCTCTCTCTGGCGAAGGAGAACTGGCGCAGGCCATCGGTGCTCAGCACCGATGATCGCAAGGCGGTATGGAGGAGCAAGGAGCTGCACGGGCGGTTCTATCGGGCCCTAACAGGACCCGATGTGGACCTGCTCGCGTCGGTGGCCTGGCTGCGCTTCGGTGACCTCTTTGGGGAAACCGAAGGTTTTGCCTGTGCAATTGCGGACGAAGTTGTCTTGACGAACAACTACCGGAAGTATATCCTGAAGGACGGTACGGTCGACATTTGTCGGGCATGCCACCGTCCCGGAGAGTCACTCAGGCATATTACTTCCGGTTGTTCTCATCTTGCCAACGGCGAGTACTTACACAGGCATAACCAAGTAGCCAGGATTATCCATCAGCAACTTGCTCTTCGATACGGCCTTGTCGAGTCTGAGGTGCCGTACTATAAGTACGCACCGGCACCAGTTCTCGAAAATAGTCGTGCGTTGCTTTATTGGGACCGCTCTATCATCACGGACAGGACTATTGTCGCCAATAGGCCTGATATCGTGGTGGTCGACCGGTCCCAGCGCCGGGCAGTGCTCGTCGACGTCACCATCCCACATGACGAGAACCTCGTGAAGGCCGAGAAGGACAAGCTCAGCAAGTACCTTGACTTGGCTCACGAGGTCACCGCCATGTGGGATGTGGACTCTACGATCATTGTCCCGATAGTCGTTTCGGTAAACGGCTTAATAGCGAAGAGTCTCGACCACCATCTTAAGAGGCTCTCGCTAGACGGTTGGGTCAAGGGTCAGATACAGAAGGCGGTCGTCCTGGACACAGCGCGCATTGTCAGGAGGTTCCTCTCTCTGTAGACCCAACCACCGGTAGCTTGGGCCTCGCCCCGCTGCCGGCGGCACTCTAGGTTTAGGTTTTTTTATAGTATTTTGTTTTTTATTATTTAAATATTGTAAAAAAACTTAAATTTAAGACAATAAATAAATATGTGTATAATAATAATAATATGTCTTTATTTCGGACTCAAAGATCCATATCCAAACTACAAAACTACAGAATAAAAATGCAAAAATAATACAGTCCAGATGAAAATAAAAATAATTAAATAATTAGGTGGCAATAGCCACCCAGTGTCGGTAGGTTGCGGTCAGGGGCAATCTTTCTGCAAGGCTTTTTATAATGGTGTTCTTACACGTGTCAACCCTAGACATAAACGATGCAATTCGCTTTCGCTGTATAGCGTTAAAGGAGTCTACCCGCGACTCCGTGTACATCTCAGACGCACTACAATACCATTTCAGGCCCATCAGGTGCCTGAAAATCTTATTGTAAGCGACCCTTAACGCGTTAAATGCTTTTTGCGTGTATTTAGTCCAGAGCTGACACGTGTAAAACGATTGGCAGAACGATTGAAACAACGTAATTTTCACGTCAGGCGCCGCCCTGAAGAACTTCCGAGCGACCATGTTACCGACTACGCAGAGGGACCTTCTTTGTCTTTCCATGTCTTCATCATCTGATAGGTTGGACGTTATAATATGGCCAAGGTACTTGAAACTATTCACGATGTTTATCGGCTGCCCACTAAGATGGACTGCCGGCACATTGTCGGGCCCCTTTCCCGACCTAAACACCATCATTTCCGTTTTCTTTGCGTTATATACAAGGTTGTGTTTACTTGCGTATTGTTCGCAGACTTCCAGAAGTTTTTGCAAGCCCTTAATCGAGGGGCTGAGCAGCACCATATCGTCGGCGTAGCTCAGGTTGTTGACGTATCGGCCATCCAACCTGAGCCCGACGGGGGTGCCGCTCAGCTCCACGATCAGGTCATTTACGTAGAGGTTGAACAGGTCGGGAGAGGACAGCCCCCCCTGCCTCACCCCGCAGGGCAGCCGGTAGTCATCCGAAATTTCGGAGTCCCATCTGACGTTGTTCACCTGGTTACCGTACCAATAAGCCAGCAGGTCAACAACTTCAGGCGCTATCTCTGCCTCTGCTTCACGCAATTTGTGCCACAAAAGGTCGTGGCTAATCGTGTCAAATGCACGGCTCAAGTCCAAAAAACATGCATATACTGTAGTGTCATGTTTGGTGTAATATTTAACTACTTGTTTCAGTGAGAATATTGCCATGTCCGTTGAGACGTGCTGACGAAATCCAAATTGCCCGTCATCTATATCTATGGCACTTACATGAGACAGCACTAGTCTATCAAGTACCTTGGCCACAACCGTAGCCAACGAGATCGGTCTGTAGTTTGTATTAATTCCTGCGGTAGGTAACAGTGCCTCAAACAGAGATTAAAAAGTCGCGCTAACAAGTGACATATATGTTGACCCGCAAACAATAGATGCTCTATGCTAAGACCATCATGGCCCGGCGACTTACCACGCTTCATGTTTCTCAAAATTACTTCAATTTGTTTCGATGTAACTGTTACGTGGTGAGGCTCCGAGCCACGACAAGGCCCAGCTGTCTTAGCATACGGCCCATAAAATAATACTATCGACGTGTCAGAACGTGACAGAGTTATGATAAAGCATATATCTGTCACCTTTGCACACGTCGGTAAACTCTTGTCGTGGTCTTGTATGCTAAGCTAGCTGAGCTAGATACATGCACCGTTTCTTTATCCATATTAAAATGACTCTTAAACAAGTTGGCTATGTTTTTCTTATTTGTTTCACCTTGTACATTAACTGGTAAGCTACTTTTGTATTCCAACTTTTTAGTTTCTTTCCAAAATTCAGCAAAATTACCGCTTGCACGGTGTCGAGCCAGCATGTCCATTTTGATCGTATCCTGATTTTTTAGTACGTATTTAAGCGCGGCTTTATACTCTCTGCGTGAGGCAGTCATATTTTCGTAGTGATATCCCGAGCGCGGGCGCCCGTACAGAACCCACATGGAAAACATCTCCCTAGCCTTCGCGTGCGAACGTCTGACGTGAAAATTCCACCCTATCACTTTATCGTGCCTCCGATTGATTTTAGAGTTCGAGCTATCAACTGCTGCTGACTGCAGCCTACCGACAATATCCAAATAAAACTTATCAATACATTTGTAGTGGTCCGTACATTTACATAAAATATTATTCTCAATACATTGCATATTATTAAATACGTTGTCATATTTATTAATCAGTTCAGTAAATTGTTTATCACAGAGTTCTGTATATAATAGTATTTGGTCACGTTCCCTCATACCCCATATATATGGACTATTTCGCACGCCACTATTGTTTTTAATACTAGTTGTCTTAGGAACGACAAAATTAAAATCACATTCAACGACTAGCGGGAAGTGGTCTGACGTCGTAGTTACGTAATCGACGCGCACGTCCGTCACGAGCCGGGCAGCCGCCTCAGTCACGAGACAGTGGTCGAGCCAGCGACACGCGCCATTCGCACCACTTACATACGTGAATGTATTCTCATTGAGTTCATTTAGGTCTAAACACACCAAGGACTGTTCAGCACAGTAATGTACCAGCTCCTCTCCAAACAGAGTTTGTGGGTGTGCGTTGAAATCCCCAAAAACGAGGCTACATTCCGTGTTGGAATTCTCAATTACGGCGCTAATGAGCGCGAGACACTGGGTAAATTCTGGTAGATTATCCTTATCATTCGTCGGCATGTACACACAGAAAACAAGCAGGTCACGATTGCCCTGACTTAGACGCACTGATATAACGCGGTCACTGTCACAAGGTACAACTTCAGCTTTGGTGAATAGACTGGATCGCCACATCAGCGCTGTCCCGCCGTAGGATCGACCCCTCCGAAGTACCGTCGCGTCCATCGATGATTTAGTGCAACAGGTGAATTCCTTATCTATGTTGTCAATCAAACCTAGCTCGTGCGGCATTAGCCAGTGTTCCTGAAGACATACTACGGCGGAGTTTTTACATATATTCTGGACATCATATACGCAATCTTTTATACCATAGCAGTTAAAAGACGTAAAACGAAGCTTATTATTAGGTCGTATATCCATTAGACTTGTTTAGAAGAGGCGTTATTGTTTCCTATAGTTCTCTGTTGTCTGTATCGCCTGAAAACCAAGCCTTCGGGCCAGAAGTCTTTTTGTAGGAATGTATTAATTTTTGAGGCCAACACTTGAATTTTAAATGAGTTGAAATTTGTTTCACGATTCTGTTGCAGTTTTTCTACGCTCAAACATTGCTCATTCAATTCTTTAATGTGATCTTTAATATTTTCTTCAGTAATACATTTCTGAGTGCGAGAGAGATATACATATGCATATGATTCGGCTGCTTGCAATTTAGTAGAATTTTGCAAGGTACCGCGTGCATTCCTGTACCTATATAATGTTTTTTTTTCGGATTACAGGCGTAAATCCATCGTCGTCGTTAATCTGTAGACTGCTGGTCCTCGTGATGTCTCGATATGTAGGTATAGATGGTGGGCGGTCGTTAGTTCGGTCGCGCTGGGTGGCGGGGCTGGTGGGCGCAAGCGCATGCACACGCTCGGGGCGCGCGAGAGGAGGGAAGTTCGGAGCAAGAGGGAGCGCGCTCGCGCCTCCCCGCGCGCCCGAGCCTTTCGCCTTGTTGACATTATGCAGCTCCGCTTCGGCCGCTCCGGTGCGAGTCCCATTCATACCCGCTCTTGGAATTATTACGCTTTCTGTTACGGTATTTCTCTTATCCTTATCCCCATGATAAGGCCTGAGAAATAGATCTTTATGTTTTCCATCACTAGCAGAACGAGCCTCGCACAGCTCCGTTATCATTTTTTTTACGTCATCAATTTCTTTTTTTAAATCCAAATCTGAAGGTGCCGCGTCCATGCATGGTTTCGCCTTGATACAGGCGACGTCATTTTTTAATATAGTCATTTCCTTCAGAAAAGTTGTTATATCGATATAGTCGAAAGAGACGGGGGGTATTTTATTCAAATTTTTAGCTACAAAAGTAGGTAGGCAGTCCGGATCAAGTTCTTTAATTAATTTAATTACTTCTTGTATACTTTTTTGTTCTGAACCCTCTTTTCGCCTCATGTACTTTTTCGACGGCGCTAACAATTTACACGCAATAGATCTGGCATTTTCTATTTCTTCAAAATTGTAGGCACTCGAGCAGATCTGGATTATTCCGGTCTCGGGCAGCGTGTCAACTTTGTTACATATGAATGTTAACATCTCGTTCACTATAACTTTACACTTATTGCATTGTACGTCATTATTTGTAACTCGCGAATTTGCACTCGCCGGCGGTGAGTGCATCGTAGCCATACTGGACACAACCAACCCGCGCGGACGCGGAAGCGCGACTGAACTTTTATGAAGAACGGAACTATTTATGATATAAATAAATTGATTTTCTCATTGGCTCAGGGTTTTGAACGAATTTAGATTGATTAATTGATATATTAATTAGTTATTGTACACAGCAAAACTCAAATACGAGTAAATTAGAAAAACAAGTGGAACTTACAACTAGTATAACAACCGGTGGCCTTATCACTAAAAAGCTATTTCTGCCAGGCAACTGTTACTTGAAAAGGATTAATAAAAGGTTTAGATGACGGGGTGTACATAAATGTAATAAAATATACGAAAAAATTAATTATTTTTGGCAAAAAAATTTTAGGGTTCCGTACCTCAAACGGAAAAAACGGAACCCTTATAGGATATACACTTTGTCGTCCGTCTGTCCGTCTGTGTGTATGTCAAGACTCTTTATCTCGGGAACGCGTAAAAATATCGAGTTGAAATTTAAACTGTATACGTATATCTACGGTCTCTTGCAGTTGTGTAAAAGAAAAACTTCTCAGTTATCGTTTAAAAAAGTTAGAGCCGTTTATGTTGTAAAAAACCGCATATTTCGACACTCACAAAAATCAAAACCTACAGGGTACTTCCCGTTGACGTATAACTATGAAATTTGACGAAAAGCATTGTCTCAGAGTACACATATAGGAATAAATCTGAAAACTGTACATTTTTATTCAAATCACAAAAAATAGGGCCTCAAAATTCACAAAATATGGGTTCAAAATTCAAATCGTATCATGTAAGTTATAGCGATTTAAACAACTTATTTCCCAATATTGTGAAATTTTCTGGATTTGTACGGAACCCTCGATGTGCGAGCCTGACTCGCACTTGTCCGGTTTTTTCATAAATGGCTAAACCGATTTCGATAAAATTTAAATGGGACCTCGGGAGTATACCCTTTAAAACTAAAAAATGAATTTTGAAATCGGTTCACAATTGGCGAAAATATCAATGAACATACACAAAGAAAAAACATACAGGCGAACATAGAACCTCCTCCTTTTTTGAAGTCGGTCAGTAATTATTTTTTGCAAAAAAATGCCATGACCGACTGCAACAGCGTACAGAATTCGCGAATATTTCGCACCGCTCGATGTAGCATTTTTAACATTGTTGTTGACTAGTTTTTACCTGCGGCTTCGCCCGCATGATATTTTGTTTTTTGAGGCAATATATCGTTATAATTTATAGCTTATGTGTTATTCTGATATATAAGCTATGTTATTGCAAAGTTTCATCTCAATCCGTCAAGTAGTTTTTGCGTGAAAGAGTAACAAACATCCATCCATCCATTCATCCTCACAAACTTTCGCGTTTATAATATTAGTAGGATTTATCAAAAATGGCTTAGCCGATTTCAATAAAACTTAAATGGGACCAATTTCGAAGTACACACTGTCCAATAAAAAAATTATACTACTACGTAAAAGTTATACGTGAGGGGTACGTACGTTTCGTCGGTTAAAAATAAGCGTATATTGACAACATCCTATCCTACTAATCCTACTAATATTATAAACGTGAAAGTTTGTGAGGATGGATGGATGGATGGATGTATGGATGGATGTATGGATGTTTGTTACTCTTTCACGCAAAAACTACTAAACGGATTGAGATGAAACTTTGCAATAATATAGCTTATATATCAGAGTAACACATAGGCTATAAATTATAATGATATATTGCGTATGCGGGCGAAGCCGCGGGTAAAAACTAGTATTATTATATTCTAATAAATTCTAATGAGATCCATAGGGGAGGCCTATGTCCTGCAATGGACGTTCTTTGGCTGATGGATGGATGGATGAAATTCTAATGATAACCTGTACAAAACATAAAATAAACTAATATAAGTAAGTTAAGCGTGGCGAAGAGTTGGGCCTACGGGAAGCTTGGCAGATGGCAAACTTCTCAAATGTAGGTCACTCCCAGCAAGTGTAACGTAAGATCCGATTCTTTCGGTATTTCGGTAATCCATATGAAAGCCTCTGTCCTGGAATAGACAACTTATAGCCGAAACGTTTGATATAGTCCGCAGGCAGGAAGGGACTAATTTTCTAAATACATGGCAACCTAGTTAGGAGTTAGAGCTAAGCCTCGTTTAGGAAAAACTCGTTTAGGATTCTTCTGACCATAAATCAACCGAAACTTAAATAATTTTCACACAATTTTTGCCATTTAACGTAGCAATGCTGCCAGCATGCTGGGCACGCTGCCAACTGGCAGTGGGCTTGAGTATTTGGATTTTTAGACCTTCAAGGGTCTATGGATGATCCAATTGCATGTCATGTAGTAGTAGTTTGTGTAGTTTTAGATGATGAATTTATTATTGCTTCATCATAAACCATGTTTAAAAATTAATATGCTATTCAAAATATTACCTACTAAATACCTACTATTGTTATTTTTATTTTTTGAGTTAAAAGTTATCAGTTATATAGTTTATAGTTAAAAGTATGTTTGTAACGAATAGGCTCAAAAAGTACAAGACCGATTTTAAAAATTCTTTCATCATTTGAATGCTACATTATCACTAATTAATATAGGCTATTTTAATTGCAAGAAAAAAATAAGGATCCCTATTTAAACTACAATAATGTTACCCAAGGTGTAAAAAAATGCCTAAAATATTCTTTACATCGCATGCGCTGCGATAACTATTGAAGATAGACCAATAAAATAATAATTGACGATAGTACAACCAGACTGCTCTAAGTGACATTTTCTTAGCATTTTAAGCACAATTACTATACTCTATAAAATTTTACTTGATCTCTGCGACAGCTGTCACAAAAATCACGCCTACGAAGTCCTGAATTTCTTAATAGTACAGACAATACCTGTCAATATCATACTTTATAGGTATGCCGATTAGTGATGGGCGACGAATGATCGTGACCACAGAGTTTTAGATAAAGTTTTATTTAAAATATCGATAGTTTATACTAACGATATTTTTTAAATAAAATTTAATTTATCATTAATTCTATTGTATATTTTAATATCTTAACATTTTTTACATGTGTAATTAAATTAAACCCAATTATATGTTACATTAGCATCGATAATAATGAAAAACGTCGATAAATACTATCGTTACATTATTATGAGTATTTAATTAATATCATAACATTATTTACATGTGTACATACTTGAACTTAAATAGTAGTAAGTAAATAAAATCCAATTTCTCACCTTCAACTATTCATTCGGTTTCATTACAACATTGTTTGAAAATCGATTTTTTCCACCACTATCTCAACACTAAAAATGTCAATCTTCTATGTCAATGTTACTGTCGCAGAGATCAAGTTAAATTTTACAGAGTATAAGAAAATCGTTTGTGCTTCGTGCATCTAAGTATTTCAAAACACGCTAAGATGTTGAAAAACAAATGTCACTTTGATCAGTCCGGTTCTACTATCGTCAAATATTCCACTCACGATTGTGTTTTGTTTCTCGATAAGAAAATATGGCATTTATTTAGTGAACATTCGGACGTTTTGCCTTTTGAATCTTTGCACCTCTCTGTTTCGCTAGGCTTTGGTGAAGATTAGGCCTAAATTACACAGCGTGTTGTTATAAGTCGAACCGAACTTAATGGCGCCTGTGAACACGTAGCGAGTCGTTGCGCAGTAGCAAAATTCATAAGTCGACGAATTGAGGAATGGGGTTTTATGCAGCTTGAATCTAAATTCTAAATTAAATGATCTGTTAAGTTTCATTCTGTACTGTGCTGGCCTTTTTTTAATAGTCAGGATGTAGGCCTACCACGTAGGGTGATTGGGCGATATCCACCATGCTGACCCAGTGCGGGTTGGTAGATTCACATTCGTCATCGAATTTCTTCTACGGACATACAGGTTGCCTCACGATGTTTTCCTTCACCGAATAGCCCGCGGTGTAAAACTCCGTAAATAAATTTCAAGGAATTAATTGGTACGGGACCGGGATTTGAACTTACGACTTCACGTTTGTAAAACTGGTGTCATTACCACTAGACCATCACGGCTTCTAAATTTCATTCGACATTATAATATTAGGTAACCTCAACAAATCACTTTACCCTCAAAAACAAATTTATTTCAATCCAAACTCACAATACACTTAAAGATTTCTTTATTTTATTTCCTCCTCACGTAAACATGTATCCAAAAAGAAACATCTTTCCCGAAAACACTTTGACAAAAGAAATTGCCGTTTCACCATTCTAACTGTCCTCCCATAACACCTTATCAATCAGATAACTTAGTTGTTTGTCAAGTGAATCTATAAATTATGACCATTGGAAACATTTTCTTATAGACAGGGCCGGATTTAGAGGTGGAGGCCTCGGGACAATAATAGACAAAATTTCTGATTCGTACCGCCAGTGAATGGAACAGTCTTCCTGCTTTCTTATTTCCTAAGATATATGTCACTCGATCACACGACCTGATATCAATCAAGAGGTAACACAGCACACCACGACACAAGATTAATTTCTTAGTGTGGGTGCTGTAGGAATTTTATTAGAGACTGTTTAAATTTTTAAGTGTAGGTACCTATATGTTTCTACTATGTAATCATTTTTGTAATGTTTGTTAAATAAAATTATTTATATGTATTTTGTTATTATATACTACGGGACTAATCGTGCTCTAAAATTACGAGATAAATAAATACCTCATCATCCCGACGTTTCTGCTGAGTTGCATCGACCGTGGTCACGGGTAGACGGGATTTATATTTATTTATTATAATTAATCTAAAGCTTTTCAAGATCAGAGTGAAAAGGTATTTTCTAAGTCTGCGTGCTTCATCTTCGACCACAACGTCGCTTACCATTAGGCAAGTTTGGTGGTCAACCGCGGTCTTATTCGCGTTAAAAAATATGTGGAGACACCTTGGTCTTAAATAGAGGGATAAGGATAAAATACTCCTTCATGATTGGTAGTACATTCCAAGCACCTATATACTTATCAAGATGATATAGAATTTTGGTATTTTCCAGACTGCCCGATTAAGAGTAAACAGTTAAATTAATAGTTATTGTCAATATTTAAGAATACTGTAATATTTTTCTTCAGAACACTGTAGATAAAGGTGAATCGCTATCACTATCGCTTGTTCCACGCTCCTTCTGGCACGCTCGGCACGCTCTGGCACGCTCAGGCGGAACGTGACAATGAGCCATGCTTTTCGTGCATGCAGCCGGCTATCATCATGTTTAAGACGTTGTCACGTCAAAAAATGAAAAACTAAGTGGTTTGCTAATATTTACTCGTTGAAATCGAAATCTATTTTGTAGGCCCCGGGTCCGTAACCCCAATTGTTCTCTCCTAAATCCGGTCCTACTTATGGAGTAGGTAGATATCCAACAGTCTCGTAATGACAGATTTTTAACTTTATTTTCTTATGTGAAATTGCGCATAAACTAAAATTCCCTTAAATAATATCTTATGTTACTACCCTCCGTGGGTAGGCCTACGTCCTGCAGTGGACTATTAAAAAAGGCTGGTAAAGAATACAGTATCCCTCTTGAGCAAAGTCCGCGGTGGTTTTGACTTTAACGTCCTCTGACCGGATATTGTTTTCTCCCTTCGGCCTTGCTGATGTCTCATAAGCTCATAACTCCAAACAGGTACCAAGTTACCATGGGGTCTACCATTATAGATAATTATGTAATTGCATAATCTATAACTTTGTTTAACATACTTCTACTAAATAATTATTTTTCGCCAAAAATGGCATCACGGACTTCAACCGTGTAGAGTTTGAATAGTTTGCACGAATCGATGTATCATCGATATAGTAATTTTTATATGATTGTTAATTTTTCAAAAATGACACAGTCAATTTCGATAAAAATTAAAATGGGACCACCTTTGTAAAACAAACAACACAACAGATACTTAACAAAGGAGAATTACCTAAATAACAAAAAAAACCTTAGTTGTAAGGCGAAGAAAAAAAATTGCGAGTGTGGGAACGATAGGGACTTTTTATTTATTTACTATAGCTTTCCGAACGTTTCTCAATCAATGTATTAATTTCTTTGCACATCACATTTATATTTTGACTCGGCTCATACGACAGCATAAACATTGACTTGTATTGTATTGCACTAATAGAGGTTACTGAAAGGATTTAAATTATAGAACTACGTCTTTTGTTCCCACTAGTTCAGTTGTCCAGTTCAGTTGCCTGAACTAGTGAGATTTCTTTTCTCGTTTGTTCAGTCGACTGGACTAGTGAGATTTCTTTTCTCGTTTGTTCAGTCGACTGGACTAGTGAGATTTCTTTTCTCGTTTGTTCAGTCGACTGGACTAGTGAGATTTCTTTTCTCGTTTGTTCAGTCGACTGGACTAGTGAGATTTCTTTTCTCGATGGTTCAGTCGACTGGACTAGTGAGATTTCTTTTCTCGATGGTTCAGTCGACTGGACTAGTGAGATTTCTTTTCTCGATGGTTCAGTCGACTGGACTAGTGAGATTTCTTTTCTCGATGGTTCAGTCGACTGGACTAGTGAGATTTCTTTTCTCGATGGTTCAGTCGACTGGACTAGTGAGATTTCTTTTCTCGATGGTTCAGTCGACTGGACTAGTGAGATTTCTTTTCTCGATGGTTCAGTCGACTGGACTAGTGAGATTTCTTTTCTCGATGGTTCAGTCGACTGGACTAGTGAGATTTCTTTTCTCGTTTGTTCAGTCGACTGGACTAGTGAGATTTCTTTTCTCGTTTGTTCAGTCGACTGGACTAGTGAGATTTATTTTCTCGATGGTTCAGTCGACTGGACTAGTGAGATTTATTTTCTCGATGGTTCAGTCGACTGGACTAGTGAGATTTCTTTTCTCGATGGTTCAGTCGACTGGACTAGTGAGATTTCTTTTCTCGATGGTTCAGTCGACTGGACTAGTGAGATTTCTTTTCTCGATGGTTCAGTCGACTGGACTAGTGAGATTTCTTTTCTCGTTTGTTCAGTCGACTGGACTAGTGAGATTTCTTTTCTCGATGGTTCAGTCGACTGGACTAGTGAGATTTCTTTTCTCGATGGTTCAGTCGACTGGACTAGTGAGATTTCTTTTCTCGTTTGTTCAGTCGACTGGACTAGTGAGATTTCTTTTCTCGATGGTTCAGTCGACTGGACTAGTGAGATTTCTTTTCTCGTTTGTTCAGTCGACTGGACTAGTGAGATTTCTTTTCTCGTTTGTTCAGTCGACTGGACTAGTGAGATTTCTTTTCTCGTTTGTTCAGTCGACTGGACTAGTGAGATTTCTTTTCTCGTTTGTTCAGTCGACTGGACTAGTGAGATTTATTTTCTCGATGGTTCAGTCGACTGGACTAGTGAGATTTCTTTTCTCGTTTGTTCAGTCGACTGGACTAGTGAGATTTCTTTTCTCGTTTGTTCAGTCGACTGGACTAGTGAGATTTATTTTCTCGTTTGTTCAGTTCAGAAATAGAAAAAAACGAATTAGGTAGGTACCTAGGTTACCTACATATACTCAAACAAACATTGTCACTCATGCCTTCTCACTATTCATACATTTGAGACTTTAGTAGCCCCCTACCATCAGATAGTTGTCGGATTCATACTGTCCAAGGAAATTAACTGTTGACCCCACGAGCTCGTCAAACTATCATTACGCCATGCTTGCTATCGGTATCAGAGAATCTATAATAGTTATTTTTTCTGCGCGTCTTTTTGAAAATCACACGAATATCTTAGGATTTTCCTTAAGATGTGGTTTCGTTACCGATTTTGTTGATTCTTTTTTGTTTGGTAGATGTTTTTTGTTTGATACTTCAATTTATGTACCGTGGCTACCATGATAAAGCAGCAGAGGTAGGTCCCATTACAATAATATAGAAATCAGTAGATTGGTTTTGAAAAATCATTACATACTAGTACTTACTACTTATATACCTACTTAACATTATAAATCCGAAAATGTTTGTTGGTTTGTTACCCTTTCACGCAGCAGCAGAGCAACGGATCGACTTTATTTTTGGTATGTATGTAGTTCAAATCTCGGAGAGTGACAGAAGCTACTTTTTATCCTGAAAGAAAAGGTTTCCATGTGGTACAAAAATCAAGGCGGCAAATTTTTGACCCAATTGGCCAACCCGAAGTTCGAAAAAAGGAAGCATTTATATCATTCTCTTGATTCCTAGTTGCAATTTTATACGAAACAGCTAATTTTTAGGGTTCCGTACCTCGAACGGAAAAAACGGAACCCTAATAGGATCACTTTGTTGTCCGTCTGTCCGTCTGTGTGTATGTCAAGACTCTTTATCTCGGGAACGCGTAAAGATATCGAGCTGAAACTTAAACTGTATACGTATATTTATAGTCTCTTGCAGTTTTGTTAAAGACAAACTTCTGAGTTATCGTTTAAAAAAGTTAGAGCCGTGTATGTCGTAAAAAACCGCATATTTCAATACTCACAAAAATCAAAACCTACAGGGTACTTCCCGTTGACATAAAACTATAAAGTTTGGCGAAAATCATTGTCTCAGAGTACACATATAGGAATAAATCTGAAAACTTACATTTTTATTTAAATCACAAAAAGATAGGGTCTCAAAGTTCACAAAGTATGGGTTCAAAATTCAAAGTGAGTAAATCGTATCATGTAAGGTATAATATAAAAGAACTTCATTAGCACAAGCTAAAACAGGTTTTTAATTATTTTAACAATGTGTAATTTTCGGTGTATGACGAGAAAAGTGAAAAAAAACTTTTTTGTCGATGGTTATGGTACCTATAGAGATTTTAACAACTTAGATAACAATAACAATTTTGTGAAATTTTCTGGATTTGTACGAAACCCTCGATGTGCGAGCCTGACTCACACTTGTCCGGTTTTTTTCTAGAATTCCAGGTTGGTCCATAGTAGTGGTTTATAATTATAGTCTTAATCACCCCCTTTCGGCTGAGTACCTACAGGGCAAGTTGATATTGCAGAATCGATCATGTTGTAAAATAAAAATGGAAGATAAATTTATTCACAAAACTTAAGTAACATAATGTATTCTAACTTAAAATATACTTATACAAAATACCTAAACTAATATTTACACAAAATTAAATTAAAAACATATAAAACCTAATCTAAAAGCCCCTTTGTAGAAGGAAACGTGGCCAGAATGCTGGCAGCATTGCCGCGGTAAAAGAAGATAAAATAAACATAAACAACGTTAAGAATGATTTTTCTCCAATCTCGGCTAAAAATAAAGAAAATTATGACTCAATCTAGTGAAATAAATAAATCCTAGTAAATAAATGATTTCCAATAGTTATTTTTTGATAACTGCGTATTTTATTAAAGGGCTTGCCTATACACGATTATTGTTCGTTTGTCAGTATTGTAGCAGCATTGATCTATTATGTACCACTTACACCTGGATTGATATCCTAGTGAAAAAAGTATGGTCAAAAGAACAAGGAATATGGTAAAAATACAAGTGCCGTAGCCAATTATATCCTCCATCGCATCATCTGCTGGTTTTAACTAATCTACTCTCGAGTTCTGTTGTGCTCTTGTGCGTTGCTATAGTCAATAATAAATAAAAAAGCACCTACTTAAATGTTGATAACATAATTATTTTTCGCAATAAATGACATAATCGACTTCAACCATGTACAGAAGTCGAATAGGTCACATGGGTCGATGTAGTAATTTTCACATTTTTGTTGATTTATCAAAAATAACTAATCCAATTTCACGTGGTTTTCACACATTTTATACTATATATAACGGGAATAACCTTACATGAATGGGTAGTTGTAACGGCTATAGTTTCGGTCGCATTCAGTCCATTGCGAGACGGCTCCGCGTGCTAGCACTCGCCAATTTGACAAAGGTCGCCGAATGCGACCGAAACTATAGTCGTTACGACTATCCGTACACGTGAGGTTAGTCCCGTTATATATAGTATAAAATGTAAGCCGATTTCGATAAAAATTAAACGGAACTACTTTTAAAATATGATCTACTAAGCCAAAAAAGAATTATTGAAGTCGGACTACTTCTTAAAAAGCAAAGAGTGGTCATACATAAAAATATATAAATAAACGGTTAATACAACCGGGACCTACAATTTAACGTGTAACCCGAGCCACGGTAGCTCTCATTTGAAAATTCCACCCGCAGTCACCCATCCGAAGATTGACCGTACTGAACGTTGCTAGATATGAAGATATGAGTTGTCTAGAGTCAAAGGCAGCAACTCCAAAATTTTTGTTTAAGAAAAAAGATAGTAATACATTTTTGGAGAGAAATTAATAAATTATCTCTAAAACCTCATTATCTTATTATATAATTTTGGAATGCCTTTACTTTACCATTGCGACTCCGTCTCCAGTAGGTAATAAGTATACTACCTCCGTGGGTATCCATGTTTTTCATCGAGCACCTCTGGAAGCAAACAATTCCTTTGACGATGTTTGCCCTAAAGCGGCACAGTCCCTTTTCCTGCGTAATATTAACAGATGACAAATGGCTTCATCGAATTGCGTCTGAATGCAAAAGTCGCGGAACTAAAGCTATTTGTTATACAAAATGTTTTCTACTCTACAAGTTGAATAGCATTGTCGACCCAACTTTTTCCAATTGACCGAATTCTTCTTTATTACGTCACGGTTTGCTTTTGTCAAATACTTTTTAAGAGTGCGCCTAATGCCATGAAAAAATCAGATTTCACCCGCGCTTCTTGCATCGCCCGCTATCATCTATGAAGCTTTGTTTAGAGTCGAAAATCGCAAGACACAGTTTATGACGATGTTGGTTTTGAGCTCCAAATTAGATTTTTAGGTGGGATTTTATTTATTTATTCAAAATTTAAGCATGTAATAAAAAACTGATTACTTACTAGAACATTAGTCTGCCTACGTAATTTGTCAAAAATAATGTGGTGCTGTCCCTGATAATTTCGAGCATTTGAAATAAAATGTCTTGTTTTTATGATGCAAAGTTTTTATTTTTTTCTAAAGTAACCATATTATTTTTCCAAAATTCTACGCAATTACTCTGCTACTGTATTTTTTTCCTTTCCTTTAGTATTTTTTTGATTTGGATATTTATGTTCGTTACCTTTACACAACGTCTTTAAAAATACACCTTTCGCTTGATTTTAGCATTAAGCGCCCCCTTAAGGCGAGTGTGAACCGCGAACTTGGACATAAAACAATAAGCTGTTATTATCTACCTCCGATTTGAGCGATTTTTTTAATGTATTGTTTTTAAGCTTTCGCGATTTGAACACATTATTATTATGTACTACGGGACAAATCGCGCACTAAAATTACGAGATAAATAAATACCTCATCATCCCGACGTTTCGACCTAGTTGCATTAATCGTGGTCACGGGTAGACAATTTAGATTATTAGCGCGATTAGTCCTGTAGTACAAAATAATATTTTTTTCATGTCATCAGCACTTCAGTCACTAGGATTTAAAGTCTTTATATTTACAGTTTTCTAAGTGATTTTAAACTTATAAGCCTCTAAAAAGCCATATTTTACGCAAAAACTTGTCTAAAAAGTACCTATACAAAAACTAATAACTTTTGTGAAAAAAAAAGGTATGAGCGTACAACATTAACACAAAGCATAGACAAACCCACTCAAGTAGACGCGCAATCGCAGAACAATTGCGTAGGTTTCTCTATGCTAAAAGCAACATTTCGGTACTCGTACTTACTTCGTAATTTAAGGGGTGAAAAGAGTTTTCTCCAGAAACGTAATTTTTATTTAAAATGTATCTACAATTCTCTCGATGTGCTACAGAAAACGCGAAAATAGTGTCGATTCACAGTCCTCTTAAGCGCAATCCTCTTCTCAGAAGCAATTTTCGACTAGGTATGTGCATTTGAGCTTTGCTTTTCTTTAGAATAATTTTGTTGCAGCACTATACTAGTTTTCTAGGCTTGCTACACACATAAACGAGCTGACACAGTCAGTCAATTTGTCAAACAATAATGCCAAAACAATTACTACACTTGTACGGCATCATTCTGCTGGTGCTAATTGGGTACTTCCTTCCCCCACAATTCGGTTTTCGTTTGGCCTTCTTGGCATTGCAGACTGATCGGCATACATAACTCGGCAATAGCCGAACCCAGTTGTTTTGTGTGGCAGCGGGTTTTATATCCAAACATCCATCTACCTACAGTACCTACACATATTATTATTCGATTTTACCACCAGGCAGAGCTGATTTGTGCCGGTCCACTGTAGTGTGTTTAGTAAGCTTTACGGAAACAATTTAAATGGATAATTATTTAAATTATTCAGTAAGCGCAGTGTAGCGAGCCAAAATGTGTCTTGGCTGTTGTATCGTAGATTTGTATAATTGAATATATTAAGGAATTAAACAGTGCTATAATTTCCAGCCCAAATACTCAGACATGAACTATTAGTTCCTTCAAATTTAAACTTTTTTCTGAGTTTTTGTACTGCGTTCAACGCACACACAAAATGGGGCATGCCGTTTTGGTCTAGTCTTCACAACACTGTTATGCAATGTATTCTTTGTAAATGTACAGTTTTCGGTGTTTACATGTTTGCAATTTACCTATAATGCATGTCTTGCATGCCGGGCAAATGCAAATGCCTCCCTCTATAATAGATCTCTATCATTTCACTCTTAATTTTCATTTCATTAATTTCATGTCATCAACTGTACCTTACTGTACCTATTATATATTCTGTGACTGTACTATACTAGCCTTTTTAATAGTCCAATACCTACGGCGTAGGCCTACCCATGAATAGTGATGTAATCAACAGCGTTACTAGATAGTTAGAGGGGTTAGGCCACGAAAAAATGTTTATATCAAAATTTTATCGTGTACCATAATAAAATTAAATTTAAATAAATACAGGACATTATTTCTGACACCATTTACAGTTTTATCAATAGCTAAAGATTCCTTCACAGCATGGCCTAATTCAAATTAAAAAATATCTTATTTATTAAGTAAAATTTCGATTGGTAAATTTAGGTTGATTACAGCTTCCATAAAAAATCAAAATGTCCCTCGGCCACGTGACACCAAACTATTGATTTTTTTTTATCAAATCAAGTTATTATCATATAAATACTACATTGTGCCTATTTTATACAGTTAAGGCCTTGTTTTAAAAGAAAATAATAATCGATACCTGCTTCTTATTTAAAAAAAAAATTTGAAAAAACGGTTGAATTAATGAACCAAATTTGATTCCCGTGTGTTATTGACGTCACACAAAATTTTATCCCTTAAAGTCTTTGTTACTGTGAAGAATATTGTTTTTCGGGAATCGCCTAGTTTTCTGTGGATTTAGTCAGTATTTAAAAGTTTTAATCTTAGAAAAAGGTTATATTTTCGCGTGTGTTTATTACCGCATGTTACGTGTATACGTATATATATTATTTCAAGTGTGTTATTGTGTATTACACTTTCAAGTGTCTTTTTGAACAATTTTTCGTGGCCTTACCCATAGAACTATAATAGTAGCGCTCATACCGTAGGTACCTGATTTGACGAGGTGTTTGTCAGCGATCACCGAAGTTAAGGTACAATCGGCACACTCAGTCCAGCGTTAAGACGAGGCATCGGGCCGCGAAACACGAAAACGAGTACTTTTGAATGCGCGATTTGAGAGGACGAATGAAAATTTAAAAAATATCATAGATAAGGCAAAATCTTGAAAAATTTTATGAACCGGCCAAAATTTTGAAAAGTGACAGGCTTTATTAAAAAAAAAATACAAATTTCGCACCAAAAAAAAAGTTTCATAATCCGAATGCTCAGAATCATCAGCGACAACACCCCATTATTTTTTTTCGAATAAAATAGCTAGATCATTTTTCTATTTTACAGACCGAGAAGTTATTTTTTTAATGTGTACATTATGAGTAATTAATTAAAAACTTACTGCCGCTCGCCGCTCTGGCGCGATCCTGTCGAGCGCGACCGCGTAAAATTCGTCCTAGTGAAGGGGCGTGGTACTTGATTTTTGTGAAATAATATTTTATCAACGCGTCACCTTAACGTGACTGGGATGACATTTTAAATTGTAGGTTCTGGTTGTTTTAACCGTTTAGCCATGTCAGAAGCCTGGAGGCGGGTTTAGAAAAGCTCTGAGACCCGGCACACGGTGAAACACGGCGGGTAGGTCCCATTTGTTCTATGGAACATGACGTAATAGAACAATTTGAGAAAATATTGTCCCTATTTGTACTATAGAACAGTTTGTAATTTTTGTCTCAAATTGTTCCATAGAACAAACTAAGTACATAGGTATATAAACTTCTTGAAGTTGATATGTAAACTGGCCACTCGAGAATGATTTGCTACCACTTGTCTTAGTGACATTTTTGATTAGATGGTTACTCCCTAACAAAAATTATAATGCCGTAACGCACCATAACGGATTTTGAGAGAGCTGCAGTCGCAGGGTTCTCACTTATTTATTGTTGATTGTTTACAATGATTGGATTGGATCTTTGTTTATCGTAATGGATATAAACGTAAATTTTGATAGTTTGAATTTTCTGCAACGGGGTCGTGGAAAAGTTTTACAGCATGGTGATAAAGAATATTACCTACAGACAAATTATACTAGAGGAATGTCATTATGGCGATGTATAAATTATCGGAAACTGAAATGTGTCGGAAGTATGGTGATTTCTATGGTGAGTTAATTATGTAAATAATATTTTTTTTCAATTTTCAGCTTTAAAAAGCTTTTTTATAAAATTTATATTTATTATATTTTTAGACGGAGAAATTAATAATGAAAAATAAACCACATCACATAAATTGTGTGAAAGACGAAACAAAAGAAATTACAAAAAACGTGATAGCAACGTGTGTCGAAGAAGCGGGTCTAGGGCAAGATACTGTGCCGAATGTGTACAAAAAAGTGGTGTCAACATTTCACGACAAAGGTATACATTTTATACAAAATATACCTTCATATAAACAAGTCAAATCTACGATTTATCGTAAAAGGAATGAACACTTTCAAGTTCCTTTGCTGTCTTGTAATGATGCATGTGTGTTAGAAATTCCCACTCAGTATACCGATATGCTACTTGCCGATTTTAACGATGAAGACAACCGCATTTTGCTGTTTTGTTCAAAAGAAGCCAGACGAATAATACCAAATATTAAAATAATACTACTTGATGGCACTTTCGAAGTTTGTCCTGCACCATTTACAGAACTTTACACCATGCATGGGGATTTAGGGAGTTCTGATGAGTTGACTAATATAATTCCACTCGTATATGTTCTGATTACCAAAAAAACAAAAGAAATGTATGTGCGTATGCTAGAATTGATAAAATCTACTATTCCGGGATTTTCACCGACAGAAATTATAACAGATTTTGAGAGGGCTGCAATCGCTGCTGTTCAGGAAGTTTTCCCAAATGCAAATTACCATGGCTGTTACTTTCATTTTACGCGAGCTTTACGACGAAAGGCGAAAAAACTGCATTTATCAAATGATATATTCTTGCAAATAATTGTGTCACTTTGTACAGTATTGCCGTTTTTACCTCTATCTGAGCTAGACAATGGTTGGGTATATATAAAAGCGGAAGTGGCTTCTATTTCAAACGATAACTTACTAAAATTTGTAAAATACATGGAATCGTTCTGGTTAAAAAATGATTTTCGTAAGTCTTGGTGCTGTTTTGGAATTAAACATAGGACCACTAACAGTGTGGAGAGTTGGCATCACAATTTTGTGGGCCATTTTAAAAGAACTCCGCCATCGTTTATAATATTTTTGACAAAAATGGCTGAGGATGCAATTTTCAATAAAATTAAAGCAATAAAAGTGTTAAATAAACCTAAATCGTTAACTAAACGCGAAAAAAAAAACATTAACAGGGACAGGTACATATTAGAAAACCAGCTACAGTTAACTATTGGAGAAATTAGCGTAGAAATGTTTTTGAACAAAACTATTTACTTGTCGACTCATTAAAGAGCACACTGGCCGGTTTTCCAAAGAGACCGACTCGATCTTTTTTGTATAAACTATCTTTCACGAGTAAATCAAAATTGACACAACATAGTATTTTGTCTTTAAAGCCCGAAAATATCAATACTTGTTTTGAACAAAATTAAAAGAAACTAATGAACAGGCTTGAAGTAATCCGTAAATTGTTCTCTAAACAACCTAAGACTTTATATGAAATGGCTTTGACAAGTTTGTTTAAGTACATGAAATCAAATATTGATTGTTGTCTCAATAACCCGGCGTCAATATTTGAAAATATTGAAAATATGTACATTATGTTAAAACAGTTGCAGTTACCAAAAACCATCTTGATAGATCTATTTTTTTACTATCTGCAAGATTACAGAGTAATTATGAGTGAAGAGGGTATGTCATCCACGGGCCGTTGCCAGGACTGCCTACATCTTCGGTACCCGATGCATAATGACTATGAACCCATCAAAATTTATGATTTATATTGTAAAATTTGTGCTGGAGAACTCTTTCTACAAAATAAGTATTTTTCGGAGACTATTTAATATAAGAACGTTTTAGTTAAAAGAAGGAATGGTTTTAGTTAGTTTTTATCGCGGACTGTTTAATATAAGAATATATTAGCGGTAAGAAAACTTGTTTTTAGTTTGTAAGTAGTTAAAGAAATAAGTATTGTTAAAGTGCTGTTTTGTTTTTATTTTGCAAAATAAAAATATTATTTAGGTAGCGAGTAGTTTCTTTTTTTATAGTGAACTGTACCTGGTATTAACGTCAGTGTTTAATGTCATTCACGTCTTATACATCATGGAAGGTTTTGGGAAAAACTGATTCTCATTTTGTTCTATGACATGAAACTCGGGTGAGAAGGTAGTATGTAGTTCTATGGAAAAAATAGGGACGAAAATGTTTCATTTTGTACTATGACGTCATGTTCCATAGAACAAATGGGACCTACCCAACACGGCTAGAGTTTGTGCAAAAAGAGAAGCGTCGTAGGTTGAGGTCGCCCGTGTGCCATTTTACTAATATTGTTACGTTGACAACACTGCTCTGTCATTGCTAGTACAACTAAAAGTGTTTGATACTTAATAGTAGATATCAATTCGGTTTCCATCAGTACTCGCGTCTACCAAGTATAGTCGGTACCTTGGCTGCTGATTAAAATCTCATTGTTAGTTCACCGGAACGCCTCGACGGTTCGCGCTTTCGCCCCCCTACCGCCTAAGCAATAGCAATCGTAATAGCAATCGTTTATTACTTCATTTTAGTCATTTGGCACCGCCTATGTGACGTTAGCCATCAATTGCTTTGCGCGGATTGCGAAAGCAATCGTTGAATGAACAACTTTGATGGCTAACGTCACATAGGCGGTGCCAAATGACTAAAATGAAGTCATAAACGATTGCTATTACTTTAGGCGGTAGGGCGACCGACCTGTAGGTACGAACATACTACAGTACTCAAAAGTAAGGTCATAACAGACTACATAGGGGCTGTAGATTCAATGCCATTGTTATAAACAAAAATGTTGTTAATTCATTCATTTAAAATTTCTTTGACAGCGGTGGTTAATTGAATTTAATGCGTGGGCTTTTGGGATCTCGGCTGGATTAGGGAGGTAGATAATTTTCGAGGTTAGAGATTCAAAGTTTGAGGGCCGAACCGAACTTTCACGTCACTGGTCTTAAGAGATGGGCCATGACAATACATCGGCGGAAATCAGCAATTCTAAATTACCATTTAAATACGCGTAAACTGTTTAATTATTTTTTTATTATAAATTTATTTTAAGGGTACCTAGGCTAAAGGTTGCGAGGGATCGCAATTCATAGAAGGAAATGAGGGATACCTTTGCCTAGCAGTGAGACAGTAGGTATAGGTACAAAAAAGATTATTCAATTTTCATATATCAGACAAAAGAGACCACAGAAAAATATGCAAATTACCTTACAGCTATGTCACCATATAACAACAACAAACAAAAAAATATTTTGGGACATCTTACACACGGCCTCTGACCCCAAACTAAGCAAAGCTTGTGATATGACTGCCTGAGACTAATATACTACATATACTTATTTTTAAATACATATTTATATATATAGTAACTAAATAACACCCAGACACAGAGCAAACTCTTATGTTCATCACATAAACATTTGCCCTGGGTGGGGAACAAACCCTCTTTGATCCAGAAGTTAATGTCACTAACCACTAAGCCACCGAGGCAGTCACTCACACTATGATTTACTCTTTCACACATAGAACCCTACAAATCACGCGCTCAAACAGAAACTATATTTTTACAATTTTCTTTGTTTCTCGATTCTGAAAATGCGTAAACGCAGATATTGGCGATAATTGTCGTGCGCGCCGCCCGGTTAGGGAAAACCTTCTCTACTTATCTCTATGGTTTTACACGTAGCGCTTAGAATTTACTTGCTTGTCAAGTTTATAAATAGATTAGAGAAGAAGGCGTTACCGACTAGTTATTTTTGCTAACCTAACCTAGCCAGGGTCATGATAAGTGAAGTTATATAAATAAACAATGTACGTTTCCAAACCATAACGTTTAGATAAATAAAAATGTAAATATTTAGGGACATCTAACACACGGCCTCTGAGTCCGAACTAAACTAACTAACCAGAAACTACATAAACATATTTTTAAATAAAAATAAATAAAAAAGCTTTTAATTTCTTTAAAAAAACAATTTACATAAATATAAATATAACATTAACTAAACTATAGTATAAGGACCGACAGTAGCGGTAAAAGCCTCCTCCAACAGCATCCATTCCTCTCTCTTCCGCGAAATTCTGGACCAGAGCTTCCCAGCAACTTTGACAATGTCGTCATGCCATCTTTGGTGCGGTCTACCTTTCTTGCGTTTGGTTCCTCTAGGGACCCAGTTTGTGACGATTTATGTCCACCTTTTTGGCTCAAGTCTTTGTATGTGCCCAGCCCATTTCCATTTCAATTTCATTATTTCTCTTATGACATCTCTAGCTTTGGTTTTTATCCTAATCGTGGTGGCCTTTACTCTGCCCCTGAGTTTAAGGTTCATAAAACTTCTTTCTATGCTTCTCTGACAGACTCTAAGTTTTTCTATTTGATTCTTGGTAAAGCTGGAAACATACTATCGGACGCGGCTTATGGACACTACTGAGGGCCACAACTGATAGGTATCTAGACTATGAAAGTACCTACACTGAGCCGTGCACACTATCGGACATAAGTCGCGGACGTCACCTTTGGACGACCTTGAGCGTTCGGACGTCCGAGAGCGATCTGGCACACCGGATGTTCTAAGACTGTGCACATTGCTAAGTCGCGATAGTATGTTTCCGGCTTAAGTGGCCAGGTAGGCAAGCATAGGTAACGCACGGCATTAGGCATATATGTTCATTGCTTTTGATTTTAGTTTTATTGATAGAGTTCCTTTAAAAAATCCTTTCATTGCCCAGTACTTATTCCATGTGTTCATCCTTCTGTCTATCTCATTTTCTGTACATGATTTAAATGAAATAAGATGGTCTAAATAAATGTAGTCTATATTCTTAAACACGAGATAGTAACTAAATAACACCCAGACATAGAGCAAACACCTATGTTCGTCACATAAATACTTGTCCTAGGTGGGGATCGAACCTACGCCTCTTTGACCCAGTAGTCATAGATATTACTAATTACAAATCCGTAAAATAATTTCGTGTCAGTGAGTGTAACGACTATCGAAGCTTTTTGTCGCACGCATCTCATCTCCAGACACAAACCGCATTCGATATTATTTATTAACTCAATTAGTCCTTCATTAATATAGAACATTGACATTTGAAAAGAAACGATGATCCAGTCAAGATTTTGTAGAGCGTTATTTTTGTCTTAAGGGCGACAATTGAACAAATTGGGAAAATTTCTTCCCGGCAGTCCTACCGTAGAACTATCGGAAAAGGTGACCTCCACAGGTGGTATATTATTCAGAGAAAAATCGAACTAAGATGATATATACATCATTTGAAAGCTGGATTTATGGGCTTCTCAAAAATCTATCTAATTTAGATATTATTATCCCTCCATTTTTTTAATGTGAAAATTAAATTGTGTGAAAAATAACAATACAGCTTTGTATTTCTTCTAGTTTAGCAATAATAAAGTGCTTCTATCGTTATTTTACTTGCATTTGTAGCTGATTGTTCCAGATACATTTCTTAATTTACTAAAATTAAAAATTGTAACCTACCAGTGTGACCAGTTAGTAGGTACAAAGTGACAAAAAACACTTAAAAACTGTGTCTAATGGGTAAAAATGCTTCTATTTAACAATTTGGAGGTTACTTAATCAGGGTTGCTAGAGATAAACTACCTATTGAGCCAAATATGTTTATTTATCCCAATATATACAAAATTAATTTTAAGAAAATCGGAGGGCTCTTTTTTGTTTTCAACTGATATAATAGACTTAGAAAAATATGAACTTTCTTGAAATGTAACGAGTGTTGTGGTTAGAATTTTAGATTATTATTATACCAGCCCCCATACATTTTGTAGACATGTCCTTTGTCCTGGTAGTTCTACTAGTAGAACTAATAGATAGAACTTACAGGAACGACCCATTTGTTGCTAGTACCTAACAAAACAATTATAATGGATAATTATAATTGTTTTGTTTCACGAACTATTATTGGATGTACCATATATTATTTGTGGTACTATGGTACCACATAATGTAATAATCGTTCGTGAAACAAAAACAATCAACAATAATTATAATCGGCCGGTTGTACCCTTGCTCGGCTCGTCCATTCTCTATTCGCTATTTCTGTGTCTTTGGGGAAACGGGTCACAATAAAATGGCTGGTCTTGTAAATGCTCGTTTATTTGAAATCGTTCCACAAAATAGACATTACTTAAGTTAGTACAGCAATTTATTTATATGAATCTAGATAATGATTTGGAACAAAGACTGATTTTACTTTCAAAGCTATTAAAACTCGACATCGTGGTTCGTGAGGATATTTAGTTATGTACAGGGCTATTTTCAATATAGGTAAATGTCAAACATGTATTATAATTACATCAAGTCACTCGTTTCATCAATTTTCATTCAAAAAAAAACAGAGATCAAACAAATAGGCCATTTTTTTTCTAAAAATGCAGAAATTTACATATCTTTTTTGGTCACGCCTAGCACTAGCCAAAGTTGATTATTATGATTTCCATGTTCCAATTTTTAATAATAGGTTTTATTTATAAATAGCTTAGGCAATTGTTTGAACTAGCAACAAAGCACATTCCTTAAATGTCATTTATAATGCCTAACTAAATATAAATCTGCATAATTTAACATATAAATCAACAACCTAAAAATATTATCATTAGTAGTCCGCCCCGGACTTGGACCTCGCGCTATTCCTATTTTATATCATAAATACCTACTGGGGTTTGAAAAAAAAAGGTAAAAACATTTGTACGAATGTTAGCGATTTATTTTAAAGAAACGTTGAAACTCCCGCAGTAAGTGGCGTCGTTTTGCCATCGTATCTTCGCAACCACTGAACAGAAGATGCTCATATTAGAACTTAAAAAATCTATAAGTATAAACTACTTTCATGCTAAAATTCATGGAGATTGGTTGAGCGGTAATTGAGTTATCGTCGAACAATTAAACATACAAACATACACCCAAGTGCCGGCTCAGTAGACTCTGAGACCTCACTTACGCTCGGTCAATGAAAGCCTTTTTCCAATTTGAAACATCAATGATCTTGTACACTAATAAGATCATTGTGAAACACGTTTTGCAAAAGGTCACAAAATAAAAATTAAATATAAAAGTGCAAACATTCTTACCATACATAATACATAATTGAAAATAACCCTGTATAAAAACATGATATAGGTACAACAGCTATTTACATATACACTGTGCTTAGGCTTCAGTCGTCCCCTTTCCCCAAAAATATATTTACATAATTCATTCATCGTCTCACAGACCGCCGTGCCTTACCAATGAATGTTTTATGCCCATTTTACCGCCTACTCTACTCATGTATACATATTTAATTGTGCTTAGCACATACCTCTCCACACAGCTTTCAATAGGCATGTTATGTGGGTAAAAAAACATCATTATAATTTAGTCCGTAAATTAAATCATCAAAAAGATTATTTTTTGCAAAAATTAGCATGACCGACTTCACCCGTGTACAGAATTCGTGAATATTTCGCATGGATCGATGTAGCATTTTTCACATTATTTTTGATTTATCAAAAATGACTCAGTCGATTTCGATAAAATTTCAATGGGACCAATTTCAAAGTAAGTATATTATTTCCAATAAAAAAAAGAATTATTGAAATCGGACTACTATGAAAAAGTTATGCTTGATTATACATAAAAAATATATATACGCGTCGAATTGTATACCTCCTCCGGTGGTTAATAGTTAAATAATTAACACGTAGGTATTTCGCGAGTGGAGACGTGTGACGTCATTACTATGTAAATATTGTAGCTAAACGTGACGTCCCGCGGAACATTATCGGGTTATATATAATCTTTTCTTTTTGTTTAATTGACAAAAGAAATAATACCTACGTGCCAAAATTTTTTGATTTCAACTTACAGACTGATTATTTGTTTTATGTGTAGTCTGTACTGTACTGTATCAGCCTTTTTTAATAGTTCACTGCAGGACGTAGGCCTACCCACGAAGGGTGATTGGGCCCTATCCACCACGCTGGCCCAGTGCGGGTTGGTGGATTCACATACGCCATTGAATTTCTTCTACGGACATATGCAGGTTGCCTCACGATGTTTTCCTTCACCGAAAAGCCAGTGGTGTGAAATTCCGTACATAAATTCCAAAGAACTCATTGGTACGGGACCGGGATTTGAACCCACGACCTCACGATTGTAAGGCGGGTGTCACTACCTTTGAGCCACCACGGCTTATGTGTAGTCTAAAAACCTTAAACTAAACAGAGAAATTGGAGTCAAAAAAGATTATGAATATGATCCTCTCCTTTATGAGTTTAAGGGGATAATGGACTAATCATGGGTTAACAAATACAAAACAGAAAAAAAACGGAGCTTGTTTATTGCAACCAATGAAATAATAATTATTTTTTGCAAAAATTAGCATGACGTGACATGACGTCAACCGTGTACAGAATTCGCGAATTTTTCGCACGGATCGATGTAACATTTTGCAAATTATTGTTGATTTATCGAAAATGGCTTAGCTGATTTCAATAATATTTAAATAAATCCAATTTCGAAGTATGTTCTTTCCAATAAAAAAATAATTATCGAAATCGGCCCCTATTTAAAAAGTTATGCGTACTGTATTGTACCAGCCTTTTTAATAGTCCACTGCAGGACGTAGGCCTACCCACGAATAGTGATTTGCCCGTCATGACTTTCAACTTTACTAAAAAAAATGATCTAAAAAGATGGTCACACCAAAATGTTTTCTTTTTTTTTTAATAAATATTAAATATTCACATTCATTTTCTTTTTATACAACTTTACTACCAGGCAATAAACTTTTTTAGAAATCATGAATTTGTTCTAAAAAGCGGTATCTTCGCATTTAATTTCTATCAAGCGAAGTTTTTTGAATTGTGTTTCGAGTTATTGATTCCCCTACCGTATAGTTTTGAAAATATTGTGTGTTTTATTTTTATTCGACAACTTCAGTTTAACTAGGGCTCTATACAAGTATTTTGAGATTGGATGGCTGTAAGTTCGCTTAAATGATAAAACTTTCTATCATTATTATTATTATATACTACGGGACTAATCGCGAACTAAAATTACAAGATAAATAAATACCTCATCATCCCGACGTTTCGGCCGATGATGAGGTATTTATTTATCTCGTAATTTTAGTGCGCGATTAGTCCCATAGTATATAATAATAAGGTGTGCGATTTGAACACAAAGTTTAAAAACAACATTTCTATCATTGTCGTGGTAAAGTACACTTAAAAATTTTAGCAATAAAAAAACTTATGATTCTAGCAGTAACATAAAAAATATCAACAATGCACCTTCCCTTAAATTTATATCTTAATACAAACAGTCAAATTTAACACTAACTTAAACTTAGACCTAGTAACATTTTTTTAAATTAAGTGTATAGGCCTATTCTTGTTATGCAGATTTCTGTCTGCGTTTGAACTGTGTTTATGGTGTAGTCAGTATTTACAAATAGAGTAGATGACAAAAAAAATACTCTGTCAGTTATAATAAATATTAAACGCGTATTTTTCCAACGAAAATTGATGAAAGTACTTTAATGTACTTGTACTTGTACGGAAAAAAAATCTTTTCTTTGATCTTTTTTTTTGAGCGAAATATGTTCTATTATATTGATATCTTTTGCGCGATAAAAAATTGTGCGCTGAAGAAAAAGTCATGCTGTATAACCCTTTAAGACGCTCCAACAGTAAACTTTTAGGCATTTTAAATTTATGTCTTGCAGTATACAAATAGAGTCTAAAATCGCGTGTCGTTTGTTTTTAGACGAAACTCGAGATGAGAATTAGATAATTCTTTCGCAGTTTTAGTTCGTTTAAAAAGAAATGAAGCCGTGTTTGCAATAAAACATATAGATATGTCTTTAGTTTAGTAAATTTTCTAATTTATGATTACAAAAAATATAGTAGTTATCGATCTAAATATTGAGAAATGCGAAACGAAAGATTTTTTTCTAAAGCTTTGTTTAGTGATTTTTTTTCAAGATACCAGATATTTTTTTTGCAATATTATTGTAAAAGTCTCTCTTGTGAGCTATTACTGTGTGCTTTGTATTTTTTCCAAGTTTGTATCAGTAACAGTTACGCCTAACTGTGCGACGAAAAACATGACGTTTTACGGATTTTTGTCTTTGGGCAGCGCTTTAAGAGCTTTTTCACACTATCCGATCCGATAACGGTGTCCGACGCCGACCCGATGTCGGGGAAAGTAAAAAATGAAACGCTCTAAAAGACCCCATAACGTCACGAGATTGACATAAAAAAAATAACAATCCAATAATTTTTGATAATATAACTGACGGACTAATAATTACAATAATGATTTTTTACATTGTACATACGTGTTAGCGTGTTTCTTGTCGTGTACCCATGAGATAGTAAGTGATAAAATGCGGACAATCAAATGTGATTGTTTCCGCACACGGACGGAATTCCGCATAACAAAAGAAACATCATAAAACCTTTGAATATTTTTTATCCGAGACATCAATTAAATCTACTACACACAGCCCTATCTCATTTAAATATTACCTACTTATACAACTGATATTTAAATTTGAAATTATGAGAAATAAATAAAAATCATACGAAAAACATATTTTAATGTATTAGTACCTAATTAAATTGTCTGTAGGTATTGTATTACCTACTGTTAGCCCGTGATTTATGAAAGAAAACCATTTCATTAGAAAATCCTCTTCAATTTCTGAATAAATCAAATAATCTTCAAAAAGAAGCTTCAAATCAAAACATCTTCACATTTTCAAGATAAAATCTAGAAAATATATCTACAGATACTATTTTTCCGATGGCTTCCCCTCCTACCTTGGTCTTCTTTCCCTTAAACTGCGTATCTAATGTAATTTGCTAAAACCCATAACATATTTTCCTCGTATCGTTTTTACTTAAGTAAAATATGCGTAGGTACTATGCCTTCTTTTCTTACATTACTATTAAGTACCTAACCATAAGGTGTCGACACTGCAAAGCGTACCCCTCTGCCAAAATTACGCGGCCGGCGGTCATGCTCTTTATATAAATATATTGGTCTGGTTGCGCTTGTGTTGCGTTAATTTTCAGCTAGTGTTAGTTAATTACATTTGTGTGCGTGTAAACTTGTTTATATTTTGGTTTGTGTGCGTTCCTTCACCCCCCACTGACTTGGCAGACTTCGTTGCTTAGGCGTGTCGACTCCTTTCGGTTAGGTACTTAATGTACATTACACATATTATTGTAGAAATGACAATGAGTACGTAATTCTGTAACTAAAGCCGTGGTGGTCAAGAGGTAGTGACACCCGCCTTACAATCGTGAGGTCGTGGGTTCGAATCCCCGGTCCCGTACCAATGAGTACTTTGGAATTTATGTACGGAATTTCACATCACTGGCTTTTCGGTGAAGGAAAACATCGTGAAGCAACCTGCATACGTCCATAGAAGAAATTCGATGGCGTATGTGAATCCACCAACCCGCACTGGGCCAGCGTGGTAGATATGGCTCAATCACCCTTCATGGGTAGGCCTACGTCCTGCAGTGGACTATTAAAAAAGGCTGGTACAGTACAGTACGTAACTCTGTACAGACTATTGGCGCAACATATTGAAGATGGAGTATGTAGACGTAGAAGATACCTATTCACTCTTGACTTGAAGGTATTCAAATTGTAACTGTCAGGAAACAATGACGGAGGCAGGGCATTCCAATCCCTGGCGGTCCACATTATGAAGGAAGAAGCGAATCGCTTAGTACGAGCAGGTGGTACCTACGTCGATGGTGTTTATGCGACTTCCGGCTTGTTCTGTTGTGAAAAGGTTACTAAGGGGTCGCTTTTCTATGTATATTATTTTCCGGTCGACACGACAATTTCACTAATCTACTTAGCTACGGTTTTTTGCGAGTTTTTTTTTTGTTTTCTTATTCTTGACATTTAGGCAGCCCAGGCCATTGAGAATACTGAATATTTCATGGTGTAGCTATTTTGCTAATCGGACGATTTGCGACGGATATTTTACGGACTACAGACCTTTCCATCACGCCTACACTTAAACGGCAGAAGAAAAGCAATTTTAAATAATCGGCCAAGTGCGGGTCGGACTTGCACACGAAGGGTCCGTGCCGTAGCCCCCTTTATATATTTTATTTTAATTATTTATTTTTGAAGGTATTATACAACGTAATATTCTGTGAATATTTCAAGCATCTCCCTCTTGCCTATATTAATATCGAGCAAAAAATCACGTTCCTTGTATGGGAGCCCCCATAAATATTTATTTATTTTAATTTGATAATATATTTTTTAAAATAAAAATATTGTCCACCCGTGACAAAATGTTTGGAAAAGCTGTTTTTTTTTTGGGTTTTGACGAAAGTCGTAGAACAAAAGTTGTTGTTTATGGTGTTAGGCATTTAGTCCTGCGAGGTTGCTGGTGTTTTAGAAGTAACCCTGTATATGCCTACTTCTTTATTAATATTGTAAAGAAATTAGAGTTAGTGCGGTTGTAGGGGGTTATATCTGGATCTACTGAACCGATTTTGAAAATACTTTTACCAATAGAAAGCCACGTTATATCGTGTGACTATCATAGGCAAGGTCTAAGCTAACCCGAAAAATTAAAAGACATTTTGGTGCGTTAGCGAAGAATAGCAAAGCGCGGGTGAAGCTGCGGGCAAAACCTAGTTTTAGATACAAGTTAGAAAAACTTTAACACTAAAATATATCTTTGATACCGGACACTTTTATAATTTGTGTAGTATGAATATTTCGATCAGACTTACGTCACGACACTTGATTTTATCTGAAAAAATCTGGACAAGTGTGAGTCTTTCACGAGCGAAGTTTTTTTTTACACAACTGCAAGAGATCATAGATATACGCATACAGTTTAAATTTCAACTCGATATCTTTACACGTTCCCGAGATAAAGAGTCTTGACATACATTCAGACGGACAGACGGACAACAAAGTGATCCTATAAGGGTTCCGTTTTTTCCTTGTGAGGTACGGAACCCTAAAAAATAAAGTAATGTCTCAATCTGATTTTAACAACCCAAGTTTCAGTGTAAAATGACCATGCTATAGGTAACTACATTTTGTTTCCACGTATTTACATAAGCTGTAAAACCCTATGGCCATAATCTATGGACTATTAATTTTAGTAATGTAACATTATGTGCTGTCCCGTTCTTTCCTTTATTTTCATAGCTCGATCCTTCTCACTTTTAATTGTTATGACTATCAGAAATATTGACGACAAAGACGACCTACCTTAATACGTTACGTAATTTACGTAGGACCCCAATTTTTTGTGACAATTACGAAAAATATATTTTGATAGAATTGGCAGCTGGCTCGCAATGTCATCCGAGCAGAAAGAGTATTTAACTTTCAATTAGACCCCATTAGGAAGAATACAAAACGCCTCTTATTCGGCAAATCGGGGGACACCGGGTTTTCAAACCTTAGGTAGGTACTCAAAAAAAAAAAGAAATCTTTTCAGTTAAAGGTTGTTTTTAAACGAAATTCAAAATTCATTAAAGATTTTTAATGACTCATAAAACGGACTGCAGTTTGAAAATAAAGATTATAGGATATATTAGTGGCAATATGTTATAATTTTTAACAGACCTTCAAAAAGGAGGAGGTTCTCTGTTCGTCTGTATGTATTTTTTTTTGTGAATGTTCATCGATAATTTTGCCAATTGTGAACCGAATTTTACTTCGAAAGGGTATACTCCCGAAGTGGTCCCATTTAAATTTTAAAGAAATCGGCTGAGCCGTTTTTGATAAATCAACAATAATGTAAACAATTCGAGCGAAATATTCGAACTTTGTACACGATGGAAGGCGGTTTAGCCGTTTTTTGCAAAAAATAATTATGTTGAGTTTCAGTTGAGATGTGTATTTTTATTCTACATATTTTATTTTTACCATCCACAGTAGGTATTATGGTTCTGAAAGGGTGTATTTTAACGTTCTGAGCGGCGCGGGCGCTGCCGATCTTTACTGTACTGTTCCAGTCTTTTTAATAGTTCACTGCAGGACGTAAGCCTACCCACGAAGGGTGATTGGGCCATATCCACCACGCTGGCCCAGTGCGGATTGGTGCATTCACATACGCCATCGAATTTCTTCCACGGACGTATGCAGGTTGTTATCCTTCACCGAAAAGCCCGTGGTGTTAAATTCCGTACATAAGTTCCAAAGAAACTCATTGGAGACCGGGATTTGAACCCACAACCTCAAGAATGACAGGCCAGCGTTACAACCTCTATACCACCACGGCTTCAATCCGATCTGTCATGGACAAAGTATAATAACATTATAACGCTTGACATCAGATATTTTACACATATTAGATAAGACTAAAACGTCTAAAATAGACTAGATCAATTTTACTGTTTATTTTCTAGTTGTATTTCCATTGTTATTTTCTAAACTTTATCGACCGAGCGTAAGTGAGGTCTCAGAGTCTACTGGGAGGAGCCGGCGCTTGGGTGTATGTTTGTATGTATATTTGTTCGACGATAACTCAAGTACCGCTCATCCGATCTCCATGAAATTTAGCATGAACGTAGTTTACATTTATACAATTTTTAAATTCGAATATGAACATATTTTGTTTAGTGGTTGTAAAGATACGAAGGCCGTGGTAAAAAGAAGCAAAACGGCGCCACTTTCTGCGGGAGTTTCAGATGACTATTTTAAACATTTCACCGAATGTTATATATGCCTTTAACATTTGTTTGAAATAAATCGCTAACTTTCATACAAATATTGTTACATTTTTTTTAAATTCCAGTAGGTATTTATGATATAAAATAGGAATAACGCGAGGTCCAAGTCCGGGGCGGACTACTATTTTTATTTAAGGACAGTAAAAGCGCGCTTTGAATAAAACACCCAGCAAAATTGATTGTCAACTACACGTGAGAAGAAGCCACATAACCAATATGCAGAACACGCAAACTGTCAATTTACTTTGTGCATTTCTATTCAGAAAGAAATACGAATAAAATAGCTAGCGATGAACATTTTTCTCAAAAAGCGGTGAAAACCTTGTACGCGTGAAATATGTGTCACTAGGAACAAAGGACTGAAAATTATGATTGAATAGAAAATTAAAAACATTTCACGAACTTTTGTTTAATATCACTTACCTATCTCGGTATCTTATTGTGTGTAATCAAATTTTGCAAGTCAAATTTGACCCAGTTCACTGTTTTAATTGTGCAGAAAGGTGACGTCCACAAGTGGTATATTATTCAGAGAAAAATCGAACCAAAGTGATATATACATCATTTGATAGCTTGTTATATGGGCTTCCCAAAAATATTTAATTTAGATTTTTTTACCCCTCCATTTTTTTTAAATCTGCAAAATAAATTGTATGAAAAATAACACTACAGATTATTATTTTTTCTAGTTTAGCAATAATAAAGTGCTTCTATTGTTATTTTACTTGCATCTGTAGCTGATTCTTCCACATTCATCTCTTAATTTGCTGAAATTAAAAATTATAACCTACCAGTGTGACCAGTTAGTAGGTACAATGTGACAAAAAACACATAAAAACTGTGTCTAATTGGTAAAAATGCTTTTATTTAACAATTTGGAGGTTATTTAATCAGGGCTGCTAGAGATAAACTACCTTTTGAGTGAAATATTTTTTTTTTAATAAATTCAAAATTAAATTTAAAAAAATCGGAGGTGTCTTTTTTGTTTTTAACTGTTGTAATAGACTCAGAAAAATATGAACTTTCTCGAAATGTAACGAGTGTTGTGGTTAGAATTTTTGATTATTATTATACCAGCCTCCATACATTTTGTGGACATGTCCTTTGCAAGCAAATATAAATCTGATAGCAATGAAATTAATTATCATTTATGCATTTACCTAAGTATAATTATGACATGTACATTTGTACAAAATGACTTGACATTTATTGAAAATGTTGTCAAATCAATTCATCCTAGAATTGAAAATAATAATTATTTTTCGCATAATATCGCGACACCGACTTCCACCGTGTACAGAATTCGAATAGTTTACACGAATCGATGTGACATCCATGTACATTATTGATGTTTTATCAAAAACGGCTTAGCTGATTTCGATAAAATTTTAATGGGACTACCCCATAAGTATATTCTTTCGAAATAAAAAAGATTTCTTTAAATCTTTCACAATTAGCGAAAATATCAATGAACATACACAAAAAATACATAGTACTTCCTTCTATCAGCTTATACCATAGAATATCAGCATTCAAAATCAAAAGAACACAAAAGCTTATCTTATTCTCTAAATCTGAGTTGGACCTACAATAAAACTTGTTGATAATGATCATCTGGATCACCCCTTTTCGGCCTAGCACACACACTTTCCTTTGCCTCCCTTTGGCTTTAGTACTCCATATAGGTTACTCAAAAACGTCAGTGACTAAAATGATAATGATAAAAAAGATATCACGTAAAGCGTCAGCTGTTATCAGATTGTAAGGTAAATTGTGGTCCTAGGAATGATTAATAGGTCCAGATGAGTAATGGGCGGCGCGTGCCAATGATCCAACAACAATGTAACGGCGGTAGAGGGCGCCCTCTCCTAATCTTAGGAAAATTTACTTGGTATTATTACATCAAGGGTCATATTGTAGTAGCTTAGTGTGTGACAATGCTCAACAAAAGGTGGACTAGAGGTAACGTGACGTCTTGTTAATTTACTCTCAACAACCCTATACCCCAAATAAGTTTCCTTGGGTCGGAATACCACGAAATATGCGTACAATGAGAACTAACATTCAGGAACTCAATTGTTGAATCGTTAGAAAATAACTTTCGTAATCGTATGCTGTAGCATTAACTTAGATGTTAAAAGCTCGCTTCTGCTCTAACCACCATCAATAGCATATTGGTTAGGGCACCAAAGGTCTGATCCAAGGATCTCAGATTATTAAACTTGGATTCAAAAGCCAATAGTTCATCATTCAAAGTCAGATTAGTAAAGCCCGGGGAGGTAAAATATTTTTTCTGCACGTCGGTATACCGAACATTATTCCATTGGTCACTATCAAAGTGTTGTACTTTACGCAAATAATTAAGCTTTGCCTCAGATGTGCGCTTGACCGATTCCGACGTAACCGTCTCCTCATCCCATTGAAAATCTACCGGTGGCGGTTTTAATAAACAACCTACTCTTACGTCCTAGCGGGCTATCAGTTAGAATCTAGAGCTCCAAACTGTAATTTAAATTACTTGCCCGGCTGAGAATCGGGACTCTCAGAGTATATTTTAACAAATTTGAGACAAAAGACGAATTAACAATCCAAAACCATAAGGCGATTAGTGTTTAATCAACTTTAACAAGATTACTTTTTGCAAAAAATGGCATGACCGACTTCACCCGCTTACAGAATTCGCGAATATGTATTTCAAACGGATCGATTTAGCATTTTTTACATTAATGTTGATTTATCAAAAATGAGTCAGCCGATTTCGATAAAATTTAAATGGGACCAATTTTTAAATATACTCTTTCCAATAAAAAACTAATTATTGAAATCGGACTACTACAAAAAAAGTTATGTATGGCTATAACATAAAAAAAATATATATACGCGTCGAATTAAGTACCTCCGGTGGTTCGTCGATCAAAAAATTAGTTCTCATTTCGACTGCATTTTGTGTGTATTTTACAGGACATTTTTGTGTAAACACTCAACTTTATATTTTGCGAAATATATTCGACATGATGTGTCTATTCACTTGCAATGTGTGCAGTACTTTGCAAAAGGGTGGTTTAAAACTGTTATTTACTTTGGCTTGTTAGTTTTCATGCAGCTTGTACAGGGTTATTTCTAATCAATTAACATCCTTTTAGGGGCTTATTCTGTACACCAAAGCTTACAACTTTTGTTCTGCGACTTTTGTCAAAACTCAAAAAAAATTGGTGTTCCATAGAAAAATCGTTCACCCGCGACCAAATGTATGGAACAGCTTATTTTTTTTAATTTTGACAAAAGTCGCAGAACAAATATTGTTAGTTTTGATGTACAGAATAAGCCCCTAAAAGGATGCTAATTGATTAGAAATAACCCTATATAAAATGTCAAAAACTGTTTATAATTATTGTCACTCCCGTTTTTGAGTTGAATATGTTTTAGCCAAATTATTCTGATCTTATCTTAAAAATGTGTAACTGTATACATTTCTTCTAATACCATATCACTTTACAGTGATCGCCTTTTTTAACACGTTTTTATTAGTTTCACCTGTATGTTTGTTTGCTTGCTTGCTTGCTTGTAACCTTTGACCTTTAAGCTCGAATTTGATCTACTTTGAGCGATCAGATTTTCTTCAAACTTTGCACGCGTATCAAAGACCGATGACAATGAATTTATAAAAAAAAAACTCCTAAGCGTGTTTTGTAAGACTGTATTTATATTATTGTTCAAATATAATATTTTATAATAAACACGTCATTACCCTTGTATGAGAATGATGATCACGCCTTCTTACGTAATCTTAAACAAGATAAATGATTTCATGAAAACTTAACATTCCTATATGAAAAATCTATACAGCTAACATTAAAATCATCAATTAGTAGTCTTACAACAATCGTTTCATCTTTAACAACTATTTGGCCAGTATTTACACCGTAATCAGCATAATGAACACGCAACAATGTCTCAGCACCTTACAATCCTTGACACTATCACTTTATTTCTAATCTTCGACCAAAATAAACCAAAATAAACAGACTAACCTAAGCCGTTGATAGTTTTCAACGAAATTGAGTCTCCAGTATCTCAGAATACCTTTATCAGTGTTGTTTATGTATAGCGTAGCGCTCATAGCGTAGTTTGACTAGGTGTTCGTTAGCGATCGATGAAGTGTAGCAACATTCAGCACGGCCAATCTTCGGATTGGTGACCGCGGGTGGCATTTACAACTGAGCGCTACCGTGGCCTGGCTACACGTTAAATTGTAGGTCCCGGTTGTTTTACCGCCAGAAGCCTTTAGGCGGCGAAAAACTCTGACACTAGGGTGAGCCACGCAGCCTATTCGAAATAAGTTACTTTAGTGCTGTTTATTATAATTGTATGCTTACACTTGCATGTAAGCATAATTATCTCGCTTGGGTATATGTAAGTTTATTACAAAAAACGCAGAACGATTTTTGTTTATTTAGGAACGCAATTGAGACGAGTCATTATTCTCACGTCCTGCTGCCCCCTGACCGCCTAAGCAATAGCAATCGTTTATGACTTCATTTTAGTCATTTGGCACCGCCTATGTGAATGAGTGAAACGTATTGCGAGCTCGCAGCCTAGTATTCAGGAGCGCTTCATTCATTCGCGTTCTTTTATTTTATTTTGGTCGAAGCGTGTAATCACATCACAAAGTTCAGGCCGTCAATTCGGGACGGATTGGTCACTTTCACATTGACATAGAGTCCACACTCACTGCAAGTCACTCCGCTGCTAGTCCGATCCGGGTGGCTCAGACACTTGATTCATAGAAACATAAGTTTCAAACAGACGTGTCTCAGGTGGGCGCCCCGACGTGGTTCACGTAGTGCATGTAGGTGGCCAGCTCCTCGCCCGTGAGCTCGTCGTCTACCTCTCGCAGGCTGGAGTTGGAGATGCTTCGAGGGGAGTTGTAGGAGTCGGAGGCCTCGTGCCGGTGCCGCCACGCCTCTCGCCAGTAGTCGCTGCCACTCGGTGACTCGTTCACTATGGAGAGGTCGCGCCCGCTGTAGCACTGGAAACGAAAATAAATATCAGTATCTTGGTACATAAACGTGTCAAAGAGTCAATTTGAACCTGCCCCTTCGGATCACTAGCCCGACGCTCTAACCAACTGAGCCAGCCCGCCTCCTACGCAAGCTTCAAACTTCTGAAGTGCTGAACATTTCCCAACTTATAGCGTTGGGTGGCGCCACCTGTGATATCCGTATTAGACAGGTTATCACCCAACTAGAAGTTATTAGAACTTCTAAAGATTGACAAGAGATGACGCCCCGCGTTTCTGTAAATGAGGCCCTAGAGCAGCTTCTTAGTTCGTGAAAAAAAAGGAAAAAATTTGAATTGGGAAAGACATTGCACAATATTCAACTAGTAGTTTTCCGAACAGTAGACCTCGCGACACATCTTTAGCTGAATCTTCATTATTGACTTGCTCTAAACCGATTTGATTCATACTCCCAAATCTTGTTGGGAACTAGATACTAAACAATCGTGCCAAACATCATCGAAATCAGCTGACAAATAGCGTGACAGCAAATAATACAAATACAGCTGATGACAAGAATAATATCTAATACCTATGCATAAAATGTAATTTCTGCCACTGTAACGCAATATTTTTAAAAAATGTGGCTTGGATACGGATCGTTGCTCATTCATCTGAAATCATAAACTGTCTTCTTAAGAAGTCCATTTTCATTTTCCTCGAGCCTCGTCGGAAAATACTTTGGTAACAAATAAACGTACCTATTCTGATTTGGTAAAAATATATTTACTGAACGTTCTACAGGATGGTTGGTGGAAGTTGGGTAGGTATTACCATCAATATATTTTTTATGATCAATTTTTAAGTTTACAGTACTTTTCCACACTAGGTTCGCGACACATTTTTGAAATGTTTATCAAACTCTTTGATGTTTTTTTTAATTGATGGGTATGACCATAGAAAATTAATAAACTATACTAGGTAGGTCACTAGGCTAAGCTATTTTGGATGCCTAATGGATTAGCAAGTTGAAGTGGCAGTAGGCGGGGCACATAGTTCTTAGAACGGAGAGTTTTTGAATAGATACCACGTGCCGACAAGCGCAGCGTGGGACATCCGCCGATAAGATGGAGCGATAAATCTAATCAAAGCTGCAGGAACAGGCTGGATGCAAGCCAATTTCAATAATCTGTCTTACTGGAAATTCATAGGAGAAGCCTATATACAGCAGTGGACGTCCTATGGCTGATGATGATGACTAGCTAAATATAACACGAGTACTGTAGTTAGTATGTTATTATTGTCATCAATAAGCACAACTTTCACTATGGGATAAATCATAATCTAGAAAGCTCTAAATAGCTATAAGTAATTAGAACATTTTTAGATCGCCTGGCAAAGCATAATAAAATAAACGCATCCAAACATTTTAACGATCTTGTTCGTGAAAAAATATTTAGTAGGAAACTCGTGAGCGAACGAATAATTTTAAACTAATGAATTAGTAATTAGTTTTTGCCCGCGGCTTCGCCTGCGTGATATTTTAATTTTTGTGCTAATAAGAACCTTTTAATTTTTCGAGATATGTCACTTTCCGTCTTTCAAACCGTTTGTTACCTGTGTTACTACCAATCTTACTACCTAGTAAGAACGATAAGTTAATTACCATTCTTACTAATACTGCAGTTAAAAGTTTTTAGAACAGCAATAAAAAATTACCCGTGTTACTACCGTAAAACAAAATTAACAAAAACAAACAATCATTAGCGCAAAAAATGCAAGTACCTACAATCCAACAATTCTGTAAGAAACTGAATATTTGGTGGAGTTAGAGCTAGGGGCTGATAGGCAACGAAACCTTGACTGAGTCGAAGCTGCAAAGTCTCGAGCATCGACGTAGGGTGGCGTGTCTGTCAGCCTACTATCGGATACACTTCGGTGAGTGCGCCCAGGAGTTGCACAATCTGGTCCCACCTGCCCCTTTCTTCTATCGTACGGCTAGACAGACGCGACCAAAGCGCCACCCTTTTATGGTAGACATCCCACGCGTTAGAACCAAGCGTTTTGAGCCCACATTCTTCATACGAACTGCCAGAATGTGGAACGCTTTGCCTGAGTCTGTCTTTCCGTTATAGTACAATGTGGGTGTCATCAAATCTCGAGTAAATAGGTATCTTCTAGGTAAGCTTGCTACATCCTAGACTGCATATCTGCTTAACATCAGGCAGTGTGTAGTCAAACGCAAACCTATTTGATATAAAGAAAAAAAAAAGACTATACTTGGTAGACGCAGGTACCTACTGATAAAAACCGAATTGGTGTCTACCAAGTTTAGTATAAAGCACTTTTAGTTGTACTGGCAATGACAGAGCTGTTTTTTCAACGTAACAAAATTAGTAAAATGGTACACGGGCGACCTCACCTACGACGCTTCTGTTTTTGCACACAGTCTATTATGTTATCATGTTGTTGTACAACAATACTTCGGAGTCAGTCAGCTGGGTTCCTTAGCGTTTAGCGGGGGTCCAGTAAAGGTACGGTAACGTACGGTACATTTGAATTTATAAAAAATAAATGAGTATCTTACAACTTCTTCTGATAGCTCTGATATTTTGTGTATATTTGGCGCGCCTGCGAATTGGTCGTAGAAATTTACAGACTCATTTCAATGAGGAAATATTTCTATGGGAAAAGCTGAAATTGCGTGTCACGTAAACTGCCTGAAATTGTTTCGCTTCAAAGGAATCTGTGAAACCCTGGCACATAGTTTGAAGTTACTTAATTTGCAACGTGTTTATGTAACTTGTTGACAAGAATTAATTAATTTAAATCTACTCGTGCTTAGTTTAATTAAATCTTTAATTATTATTGCTTTCAACCACTTGTAACAACTATGTAACACACGTGCAGGGTCCTAATTCACCTATCAGAGACGAAACTGGATATCAGGTCGATTCTACATTAAAACAATCGCATTAAGTTTAGTGCCGTGAGTTAAGTTTTGATTTCAAAAATGTGCATGAAATACATTTCTTTTACGAATGTCATAATTAAAACACAGTTTTTATTTAATGTTCATATTTGACTAAAAAATTTACTCGAAGAGAAACCTGACCTGAAGAAGAGAAATTTGACTGCTTCGGTGGCTCAGTGGTTAGTGACCCTAACTTTTGGATCAAAGAGGCGTGGGTTCGATCCCCACTTAGGGCAAATATTTATGTGATAAACATAAGGGTTTCGCTCTGTGACTGGGTGTCATTTAGTTACTATCTATATAAGAATGTATTTAAAAATAGGTATATGTAGTATATCAGTCTCTGGCAGCCATATCACAAGCTTTGCTTAGTTTGGGGTCAGAGGCCGTGTATAAGGTGTGCCATAATATTAAAAAAAAAACACGGAAGTAAAAAAAATAGGCAGGTTATGTTATTTCGAAAAAAATAAGGCTCAGGATCCTCTACTTTTGAATCGATAGCTAGGCCTAGGACATATGCGTAATGGTCAGTAAATGGTTACGAGACTAAGAGCACTACATTACGAGTAGTGCGGAAAAGATAACATTACATGCGACTATATTACTGCTTAGTGAAAGCTGTCAAAAACATTTCAGCTATGGTTAATGACGTGAAACGTGATGTTTTGAGATATTCCAGAGCGAAAATATGAATGAATGAATGAACTCTTCTTTGTTCACACCAATACAATAATACAGAAAAATACACACATAAAGAAGAAAAAATAAACTTAAATCTAGTGCAACAATGGGCGGCCTTATTGCTGATAGCAATTTCTCCCAAGCAACCCAAAGCAAATCTAGAAAGCAGTTTATTGAAAAATAAAAAACAAGGTGTGTAGTAATGAGCAGAGGAGAAAATAATAATAACAAACCAAATTAAAAAATTAATCTAAGAGATAAAGCTTTTTAATTGTAACTCTTTCCTCGAATAAAGCAAGAGCAGAGGCGTTTCGTATACGGATAAGGTTCAGTATGCTGAGTTTGAGTTTTGTCGTAAACATGACGCGCTCTTCGGCGAGCGCGTAAGCATGTAATTTGTATGAACTTGTTGTGTTTAAAAAACGCGCCGCTAGTGGCGCTGTACATATATCTTCATACAAATACAGTTCTGATTTGTCTGTTGTTAGTGGAATTGGCCCACAGGTGCAGAAACGATTAGAACTTTAATCCGACCGATGGCTGACATTAAAGAAAGCGTGCAATGCTTTAGTTAAGAAATTCGAGTCGTACTGGTACGTAATCAAAATTTCTCAAAAGTTTTTACATAAGTCGCAGAACAGTAGTTGTTAGTTTTGATGTACAGAATAAGCACCTAAAAGGATGCTAATTGATTATAAATAACTCTGTATAAGTGCATATTAAGCAACAAAATTAACAATCAATATTTTTACACTTTGACGAATACCTAACCAAAAATTGTTGTTTTTATGTTTTAAGGTGTCACCCTTCGTGGATAGGCCTACGTCCTGCAGTGGACTATTAAAAAAGGCTGGTACAGTACAGTACAGTACATGTTTTAAGAAGTGCTATTGAAATCTTTAAATGTAAAAAGTAAAAACCTACCTATAATATGTGTTACCTACAAATATTGCATGTCGAAAGGCTGAATATGGCGGACTATTTATGTTGTTATTCTATCCTGTAAGTACAAATGAAGTATTATTTAAATCTATGTTTAGAATAAATAATTATGTTAATAAATATTTAAAGACGATTGTACGGTGTCAACTTGTCCATACAAAAACAGTAAACTGTTATTTACCTCTAAATATTATCCGATTTGAGTGATTTTTTTTCACATAATCAGAACTTCAATCGTTAGGTTTTTACTTAAAACTGTAAAGACTACTGTTTTTTAAATGACCTTAAAGTTATAAACCTCTAAAAAGTCATATTTTTACGCAAAACTTTGGCTGAAAAGTATACATAAACTAAAAATAATTCTAGAAAAAATAAGACGCACTAACGTAATTGACACCAAAAACATATAATTTTGTTACAATTTAAGGGACGAAAAGAGTTTTCACCCGGAACGTAAATTTTATCAAAAATGTACGGCGAATTTTGTTGATGTTGTACAGAAAACGCGAAAACACTGGTCGATTCACATAGAACATGCCATCATTCTGTAAACTACGTAATTTTATTTGATAGACTTTCTGAGACGAAATTGCATATCTAACTGCTTCATTTTTATTTTATTTCTTTTAATACCTTCTTTAGTAATTGTATTTTTAACTAAGCTAACTAGATATGGCTGATTGTAGAGTAAGTATACAAGTAGACAAGTAAATTTCATTATGTAAAAGGTCCTTCTTTTGTGTTTCGGATAATGAAATGAGAGAAGATTGCCACGATAGTCAACACAGAACCGGTTAATTATTTCCAAAAGGCAGCTCAAGGGTCTAGGTAGCGATTACAACCTTAATTTAAAATAATTATTGGGACTTCATGTCTACTATTTTCACTCGAAGTAGATAAGAACAAAGTTGGGAGAGTTGTTTCGTTATCAGAGGGGTTAGTAAGTATTGTACGTAAACGGTAACTACAGTAGTCTCCGTGAAAAATGTATGCATCCATACATTTTTGTACAGCGCCTCTGGTGGAGAAAGGACGAATATAAAAATATTATTCAATTCATATTCAAGTAGGTATACGAATTACTATAGCGCCAACTCCAATATTAGTAGGTACGCAGAAAAAAGCTGTTCCTTACAATAAGTCGAACCGCGAATGAATTCACAATTACCCACCCGTATTGTTATCGGCTCTAAATATGGAAATAATTAACTGTTTAAGGTTCTCAATACAGAAAAGAAAGTTGATGTATTTGTAAAACAATATATATTTAATCATTCATTGAATATTGACGAGAACTCGGTATAATAGAAGCCATTAATTCCCAAATGAATTCCACCGATACCAAACTACCGCCTAGTAACCGTTGACTTAAGCAAGCTACACACATTCAAGTGTACTTCGTGTTATCAAGGTCGTTATTTTATCCAAAGATGCCTTAAGGATTACTTTATGGCCCGACTGGTTTTTGCCAGCGGCTTCGCTCACGTGAAATTTAGAATCGTTATGATATATATCATAACGATTCTAACGCGGCAAGTTTTCAATTTGCGCACTGCAGCTACTGAATGCAATAAACAATTTTGGGTTACGCGTTAGCATTAAAACCACTATATTTTCGTCCGATTTGAGGTTATGAATGGGTCAAGTGCGAGTTGGACTTGCGCACGGAGGGGGCTAAGGGGGAACCCCTCTACTACTACTTGTTGTTCAAGCGTCTACTACTTGTTGCCGTTATTAATATCGAGCACAAAAATATGGAAATACTCAAATCGATTTCACCGGTCGACTGGAGCGTGTGTAGACAACTTTATATGACAAATTAATCTTGTTTGATTTCAAATACCTACGAACAGGCTCGTAACCGTATGGGTATGCACATATCCACTACATTCACTTACAAGAAAATTATTTAAGCGCCATTATTTTTATCAGAATTTCAAAGGAGGGATAGTAGTTCTCAATTTGCCGGTTCGTTATACTGTAATTCAAAAAGCGATTGTGCAATATCTACCACGCTAGCCCAGTGCAGGATGGAAGATTCACATATACCATCGAATTTCTTCTAAGCACGTATGCAGCTTGCCTCACGATGTTTTCTTTCAACGACAAGCAAGTAGTGGTGTAAAATTTGTATATTATATTACTCATAATTATATAAATATTATATTAAATTTAAATTATTATTATTAATAAACAATAATATTAATAAAAATGTAATAGTTCGCTCGAATCGATGTTTACCACTTTCTATATTAGGCATTAAATTTATCAAATTTTTTAAAATGTGACCTCTCTAGAAACAATTCTACCAATTAGTTACATAACGTAACCGTCGTATAGTTTATTATATACGCATCGGGTAAATGAAAACTGCGTAGCAACAAATTCTAATAAGCGCGCAATAAATTTTATCTGAATCCTAACACCGATCACGAGCACTCGCATGCCTATATTTTGCCGTGAATTATTGTTTTAGGCTCCGAAATACCGAAAAATTCCCAAGACATATGCTTATTTTAGCTCTTTTCGGCATTTCCTGACTTTCACGTTATAGATTTATAGCATGAACTACAATAATTATCGTTTTTCATTGCAAATAATTGCGACCTACCCCAGTTTCGCACGTAGATAAATTAGACTGTTTTCTTCTTGAAGTAGTTTCTTTTTCCTGAGGTTGCCTGGAATTACTAACACATAGAAGATAATGCCGTCAGTTGTTTTACTAATCTTAAGCTATTTTCGTATTTTGTAAATGACTGCGTGTCTGTCAATCAATAAAAAAATAATATATTTATGTATGAATTAATGCCGTGAACCAGCACCCCTAGCACGGCAAAGGGATAAAAGCATTTTATCCACTTTTAATGTCGATTGTCAATGTCAATTCATTTTTTTTTTCACTCCGACGGGATAAATTGGTGGAAAAACAATTTGTCCCTTCGCCATGCTAGAGGTGCTGGGGTACAATGTTTCTTCTTATTAAAATCTGCAAAGCCAGCATACGACTAAGCGCTATCTGCCCAAAAGTAATTCCTGAGTGAAATGTGTAAAAACCACTCTAGTTTCCATAGTCAAAACATACTTAATAGTAGGTACTTAGGTATAAACTATCTAGATTTTTTTTTCTCTAAAGTTTGGAATTTATATACCTACTTCATTTATTATATTATTTCCAAAGCTACAAATTGCATTGGGCAGACATTTGGCCTGGTGTAATGATGAATGTAAATGGAGTAATGTGAATAGAGTAGGTCTATGACATAGCGGTCGCCCAGTGCGATGGTAAACGCAACCTAGGAAAACCATAGCAGGGAAAATTGGCGAAAGATAGAGAAGCTTATGCCCTGTATGCTGAGTGTGAGTTTTGTCGTAAACATGACACGCTCTTCAACGAGCGCGTAAGCATGTAATTTGTATGAAGAAATGTACAGCGCCACTAGCGGCACGTTTTTGAAACACTTTGTGCGAGTGCAAGCTCATACAAATTACATGCTTACGCGCTCGCCGAAGAGTTATGTTTACTACAAAACTCACACTCAGCATACAGCAGTGGGTTGAACAAGCTGTCAATAGTGATGATGATTTTTATACTAAAAAAGTATCGTTTTCACTAGCGGTTAGATAAGAGTTAGTTAATTTTATCGTAGGAGGATAAATGCTACAGCAAATTCGTTTTATAGCCAACATGTTACCCACCACCTACCTACTGGGAATTTAATTACTCACGAATAATTGCAAATATTATGCAAATCCTTAAAATTTGCATTGGAAATGTGCAAAATAAAGACTTGCGCATATTTTAATACTAATAAATAACAAAATAATGAGTAAAACCGATTTAAGACATGAATTTTATTTTGCTTTAATTTTTGGATTGTAATACTTACGAACAAAGGAGAACGTAGCTACCGCTACATTATTGTCGTTATATTTTTATGTAGGTAACTGTATGTCAAGTCGAATATGTAAGCAACATCCTTGCATAGAATAAGAACAGTAATAGAAACCGTACTAAAATAGGCAGATATATACCTACATCATTTTGTCCCATTTTAAATATGAAATTTAAAAGGTGTTAGAAAAAGATGCACATACACCCGATCTTACGTAATTTCGAAGGGTTTCACAAACTAGCATTGAGTTATCTCGGCTGTCCAAATTCAAAAAGGTAAAAGTAGGAAGGTCAGAAATTTGAACCTTCTGACTGGAATTAGACGGTTAAAATTTCCGAAAAAGACAAATGACTAAGTTTAACCAAATTTTTAACCATTTCGACATTCCAACTAGTTAATGTACGCGACAGACATTTCGTTTTTAGGGTTCCATACCTCAAACGAAAAAAACGGAACCCTTATGTGTGTATGTCAAGACTCTTTATCTCGGAAACGCGTCAAGATATCGAGTTGAAATTTAAACTGTATGCGTATATTTATGGTTTCTTGCAGTTGGGTAAAAGAAAAACTTCTCAGTTGTCGTTTAAAAAAGTTAGAGCCGTTTATGTCGTAACAAACCGCATATTGCGACACTCACAAAAATCAAAACCTACAGGGTACTTCCCGTTGACATAGAACTATGAAACTTGGCGAGATGCATTGTCTCAGAGTACACATATAGGAATAAATCTGAAAACTATACATTTTTATTTAAATCACAAAAAATAGGGCCCCAAAATTCAGAAAATATGGGTTCAAAATTCAAAGTGAGTAAATCGTATCATGAAAAATATTTGTATTATTAATTCGTATTTGAAATTTTCTGGATTTATACGGAACCCTCGATGTGCGAACCTTACTCGCACTTGTCCGGTTTTTTTATCCACTTACTCTCGCATTTGCTGTATAACCAAATATGAATATGACAGCTGTACCGTACTTCTATTACTTGTAATTCTTCTGACCATCCTTGTATGTAAGTAAGAATATTATGCCCACAGAGCTATTACAACCAGAAAGATAGCGCTGTTGTCGTTTGCGGCAGTAGAAATGTATGGAAAATCTTGCCCAGGGCTGTCAAAACTGTCAAATATGAATTGGAGTTTGACACTATTGAGAGAAAAACCCGGCAACTTGCCACACAATCGCGTTTTCATGTCTCTTTGCCATATCAAATTAATATATCTCTTTCTTTCTTTTCTCGATCGACCACACTATCCCTCCGGTATCTCTGTGATTATGCCAAAGACATATCGCATGTCTATACTGAATGACATGTAGAGCCGTCCATCATCAATCAAGTTATGAGTGGAACTAGTGTGAAACCTGATTTAATCAGCTCTCTGTATTGAAAACAAAATAAATATGTTATTACGTTACGTGTAACGTCATAAACATCTTTAAATTAAGTTATGATGTAAATAGCTAATTATTATTATTAAATGTAAGTAATGCTTATGGTACCCATCTATTACGTCTCTAGTCTGAGTCTTAGGGTGGCTACCATATTGCATAAAGCATGTCCGTTCGGACAAACTGTTGAAAGCAATAAAATTTACTTTACTTTACTTTATAGTTTTCTTTACATAAACATTTATTTGTCCCAGGAACGCGCTGGATGCAGACCGCTTCCAACCGGTCTTTTTGGAGATCCATCGATGAGGCCAATGTTCAGCCGTAGACGTTCTACTGCTGATGTATAGATGAACCATTTATTTTAGGCCATTGGCTCACAATTAATTTAACAGGAGTTTATTGCAAAAATAACATAATAACATTCTAACTAAAAAATAAATTACAACTATTAAACTAGATTTACTTGTAAGTTAGGTAAGCAGTTTGACGTTTTTTTTGCAAAAGTGAGCTTTTATCAACAAAACAAACTATTCTTAGTGATTATTAATCAGAAATCACTAAAGACTATGGATATAGTTTTCCAAATATGCTAATTTCCTAATTTAAGAGTCATTTAAAATTATTAGATATTAAATTGCAGAGAATGTTTATTTTAATTTGTATATCTTTTATACAAAAAAATATATACAGGGTTATTTCTATTTATTTCTGCGACTTTTGTCAAAACTCAAAAAAAAATTGTTTTTCCATAGGAAAATATCGTTCACCCGCGACAAAATGTATGGAACAGCTGATCTTTTTTTTTCGTTTTGACGAAAGATTTAGAACAAAAGTTGTTAATTTTGATGTACAGAATAAGCCCCTAATAGGACGCTAATTGATTAGAAATAGCCCTGTATATTAATAAAATGATAAATATAGTAAATACCTATTTAGTTAGTAAGAATAATACATTAATAAGTTGATATTTAGTAAATATCAGCTACCCACATTTTTCTTACATATTTTAATGAGTTTATTTTTTGAAGTTTTGAAGTCTTACAGACGTATGTTAGGTACTTGTGTGATAAAAACATGTGATAACTAGTTAAGGGTTAAATCTACCTTAAAAGTATAGAACCCAAAGCGTTAGAGCAGCCCATCACCAAAGAGAACAAGTGTGGGGCCTGACCTCACCTGCGCTCGGGGCGGAGGGTCGAAGAGGTGCGTGGTGGCGGTGGAGAGGCGACGCAGGCGGCGCGGGCCGCGCGCTCTGTCGGAGGCGCCGAGAGCTGCCCGCTGCCGCTGCGACGCCAGCAGCGCGCTGTACGTGCGGCCTAGCCCTGGCCGCCCGCGTCGGCAGCACGCGGCTAGCGTCATCTGCCAACAAAACCACAATTCAATATTTATAGACGTTGCAGGCCACGCGCCCAGTAAAGTTGGAGGCGCAGAAAGCAGCCCAGTGCCGCTAGCTCCGCGCTGTAAGTACGGCATAGACTCACGCGCTGCTAGTGTCATCTAGCAACAGTAGTACCTACTATTGTTGTTGTTGTTGTTTTATGACCGACGAAACGGAGGAGGGACTCAATCCGACGCGTATTTTAGGGTTCCGTACCTCAAACGGAAAAAACGGAACCAATATAGGATCACTTTGTTGCCCGTCTGTCCGTCTGTGTGTATGTCAAGACTCTTTATCTCGGGAACGCGTAAAGATATCGAGTTGAAATTTAAACTGTATACGTATATATATGGTCTCTTGCAGTTATATAAAAGAAAAACTTCTCAGTTATCGTATAAAAAAGTTAGAGCCGTTTATGTCGTAAAATGTTGTTATGTACACTACATTGTGCAAATAAAGAAATAAATTTAAAAAAACGCATATTTCGACACTCACAAAAATCAAAACCTATAGGGTACTTCCCGTTGACATATAACTATGAAACTTAGCGAGAAGCATTGTCTTAGAGTACGCATATAGGAATAAATCTAAAAACTGTAAATTTTTATTTAAATCACAAAGAAATAGGGCCTCAAAATTCACAAGATATGGGTTCAAAATTCAAAGTGTGTAAATCGTATTATGTAAGGTATCATATAAAAGAAGTTTATTGGCACATGCTAAAACAGGTTTTTAATTATTTTAACAATGTGTAATTTTCGATGTATGACGAGAAAAGTGAAAAAAAAAAACAACTTACTTCCCAATTTTGTGAAATTTTCTGGATTTGTACGGAACTCTCGATGTGCGAGCCTGACTCGCACTTGACCGGTTTTATTATGTATAATAATAACCACGAATAACTTTTTACGTACTGGTCCTATTTCAACACTTAATTATTTTTTATTAGAAAGAGTAATACTTCGAAATTGGTCCCATTAAAATTTTAATTTTATCGAAATCTGCTGAGCCATTTTTGATAAATCACTGATTTAATCACTGATTACTAGTATTACTTTTGGGTCAATTCAATGTCAGCGTCAGCTCTCCACCCTGTATAAAATACTTATTCAGCAGCGGAAGTTCCTCGACATAGAATGATGATGATAGTAATAAAGTACTACTCTACGACATAATCGACATCACATCGGAAAACCTAGCGACTTATAACGTTACTATTGTAACAAAGTTCTACGCATTTCGTCCGATAATCCATTAATCATACACCAAAATAGGCAATTCTGTACGCTTTATCAATGGTTCTACATTCGGTGTAGCAAAGTTATCAATCTTTTTCATAGACATACATTACATATTTAAATTCGACTTCATGTCGAGAGCTCTGGTATTTTTTTTTATTTCTTGAATTCAACAGCGTTACTTAATATGTATTACTTATACATCTACAGTATATTTACTTAATACAACCACAGTAATTAAAAATAAGGCCAAAACAGATTACAGCTATTTAGTAATAACAAAGTAGGGCAGACGCCCCGGTTGTAGCCACTTTAAGAAATTTCAGTTGTTAAAAAATTCTTCAAAAGTACAAAAAAATAATGACATAGGATTTTAAAGTTTAAGATGATAGAGTAGACATTTATCTATTCGTTTTTACATATAATAAATACTACGAGAAGAAAATACCTTTTTTCTACAATCACTTTAATGAAAAGTGGGCAAAAACACCGATTGTGTCCACTTTGCATCGGCTGTGGCCGCGCCGGTGCCGGTTGTGGCCACTTTACATTTTAAATAAATTAGTGTAAAAACAATGTAACTTAGAAGTTGTTGTCGCAAGTTTATGTGACAAATGGTTGTTGCAAGTATTTTGTTGCAAGTGTTGTCGCGAATTTCTTTTGCCAAGATTTTTAGCGCCAATTTTTATTGCAAGATTGATAGATTATTACGAGTATTTTATACTACGGGACTAATCGCGCACCAATTTTACGAGATAAATAAATACCTCCTCATCCCGACGTTTCGGCCGAGTTGCATCGGCCGTGGTCACGGATAGACTGGAATGTGCAACAGCTGGTACCACCAATTCAATTTGAACTTGAAAAATTGTCACAACACTGACGGTATTTAACAATGTCCTTCTACCTACACTACGCGATTTGCATTTGTTGACAACAGAATTCCACGACGCCGATAACTTAAATCCATCCTCCCGGTTGAAATTCTTATGTTTTTTGATTTCCACCGCTTCACGAACTATTCTTGAAAAATAGTGTCGATCCGTGGAGAGGACTTTTGGGTCGTGGAGCTCGATCCAATGACCAGTACCTCCGTCAAGCAGTCATCGTAATGACAATTTTTCAAGTTCAAATTGAATTGGCGGTACCAGCTGTTGCACATTCCAGTCTACCCGTGACCACGGCCGATGCAACTCGGCCGAAACGTCGGGATGAGGAGGTATTTATTTATCTCGTAATTTTAGTGCGCGATTCTTCTTATTATTATATATTCTTCTTCAGAAATAAGTAAACATTTCTGTGTAACTACAATTAAAACTAAAATTATAATTTTTTGTCAGCAGTCATTGTAAGTAGGAAGGTACTGGTTATTTTAATACAGGTTTTGACCTAGCATAAGGGCCAGGGTACCAAGAAATCAATTGTGCTTCTTAATTGGACAAATAAACGATTTTGTATTTGGTTTTTTTAATATTTTGTACCTACATTATTCGCATTTTACGCGCATGTGTGTGTGTTTGTTTGTGTGTGTGTGCGTGCGTATGAGCGCGCGTGCTTGTGTGTGATAAATAGTTTAGTTTTAACTATACTTTCGCCCAATAGCCAACGACTGCAACTATAGGATAGTGATGGAAGCATTCATTAGTAAGAGTTATAATATCATTTTGAATATAATAACAATGAAACATTAAATTGCAATAAACATTCTCATACTTGAGTATGTAAAACCGTAACGTAAAATAACAACCTATCTCTTTACACTAATCTTGGTAATCAAATTTTTTGGCTTAGTCTAACGTCTATAAAAGGCCTTAGAGCCATATTCAAAGCGTCGCTGACTCTATTAGATACGTATTTACTATAAAATTAATCGTAAAAAAATTCAAATCACCATTTCCAGAAGTAAAATAAATTTACCTCCATGATATGTCACTGTATCATGGCATATGGTAGTTATTGACAAAACATTACGCATTCAATACCACGCGCCACGTTTGAACAAAGCTGAAACTAAATTAGAGTTATGACTAAGCTTAATGATTTTGATGAATCACGGATTTGCAGTATTTCACAGAACTGGCTATTCCAGCAGATCCTGAAATAAATACATAAGATGCGCGTAAACGGAAATTGATTCATCCTTGTGGATATTATTTCTGAAAGCCGCATTAAAGTTCTTAGCTCAGTATCCCGCCAGAGCAAACGTTGTGTAATCTCTAGAGTAAATAAGTTTCCATTTTCCATAAATTTCACTGCAAATAGTGCTTACTTACAGAAACATGGCAGGGTTATATTATCTATGAAAACACGCGCGCTATACTTCGTTACAAGCTTTGTTTTTAAAGAAAACTTAAACTTATTAAACTTGCGTTTGTTGTTTTAGTTGCTTTTTTAAATATCAACGCAAATCTAGAGGTATTACTTGCGTTAAAAGATCAGTATTGTGGAAAAAAAGATTTTATGACTTTATAAAATTGTTTGATATTTATCAAAAATAGAAATAATAACCAATTTATGTTTGGGAGCAACGTGGATATGAAATGATTATAATTATAAAAGAGTGTAGGTACCTCTTCATACTACCTGTTTGAAAATGACTCATTACTATGTCGTACAATTTCAACGTTAAATAAGTCATTATTATCTTAACACAATCTCGAGGGCTATGGCCGGTCAATAATGTTGTATGAAACTCCCTAGGGAGTTAAGTGATTTAAATTTGGAACGTCTAATTCGTATGAACATTTCTTAACTTAGAACATTTAATCATAACGACATCGTAAAGAGGTTTTATTTTGTATAAACGAATTAAACCTCTTTGCATTGCACGGCAACGGGAATTGTAAGGCGGATGTATTCAATTATATAGAATATAAATAACCTCTTTGGTGCCCGTATCAGTTCAATTTTGTAGAATAAAAAAAAACCTCTATGCAATGCTCTACCATGATAATCGAGCTGGCTATGGTCCTATATTTTCGCGTACATTTTGTTTTATTAAGGGTTTGTGTTCTTTTCAATGAAAAGTCATAGGTACAATCTAAATTGTTTTACGAGGCATGTATTTTATTGTGAACAATACCGAGTTGCCTAGTGAGAGACTACATTTAGTGAGTTTATGACGTAAGTATTACTCATATTCTTGGGGTGTTATTTTCTCGCAAGATATATGAAAAGTAGAGTATGTACCACTAAAACCAAGTCTGTCTTCGTCATGGGCGACATGAACCCCTCGCTTCACCCAGGACTCTAAATAATTATTTTATTATTAAATTAAAACACCCTCACTGCGCTCGGGAGTTAACTATTGAGTCCCTCGCTACGCTCAAGGTCCAATTGTCGCGCGTGACGTAAGATACCAATTGGTTCTCTTGGTACACAATCTACTATTATTACTAACAACTAACTACAACTAAATTACATTAAATTTACATATCTGCTACTAAATGAAAGCGACAAATCTAGTAAAAAATATATAAATGAATATAGTAAAGAAACGGTAAAGACTACGAGGTTTCTAACAAGAGCAAAAATATTTTTGACCGACGAAACGAAGGAGGTACTCAATTCGACGAATATATTTTTTTATATACGCATAACTTTTTACGTAGTGGTCCGATTTAAATATTTTTTTTTTTATTGGAAAGAATATACTTTGAAATTGGTCCCATTTAAATTTTTTCAATATCTGCGGAGCCATTTTCGACAAATCAACAATAATGTGAACAAACTTACTTCAATTCGTGTGAAATATTCGCGAATTCTGTACACGGATAAAGTCAGTCGTTCTATTTTTTGCAAAAAAATAATTATTTAGAAGAGAAGTGAACAATAACCTTAACTTTTTTTTTGTAAACACTGTTGACATCATACAGCATAATGCACAGAAATATCTTTATTTTGTAAACAAAAAGTTTACAAGAACAGCTGTAAATTTCATGATTGCTTTCTGCTCGGCAGACTAGGCACCTAAATTCATCTAGCAATTTCATAGCTCACTCACTCGTTTAGCCGCCGCTTTGTGCACAATTGGCTTTAACGTTTAAAGCTTATAAGTTATATCTATGTTGCTGTGTTTAGATTTTGAATACTTTGCATAATTCATAATGTAAGCATGCGTGTAATTTTATACAAAGACAGAGCGGTAAAATTTACCAGAGCATATTAAACTAGCGTGATTAGAATCAAGCAAAACAGAGGCCTTATTCAAGCCTCACAAGTCTGATTCTCTCTTGACAAATCGTTACGTAAAGGGTTGAGTATTTCTTTTATTTCCGCGAATTTCGTTTGGAGAAATGTTTTATTAATGTAAAAGTAAGTTAAACAAATTATAAACTGATTTTTCATACCACGTGTTCGAAAATGACCAATTAAATGTAATACAATCTCAGCGTACAATAAGACATTAATGTAATAACACAATATCAATGGCTATGGCAGGGCAATAATGTTGTGTGGAACTCCCAAGGGAAAAAAATATTTAAATTTGAAACGTCGTAATTCGGATGGAAACTGTATAACCTAAGAGAACAAATACGGGCATTTCGAAGAGATTGTATACGATAATCGAGCTGGCCATGACTAGCGAGTAGGACATGATAATCTAATAGGTCATGTTGTCACGTAGAATATTCATTTGCGATTTGGTTTGCACTACCACGAAAACTGTAGCTATGTTTTATTTTTTTTATTGTGAACAAAACCGAGTTGCTTAGTGATTACACATAGTTAGGTTATGACAATGTTATCATTATTGAAATTCCTCGGTTTTAATTTTCTCGTAGGAAGTATGAAAAGTAGAATATTTTACGCTGGAACTAAGTCTATCTTTCTCTTGGGCGGCTCAAACCCCTCGTTTCGCTCAGGACTTAATATAATTTAATTTATTAAATTTAAGTCTAAATTTAATAAAAATTATATTAAGTCCACTCAGTGTTTTCATTTTTCAATAAAAAATGATTGTGTGGTTTTATGAAACCACGGTAAATGTGAAACTTTTTCCAACCGTCACGCGACATGCAATAGATGGACGAAAAGTTTGAGGCGATGTAATAAAAGTTTCTGTTTAAAAATCTCTAGTACTTAAGCGCACTTTACGTGTGTTGTAATTCCACTGAAATTTCATCGTCCCATTTCCCAACACCGCAAGCATTGGGGAGTAAACTAGGGAGTAAACGCGGCAGGCACATGACAGGTCAATTAATGTACCTGCTGCAACCGCTTTGTTTCTTCGAGCTGTACTGAAATAAAACCGACCCAATGAAATGCACTGGTGAAAGGGCAGGGAATGGATTTAAACTTACTTATTTAATTACTCCTAGGTAAGTATTCTATTGTGTAAATAAGATGGAAACAATACTTCTGTGTGGATGAGTTTAGACTGAGACATGAAACAATGACACAAGCGAGAGGCAGATAGAGAGCTTATCGTAATTGGGCCTGTGATTTTTTTGTGATGAATGAAAAGATCATAACTGTATACATATTGTAACGCAGTAGACGCCCGTTGTAGGTATGGAGTATTTATGATGTAATCTGCGGTGTGTACGTGATCCGGTTCTGGGAAGCTCTATTGTTCTGTGAAGCTTTATTGTGTTTTTATTAGTGCCTTTTGTATTCGGTTTTATGGCTTTATGACTCGAGTTTATTTGTTTGGTGTTTACGTATTTGAAAAACAATAGGGATTCTCGAACTTTCAAGTTGTTTACATTTTAACACAATAGCGTTTATTAAGATCGATTAATGTTGCGAAATATCTCGTAGGTTCGAGACTGTAGAAAATAACGAATATAAATACGCCGGCCGACCCTTGGGGATCAGTTTATTCGTTTACCGTCGAAGCGATAACTACTCGGGTTAGAGTGCAATACCAGTGATTGTGAAGTGACTAGCTTGTGTGAATATCAGTGCCAGTGTAAAGTGTTTGTGCGAACCAGTTGTGTCGTGTGTTTTTGTGAGTTTTGTGAAGTGATTGTGTGCAATAAAGTGCAAAGTGAATAATCGGCGTTTTAACTGACTATCCAAGAACCCATCACGTAACAATATTTAAAAACAAAAGGAATTATATGTTTCCTTCCTATACTACTACATTAAAAATTTACTCGAACATTGTCAACATTGTCACGTCATACGCTCGTTCGAGTAAACTTTTAATGTAGTAGGTATAACTTTGTAAAAAAATAAAATAAATAAAAATAGTTTTGTACAAAAATGTATGTGATCTGAAAAACTTATATTTTATCTTAACATTACAAAAGATATTTTTGAAAAATGAAATATTATTCAAAGGAACAAATTGATATCGAAAAAGTTATTTTCGGGTTTTCAAAAGATTTCAATCATTTCACCGTTAATTTTGCTATCGATAACTTATATTATGTGACAGTAACTATTATATTCGATAGATGCTGAGGTACTTGTTGGTGCAAATAAATTTTCTGATTCTGATAAAACAGCTCTAATGTAACCTGTACTGTACTGTATCAGCCCTTTTAATAGTCCACTGCAGGACCTAGGCCTACCCACGAAGGGTAACCTACATTGTAACCCCTACATTGGGCATATACAGGATTTATTTACTTTATTTTAGTATTATTTTTATATATTTGACTGCCCCGTTGGCTCAGTGGTTAGTGACTCTAACTTCTGGGTCGCAGGGGCGTGGGTTCGATCCCCACCCAAGGCAAATATTTATGTGATGAACGTAAGTGTTTGCTCTGTGTCTGGGTGTTATTTAGTTACTATCTATATAAGTATGTATTTAAAAATAAGTATATGTAGTATATCAGTCTCTGGCAGCCATATCACAACCTTTGCTTAGTTGGGGTCAGAGGCAGTGTTTAAAATTTCCCCAAATATTTATTTATTATTGCTGTTTATGATGGTGATATTTATTTAACTTACTCTCGTTTATTTTGACTACAATCTTTAGTAGACCACTGGGACTGTGTTTTAAAACCCTTGATATCAGAAAACAGAAAAAAAACATCAACAGATTAAGCAAATAAGCTTTAACGCATTATTATTTACTACTAAAAATATTTTTAGCATAAGATCGCAACACCGACATCCACCGTGTAAAGAATTCGAATAATTTGCACGAATTGATGTGACATCCATGTACATTATTGTTTATTTATCAAAAACGGCTCAGCCGATTTCACTAAAATTTAAATCAAGAATTTCTAAATAGGTTCATAATAGGCAAAAATATCGTGAAAAAAAATACTTACATACGAACATAGTACCTCCTTTTTCTTTAAAGTCGGTTAAGTACAAAACAATACCTACTCTTTTTGGTTCTAGCTTAGTTACTGAACCAATAAATTTGAAATGCGGAGAGCCGGAGAGCGTGGCTTTCGAAATCCAGGACAGAAAAAGGCAGGGTAGCGAAATCGCCGATTTTACTTGGGATTGCTTACTCTCGGACAGTAAACTAAAGAACTCCAAGCCATAAGCCTAAATCTCGACTCGCTTTTAAACGATTTGGTTTATACTCGCAAATCTTGTTAGGATTTAGATAAAGATAGATAGAAGATATATATTTGTTGAAAAATGCGACCTGTAGACGAAAACCAACATCTGGACAGACCAAATAGTTCGCTGTTCTGTGGGACAGACAAAAGCAAAATCGCCGTGTTATGACGGAAATCTTTGCTGGCGCTCGCTCAAGTAAATTTAGGTCACGCGTTGCGTCCGCCAGATGCTCAGATTGATTTTTCAAAAAACTTGAGTTCCGGTCTAAAATATTACCTATAACTACCTTCTAAAATTTTAGTACAGGGGTCACAACATTGCCCAATATAGTAATTGCCGCGTATACTCAAATATTTAGTAGTTAAATGGTATTTATTTTCTACACGAGCTAGCTTATAAAAATATGCTAATCATTGAATACCTAAGTTTTATTTTTACTTGTCCTTTGACCTACTGACCTTGAAATTGTATAATTCAAATACACAATGCTGTCTGTTTGTTTTCACTTCAACGTGTCGTCCGAAAACCTAATAAAATGTAGCCAGTGCTCCCAACCTCGTTTTTCAAAGGTAACCGTGGACTCAAAGATCACGCAACCGCAAGTAGGTGTCACCGTTTACCTTCAATGGAAAATAACACACAGTTTCAAAATTTAAGCACACAACCGGATTTTGGAGAAACTTTAGGAAATTTTAAATCTAATTTAACAATTATCAAAAGAATTCCCCGTGGTGCACAACTGAGTGTAGCCAAATGTCACATTGACGACGTAAAAGATGTAAGTACATGTAATTCCATTGAGGTTTGGGAGCACTTGTTGACTTTCCCTAATAGAATTCTCCGTGTTTCGAAAAACCCTTTAGACAAAGAAGATATAATTATACTACCTTTAGATCACAATTCACTTACTAGCAAAATTGAACAAAATTGTCAGCAAAATTCAAAATCTTGCCCTAATTTTTCCTTCGTTTCACACAACGCGGTAAAACCGGTGTCTTCTACTAACTATCGTTTGGAAGAAGACAAGATGAGCGAAGGAGACATTAGAGGCTCAGCGAGACTTTTATTTTCCGACGACACTTTGGCACCAAACACTTCAGACACTTTGCTGGCACTCAAGGACAAACATCCGCCTTCAGCAGCAAACCAAGATTTTACTTTACCTGCGACCATTGGAGAAGAAGAGTGCCTTACAGCTAGCGTAGGCGACATCACGTATGCCGTTGCGTCGTTTCCTAGCGGCTCAGCGAGGGACTCGACTTGCTCACTCCGCAACATATTTTTATTTAACATATTTTTGTAGGTATAGTACCTTAAGTTTTAACACATTTTAAGATGTTACGCTAAATAACAGGTTATTATTATTATAAGTAGCAGCGATTATAACACTAGAGATTTTATGTACATTGTCTTTGCGGTACTAGTGGGCCCCAAACTAGGCTAGGCCTGTATCTCGGTGGCCCAAATTCTACAGGTAGGTAGTATTAATTGGTTTCGCGCGACTACGTGAAGACAATAAAAGATATAAAAGCAATATTTAAACCTAAAAACTAAAGAAATTTTCCATTAGTTAAACTACCTTTAACTAATAGAAAACATAGGTAATATCTAGGTACATTTAGGCACAGTTTGGTACTGAGGAATTAAAAGACCTCACAAGTGCTGCTTGTAGCGAGAAGTACTTAAAGAACTGACTGACTGTAAATTTAATTTACTAAAGCTGTCAGTTCTTTAAGTACTTAAGGCTTCTTTAAGGCGTTAGTTTCAGTAACGTGTAACGTTCCATAACGTCGGATGTACTTATAATAATATGTAAATGCCTGGTCTCTCACATGCGAAATCAATAAATCTTGAGAAATTGTTTCTGGATTTGTTGATTGCGACGGAGTTATTTATTTAAAACCAAAAATAAGTAAATCTAGTCCACTGAATGTTCATCTAGGTATATTAGAAAGTAACAACCGGAAAAGGAGTGCAAATTTAGTTCATTAATTTATAAAAATAACAAAAGTTTGCATCCCGTTGTGAATTTTCAGTGAAATTTTTGTAAAGATTGTAATACATACTTGGATAAGCCCTTATTATAAAGAAGACAGCTTAGGTATAAGCTTGAGGACGTTAGAGGGGTCCTGCGTGCATTCATCTACCCAGCTGGTTGTACAGGAAAAGCGAGCCAGCGGCAACTTGTCAAAAACTGGAAAAGAGAACAAGGATTCATTTAAAACAAAATTATACCTATTATTATTATCATAAACTAAGAATAGGTGGAGATAAGATCTTCCAAATGACTGATAATATCATGTTAGAACATTGTAAGGAATAACTTGTTTGTCTATTAATCTTTGAAAAATCTTGATATCTGAATAAGTTATATTTTACAACCACATACAGTAAAACGCTATGAAATCTACACAATGTATTGCAAATAGACTTGAATTGATTTAGATATGCTAGATTTGCTAGATTATTACTGGGTAATTATGGAAAAATTGTCATTGTTTACAAACCTTGGAAAATTGCTAGATATCTCCGCTCCAAATGTGCTTCTGGCTAGGTATCCTTAGGTTTTAGGTAGCTCGATAGGTCTTTTGTAGGTAGAGTCACTCTATTATAGCTGGTTTATTGTATAGCAGGGCTGGAAAAGACAAAAATAACTCATTGTTAAACCCATAACCTCAAAAGGTATCTTCTGGTTTTAGTATAAAATAATGGTTTTAGAAGCTCTGCAATGTACCTCTAATGAGCAGATCTTGCAAACACATTGTAAATGAAAACATTTTAACGAATTGGGCTGGATTCCTTGACAAAATAAGGCCTAGTTAACGAACAATTTAGATAGCTTACCTGGTGTCTTTATCTTCGGTTTTCAAGATATTATGAGCCGTAGGGGGCACAATTGGATTCACATCAAACATTTTTAGTAACTTTTGTGGAGTAAAATCCATGAAATAACGAAAAGATTTAAAGAAATCAAAGTTTGTTGACATTTCAATAAATATTGATTGACGTTTAAAGAAAATTGAAAAGACGAATAAATATTTAAAGAGATCGCGCGTGATTGGTCGATTTTTTAAATATCTTTAAACAGGGGTTACCATATAAAGATAGGGCGAAAGAGCGGAGGGGTATTCAATGTTAGTTCTTCAGATGGGATAGTTGATGTGATAGCTCGGTAATCTTCATTCCTCAGGTGGACCTCAGTTGATTCACGAAATCAATTCGGGTTATGTTGTCGCCATTTTTGCTTTGCAAATAATTAAGAGCTTATCACCAATTACCTATTGTGGAGATAGTCTTTTTGAGTTTTCAATTTAATTAGTAACATGGTGCGTGTTTAGTGGTTTTATACATAAGGGAGGGGTTTAGGCTTCATGTTGGCTAGAAGACTAATCTAGGTCTCCTAGATCGTGATTGCGGGTTATTGTGGTTTCCTTGTAAGGCTTGGTTCGAGTGTTTGGTATGCCATCAGGCAGACTACGCCGGCGTTCGACCAGGTCAAGCGAGTGAAATTATAATAACATCCACCGTTTGGGGATACACTATACACGCGCAATGTTGCAGTGAGTCCCATAGTGCCAAGCACTGGACGGGTTGAAGGTCGCATTGCACTAGCCGCCTTCGGGTGGCGACGCGACCGGATACTTCTTTCCCGGGGTTTAGAATAGGCTGTCAACTTGAGACGGTTGACAGGTGGACTTGTTTAGCCACTTGAGTGTGGGTGGTCCATTTACGTCTCCTATCGGATTTCGTCTTTTTCTCTTCGACGATCAGGTTGACTATCTGGAGCTGCAGATAGGCCAACATGTGGAGATCCACACTGAACGTATCTGAGACTAAGTCGGTTTCTGGTTGTCCCGGGGGTAGGGGAAATCTCATGTACGCTTGGGTGCAGACATGGGCCTTCCGTAGGGACTTTAGGAGGCTTTAGGCTCTCCCAAGGATCTAGCCAGTCCGAACGACAGGGTTTTAGCTAGCAGTTGACGGACCTTTGCTAAGTGAAGCAACTGTGTAGAGGGGCATTGTTTTTTTTATGTTTTTTTTTTATCAAGGGGTAGTGGGTTTCGTTTTAGAATAGGGATGTCTTTAGAGTCAGGTGGACAGGTAGGGAAACGTATCGGATAGTTAGCAAGAGGTTTAAGGGCATAGGTTAGGTGATACGATCATCTTTTGGTTGAGTAGGAACGTAGGAATTTGGAAAGGATTTATTTAAAATCATTAATTTCATTTTCATCTTCATATAGAATAGACGGGTCTTAGAGGGTTCATAGGGTCAACTTTACAATTAGGGTCATAGACATATCATAGTATTTGTATTCCAACTAAGTTTGATTCCAATCGTAGAATATTTAACATCGAAGATTAACCAAAATTCAAAGTTATGGATAATTACAAGATTTGTAGATATGGCAACAAAATTAGCAATTAGCGATTTAAGAATAATAAAAAAGAAATATTTTTATTCATAACTGTCAGTGTCAAATCAAATATCAAATCTGTCAAATCATTCAAATAATTGTTAGTGCCAGTTAACAGGGAAAAATCTCCCATAAATTGTTGAGATTGAATTCTAAATGTTAATAATTTCGTTAAAATGTAATTGCATATTCTTGATAATATCAAAGATCCAATTTGGTTTTAGAAAATTGCCAGAAAATTAAATCTTAGACTTCCCAGTTTCAAGATAATATTAATTTCGAAAAATGCAAGTAGACAAACAAAATCCATACCTATCTTGCATAATTCATTGTAATAAGAAATTGAGTTGGAACGACTTGAGACCTAGGTTTCTTTAGGATTAATGACAGCCTAGTTTTATCTATATGCAAGTAGACAATCTAAAAGTATACCTACTTTGCATTGTTCTGTATGAATCTATAGAAAACCAAATTTGCTGATAAAAATTAGATAACAACTATTGTGTTGACAGATTGTCATTTAACCTATAGTATTTGCCATAACCTTAATTTTGAATTTATTGACTATAAAACAAAGTAGAGATATCAACTGACAAAAATAGTTACAAATGTTAACTAGTCAGTCGTATCGACTTACAATAATGAAAAGCTTATTGGCTGAACCATTAATGATAAAATTTCAAGTAACAGATAGATTACCTATTTCTTTGTAGAATTGTAGCAACAGTCTGAGGAATTTGTGTATTAGTGAAGTATCTCTATTTCTTGATGCTAGTATGGCAATTCTAGTCTTGTAATAAACACGTGGTCAAGTTGAGCCTTGTCTCTAAAAACCTATGCTATTATGAAAATAATTTTGACGATTACCTGAGAATTTTGGATCCTTGATGAGTTCGAAATGTTGAAATCTATTATGAATTTGCTATTGATTAAAATGGGAAATGCATTGTCTCATAACTTTAAACATTATTATTTAATGAAGATTATTAACATTTGGCAAATGAATATTGCACTATGATATTTAACATATTTTGACATTGTACACTAATAATAAATTGTATAGCCTTATAGGTCGTATCATAGTTGGCTGAAATCTGAATGTTCAGAATTTATTATTTCCTACAGATATCAAAGCATCGGTCGGATAGATAGACTTTGCTCAAATTACAATAAATGTTTCAAAACGCACAAGATTATGTGTATGAGGCGACGCCAGGTTCTAGTTGGTAAGACTTTACCGAGGCCAAGCAATGCCGAGCCTTATCAGTTAAATCTTTAACCGAAAAGGAAAAGATACTTAGTGTAAAGTATAAATTTTACTTTCTTAGAAACACTGGTCAGTTGCAATCCAGATCACTCCAGAACTAACCTTTGAGTGAAGTCCTTCTATGAATTTAGTTACATGCCTAATAACTTTCTCTTGGAGATTTCCTTTTAAAGAACATTCTGGTATCTGCCTATGATAAGAACTCTGGTAAATGTGGGAGACCTAGGTTTGCTAGATGTTGTTTTAAGTAGATAAGATAGTTATATAAGTAAGATAGGATACTCAATTGTTATTGAACCATAAGTATATTAGGCATTAGGTCATACTTAGGTCTAGGCTTAAGTTAGATAAGATAGGCATACATTTTCTAAAAGTTAGCTACATATAGGCATTAGGTAGATAGGCTAAATAGGTAGGGAATAGGTGACCTTTTCATTCTGGTTTACCAGAATTTGAAGGTCACCGCAAGTAAACTTTGGCCCGTGCCCCTCATATATCACCATATGAGGTTTTTGGGGGACTGGACGTCCAAGGTGGATGTCCAGTGTGGGGGCCTAGAGAACCGCGACTCTAGGATTGGGGAAACTTTGCAAAAAAAAGTCCTCTCGTCCCATTGTTTGTTGACATACTTGACCGACTAGAAAAAAAAAACTTGACAGAATTAGTATAGCCCTTCAGGCTCTCTCTCTCATAAAGCGGAGGAGGATATCCAAGTCTGGGACGCATTCCATTGATCGGTACGGCGGCTGGGGTGCCGATCCATAGCCGCTAAATTTGAGCCCTAATAATAAAACCTAAACTTTATCTAAAAAGTTTAATTTTGAGAATTTTTAATTATTTGACTGAAGGTATTCAAACCTTGCCTCTTGGACTATATTCAGCTTCCTACAGTTCACAAATCGATCATTATACATTTTAGGTCTTAGTTCATAACATCAAAACCTAGGCTAAATCTAGGAAACGAAGTAACTATAAGTTAAGTTCACTAGGAGTATAGTTCAGAGTATATTGTTAGTTTTGTAGAATTCAGGCTAATTTATCTTAACGTTTCACAACTCTAGGCTATCTATACTACTCTTACAATACTCTATAAAACATACAAATAGGTAGGAGTCTCAATCTGTTTGGGTTTCTGCGATTCACAAAGTAAGGTCCGCTACTAACGATCACTGGCCAAACTTAGTATTAAGTAGATAGAGTATTTAATATTTAATTATTATGAGTACAGCAGTAGGCTAAGGTTTAATTAGAATAAAAAAAAAACGTAGAATTAGTTTTAATAAGTAAATTCTTAGGATAATAATAAAACTTCAGTTCAGGGTTAAGATCAAACTAGACCATCATGACTTTAGGGTTAAGAAATATCGAGGATCTATATTATTCTAGGGTTAGCATACTTACACGGTAGTAGAATAAGTTACATTAGCCTCAGTTCGGATTAAAGTAGATCATTTAGTAGGATAGGGTATGTAAGATTAACTATAGGTAGCTAGATTAGTTGCAAAACAGCTTCGGACGTTAGCTAGGGCTGTAGTATAGTTAGGCAGTAGGTAGGTGGGTTACAAACGGAGGCAATGAGGGGTGGCAGAAGTTCGCTTCGACTGATTTAGCTAGGGACCAGAATGCCTTGCTACCCGCAGGGTAAGAAGCAAGCTTGTTCCCTATTCGACTAACATGCTCAAAGCGAATCCTCCGCATAACCTTTTTGCAGGACTTAGCAGCTCTATTGTAACTTTTCTTCCTCAGATGTATGTCAAGCCAGGTATGCCTGCTTTTGCGCTTCGGCACGTCCACATTCAGGCCCAAACCAGGGCCGAGCTTTGCTGGACGTCCGAAGGCAGAGGCCCGTCCGAAAATGGGATGAAGTATTCCATGGCGGTACGAAGCACGCCTGTCACGGTATCCGCGCACGAAGAAGGATTATCAGAAGAGAAGCACACAGATTGCCAAGGATAAGACTGGGACTGGGGGCCTCGTCGTTTGTTGTAGATTCATATGGGCAAGCGTGGCGGCGATCCCAGGACGTAGCTCCTCTCACCAGTGCCGCTGCTCCCCGACACTGGCCTGTGGCAGGTGTGTGTGACTGCAGGACGTAGGCCTACCCACGAAGGCTGATTGGGCCATATCCACCACGCTGGCCCAGTGCCGGTTGGTGGATTCACATACGCCATCGAATTTCTTCTACGGACGTATGCAGGTTGCCTCACGATGTTTTCCTTCACCGAAAAGCCAGTGGTGTGTGCTGTGGCATTTAGGCTACGCCAAATTGGATTATTATACCGCCATCTATCGGTTTCGTAGTACCTCAGTCGGCTCTTACGACACCTGGTACAAGAGGGGGGTGCTATTCTACTCTGCCGGCACCCCACGGCCATATCACACCATTGTTTGTTGTTGAATATCTAAAACTCAAATTTATATCAATTTGATTTTACCGAGTCTTGCTAATTGCTAATGCTTCTTGCTAATAAAACTGTGAAAATAACTATGCACTCGAATGAGATAAGCTTTGTAACATTTGAATTTTGACCCAAATTTAAATAAATCATCAGTCAAACAGTTTTTCATATTTTACTATAGAGAAAACCCATATGCGCATCTATTACGCAGCCGTGTTAGATAAAATATATAGTTTTTTTAACAAATAAAAACATATTCCATATGGATATTGCAGTGGGATACGCACTATATCTACTGTTTATCACCGAATCTATATCTTTTTCAGACAAGACAGGTGAGATACGATTTATTTGAGCTACGACCAAAGACGAATTCGTGCCGTTGACTAGAAAGCTAAGTAAGCTAAGTATACTGAGCGCCACACAAATCGACGGATGGGAAGTTATGCGCAGAGCGCTGCGCAAAAACCGAAATATAGGCATACGCGGGAGCCAGAGAAGATTATATATATATCGCCGATTTGTGTGGCGCTCAGTATAGCATGACGTCACGATGCAACATAATAATCTAAATGTCATAAAGATATGTATAGAAAAAACCGGACAAGTGCAAGTCAGGTTCACACATCGAGGGTTCCGTACAAACACGTTGTTAAAATAATTAAAAACCTGTTTTAGCATGTGCTAATGAAGTTCTTTTATATGATACCTTACATGATACGATTTACTCACTTTGAATTTTGAACCCATATTTTATGAATTTTTAAGCCGTATTTTTTGTGATTTAAATAAAAATGTACAGTTTTCAGATTTATTCCTATATGTGTACTCTGAGACAATGCTTCTCGCCAAATTTCATAGATCTATGTCAACGGGAAGTACCCTGTAGGTGTAGGTGGTAGGAATGCGAAATATGCGGTTTTTTTATGACATAAACGGCTCTAACTTTTTTAAATGACTACTGAGAAGTTTTTCTTTTACACAACTGCAAGAGACCATAAATATACGTATACAGCTGTTTAAATTTCAACTCGATATCTTTACGCGTTCCCGAGATAAAGAGTCTTGACATACACACAGAAGGGTTCCGTTTTTTTCCGTTTGAGGTACGGAACCCTAAAAATGGCTCCAATCTAAATGTTCTGCATATTCCTTATTTGACCATATCGCGTTGGAGGATTCACATACACGATCGCCTTGCAAGGGCATTCATTATGCAGATTTTCACACGATACTTTCCTTCAGCAAAAAGCTGCAGTGATGTGAAAATCCGTACACACATAAATTCCGATAAAGTTATTTTTACGGAACAGTGATTTGAACCGACGACCTCACAATTTTAAGGTGAGTGTTAGGTACTACCACTAGGTCACAACGGCTTTCACGTCCTCCATGAGTAGGCCTATGTTCAGGAGTGGACATTATTTTAATAGCTAGCTTGTCACATGCCTTGGCTTACGCTGTTAGTATGAACTTTAATAAATAAATAATCAAAAAAGATGTTATCTTAATTATATTTTGCAAAAAAATGGCTTAACCGACTTCAACCGTCTACAGAATTCGCGAATATTTCGCACGGATTGATGTAGCATTTTTCACATTAATTGTAGATTATTGTTGATTTATCAAAAATGGCTCAGCCGATTTCAAAATAGGACCAACTTTGAAGTGTACTCTTTCTAAAAAAAAATCGAATTCGGACTACTCAGTAAAAAGTTATGTGTGGTTGTACATAAAAAATATAAGCGTCGAATTGTACCTCTTCCTTTTCGTCGGTCTAATCTAGATGATACTTAAAATAAGATCTTAAAATATAACTGAACATTATTTCCAATGACTTGTAACACGAGTCACTCCAAGTTATCTCAAGCGAAAACAAATTATTTTTTGTTGCCCCCTAAGCCTCACTTAGTACGATATATACCGTATAGCAAAATGGACAATAGATTTTTACGCCACGGGAAAATAACTGTTATGGGCATATACATAACAAAGTATAGGCCAGTCTGTTTATATCTTCCTCTGACCTTGAATCATTTTGTTTGACATCCCGCTGTCAAGGTGACGTATCGTTAAATGAAAGCCATAAGAAACACGCGTCTCCCAATACCTTTATTGGCACTAAAATTCTCCCTTTTGCGACCTTTCCTCACTAATACAGCTATCGATACATTTTACAACATACTAATAAAGAGTGTTCGGTGAAACGATCATGATTACCTACGAAGAAATTCGCTGCTTTAATTTAATTCCTGAGCTATGTTAACTATTTAATTTTAAACGCTCGGCTCTGTCCCTGATTGTACAAACGTTTTAAAATTTCCGCCCTCCTTTGATTACTTCATCGGGCCGAGAGACAAGAAAACGAGTACTTTTGAATGCGCAATGTGAGAGGACGAATGATACGAGTATTGATTCAAATTTAAAAAATATCATGATAAGGCAAAATCTTGAAAAATTTCATTTGTTCCCAACTAGTAACACCCTCAACTGTCACACTGTTACTCAATGGAAAATTTTAAAGAAAAAAATCCCTTCCAGTTACTCTGTAACTCGATAGGAACTTTTTTATTAGTATTTTCCTATCCAGTCACACTGCTACAAAAATTAATGAAAAGAATAATTAAATCAATTTTTTAATTTATAATTACAAATCAACAAAATAACAACATTGGCTAATACGGTCACTTAATTATGGATGTAAAAATGTTATCAGCATTCATCAAGGTAATTTTTGTTTGTTACTTATTATTATTATTTATTATTACTTACTGAACCTTTTTTTCTTTCGAGAAAACGCCTTATTATAATTAAAAAACCTGTTTGAATTTTCTTTTCATTAAATCCTGTAACAGTATGACTGGTTGGGAAATTACTAACAAGCACTTATTCCCAACGAGTAACAGTGTGACGGGCCGTGTAACTGGATGGGAATTTTTTCTTTAAAATTTCCCATCGAGTAACATTGTGACAGTTGAGGGAGTTACTCGTTGGGAACAAATCAAAAATTTAATGAACCAGACAAAATTTTGAAAAGTAACCTGCTTTACTAAAATAAATACTTAAGAATTTGTCACCAAAAAAAAGTTTAATAATTCATCATCATCATCATTTCAGCCATAGGACGTCCACTGCTGGACATAGGCCTCCCCTAATGATTTCCAATAAGGCCGGTTGAAAGCGGTTTGCATCCAGCGCGATCCTGCGGTCCTAACAAGGTCATCCGTCCACCTTGTGGGTGGACGTCCTACGCTGCGCTTGCCGGTACGTGGTCTCCACTCGAGAACTTTTCGACCCCATCGGTCATCAGTTCTCCGCGCTATGTGCCCTGCCCATTGCCACTTCAACTTGCCAATCCGCTGGGCTATGTCGGTAACCTTGGTTCTTCTACGGATCTCCTCATTCCTGATTCGATCTCGCAGAGAGACTCCGAGCATAGCCCTCTCCATGGCTCGTTGGGCTACTTGGAGCTTACTAATAAGGCCCATAGTGAGAGACCACGTTTCTGTGCCATAAGTCATCACTGGCAACACACACTGGTCGAAAACTTTCGACTTGAGGCACTGAGGTATGTCGGACGAGAAGACGTTACGCAATTTTCCAAACGCTGCCCAACCGAGTTGGATTCGGCGATTTGCCTCTTTCTTGAAGTCGGACCTACCTAACTGGACTACTTGTCCTAGGTAGACGTACGAGTCAACGACAGTCCTCATAGTGCGCACGTTATGTTGCCAGGGCCAGTCGTCGTCTGTTGGGGTGGCAGCCGGATCTCTGCCGGGGATTCTTAGCACCCCTTGCTCCGCCGTTACCGTGGTCGCTGCCGGAACCAGGACTAGCGGAGCTGCCGGGGACTGGGGGCCTGGTTTTATTTTGTGCACTCATAAGGGGGATTTGCCCATAATTGCCGCGCTGGGCAAGCGTGTTGGCAATCGCAGGGCGTAGCTCTCGCGACGGGGATGCTGCTGCCCATCCCCGCCCTGTTGCACTTGAGCTACGCTGTTCTGGATGGGTATACCGCCACCTGTCGGTTCCGTAGTACCTCAGTCGGCTCTTACGACACCTGGTACAAGAGGGGGGTGCTATTCTACTCTGCCGGCACCCCACGGCCAGTTTAATAATTCGAATGCTCAGAATTATCAGCTACAACACCCCATTATTTTTTAAGAATAAAATAGCCAGACCGTTATCGTATTCTATTAAATAGACTGAGGAGTTATTTTTTTGTTAATGTGTACATTATGAGTAAATTACGCGATCCCGTCGAGCGCGACCGCGTAAAATTTGCCGAGTGAAGGGAGAATTTTCGAAACAATAGTTTATCAATGCGTCACCTTAACAAGAGTACTTGGAAAAAAATATTTCAGTGTGCCTGCGAGATCAAATCAGAAAAGAGGATAAATCTGTAGACGAAATGTAAAGCTACCGACATAGCCCAACGGATTGGCAAGTTAAAATGGCGTCACAAATAGAATGTAGAGAATTGAAGGCCGATGGGGTACGCAGAACGTAGGACATCCACTGACTAGGTGGCTGGATAGATCTAAGGCTTAATTGAGACTGAAGGACCCGCGCTGGATGTAAGCCGTTTCCTACACCTCTTATTGGAAATCTATAAGAAAGGTCTATGTACAATAGTGGATGTCTCATAGCTGATATGATGATTACGATGATGAAGCTAGGTGAAACAGTGAAAGTTTTATCCGCACACCTCATCATATCAGCCATAGAACGTCCACTGCTGGACATAGGCCTCCCCTAATGATTTCCAATAAGACCGGTTGATAGCGGTTTGCATCCAGCGCGATCCTGCGGTCCTAATAAGGTCATCCGTCCACCTTGTGGGTGGACGTCCTACGCTGCGCTTGCCGGTACGTGGTCTCCACTCAAGAACTTTTCGACCCCATCGGTCATCAGTTCTCCGCGCTATGTGCCCTGCCCATTGCCACTTCAACTTGCCAATCCGCTGGGCTATGTCGGTAACCTTGGTTCTTCTACGGATCTCCTCATTCCTGATTCGATCTCGCAGAGAAACTCCGAGCATAGCCCTCTCCATGGCTCTTTGGGCTACTTGGAGCTTACTAATAAGGCCCATAGTGAGAGACCACGTTTCTGTGCCATAAGTCATCACTGGCAACACACACTGGTCGAAAACTTTCGACTTGAGGCACTGAGGTATGTATCCGCACACCTACTTCTCTGTTATATACAGGGTTACTGGTAATCGATTAGCATCAATTAGCATTTTAGGGATCCTACACCAAAACTAACAACTTTTGTTCTGTGACTTTTGATAAAACCAAAAAAAAATCAGCTGTTCCATACATTTTGTCGAGGGTGAACAATATTTTTCTATGTAACAGAATTTTTTTGGGATTTGATAAAAGTCGTTGAACAAAAGTTGTTAGTTTTGATATCCAGAATACTAAAAGGATGCTTATTGATTATATTACCAGTAACCATGTACAGGTGCTTTTACAAAATGATTATGGTAATCGCTTAACATTAGATACATTACAGTTCGATTTCGTGTTTCACTTCTTTAGCATAAAAATGCCAATATTCTTATTCAATCTCTCAATATCAGCAGTATTTAATTTTCTTTGAATACAGTAATGAGCAAACCAGTTATGTAATATTAGCAAAGACCAAAATAGCCCAATAAGAGGATTTGTGTTAATTAAATCAGATTAGGTTTGATGCAACGCCGTCAGGTAAATTTTAATGAACTTGTTATTTTGACGTGTTGTATATACAGGGTTATTTCTAATCAATTAGCATCATTTTAGGGGCTTATTCTGTATATCAAAACTAACAACTTTTGTTCTGCGACTTTTACCAAAACTCAAAAAAAATGCTGTTCCATACATTTTGCCGAGGGTGAACGATTTTTTTCTATGGAACTACAACTTTTTTTTTGAATTAATAAAAGTCGTAGAACAAAAGTTGTTAGTTTCGATGTACAGAATAAGCCCCTGAAAGGATGCTAATTGATTAGAAATAACCCTGTATAAATGCTGTCATACTGCAGGTTTTGGGTTATTAATACAAAATTACCAATATTTACTCTTTTGTGCAAGCACACAAAACAATTTTAAAAAACATGAAATGCAACATCATCCATATTCCACTGAGGGTCTATAGGCAAACTAAATTATAGACAACTACAATATCTACTTAAATAACCATTGGATCATCCATAGACTTCTGAAGGACATCCAAATGCTCAAGCACAATCAGTTGACAGCGTGCCCACTTTCCCAGCATGCTGGCAGCACGGTAATAGTATCTATTATCATTATCGTACTGGCAGCATTACCACGCTGAATGGCAATGCTTATACGTAGGTAAGCTTATTTAATTTAGGCCTAAAAAGTTCCGTCTATGAAAGATTTTTGTTATATCAGGAGTGTTCCTCAAAGTTATCGTGAGGTCGTGGGTTCAAATCCCGGTCCCGTACCAATGAGTTCTTTGGAATTTATGTACGGAATTTCACACCAATGGCTTTTCGGTGAAGAAAAACACCGCGAGGCAACCTGCATACTTCCGTAGAAGAAATTAAATGGCGTATGTGAATCCACCAACCCGCATTGGGCCAGCGTGGTGGGTATGGCCCAATCACCCTTCGTGGGTAGGCCTACGTCCAGCAGGGGACTATTAAAAGGCTGATACAGTACAGTACAGGAGTGTTCCTACCTAAGTTATTTGTAATGTCTCTCTTATCCGTTATAGATCCTATAGCAGAATTTATGAGTATGAAGTACTTATGCAGCAATAAAATTTATAATATGATTGATTAAGTCATAGGTTGCTCTTAACCCGAAAAAACACGTAAAAACTGTTTATAGTTTGCGTAATAAAGATGGGCACGCGACCGCTAAGTCCATCGTTTACATCGACATGACTTATTTGACATATTCCTTACGGCCGTGCGTTTAATATTCTTTATCTACCTGCGTCATCTTCAGAATTTATGACTGCCTATTTTTTCGAGCGAATAAATGTCTGCAAAATTTGCATCGTCGATATCTCTGACCTTGTTACCCTTTTGATGGCTGTATGAGGAAGAAGCAGATAATTTTGAAAAAAAGCATAAAACTGGGCCCACGCAGTCTTATGAACTAATCAGTCGTCGTCAAGGTAAGTTTTCAGATGCATTCCTATAATTGTGTGTTCTAAGATAATGCTTCTTGCCAAATTTCATCGTAATACATAGGTCAACGAGAAATATCCTGTAGGTTTTGATTCCTTTGTGAGTGTCCATGTGATCCTGTAAGGGTTCCGTTTTTTTTTCTTTTCAAGTACGGAACCCTGAAAATGACCAAGATCGCGTTAAAGAAATTTGAATGAGCGGCATCAATTATTCTTAAACATTTTTGTCTAACTTCAAATTATTCCGGACACTTCATATTCGGCTTTTTCTCTTTTTTATAGGTCGTTACTTTACGTAAGTATTATATTAAGGAAGCACTTCCAAACGCTAGCCTTATTTCAAAGTCAGAAACTTGAACCATTCTGTAAAAGTTGTAACCTGAGCTCGAGGATAATATTATCAAGTATATTTCAAAAAATACTATAGAACATGTTAAGAACTTATTCAATGTTATTAAATGTCTTAAAATTTCTCACTTATGTAAAACTAATAGTAATTGACAAAACTTGTAAAACTTGTTGTTTTTAAGCTTTCGTGATTTGAACACATTATTATATACTACGGGACTAATCGCGCACTATAATTAAGGCTGAAACGTCGGAATGACTAGGTATTTATTTATCTCGTAATTTTAGAGCGCGATTAGTCCCGTTTTATGTAATAATAAATTGTAAAACTCGTGATAAGAACCCTGAAACACAGACCTTACTTGTCGCCTAGTTCAGAGGTGAATGTAAAATTTATGCATGTATTTTGGCAATAAATATAATTATTATTATTACTTTAAACATGTGCTACTTTCTTTATTACAATTAGTACGATACAGCCTAAATAAGAATATCAACGAATATGTGGAGGAGCCTAAGATTGATAAACCATTCCCAAGGTCAAATAATAGACTTTTCTTTTTATTTCGAATAGGTTCGCGTTTGACTACACACTGCCTGATGTTAAGTAGATGTCCGGTCTAGGGTGTAGCACGCTTACCTAGATGATACCTATTTACTCGGGATTTGAAGACACCCACGTTGTACTTTAACGAGAAGACAGACCCAGGCAAAGCGTTCCACATTCCGCTTGTTCGTATGAGGAATGAGGATTCGAAACGACTATTCAATCATTAACCATCATCTCATAAAATATGACAATTTTATGATATAATCGGAGTAGCCATTTGCAATACGACTTTAAAGGATATTTTTAGATGCGCTAATGGTTGCTATTAGTGCATGATCTCCATTACGATTGTTCATGTATATTCTTACTAAGGTACTGTCGATAGAGATAAACGTCAATACACTAATGGCATCTAAGTATACATAATATCCCAGCAAATTAAGCAGCTTAACATAGTATTCAGTAACAGAAGTGACGTAAATGGGTATTATTGGCTACAAATAAATTATAATTAAGAAGTAGAAGAAAAAAATGCGAATAAAACCGCAGAATGCTACTAGTATCGATGAAGGGAATATATTGCTTTGCTATAAATTATAAGGCAAAACCGTACTTTACATACAAGCTTATATGAAATCCAGCCAATTTCCTGAATAGCATCGCATGAGCCTAAATCTGTCCCTTGAGAATGTATACGCAAGGAAAGCGCCAATTTACAAGTGATATGAGGCGTAGGATACGTATGTAAAGGTCTCAAACCTGCAAAAGGCGTCAATATTTACATAATAAGACACAACAGATAAGATTATGTTAAAGGTGTTTTAACTTGCCTTACATAAAAATGTCATAGGTACTCGTAATGTAGTCTAGACTATAATGAATGATATAATTGGAAGTAAAAAAGTATCCTCGTTGACTTGTTAATATTTTCTCGAAAATTATTTACCTGTCATTTCAGACCAAATAAAAAAATAAAGACATAATGTCGTGGAAATACAAGTGAGGCCCGTTTTTTAAATTTTTCATGCATGTGGTGAGTGCATCAATGTTGCGCCGCCATAGTTCGTCGGAGAATCCAGGGCGTAGTTTTCTTGTACGTGTATGTGTGTGTAATTGTGTCTGTAGGTACACGGTGAGGCGTAGTTTTGCCGGCCTCACTTGTTTTGTTCAGAACATACCGTCTTGATTTTTTTATTTGATCTGTCATGTCATCAAGATTACTAGGGACGAGGGGTATAGAAAACTGCTTTTTTTTTCAGCAATAACAAACAACCAACAATTATTTTTCTTAAGAAAACCGGACAAGTGCGAGTCAGGCTCGCACATCGAGGGTTCCGTACAAACATATTGTTAAAATAATAAAAAACCTGTTTTAGCATGTGCTAATGAAGTTATTTTATACGATACCTTACATGATACGATTTACTTACTTTGAATTTTCAACCCATATTTTGTGAATTTTGAGGCCCTATTTTTATGTGATTTAAATAAAAATGTACAGTTTTCAGATTTATTCCTATTTGTGTACTCTGAGACAATGCGTTTCGCCAAATTTCATAGTTCTATGTCAATGGGAAGTACCCTGTAGGTTTTGATTTTTGTGAGCGTTGAAATATGCGTTTTTTACGACATAAACGGCTCTAACTTTTTATACGGTAACTGCGAAGCTTTCCTTTTACACAACTGCAAGAATTCATAAGTTTACGTATATAGTATAAATTTCAACTCGATATCTTTACGCGTTCCCGAGATAAAGAGTCTTGACATACACACAGACGGACAGACGGACAACAAAGTGATCCTGTAAGGGTTCCGTTTTTTCCTTTTGAGGTACGGAACCCTAAAAATGTGATCTAGTGTAAAATAGCGCGATCTAGGTTTAATTTTACAGTCATACTCTTACCTTGACCCTGAGGGTACGCTTTAACTTACAATGTAACAATGAAAATGTAACAATTCCGTCACCTAATTAACATACGGGGCATTGTACGCGAAGCGAAGAAGATCCAAGTTTTGGATTTCGGTAATATTTAAGTATATTCTACCTATACATGTTCTTGATGCGTGTGCCAAATGTTTTTGTAATATCATGAATGGTTAAGGAATTAAGGGGCTTGAAATTTTGCCAAACCGGTGGGCACGCATTAATTTTATGAGCTTTTTAACTGTATTTTTGAAAAAAAAATTATTTATGAAAAAATAGGATATTTTTTTTCAAAAATAATAGGATTTTTTTTTTTAATATTCATCAAGTTAGACCATTTTGATTTTATTTTAGTTTTTGTTCTAAAATAGCTAATATTGTATATAATAATATCCTTTGAATTAATTAATATCCAAAAGAAACCTAAATCGAGAACATCGATCTTTTTTACCTGTCCGCTTCGCGTGAAATGCCCCATACGTTATACTTATCCACAGCTCTGTCGTATTTATGCAATACCTAGTGTATGTCATCTTAACATTTATTATCTAATACATCCTTAAAAGCGTCCTTCAGACACGAGCGCCGACGCAGGCGCGGTCTAGTCATCCTACCAATCACAGGTTCTGATTTAAAAATTTCGGGCTTTGTGATTGGTCGAACACTAGACCGTAGCCGCGCCCGCGCCCGCTACGCGGCTGTCTACGGGATACTTCATCATCATCATCACTATCCACTGCTGGACATAAGCATCCCCTATGGATTTCCAACACACGCGGGACACTTAACCTCAATATAGTTTCAGTTACGCAATTTTGAAACAATATGTTAGTTGTAGTATATTTGTTAGAAAATAGATATACTTATGAAATAGCTTATTATGAAATGCTTTTCCTTATATTGCTTTCAATTTTGGCATTCACATCAGAGTATGGCTTAGCTTAATTAGTAAAGCACAAGAGCGGAAACCCGACTGCCTATCAGCTGAGCAGGCACAAATTCTGCAATCACGACTGCTTTTGAATTGTTTATCACAAAAAGAACTACTTTAGATATGCCTACTCTTTGTTGATCATACCAAAATAATCATTTAAAAAATACCGGACAAGTGCGAGTCAGGCTCGCACATCGAGGGTTCCGTACAAACACGTTGTTAATATAATTAAAAACCTGTTTTAGCATCTCCTAATGAAGTTCTTTTATATGATACCTTACATGATACGATTTACTCACTTTGCATTTTGAACGCATATTTTGTGAATTTTGAGGCTCTATTTTTTGTGATTTAAATAAAAATGTACAGTTTTCAGATTTATTCCTATATCTGTACTCTGAGACAATGCTTTTCGCCAAATTTCATAGTTCTATGTCATTGGGAAGTACCCTGTAGGTTTTGATTTTTGTAAGTGCGAAATATGCGGTTTTTTACGACATAAACGGCTCTAACTTTTTTAAACGATAACTGAGAAGTTTTTCTTTTACACAACTGCAAGAGATCATAGATATACGTATACAGATTAAATTTCAACTCGATATCTTGACGCGTTTCTGAGATAAGAAGTCTTGACATACACACAGACGGACAGACGGACAACAAAGTGATCTTATAAGGGTTCCGATTTTTCCGTTTGAGGTACGGAACCCTAAAAACAGAAACTTTAAAGCAAAGCTTACCTAATTTAAGTGATCTCTGAAAAACACGTAGGTAGTCAAACAACGCTATGAGCAACGTTTGTCACGGTAAGTCTTTGGATGGGTGACCGCGGGTGGCATTTACAACTGGGCACTACCGAGGCTCGGATGACACGTTAAATTGAAGGTCAAGGTTGTTTTAACCGTCAGAGGCCTTCAGGCGGCTTAACAACTCTAACAACAGATCTAGCTACCAGGCCTAGACAAATTTACTTTCCTATATCAAAGTTTTAAGAAAATATTTAAAGATGAAGACTAAATATTCTTCCGAAACGTAGAGAAAATAAACAAGAATTAATTCTGCCAAAGCAACTGAGCCGCTACTTCACAGGCCCTAGAAAAATAAAAGGGTAAGTGAGTACGATCTCAAAGTCATCACGGCTATTATCCCAGAATAGTAGGCTCGGTAGAGACGCTGTTACCCTGATTTGCCTCATTAAATATTATGTTTATTGCTTTATTGTCAGTTTGTTTTGTCCTGGATCGAACAAAGTTGCAACATTAATATAATTCGATAAGGAAAAAGATTCGGTAAACTTCATTATCTGTTAGCGGAAAGATGAACCCTATTTTCTTCGCTGCGGATTTCTTCATAGATCTAGAGAGAAACGTTTTCTTTATTTTGCGCGTGAGATACTTAAGTACATGTAACAAACACTCATCATCACTAACATGGCTCGGATTATTCGTTAAATTGTATCGAGGTTCCTGTTGTTTTAACCTTTTTGTCATGTCAGAGGCCTTTAGGCGGCACATCAGAGTAATCCATCCGGCCAATACGAACTTGCTTATCATCGCCATCGTATTGTAGGTCCCGGTTGTTTTAACCGTTTAGCCGCCAGAGGCCTTAAGGCGGGCTAAAAAAACTCCGACACCAGGGCTAGCCACCCGGCCTTATATATATTATACGAACTTACTTACTTGGTTATCACCATCGTCACGGTAATGATATCTAACAGTATTCCTTCATACAAAGGGTCGGAAAGCGTATCATACTTACGCGCCTCGGAGTGCGGTATGCTCTCGGTATACTAGTCAGTCGGGGCGCGTCGTAGTGACGAACGAACGTGTGGATTTGTAACTAGTAAGCGTGCGAGCTACGTTTATAGGATTCCTCGATTTACTACGGAACCCTAAAAATATAAAAAAATACAAAATGTATTTTTATTGAACGCTTCTTTTTCATTTCTTTTATGTAATGTATTCATATTCATTTATCGATACAAAATTGCATATACGCCAAAAAATAAAAAAATACATCAAATATAGTGATAGTCATCCTAATAATATTATAAACGCGAAAGTTTGTGAGGATGGATGGATGTTTGTTACTCTTTCACGCAAAAACTACTGAACGGATTGAGACGAAACTTTGCAATAATATCACATTCTAATTCCTATTTATTTTTTAATGTATGGTTAATATTATGGTATAACTTTAACAAATTTTGAATATCTCACAAACATAAGAACAATATAATATCACCTACTGTATACATTGCGCTGTACAACATTCATCACAGCTGCACTCAAGTAGGCTGATGCACACATACCTACCTACTACACCGTCAACTCTAACCTAGTGTTGACACTCACACTATAGTATTTCCACGATACTCATATTCTCATACATTTTTACATTGTGGAAGTGCTAACTTTACACTCACACTTTAATAATGACATACCTTACACATAGATAGGTATACCTTTAAAACACGTATGTATGAGTAATATTGCGAGTTTTGTCTTTCTGCTCCAGCGATAACCCTCATAATAAATAAGCAAGAAGTATAACCCTCTTTTGCTTTTTTATGTAAATAATAACTATATTTTCACAATTAATTAGCTTACTAAGTACTTAAATAATATTTTAACTTCATTTTAGTAACCTAACTTCTAAATTTAGTCGCTTTTGTTGTGTATCTATAATTATTCCGACAATAGTTAGGTAATGATAATTACTTTTGTAGTATTGTAATTTTAGATAACATATTAATAAGGAAGAGCCTAGGTCCCACGACACAGGTCACCCTAGTGTGGGAACTAGTGCACAACTTGTTTTTGTTAATTTTTTATGGAACAATAAACGTTTTTTATTTTTATTTTTTTTTATTTTTTAATATTGCTTATATATCAGAATAACACATAGGCTACAAATTATAATGATATTGCGTCAAACATCAAAATATCATGCGCGCGAAGCCGCGGGTAAAAACTAGTAAGTATATGTTACACTTATTAAAAGTAACAATTAATTAAAGATAGAATAATAAGATAGTATAATAAATATAATTATACTTCATAATAAATAGATAGAAACTCGAGTAAAGTGTAAGTAGATGAAATTAAAATACTGAAGGCGGGCAGCCCTGGCGCTTGATACGGTCTGCGTGGCCACGTGGCGCTGTAGATATACATTTCAAGTACGGGACCATCAATATAGAATAGAAAAAATGCCAAGTCGATGTACGGGACAGAGTAACAATACTGTTAGATATGACCGTGCAATTGTTATCCGCCGTTGCTGGCGGCCACTGCAGGCTTTTCCAATAGATTTTTAATTAGATGCAATCAACTCCTAATAAATAAATAAATAAAATAAAAAAAACTCCCAGCCATTTGATTGCATCCAGTGTGTTCCTGTGGTCTTGATAAATCATTGGTTCAACAAAATAAATAGTCGAACACAGAAAAATGTATGTTTACGAAACTTTGCAGAATGCAATGTTTTGTGAACGCATATGAATAAGAATTTGATGTGGTCAACGAGTAATACCTAATTGTTTAATTAATTATATTATTATTGTTGACGTTACATGTAGCAGTAGTGATTTTCATAAGAAATTAGATCCTTGTTAGACCGTCACGGTAAGTCCCATCTCATGAGATCTGTGTTCAGAGAGTACCAAACATTATATACAAACAGTTTCTGGTATTTCGAAAAGTAAAATAACAAACTTATTGGAGCTGAAGACGATGTCATAAATTGGAGGTTCCTTTCGAATCTTATTTCTTTAAATAATTGTATTTTGTAACTTAATATTTTGAACGAAAACTGTGATCCAATTTCTTCGCTATTTTAATGTATTTGGATTCCCTTATCTTTATCATTTTCTCGTGACCCATTCTCTCTTTCTTCTCTGTAGTGTTTGAAAATTTACTCTATAAATGAAAGGAAAGCAACTCGGAACTGAAATTTATAAAAATCACAGTACTCTACATAAGATATAACAATCTAGGCTTCAGCTATCAAGCAATTTCAAAAGTTAATTAGACTAAGAACGCGTACTAGTAACAACAACAACAAACAACAAACAAATAACTCTTTATTGTACACACAAAATAAACTAACAATAAATACATTAGTGAAATTCTTAAGGTAGTGCAACACTAGGCGGCCTTATCGCTGGAAGCGATCTCTTCCAGGCTTTCTTTCTAGTAAAATAACAACTATAACTAAAACTAGATCAAGTGACTTCGATGTAGTTTTTTTCACGATATCACCATAATAATACCTACCTTGTTTGTACACGGGATGTATGACTGGACAAAGGACACAATATCCTGAGATATCGTAGTAAGTATACTTACGTCGATAAGGAAAACTTATACTATGAAATCAACCCAGAAATTGAAAAACACAGCTGTTCTGTGTAAAAGTAGCTGTAGATTTATCGTGTTTTGTTGTATAAAACTGAAGCAATAGTAAAACGTCTTATAATAGTTACGAATTGAATCGCTCAACTAAATTGTGCAATATTTTTCGCAAATATTCCTTCATTCATCCTTACAAAGAGATGTATGAAGCCTACGCTCTTATACTGTTGACATGACATCTCAATTCCTACAAAGCACTATTTGTTCACTCCCATGCGATATTATGTCACCAAAACTCCAAGTTTATTGAGGAGCAGTTCCATGTTTGAGATTCAATTACTTTTCTCTGTAATATGTTCCTCTTAGAACGTGGAATGACGTAACGGAAAATTCGGACTGCTGCGTTAGATTGGAGTTGCTTATTTTTACCGACTTCCGAAAAGGAGTATGTATTTTTTTGTGTGTGGTATACTCTCGAGGAGGTGCCATTTAAGTTTTTTAAAAAATCAACAATAATTTAAATATTACTACATGGAGAACACATCGATTAGTGTGAACTATTCGAATTCTGTACACGGTGGAAGTCGGTTATACCATTTTCGGCGAAAAAATATTATATTTATCGTCATCGTTAACTGAGCCGCAGGACCTTCACCGCTGGACAGTGAAAGTGGCGTTTCTGAAGTCACAAGAGACAATAGACCATTCCCTTCTGTCGTTGCCCTGGTGTTTGACCAATCACAGAGGTCGTAGATATCTAAAGCATTTTTTTTCTCATTTTGAGTCAAATATCAAAGTCGAAAATCACTAACGACTAAATTTTTTGAAAATATTTAGACTCCGTGTCCAAGTTTTGTCAAGATTTGTTGATGACCTACCTACGTGAGACGCAAAATCCAAACAAACATCCTGAAAGGTAAAATATTTTTTTTCAATGAAACAGAGATGATTCGCTCGCTTCGTTCGCTTTGTCGATAAAAAACACCAATCCGCAAAACCTGTAGATTTGTTCATCGTGCCCTGCGTTGTTTTCGTTGTATTTAATATTTACAAAAAAGACTTGTTTACTGTCCGGCTGTTTACAGTTGCGTATGTCCAAATTGATGCGGTTACGGTGACGGACATTCTCGTTATCTGTTATTTGTTTTCTCTTATTATTGTTTGATTTCGCAAACACGTGAAATTTTCCATGCAGAAAATTGTATGGGTTGAATTCATGCGTCGCGTGGAGTCGTCGAATCAGCTGTAATGTGTCACGGTGATGAACTAAGTGGCGCTATAAGCAGGTAACTATAGCGCCACCCTTTTATGGTAGATATTTCTCTCGTTAATACCAAACATTTCAAATCCACATTCTTTGAGCAATCGAACGAAGTGAGCAAAATCTCAGCTTTGACTCGATAATTTTGCTTTCATCTGTCCGCATGTTGATTCTATACAAGTCACATTTTTCAACAAATCTTGAAGAAACTTGGTCATCCCGACTTAGCGTAGTCCACCAGCGATACGATCGATGCAACTTGGTCGCTCGTGATTTTAGTGCGCGATTAGTCCCGTAGTAGATAGATAGATAGATAGATAATTCTTTATTAGCTTAACCAAATACAATACAAACACATGAAAAATAAAAAACATTAAAAATTAGTTATACTAAATGGCGGCCTTATCGCTTCAAGCGATTTCTTCCAGGCAACCATGAAAAACGTATACAAAAAGATTACACAGGCGGTCGTCAAATACTACATTCTACTCCCTATCTAAAGTTCCTGAGTATGTATGGATGTTTGTTACTCTTTCACGCAAAATCTACTGAACGGATTGAGATGAAACTTTGCAATAATAATGCATATACATCAGAAAAACATATAGGCTATAATTTATATTTTTTAATAAGGCAACTGCCTATATTAACTACCACTAAATACAAGACTTACATAATCTAAAACTACATAAACTACTTCTACATAACAAACAATTGGATCATCCATAGATCCTTGGAGGTATATTAGATAAAGATATTGCGTGAAACGAAGTCAGCTGTATAAGAATACATAAGGAGTGAATGAATTTCGCTATGATTGATGGAAGCTTACCTTAAAAGCGTTCCTGAATTTGTTGGACATGATGTTGTAGAGGAAGGGGTTGATGGCGGTCGACAGGAAGTACAGGATCCCGGATATGTACGTCAGCACGATGTATGCCTGCACAAATAAAACTACATTTCAGATCATCTAAATCAGTCAGTCACACAAAGCAAGTCAGTTTACAAAATTACAATATAGCAAGTAAGTTCGTTTCTGTACTTTACTGTATCAGCCTTTTTAGTAGTCCACTGGAGGACGTAGGCCTACCCACGAAAGGTGATTGGGCCATATCCACCACGCGGGCCCAGTGCGTTGGTGGATTCACATACACCATCGAATTTCTTCTACGGACGTATGCAGGTTGCCTCACGATGTTTTCCTTCACCGAAAGCCTGTGGTGTGAAGTTCGATTCGATGGAGGCGAAAAGTTCTCGAGTGGAGACCACGTACCGGCAAGCGCCGCGTACGATGAACGGATGACCTCATTAAGACCGCAGGATCGCGCTGGATACAATCCGCTTCCAACCGGTCTTATCGGAGATCCATAGGGGAGGCCTATGTCAATCAGTGGACGTCCTTTGGCTGATGGATGAAGTAAGTTCGTATAGGCCTGGTGGCTAGCCCTGGTGTCAGAGTTTTTAGGCCGCCTGAAGGCCTTTGACATGGCTAAACGGTTAAAAGTTTTAAACAGCCGGGACGTACAATTTAACGTGTTATCCTAGCCATGGTAGCGCTCAGTTGGAAAGTGCCAGCCGTGATCACCCATCTAAATAATGACCGTGCAGAACTGATCGCTTTGGTGATCGAACTTCTAATATCAATGTAATTGAACACTATCGATAGTCATATTAGTCATACGGACTGTTAAAGTGCGCGGTAATTTGCCTTTTCTTTTTTACGAAGGCAGGTCATTGTAGAGTTAGCAATGTTAAGAAATAAGATAAACGCTGTTAATTTGGTCATAAGAACGAATCTTTACTCCTTACATCTACACAAATAAATAAAATTGGAGTGTCTGTTTGTAATATTGAAATAACCGTTGTTTACTACATGCATACACATACACCAAAATAACATTTTCTACTATTTGTCTAACATTTTTTTACTTTTTCTGTCTGTCAATCTGTTTGTTCCGGCTAATCTCTGAAATGGCTGGACCGATTTTGACGGGACTTTTATTGGCAGGTAGCTGATGTAATAACGAGTAACTTAGGCTACGTTAATTGACTGTTAGGCGAAAAGAAGTTCGCCGGGTCGTCTAGTATTATTTAAAATCCAAAAGTGTGTTTGTTGGTTTGTTAATTCCTCTTTCACGCAGCAATGGAGCAACGGATTGACTTGTTTTTTGTCATGGACATAGTTTGAATGACAGAAAGTGACATAGGCCACTTTTTGTTCTAGGCGGTCTAAAAGCTCTGACACCAAGGGTCCAAGGCTAGCCACCCGGCCTATACAAACTTACTTACTTATTTGAAGCTCAACAGTTCTCGACAATAAAACAAACGTACTATTATTAGATCAGACAAAGTTCATGGCTTCTTTTATGGGCTTTGTCATAATCGCGTTTGGGATTAAAATAGAAAGGACAGAAATATCGCCGACAAATCTGGAAGCAACTTCTGAATGAACAAAAGTTGTGAAGATCGTTTTAGAAGTTTTAATTAGACATTTCATGGATCTAATTTGAACTACGTACAAAAAGTATATTCATACTATAGGAATTAAAAAAAAACAATACATAATACCATGTCTTCCTAAATAAAATGATTATTTTTCATTCATTTTTGATTACGTAATTACAATACATTTAAATGAACATTTAAGCTCGAAACATACTATCGGACGCGGCTTACGGACGCGACTGACAGCCGCGACCTAGACTATGAAAGTACACTGAGCCGTGCACACTATCGGACATCAGTCGCGGACGTCACCTTCGGACGTCTGAGAGCGATCTGGCACACCGGATGTCTTAAGACTGTGCACATTGCTATGTCGCGGCTGTCAGTCGCGTCCGTCAGCCGCGTCCGATAGTATGTTTCCGGCTTAACGATAAAAAATTGTATTAAAACCTTAGTTTGTCTAGACGTTTTTCTCTTAAGTCAACAGCAAATTTTTTGCGAAAAGAGAAGCGTCGTAGGTGAGGTCGCCCGTGTGCCATTTAACTAATTTTGTTACGTTGTCAACACTGTTCTGTCATTACTAGTACAACTAACAGAGCTTGATACTTGGTAGACACCAATTCGGTTTTTATCAGTAGACTAGCGTCTACCAAGTATAGTCGGTACCTCGGCTGCTGATTAAAGTCTTATTGTTAGTTCACCGTAACGCCACGACGGATCTCTTTTTACATATACTCTAGTAGTAATAAATATTAGAAAGAGAAGCAATCCTATTATTTGGTGTCTTTTTGTTGTTAAAAAGTTTTATCCCACACTGACTAATGACAAATTAATAAGGATTCCATCCTTCCCGACTTAAAAAAAAATTGAAATTAAAGAATAGAGCTTGAAACATACTATCGGACGTGGCTTACGGACGCGACTGACAGCCGCGACCTGAACTATGAAAGTACACTGAGCCGTGCACACTATCGGACATAAGTCGCGGACGTCACCTTCGGACGACCTTGAGCGTTCGGACGACCGAGAGCGACCTGGCACACCGGATGTTTTAAGACTGTGCACATTGCTAAGTCGCGTCCGTAAGCCGCGTCCGAAAGTATGTTTCCGGCTTTAAGGTTCACCATACTTTTTACAGCAGGATGTTGATCCAGTACTTAGATCCAGTAGGACAAAGTCGATATTAGATCAATGTTTCATCATTATGAAGTGGAGTTAGAAGCTAAATAAAAGGAGGATCGCAGCAGAAAATTATAGGATCTGTGATTTAAGCTTCATCTGCAGATTTTATTATGCAATGTGTTGTGTTTTGCAAAGTACATGAACTTTCAAATGTGTAAAATATCGACTTGGTGGTGTAAAAGTAAATATAATTAAATTGTCAGCCTCGGTGGCTCAGTGGTTAGCGGCCCTAATTTCTGGGTCAAAGAGGCGTGGGTTTGATCCCCACCCAGGCAAATATTTATGTGATGAACATAAGTGTTTGCTCTGTGTCTGGGAGTTAGTTAGTTACTATCTATATAAGTATATATTTAAAAATAAGTATATGATATATAAGTATATGTAGTATAACACCCGATCTGCAATCGTGAGGTCGTGGGTTCAAATCCCGATCCCGTACCAATGAGTTTCTTTGGAACTTATGTACGGAATTTCACATCATTGGCTTTTCGGTGAGGAAAACAACCTGCATACGTCTGTAGAAGAAATTCGATGGCGTATGTGAATCCACCAACCCGCATTGGGCCAGCGTGGTGGATATGGCCCAATCACCCTTCATGGGTAGGCCTACGTCCTGCAGTGGACTATTAAAAAAGGGCTGGTACAGTACAGTATATGTAGTATATCAGTCTCTGGCAGCCATATCATAAGCTTTGCTTAGTTTGGGGTCAGAGGCCGTATTTAATATGTCCTAAAATATTTATTATTTATTTCTAATTATAAACAACGTTTACGAGATTTACGTAAGACCGAGATTTACGAGAGACCAACTGAAAACTCGCATATGAGAAATCAGTTGCTCCACACATTTTGTCACGAGCCAATGAACTTCTGATTTTGCGTTTTCGCAGTTGTTCTCATAGTAATAGCTGCGCATGTCTGTACCAGCCTTTTTTAACAGTACACTGCAGGACGTAGGCCTACCCACGAAGGGTGATTGGCCTATATTCACCACGCTGGCCCAGTGCGGGTTGGTGGATTCACATACGCCATCAAATTTCTTCTACAGACAAATGCAGGATGTTTTTTGTTTTTTTCACGATCTTTTTTTTCACCGAAAAGCCGTGGTGTAAAAATCCGCACATAAATTACAATGTGTCCGGGACCGGGATTTTATTCCACGGCCTCACGATTGTAAGGCGGATGTCACTGCCACTAGACCATCATGGCTACATTAGCAGCGCATAATGATGAGCAATTGAGCATATAAGTTACACCTTAAGCCGCCGACTGACCTGCAACATTTCGTCGTAACGTAACGTTACGTTACGACGAAATGTTACAGCGGCCTTATTTTGTAAGCGCTCTGACGTTCGGCTTCGCTTTTTCTCCTGCTCGCGCCAGTTACTCACGCCGCGAGAGCGAGCGGGAGGAAAAGCGAAGCCGAACGCCAGAGCGCTTACAAAATAAGGCCCCAGGTCAGTACAGCGAGCCGAAACCGCTCACTGCGAGCGCCGCGTGCTCCACCCGGTTGTCGGTATTTTCGCGAATCCCTTTGAGTATTACGTTACGCCTTAATTATAGGTCAGTACAACCCCGAGAGTCGTGGCGAGTGCACATGTCAAGCGGGTATCACAATTTCGAATTGTTACCAATGGCGGAGCGCAGTCGAGCACTATGCTTTCCATGAGCAAGGGTACAGGTCAGTCAGGTAATGCCGTAACTTAACGCGCTCGCTTTAAATGTTACGTTACGGCCAAATGCTCATGTCAGTCGCCAGCTTTAAAGTCCTTGCAAAACAAACCCTGTAGGTATAGCGAAAGAGTAACCAGCTACCATGCATTACATGTTCTACCAAGGTTTGAACAAAAAGCTATTAGACAAAAAGCCGTGGTGGTCCAGTGGTACTACCACTGGACCACCACGGCTTTTTGTCCTTTCACCTACACACGTAAGTGGTACTACCACTGGACCACCACGGCTTTTTGTCTAATAGCTTTTTGTTCAAACCTTGGTAGAACATGTAATGCATGGTACCTGCCTTACAATCTTGAAGTCATGGGTTCGAATCCCGGTCCCGTACCGATGAGTTCTTTAGAATTTATGTACGAAATTTTACACCACTGGCTTTTCAGTTGAAGAAAACATCGTGAGGAAACCTGCATACGTCCGTAGAAGAATATCGATGGCTCATATAAATCTACCAATCCTTAATTCGTGGGTAGGCTACTACTAAAAAAGCTGGTACTGTACAGTACAGTACTAGACATAGGCCTACTCTCAAAGGGAGATAGATTTATAACCAGCACTCACCTACACACGTAAGTTCTCACTCACCTACACACCTCACCTAGTTCACATACACACGTAATACACATAGATTATATAATATTATCTAAAGTGACTTTCTTGGAGAGGCCGGTAAGTTAAAGGGTCATCTCTGAAGTCAAAGGTTTCCGGCCGCTCGTGGGCGTTAAATATTCAATGATGGTGATCGAGTTACTCGCGCTTTTGGCTTTCCAAAACTTTCAGTACCTGCCTGGGAAAAATACAAGTTTTATGGGTACATTTTCACAAAACAGTCAAGTCAATAATTGTTGTTTTTTACCAAATATTAACTGGGCTTAGTTTCATCGTTTCAGTCATACATGGACATTCACATCTGGGCATGGGCCTCCCATACAAATCTCTAATAATGCCGGTTTGAAGCGGCTGCATCTAATGAATGTCTTAATGAGACGATTGTATGGTTATAAAATGTGTTTATCGTTTTTAATTAGGGCCACCAACACAAATTCTGACACCAGGGCTAGCCACCCGGCCTATACGAACTTACTAAACTTTTAATTAGGAACAAAAAATAATTGTCCATCTTCAACTTAATTCAGCTCACTGCAAGTATTATTCGTTATAGAAATCTTCCATAGTTTTCGTATACAATTTAATATATAGTAGGTACGGATTTTGTTGCTGAACAATTCATTTGCTCGCTATCTTTATTTGTTCGGTTTAGTCTCGATTTATCGACTCCCAGCTTCCAGACAACCCCTCTCGGGGTTAAAACTACGTGATTTATTTGCCATAAAAATACCTTGATCTAGCACTTTGTAGTTCCACCACGAAATAATGTACGAGGACTTAAACTTCCCTTACGTGACTTGAAAACGACCCCGCCTCTATGTTGTAATTGGAAAATGCCGAGCGAACCGAAAGCTTCCGTCTTTTTTCAAAATGTCATAGTTCAATAAAGATTTCAGAAAATGAAACTAGTGTAAAGTTGAAACGCATTGAATTTCTAAAAACCCTATTAAGCATTTATCAAGCATAGCATAAAATACAGCATCAAATCAAAATTAGTTTTAATATCTCGTAATTTTAAAAAAGATATCAAACAAGTAATATCGTATAAATTGTTCAATCTATTCCGTCAAATTAGGAAATTAACAACGATAAATAGCTACTACAAGACGTGTGTAAATTAAATAAACAGGCTCTGAAGTCGATTGAGAGGCGAGCCAGGAGGCTGATTGACAACGACACCTTGAGTAAGTCGCACCTGCAAAGTCTCGAGCATCGACGAAATGTAGTAGCGTGTTTGTCGGCCTTTTATAGGATACACTTCGGAGAGTGCGCTCAGGAGTTGCACAATCTGGTCCCACCTGACCCTTTCTTTTATCGTACTGCTAGACAGACGCGACCAAAGCGCCACCCTTTTATGGTGGACATTCCGAGCGATAGAACCAAGCTTTTTTTTATTTATTTATTTCTATTTTTCCCCCGACGTGATCAGGGAGCTGTTTCACATGTTCAGTTATATATCTAAGTTCCGAAAAACTGAAGTTATGATTGAGGTAGTCTTATGTTTTCAATTTATCAGCGTATTTTCTTTTCTTCGTATGAACATACTTACGAGTCATTAGACCCATACGTTGTTCACTAAATGTTTACTTTTCTATTGACTAAAGAAAATAAAGAACTTTAAAGAACTAAGCGTTTCGAATCCTCAGTCCTCATTCGAAGAGCCAGAATGTGGAACGCTTTGCATGGGTCTGTCTTCCTGCTGAAGTACAACGTGGGTATCTTCAAATCCCGAGTAAATAGGTATCTTCTAGGTAAGTGTGCTACACCCTAGACCGCATATCTGCTCAACATCAGGCAGTATGTAGTCAAACGCAAACCTATGCGGAATAAAAAAAACCGGACAACTGCTAGTCAGGCTCGCACGTCCAGGATTCCGTACAAACACGTTGTTAAAATAATTAAAAACCTGTTTTGGCATGTGCTAATGAAGTTCTTTTGTATGATACCTTACATGATACGATTTACTCACTTTGAATTTTAAACCCATATTTTGTGAATTTTGAGGCCCTATTTTTTGTGATTTAAATAAAAATGTACAGTTTTCAGATTTTTCCTATATGTGTACTCTAAGACAATGCTTCTCGCCAAATTTCATAGTTCTATGTCAACGGGAAGTACCCTGTAGGTTTTGATTTTTGTGAGTGTCGAAATATGCGGTTTTTTACGACATAAACGGCTCTAACTTTTTTATACGATAACTAAGAAGTTTTTCTTTTACACAACTGCAAGAAACCATAGATATATGTATACAATATAAATTTCAACTCGATATCTTTATGCGTTCCCGAGATATAGAGTCTTGACATACACACAGACGGACAGACGGACAGACGGACAGACGGACAGACGGACAGACGGACAGACGGACAGACGGACAGACGGACAGACGGACAGACGGACAGACGGACAGACGGACAGACGGACAGACGGACAGACGGACAGACGGACAGACGGACAGACGGACAGACGGACAGACGGACAGACGGACAGACGGACAGACGGACAGACGGACAGACGGACAGACGGACAGACGGACAGACGGACAGACGGACAGACGGACAGACGGACAGACGTTTTTTCCGTTTGTGGTACGGAACCCTAAAAAAGCAAATGCTTCAAATAATTGGTGGAAATTCACATGCCGTGATTGTTAAGCTTTGTTAATGTCGAATCTTGCGAGCGAGATTGAATTCGACGAATAATCCCCTAAAGACGATTTTCGTGTGCTTTTCGTGAACTTTCTTCACTATAAATAAAAAATAGTTTTGACATAGTTTCCACACGAGAAAAGGTCAGTTCCATACGTAATAAGAGAGAGGCTTTCCTAAGTAATGTGGTACGACCGCAACTTTCCGATGCTTATTCGTTACGACATCCATTCTGAATAAGAAATCGCTCAAAACTTTGGCAAACGATTCCAAGTAGGTAATGGGAAGATATTTTAGAATAGAATATATTTATGCGATTTAGTGTCAATCGATCTACGGAGTGACTGCGAAATCTGTTGCAATTCTCTAGGACAGTCTAGGGCCAGTGCCGAATTAACCCTATCAGGGGCCCAAGGCAATTCCATTCTTGGGGTCCTATTACACAACCTTAACAGCCATCATGGAACTGTCATCTTACTGATTTTTGTGGCTTTCCGCTGTTTTTAAGTAGATCCCATATTAGAAGTTACTCATAGATAAAATATAATTATAGAATTCTAGGATAATTATGTCCGATGACTAGGGAATCTACCGGGGCCTTCCCTTTAAATCCATACGAGTAGAGGATGACTATGGGGACCAGAATCCAAATGGATCCATGAAACGCTCCAATTTGAAAGGTTTTGGCATGAATGAGTTTTAGTTTGTAAATTCGTGAAACGGATGCCAATTAGAGTGAGATTCATCGGGAGTTTCCTGATTTGTTTGATGAATTTAATTCTCTCCGGTATATTTTTGTCTGATCTTTTGTTCTTAATTCAACTGTAAATCAAACAATGGAAGTGTAAATTTACAATTATGAATTCTAGGTGTCAAAAATGGTTTAGAAGCAGAATATCCAATCCTAACAATGGAATAATATAGTTCTAAAAAGTCAAATCCTATATCCGATTGCCAAATTTTATGAATGCCCAATTGTCACAATGGTTAATTCTGAATATACTCAGTTCTCAAAATGAATAATTCTAAGCACAACCAATTCTAAGAATTGGGCATTGGTAGAATTGAGCCTTCTACAACTACTTGAGCACTAAGAGAGAACATTCTGCAGTCTGCACCTAAACCTTTTGCAAAATGCAGGGACTTGCAAAGACATTTAATTTTTACTACGAGTATGGGAAAATATGAAATGGGCGCCACAAAAAGTGCATTGACTCTCGATTTCGGGGTGTATGCCTAGATATCCTATAGTAACAATTCTTTATTATGATGAGCATTGGGGACTTGGGAAATAGCATAGGGGCATTGGGGACTTGGGAAATAGCATAGGGTTTCTGAGGTCCTTTTATGGAATCTTGAAACTCTTGAGAAGGCGGCCCGGAGTAAACCGACGTCGTTGGCCGACATTGTTCTTATGAAATGGTTTAAAATTGTCGCCAGATCAGATTAGTCTATATTTACAATGATTGCTATTCTGTAAATATAATTAATGGCTGTGAATTGCCTAATTACTATGAAAGCCCGAGTAATTAGTAGCCATTGCTGAAGAAGTTTGAATGTTCACTCTCGGTGTACTTAATGATGACGTGTGTGGGTTTTTTTCAAACTAACGAAATAAACTAGTGTTGTGCCCACGTCTAAACACAGACTTTAAAATAAATAAATTAGGGGTGTGTTTGCATAGTACCAAAAAAATATACCTCTGAATAGCCCAGCAGTTTTTAAAGCAACACCTTCTAGGTGCCTATTGTAGTATTTATCTTCTTACTGCTTATCCTTTGTTTCAAATCTTGCGGCAGTTTTGTTAACAACTGAAACTTGGCGCACTTAAAAGCTGCCGTAACAATACAGCATTATGGTAATTTCAACTTGGTAACGAGGTCTGATTATAGAACCAGGAAGGCAATGGTTATAAATAAATAAAAAAACAACGGATTCCACTCCGGAAGTGCCGGCAGAAATGAAAACTTGAACATATAAAGTAGTATAATTTATAATTATTTTGACACTTTTTTGACTTATTCATTGTTTGTGAAATGTAAAATTTTACTTGTTTTTAACACTATTTTGACTGTAATTTTATGATTTATAATTATTGTATGACAATTAAATACATATGGTAAAATACATTATCACACACAAAATATCACAAACCCCCTGCGCCGTCTTATGAATTTTCGATCAGGTCACATGTCCTGACGCGAGTTTTGACATTTTTACACATCCCAAAAAGTGCACGACGCTAAAGAAGTTTTCTCTTCAATAATAAATAAGAGAGGACATCTTACACACGATTTCTGACCCCAGACTAAGCAAAGCTTGTGATGAGACTGATATGCTACATAGACAGACAGACAAAACTCTTTATTTACAACCACAATATGAAAAATAAACACTATTTACACATATACGACAAAATATGATTATAAAGTGTCGGCCTTATGACTCATGGCGATTTCTTCCAGACAACCTTGCATACATATATTATACATAAATAACGAATTAAATACCTTTATTTATGTACATACTTATATAGGTTGACAATTCCTTTCAGATTTGGTTGGTTCTACCTATAGAAAAATGAAGAAGAGTAGAAGTGTCCTAAGGTATAAAATTGAAAGGACATGATCACAGCAAGATAGGTTGTAAAACGCATGGGAACTGTTATGTAATCAACGACATAACTTTACAGAAGTGACCCTTGAACTACTGATCAAATGTCGGCAACTCAGCAGGATGGCGGACAAACTGTAAAATATTGTTACGAGATGGGTTCTTGGATAGTCAGTTAAAACGCCGATTATTCGCTTTGCACTTTATTGCACACAATCACTTCACAAAAATCACAAAAACACACGACACAACTGGTTCGCACAAACACTTTACACTGGCACTGATATTTACACAAGCTAGTCACTTTACAATCACTGGTATCGCACTCTAACCCGAGTAGTTATCGCTTCGACGGTAAACGAATAAACTGATCCCCACGGGTCGGCCGGCGTATTTATACCCGTTATTTCCTACAGTCTCGAACCTACGAGATAATTCGCAACATTACTCGATCTTAATAAGAGCTATTGTGTTAACAAGTAAACAACTTGAAAGTTCGAGAATCCCTATTGTTTTTCATTTACGTAAACACCCAAAAAAAATAAACAATAGACGAGATACAAAGACTGATCCCGCTCGAGTTATAAAGCCATAAAACTGAATACAAAAGACACCAAAAAAACGCAAAACAATAGAGCTTCCCAGAAGACACCGCAGATTACATCATAGTTACTCCATACCTACAACGGGCTCCTACTGCGTTACAATATGTCTTCCTGGCTTATTTTTGTAACGAATTGCTAAATACCGGATCTACTTTCTGTTAACATATGTGGTTTATACTCGACTGATTTTTGAGCTCTTGCGAGCACCAAATATTTTCAGTAGATTTAATATTTCAAGTGTTCGTCGAAACGCGTAATTTAATAGATCTTATGGAAATGTTAAAATTTCCTAGAAAAGAGCTTATATAGTCGTCCGCCAAGTACGAGTACAGAAAATATATTAAAAAATATTTGATTTTGATGAACTGAAGAAATTGAACTTACTTTACTCTCTTTGACATTACAACCTGATAAATTGGATTTCGTTGAAGCGTGTGATTTTCGGAGGTAAATTATTCAAATATATTTCAACTCTACTTAATAAAGCTTAGAATTCGTCCGAAGAAAACATTGGCTTCCCAGCTATATTTAAATAGAATACTTAGCAGGTGGCACCAGCATTATAAAATCTCTTGAGAGGAAGGGAGATCTACTGTTGTTCTGTCTCATCTACCGATTAAAAGTGGGACGATTTCATTGTCATAATTTTATCAACTATTGTGAAAAATCTCTCTTTCTACTGAATATATAGAAATAGAAAACTTTTTGCTACTTGACGCGCTTATAAGCATTTGGTAGGTATACACCCCGTATATTTTATAGAGAAACTTGTGTTTTTCTTTATTTTTAGCGCGCTACTGCCTGACAGTGGGATCTGCCAACATTGCTAATCACTTCAGTTTAGCAATGTTTAATTGATTTATATGTGTATCCTTAGAAGATACTTCGTAACGCAGTAAGTTTTTTGTTCATAGTTCTAATAACTGAATAAAAATAAACCCTAGACCGCATATCTGCTTAACATCAGGCAATTTTTAGTCAAAAGCAAACCTGTATGAAAATAAATAACACTTCGTCTATCCACATCTTTTCACAATAACGTTACTTTATCAAAATAACTGTATTTTTATAAGTTATATCAAACAGTCATAGCCATCTTTTAATGTAATATTTTTAAGTACTTTTATTTACCTTTTAAGTAGTTGTAAGTAGTTTAAATACAATAAAACTGCATACTTTAACTACCTAATTTGATCATCCACAGATCTTTGAAGTTCTAAAGATAAACCAAATATTCAAGCCTGCTGCCAGTTGGCAGTTCAGAATTAATAGTTAATCTGAAGCCGTGCTGGTCTACTGATAGTGACACCCGCCTTAAAATCGTGAGGTCGTGAGATTAAATGCCGGTTCCGTACCAATGAGTTCTTCGGAATTGACGTACGAGATTTCACACCATTGGCTTTTCGGTGAAGGAAAACATCGTGTATATATCCGTAGAAGAAATTCGATGACGTATGTGAATCCACCAACCCGCACTGGGTCAGCGTTGTGCATATGGCCTAAACACTCTTCGTTAGAAGGCCTACGTCCTGCAGTAGACTATTAAAAAGGCTGCAGGTACAGTACAGTACAATACACATTATTATTATTTACTACGGGACTAATCGCGCACTAAAATAACGAGATAAATAAATACCTCATCATCCCGAGTTGCACCGATCATTCTACCCGTTACTACGATCGATGCAACTCGGTCGAAACGTCGGGATGATGAGGTATTCATTAATCTCGTCAAATTTCATTAATGCGCAATTAGTCCCGTAGTATAATATATGTATAATAATAATCAGTACAAGAAATTTTGAAATGGGGCATATTTAGCGGGTGCCGTACCTCATTCCATAGTCTAATTTTACAAAACATTTAAAATTTCACCAAAATAGCCCAGTTACAATATTTCAAGTCATTTTATATGCCATAGTTTCCATTTCACGCTATCTTTTTTATACCTACCACTGTTTTTATATTTCATAATAAAATTGTAAAAGGGGCCTCTCAATGTTGGCTTAGGCTCCATTGATGCCTAATAAAGGACCAGGCTAAGCCTGTGATTTCAGTTGATCAGTACAATATAGTACAGATATATGAAAATGTTACTTTCTATATGCGGCAACACGGGAAGATACTACACGGCGTCTGACAACTTTACGATAAGCACGGCAGCGGCATGTGCCTGCTAGTTATAATGCCGAAAAGGCGTAGCCACTCCATATATCGCCCGCTTTATACCCGTTTGGGACCTATCTGATAAATATGAAAAATAATACATGTTCAGTAAAGTCGGGTTATCTCCACAATGTTTAGAGGGATTTTCACCGAAAATTCAGGTTGAAACTATGAAAAAAGTGAGCCAGTGGGTTGTATTCATGTTTATGGCAGAATATTTTAAGCCTTCTATTACGTCTTGAAGCGTGTAAATTGCTCCACCCAAAGACTTCTATACCTACCTAAAGTTTTGAATTAACAAAATCTAGGCCAAACACACAAACACACTTTACAGTCATTGTAAGTAGTAACATACTGGCTCTTACAATACAGGTTATTGACCTAGCATAAGGGCCAGCTAGTCAAGCATGCGACCACGAATAGCCACGAAAAGAACTCATTTCGACGTATGAAATAGTGACAGATATATATTTTGCTATAACGCTGTCTCGTTCTGACACAACGAACGAAATAATTCGTGGCGCGCATACTAGCCCGGCTGGGAACCAAGAAATCAATCATGCTTATTAATTGGACAAATAAACAATTTTGTATTTCTAATTACTATGGTAAAAATGTTTTAATGCGACGCCTGGTCACCTACCCGAAGATTGGCCGTGCCGAACGTTGCGTGATCGTTAAGAAATACCTGAATATATGAATACCAACAATAACCGCAGCAAAATAGCAGGTACTCACAATAGCCTGGCCTAAAATCACTTGTGTGAAATTGAAGCCAACGCAAAGCCATGAAATCCATTTAGCAAATAATATTAGTAATTGTATTATCACCGGATTCCAGTTAAGAACCGGTCCCTTCACATACCCTTGCATCCTTCCTCAATAGTCGGCTTACAAAAATCCAAAAAGTTTCGAGCAAATATCTACAGAGCCACAGTCCCTAAGTAAAAATAGTAAAAAAATGTCCGAGCGCCGTCATACATACCGATAATTCAAAATGACCCGTTTTCTAGAATGTCGTCGTTATGTCACCTAACTATTGCTTGTAACCGAGCACTTTGGCATCGCGCTGCGTTATAGTCGGCTTGCAATCGCCTGTCAACTAACTAAAAAGCCTGCCTACTACATAGACAGACAGAGTCTTGGCTCGTGACACTATTTAGCACGTTTGTGACTCTATAGATATTTGCTCGAAGCCAAAAAGGCAGAATCGAATCACGTAGAACAGGACTACCTAGTCGATATTATTTCTTTGATTGCAAAGAGAGTTTGCTAAATTCATTTAAACTTATACTGACGTTGGGATACCCGGGACCGGAAAAACTGCTTCGGTTAATTCTAAATCCAGGTTTGGGGTCAACCAGACTCAGATTTACAAAACCTTTTTTCAGGCAGTATCATAAAGAGTATCAACGTACGGTGCGTTCCTTCCCCATAAAGTCTGGTTGCTGTACGTCCGCTGTCCACCATAAATTGTTTCTTCATTGCTTTGGGCCTACCAAAATAATACAGGTGATGTTATCTAAGCTCTAGAATTTATTGATATCATGTAGAGATTAATTTAGATTGCTTGGAATAATCATGCAATTTCAATGTTACGACCTAGACTGGCGAGAGACATTTATAAATCATTAAACATCTCCCATTATAATGCAAACTGGTAATACATGACAATCATGTATATAATCGGTAATTCTAAACATGTACATTGGTAACTAAGTAAGTTCGTATAGATTCTGGTGTCAGAGTTTTTGAAAGATTGTTAGTCAAGTGATGCATAGTTCTTATTACACGAAGTTTTATTTCTATCGCACATAGAGTGTGGGTATTTTTTCTCTACCTATTCTTTAGATATCATTTGAAAAGTATATTTCCATCTTGAACGTTCTATTGATTCCTTCTGTAACGTGAAGTAGGTAGCTATCGTTTTCTTAGAAATGCTGTCTTTGCAATATGGCTTTGATTCTTTGAATAACTTTTATCTCGTTAATTTTTCTACTAAACATAGTATTCTACGTTTACATAGTTCTTTTACAACCGTTATTCCACTCAATCTGTTGATTGATTCGGGTGTATTTCTGTAATCGCATATCACGATTTTTCTATTATTTGTGGTCATATTCATGACTGCTTCAACTTTTTTTTAATAAATTTTCATCAGTACCTAAAGATCCTTTAACAATTTAATCACTTTGGGTTATAGTTTTTAAGCAGTTGCAAAAAAATACATTAATCTAAATAAATACTTCTTACAAAAATCTAACACTTATCAAAAATTTCTACTATTATTAAAAACACAGAGCTAATACAATATTAAAAAGGTTAAGTTTGCGTGTAACAATGAGCACGGACCCCACTGACCGTGAATTGAAATGATTAAATAAGGAAGTTTAACGTCACCTCGGAGTCAGAAAATCTTGAAATCTAGTTTTAATGTCAATTCCTATATTTCCGTCTAAAAATATTTATCAAGTTCTATTTTTTAAGGACTTATAGCTGTTGACCACTGCGGTCACAGCTTGCCGAGCATGCGCGAGCGCAGAAGGTACCTGAGCGCTAAGATTAGGTTATAGGGTGACTAGCGCAAGAGCATCTGAGAAGGTACGGACCTCGGTTTAGGCCATCACCCAGCAAGGGGAATCAGACTGGCCCGAGCACCCTAGAAGGGTTGTTCCTGTGGCCCTATTAGATTGATCTGGTTGAGATTATCAAGTAATATACTCAGTCACTCACCATATAATAGGAATCTGTCGGCTGCTCCATCGTGTTTCCGTAGATAGCCAGCAGCCTCTGCACATGGAACGGCGCCCAGCAGATGAAGAACGACAGTGCCACCGCAACTGTAACAAAACTCGTTCAATACAATAAGACATATTGCTGATATGTATTTTACAACTCAATTGCACATTTTTGCAAGTTTGAGTAGGTGTACATTACATACATATATTACATTGAAGGTTTGTAGTATAGTGTGTAAGTAGCCATTGAAACTCTAGAGTCCAATCAATATGTAATCAACACGTATAATGTATTAATTACGTATAATTTTATGATAAACAAATCCTACACATGGTTTTGAAAATTAACTCGTGATTTTACTATGGAAATTAACGTGGTTTTCACACATTTTATACTATATATAACGGGAATGAACTCACGTGTGGGGATAGTCGCTACGACTATCCCCACACGTGAGTTCATTCCCGTTATATATAGTATTTAACTCGTGATGTTACCCTTATTTGTGGAATACGCGAGCGAGGTGGAAAATTGGATTACGAAATCCCCTTAAACCCGCCTGGCTCAATTATACGCAACTATGTAGAATAGAATAACATTGTATTTTAACAATAATTTCAATTCGATGTGTGCGAAAAATAATTTTACGAAACCAAAATACTATGTTCACCACTTTAATCTAAAGCACCGTTGCAAAACAAAACTAATAAATAATATATTCAATGCTAATAGATCTAAAAATAATTTTACGAAACCAAAATACTATGTTCACCACTTTAATCTAAAGCACCGTTGCAAAACAAAACTAATAAATAATATATTCAATGCTAATAGATCTAAAAATAATTTTTTCAAAACCAAAATACTATGTTCACCACTTTAATCTAAAGCACCGTTGCAAAACAAAACTAATAAATAATATATTCAATGCTAATAGATCTAAAAATCGTCACAACTTTACTTAGGCAACATAATTATATTAATCATTTTCATAAGAGTAACTTTATAGCGTTTCAAATTATGCACAACAAAAGTTATGGTTATGCAGCACAAGTAAAATGTATTTAAGCATTTTACAAATCACGATATATTTTTTTCGGTTTATCTAATACATAGGTTTAATACAAAATGTGGCGTTGCAAATACTCAAACGCAGATTGGAAAAAAATCAGTCCTTCTATAAATTCAATAAACTAGTAGTTCTTCAAACAGTAGACCTCTCGCTTTATACCGACATCTATATTGGTCGCTCTATACTAGTTCATACTTGCAAATCTATTTACATACTAAATATTATAGAAGTAGGCTAATAAATAGCGCGACAGCTATCACTTCTTTCATTTCACAGTAACACAGTAAAACTGAGTTTTAGAGTTTTTGTGTACTTTTCAAAGTAACATCATTTTCGTCTTTCCTTACATTATTTACGTTTTCTGAAAGCTATACTTCGTTTCGCTTAGGATGGCGCGGAAAAATTAAGTATAAGTATGTGGAACGTACCTCACGTTTATGCGCGTTACGATCTACAAAATAACGTACAAACGTACCTACTAAATTTCCGGGACCAATTTGTACGCGGTCACGGAAAAATCCGAGGTATTGTATTTTATTTAGTATCTTCTCGAGAATAAGTCAAATTGAAAGGCTTTTATTATTCGTACTCACAGAAGAAGTGTCTGAGAAATATCAGAATAATTTTGTTGGTAAGGCAATCATCGTTTTTAACACGCTTTTATTAGTTTCACCTGTATTTTTGCTTGCTTTCTTGCTTGTAACCAACCCCTTTGAGCTCGATTTTGCCCTACTTTGAGCGAACAGATTTTCTTTAAACTTTGCACACCTATCAAAGACTGATGACAAAGCATTTATAAAAAATAATGACTCCTAACATGTTTTTCATTTATATTATTTTATGAAAAAAAAACCGGACAAGTGCGAGTTGGGCTCGCACATCGAGGATTCCGTACAAACACATTGTTAAAAAAATTAAAAACCTGTTATAGCATGTGCTAATGAAAATATCTTACATGATACGATTTACTCACTTTGAATTTTGAACCCATTTTTTGTGAATTTTGAGGCCCTATTTTTTTGTGATTTAAATAAAAATGTAGTTTTCAGATTTATTCCTATATGTGTAATCTGAGACAATGCTTTTCACCAAATTTCATAGTTCTATGTCAACGGGAAGTACCCTGTAGGTTTTGATTTTTGTGAGTGTCGAAATATGCGGTTTTTTACGACATAAACGGCTCTAACTTTTTTAAACGATATCTGAGAAGTATTTCTTTTACACAACGGCAAGAGTCCATAGATATACGTATACAGTTTAAATTTCAACTCGATATCTTTACGCGTTCCCGAGATAAAGAGTCTTGACATACACACAGACGGACAGATGGACAACAAAGTGATCCTATAAGGGTTCCGTTTTTTTCGATTGAGGTACGGAACCCTAAAAAATATATTTTCGAAATATTAATGTGGATTTCATAATGTAAACAACTCACTAACGATACAGCAGCTAAGGAAAACTGGGTACCAAAAAAAAGTTTTTTTAACCGACTTCAAAAATGGAGGTTTTCAGTTCGACTACGTTTTTTTTTATTGTATGTAAGTTACGCGATTACTTACTGCGCCAATTTATGAACTGATTCTGATGATTATTTATTTGTTTGGTAGATCATACTTCAAAGGTGGCCTGATTGAAATTTTATTGAAATCGACTCAGCTGTTTTTGAAAATCACATCAATTCATGCGAACTTTTCGAATGTTGTACGATAGAAGTCAGTTGTGCCATTTTTGATGAAAAATAAGTCAAGGGCAAAGTTATTTATTGCCTTGAACATAGGTAGCATGCACAGAGTACAGGACTTAAATAATAAAATGTATCACTACATTCAGTCCGTGTTAAACATGCAAATATGGGGTAATTCCGAAAATAGGTATATTCCGAAAATTCAAAATTTCTACCAATTAATAGAAATACTTTTCCGTTGCCAACACAAGCCTAGACGCCATCTTGATTCTTCATGCCGCGACAGTCATCCGGGAGTCGCTAACTCTGGTGAGACGTGTGAGGTGGCAAATTTTGTGAAACAAGGATTTTTCGCGCCTCTTCATGGGGTAATTCCGAAATGCTAGACTTATGAAGTAAGAGATTGGAGATAAGAGATAGGAAAAGTGTCGAGATTTTATGTTTGGGGTAATTATGGTCTAACAAGGATTTCAGAACTTATGTATATATGAAATAAAAATCAATTTTTGAATGATTCCGGAATTACCCCGAGATAGTTCGTAATTTCCCTGACTTCATAAGAATTTGACCCAATTTTTTAAATAACTAAATTATTTGAATTTGCTATTTTTATAGGAATTTAATAATGGTTATCATACTACATATTCATATAAAGAACAAAGGAAGTTAAAAAATAGCACTAACTAAAAATGTATTTCGAATATTTAGCTGGAATGTAGAAGCCTGGCTATCTCATATGAATTTATGTCACAATTACCCCAATACACCTTAATGTCAAAATTTTATAATAGGTGTTGAAAATAATAATTATATATTAATGCGAAGTATTTATATATATTGATAGAGTCCGCAACAGCACAATGCGCTCTATGACAGGGGTAGTTGATGTCGGCCGAAAAGCCGCTAAACTAAAGTGGGACTGGGCGGGACATGTGTCGCGGATGCACCCCGATCGATGGGCCAGGATCGTCACGGAGTGGGTGCCTGACGGACGACGCAGCCAGGGAAGACCCAAGAAGCGCTGGCGTGACGATCTTGACTCATTCGAGAGGGGTTGGCAAGAAGTTGCGATGGATCGAGACTCATGGAAAGAAATGGGGGAGACAGTACATGCACAGTAATCGCCTCTTAACCGCCAACTCGCCTGATGGTAAGCGACGTTGTGGTCAAAAATGAAGCAATCTTAGAAGATACCTATTCACTCTGACTTTACTTTTTTTTATGTATTACCTATACATAATTTGGGTCAGGATAGGACACCGCTCTAAAGTTAAATTTTTAGGGTCAAATAAATAAATTAAAAAAAATATTAATTAAACATATGAATAGCTTATAAACCCAGTAGGTATATTTACTACGGATTTTGGTAGAATAGTTATTTACTTTACGTGCAACTCGTAGTTCCAATAACAATAATGAATCCCGTAATAATCCCCTTTGCTCCTTATCTACGCCTAAGTAAACTAATATCCACGCAATTACTGAATTGGGAACAATTTAAACGCTAACCAAAATACGTTTTTCAACCCTGAAAATAGGTACCAAATAATTATTTTTCGCAATAAATGGCAAAACTGACTTCCATCGTTCACAAAAATTTTAGTTCGCTCGAATTGGTATACAATTTTTACATTATTGTTGATTTTTCAAAAACGGCTCAGCCAATTTCAGTAAAGTTTAAATGAGACCACCTGGGTACAATTATCCTTTCAAACTTAAAAACTTTTCAAAATAAAACATTGGTGCATCGAGTTAGTGGTAATACAAAATATTTGGTCTGAAAAGTTGGTCTAAAATTAACTTAGATGGTGTTTGAACTGTTTTATGGCATACAATTAAAATAGCTTCACTTCTTTGTAAACACAATTTAGTGAGCATTAGTCCATTGTGATAGATATATTGTTTTTTTGGAAGCAAAATAAGAATATTTCTGGTAAGCGTTTAAACACAAGCTTAATTTTTTGGAAGCAATAAGAATATTTCTGGTAGGCGTTTAAACACAAGGCTTACTGAGTTGGGATTCCGAACGGATTCTATTGCAATATTAATTTAAATGAAACTAGCCATAAATACGAGCTCTAGAGGGAAAACGGTTCCAAAATGCGAATATGGAAAACTTTAGACCCAATAAAGTTTTGTTATTCAGCTGGCTTAATTAAAAATAAGTGAGTTTGGTTCTATCATTTGAAACTAAGGATTATATTAAATTTATAAAAAACAAATAGGTCTATTCTGGTTCCATGACTATTATTCGTCAAAATAGCTTGGGATTCTCGCTTTTTTGCTCCAAATATGTAGAATGAAATTTTGCAATTTTTCATTCTTATGCAATAGAGTCGTAACTTCATTCGAAACTAAATTATACCTACGTAATAAATAAATTACATGATTTCAAAACTGGCTATTTATTTATGAGATTCTTCTATACCGTGTCTAAACCCAAGGAGCTAAACAACACGATAGCCGTCTGATCCTTCCGCATCTATCTTATGAGCTTTTTGCAGCAACAAAAACGAAAGCTATCATTCTCATAGATCCAATCAAAAGAGACGTCCACAGATGGTAAATCATTAAGAGAAATATACTCTTACCCAACATCCTTATGACTCTTCTCTGCGACGTGCCGTTTCTGTACGACATGGGCGCACTGGACCGCTCGTGACTGTCCACCGACAGCTTCTTCGTGGGATGCAGCACCCTCGACGTCCGCAACTTCATGCCGATCAGCGCATACAGCACCGTTATCAACGACATGGGCACCACGAAAAACACGAAACTCGATATAATGAACACTTGGTGCACCCCCTGCCCTATCACCGTACACGCACTCGTGATCTGTCCATTCTCCTCATCGTACCTAATCCCGAACTGCATCGCCTGAGGAACAGCCAAACAGAGCGCACACACCCACACAGCCACTATAAATCGCACTGCTCTCGATAACTTCGACATGGTATGCGACATAAACGGGCGACATATTGCAATATATCTCTCCACCGTGAAAGCTGCTATTGTCAGCACTGTCGCATTAGCAGACGTTTCTGACGCGAGCCCGACCGTTATACACATCGCCTCGCCTAGAGGATAAATGTACGGATCCCACAGTCTATACAGCTCTAGTGGCAATCCACATATTAGGAGGATTAGATCGGAAATGGCTAAGCTGAAGAGATAAAAGTTCGTCGCTGTGTGCATTGAACGATTCCTCGAAATGACCACACATGTACTGAAGTTTCCGAGAATCCCTGTCACGAATATTATGGTGTATATTATTGTCAAAGGCACTATTACGTCCAGAGTGTATGGCTCTGAAAATCCTGTGGCTGTCAAATTGGTCGTGTTTAACACAAAGTACGTATCACCGATTTCACTCTCCATGGTTTTGTGCTCCGGAAGTATCATCGGCTCTTTACCTGTGAACAAAAAATACTGGTTCAAGATAACAATTTTACGAGTGAGACATTAGTGGCACGAGTACGATAAATAATTTTATAAAATTTAAAAGTTTTTGTTACTTCAAATTAAAAGAATTTGTAATTCGTTGCGTTGGGTCATCTACTTTGATGAGTTTACATTTTTAAGTGTTCTTTGCCATATAAAGATTAGATAATGGGTTCGGATAAAACTTAAAAGCAATTAACGTAAACATTAATCAAATATGCAATGTTTATTATGATTCTCTAGACTCCAGCAAGGGCAAGGGCATTGATACGATAATCGTTCGAATAAAACTAATGGCCTTCTCAAACAGGTTCTTTACATTCCTGTCTATTAATTAGATTACCGAATATTATTTAACTTGAAAAGTATTCCAAATAAAATCTTTTGGTACTCAATCGAGAGACAGAATTTTAAATGAATGCATAATATTATGACAATTTTAGAAAACTTGTTTCACACCCAAACACTGAACTAGATTGATGACTGTTGTAAAGACACTCCTTCTGGTAGCATTTGCATTACTGTACGTTTATGTCAAGGTCGGGCAAGAGCCAGCTGCTTATACATTAATTATTTAACAATAAATTATATAAATATCACTTAACATATAAAAAATCATAAATATATATTATTAGTAAAATCCAAAAGTAGATAAGTATAGTAATGAACATAAGCTGAGCATAAAAAATGGCAGGGCATAGGTAAGGCCGTAAGGCCTCACCACGTTCCCACGGTAATTTAATCATCCATTTTTAAGCCAAAATCATTTAGTTGTTACCGTTTCTGGATGGACTATGTTGTATAATAAAAAATATGTATTAGTGATGTGATATGGTTGCCAGAGACTGATATAGTTTAAAATATACATATTTTAAATACATACTTATATAGATAGTACTTAAATAACATCCAGACACAGAGCAAACACCTAAATCCATCACACAAATGCTTGCCCTGGGTGGGAATCGAACCCACGCCTCTTTGATCCAGAAGTCAGGGTCGCTAAACACTGAGCCACCGAGGCAGTCGCCATGTATGCCAGGTATGTATGTCAATGGTTCACGCAGACGGTTGGCAGAATATTAATGTCGTCACTTCATTGCTATGACTCTACCAAGATTTTGATAAGCCTATAATAGTCATCATTAGGGACTAAATTGCATGCATTTGTATATTTGCATGTATGCAATTGCATGGTTACCCCATTTTCAGCGATCATTGCATATTTAGTCTGAAATCTAGCGATAAGTACTACAAGTAAAATTAACTTAAAAGGTTGACACAGCACGTTTCTTTTAGCCACTTCACTCTGCTAATACCTACGTCATTTCAATATTCACTCTCTTCTCTTGCGCGTTCCCTTATTTGTCTTATGATAATGATGATAAATATCAGTAATACATTCACTATAATGTTAAATAGGTATGAGCAAGTACCTATACCTAATTTTACGATAAGACCGTAAGTAGCCATCACGTAATCAATCGATTTACTGCGACGAACTCAATCAAGAGAAATTTAGGAAATAAAAAATGCTAAGTCGATGGAAATGAACGAGATGACTAAAGTTTTGACGTTTCAATACACGACCTATAAATGCTCCTATATTCAACTTCAAATTTTATTGCTTTGGGAAATTAAATAATATTGAGGCGCCGTCACATCTTTCTGAGACTCAGAATAGGGCTGGAGCGGCTGCCGATTCGGCGGAGCAGCACAAACGGCGCAAATATGCTAACCTCGGTAGTGGTTACATATTTGAGCTGTTTGAAGTTGAGACATTGGGTCAGAGGGGGTGGGAGCTCGACTTGTTTTCAAAAATCTTTCTGAGCGTCTGGTGGACGCGACGCGTGACCAAAATGCTGGTGTGTATTTGGGTCAACGTATAAGCATTGCCATTCAGCGTTACATTGCTGCCAGCATGCTGGGCACGCTGCCAACTGGTAGTGGGCTTGAGCATTTGGATTACCTTTAGACTTTCAAGTGTATGTGGATGGACATTTTCGACGCGAGTAGTACCTAGTTTATGTAGTTTTAGCCTATGTAAGTAGTTAATTTTCATAGTAAAATATGTAAGTAGTGTTGTATTTTGTGTGCAACAAGTGTTGTATTTTGTTGTAATTAATTAATAGAAAAATAACATTAAGTGATAATACTCGTATGTCATACAAAGTATACGTCATACAGCTATTTAAGTACTTACCTAGAGTTTTTGTAGCTCATGTGAGGGAACAACCCATTTAAGATGTCTATCCTATTAACTAGTACCAGGTACCGTCCTGACATTCTATATTCTATAGGTATTCTACATTCTACTTGCATTCATCTTGCCAATGTAGGACTGGCTTTAATATCTAAGCCAAAAAGGTTTGATCTGAGTACAACGATAGTAACAGGTCATTGTAGCCTACACTATCATTTACACAAAATCGGCGCTACGGATACTTACTCCTCTATGTCGAGGCTGCCTACAAGAGAACGAAACTGTAGAGCACGTGCTTCTGCACTGTAAGGCTACAGAAGATATAAGAATTGAGACTCCTTGAAAAAAACTTACTTTACAAGTCTCCAGCAACGAAACATCTGGCGCAACAGTGGTGGATAAAATATGCCAGCGACCCAAGGCCGTGCTCCGTTGTTAGGAACTCGGCTGGTTTGAGTAAGGTGGCAATAGGGGGAACGCACAATACACCCCATGCGAGATGTCACTGCAGTTCACATCACCCCCGTCTAGAATAGGGTAGTATTGTATCTCATTGTAGTTAATAAAGGCACTTTTTCCCGTTAAAAAATTATAGTAGGTAGTTGACTGGTATTAAATTAGATAAAAGTATTAGGATTAGTGAATTTTGCAATTAAGTGGGATTCGTAAACTGAAAAAAATAATTGAAATTGGCTTAGAGATAGAAGCTTGTAAAGATTTTGGTAGGGATAAAGACAAGACATCCCCATGTCTTGTCTCTATCCCACAAAGCATAACATGTATGGCGAATGTATGACACTTGCTGGAAGTGAGACGTCTTAGCCTGCTATAGTGCGCTCTCAGCAAAAAAATAAATATGCTTGTAACTTCTTAATTTATAGGTTGATTTTATTGTTGTTTTCGATAATCGGTTTATGGTTAGCTGTTACGAAAGGACATCAAAAAATATTGTCAACTAGCCTATTAGAAAATCTAAGCCGTTCTATTTGCTATTATCACTATTCTTTGCGCCTTCTCCAAAAAGATAATGGGGGAGAAGAAGCCTTCCCGACACCAAGCGTAACCAAAAATAGATGTCACATCGATAACTTTCAATATTACGGTTATTTGCCTGCACTATCTGTTGATATCCGAGCTGTTGTAAACAGTTTTATCTCCGAGTCTCCGACACATCAGCGGCATTGTTACGCCGACTGCATTTGCCAACTTTTACATTTCATTTTAACATTTATATTTCAAGTATGTATCCCTTAAAACAACACGCCCTACGTGTAGGTGTGTATTTGCCTGATGCTATTTGACTTTAGCATATTATTATTTGAAATTTACATATGTATTTGAATCTTCAAGACAGTCGAATACATATTTGAAAGTTGTATTATTATTGGGTTTTTCTTGTTTTTTAAAAGTGATGTTTTTCGCCAAGATGTCATTATGTGAACATTTAAAACGCTCTCCTGAAAAATTGATTTTGCAGATACACAACTATACCTAGGGCGTGTGGAATTTTTTATGTCAGATAAAAATATTTTTATTGCGTAGGTATTTAAACAGTTAAAATTAAAGGATATATGTACCTAAAATATTACATTATTTGTTTATCATTTTTATAAAATAACATTGGTTTCGTTTAAATTTTTAAACCTTCAAAACATTATTTGTACAAGATAAGAACTACTTTTGTAATTTACACCTGCCTGTGAACCATTTATCTGTATATCTACGGAAATAATTATAAAATCAGGACTTGATTTTTGATGATAATAACTAAGTAGGGCAGACGCCCCGGTTGTGGCCACTTTAAGAAATTTCAGTTTTCAAAAATTCGTCAATAGTCCAAAAAAATAGTGTCATGAGATTTTAAAGTTTCTTATGATAGAGTAGACATTTATCTATTATTTTTTACATATAAACACTACGAGAGAGAAAAATGTCTTTTTTCTACAAGTATTTTAATGAAATGTGGGCACAACACCCGTTGTGGCCTCATTTCACCGGCTGTTGCCGCGCCGGTATGCCGGTTGTGGCCACTTTACATTTTAAACAAATTAGTATAAAAACTTTGTAATTTATAAGTTGTTGTCTCAAGTTTATGTAACAAATGGTTGTTGCAAGTATTTTGTTGCCAGTATTGTCGCAAATTTCTTTTGCCAAGATTTTTAGCGCTAATTTTTATTGCAAGATTGATAGAGTAGGCACTTTTGCAAGATTTTAGCATAAGTTGTAACGGTAAGTCATGAGTTAGGGATGATTAATATTAGGCTGGGCAGGACAAGTACCGTGCCTCGTCTGGGACCCGTCCGGAACCCGTCCGGGCCGTGGCCGGGTCACTAATGTTAGACGTTACATACATTTCGTATGAAACTAATTATATTACAACGTGGCGTAGACGTGGCCCATCCGGGCGCAGACGTGCCCCGTCCGAGGGTCCATTGGGTCACATATGTGAGACGTCGCATACGTTTCGTATGAAACTGTTTATATTTTAACGTGGCGTAGAAGTTCCCCGTTTGTACCAAGCCCGGTCTAATATAAATCATGCCTTATGGCACTGAAACGAGGTCTTTTACTATGGGCCTTATTAATATTCTCCAAGTAGCCCAAAGAGCTAAGGAGAGGGCTATACTCGGAGTCTCTCTGCAAGATCGAATGGAGAGACCCGTAAAAGAACTAAAGCTACCGACATAAGCCAATGGATTGGCAAGTTAAAATGGCAGTTAGCAGAGCACATAGCGCGGAAGACTAACTGATTAACGATGAAATCGAACATTTCTCAAGTTGAGACCATGTACTGGCAAACGTAGCGTAGGACATCCACAATATATATGTTGTTGTGGCCACTTTAATTGAAGTATTAGGAAATAAATCATTATCCAAATTATCTTATAAATATTAATTTACAACATTATATAGTAGATTTGAATCGAATTCGAATCAAAATACTTGCATACAATCAAAATAATTACAGATTAGTTACAAAGGAGCCCTTAAAGATTTCCATAAGAAATAAAAAAATACCACTTCTCGTTTTAAAAAAAAAATAATATAAAAAATTTATACACATGCGGTGCTATAAATGTCACATGTCAAAAACAGCCTGAAACGAAAATTTTTGTCCGTATTTATTAAAAACCATTATCTTTTTTGTTTCTTATTCACAAGGCTTCAAACATAAAAATGGCTACAACCGGTACGCTGGCCACAACCGGGACGTCTGCCAATAATATGAATTCGTACTTTAATCCAAAAAATACCACTTTTCAGAATTTTATATCCGGTCGTCTGAAGGTTAATTTAATTCACATTGTTACTTTGCAATTATGAAACTTTATTCTCACGTCATTTAATAATTTAATAATAATAACGTTTTTTTCTGCCGCACATTATTCAGTTATACATAATTATCTATATTAGATCAAACTTTTTGCTCTTAGCTTGTAGGTAAATAGGAAAATACAATTGAAATACTAATTTTCACTTAATACTATAGTATACTTAATATTAGTACTGATAATGACTTATATTCTGTACAAAAGGTGGGGTCGAAAAGTTCTCGAGTGGAGACCACGTACTGGCAAGCGCAGCGTTCCTACGCGAGGTACACAGATGATCCCATCAAGACTGCAGGATCACGCTGGATGTTGGCGGCTTCCGACCGGTCTTATTGGAGATCCATAGGGGAGGCCCATGTCTAGCAGTGGACGTCCTATGGCTGATGGATGGATGGATGACCTGATCAGTAAAACAACCAAGGTTACCGACATACTTATACAGCCCAGCAGGTTGGAAGTTGAAATGGAAGGTGGGACACATGTCAACTGACGAGGCCGAAAACTCTCGAGTGGATACCACATACTGGCAAATGCAGTGTAGAACATCCACCCGTAAGCTGGACGGATGACCTCATTAATACTGAGGATCTCATTAAGCTGTCTTATTTACAGGCATCGACTTGGCATTTTTTCTTTCCTAAATATATTGATGTTTACATGTCATTATTTATGAATAAAAACCTTACAAAAGATGTATAAATATGTAGAGTATACACATATCTACTCATTTCAAATTATTATTATTTACGATTTATATACGAATATTAGACTCTCGATCGACTTAATAACATTATACCATCTGGCCTCCAAAGATTGAAAAGCCCTTCAGGCTTTTTTATTAGGTACATAGAAATAGAAGCACTCAGTTCTACGATATTTTCCTTTTTCATTCCTGAACCTTTGAAATGTAAACCTGTACCAAAATTAGATGTTATAGAATTACACGAAAGAGAATTTTGGTGGCAAATAAGTAAATTATACGAAACAAATATTTCAACTTGTAAACTTTGGGGACGCTTAATTTGTTTCAAAGTTCTAGGTAAGAGGTCCTGACCTTGAAGAGAATCGTAACATGATAAGGCGACGGATTATTACCTCAACAGTCTCTACTTAACCCGGTCAATTTAGACCAAAAAATGAGAGTGAAGTTACATAAAGTCCCAACAAGCTGAATTTCAGTGAAATTGTTCAAAATATAGTTATAAACAATGTCTAGAAGTTCCCCATCATTCCCCTGTAAGGAAAAAAATTTATTCAAGGTCAAAGTTAAAAAAATGAGTTTTTCGCGATTTTCAGCAAAACGGTAAGTTGTATCATAAAAATACTGCAGACAAAAATTGTAGATCATAAAATTATCTATAAAAAATGTATCAATACTTTTTTTCTTACAAGCCACCGTTTCTGAGATATAACGATTCAAAAAGGCATGACGACGACACGACATAACTGTTAAGGTATCATAATCCGTCAATTTCATTTTCGTTGTTTCATTCTGATTTTTTTTAGTTTTACATCTATTTTCGTAAACTAACATCAATGCAAATATTGAAATCTTAAAATTTTAATATGTCATTTATCATTACTGGTAGCTGAATGTCATATTCATGACTCTATTATAATTATTGAAAATACGTTATTTTAATATTTCGCCGAATTTTATTATTTTCGAATTAGTTTTATAGCCTAAACAATTTTATTACACGATCAACCAGCTACAAGTATTGTATTTATCACAAGAATACCTACTCTAGTTTAATCAATTTTATATATTTTATTTAAATTGAAATAATTAATTGTAGTATTATCTGGTATACAGGGTGATTGGTAAACAATTAGCATCTTCTTAGGGGTTTATTCTGTACATCAAAACTAACAACTTTTGTTCTGCGATTATTGTCAAAACTAAAAAAAAATCTGCTGCCCCATAATTTTGTCGCGGGTGAACGATATTATATCCTAATAATTATTTTTCGCTATAAATGGCATTTTTTTAATTGCGATATTTGCGAATAAGTCTTCGCTCGACCTCCGACGTTGTGATTGAAGATGAAGCACGCTTACGCCTTATACCTATTCAGATTTAATCTGATCTTGAAAAACTTTAGATTATATCTGTTAGGAAACAGGAAAGCCGGCCGACTGTTCCATTCCCTGGCGGTACGAATCAGAAATGTTGAGTCGAACCGCTTCGTACGTATCGAAGGAAAATCGACATAAGTCAAAACCGACTTCAACCGTCTACACTTCTACAGAATTCGAATAGTTCGCGCAGATTGATCAAAGTGGGTATCACCAATGTAGCCATTATCACATTGTTGTTAATTTTTCAAAAATAGCTCAATTGATTTCCATAAAATTTAAATGGGATCACCTCTGAAGCATGGACTAGCAAATCGTAAATAATCATATAAGTCGGTTCAGAAATGGCGGTGTAATCGAGTAACATACATACTTTTTTGGAATCAGTTAAAAACGATATAATTTATTGTTTTTCATACGGAAATCGCTATTGTTTTCTTACAGACACAAATATCGCTAACCAAACCAAAATTGGAGGACAATTTGGTAATTAAATTATTAACTAAGACAAAAGTTTCATAGACTAAACAATTTTATTACACGATCAACAACTACAAGTATTGTATTTTTACAACATTACTCTAGTTTAATAAATCTTATGTATTTTATTTATATTGAAATTGTATTATTATCTGGTATACATTATTTTTTAAATTTGACTTGTGTTAATTTCAATTAATTTATCTTTTTTGTATGTTTATTCATGCCTACATCCCAATGTCTTCTACCTATGGGTTGACTGGCAGATAATGCTATTTGGCATTATGTTTTCTTTTTTACAAATGGTGTGCAAGAAAGTGATAACTAATAAAACTTTAAAAAAAAAAATGATTTGAAGTGTCTTAAATCGAAACTACTTTTCGTTTCAGACCCCAAGATTATTTGGTATTAGGTATAATGATGTAGTAGTAGGTAGTCATATTACATAGTTACATGTAAGTAATCCATCTCAACTTAGATTACTTTTGGGCTTAGTGTGTTGATGTCTGGCAGCGATAGTTGCCTAATTCCTTTATTGTGTCAGACTAATATACTTAGAGAAATCCCTTTTATCTAGCTTGGGGATTGAAATAAAAAATAATCGGCGAAGTGCGAGGGTTCCGTATCATATGGGAGCCCCCTTTAATATATTTTATTTTAATTTGTTTTTTTTTATGTGTTTATACAACTAAGTATTCTGTGAATATTTCAAGCGTCTACCTGTTACCATTATTAATATCGAGCGAAAAATGGCTAAAAACTCATGTTTGTTGTAAGGGAGCTCCCCTTAAATATCATCTTATTCTGTTTTTAGTACTAGCGGCAACAGGAATACATCATCTGTGAAAATTTCAGCTCTGTAACTATCACGGTTCATGAGATACAGCCTGGCGTCAGACAGACAGACAGACAGATGCACAGCGGAGTCTTAGTTAGCGTCCCGTTTTTACCCTTTGGGTAGGTACGGAACCCTAAAAACAGGGCGCGTTCAGAGGAATTACGAGAAAAAGTATATGTTAGCGATCATGGAGAAATTAATAACATCCTCTGATAAACGATCGAATCTCTTACTCTGTTACCTAATTACTGTGAGCAAACCTAACAATACGATAATGAGTATGACAGTTATTGCAAATAGTTTCACAGCCATATGAGTTGCTAATTTAACGTCAGATTTCATACACATTTGCATTAATTGTAATGTTCATAGTATAGATAAACACTAGAGGTAGTATGAGTTTATACTCGTACGTAAACGGAAAGTACAGTAGTAGGCCACTGACTGTATAACGGTAGCTTCATACATATAGATATTAAGCCCGATTACAGAGGCGCCATCGTAATTATAATAGCTAAATAGCATAGATCGCGATGGTAAAAGACCTGATTCCTTGGAAGATGGGACGGCCTTTCAAAAATATAGCAAAGAAACTTTTACAGATACATTTATCCCAAAAAAATGTCTCTATAGCACAAAAATCAAAATTTCACCTAGTCGAAGCCGCATGTAAAATCTAGTACATGATAAATCAGCCGTAAAGCAGCAAGAACGTAGACAAAAGCAAAACCGCCTTGTTAAAACGGAGATCTTCGCTTAGCTCGATCAATACAGGCATATTTTCGTATTTAGCCGCAAAACAACAAACATCTGCAACTACCATACGTCATGTACAACCGCTCTTGTGATCGGGCAGCCACACGGCTTCACCGCCTGATGTGAATTCAAAGTCATTCCGTTCGTAGAGCTAAAGCCGCCAAATGGCATGATGCATCCATGCATATTTTAAAGCGACAAGCTCTGGCTTTAAGTTTGTGACAGGTTACTCGAATTTCCCATTCTCGAAATCCTTGGGACAAGTTACACTGGCTCCGTCCTCCTAGAATTAACATATAGAAACGAAAGCCATAAGGTAGGTTTACTTTGCACTCGGCCGATCTCTTGGGCAATCTAATAGAAGGGCTAAAAAGTGTTTCCGATGTGTTTATGTGCCTGGCAATTTATTAGTCTCCAATGTTGAAATGCCTAAAACTGTCGAGCTGTTTTCTCGAAGGAATTTCAGAGCGTTTACTGATGTAAAGAGGTGTTTTATGAATTTAACGCGTGTATCATAAATGTTTAACTATACGAGTACTTGGACATTTAACAATACAGTACAGTACATGTTTCCTCGATGATGCTTGACAAATGTATGCTTCAGCACTTCAATAGAAAATAAATCTAAGTAGGTAGGTTCCGACGAGATATTATCATAGAGATCTGACAAAATACGATCTATGGAAATCTGTGGTCACACCACTTACATAATAAATTATTTTTCGCCAAAAAATGGCACGACCGACTTCAACTATTGCAATCTACGTAAGTATAAAATTCGAATAGTTCGCTCAAACTACACTCAACCCGTTTTGATAAAATTTAAATGGAACCTTTGAATTATGATCTATCAGACAGAAAAATAATTATCAAAATGGGTTCATATTTGGCGGAATAATAGCGTAACACACATCCGAAAAAACACATACAGTCGAATTGATCACCTCTTTTTTAAAGTCGGTTGAAAAAAATCGGTACTTACAAATAGTCTTTAGGTCTGTCTTAGGTATAGATCTCTAATAAAACCGGTAGGAGTCGGTCTGCTCCCAGCGTATTCCTGAGCCTTTGCCGGTAGAGGGTATGTGGTCTCTATTCGAGAATTTTTTCCTCCCATCGGTATCAGCCATAAGATTTAAGACCAATGTATACAATACCTACAGTCTATACATCTACTACATATTCATTTTGTCCGTCTACTCTTCATGCTAGGTAATTTTTCATGGAAGAACAGTTTTATGTTAGATATAAATCTTTTTAATTTATTTGTAGGTATTACAGTTAAAATAAAATGTTATATCATATAACAAGTATTCACACATTTATTTCAGTTATTTCCCACCGTCCACCTCCTGAGACAACATGGGTTTTCATATCTTAATTTCTAAGTTTTTTACAATATAAAAGTATAAAAAATATATGTATCATAAAAACTTAAAAACTATGGTGCCACCGGCAGCGAGGCAGGGCCCAAGCTGCCGTAGATTTGCGATCTGTCCATTTTCTATAGGATTAATTTCGGAGTGTGCATCTGAGCTGCACGACCTTATCCTACCATCCCCTTTTTACTACAGGACAAGTAGGAGGACGCCACATTATCACTCCTACACTGTCGATTTTCCTTCGATACATACGAAGCGGTTTGACTCAAAATTTCTGATACGTACCGCCAGGGAATGGAAGTCTTCCTGCTTTCCTGTTTCCTAAGAGATTATAATCTAAAGCTTTTCAAGGTCAGAGTAGGTAGGTTTAGAGTAGAGTGAATAGGTATCTTCTAGGTCTGCGTGCTTCATCTTCAACCACAACGTCATTTACCATCAGGCGAGTTGGTGGTCAAGTGCGGAATTATACGCGATAAAGAAAAAAAATGTGGTTCGATCTAGCAGAGAGTCTCTGAGCATTCAATTCAATTCAATCATGTTTATTTCAATTAGGTACAAATATACACTTTTGAAACGTCATTAGCTAAATATCATGTAACGCCAATTACATACCCAATATCACAAAAACAACAACAATAATAATTCGAAACAAATAAAAATTAAAGAAACAAACAAATCAATCACAAAAGAGTCACCAGTGAAAATTAAATAATTTGACAATATTCACAACACAATGTTGCCAGAATGAGTTTTGGAAATCTACCAGTTGGTTTGATTAGTAGGTTTACAAAGTTCTCTCCATAGCTAATTGGGCTACTTTGAAATTACTAACTATATACATATCGTCAAAAGCCTTTATCTCGACTCGCTCTTGACTGATTTGGTTCGTATTCTCAAATCTTGTTAGGATTTTGATACTAAACAATGTTCGCCAAACACAATGCCCCCATTTTTCAAGGAAATACACCCCAATCAAAAATCGCCGCCGATAAAAAAATATTTTATATTTTTGTATTATTATTTTAAATTAAATTTATAAATTTTATTAATTACATTAATTTTATATTATTATACCTACCTTATCTGTATATATTTATACCTGTGGTACCAAGATTCGTCGAGATTCGTTCAAAAATGCGAGCTGTAGACGAAAACAACATCCGGACAGACAGAACCAAAATCGTCCGCTTGAAGCAGAGACTTCGGTTCACTTCGGTCAATTAAATCGTTTCTGTCACACTGTGTGTTCCTCTTAGTAACGCAACGTATCAACGCTTATCACGATTTGAACTGCACGTTACCTAGGTATATGTGTTTACGAAGAGACATGAACCAGATGGAAACCATCATATTATATCTGTTTTATAAACATGTTTAAAGTTATCTGTTACCAGATTTCAAATTGCGCATTGAATTATACTATTAATAAGTATACGATTTCACAGGTTGATAACTGAATTATTTACCTACAAGTTTAAAATAATAAACAGATTTGAGTTTACATGCATTTTATTATGCGCGGAGATGCAAGAGCGTGACACCCGCATTTATAATAAGGCATGTATTTTTGGCTCTATTCTCAGACCAAATAAAAAATTCAAGATTCTATCTTGAATTTTTTGTTGAGACACAAACAAGTGAGGTCGGCAAAACTACGCCTCGTCATGTACAGACACAATTACACACACAAACACGTACAAGGAAACTAACGCCTTGGAATGTCAGTCGAACTATGGCGGCGCAACACCGACGCATTCACGACATGTATAAAAAACGGCCTCACTTGTTTGCTCACGACGTTCTGTTTAGATTTTTTTATTTGGTCCGACGCTCTATTTGCTAAAAAGAGTTTTGACGACTCTTCTGTAACTCTATCTTTTACTACTCTTTCTACTCTTTCTTTTTTCATAAAAAGGGAAAACAATTCGTTCTAAATGTATAGTAGAATCATTTCGCTAGATTGTTTACTAAATTCTTCGCTGTTATTTTTCTGCATAGTGAAGTATATAACTAGACAAGGCGCTAAATAATAATAATTAGAAAAGTAAGAGAAGGCGAGATGTGCAAGTAGAAAGAGTGAACAGGACGAAAGTAATATCTTATGTCTCTATTTGCGTATACTATTTTTTTGTCTGACTACTACGCACGGCCTAGACGTAGAGGTCAGACAAAAATACTACTGTTGAATTTTTGATGAGATACTTAAGTAAAACAACATATTTATGAACTATTATCCATTTTCTACCCGTGTCAACTAGTAGTTAACAAATCGAGAATTTAGAATTGACCATGTCAAGTAGTAGTTAACAGAACTTTGAAGCCAGCTTTGCCCGTGTTAACTGGTAGTTGACATTGCATTTCACTTAGCTATGTCCATGTCAACCTGTGGTTAACATCGCTCCCGCCGTGGAAAAAGCTGATTCTACCCGTCTTTATCGCTCCAGGGCCTAATTTGTATTATTTGTCCCGTTTCATCGTGAAATTTCCCCTCCACACAACCCCAGTCAAGCATCCAAGCCATAGAAAAAAGTCAAGAATAAAAATAAAAACGTTCCGTTTTACTCCAGTTCGATTCATGCTTGATTCGGTGAGGGATGTGGTGCGATAAAAAGTGATTTTCTTCATAAATCCAGTGTTATTCTTAGAGATTTTTTGTGAACATCAAGGTAAGTAAATAACTTACACGTACTTTTTGTATTTTGATTTAATTTTTCTTTATACATAAGTGTACAGAACAAAAAAACTGATAATCTGAGTGATTTTACGGAGTGTATGAGAACTGTTCTAGAAATATGCATATTTCTCAAATGTGGTAGATGCTATCCGCATGATTTTTGTTTGTTTTCAAAGAATATAAGACTACTTATTTAGTGTTAGTTATTTTTTTTCCTAAAAGTGATATTTATGCATTTAATAGCCTTGTTAAGTTAAAATAAATTACGCCGCGCGGCGCCAGATATTGGTATAGAAACAAAGGCCTTTTAAATAATAAATATCTATGAACAAGTGATCAGTTTTTTTTCTTATTCTATTATTTATTATATTGACAACATAATCAAAGAATAAAAACCATATGTCATCGCTTTTATTTTTGAGGTATGAGCTTTTGAATACAAGACGAGCTTCAAAACGCCCTACTTCTATGTTCAGCACAGCATAACTCTGCACCAAAGTCGTAATTTGATAAACAAAAGATAACATTGTTTAGTTAGTTTCATAGTAAACATAAATATATAAAACACTTCACACTTTTTTCAACAAATTGAGTCGCAAGAAACGATTTTGTGAAACCCGACCCGCGCGCTGACGGCGCAAAAAATGGCGGGGCAAAGTAGGGTCGTCATGTTTTTTTCGTGGGACATTTGAGGTAGGCACGCGCTGAGGGCCCGGGGCAAAGGCACGTTGCGCGCGGACCCCCCTTGGGCAAGCGAGCGGTTAGCATTTTGCAGGTTTTTACTATTATCTAGAGTCTGAATATGATAAAAACATTAACATTTTTTGTCTCACACCCTATACGCTAGTAGCTTCTCTAGTACATACTTGCTCCAAGTTTTTCTGGAATAGGTTTATTATACTAGCTTTTACCCGCGGCTTCGCCCGCGTGATATATTGCTTTTTATGCTATCCCACAGGAACATTTTATGGAGGACAAAAAGTAGCCTACGTCGCTCTCCAACTTTTAAACTACCTATATCCATCCCAAAAATTAAGTCTTCTTATTGCTTTGTTGTTACAAGAAAAAGTAACAAACCAACAAGCACACTTTCAGACTATTAGCAAAGAATATATAATAACCTATTAGTAAGGATAAGGATTTATGGTTTAAAATATGACGCTGAAGACAAAAAGTACCCACAACTGTTTAAACATTATATATTGTGCATGCAATAGTAAATCTGCCGTGTTATTACATCGTGGCCTGACCTGAGTGTTACATAGCCTCCGAAACCATAAAATACCACTTTATCCTATCTTGTCCTTGAAAGATTATGTGCTTACGATTTCCTCAGGGTTATATTATACCTATCACCTACTCCCTCCGCACCAAATATCTGTAGTATTTTATTGGTGGGCTTGTGAACGTACCAATGGACCGATTTCGATAACACTTTAAGTAAAATGGGTTCACTTTAGGTAAACGCCACTACGTTCTAAATAAATATTGTATCTGACTAATAAAGTAGTAGTTCTTTGAAAATTTGATTTCGTCTCTATCTGAATCTTTATAAGCCTATATCTCGACTAGCTCTAAACCAATTTGATTCATACTCGCAAATCTTGCTATAATTTAGATATTAAATAATCAGATATATTTAATAATCTTACGACATATTATTGAAATCGGGTGATAAATCGCGCGACAGCAATTTTTCCCTTTTTGATATAAATATGTCTTACAATAATTAAATATCCCCACAATTATATATCGCCAACAACAAAAAAAACATGAGTATTTAGAATCTGTACCTATCTATCTACTGGCGAATCAACAACGCATAAGCAGTCGGCGCAGTATTTTTTTTCAGCATGCTGAGCACGCTGCCATCTATGCCTGGAAGAAAGTGACGCATTAATCAACTATTGCACAGTAAATACATAACAGTAGGTTATCTAAGGCCGCCCGCCGAGTTATTAGCCTACTCTTGCGTTGATCCCCAGGGTTGTCACTTTTACTTTTAGTTAATATTTTCGAACAAGCAGCACTTGATCTAAATTTATGCAATAAAAAGCATATTATGATTGAATATTTTACCAATTTATAGTTTTATAGTAAAACTAGACTTCTTAATATAAACTTTAGCTCTAAACATAGTATTCAGGAAGTAAATTTGGGAATACGTTTATATGGAAAAATGCGACTCGGCTACGCTCTTAATAAAGCAAATAAACTGTGAAATAAACAATACAATACCACATTTTCTAATAAGATTTAAGTATAAGTAGGTACTTACATTTCTGGTTCAGTAGGAACTATGAAGCATAATGATAAGTCCGGGTTTGCGAAATCGTTATTGAGGCACCCGAAAACACTACAATATTTTTTCCCCTTTTTGAAGTCATGATACTCGTAATAATTAATGTTATGGTAAGTGGCCGGCGAGAGTTGACGAACGCGAGCGGTCATGTAACGTACGCCCCAGGTAGCAAAGTGACGTCAGTGACGCATAAACGACGTCACTCTTAGGTCATAATAGGGTCGGTCGTTAATGCGTCGTCGATGACGTCATAATGTACGTCAATTAAAAGTCATTATTTCGACGTCTCATATTCACCATAAAATTGACGTTTTATTGACGTCCATTTAGGGTCAATATCAGGACGTACTATATTCGCCACAAAGTAGACGTTTTACTGACGTCCATGTAGGGTCAATATTAGGACGTACCATATTCGCCACAAAGTGTACGTTTTACTGACGTCCATCTAGGGTCAGTATCAGAACGTACCATATTCGTCACAAAGTGGACGTTTTACTGACGTCAATTTAGAGTCAAAGTCAGGACGTACCATATTCACCACAAAGTGGACGATTTACTGACGTCTATTCAGGGTCATTATTAGGACGTATCATATTCGTCTCTGGTGGACGTTTTAATGACGTCCATTTAGGGTCGATATCAGGACGTACCATATTCGCCACAAAGTGGACGTTTTATTGACCTCTATTTAGGGTCAATATTAGAACGTACCATATTCCCCACAAAGTGGATGATTTACTGACGTCTATTCAGGGTCATTATTAGGACGTATCATATTCGTCTCTGGTGGACGTTTTACTGACGTCCATTTAGGGTCAATATCAGGACGTACCATATTCGCCACAAAGGGGACGTTTTATTGACCTCTATTTAGGGTCAATATTAGGACGTACCATATTCGCCACAAAGTGGATGATTTACTGACGTCTATTTAGGGTCATTATTAGGACGTATCATATTCGTCTCTAGTGGACGTTTTACTGACGTCCATTTAGGGTCCATATCAGGACGTGCCATATGCGCCACAAAGGGGACGTTTTATTAACCTCTATTTAGGGTCAATATTAGGACGTACCATATTCGCCACAAAGTGGAAGATTTACTGACGTCTCTTCAGGGTCATTATTAGGACGTATCATATTCGTCTCTGCTGGACGTTTTACTGACGTCCATCTAGGATCAATATCAGGACGTACCATATTCGTCACAAAGTGTACGTTTTACTGACGTCAATTTGGAGTCAAAGTCAGGACGTACCATATTCACCACAAAGTGGACGATTTACTGACGTCTATTCAGGGTCATTATTAGGACGTATCATATTCGCCTCTGGCGGACGTTTTACTGACGTCCATTTAGGGTCAATATCAGGACGTACCATATTCGCCACAAAGGGGATGTTTTATTGACCTCTATTTAGGGTCAATATTAGGACGTACCATATTCGCCAAAAAATGGATGATTTACTGACGTCTATTTGGGGTCATTATTAGGACGTATCATATTCGTCTCCAGTGGACGTTTTACTGACGTCCATTTAGGGTCAATATCAGGACGTACCATATTCGCCACATAGGGGACGTTTTATTGACCTCTATTTAGGGTCAATATTAGGACGTACCAAATTCGCCACAAAGTGGAAGATTTACTGACGTCTCTTCAGGGTTATTATTAAGACGTATCATATTCGTCTCTGGTGGACGTTTTACTGACGTCCATTTAGGGTCAATATCAGGACGTACCATATTCGCCACAATGGGGACGTTTTATTGACCTCTATTAAGGGTCAATATTAGGACGTACCATATTGTTTGCACGCGCGCTCGCATCGGTGCGGACGTGTTTACTTTTTGTCGCAGCAATTATTTCTATTTAGTTCGATCGCAATGTTTACGTTTTGCCGGGTTTGTAAAAAAGACGTTACCGGTGAACTTATAATGAAGTGTACACTATCAAACTGTGAAAAAGTGTATCATATATTGTGTCTCGGTATTAAAAGACGAGATTTCGAGTCTTTTTCTACGGACTATGTGCGCCAATGGATTTGCCCGATGTGTGACAGCACAAAAAGAAAACGTGCTGGGAATGACACGCCAGTTCGCACTCCAGAACATAGGAAGTTACCAACAATAGCGAGCCCTAATTATGTCAATAACCAACGGGGCAGCAAGTGCAGTCAAATGGAAGTTTCCGTGCTGGAGAATGACGGCGGTTTGTTATCAGAATTCCAAGAATTTTGTCGAGAACTTAGAAAAAGATTACATACGCAAGACCAACATACTTTACAAATTCAAAATGTATGTTCAGCTACTAATGACGAAATTCAGGTACTAAAGACCGTTATAAAAGATAGGCGATGTTCGTGCGATTTGACCTCAATAGATACCTACTTAAAATGCTTTGCGACCGCAACCAGCGCATCGAGTCATTGTAATGTAATGCACAAACAAATCAAATAATTTCAAGTGTCAGCAAAAGTCCGATGCAGGTGCAGAAACAAGTTAACACCAACCTGATTAGTGATAACAGTGCATTAGTAATTTCTCCAAGAGAGAATAAATAGTTAATCTAAATGTGCCATGGTCATAAAATTGCTATGGGATCGACATTGTAATTTTAAGACTATGGATTCATAACAATTATTGATTATATATAACAGTCTATGTATGTATATACTTCTTGAATATAAATCTATTATGCTACTTACATTGTTTTATTTGGTTTCATCCATAGTCCTAAGAGTCTGTTCAGGGTACGTGTATAATATAGGATGCCTGCTATCGCAAACTAAATTCTAAATTCTTTTCGTCATTTACTTTGTTCACAGGAAAGTGACTGGGCTGTACATATTAGGGCAGCCATCGTCGTTGGAGTATCGTCATTTACTTAGTTCACAGGGACTGGGCCATACATACAAAGGCAGCCGCCGACATAGTAGTGACGTCATACACAGGATTCACAGTAACGTCACTATGAATACTGTATATGACGTCACTCCAACGTTAGTGTCTACCTTAATATGTACGGCCCAGTAACGTCCCTATGAGTACAGTAAATGACGTCTCTCCAACGTAAGTGGCTGCCCTAATATGTGCGGCTTAGTGACGTCTTTATGAATACAGTAAATGACGTCGCTCCAACGTCAGTGGCTGCTCTAATATGTACGGCCTAGTGACGTCCTTCTGAATACAGTGAATGACGTCGCTCCAACGTCAGTGGCTGCCCTATTATAAACGTCATAGTGTCGTCTCTATGAATGCAGTATATGACGTCACTCAAACGTCAGTATATGGCGTCACTCCAACGTCAGCATATGACGTCACTCCAACGTCAGTATATGGCGTCACTCCAACGTCAGCATATGACGTCACTCCAACGTCAGTATATGACGTCACTCCAATGTCAGTATATGGCGTCACTCCAACGTCAGCATATGACGTCACTCCAACGTCAGTATATGGCGTCACTCCAACGTCAGCATATGACGTCACTCCAACGTCAGTATATGGCGTCACTCCAACGTCAATATATGACGTCACTCTAACGTCAGCATATGACGTCACTCCAACGTCATTATATGACGTCACTCCAACGTCAGTATATGACGTCAATCCAACGTCAGTATATGGCGTCACTCCAACGTCCTCCAACTTACGTCATGAGGCTGTGACAAATTGTCGTCATCTGAAGAAACTACCGACGTCATGATAATGACGTCTCTTACGTCGAGCAGTACCGTAAACGGACGTCATAATAACGTATAAATGCTACCTGGGGCACGTGCTCATTTACTGTATGTTTACTGTGACTATTGTTTCAAAAATCGAGTACCGCGCCCCTTCATCGTACAAATTTTACGCGGTCGCGCTCGACAGGATCGCGCCAGAGCGGCGGGCGGCAGTAAGTTTTTAATTAATTACTCATAATGTACACATCAAAAAAATAACTTTTCAATCTGTAAAATAGAAAAGTGATCTGGCTATTTTATCCGTAAAAAATAATGGGGTGTTGTCGCTGATAATTCTGAGCATCCGAATTATTAAACTTTTTTTTGGTGAGAAATTTGTAAGTATTTTTTTAATAAAGCAGGTTACTTTTCAAAATTTTGTCCGGTTCATAATTTTTTTTAATATTTTCCCTTGTCTATGATAGTTTTTAAATTTGAATCATTATCATTCGTCCTCTCACATCGCACATTCAAAGCCACTAAAAGGATGCTACTTTATTAGAAATAAGCCTGTATATTAATGTTAATATTTAATCATGTTTGCTCTATTGTTAATTTTAAAATTTGTTTTATTGAGATTTTCGTGTTTCTCGGCCCGATGCCTCATCGCGATAAGGCCGCCAATTAGAGACCTTTTCTTTTGTTTTTGTCAGTATAATCTGTTTTTTATGTAGGTAATGTGGTCTGTCACAACACTTTATTAAAGTGTTGTTTTTTGTTTGATGTTTGTATACTTGGCCAAGTGATCGGTTCGATCAATTAGATTATAATCCCAATTATCAATATCCGAATTTAGTTCTTTACTAGAAGGTCTAAAGTTTTGAAGATCTAGAGTCTAGCTAGACCTTCTGTAGTTCGTGGCTAACTTAATTGCTTTTTGTGGAGTAGGTAGTAGTTGAGTAGATTTTTTGTATTTTATCGTAGTTAACAACGATAGTACTTGTCTAAAAATATTATGTCGAATATGTCGAAACCATGTTATATGAGGAACAAGGGTGACAAAAAACGCGACATAGTATACATAGTAAGATGTTTAAGTGAAATAACACAATGGTTAAACAATAATGTCGACTGTCACAGTAAGATTTATATAAAATTGTAATGTATTCATTTACCAAAACTATGGTAATTTTCGGGTTTTCGTTAGCATCTTTGTTAGTTTCACCTCGGTTTCATTAGGAGTGCTTTAGAAGAAATTATAGACAACCATCTATACATTTTTATTTTATTTATTTTTATTTTATTATAAAGGTACACATAACATGACACATTCAATTAAGAGCTAAATTTTATACAGCAAAAGTACAGAACTGGAAAATATCCCTTAATATGCGTACACAGCATGATTGTTGCAGTAAATTACAATAAAACTAATTTTAAAATTAACAAAAGAGCAAACATGAATAAATATTAACATTAATATACAGGGTTATTTCTAATCAATTAGCTTCCTCTTAGAGGCTTATTCTGTACTGCGACTTTAGTAAAAACTCAAAAAAAAAATGTTGTTCCATAGAGAAATATCGTTCACCCGCGACAAAATGTATGGAACAGCTGATTTTTTTTTCGAGTTTTGACAAAGTCGCAGAACAAAAGTTGTTAATTTTGATGTACAGAACAAGCCCCTAAAAGGATGCTAATTGATTAGAAATAACCCTGTATAATATATTTTTGCAAAGCATACGAAGTCCAAAACATCAGTTTAGTTTTCGTAATTTCATTACTACGACTAGATAGATTGAAACCTATCTCAATTGAAACAAAATGTTATCTATGTTGTTTTTAAACTATCGCGATTTGAACACATTAGTATTATATACTACGGAACTAATCGCGCACTAAAATTACGAGATAAATAAATACCTCATCATCCCGACTAGACTATACGGGTAGACTACAGTCTACCCGTGACCAAGGTCGATGCAACTCGGCCGAGACGTCGGGATGTTAAGGTATTTATTTATCTCGTAATTTTAGTGCGCGATTAGCCCCGTAGTATATAATAATTAAATGTTATCTACTTCCTAAGAAGTACTTATATTTGGTAATATAGCGTTACAAGCATTTATTTGGATTTGAATACAAGTCAACCTTCGTTAGTTATTGTTTTAGTCATACATAGGTAGGTATTGAATTTGGTTATTCATAAGGCCCATTTATGAAGGCGCCATCGTAAATTTAATAGCAAATTAAAAAGTATTCTCTCTATCGACTGCTTAAAGTGAAAAAGAAACAGAAATATTCTAAATTGCTAATATAACTACGATGGCGGTTTCCTAATTGGGCCTATTACGTGGTCAAGCTGGTAGTTATTTAGTGGACCTTCGTTTGTTTTGTTTTTTCGGAATTCAAAGGAAAACATAATTTTATTATTGAGCTCAAATGTAAAGGTGCGGTTTCAACGGTTTCTCTCGGTGGACACGGACAAAAATCTTTATAGGTAACTGAAATTCACTCTCTGTTGGATGTTCTTATTTTCTTTTACTTATGTTAGCGACATTGGTTATAACAAATGTGGAGAACATGTTTCCGGTAGAACTGTTCAAAGAGTAGGTAAGTGTACATAAGTCAAAATCGGTTATTTGTTTCTTTCAATAAATAATTTCAAATTGATTTAGTTTTTGGTTTGTTGCTTTTATGTAATGGGGATAAAATTATTCCCTTTACATAAAATCCGTTTTCCCGAAACATTTCAGCAAGTAGTGTTATTATATTGCGAAATGATTTAAACAGATTCATAAATTGAAAGCAATCCATTAAATAAACATGATTACTTCCCGTTAACGTTTGTACATAAACTAATGAGATTTCACTCTTTATGGTTATGGGTGTACGAGTATTAATTATTCGGATAAATTGAAACTACATTATAGAAAATGCCCTCTTATAAATACAATAACTTTTGTATGATTAAGTACAAGTGTAAATCTAAACAACGCAATATTCTAAAATATTATCATAAGTATATTACGAGTGTGTCTAAAATCCATGAACTTATTCTATGAAATAGTTGATTTTACCGCGATTTCGAAATTGGTCTCGTAATGAAAAATATGGTTTATATATAATGATGATTACAATGATATTCTAGATCTAGAATATCTCTCTCGTCTAGATTTACACCTCGTATAAATTGTTATGATTATGAGTAATGTCGAGGTTATACAAGATATGCAAGGAAAAATTCTTATTCAATTAGGCTATACAGGGTTTGTTATCAATTAGCATCCTTTTAGGGGCTTATTCTGAACATCAAAACTAACAACTTTTGTTCTGTGACTTTTGTCAAAACTAAAAAAACAGCTGTTACATACATTTCGTCGCGTGTGAACGATATTTTTCTATTGAACGACAATTTTTTTGAGTTTTGACAAAAGTCGCAGAACAGAAGTTGTTAGTTTTGATGTACAGAATAAGCCCCTAAAAGGATTGCTAATTGAATAGGAACAACCGTGTATATATGCTTTATACGATCAGCCATAATGCGGCCTGGTTAACGGCAGGATGGATGGTTGTCAAGTGGTTGTGAATGCGGCTTGGCCACCCCAGTACAACCAAGCCAAGTTGTGGCTAGCGGCCATACAAGTGGCTAGCGAGGGTGCTGAGAGAAGCCGCCCGTCCTCGCGGACGGGAAGGGTTCTCGCACCCTCCCAACATTGCCTCAGCTAGATAGCTAAGAGAGCGAAAGCTCGAGTCGGCATCCCTACCCTCGCCAAACATGGGGGTGGGGGGAAGAACTCGAGATGATGATGATGATTACGGCTAACCGGATAGCATAGTGTGTATACAGCCTAAAAGTCAAGGCTCTCTTTTCATACCTCAAACTGAAATTCTCGTAAAATTTTAGCTGTTTTAGAAAATATATTTTTCTTCCATGACCAAAACATCTGCGTAGTAACTAATTTTGTTTTTAAGCACTTGCAGGGCTGCACTGTTTGGAACACACATTCTGGAATAAGGTGCAAAAATTATTTCTTTTTTTTTTAAATAATATCTAGCCAAAAATGATTATATTCTTAACCACTTTTATTCCGTAACAAAACTTTGTCAATTAGTAATAAACGCAGAGTTATTATTCACTATTTTACTGAATTATAATTTATTTATTTTTATTTTATCAAAGAAAGAAAAAACAACACATTAACTACTCCAAATTAGCTCTAGGTTTATTAATAAAGCCGGTAAGCAATATTACAGTTAAACATATAGATCACGTCGTTGATTACGCGTCGTCTAAGATATGCATAGAAATATTAAATAATAACGAATGTAGTGTCCACCTAGTCACTACAAATTTATATTATATTAGTAATGGAGTAATGTAATAGCATTACAGCAACAGCGGGCAGGCCGGAACGCGGGCAGATAGTTCGGACACGCGCCGTGGTCGGACACCACGATTGATGTCCGAAATAAGCCAGATTTACGAACAGGCTCGAAAACCGGACACATCACGGCTCATGAAATCGTTGGCATTCTGTGTAATTACATGAATTTGCAATTACACGAATTTGCAATTACCTACTCTTTGATCGCCGCGCTCCGGTGGTTAGTATACAATAGTGGATATTGGTTTACCACAAAATAACAATTTAATATCTTATTAGCTATAGTAAAAATATATTATGGTTGTTGTAACTGTTCTATAAAATACTATCGTATTTTAATTGACAAAAAAAATTAAAATCTTTCAAGCACTGATAATAATGTGGACGCATGACATCAATATGATCGCAGGATCGCGCTGGATGACAGCCGCTACCAACCGGTCTTATAAAGGGTAGGCCTTTGTCCAGCTGTGGGCGTCCTATGACAGATGTTTTAAATGAGTGAACCAGTTAAGTTACTAAATTACTTCGACGCTAAAGCTTTTATGGTTTCTCTAAAACAAAGAAAAGTCGTAATTTCTAATTCAGACTACGTCGCTAAATTGAATGGACGTCGTCGGCTTGAAAGCAATGGAAACGTGGTCAGCGGAGTCCATCCGATTAACTTAATTATTTATGCTTCTCCTTCATCGTCGGAAGTTAAAAAGAAATAGGGCTGTCATAGGTATAGACTTACAATGGGCTTAAGTACTTAACCACAAATCTTCATAAGCAAGTCTTCTTAACTAGGTACAACTCTATCATTGAAATCATTATGTCAATAGAAAATTAGAGAATGTTATACATAATCTTCTTTTTTTTAATCGCATGACCTACGAGTACTTCAACCGTTTACAGAATTCGCGAATAGTTCACACGGATCGATGTGGCATTTTTCGCATTATTGATGATTTATCAAAATTTTCTGAGCCGATTTCGATAATATTTAAATGGAACCAATTTTGAAGTAGGGTCTACTTCCAATAAAAAAATCATTGAAATCGTACCACTCTGTAAAAAGTTATGCGTGGTTAAAAATAAAAAAATATAATATAAGTATACGTGTCGACTTGAGTACCTCCTCCGCTTTTTTGTCGGTCAAAAAATACTATTATGTCTATTAAAGGGAGTTATTGATCAGCGTCAACCACTCCCTTGCCAAACAAGCCCCCGCAAATAACTCTTTCTTAAGCAGTTTTCCATAACAACTAGAGTAGGCGACATTGATGATGGAGTATTATCATTTCCTTAACGTACCATGTTCTAGATGCAATTGATATGAAGATACATTGGTCTAGCCAATCAGCATTCGTCATATTTTCACCCACACGCCGGGCACTTTGCACTTCACAATGAAATATTGAGTCACATATGTAGGTACATGGATATATGAAATGTGCAAGCAGCGTGACATCCAATAAACGTTTGTAGAACTTAACATTAAAGTGGAAACAGTCTTGGGGTTCCGTAGTAAAACATGGATCACTTGTAACGAATCTGCCTTCCTGTCTGAATATATACCCTGATGTCACAAAGCCAATTGTATCTTCGAATTGTAATATCGTACTGAAATATAGTTATTTTTTTTTTGTTTGACATGCTTTTTGTTTAATATTCTAATAAATAATAGAAGATGCTTGGAAAGTGGATACGACATAGGTACACGGTTTAAAAGATCTAAATAAATTGTTATAAAAATATAACTTACTTTGGCGCCACCAACGCTATAAGTTGGTGCAATGTAAGCACTTCAAAAATTTGACGCTAGCGTAGGAGGCGGGCTGGTTGGTTAGAGCGTCAGGCTAGTGATCCGAAGGGGCAGGTTCAAATCCTGCGTTCGCTTCAGATTTTTGAAATGCTTATCACAAAGATAACTCTTTGAGATAAAATCTAGTGTGAAAAGCACTCAAAATAAAATCATAACTGAAATATAACTTTTTAAATATAAGCTTCTGAGATCCTGGATACCATGTATCAGCAGAGTGCTAGCCAAAACAAGTGAAACAAGCCAAAACACGATACGAAATTTTGGCATTAATGCAGTGGGCTCATTGACACAACAATGTATTTCATTTCATATTTTAATATATTCCATTTTTGCATTGTATAAGCTACACAAAATTGACAATTTTGTTGTAAAATAATCAGATACTGAAGAATTCAGAACGTTTCTGGTACGGAACCCACAGAATAGGCTATATTACGGAACCATGCGAGACTGACTCGGAAGTACTTTGCCTTTTTTCTAGATATATATATTTTTCTAGGGTGTTTGCATGTCCCAAGTTAATGTAGATCGAATAAGTAAACCAAGGCCTGAGTCCAGAAAGTTTAACTAGAAAAGTTTGCAATACAAATATGGACTTAGCGCTAGATAAGACCTATTGAAATATACTTCTTGTTTCTACAGATAGCTGCTCGAATATTTCATCCTAGTATTAGTATTCATCTAGTATTTTAAATAGATCTATATTATCCACCATAAATTGTGCACAGCTGGACACAGGCCTTCTGTAGATTCGTGAACACAACGTCATCACAACGTCGCATACCATCAGGCGAGTTGGTGGTCAAGGGCAGACTTATTCGCGATAAAAAAAAAGAAAAAAAAAATTTCAAATAACACCGGTTGAAAATTTAGAAGCGGCTTGAATTCAGTGCATGCTTCAAGCAGTCTGTCCACCTAATCGAATACGTCCTGCGCAGCGCTGTAATACAATACACCTGTGATTGATTGATACAAAGAGCTTGCCCATATCTACATTTTGTAGCTGGCTCCGTAGCAAGTGTCGTGATTTCGTAGTAGAGATCTTCTACGACAACATGGCCCGCCTCTCCACATTATTGTTTCAAACATTTAACATTCCAACTTTTAATTTGGAGTGGCAGGTCATGTAATCGTAGAAGATCTCTACGGTGTAAAATAACGATTATAATATATCACTATCTAAATGCTATAACTGAACTGAAACGTTTGTACTTATATTAGCTGTCAATAATCAGCAGTTTAACCAACTTCAACAGGATTCTCAATTCGACTGAATGTTTTTTGACCGACGAACGATTTTAAGTATAACCACGCCATAACTTTTTTTATAGTAGTGCGGTTTTTATAATTCTTTTTTTATTGGAAAGAATATACTTCGAAATTTGTCCCATTTGAATTTTATCTAAATCGGCTGAGCTATATTAGATAAATCAACAATAATATGAAAAATTTTACATAGATCTGTGCGAAATATTTGCGAATTCTGCACACGGGTGAAGTCGGGCATCCTATTTTTTTCAAAAAGTAATTATTCATTATATATTATTTATTTATTTGTAACATACGTGATTACTCCGCCAATCATGAACCGAGATTTTGATGATTATTCTTATTTAATAGACCATACTTCAGAGGTGGTTTCATTTAAATTTATTCATTCATTCATTATTGAAAAATCAACAATAACGTAATAATAACTACCTACATCGATCCGGTCGAACTATTCGAATTCTGTACAAGGTCGAAGTCGGTCATGCCATTTTATTTATTTATTCTATCCTTGTGTATTGTAAATATTACAGTGCATCTGATTAAGTAATTTAAGTAGTGTAACAAAACCTCGTGTTTCCCTTTTCTGAAGGCGCTATTGATTATAATCGGCTAGCATCATTTTACGTTCGGCTCGACGTCCTGTATAAATTTATCACCCAATGAAATTTAAATATTTGGACAAAGACAAATAGTCACTTAAAGCGTTTGTACGCGCCAAAATCCATTTCACTCGCGTAATTTAACTTTGTTGATAATACTTCTATATATTTTCAAAAATATATTTTGCGTTTCTCTAATATACAAAATTATCTACACATGCTTTTGTTTAGTACATAATAGGCTATTTGACAACATTAAAAATATACTATTGATTGTGGTAATCCATACAGATAATAGGCTGAAAAATACATATTTCACTTTATTTAAACTAAAATATGTCTAATTTTCGCAAATCGCACGAACTAAAATAGATATTTTTTTTGATATTTTATCTGTGACGTGAAGGCGGCAACTCTGGTGACGTAACATGCTAGTATCGCGTATAGCGTCGCGAATATTTCGCACGGATCGATGCAGCATTTTTCATATTATTGTTGATTTATGAAAAATAGCTCAGCAGATTTCGATAACGTTTAAATGGAACCAAATTCGAAGTATACTATTTCCAATAAAACAAGAAATATTGAAATCGGACTACCATGAAAAAAGTCATGCGTAGCAATACATAAAAAAAATATATATTACGCATCGAATTGAGTACCTCCTCCGGTGGTTCGTCGGTCAAAAATGAAAAGTAAATAAAATGGTGACTAGATTGTTTTAAGTCTTTTTATATAGGAACCGTAGTTATTGATCTTGTTTCTATTCCATATAATGACAATCTTTTTAAAAATAAGGCAAATTGAACGAAAGTCGGAACAATACAAAATTAAATTCATATTATATTTTGTAAGAACAAAACCCTTCATATAGCTTCTGGTAGAGCTGGTGTCGTGTATACGGAAAAAGCTAAACTATTATACAAAGCAAACACGAAATAGGTAAAGTTCCCTTTTTTTACGAGGGGGAAATCTTCCAAAGTTTCCCGACCGCTTTGGGGTGCAGTCGGGTTATGTGGGATTGTACTCACTAAAACCCCCTCGGTGGCCAGCCTATGTGCCTTCTTGGGAGCTCCGGGATCTCAAAAAGGAACGCACCGGTTCTCCCGACACTGTGTGTCTGTCTACTCGCCTAGCGTAGTAGATACAGGCTTGTAGGTACAGTCCTGTACGACAGCGTTGCCACACACGCTGCCGTCCTCCTCGGGCCCGCTTGAGTGGATGGCCAGAGCCAACTCTGACCACCCACGAGCCCAGGGGTCCCGTTTTAATAGGCTCTTACAACAGGCAGGGGACACCGATGCCGTATTCTAGTGCCCCGGCATCAGGTCAAATAGGTAAGTCAGGTACCTATCAGCTTGTTAGCTTACTAACAATAATAGATAGCTTGCTATTTTAGCTTTCGAAAGCTATCCTTGTGTAGTTGTGTATTGTATTTCGAGTATTTCTATAAATACAGACGAAATTGGTAAGAAATATTATATTGCCTGCATCATTATGTGAGGCCACGATGAACTTAAAAGGGCTATATCTTCATCAATTTTTGTTTAAATGTACATGTCTAATATTTTTTGATAATCTACCTGACGGACTATTTATATTTTTTGTCATCATGCGTATTTGGTAACTCACTTCACGTAGCAGCAGCAGACGTCGCAGCAACACTAGTGGCTTTTATTTCATATACATAAGTTTGCGTTTGACTTCACACTGATTAAGCAGATATGCGATCTAGGGTGTGACACGCTTACCTAGAAGATACCTATTTAATCGGGATTCGAAGACACGGTACCTACATTGTACTTTAGCGGGAAAACAGATTCAGGAGAAGCGTTCCACATTACGTTGATATTCGTATTTATAGACAAGTCTCTTCTTGAGGTTTCAGTATGAGACTATGTGTAAACGAAAACAACAGTAGTTTCCGTGTAGCTCCATACATTTTTGCAACGTACCTAACCCTGGAGAAAACAAGTAAGGAATAAACAATAATTTATTTTCCGCCAAAAATGGCATAACCGTTTTCCACCGTGCACGGAATTCGAATAGTTCGCGCAAATCGATGCGTCATCCATGTAGTCATTTTGCATTACGATGATTTTTAAAAATTCAGCCGATTTCGATAAAATTTAAATAGGACCCCTGAAATATGATCTAACAATAAAAAAACTTTTAATTCGGTTCATAATTAGCGAAAATTTTGATGAACATACACATAAAAATTAACATACAGACGAAAATAGGACCTCCTCCTTTATGGAAGTCGGTTAATAAAACTGACATTTATTACCCCTTCCATTGCAACATAATAAGAGTGACGCAAGCTATCCACCATTATCCCATCAATAACAACTAAAATGCAATAAAATCAGAACAATGCAACGTTAAGTATGAAGAATACAATACAATTATCTACTTATCTAGTTAGTACCTTATCTTAAAAACGTAAAGTAAAACTTAAACGACGGAGGAAATTCTCAGTAATAATTCGTCTGTGCAATTTTTTTGTTTCTTTATTTCCGTCGTTTCAGGCCGTTTTTTAGGGTTCCGTACCTCAAAAGGAAAAAACGGAACCCTTATAGGATCACTTTGTTGTCCGTCTGTCCGTCTGTGTTTATGTCAAGACTCTTTAACTCGGTAACGCGTAAAGATATCGAGTTGAAATTTAAACTGTATACGTATATCTGTAGTCTCTTGCATTTGTAGAGTTGCATTTGTAGTAAAAGAAAAACTTCTTGGTTACCGTTTAAAAAAGTTAGAGCCGTTTATGTCGTAAAAACCGCATGTTTCGACACTCACAAAAATCAAAACCTACAGGGTACTTCCCGATGATATAGAACTATGAAATTTGGCGAGAAGCATTGTCTCAAAGTACACATATAGGAAAAAATCTGAAAACTGTATATATTTATTTAAATCACAAAAAATAGGGCCTCAAAATTCACATTATATGGGCTCAAAATCCAAATTGAGTAAATCGTATCGTGTAAGATATCATATAAAAGAACATCAGTAGCACATGCTAAAACAGGTTTTTAATTATTTTAACAATGTGTAATTTTCGATGTATGACGAGAAAAGTGAAAAAAAAAACTTTTCGATCGTTATATGGTCGTCGATGGTTATAGTATAGAGATTTTAACAACTTATTTCCCAATTTTGTGAAATTTTCTGGATTTGTACGGAACCCTCGATGTGCTAGCCTGACTCGCACTTGTCCGTTTTTTGACTATCTATAGAATAGGTATTGTTATATGGCCCCATAAAAATAGTAGATTATGTACCAAGAAACCAAGCAGTGTCTTACGTCACGGGCGACATATTGGACCCTGAGCGTAGCGAGGGACTCTATAGTTAATTCCTGAGTGCAGCGAGGTAGTTTAAATTCCGAGTCCTGAGTGAAGCAAGGGGTACCTCCTTACAATGCCCGTTGTTGTGCAATGTAAAGAGGTTTAATTCGATTTTACAAAATAAAACCTCTGTACAATGTCCTTAAATGTAGAAATTTTTATACAAATGAGACGTTCCAATTTCAAATCACTTTACTAGTGATTTGAAATTGGAACGTCTCATTTGTATGAAAATTTCAAATTCAAATCACTAGTAAAGTGATTTGAAATTGGAACCCTAGGGCGTTTAATACAACATTATTGACCTACCATAGCCCTCGAGATTGTGATAAGATAATAATTGTACGACATAATATAATGAGTCATTTTCGAGCAAGTAGTACGAAAAATAATTTACATTGGTTTAGAAGTTTCGAATTCAAATTCGAAAACTTTTCGAAGCTGTCCCAGAAAATTAATGAAAATGGTAGCGGCGAAATCGAACATAAAAATTACTGCTTTCGCTCACCGCTTAGTCTGTTCACAGTTAATTTTTACCTCTGACATTTATCACTGTCTCTGTCTAACCTGTGATGGTGTGTTATAGCCAGAGAAAGACAGCGAGAAATGTCAGAGGTAAAATAACTGTAAACGGACTATACTCAGCTTGAGGTTGATTTATGAAATCGACTATTACCTAAGTACCTACGAGTATACCTAAGTTTTAATCAAAAATAATTATTACATTTTCAACAAATTAGTTTATCATATTTCCTATAAATAAATCAATATTAACCATGATAATACGATACATTACCTACCTATTTAGGTTTACCCGCACCTCTTTTTAGATATTAATCGAAAAACATCGATCACGACTGAAATGACGATCATGATGAATAAGATACATAATTTGCAAGATATCTGAACAATGGCTTATTTTATGACTCACTAGCTATACATACACAATACATATTTCCCTTATATCTCAATACCTAAGTGCACAATACGCCTTTTACCACACAAAACGGAAATTCTGATGAGGAAGATTCATCGAGGTTCACAATTCATCCACAGAATCAGACTCAAGAGTCAATACATGCTTATTTTTCCAAACGTTAATCCACACATACAAACAAGTGTTCAGCATTCTTCCTAAAATAGAGAAATTTTAGAAACTTTTACGATGGGAATCCCGAAATCATGAGAAAAATCAGCTATTTAAACCAGACCAAATTTTTTTTTTTTTATTTGTGTTCAATACATGTTACAATAATATATAAACATATTGTACCAAGAAACCATCGTAGGTTTGTATTGGTACAAGATTCACCTCCGCGCTGATTCATAAACACAATATAAATATAATATGTCGGATAGTGGAGCAGCGCCATCTAGTATTAATAATAGACATAGCATAGTTGGAAACGTCAAATGTCAACTGTCGTTTAAACGTTGAGTAGCAACTGTCATTTGGGTGAGGTCGATACAGAGCCTGTGTTATGGAAATAACAACTTCAGTCTCGAGGAATTGGTTCACTCATTTCTGGTTGATCTATGGTGGAAGAGATTCGTTCGATTCGTTCGGTGGATGCCGGCAGTTTTAGATCTGGGACTGGAACGGGCACGTGGTTCTAAAAAGGTTGCTGTGTCGAACTTTCCACGTTTCCATAATCTTAAATTATCGTAGCAATCCTGCTGTAAAATTAACTTCATTCGATTAAAACTAGAGAATAAACGTGTAAACTACGAAACGTATTGTTGATTTCGGCGTTCCTGACATGTTGGACCCACATGATGACGGGTCCTGGGAGCTCCCCCCGTCATCAGAAGTGGGATGCAACCCTAAGCACCCACGTGAAGAGGATGACGCAGATGGGCAGCATCACAGCAACGTCCGTGCTTCCAGCGATGATCAGAGTGAAGAAAAATGGCGCCTGATTTTTGAACAACAGAATCGCAGCATGATGGCTTTGTTGCAAGCAGTAAAACAATCGACACCGTCAAGTTCTCTTCGTCTACCTATTTCTGACCCAGCGAAGACTGACAGTGATGCCCGTGCTTGGATAACGACAGCAGACATGTGTGTTACTGACCAGCATCGTCAAGGACCATCGCTGATGATTGCTGTCGTCTGTATCGTTCCCCGGCATGACCTGGAGTGACTTTAAGGATCTTTTTATGGCAAGGTACGAATGTCCAGAAACTACAGCATCTTTGTTGATCACCCTGAACGCTATGAAACCAAAAGAAAACGAGTGCTTAGCCGCTTATGCTGCTACCCTCATGGCTTCAATCATGTCGAGATGGAATGGGCTAACTACGGAGCAGATAGCAATAGCTACGGTCTTGGCGCATATCTCCAAATTTCAGCCACGTGTTCAGAGGTTAGCGATTACTACGGACATCCAAACCCGTAGTCACCTCAAGAAAGAATTGAAGGCTGTTTCCTCTTTGAAGCGAAGTAACTCCACCATGAATGTAAATGAAGGATCTAACATCAAGGGGAGCAGACCCAGTGGAACGGCTACTTCCGTCGAATGTTTACTTGTGGACAAATAGGCCACAAGTCATGGCAATGCCAAAGCAGAGAAGATTCTAAGAAATTAGATGACCTGTACAGACCCAAATCCTCTCACGGGAATACTTGTGAGTAACCAGTCTACGGGCTCAGCAGACCACATCACTTGCTTTCTCTGTAAGAGAGAAGGCCACTACGCATCCAACTGTCCGGAGAGAAGCAGCAAAGGGGCCAGCAACGCTGGCACTGGAAGCGGTCCGCCTAAAGAAAAGCGAGTGGACGTGTGCATTATGAATGCGCCTGCCGGTACTCTGCGTCACTCTGGTGAGTTATTTAGCTTCAATTTCAATTTAGATTCAGAATATTGATACTGTGATAAGACTAGGTGAATTTTTCCGCCTATATTTTAAAAAAACTTCGTGATTACCTCTGGAGTTGTCGCAAAAATGAAGCTGAGAGGTAAGACTCATTGTTTTCTTATAGTACCCTCCTAGTCGTTCTGATGTTTCGTGATAAACAATGTTTACGAAGTTTTGCTGCACTTAGGATATACCTACTAGAAAAAAAAACACTCTTTATACAACAAGGTACGATTTGATGAGTTTGTTTTCTTAAAAAATAAGGAGCGAAACCCGACTAAGCTCAAACCCAGGTATTGGGTTATTTTCATGGAAAATAGAATACTTGTAGGTAAGTAATTGTTCTTCTTAATATTCTGGACTCCAACCGAAAGTTGTACGATAAAAATGTAAACAAATGAACACGACATGATAGTGACAACAACACGGTTACGTGACAAGATGAATCATCACTTAGTTAAGGTAAGGTAGTCGTTATCAAATAAAACTCATTTGCTCTTGCTGTATTCATTGTTTTGTGTACGGGCTTCGGATTTGTTGGGCGTCGCGTTGGTATGCGGAAGCCGGATGGAGGCTTCCAAGAGTTGCTGGATGGAAGCAGCTGGATGTTGTTGATGTGTGATGTGCGGTTTACGGGCGCCGGATGGAGGCTCCCAAGAGTTGCTGGATGGAAGCAGCTAGACTGTGTTGACTTATGACGTGTGGTATACGGGCGCTGGATGGAGGCTCCCAAGAGTTGCTGGATGGAAGCAGCTAGACTGTTGACTTTTGACATGTGGTATACGGGTGCTGGATGGAGGCTCCCAAGAGTTGCCGGATGGAGGTGACTAGACTGTTAATTTCTGACAATATGTGATTTGATACGGGGACTGGATGGAGGTTTAGAATTAGTAAAGGGTAATTGGATAAAGCCTGCGTTTAACTGTTTTTTTTGTCGTTTTTTGATGGCATTAGAATTGAGTTTTGTTCGGTAACCTAAAGTAAACAGAATGTTAATTAGGTTAAATGTACTGCGTACCTACTTTTTTATTGCGGTTAAAATACCTACCCCCATGTCTTGTTTTCAAATTAAAATAAATTTACTTGTTGAGTTCTAGTGGACTTTTTGTGGTCAGTACGACCGAGCGTAAAACACATTACTTTCCGTTTTTTCTGTTTTCCAGGTAACTCCCACGAGGACGTGTGAGATGTCATGATGGCCGTGTCGGATAGTGGAGCAGCGCCATCTAGTATTAATAATAGACATAGCATAGTTGGAAACGTCAAATGTCAACTGTCGTTTAAACGTTGAGTAGCAACTGTCATTTGGGTGAGGTCGACACAGAGCCTGTGGTATGGAAATAACAACTTCAGTCTCGAGGAATTGGTTCACTCATTTCTGGTTGATCTATGGTGGAAGAGATTCGTTCGATTCGTTCGGTGGATGCCGGCAGTTTTAGATCTGGGACTGGAACGGGCACGTGGTTCTAAAAAGGTTGCTGTGTCGAACTTTCCACGTTTCCATAATCTTAAATTATCGTAGCAATCCTGCTGTAAAATTAACTTCATTCGATTAAAACTAGAGAATAAACGTGTAAACTACGAAACGTATTGTTGATTTCGGCGTTCCTGACATGTTGGACCCACATGATGACGGGTCCTGGGAGCTCCCCCCGTCATATATTTAGAAACAAACATATTAGTAAATTTTAAACATTTTACGAGACAAGTCCTTATAAATGTACTTATAATGCTTACAATAACAATTTAAGTTAAAATAAAAATTAATTAAAATGAATATAGCTAGTTTTATTAGTAATTATTTTACCAACGAAACAATACTACAAAATACCAATAAACGAAAAATTAAGTAGGTAAATAACTAAATAAATAAATGACGATTCAATTTCACTGAGATGCTGTGATTTAAAAATAGGCACTTAGAAATACATAGGAACCATCCTCTGACGCGCTGATAAGCAAACCAGTTTTAACACAACACAGGTAATAATAACTTTATTCTACTTTATACTTTTTAGCGTCTCATACCTTGGTAGATGTTCTGGTTGACCGTAACAAAACATTGATTAGTAATACATATTTAGTATTACTAGGAAATATAAGCAAGCAATAATTTATTATCTAATGTATAAAAATATGACTATAAAACTGTACCTAGAAATGTTTACAAATATAAAACAAATGAAATACTTAAATAAGGTAGTAGGTAGGTACATCCATAACAATAAGATATCAGCTGCTCAAATTAGGTCAATAATGTCTTCTTCTGATCTAGCCGCAATGGGTTTATCATTGTCATTTTTGCGAATTAGCACCTTGCCGTCTTGATACCATACATGTTTATATGTGGGCTTTAGCTTTTGCTGTGCCTGCCAAAGTAGTGCCTTGTTAGCTTTTGTTAGGGCCGGGCGTAGTATTACTCTCATCTTTGCATTAGCCGAGGCAGCCCCGCTGATGATATTTTCTACCCGCATTTGTGTTTTTCTCGCGGCACGTACCCACGATTTAGCTTGGTCAATTTGTTGAAAACCTATTTGTATGACACTATCACATTTATTACGACGTTCTATTTGTTTTACGTAGGTAATTTCAGATTTACTCCTATTCAGGATCTGGGACAGTTTTAAGGATAGGCCATTTAGATTTTCTTCCGGTAACTTAGGCAGTCCAGACAGTTCCAACACGGTATCCAAGCGATGCTGATCAATTGCTTGAACCAACTCCTTGAGTGCCTTCACTTCAATTTGTAGACGTGTATGTTCAGTTTCGAGACTAGTGTACCTACTACCTAGGTCTTTTATTTCTTTATCGTGCCTCTCAACTGTTTTTGTCAGGTCGTCGATTTTGCTACAACATTTCTCTAAAGAATATTCGATAGGCAGCAATGCTTTTTTTAGTAGTTTCTCCATCTCGGTAGTAATATTTTTCATTAACTTTTCTGTATCAATACAGTAGCGGTCTGATATACCACCGGAAAAGTTTTCTCCTTCTTCCTCGTCTTCTTCCGGTATTATGAAGGAAGATTTCCTGTTAGGTGAGTTGTACTGACATACTTCGCAAGTCCAGCCGATGGTATCCGCGTTACGCAACGCCGCGAGCTGTTTAGCTGTAAGTCCTGAGCATGTTGCATTTGCATGTACTATTTTTGCACACATACTGCACTCCAGTCCCGGTGATTTTTTCGTCAGTCCCTTATCACAATTAGCACACTTCGAAGTTACATTCGGCATTTTAAGTATATTACGACGATAGCCGCGCGCGCACTTTAGATATGTAAACAAACTCGTCCGTTCAACGCAGCAGCGCGGGAGGGAATAAAAAAACCGGACAAGTGCGAGTCACACACTGCACACCGAGGGTTCCGTACAAATCCAGATTTCACAAAATTGGGAAGAAATATGATAACTTACTTACATGATACAAATTACTCATTTTTTTTCAATGTCAGTTAGTCTGAAAGTTTTTTTTTTTTTTTTTTTTTTAATTAATATGATGACAATACTACATTACTACTACATAGAAAGCAATTGGATCATCCACAGACCCCTGAAGGTCTAAAGATAATCCAAGTGCTCAAGCCCACTGCCATTTGGCAGCGTGCCCAGCATGCTGGCAGCATTGCCACGCTGAATGGCAATGCTTATACGTTGAGCCAAATAAACACCAGCATTTTGGTCACGCGTCGCGTCCACCAGACGCTCAGAAAGACTTTTGAAAAAGAGATGAGCTCCCGGCCCCCACGGACCCAAAGTCTCAACTCCAAATGGCTCAAATATGTAACCACTACCGAGGTTAGCATATTTGCGCCGCTTGTGCTGCTCAGCCGAATTGGCCGCCGCTCCAGCCCTACTATGAGTCTCAGGAAGATGTGACGGTGCCAAAATATCGACGCAAGTTGCGTCCCATACTAAGGGCCGTCCACACTTCCATGGGACCAGCGTCATGCCGTCAGGCCTTTTGCCATCACCACGCACCAACCCACTCGGTTCGAGTACGGCTGCGATATTGGCGGTGACAAAAGCCCTGCGTATGACATCGTTAAGGCTGGCGTGGCGTCCAATCTGACCAGCGCTTCTTGAGCAAGAGAGACCGTGGTGACAGAGCTGGTCAACTGCAGTACCACACTGACAGCGATGGGCTTCACAACACCTTGCACCCAAGCGTAAGCTGACAGCTAGACGAAATGCAGTTGGGTCTAAAAGGTTACCAGTATTGAAAGAGGGCAATGCTTGCAACCAAAGACCGGACTCCCATACAGAGACTGCAAGGATACGAGCGCGATCCGCGACGCTAGGACACGTGTCTAGAAGAGATTTCCGTGCTAGTTCGCAGATCGGCCGATCCCACAGTCTCTGCGACGATAAAGTCTTTGGAAGCTCGGTATTTGGGCAAGCGACCCTCCAAGCATTCGTTGCCTCATTCAAATGAGCTACATCTACGCCAGAATGGCCTAAAGAAGGTGCGAGGATTTTTTCAATCAAGTTCTGAGTACTATGAATGGAGGACAAGAAAGCTGGTAAAGCAACACTTGAAATTTGGCGGACCCCTAACCCTCCAAGCCTAACAGGCAAGGAGGCTTGTAGCCACGCCCTTTCACTCATGTCAATATTCAAAACCGATACTAGGGACTGCTTTACAACATCGTCTAAGCTCAAAAGGAGCTCTTTGTGTTTCCACAATGGACTACATCGTAAAGCGTACATAAATTTTGGTACAAACAGACAACATCTTATAATAGTAAAAGCCATGTGGGCGTTAATTTTGAGTAGCCTATCAGAGGCACTCAAAAAATTTTGAATTTTTTCTTGAACGAAAGGCGGAAAAGACTCATCTAATATCGGCGAACCTAGAAGGCGAAGAGAACACTTGTCTACCGATTTGATGTTAGGTGCCAAATCATTAAATTTGTTAAGTATCAAATCTTTATCCGGACATGAGTCGCAAACGAAAAGTTCGCATTTCGAAAAATTTAGCTCCAAACCAATTTGACGAAACTCGTCAATAAGAATTTCCAAATCACGTAGGACTGTGCTCGCATCGCCACCCAAAGTCCCGTCATCCAGATACCAAACGTTGAGTTTAGATTGGAGACGTTGAACAATTGGATAAATGGCCAGGCTGAAAATGGCTGGTCCGAGAGGGTCACCTTGTTGACAGCCAACGGAAGATAGCACAACATCATTTTTGTAAATTAATTTAGTGGGTTTGCCGTAGCATTGCCAAAGAAAATTGAAAAGATCGGGAATTTTGTCTTTGACCTGTGCCAACAAGGCGTCTCGATTAACCGAATTGAAAGCATTTTTGACATCCACCTTAAGCAACACCTCTCCACAATTTTGACCGAGAAAAGTACGAAGCGAGTGAACAGCAGCCTCACATCCACCCCGCGAACCAAAGCCAAGCTGTATTGGTTGAAAAAGGCTACTCAAAAGAGCAACCTTTTTTCCACAACCGGCTTTGGCTGCGAGACGACGATATGTGGTGCCAACAGCAATAGGTCTGACGCCACCATCTTTTTTGACAAGTGCGCATAGGTTAGCGCCATACAAGACTTCGATAACGTCATCATTGACCTGCCCAGATAACATGAGATTTGCCAAACCCGTTAATTCTCTCAAGAGAGACTCAGCCACCTCACGTGAGGTAGCATTTATACGTTATTATGACGTCCGTTTACGGTACTGCTCGACGTAAGAGACGTCATTATCATGACGTCGGTAGTTTCTTCAGATGACGACAATTTGTCACAGCCTCATGACGTAAGTTGGAGGACGTTGGAGTGACGCTATATACTGACGTTGGAGTGACGTCATATACTGACGTTGGAGTGACGTCATATGCTGACGTTGGAGTGACGTCATATGCTGACGTTGGAGTGACGCCATATACTGACATTGGAGTGACGTCATATACTGCAGTCATAGAGACGACACTTGGACGTTTATAATAGGGCAGCCACTGACGTTGGAGCGACGTCATTCACTGTATTCATAAGGACGTCACTAGGCCGTACATATTAGAGCAGCCACTGACGTTGGAGCGACGTTATTCACTGTATTCATAAAGACGTCACTAAGCCGCACATATTAGGGCAGCCACTTACGTTGGAGAGACGTCATTTACTGTACTCATAGGGACGTTACTGGGCCGTACATATTAAGGTAAACACTAACGTTGGAGTGACGTCATATACAGTATTCATAGTGACGTTACTGTGAATCCTGTGTATGACGTCACTACTATGTCGGCGGCTGCCTTTGTATGTATGGCCCAGTCCCTGTGAACTAAGTAAATGACGATACTCCAACGACGATGGCTGCCCTAATATGTACAGCCCAGTCACTTTCCTGTGAACAAAGTAAATGACGAAAGAATTTAGAATTTAGTTTGCGATAGCAGGCATCCTATATTATACACGTACCCTGAACAGACTCTTAGGACTATGGATGAAACCAAACAAAACAATGTAAGTAGCATAATAGATTTATATTCAAGAAGTATATACATACATAGACTGTTATATATAATCAATAATTGTTATGAATCTATTCTTAAAATTACAATGTCGATTCCATAGCAATTTTATGACCATGGCACATTTAGATTAACTATTTATTCTCTCTTGGAGAAATTACTAATGCACTGTTATCACTAATCAGGTTGGTGTTAACTTGTTTCTGCACCTGCATCGGACTTTTGCTGACACTTGAAATTATTTGATTTGTTTGTGCATTACATTACAATGACTCGATGCGCTGGTTGCGGTCGCAAAGCATTTTAAGTAGGTATCTATTGAGGTCAAATCGCACGAACATCGCCTATCTTTTATAACGGTCTTTAGTACCTGAATTTCGTCATTAGTAGCTGAACATACATTTTGAATTTGTAAAATATGTTGGTCTTGCGTATGTAATCTTTTTCTAAGTTCCCGACGAAATTCTTGGAATTCTGATAACAAACCGCCGTCATTCTCCAGCACGGAAACTTCCATTTGACTGCACTTGCTACCCCGTTGGTTATTGACATAATTAGGGCTCGCTATTGTTGGTAACTTCCTATGTTCTGGAGTGCGAACTGGCGTGTCATTCCCAGCACGTTTTCTTTTTGTGCTGTCACACATCGGGCAAATCCATTGGCGCACATAGTCCGTAGAAAAAGACTCGAAATCTCGTCTTTTAATACCGAGACACAATATATGATACACTTTTTCACAGTTTGATAGTGTACACTTCATTATAAATTCACCGGTAACGTCTTTTTTACAAGCCCGGCAAAACGTAAAAATTGCGATCGAACTAAATAGAAATAATTGCTGCGACAAAAAGTAAACACGTCCGCACCGATGCGAGCGCGCGTGCAAACAATATGGTACAATATGGTACGTCCTAATTTTGACCCTAAATAGAGGTCAATAAAACGTCCCCTTTGTGGCGAACATGGTACGTCCTGATATTGACCCTAAATGGACGTCAGTAAAACGTCCACCAGAGACGAATATGATACGTCTTAATAATAACCCTGAAGAGACGTCAGTAAATCTTCCACTTTGTGGCGAATTTGGTACGTCCTAATATTGACCCTAAATAGAGGTCAATAAAACGTCCCCTTTGTGGCGAATATGGTACGTCCTGATATTGACCCTAAATGAACGTCAGTAAAACGTCTCTAGTGGACGTTTTACTGACGTTCATTTAGGGTCAATATCAGGACGTACCATATTCGCCACAAAGGGGACGTTTTATTGACCTCTATTTAGGGTCAATATTAGGACGTACCAAATTCGAACGAATATGATACGTCCTAATAATGACCCCAAATAGACGTCAGTAAATCATCCACTTTGTGGCGAATATGGTACGTCCTAATATTGACCCTAAATAGAGGTCAATAAAACATCCCCTTTGTGGCAAATATGGTACGTCCTGATATTGACCCTAAATGGACGTCAGTAAAACGTCCACCAGAGACGAATATGATACGTCCTAATAATGACCCTGAATAGACGTCAGTAAATCGTCCACTTTGTGGTGAATATGGTACGTCCTGACTTTGACTCTAAATTGACGTCAGTAAAACGTCCACTTTGTGACGAATATGGTACGTCCTGATATTGACCCTAGATGGACGTCAGTAAAACGTACACTTTGTGGCGAATATGGTACGTCCTGATATTGACCCTACATGGACGTCAGTAAAACGTCTACTTTGTGGCGAATATAGTACGTCCTGATATTGACCCTGAATGGACGTCAATAAAACGTCAATTTTATGGTGAATATGACACGTCGAAATAATGACTTTTAATTGACGTACATTATGACGTCATCGACGACGCATTAACGACCGACCCTATTATGACCTATGAGTGACGTCGTTTATGCGTCACTGACGTCACTTTGCTACCTGGGACCAGAGCTAAAAGATAGAAGATCTTTTAGATGTTGAGGTGAGAGACCATCTAGGCCTCCGGCTGAGCCGCTCCGAAAAGAAGAAACGGCCGCTGCAATCTCCTGAGCTGACACTTCAATGACAACGTCATCAGTGTGTGGTGGCTCAGGCAGGTGGAGACATGCTGCCGGCGGATGCTTGTCACGGAGTGACTGGACCGTATCGGGTGTGTGGGGGGCAATAGTGTCGCTGGAGAACAGGACTCGTGCGGCGCCTTTGATATCGCCATCACTAATTTTGCTCTCTACTATTTTAATGGTAACCGAATCGTCTGTTTTTTTAGAATTTGGTTTATTCTGCCTTGTTGGCGGAATAATGCTTTCAAAATTTAAAGAATTCTCTTCCAATGCGCTGTACTTTACGCAATTTTCCTTTACCCTAGTGGTAAGGGATTTTTTGTTTGTTGGGTCCGAATGTACGTAAAGCACAACGTAGGGAAAAGTCAAGAGGTGTTCCCAGGCGTCTAAAGAATTTTTAGAAATAACATTCCGAATAGCAGCAGATAAACACTGCGCAACTGAAAAACGTGCACCACGCGGGATGCGTTTTAAAACAGGAAGAGAACTTTTGAGTGAGCTAAGAACCTCCCAAAGCGGTTTGGAAGGAGCAGCAGCGCTCACGGGACTGCTGCTGGCTCCATCAGAGCCTGCAATAGGGGCCGAAAGTGTAATTTGGCTATTTTTATGGCACCGCGTACGGTGAATTTTGAGGCCTTTCTGTCCTTTAAAAAATCGCACTTGGGAACACTCTAGGCACTGAATCATGTCCCCCTGCGACACATTAACGTATTGGGAAACTGCATTTGGCCCGGCCGGGGCGCAAAATGCCATGAATAACAAGAATTATACTACAAATATAAATAAAAATAAACTTAGGTTCTATAAGTGGAGACGTCAGGACGTTAATTAATTAATTAATTACTCATTTTGAATTTTGAACCCATATTATGTGAATTAAATAACAATGTACAGTTTTCAGATATATTCCTATATGTGTACTCTGAGACAATGCTTCTCGCCAAATTTCATAGTTCTATGTCAACGGGAAGTACCCTGTAGGTTTTGATTTTTGTGAGTGTCGAAATATGCGGTTTTTTACGACATAAACGGCTCTAACTTTTTTAAACAATAACAAAAAAGTTTTTCTTTTACACAACTGCAAGGGACCATAGATATACGTATACAATTTAAATTTCAACTCGATATCTTTGCGCGTTCCCGAGATAAAGAGTCTTGACATACACACAGACGGACAGACGGAAAACAAAGTGATCCTATAAGGGTTCCGTTTTTTCCGTTTGAGGTACGGAACCCTAAAAATTAGGACAGAATGTTGAGAAACAAATGCCTCAAAATTGAAAAAACGCCTCGCCATGTACAGACACAAACACGTCCAACGAAACTACGCCTTGGCTCGTCATTCGAACTATGGCGGCGCAACACCGACGCACTCACCACATGATGTATAAAAAACTGGTCTCACTTGTCTGTTCACGATGTTCTGTCTCGATTTTTCATTTGGTCTGAGTATTCAAAACATTATGTTGAAGTGCATGAATACCTGTATTTGTACTGAGTTTGAACATCTAAGAGTAGGTAGGCCTTAGCAACATTTTACGAGGTACATGTGGTTTTACGATCTACACGTTGTTGACGTAAATTTTACATGTTTGTGAGGAGTTCTAAAATGGTTCTTTACGTTCCAAAACCCAACACAGCAATTAGAGCAATTAATTATTGCTCTGTTGACATTTTTGGTTCCCATTGTTTCATAACAGTTTCTGCACATTGAGCTAATTAATCATATGGGACTTTTAGGTTATTATTTTTCGCCAAAAATGGCACAAGTGCAGTAAGTACATAATCAAAGACACCGACTTTAATCCTACACAAAATTGGAATAATTCGCTCGAATCGATGTAGGTATGCTATTTATGACCGAAGCGAAGCGAAGGTCTCTCACTCTCTCCTGCAACTCGATGATTTTGCTTTTTTCTGTCCGGATGTTGATTTTCCCCTTCAGGTCGCACTTTTCACCGTCACATCACGATGAAACTTGAAACACAAGTTACATACTTACCTATTAATGGTTTTTTGTCGTCGATGACTTTTGATTGGGGGAGTGTTTTGTTGTATACTCTATAAAATTTAACTTCATGTCTGCGACAGTGACATTGACATAGAAGATTGACATATTTAGAGTTGAGATATTTCGGGAAAGAATCGATTTTCAAACAATATAAATATATTGTAATGAAATCGAATGAGTAGTTGAAGGTGAGAAATTGGATTTTATTTACTTACTATCATTTAAGATCAAGTATGTGTACATACTTGATGTATGATACATGTAAATAATGTTATGATATTAATTAAATACTCAATAATGTAACGATAGTATTTATCGACGTTTTTCACTATTATCGATGCTAATGTAACATATAATTGGCTTTAATTTATTTACACATCTAAAAAATGGTATGATATTAAAATATACAATAAAATTAATGATAAATTAAGTTTTTTTCAAAATATCGTCAGTATAAACTTTTATTAACGATATTTTAATTAAAACTCTATCTAAAACTCTGTGGTCACGATCATTCGTCGCCCATCACTAATCAGCGTGCCCATAAAGTGTGACATTGACAGGTACTGTCTGTACTATTAAGAAATTCAGGACTTCATAGGCGTGATTTTTCTTACAGCTGTCGCAGAGATCAAGTTAAATTTTATAGAGTATAGTTAAAAACTTTTCGGCCGCGTTTGTAACCCGTTACATAAAGGCACTTGCACATTAAAAACAAATAAATAATAATGAATAGTGTAAAAAACTCTAGAAAACACGCTTATTTGCCTATTTTCCGGCTTCATCATCAGACCTTGAAACCTAATCGTGGTCAAAGTTCATTACAAGACTTTTCTAAGGAATCCAAAACGGTTATGATACGATTTTCCATCATGAAGTTCCAGTTCATCTTCTGTATATCATTGTATTGTCATCAGGACTACATACAGCTGCCAATTTTTATTACGCTACGACCCTTGAAAGATGGTTAAATTAGTAACCTTAGATTCAATTACATTGTGACATACAGGTCGTCCTAATAAAAGCGTGTTAAAAATAAAAGTTTTATAAATCCGGTATTAAGAGATCTTGCAACAGATGGCTTCGAAAATAAGCCAACGAATAAAATAGAGGAAGGAAATTAGAAAGTTAGTAAACAGGAAAAAACAGGAAATGTCATTCGACGATTTAATACTTGTTCGCTTTGAGAACGAAGAAAATACCCGGTAAATAATTGGCAGATTCCGTATATATCGTGTAGACTTAAATAAAACAAAGAAATGTCTAATATACTTATATTTCTATTAATTTTTAAGGCATTCAATTTATACATTTATTTATTTTATTTGACTTTTGAATTCTGATTTGATCCCATAGAAAAAGTTGTGTATAATAAAATACCCCTTTTCCGAAAAATCTTGAACGCCTTGGTAAGTATCGCAGGTAGTTAGTGACTGGGTAAAAACCGGACAAGTGCGAGTCAGGTTCGCACATCGAGGGTTCCGTACAAACATATTGTTAAAATAATTTAAAACCTGTTTTAGCATGTGCTAATGAAGTTATTTTATATAATACCTTTCATGATACGATTTAGTCACTTTGAATTTTTAATTCATATTTTGTGAATTTTGAGGCCCTATTTTTATGTGATTTAAATAAAAATGTACAGTTTTCAGATTTATTCCTATATGTGTACTCTGAGACAATGCTCTTCGCCAAATTTCATAGTTCTACGAGTATGTCAACGGGAAGTACCCTGTAGGTTTTGATTTTTGTGAGAGTTGAAATATGCGTTTTTTTGCAACATAAACGGCTCTAACTTTTTTATACGGTAACTGTGAAGCTTTTCTTTTACACAACTGCAAGAATTCATAGGTTTACGTATATAGTTTAAATTTCAACTCGACGTCTTTACGCGTTCCCGAGATAAAGAGTCTTGACATACACACAGACGGACAGACGGACAACAAAGTGATCCTATAAGGGTTCCGTTTTTTTCGTTTGAAGTACGGAACCCTAAAAATTAGGTATTATAATTAGTCCGTGAGTTAGATTATCAAAATTATTGGACAAGTATGTTTTCAATTGTCAATCAAACAATAAATGACAAAGATAAACCTTGTCAAAATTCAGGGGGGGGGGGGGGTCGTGACGTCGCTTCTCTGTCGAAATTCTATACTTATGTAGTCTAGTCGTGACGTTGCGCGGAACTTAACGGGCTTTATCTCCATTAATTTGTGTTTAATTGACAAAAGAAAAAAATACCTACGCGTCTATCATTTTTTGATAATCTATCTGACGGTCTAATTATATTTTTTAGATTCTGAATACTCTACCGGAATTTGTATTAGTCAAATACAGAAAAGGCCTGCCCACGAAGGGTGATTGGTCCATTCCATCCATTGGTCCCATCCAATCCACCACGCTGGCCCGGTACGGGTTGGTGGATTCACATACACCATCGAATTTCTTCTATGAACAAATGTAGGTTCCCTCACGATGTTTCCTTCATCAAAAAGCCAGTGCAGTGGTGTGAAAATCCGTACATAAGTTCCAAAGATGTATTGGTGTTGCACGGCACTGTACAAAACGTGAAAATACTCTTAAAATCATCTTGTGTGGATGTTTTATTACATGGTGGCGTTACACTTGGCGTCTTTCAAATGCGATCCGACCTTTACGGTAACATCGGAGTAGCTAGGTACTTGTACTTATTCGGAATTCTCCAAATTATTTGGTGGAGTTTGTTTTGTTTTCCTTATTTTGATAATAAACAAGAAATAACGGGTCGAGATATATTAAAATGCAAGTATTGTTTATTCGTTCCTGTTGAACTGGAGAAGGAAAAAGGGAAATGGTAAAAAGGGTGTTTTTACTGAATTATGTGGAAATTAATTAATATTTCACCTTGCAATCACCCCAGGGACATAATAATTTCCAAAAATCTTGAAAAGGTAACGATTGCAGCCAATCTAGCAATTCTAATTAAATCATCTGGCCATCTTGAGAGAGGACATTTTAGAGATAATTTATAATAGAACAGGACTTTAAAAAAACTGCATCAAAAAGTTTAAAAGATATAAGCATACATAGAGATACACCATTAAGTACTCAACCAAAAGGAGTCGACACGTCAAAGTACCGAAGTCTGCCAAGTCAGTGGGGGGTGAAGAAACGCACACAAACCAAAATATGAGCAAGTTTACACGCACACAAATGTAATTAACTAACACTAGCTGAAAATTAACGCAACACAAGCGCAACCAGACCGATATATTTATAAAGAGCATGACCGCCGGTCGCGTACTTTTGGCAGAGGGGTACGCTTTGCAGTGTCGACTCCTTTTGTTTAGGTACTTAAGGCGCTGCCCAAAGACAAAAATCCGTAAAACGTCATGGTTTTCGTCGCACAGTTAGGCGTAACTGTTACTGATACAAACTTGGAAAAAATACTGAGCACACAATAATTGTTTACTAGAGAGACTTTTCCAATAATATTGCAAAAAACTTATCTGAAATCTTGAAAAAAAAATCACAAAAAAACGCTTTAGAAAAAAATCTTTCGTTTCGAATTTCTCAATATTTAGATCAATAACTACTATATTTTTTGTAATCATAAAATAAGAAATTTACTAAACTAAAGACATATCTGCATATTTTATTGCAAACACGGCTTCATTTCTTTTTAAACGAACAAAAACTGCGAAAAATTATCGAATTCTCATTTCTTTTTTTCGTATAAAAACAACACGTGATTTTAGACTCTATTTGTATACTGTAAGACATTATTGTAAAATACCTAAAAGTTTACTGTTGGAGCGTCTTAATGGGATACACAGACAGCGGGAAGCGACTTTCATTTTATACTATGTAGTGATTAGTTCTTGATTTTGTTTCACCCGTTTGACATAGCTCATTTTAGGGAACATTTGTTCTTTTGTTAAAATTTGTTATTTCACTTGCAAAATATCTATCATACAGTGCTCTAATAAAATAATATATTTCTATGACTCATACTTCGATTATATTTTTAGCTTGACTGCCCCAGAGCGACTTTGACAAAAAGCTCATTAGACGAATTAAGTATTGTTAAATTAAGAATTTGACGAATTGAGTACATTAGAAACATAGGTTTTGATCCACAGACATATAAGAGTAAGCAGACCTAACATAACATATGTATATTGAATCCATAGTTAACACATACGTAATGTCATTCAGGCGGGGCCGAACTAAGGCTGACAACTACGCATAGTAGAGTAGTCCTCATAGATTAATACTAAAATTAAGTCGGGTAATTAAATGTATTTTTATGTACCTACCGACAACTTATCAACTTTATTTACAGTCCGTTCACAGTTATTTTACCTCTGGCATCTTTAGCTGTCTTCACACCATCAAAATGATATATTTGTATCTCTGTTTGACGTAGTGTAGCAACCCATAAGCAAAAATTGAGCGCGTGGTGCTGTGTTCCAAGCCATAGGGGCCGTTCAAGTATTATACGTAATTTATTGCAATTATATAAACCACCCCCACCCCCTGTCAGCAAAAGTAGGCAAAGCTCTTACCCAAATGCTTACGTAAACATTGGTACCTGTGTGCATTTTTCTACCAGCAGATTTAATTTTAGAAATAAGAATGTTTTCTTATTATTCTTAAGCGGCGTGCATCCAGTGCTTTCCCGCCATGTTAATTAGGTACATCGTTAGTCCACCTAGTTGGTGCGCGCGCAGCGATGCGATTGCTGATCCGTGGGTAGCATTCGAGAACTTGACGGCCTTAATTATTTCTGCCTACCGCTACATTTAAAACAAAACAATTATATTGCTGACGAAAAAGTCTTTATTTAGGTTTAATTTTAAAATATAACAATTTTATCGTACTTTATTCAGGTTTTGGTTTCAATAGCCAGCACATCTGGAGTCTCGTGTCCTACCAAGAACAAATTAGAAGAACATGAAAAAACAAAAGATAAAATTAAAATAAAATCCCTTTAAAACAAAACATTGCTTCAGAGTAAAAAAATCAAAGCCCTGAATCAACTAAACAGACGACTAAAAATGCCTGCCAGTCTGGACGGTTTACGTTTTGCAACCAAATTTTCTTTAGGTTATCTTTCGGAAACCTGAAACCATGTCAATATTCAAAACAGGTATGGGTTATAGAAGGTCTATACTCAGCAGTACGTGCAAATAGGCCAATCCAATAGATACTTATAATAACAATTTAGGTTATAATTTATAATAATATAACAGGTACCTTAAATTAGACTTCTATTCTATGACATTGGTATGTAGTTCTTTAATCACCAATAACCTGAATCCATAAATTACTACCATAGTGTGTTGTAAAAATATTATCTAATAAAACGAAATAAATTAATATTCAGACTGAGTCCGACCCAGTCCAACCCTTCGTAATTTTACAAGTACATGAGACGTCAAAGTATGGTTGCGTTATTTGAAAAACAAATAATATACAAAACTAGTCAAAGCGACGAAGTCTATAGGTATTAGAAACAACTCAATAACGTTATTGTGTATGTTTTATAGGAATATTTTAGCATTCTAACTGCATAAACTAAAAATCAAACGCGATAAGAACTTGCTCTAAACAAACAGACGCAATACATACCGGTGAAAACTTAATCCAGGTGTTTTATTATAAGTTGAACTGTTACAATTATTCGCACTGCATTTCACCATTTTATTTCACCAGTACACCAGCTATTAACACGAAATCCACTTATATTTTGCTCAATTACTCCGGAACGTTATCGCCATTGAATTCGCAAACGTCACTCACGGTCACTCATCAATATGGCGGCCGGCTTCACGTCATCTTTTTTTATATGTGTTAGTTAGTATTGCCACAAGGGAAAACAAAGGATAGCGCATATTACTAGGTAACTAGGAAGAAAGAGACGACATGACGTAGATAAAAGTATAACTATATAAATTATATAATGTTAGGTCTGCTTACTCTTATATGTCTGTGGTTTTGATCAGTCTCTAATTTGACAAATTAAGGATTTGATATGTCGCGAATGTGGCAAATATAGATTTGACGAGTATAGAATTTGACGAATCAAGTATTTGACGACCGCTTGTGTAATCGTATGCGGGACGGGCCCGGACGGGGTGCGTACTACTGATTTGTAATGCAGTTTACACAAATATATCTTAACTTAATCTTAATATAAATAAATTATATATAAATTATAAGTAAGTATATATACGCGTCACATTGTTTGTCAGCGTCACATCTTCTACGGATCTTCTCATTCCTGATTCGATCTCGCAAAATAACTCCGAGCATAGCACTCTCCATGGCTCGTTGGGCTACTTGGAGCTTACTAATAAGGCCCATAGTGAGAGACCACGTTTCTGTGCCATAAGTCATCACTGGCAACACACACTGGTCGAAAACTTTCGACTTAAGGCACTGAGGTATGTCGGACGAGAAGACGTGACGCAATTTTCCTCTTTCTTGAAGTCGGACCTACCTAACTGGACTACTTGTCTTAGGTAGACGTACAAGTCAAGTATGAGACTCGATTGAGGCCTTCGAGCATCGTGCTGAGTTCTTCCATCGACTTTGCTATGACCACGATATCGTCGGCAAATCGAAGGTGAATGATGTATTCGCCATTGATGTTGATGCCGAATCCTTTCCATTCCAGGAGCTTAAAGGCGTTCTCCAGAGTAGCAGTAAACAGTTTCGGAGATATTACGTCTCGTTGTCTTTCGCCTCTCTTCAAAGGGATCGCCTTGGAGGCTTCGAGCTCTCTTCCTGTACTCGAACCGACATAGTGGCGTTATTTTACAAGCACTTCAACACTTCGATGTACCGATAGTCAATACGGCATCGTTGGAGAGACTCGAGCACAACCCATGTCTCGACCGAATATTCACAAATACATACATCTCTTAGTCTAATTTATAAATGTATAGGTCTAACATTTATGTAAACTTACACATATTTATGAACCCTGTTTTAGGGTATCGCTATGATTAAGATGATTATATTTTAATGATTATTTCATGTTTAAGCGAAACAAAACAGGTATTTAGGTACAAATGTGTGTTCATCTGATAACAAAGTAAGAATGTCTATTCTACGAGTAGGTATGTCTTCGATGAGAAGATTGTTCTTGCATACTTTCCTATTAATAAAGTTTTCTCAGATACTAGAGGACTCTCCAGCGCGATCAACTAGAAAATTATATTTTGCTAGCCGTGCTCCCCGGTTTCACCTGCAAGCGTAGTAGAACTTATTTTATTTTTTGGTCTGGTTGCCAATAATCGTTTGTTATACTAGATTTTCTTTCGTTTGTTAGGTGATAAGTTATGAAGATATCGTCTATTTTTATACTATATATTTATGTATGTATAACGGGAAGTGGCTCACGTATTTTAATAGTGTAGTGTATTTCAATAGTACCTACAGTGTGTAGTTTTCTATGGTGCCCACCATAGACTATAAATTTAAGTGATTAGGATGACATTGTATAATATTTAAAATTGATTGTTTATTCTGTTTATTTTGTTTTCGTGCGTTGTTTGTTTTGTGGTTTTGTTTAATATAATTTCTGTCCTAATAAATAACTGTCTATTGTCTATTATAGACACTTCTTTGCCCACCCCAGAAAGCTTTAAAGTTTTCTGATATTCTATTTTTCTGGAGTGAGCAAATGTAGTACCTGTCTACACAGATAAATCTATATGAACGAAATACAAATTAAATATAGAACCACTATTCGAAGCAACTAAACGTGTATTCTCAACTCAATAACTTTTCAACCCCATCGGTCATCAGTCTTCCGTGCTATGTACCCTGCCCACTGCCGTTTCAATTTGCCAATCCGCCTTTGCTCTTTGATCGTAAGCATTGTAAGTAGTAGACCAAATAGTTTCTAAAATAGTTGTTTCGAAGTTTATAATTTTCAACCGCAGAAAGACAACAAACAAACTAACAAAATGTGTGCTTGTCTATTTATGCTATTAGAACAGGGTGGGGGCGGGGATATTATAGGATCGAGAATTTTATTGTTTTCCATTCTATACTTCATAAGTACCTCATTTGTAGATGACAGCATCGACTGGAATACAAGTATATTATACTGGATATTTCTATATATATACAGGGTAACTGGAAATCAATTAGCATCCTTTTAACGGTATAATATTCTGTAGATCAAAACAAACATGTTCTACGAAAAATTCGTATTTCGTTTCTTCAATACAAAATTGAAAAAAAAAAATATCGGTCTTATATAATTAATAATTAACTCTATGTAATAAGCGCGCCATATGATCAGAGATAAGAAAGAAAAATGGACTAAAGACGTAACGGAATCGTGTCCAAGACAAAATAAAAGAAAGAAAGGGAGGCAACGCATCAGATGGGAAGACAATATCCGGAAAAATGCAGGTGTTACGTGGAGAAGAATGACTCAAAATCGGAGTGAATGGCAAGCTCTTGGGGAGGCCTTTGCGAATAAGCAAGACAATCACAATGCCGGTGACATAATCTAAATTTATTTTGTTTATAAGTTTGTTAAATAAAGGCTAAAAATAAAAAAAAAGCACGCCACCAGCGACACTTGGACCTCATAGGAGATACTGTATAAATACCTATACAAAAAAGGTAAATATTTACCTTGTTTGTATAGTTAGGTATGTAAAAACAATTATAATTATGTACATATTATGTTAATTACACTTTTTAAAAATTTTTTGGCAAAATGTTGAGATTGGGAAAAGTTCTAAAACTAAAGTTGTTTGTTTTGATTTTTTTAATGTAAAGAATTTAAAAAGATGCTTATTGATTACCGATACCGCCGTATTATCTTTTCTTTTTTATCTTTGCCTTGATATGACTTCGTCAAATTTTTATGCGCTCGATAGTTACTGTTAGCATATACTACAATTTGGTCTGGAATAGAAACTGCGCTAGCTTGATCCCGACCAATAGCACTGTACAAATCACATAAAAAAGATGTATTTTACGCTAACTCTCTCGAGTACGTGACAAACTCATACTAGGAGTACCGATCCTTCTGGCTGTTTGGTCTATTAGATTTAATGTTCATGGATTTATTATCTAAACGTGGTATTAAATTTTCGTTCATTCATTAATCTCGTGTCAAATGGCTAGGCTTTTTAGGGTTCCGTACCTCAAAAGGAAAAAACGGAACCCTTATAGGATCACTTTGTTGTCCGTCTGTCCGTCTGTGTGCATGTCAAGACTCTTTATCTCGGGAACGCGTAAAGATATCGAGTTGAAATTTAAACCGTATACGTATATCTATGGTCTCTTGCAGATGTGTAAAAAAAAAACTTCTCAGTTATCGTATAAAAAAGTTAGAGCCGTTTATAAGGCAAAAAACCGCATATTTCGACACTCATAAAAATCAAAACTTACAGTGTACTTCCCGTTGACATAGAACTATGAAATTTGGCGAAAAGCAGAATCTCAGAATACACATATAGGAATAAATCTGAAAACTGTATATTGTTATTTAAATCACAAAAAAAATGGGGCCTCAAAGTTCACAAAAAATTTGTTCAAAATTCAAATTTTGTGAAATTTTCTGGATTTGTAAGGAACCCTCGATGTGCGAGCCTGACTCGCACTTGACCGGTTTTTTTTATTGGGTATCTGAGAAATGGCACCTGAATTGTGATGATATTATTTTTGGTGCAAAATGAATATCATTGTAACAAAGCTTATTAAGACTAGCCTAACCGCGAAATCGCGAAATATATCAGATGTTTCAGACCTTTGCCCAAAGCCATAATTAAAAAAAAAAATGTTACAGGTAATTGCGAATACAATCATACCCTAGGCCAGAGTAGAAGCCTTGAAAAATAATGAAAAGTGAAAAAAAATAATAGTAGGATGAAACCCATTAGAAAAGCAGGGGAATATTATGAAAATAAAAGGAAAAATAATTTACGGGCGATCTGAGGTCGGGAAGGGGATGGAGGGGGGGTTTTAAGGGTAAAAAACGGTTTTTCTCGATTTCCAGCAAAACTAAAAGTCCTATCGAAAAAAATTAAATGGCAAAGTTGTAGGTAATAAAAAGATCTAAAACTTTTGTATTGACACTTTTTTCATATAACCTCAAAATTTATGTGAAAAATCCAAAAAACCAAGTTTTTGGTTTTTTATTTTTATCTTTTACAAAAATCTTTTTTTTTAACGAAATTTGGTGAAAACTTACCTTTTTATGTCCCAAATACGCTGTAATTTATTTGATTAAAAATATTAATTTTTTTACCTCATTTTGAATTAATATCGAAAAAACACCCTAATTTTCAATCGAAAATTCAACCGTCAAAATATCAGCTTTTTTCAAAAAGTTGGTATGTTTTCTGTTTGTTGAAATCTCTACTTTCCGATGGTGAAAAATATATATATGTTACTATAGTAAATCTTCTCAGAAAATGCAAAAAATCGAAAAAAACTCGAATTCAAAGTTTTTTTAAATTATTATAAATAATTTTGAGCTATTTATTAAAATTTACACTTAAAAAATGCAAATAAAAATAAACTACTATAATTCACAAACAAATAAGTTAATAAAATTAATATTTAATAAGACATCTACAATATTTGGAGAAAGTTGTCGAATCTTCTTTAAATTATATGCGTAGATGCCTATTTATAAAAGGTATTTCGTGGAGAAGTGGGGAAGGGGCTAGGCTGGTCTGGGTCTTACTACATACTCGTACAAACCTACTATTATATACTATATATTTCGTAGCAGCTGTTACAACCGTTAGCCTAACCAGTATTCGAAATACAGTACAGTATACAACATCGTTTATAAAAATACACGTGCACGCTGAGTTTCTTGAAGATAACTGTGACAAGTTAACTTAAAAAAACAAAAAAACTTTTCGAATCTGCATAGGAAGGTAAATACTATCTCTATTTATATCTGTATCAATCAACTCAAACATAAAAATCGTAATATTTTCTTTAAAAAATAGTATGCTTAACGTAACATAACCTAAAGATTGAAATTAAATGATATTTTAGTACAAGATAAAAAAATAATAATCTCCTTAATTTTACACAAACAAATTTAGTTAATCCCATGAAAAAAAAATATTTCAAAATACATAAAAAATATATTAAAAATCTATAAAAAATATATCGTAAATATATTTTTAATAACAAACTTTTGGCCGATTTCCATATATATTTTTTTAATAGATAAATATTTATTTACATAACTTAAAAAACATAGAAATCCAATTCTTAACTACCTATATAAATATATCCTACCTATATACAAAAAAAAAGGCTAAAAATCGAAACAAATATTGTGTCCGTGTGGTAGGGTGCCAAGAACGCTGGCTGCATTCCCACGCTGAATGGTTAAAGAGATTCTCTGTGCGAGGAATGAGCCAGCTCTCTTGTCACCAGCAGCGTCAACAAGCTTTGGCGAAATTGTCTTGAAGAATTTTTTTAGGGCTGGACCCCACGGACCAAAAGTTTCGACGCCAAGCGGCGAAAATATATTTTCACTTGCGAGTGATGCGTATTTGCGCCGCTTAGCGTCTTCTGCGGCCTCCGCCGCGGCTCCGGCTCTTTGAGTTGTGCCATTGAGGCGAGAAGGGGCCAAGGTATAGACGCATGTTGCGTCCCATACCAGCGCCCTTCCTCGCTCCCAGGGGATCAAAGTTAAGCCGTCAGGGCGCTTGCCATCATCCCGAGCTATGCCAGCTGGCTCTAAAATAGCTGGGATGTTGATAGTGGCAAGCGCTCTTTTAATGATGTCATTTAAAGAGCCGTGGCGGGAAAACCTACCTGCGCTTTTCTGGCAGCAAAGCCCGTGGAGTCCATATTTGTCGACGCTGCTTCCACACGGACACACATGGCGTTCAACAATGGCAGCACCCAATCTAAGACCGGTGGCAATACGGAAGCTGCCATTGTCCAACAGTGTCCCGAGGTTAGCAGATGGAAGGGCGTGCAGCCATTGCCCAGATTCATGCTCTGAGACTGCAAGAAGCCTTGCGCGGTCTTGATCACTGAAAGAATTTTAAATCAAATGTTGGTGTATTCTCTGTACCAATGGATTGTCCCAAAGTTTTTGACATTTAGGTTCCTTTGGCAAGTCTCCATTCGTACAGAGAATTTTCCAGGCCTCTATTGCATCTGGCGCACAGTGTATCTTGACAGATGGTGTTTTCAAAATTGAAGAACACAGCTGGGATACACCGTGCACAGACGAAAGAAAAGCCGGAAGAGCTACGCTAGAAATTTTTCTGATTCCGATACCACCCAATCTAATTGGCAAAGAAGCTTGAGTCCAGACGGTATTGTCGAGGTTCAAATTTAGAATTTTTTCCAAAGCATTTTTGAGGGTGGCATCTAGGTTTTCTAAATGTTGTGTATACTTCCAGATTGGGCAAGCTCTTAAGATATACGTAAAATTTGGAACGAAAAGACAATACTTTAAGATGGTATATGCGATATGAGAATTCAGAAAGCCCAATCTGCTGATATTATCCGAAAGAATATTGTTTTTTTTCTCCAAAATAGGGCCAATGCTATCCTCGAGTAAAGGTGCCCCTAGAAGGAAAAGTGACTTTTTTTCTACAACTTTAATTTCTGGTGCAATTTCAGTAAATTGCTGTATAATATTCTGCCGATCAGTATCGCTGAGTTTATCCGATATATATATAACTCACATTTGTCAAAATTTAGTTGTAAATTTAGTTTCGAAAAATGATGTATGATTCGGGTAAAGTCTCTTTTAACTGTGTCTACTTTTCCTCCTAAAGTACCATCATCTAGGTACCAGATATTTAGTTTTGAGTTTAAATTTGATATTATGGGGTGGATTCCTAAGCTGAAAAGAGCTGGACCTAGAGGATCACCTTGCTGAACGCCAACCTCCGAAGGTATTTGATTGTCATGGTAAAATAATTTAGAGTGAGAACTATAACATTGCCAAATATAGTTATAAACTTCCGGTAAATGAATGTAGGCTTCGTTAAGCAAGGCAGTGCGATCTATACTGTTGAAAGCGTTTTTGACGTCCACCTTGAGCAGCACGTCAGCTTCGCTATCAGTAGATAGAAATATTTAATAGATTTATAATATATTTTTTGTACATTTTGACATTTATTTCTTTAATATTTTTTTTTTATTTTTTGCATTTTCTGAGAAGATTTACTATAGTAACATATATTTTTTTTTTCACCATCGGAAAGTAGAGATTTCAACAAACAGAAAACATACCAACTTTTTGAAAAAAGCTGATATTTTGACGGTTGAATTTTCGATTGAAAATAAGGGTGTTTTTTCGATATTAATTCAAAATATGGTGAAAAAAATTAATATTTTTAATCAAATAAATTACAGCGTATTTGGTACATAAAAAGGTAAGTTTTCACCAAATTTCGTTAAAAAAAAAAGATTTTTGTAAAAGATAAAAATAAAAAACCAAAAACTTGGTTTTTTGGATTTTTCACATAAATTTTGAGGTTATGTGAAAAAAGTGTCAATAAAAAAGTTTTAGATCTTTTTATTACCTACAACTTTGCCATTTGATTTTTTTCGATAGGACTTTTAGATTTGCCGGAAATCGAGAAAAACCGTTTTTTACCCTTAAAACCTCCCCCCCCCCCCCCATCCCCTTCCCGACCTCAGATCGCCCGTAAATTATTTTTCCTTTTATTTTTATAATATTCCCCTCCTTTTCTAATGGGTTTCATCCTACTATTATTTTTTTTGGTTGTATAAATTATCGACCCTGGCCATATGTCCATCGTCTAGAAAAACGTATATAGATAAAATCTAATAAGTAAATGGTTATAACTTTAGTCACACGCCCAGCTTGTCACTCATACAAAAATATTTCTGCGCTACTTCTCAATTACATCCATGAAAAATACGAACCATAAAGCCCAGCTCATTTTCTGAGTTCGCAAATAACAGAACATGTTTGTTTGTCCTAGAGAGAAATCTAGTCAGTTCTGTTGTCCTATTAAGTATACCTAGCCTAGGTAAATATTTTTATAGGATGGTTGCTTATAAAACGTCGGTGTGTGTAAGTCTAACAAAAATGTAATGTATCTAGTTCTAGATAATTACACATTTTTGACCGACGAACCGGAGGAGGTACTCACTTCGACGCATATAGGTACATAAATAATAAATATATCTTTATTGTACACAGAAATATAGTACAGAAACTACACAATATACAATATGCTGTAGGTACAATACGAGTACATATTTACAATATATTTAATTGGAAAGAGTATACTTCGAAATTGGTCTCATTTAAACTTTATCAAAATCGGCTGAGCCATTTTTGATAAGTCAACAATAATGTGAAAAATGCTTCATCGATCAGTGCGAAATATTCGCGAATTCTGAACACGGGTGAAGTCGGTCATGCTGTTTTTTGCTAAAAATAATTATTGTATTATTATACCTATTAAAATGTACTGTTATGAAACATCAAAACATTTTAGAAATTTTATACGTGGCTTAAAATTTCGGTATTGACGCAACCCTTCTGGCACAGTTGGGAGCACCTCTGTCTACTGATTCAGGAGGTCCCGAAATCGATTACCGACCGGGAGCCGTATTGTGTAGGCGTTCTGACGTTGGGCTTTGTTTTTTCTTCTGCTCGCGCCAGTTAGGTACCTACTCGTGCCACGAAAGCGAAGGCCAGAATACATAGACAATACGGAATAATGCTTCTATTACCTATAGTCCTACACGCCAAATTCCATCTCTCTCCCGCAATGTTAACAATTAAATGGTTATGTAGTCAATCTTGCAAAATGCGTCAGTGACACATCAGTACCTGGTTAAAAAGCCGTTAACGCAAATGTGGGATGGGATATCATATCAAATATTGAAATTCAGCACTGAATTTGCAATTTCTGAAGCTAAAATGCATTATTCCGAGCTCTAGCTTTGCCTGCTGGCAGACTCAGTTCACGATTTTCGGATCGTGCGTTCAGGAAATGGTGAAATATCGATCAGCCGGCTCCGAACGTGCGAACTGATCTGTCAAAAACATTTTGGGTGGCCGAGCGAGCAGTCTGCGAGATTTATGGGAAGTTTTATAAGAAAATAATAAATTAATCGAAGTTTTGAAGTTTAAATTAGTGTGTCCACGATAAAAGTAACTAGCGAAGCGTTGTAGTCCGTGCATGCAAAATTAAATGAAATATTTTCTTATCGAAATAAAAAGAGCAAATCTGATGTTGATCGAGTCATTGGATATTTTTTTTTTCAAGCAAATAAGTGTACTATTTCTGCAATGGGCTTATATACTATATTTTTTATTTCATCTAGGTTTGCATTTAGGGTTCATGATTTCTCGAGCTTTTCAATTTCTCGGATCTCGAGAATTCTCGAGGCTAATTTCTCGGGGTTTCTCGGGTTGTCGAGAAATTGACATTTACGTACGTTTTCTCATATTATTTGGTTGGTTCCAATACACAAATTCAGTGGTTTTCCTCTCAAATGAAACTTTCAAATTAAAAACTTTTATTGATTTTATTCAAAAACATTAATCTTATGAATAAGCTAATTAACTTTCTTGAAAAAAATACAGAAATAATATTATTGACTCATAATTATAATGACACCGTTTTTGGCTGGTTATTTAGAACTTATAAACAATATAATTAAATTACAAGCACTGCACCATTTTTGGCTGGTTATTTAGAAAAAAAAATCAACTTAAAACTTGTAAACAAAAATAGCTTCTATAAAACAAAAAAAATTACATGAAAGAAAACGTTAAAATCTTAAATTCAGGTAGAAAATAAATGTAAATTATAATTAAATTATAATCATAGCACCATTTATGGCATGTTAATTAGAATAAAAACAAATGAAAACTTTGCAAGATCAATGGAACATCTCATGCTGAGAAGCTGAACATACAGACAGATACATAACAATTAGGTCAGCTTACTCTGTCTGATAAAATATGCCTTTAGAAAATCTAAAGCATTTAAGTATAGCTTTATCAGACAGCCGGTTTCTTATTTTATTATTCCTGAAATTGAAAACACTCTTTCATTTTCAGTTGAAGTAGGCTTAACTGAAAGCAATGCTTTGTACATCGATTCTAAATTTGGTGACCTCTTCCCAGACTGTTCAAAAAGTAAGAACTCTTTAATAGCGCTTGCAGCGCGATCAAAGGGTGCCGCTGCACTTTGGCCCGCGCCAACCACGCAACAAAACAAACGGCGATTTAATTTCTATGTAGGTACATGATTTCTCGAGTTCTCGACTTTTCTCGATCTTAATTTCCCGGGAACAAAGCCTAAAGATTTCCCGGGAATTCTCGGCTCGAGAATTCCCGGGAATGAACCCTATTTGCATTTGATGACTACACAGGCTACACATGTAGTCATTTTTACCTAAGTAGTAGATACCTATTTACTCGGGATTCGAAGACACCTACGTTGTACTTTAGCGAGAAGACCGACTTAGGAAAAGCGTTCCACATTCTGGCTGTTCGTATGAGGAATGTGGATGTGAAACGCTTGGTTCTACGCTCTGCTTAATAATTTATCGCCGTTTCGCTTTGATGGAGCCTTCTTGGTTTAAAAATATAGTATTGATAAGTTCATAGCGTGCAGTGCACCAATTCCAAAACTTTTAGTACTTGATAGGAGTAATAATTATTTACGCATATCAAGGTGGCATTTCCATCTGAGCGCTACCGTAGCTCGGATGACACGTTGAATTGCAGTTCCCGATTTTTTAACCGTTTTGAATTTCCGTCCCGTTCGTTATTAGCCTTCAGAGGCTTCCAGGCGACTTAAAAACTGACACCAGGGCTAGCCACCCGACCTACACGAACTTACTTAGGAGTATTAATGCTATTTTTAATTATTTTAGTCTGCCTGTAACCACGACCCATGTGACTCAATCGAAACATCACCGTTTCATTGCGAGATAAGTCCCGTATAGTAGATTAGGTAAGGTGCATTATTGTAGATGAGTCTATGCTTCTATAAAATTATCCATCCGGGCAGTCGATGCATATTAAAATTATGTCGTCTGCACTATTGTATAATATTGTTAACTGCATATTGAAACAAATATTTAGTAAAACGATTTACAATTACTATTTACTTAATACTTGCATATCGGTTACTTTTTTTGTCGATGAGCTCAAACACATTTATTTTCATCCCCAATGGGCTGTAGAGTAAGTAGACACCAAACATCATCAATCATGTCATGTATCATTTTGTACTTGACACCCTTCGAGGAATTCGAGATCCCACAAAGACGTTATTAAAAATAAATATGAAAATGCTTCCGTCTCTTCTTTCAAAGAGGAAACTTCATTAAAAGTTTAAATTAATGGATGAGCGAAGGCGCAAGCTATCAGAAACCTACCTCACACATTACTTATATATCTACATCGTGTTAAGTAATCTTCTTCTTTACGACTCGTTGGATACGTCCACTGCTGGGTATAGGCCTCCCCTATAAATTTATCATAAGCCCGGCTGAAAGCATTCAGCATCCGGCGCGAACCTGCTAGTTTCATTGTTCATTTTATCACTATTGTAAATTCATAAGGATATGACTATAATTTACCACAGTGGGTGGTAAAGTAATAACTAAGAAATGTATGGTAGTTATTTATTTTCCCAAATAATCTCTACCTATGAGCCATACCTATATTATTATCCCTAAGCACCCACAAGATGGACAGATAACGTCTTCAAGACCGCAGGTTCATGCTGGATACAAGCCGCTTCCAGACAGTCTTGTTAGATTGGGAGTTTGGTGAGGCTTATGACATACTGGTCATAGGCCTCTAGTCATATGTGGGAGTCCTACGCTGCCGTCTATAACCTAAAAAGCCGTTAAACCACAAAACCAATTTTGGGTATCAGCGAAAAACGCGGGACTAGACAGATAAAGTACCTACTTTAACTAAGATTTAGACAATTATTTGCAAAAGCGGCTTTAAAGGTAAGCTATTATTTATAGAATAATTATGTTTTTTTTGACTTTATTGACTTGTAAAGTAGAAATAAGAATGTCAATAGCGTTATTTTCACAATTTCTATCTTCTAAACTATAAACGATATAAAAATAATTCTAACAGTGGCCGATAGATAATTTTAAACTCTATAAGAATGTGTTTAAAAGTGAAAAATGACCTCCTGTGGCTTAACAGTGTTATAGCTTGTGGACGGCAGTACGGCTGAATTGATGGAGCAAATTCTAAGTTTCAATCTTACTGAATCTTATCAAACAATAAGCGAAAATGCACTCAGAAAATTGTGTACGTAGCTACAAGAATTCCAACTGAAATGTAAGTATCATAAATCGTGTTCGTAGAATAAACAAAACTAAAAGTCTTAGGATCCAAACTGACGCAAAATGTATTGCGAACTTAACACCTTTGTGTCGAGTTTAAATTGAATTAAAAAGTTACCGTCTTTTAAGGATTTTCCAAACTATTTATTCGATATAAGTTATTTAGCCAAGTTGTAGTAGTTTCAGTAATTTTAAGCTTTTGTTTGCATGTTGTAATAATATGTGCGCGTGTGAATCGATAAATAGTTAATATATCTATCTAGCTGTACTACAATTAGAACAACCGGTACTTAATTATTTTGAAGCCGTGGTGGCCTTGAGGAGTAACACCTGCCCTGCAATCGTGAGATCGTGGTTCAAATCCCGGTCCCGTACCAATGAGTTATTTGGCATTCATGTACGAAATTTAACACCACTGGCTTTTCGGTGAAGGAAAACATCGTGAGGCAGCCTAAATGCTTCCGTAGAAGAAATTCAGTGACGTATGTGAATCCACCAACACGCACTGGGCCAGCGTGGTGGATTTGGCCTGTTCACCCTTCGTGGGTAGGCCTACGTCCTGCAGTGGACTTTTAAAAATGCTGGTACAGAGCAGTACTTATTTTTCTTACTTATTTTGTAATAGAATTTGATAGACGTTTTGTTCCTCTTTGTTCTATTAGCAGCACAAAAGAGAACGGCTTGAGTGAAAGAAAAAAATAGAGCATGCAACGTACAGATGGAGATAGATGGCAAATAAACAATTACCTGAATGTTTTACAAGAAAAGGCTTTTAACAGTGGACTGTTAAAAGCCGATATAATTTTGCGAATGTATTACTTTGCATTTTGTTCAATTAAAATAACATAAAAACTCTAAACAATAAAATTATGAACAGTTAAGTTTTGATTATTTTTAGAGTTCCGTACCTCAAACGAAAAAAACGGAACCCTTATAGGATCACTTTGTTGGCCGTCTGTGTGTATGTCAAAACTCTTTATCTCGGGAACGCGTAAAATATCGAGTTGAAATTTAAACTGTATACGTATATCTATGCTCTGTTGCAGTTGGGTAAAAGAAAAACTTCTCAGTTGTTGTTTAAAAAAGTTTTTAAAAAAGTAGAGCCATTTATGTCGTAAAAAAACCGCATATTTCGACACTCACAAAAATCAAAACCAACAGGCTACTTCCCGTTAACATAGAACTATGAAATTTGGCGAGAAGCATTATTTCAGAGTACACATATAGGAATAAATCTGAAAACTGTACATTTTTTTCAAATCACAAAAATAGGGCCTCAAAATTCACAAAATATGGGTTCAAAATTCAAAGCGAGTAAATCGTATCATGAAAAATATTTGTATTATTAATTTGTATTTGAAATTTTCTGGATTTGTACGGAACCCTCGATGTGCGAGCCTGACTCACACTTGTCCGGTTTTTTTGATACGAATGTGCTGTAGAATTTAGAATAGTTTTATTTTTCTGAAATATCTGACATACTGGATCGAGCCTAATAGCGATAGATGGTATAATTCGCACCACCCGCGTCGCCGAGCATGTCGGGTCGGGCTGCTCGGTTGTGTAGGTGAAGGTATCCGATCCAATAGTATTTTTCCACTGCTGAACATAATAACTCTCCTCGAAAGCTGATATTTTCCATATTCAGAGTTGGTCCCATATTAAAAAGTGAGCCTAATTATGAAAATGTGTACCTTCGAATGTGTGTGTACCCGCCCGTAGTAGTGTAGTGACACCCGCCTTTCAATCCTGAGGTCGTGGGTTCAAATCCCGGTCCCGCCAATGAGTTCTTTGGAATTTATGTACGGAATTACACACTACTGGCTTTTCGGTGAAGGAAAACATCGTGAGGCAATATATGTCTGTAGAAGAAATTTGATGGCGTATGTGAATCCACCAACCCGCACTGGACCAGCGTGGTGGATATGGCCCAATCACCCTTCGTGGGTAGGCCTACGTCCTACAGTGGACTATATAAAGGCTGATACAGTAGAGTACAGTACCTTCGAAACTCTCTGCACATTGCAATGCAACAGCATCCTACTAATTCCTACTAATATTATAAACGTGAAAGTTTGTGAGGATGGATGGATGGATGGATGGATAGATGGATGGATGGATGTTTGTTACTCTTTCACGCAAAAACTACTGAACTGATTGAGATGAAACTTTGCAATAATTATATATCAGAATAACACATAGGCTATAAATTATAATGATATATTGCGTATGCGGGCGAAGCCGCGTACTAAAAACTAGTGTATAATAAATAAGAGTATAACGAATGAAATAAGCGAAATAGTATAACATCCTCATAATGTTGGTTTCTTACTGTAGGTATCTTTGAATGAGTGAGAATGAGTTGTATATTTGAATCGATTTTATTATTCTTGATATAAAACGTTTCGTGATTAAAGCCTTTGTTCACTACAAAAAATGTAATACCTATAAGTACATCAAAACAATTGGATCTTATACTTCCAAAGTGATCCTAAAGCCAGCAATCAAGATTTTGGCATAAAAAAAATAATTATGCAGATTAACTTTTAAGTTAATTATCCCTCAGCTGGTTTAATTACCAAGTTACGAAGCAATTAGTCGTAAGAACTTGAGTAGAGACAAATTATTTATGACATTTTTCGCAGTCATTACATTTTGCGAATTTCGTTCCCATGTCAAATAATGAAGACACAAATCATATTTTTACAGCCTTTTGTTTACAAAAATATTCAAGGTGGGTTGATAGGTATATTAGCATAATTTCCTATTGTGTGTGAAACTGAAAAAAAAATAGTTTTAAGTTAATATTTTTATTCGTATTTCAGTTGCTTACTTAAATTATAAAATCGTATTTGTCGTATGAACACGTACAACAATTGCGTTTGACTACATAACAATAATAATATCATTTAAGTATCACATGGGAAGCGCCAGAGAAAGTACATCGACTTTCGACAAAATGCTATGGAACAGTTGATTTTCATTCCCGAATGGTCCTGAGTGTCCTGAGGTAAAAGTTGTTTGAGTGTTGCGTACAAATAATTTTATACACATCATTGAAACAACAAATCCGGTACAAAAAATCTAATAAAAATTACAAGTAATAAATAAATAAATGTTAGGGGACATCTTACAAACGACATCTTACTGACCCCAAACTAAGCAAAGCTGCCAGAGACTGATATACTACATATACATATTTTTAAATACATACTTTTATTGATAATACCTAAATAACACCCAGACACAGAACAAACACCTATGTTCATCACATAAATATTTGCCCTGGGTCGGAATCGAACTCACGCCTCTTTGACCCAGGAGTCAGGGTCACTAACCACTGAGCCACCGAGGCAGTAATAGAAGTATTGCTAAATTTTACTCAAATAAAAACTACGTTACAGCTGTCTTTTTCATATCTGGTTATACAGCATACGCGAGAGTGAGTGGAACAAAAAATACGCAATGTCTGTCGCATACGTCAAAATAACCAGTTGGAATGTCAAAATGGTTAAAATTTGGTTAGTTTAGGTCATTTGTCTTTTTCGGAAATTTGAACCCTCTAGTTTCAGTAAGAAGGTTCAAATCTCTAATTAATAATTCTAACCTTCCTACTTTTTACCTTTTTGAATTTGGACAGCCGAGCTCAATGCTAGTTTGTGAAACCCTTCGAAATTACGTAAGTTTGGGTGTAGGTATGTGCATCTTTATCTAACACCTTTTAAATTTCATATTTAAAATGAGACAAAGTGATGTATTCTCTTGCTATTTTAGTAATGTTTCTATTACTTGTTATTTTTCTAAGCAAAAATACAAAAACAAAAAATAATTTTTGATATCACCCTTGACACGAAATAATCAACGGCTCAAGCTGTCACGCACGCCAAGTCACGTGGCCGCCACACAAAGGAGGCTTATAGCTAGCAGTGGGTCGAAACCATGTCGAAACAAACTGATGATTAATATATACCTACAAATATATAAGGGTACTCATAATCACAAAACTTTTAACCAAAAAACCACCTTGACTTGACATGCCATTGTTCTTTGACCTCGGGAAAAGTGTACACAGTTTATGTCATCACATTATACCTAATCATGTTTTTTATTTGATGATGTTTTTGATCAAAAAATAATGAATCCAAAGAACCGAAGATATTTTTAAATCTACGTAATTGTCATCACTTCATGCATATCCTACTAATATTATAAGCGCGAAAGTTTGTGAGGATGGATGGATGGATGGATGGATGTATGGATGTTTGTTACTCTTTCACGCAAAAACTACTGAACGGATTGAGATGAAACTTTGCGATAATATAGCTTATATATCAGAATAACACATAGGCTATAAATTATAATGATATTGCGTAAATCCTACTAATATTATAAGCGCGAAAGTTTGTGAGGATGGATGGATGGATGGATGGATGTATGGATGTTTGTTACTCTTTCACGCAAAAACTACTGAACGGATTGAGATGAAACTTTGCAATAATATAGCTTATATATCAGAATAACACATAGGCTATAAATTATAATGATATTGCGTAAATTGTTCATAATATAACGATAAGTGTTAAGTAAGATCTGAGAACTCTGAGAACTATTCTAGAGTGCGCTTCAAGAAATGTCAAAAAAAATCAACTGTCGAATCATGGTCGAATCGAACAACCGTCAAATCGTTTTTTGTTTAATTTTTTGGATCGGTTTTGAAAGACGGAAAGTGACATAGTCTACTTTTTATCCTGGATAAATAAAGGGTTCCTATGGTATAGCACAAAAATCAAAATATCATGCGGGAGAAGCCGCGGGTAAAAACTAGTTTTTGTATATTTTTGCGGAGAATTACCTAATTATGCGCGTGCGAGATACCTACTTAAGCACTCCCTAAAGTTTGCCGAAACATATCTACTCCATAAGGAACGTTCGGTACCCACGCCCACGGTACCAACGCCCGTACACCTAGTGGTGCGGTGAAGATGTTAGACTTGTCGTTTCAGATTTAGGGTCCACGTAGTTGAACATAAGCCTTCCCTAAAGGTCTCCAATAAGACTGGCCAACCACCGCGATGTCTTGGGCTACTTATAGCTTATAATAATGATGAGCTAATAATATAGTGATGAGCCCATGAGAGATCACGTTTCTGTGCCGTAAGTACTGGTAACAGACACTAATAAAAACCTTTTAACTTGAGGCACTGAGATATGTCGGACAAAAAGATGTTGCGGCAATTTCGCTGCCCAGCCGAACTGATAAAATAGTGTTTTTTTTTTTTTATTTGTATAGGTTTGCCTTTGACTACATACTACAGATATACGATATAGGGTGCATGTAGCACGCTAACCTAGAAGATACCTTATTTACTCGGGATTTGAATACACCCACGTTGTACTTAAGCGAGAATACAGACTCAGGCAAAGCGCTCCACATTCGTTGTTCATATGAAGAATGTGAAAGTGTTTATTAACCGACTTCCAAAAAAGAGGAGGTTCGTTTGTATGTATTTTTTTTTGGTTTATGTTCATCGATAATATTCCCAAGGTGGTCCCATTTAAATTTTACAGAAATCGGCTGAGCCGTTTTTGGAAAATCAACAATAATTTAAACAATTCAAGCGAAATATTCGAATTTTGTACACGATGAAAGGGTACCCGCCTTCTTAATTTTTTGCAAAAATAATTACTTTTTTTCTAACTTTTAAATTCTAGCACATATTATATGTAAAGGCTATATTATTATGCTGGTTTTGAATGTTCATTTAGCCGATGACATTCCGTGTAATGAGTGAGCGAACCCGAAAAAAAAATCTTTGTAAGAAAGAAGCTTATTGGTCATAGATTGTCACGTACAATGTGTACATACACGCGAATCAAATAACGATTCAGAAAATCAACCCAAAAAAATAATTTCCTAATTTTTCTTACTTCGTCACATTTTTTCCTGTTTTCACTGCCCTCTACTTGTCTACTCTGGCTTGATTTTTTCCTGAAATCCAGCTTGGGATAAGCAAAGATTTTTTTAAATTTATTTTAAATTGATAAACCTTCTTATTTAGTTTGAGTGATACATATAATACATACATACATAAATACATATAATAATACATACATAAATACATACTAAACGATGAATGGATTAAGAAAATAAGCTCTTTCAGAAACGCGAAAAAACAACTAAAATATTTATATCCTCTGATAACAACTAGAAAAGAAAAACATGCAAGTGTTTATAAGTCATAAGTATTTATTAATAAAATGTCGATTTACACGTCATAAAAAAATATTACATAAATGTAATACAAAAAACATCTTTTTTTTACACAGTGAAATAATAAATTAATTGCAACAATAACAAAAATAATGTAGTTAAAATTCATGTCATAAGAAAATATAAAAATAGTACAAAATATAAAATGTCCACAAATAATTATAAAATTAAATAATTCATTTATCAGAAACAAAAATCAACAAATCTACATTAAGTATCATATTTATTATTATACAATAATAATACTACCTAAATTAAACATAACACAACAAAATTTAACATCCACTTAAGCAAATACATTCCCTATGCTTTGTCTAAAGTACTTAGTTTTTGTGTCCCAGCTCTATTAACTCTCCATTTTCTTTTACATCGTGCGAATTTTCTGTGACCCTATTTTGCGCAAGGTGATTTCCTCCAAATTGCTCTTATCAACGTCGCAAGATCAGCTCTGAAAGTCTCTGGGGTAATCTGGCCCTTGAGTAAAACAAATGTCATCTTACTGCGCTGATCGTTTGTCGGTTGTCGGATTTCTGAGGTAACTCTACAGTTTAGAAGTTTTAAAGATACGCAGAGATGGGATTGGTACATGGATGAAAGAAAGAGAGAAGACGAACCATAAGGTTGTTTTGTAGTTAAGATTATTAATAAAATCGTGCGTTGCCTGCATAGAAATTACAATAAAATCATGTCGTCTTTCTGAGGTAGCTCTACAGTTACGAAGTTTTAAAGATACGGGGAGATGGGATTGGTACATGAATGAAAGAAAGAGAGAAGACGACCATAATGTTGTAAATCTGTAGTTAATAGATAAGATGCTTCACAAAATCCTGCGTTGTCCGCATAAAAATTAAAATAAATACGACGATATAAATTGACATAGGTAAGTAACAATTCACCAGCGTGTATTTTATAAGCATGGATGTATTACAACATCCTTGTACTTGATTACGAGCTTCAAAGCGGAGCTTATTTTTTAACTAACTTGAAAAAAGAAGGTTCTGAATTCGACTATATGTTTAAATTTTATCGAAATCAGCTGAGTCGTTTTAAAAAAATCAACAATAACGTGAAATTACTACGTCGATGAAACATTGATCTGTACGATTTATTCAAATGCTGTACACAGTTGAAGTCCGTTGTGCCATTTTTAGCTAAAAATAATTTTACTAAAGACGAATAGTCCTTATCATCTATGCAAATTACTTAAAAGATATTCCTTAGTCACCATAGCTCCGTGGCTTTTTAAGTTTATGATTGCAGTTTAAATAGTTTTGATGAATATTTACAACCGCCACTCAAACGAAGTTGGAATATAAATAACTTCTCTAGACAAGTGATACTTTAAACTTCTTCTAGTACCTGCCTAACTTAAGGTGGTGGTGGTTTTACTTCTTCATTATTAACTTTTCAGTGAAGGGAAACATCGCAAGGAAACCTGCACACGTCCAGAGAATAAATTCAATGACGTGACTCCAAAATGCAACAAAAAATCTCATTATATTTAAAAAGTTTTTTATGCTACAACATGTTTGTGACATAACGCCATGGCCCAAGAATAAACCCAGTTTCACAAAATAAAAACTAGTAGAAACCTAACGCATGATATCAGTTGAGAGTTTTTCTTACTATGTGTGGAATATTGCTACAACTGTCAAAATGATCATATATATATGTGTTGTGAAACGTTTCTATGTAACAGTTTTGACAACTCGCGGACTAATTTTCCCACAGAGATACCAAAGGGATATGTGGTCGATCGAGAAAATCTAAAAGAGATGCATCGATTTAATATGGCACGGGTTAGAGAGAGACATGAAAAATGTCTCGATTCGGTGGTTGATATCACATTTTTAGACAAGGAAATCCCAATACTTATTTGATAGTTTTGGCAGCAGCTTGGAAGATTTTCCATGCATTTTTGTGGTTGAGAAATACCTGAAGTGACAACAGCTTTATAAATCTGTTATGTATAGATGTATGTAAATACGTATATTCTTGTGGTTGAGAATTGCCACAAGTGACAACAGGATTATCCCTCTGGTATATCTATGTTCTGGGCCCAGCTTAGATGGTAAAACTGACAGTAACTTTTTTCAGTTTATGGCTACGCAAGGCTTGTGCATTGGTCGATAAAAACGTTTTACTACGTTCTTTCGCAGTGTCGCTGTATTACCCCGTCAGAAACGTAGTAACCGCGGTCTGATATAGATTTTCTTCTATAAAAGTTGTGAATCGCTTTTAGAAGCTATTTTTGTATCATTTATTGCTATTTTTAGTAAAATTTAATCTGGTTATTATTTTGGCAGCAACGATAAGAGGTTTGACTACCGCAATTGTTTCTAATTCTATTGTTTTCTTCTATTTATATAAAAATGAATGTGTGTCTGTATGTCCTCTAAAGAATCGTAAATTAAGCCAGAGAAGGTTTCTGAATTGGTGCGACCAATTTTCGACAGATAGCTATAGTAGATAGATCAGCAACGCGCGCAGGGTACAGCTAGTTTTTTTTTTATACATCACCTAGTAAAATTGTATTATTTATTGAATTATCTATTAAGATACTTAGAACAAATTTCTTAAAGTTCATGTTTATTGTAGCTTTGTTAGATTATATTAATTGTTGTTATAAGCAACCCGGCACACCGTATCAAAAGCTATAGGTACTTAGTATATTTTTTTCTTTTCAGCGCGTAAGTAATAAGTTTGGCTCGTCTCGAAGCCGCCTGAAGGTCAACAACTGGAGAACTCATAATCGGAGTGCTCGTATGTTCCTTGTAAGTGTAGTAGATGCGCCGGTTTTGGCCACTGCCCCGATTTTGGACTTTGATGTCAAAAGTGTTGCATAAATAGATTAAAAACAATGTAACAATGTCACAGTTCAAATTTCTATAAAATACTAGCTGACCCGGTGAACTTCATCTCACCATCTGTCAACTGTCAGTGACAACTTTTACATGCAGAAACATTTTGTATGGGAAAATTTAATTAGTGTTATTATTATTTTACTCGCTACATTTTTATATTTTCTCACCGTATGAACCTTCACTGGACTTTCACAAATATTTCAAGACTAAAATTAGCCAAATCGGTTCAGCCGTTCTCGAGTATAAGCGAAGATTATTTTAACATAAAATCGTCTACGGTCTACACAATCATTAAAATTGGTAAAAATTACACTAAGATGACTAAGAAGGCAATCAGTTCATCTACTAGTATCATTAAGTACTTAACCAAAACGTAATGACTATAGTATATGTGGTCGTCACGGACGATTTACTGTATTTTACCGGGTGGCATTTTCTAACTGAGCGCTGCCGTAGCTCGGATGACACGTTAAATTGTAGGTCCCGGTTGTTTTAACCGTTTAGCCATGTCAGAGGCCTTCAGGCGGCCTAAATACTCTAACACCAGGGCTAGCCTCCCGGCCTACATGAACTTACTTACTTACTTACTTTTATCAATATATTATTAGACATAATCTAATGAATTAATCAATCTATTAAAGACGGTCGTTTGAATTTTAGCGCCAAATATTTAAATTATAAACTAGTTCAAAGTGGCGCTAGTGATAAGTAACTTTGCTTTGTCGTTCCTGTCGACGTACATTCATAAAACAATTTAAATTACAATCTCATTTAAAAAATTATAATTAAACCTATAGAACTTTGAAGTGGTAAATAACTTATTCAAAAAAAACATTACTATTAATTTATTTTAGGCGAAACTTGTGTGAAAATAATAATTACATGAGCTAATGACAAGACAAGGGCTTCATCATCGCCAAAATATTGCGTAAGTTGAAACGTAAGCTGATTGTAAAACTTAATTTAAAAAGAAATGAGAAATGTCAGTTTATTGTTTTGAGCTTGGAAAATAACTTCTTATTTTTGGTTGTAATCGTTCCATTTTTAGTATTTAATCAATAAATTGTAATTAATTGTTTCTATTTAATCGCCGAAATATACTACCCGCGGCCATCCATCGGAATACCGACTGCGTGGAACGTTTGAGGAACTAGAACCTAATTTTAATCAACTTAAAATTAAATTAATAATCCTGTTTTCTACAAAGTAGTCAAAGTAATCAGGACGAAGAAGGACCGAAAATCGTAATTACGACTTTAGACACAATTAACTGAACTGCAAAATTATAATTAAGTATGTAGATTATTGTACATACTGTTGGAAGTTGGGAGCACTTATCTAACTAGGTAGGTACTAATTATAAATTTAAAATGGCTACCTTTAACAACTGTAGGTACAAAATATATGTAATACATTTTGTGTACAGTACAGACTGTAAATAATCACTTGACTGCATAGGTGGCCCAGCAAGCCAATCGCGCTAATTTTAAACAGTTGCGTTCCGTCTGCAATTCAGGTAAAGTTCGGTTACAATTGTAGTTAAGTTTAAATTCAGGTTTCAATAATTCGGTATTGCGCTAAACTTCATACATCAATCGTTCGTTTGTCAGCGGTTACGTTCCAACTCTGATTGAGTTGCGTTTCAACTTTTGTCAAAATCTCTAGCGCGATACGAAAGTAGACAAAAAGTTGAAGTTCGGTTAAAGTTCAATTGTGATTTAGCTGTAATTTTTTTTAGTGCGATTGGTCTGCAGTGATTAGTACTGTACTGTACTGTACTGTACCAGCCTTTTTGAATAGTCCACTGCAGGACGTAGGCCTACCCACGAAGGGTGTATTTAGATGACAAACATAGGTGTTTGCTCTGTGTCTGGGTGTTGTTTAGGTTCTATATAAGTATGTATTTAAAATATGTATATGTAGTATATCAGTCTCTGGTAGCCATATCACAAGCTTTGCTTAGTTTGGGTCAAAGACCATGTGTTAGATGTCCTCAAATATTTATTTTTATTTACTTAAATTTTATGAAGATACTATTTGAAATAAGATAACGAGCTACAGAGAATTTAGAATATCCTAACCAAAAAGAAGTCTTTTTTTTCTACAGGCTTTCTATTTCACAAATACAATCATCAGATCAGACATCTCACTAAAAGATAAAACCATAGTTGGAATTAAATCATCTATCCATCCATCCATCAGCCATATGACGTCCATTGCTGGACATAGGTCTCCCCTATGGATCTCCAATAAGATCGGTTGGAAGCGGCTTTCATCCAGCGCGATCTTGCGGTCTTGATGAGATCATCTGTCCACCCCGTAGGTGGACATCCTACTCTGCGCTTGCTGCTACGTGGTCTCCACTCGAGAACTTTTCAACACCACCGGTCATTAGTCCTCCGAGGTATGTGCCCTGCCCACTGCCACTTCAACTTGCCAATCCGCTGGGCTATGTTTTGGCGGAGACTTTGGTTCTTCTACGGATCTCCTCATTCGATCCTGACTCGATCTCGCAAAGAGATTCCTTGCTCAATGCCCCTCTCCATAGCTGAAGCTGAAACACAGGCTTCGGCCTAGTTCGGCAACAGAAACCTGTTATAAATTTTCTTAGTCAATTATTCTAGCTTAGTTAAGTTAAAATATGTAAACTTTGTTTTGGTCAAATAAAGAATTTATTATATTATTATTTTATTATAGCTCATTGGGCTACTTGGAGCTTATTAATAAGGCCCATAGTGAGAGACCTCGTTTCTGGAATTAAATAACAACCCCTAATTGCCGTTCTTGGGAATAAAAAAAATATATTATTATTATATACTACGGGACTAATCGCGCACTAAAATTTCGAGATAAATAAATACCGAGATAAATACGAGATAAATAATGAGGTATTTATTTATCTCTAAAATAAAAGATTGTACTCTAGTGCTATCTCAGAAAACTGAGAAAACATAGAGAACTACCTTTTGCCCGCGTCTTCGCCCTACTGGTATTTGACTTGGGTGCTAACTCATAAGAACCTTTTATTTTTCCAGGATAAAAAGTTACTCTCCGATCTTTGAACTGTTTCCACGCCAAAAATCAATTCAATCCGTTGCTTTGTTGCTGCGTGAAAGAGTAACAAACATCCATACTTTCGTGACTGAAGCCGGCGTTTATCCGGTCCGTTTGGGGACCGCAAAGGGTCGAACCTCGGACCGCCAAATTAAAAAAAAAGTATTGTACATAGAAAAATGCGAAAATTGCAAGAAACTGGCTATCGATTAGGCAGTATGTTTGGCTCGACATACATAAATATGTATGTGAAACATCATTCTCAATTTTTTTCGTGCAAAATAAATAATTAAATATCGTTCAACAATACCTAACGGCCATCTAGCAACCTATGCGACATACTTCGGATTTGCTGTTCCCCGCGAGAATCAACTACATATTAAAAACTCTATCCAACTCAAACATTATGTGTAAATATAATAAGTGCAAATTAAAAACATTTAAATAAAAGTAAAATTAGCAAACGTAACCTTAAACTTTAATTGCTAAGATAATAATCTTTAGATTAGAGGCAGTATAACGTTACAATGTGACGTATGACAAAAATGTCAAAGCCATAAAAATTAAAAAATATTGAATACTGGCTGATTATCTCCGACCTCATTGTATGCGAGCGCGATAAGAAAGGTTTTATGCGCAATATTCATGCATTTTGCAATTTATACGAGTACCAAGTGTAAACTGAGAGTGTGTTGGATGCAGGTGTGACGTCACATTCACGTTTCAATGGCTCATAAACAAGCTTGTTAGTTATTGTTTAGGTACCTTTTAAGTAGCAGTCAAGATATACTAATAGAAATAAAACTATTCTGCACTAGCCTTCCCCGCGGTTTTCTATGGGATAGTTTATATTTTCTGAGATAAAAAATAGCCTGATACTTATTGACTTCTAATCTAAAGAACATGTCCACAAAATATATGGAGGCTGGTATAATAATAATCAAAATTTGTAACCACAACACTCGTTACATTTCGAGAAAGTTCATATTTTTCTTAGCCTATTACATCAGTTAAAATCAAAAAAGAGCCCTCAGGATTTTTTTTAAATTAATTTTGAATCTAGTAGGATAAATAAATATATTTGGCTCAATAGGTAGTTTATCTCTAGCAACCCTGGTTAAATAGAAGTATTTTTACCAATTAGACACAGTTTTTAAGTGTTTTATGTCACATTGTACCTACTACCTGGTCACACTAGTAGCGGTAGGTTATAATTTCTAATTATAGAAAATTAAGAGATGAATGTGGAAGAATCAGCTACGAATGCCAGTAAAATAACGATAGAAGCACTTTGTTATTGCTAAACTAGAAAAAAATACAAAGCTGTATTATTATTTTTCACATTTAAAAAAAAAGGAGGGATAAAAAAATTAAAATTAAATATTTTTCAGAATCCCATAAATCAAGCTTTTAAATGATGTATATATCATCTTGGTTCGAGTTTTCTCTGAATAATATGGGTACTTCTTCGAAGACAAAATTTTGGACGTCTATGGGTTTTTTTCTGAAACCAACAAACAAAACAGTGTGTAATTTTTTTTTCTATACAGTTTACCTTTAACTCTACCTGGGACAAGTGATATTTTTCAAATCATTGCAGTCCAAGTATAAATTAAAAATATTTGAAGTTTGTTCTCCTGATTCATATACCGCGTCTGCTTGCCATTTTTCGAAAGAAAATGGTCGATATCGCATTTTCCCTTTGGTAAATCATTATAAATTATAATTATATCAAAAGGAAATGAATTGCACTTTTACAAAAAAAATGTGTATTAGTTATAACTACCTTAGTATGTTTATAAATAGGCTAATAAGAAGTGTCCGGCATATAATACTGATTAATGTGGCGTATGCTGCGCTTGACCGTGCTTGGTCGGGTGATGATAATGAGAGCCTGACTTCTCGCGCAGGGGGAAGCCAGTCGTGCAACAGACGAGCCAGAAGGTGGATATACGGCTGGTTCGCTTGGATCCCGGAGTTACAAAGATAAATGTCTGATTCATCTGTGCTTAGTTCAGGTGGCATTATGATTACAATGCCTGTTTTATAAAATGTATTTTATGGTTTTACAACTTCAATCTGTATTTCGTGTAATGCTTTTGGGTTATAGATTCAAGTAGAAAAATGACAATACTGAATTCAGTATGTATGATGAGTTATGCATGTATTACGGCAAAATCCTGATTCATCTGGATTGATTCATATGGTCAAAACGCCACATAAATCATAAAATTCATACTGGAAAAGCTTTGAATATAGCTTATATAGCCCAACAAGACCTCGATGACGACAGTTTTTGGATAGAAACTTCGTCAATCGATGAAAAAAAATATTACTCCAAAATTCACCAAAGATGTCTTATCGACCCTTCTTCAGAAAAACGTGGATGATTGTTCAGATTCAAACGATGAGGGCATTTTTGTGTTTAAAAAGCTTCAGTAAAATAAACTTACAAAAGAGTCTCACACTGCTGGTGAAGGTATAATTACTCAATCTTCCATTAAAAAATCAAGATCTCGTCAACAAGAAAAAGGTTTTAAAGATGACATTGAAAGTAGCTCGGGTCCTTGCAAAAAGCTAAAGATTTATTTCTTGTAGTACCTAAATGTGACTTCATTATTTATAGTTAACGATACTAAGAAAAATTATGTTTCTGTGATAGTTACCAAGGAAGATTACTGTCAAAAATTCCATTTAATTGAAGTTGATCTCATGTTTCTTACTTTAATCTTATTTTTTTCATTATATAATAAACAGGATTCGTGAATTGTACATGGAAAAAAATAAACAGAGAGAATAATATAATGTACCAATTACTATACTTACTATTAGTTCAGTTCAGTTCATTTATTCTCACATAGGTACAATAATGCACACTTATGAATGTCAAAAGTAAACAATAAATATAAATTAACATAAAACAGTAAAACTAACAGAATGAATACATTTTCATTTACAAATACTGTCACATGTCAGGTTACGCAATGAATTTTTGTCACACATAAAATCTTTTACACTATAGTATGCTTTTTGTATAAGAAAATCTTTGATAATATTTTCAAACATTGTTTCATTTTTCTTAATTATTAACTTTCATGTACCTATTTATCAGTAACAAATATTAGTAATAGTTCATTTATGTAATTTAAAATGTTATCGTTTACCCAGGTAATATAAGAATTATAATTAAGTATTACAATTTTTAGATTTCTAAAATGTAACACAAGAAATATTGTTCATTCGTCAACTTTTTTTCGTGCTATAGTGTTAAAATTTTATGTACGTATGTAAAATATGATTAGATTTCCCTATTACACAGCCAAATTACATAGTTTTTCATTTTCAGTTCTGTTCTGATTCATCTGTAATCAATTCTGATTCATCTGGGCACAAAATATTTGAACGTAGATATCTTAAAAACTACTTAATAAAAACAAGTCCCTCATTGAAATATATGTTATTTAGTTACCTTTTTTACGTATGAACATGTGCGACAGAGCTGAAAGTGAAATAAAATTTTGGCCAGATGAATCATGCAGTCAAAGAATGAAATTTCGAAGAAGTACCCATATACCACTTGTGGACGTCACCTCTGAGCAAAAAACAAGTCGATGTTATGAATCTCAATCGCTTCGTGAAAGAGCAACAAAACAAATAAAACTAACAAACACTTTCGGCGTACACCTACAGCTACATTCAAATCTCACCATTCCGAAATTTTGCTAAAGAGATTCAATAATTTAAAGGTAATATTTTGCATGTTAATTATGATGTTAAAATTAAATTAAAACCCAGTTTCTGTTATATACAACGTGTAACAGAAAGGTTGAAAAACACCTAAACCACGCATGCTCAAACATATTTAAAACTTACCCCATAAGGTCTCATAATCCTTAGTATGTTAAATTACGAGTTATACCAAGTTAAAGTTTTGCATAAAATAACCTGATGTCAACCCTAAACTTATCAGCTGACGGTAAAGACAAAGACTAATAAGTGTACAGAAATATTTTATTTTTGCCTACGATTTCGTGGACGGGCTTTTACACACAAACATTTAGGTAAGTAGGTACGTGGTATAGTTATAGCATAGTTCTCTTTCTTTTTCACTTTAGGCATTCGTTAGAGAGAATGCTTTTTACGTTGCTATTAAAATTTACGCTGGCGCCTCTGTAATCGGGCTTTATCACAGAAGAGAGAAGGAAATGCTGTTCTGTGGGCTCTATGTGTGCTTATATCTTTAAAACTACGCAACGGATTTTGATGCGTTTTTTTATCGCGTATCCACGCTTGACCACCAACTCGCCTGATGGTAAGCGACGTTGTGGTCGAAGATAAAGCACGCAGACCTAGAAAATACCTATTCACTTCATTGGTTTTTTTAATAGATAGAGTAATTCAAGAGGAAGGTATATACTCTTATGTATTACACCTGTGCGAAGCCAGGGAGGGTCGCTAGTAATACTTGAAGCTGAAAAATATCAACATTTATATTCAGCCAGTTAATGTTAGTCAGTTTTACATAAATGCCAACTTACGATTTTTAAGCATTGTCGCAATTAAACATGCAAATCAAAATAAAAGAGCCGAGATATTATCACATAATTACGTAGCAAGACCGAAATATAATATTTTAAACAACTTTTTGTACTCAATATTCTCAGTAACTTGAGTTATTTTATTTTTAACAGGGAAATATTTTTGTTGCTGATATAAAATCTTATTGTCGTAGTGACTCGCTGCAGTGAGGGTTTTCCAAAACCGTTGATTTCTAGGTAGCAGCACTGACACAACATTCAAGAATCTAAATAATTAAAAGCCTGTTTTAGCATGTGCTAATGCAGTTATTTTATATATATATATACCTTACATGATACGTTTTACTCACTTTGAATTTTGAACCCATACTTTGTGAATTTTGAGGCCCTATTTTTTGTGATTTAAATAAAAATGTACAGTTTTCAGATTTTTTCGTATATGTGTACTCTGAGACACTGCTTCTCGCGAAAATTTCATAGTTCTATGTCAACGTGAAGTACCCTGTAGGATAGACAAAAGCCTGTAGGTTTTGATTTTTGCGAGTGTCGAAATATGTAGTTTTTTACGACATAAACGGCTCTAACTTTTTTAAACGATAACTGAGAAGTTTTTCTTTTACACAACTGCAAGAGACCATATATATACGTATACAGTTTAAATTTCAACTCGATATCATTACGCGTTCCCGAGATAAAGAGTCTTGACATACCCACAGACGGAAGTGATCCTATAAAGGTTCCGTTTTTTCCGTTTGAGGTACGGAACCCTAAAAACTAAACTTGCTGATAGATGGCGCTCTGGTGTCAGAGTTTCTAAACCCCTGAAGGCCTCTGACATGGCAATATGGTTAAAACAATCAACACAAAAAGCAATATAGGTACCTAAGTAACATTTTCCGAGTCACAAATTGAATTACCAAGTGACAAATTAAATTTCCGAATTGAAAATTCTGATGTGACATTATTGAGAATTAGACTTTATATTCCAAGTAAATACATAAAATATCATCGGCACCACTGTCATGGCAAATAGATAAATGGTCTCCCCACCGATTTATTTCAACAATGCATGGATTGATATTGACAACCAGTTTATAGTGTTTTGTTTCAGTGGTTGTAAATAACGAGTTTTGACTGTCTGTCTGTCTGCTTATAATTATTTTTAGCCAAAAATGGCACAATCTATTTCAACCGTGTACAGAATTCAAATGATATAAATGACCAACTGCAAAATCGTGGTAAACGTCAATGGCTACTTATTACATACAAATAGAAAGCATACGAAAGTGTAGCATAATACTATTGTATTTATATCATATTCTCTCTAAAGCAGCGATCCAGTCCCAAGACGGTACGTATACGTGCGTTGCGCTGGTCGTAACTGCGACTACGACCACTCAGACTTAATAGAGCTACCTTGCAACACATGAAGGTACAATAAAATAGACAATGTGTTTAAGGCTGATTATCTCGGTCAGACCGCAAAATTCAATTTTTTTTTTGTTTTCTTTTATTGCCTTTTACAGATACATAAACTCTTCTAGTCTCTAGTTAGTAGACTCTTCTGCATAAACCGGCCACTATTTTGTTTTCTAGGTATACCTCGTTAATTCTACCTATTCAGTATTATACTTATTAGTTAATTCTACTATTCAGTAAAAGCAGGTGATTTGTCAACTATATAGGGATGACTTCATTAAATCTTGCGTGAGAAATCATTATACTAAGTAAAACACCGGTTTTTACTCACGTATGATATCGCGGCCAGGCCGCTGGGAACCCGACCGGTTTCGGAGTAATCAGCACTCCTTCATCAGGGAATACGCGCGCTCCCATTGATTGGCGCACGCGTACTCTCAGTACGCGTACTCTCTACTTCAAACACGCTACTTTACGCCTGAGTTCTAAGCTTTGTAGTTCGGATGTTTCATTGATAATTGTTATAAAAATCTATCTCGATTATATAATTACGTTTAAATTGTACGAGTGCGGGAGTGAGACAGCTGCTAAACTCTATTTCCCCCTTAATAGAGCTACCTTGCAACTGACGAAGGTACACAATAAGAAGACAAAATGAAGACAATGTATTTAATAGAATGTAATGATTTAATTGGACAGATGTCAGCGTGCTTAGTTTATTCAGCTGAAGAAAACATTCATTAGATGTATTATACATTGTAGAAAATATGTAATTAATAAATATCTACTGTACATACCTACTTTTCTCGAAGCCATTCAGGTCAGTTTCAACCCTCCGTAACTTCGTTGTGAATAAAGCTAGACGAGGTATATTTCTTAAATTAATTTTCAAATCGATTCTACTGGTTCGATTAAGAATTATTACAAGTCAAAGTTCTTTGATTTGGTCACTGACGTACTCACTCACTCACTCAACTATCGTCATAATTCTAAGGTACTTCTGGCAGACATAGAGGTAAATATTTATTTTGAATATGAAGCTCGAGTTGTTGTATTTTTTACATGCTATGTTTTTGTTGGAATCTTATTTTATGAAAATACCTTTGTTTTTTAATTTATTTAAATACATATTTTAAAACACACAAAAGCATTTATAAAGTACCTACGTACTCTGAGTGACCTCATTATGACCGCAGGATTATCCGCTGGATGCAAGCCGCTACCAAGCGGTCTTATTGGAGATCCATAGGCCTATGTCCTGCAGTGGACGTTTGACGTTTTATGGCTAATGGATGGATGACTCTGAGTGACAGTCCTCGCTACGCTCACATAAATATTTTAAAATATATTCGTAAAATTACTCGTGCAATAAACTGCCCTTGCATTTCAACTAAGATTTATTTTCCGTTGTTATGTTTCGCACATCTTTTCTTACCCAAAATGCGATTGGGTAAGTAAAAAATAGTTTTAATCAACAATTATTTGGTGCCTGTTATTGAACAGGCTGTATTTTATTTGTTTAATGTTTAAGCACAGATCACAAATCTTATGATTGTTATTGACAGATTTGCAATGAATCAGGTAAGATATTTTTCATACCTAATAATTATAAATCTTTGACTACTTGACATATTTTTTTCTGTGTCTAACTAAAAATAAAAATGAAATAAATACCACCCCAGACAAAATGTCTTATCGAAATTAGCTGCTTCAGAAACTCCATTTTTGTATATCCACCTACCCATTTCATACCCCTTACCAATAATTACGAGTATATTGTTAAAGCTGGAAACATACTATCGGACGCGTGTTACGAACGCGACTGACAGCCACGTCTGATAGATATCTAGACTATGAAAGTAGACTGAGGCGTGCACACTATCGGACATAAGACGCGGACGTCACCTTCGGACGACCTTGAGCGTTCGGACGTCCGAGAGCGATCTGGCGAGCCGGATGTTTTAAGACTGCACATTGCTAAGTCGCGGCTGTCAGTCGCGTCCGTCAGCCGCGTCCGATAGTATGTTTCCGGCCTTAGCTAAATCTAACTTCTTGGCGGCTGTGAAATTAGCTGCAATCTGCGCAAAACCCAATCCGCAGCTGTATTGCGAGCTTCACTCAGGATCGGAATTAGAAAAACAGTCATTTTCAAAGATATCTTATAGCTAGATAAGCCAAATTTTTCTTAAATATCTATTACTTAACAAAAATATAGTAAGTAATATATACTTACAATGAAACAGTCATAATTCTTTTTTACGTACTAAAAATACACGCCTGCTTAATTAAATAATTAATAAACATCATAATTGCCCATTATTAATGTAAAATTCCCATATTCATACATCATAGCTTTCTAGATAAAAACTGCCAGGTGGAGCGAATAAAAACCTACTAAAATTAGCAGATTCCCATTTTGATAGCTGTTACATGGTCGTAATCATTCAATTACTTAGATATTTCGAAGTACCTACCAACCAGAGAGGTTAGTATGAGATTATACGTAAACATAACTACAGTAGTTTCCGTGTGACTCCATACCGATATCTTTGTAAAGCGCCTCTAGCGGAAATGAGAAAGCATTAACAAAAATGTTTATAGCCACACAAAAATAATTGATTTATTTACTATATGTACCTACTCATTCTGGTGTCAGAGATTTTTGAACGACAAACCACCGGAGGAGGTATACAATTCGACGCGTATATTTTTTTTATGTATAACCACGCATAACTTTTTCATAGTAGTCCAATTTCAATAATTCTTCATTAATTAGAAAGAATATACTTCGAAATTGGTCCTATTAAATTTTATCGAAATCGGCTGAGCCATTTTTGATAAATCATCAACATTGTGAAAAATGTTATATCGATCCGTGCGAAATATTCGCGAATTCTGTATACGGGTGAAGTAGGTCGTGCTATTTTTTTGCAAAAAATAATTATTAGCCGCCTGAAGGCTTCTGACATGGCTGAACAGTTAAAAAACCGGAACACAAATTAAAGTATCATCCGAGCACGGCAGCGCTCAACTGAAAATGCCACCCGCGATCTCCCATCCAAAAACTACTCTGTAAGGTCTGTAAGCGCTATGTTAACTAATACTATGACCTCAAAAGTAAAAGAAGGACTACTTGGTTCGCCTTTAAGTGCCCCCAAAGGTAGTGTTTTCTATATAGAACTTTATAAGTGCACTTTTTGAATTTTGAACAAATAAGTGCGCCGGAATTATCTTTGCCGCGCACTTTTTGAATTTGGAAGTATTTGTAATGTTAGTGTTCAACGCCAAGAAAATGAATGATAAGAATGTAAATATAACTTTTCATTTGTTTTATTATTAGATACCATTCAATTTCAATTTAGTTGTTACTCTACGTTTTATTAAATAATAATTAACATTACTATGAAATATGAGGGGTCATTTATTTTCTCATAGAGGTGATGAATAGTAGAGTGTACCACTCGGGCGCAAAATATATTTTTGGCTCGGGCGACGTACTTTGAATCCCTCGCTACGTTCAGGATTCTACCAAACAATATCAAAAATTTTAAAGACCGTGATTAAAAACCAAATATTAAAGTACTTTGAAGAAAATAACCTTTTTACTGCGTCACAGTTTGGCTTTCGTAAAGGCCACTCGACAGAAATGGCAATTAGAAAAGTGATTTACTTCATTCTCGAGTCTTTGGATAGTTCAAATAAATGTGCAAGCATTTTTTGCGACTTGTCAAAGGCTTTTGACTGCTTAAGACATGACATATTACTATTAAAGTTACAGTATTACGGATTTGAAGACTCTGAGTACAATTTGATTCTAACTTATCTACAAAGGAGAAACCAAATAGTATCAGTCAATGAAGCAAATTCAACAAAGGAATATTTAAGCGTAGGAGTGCCGCAGGGATCTATTCTGGGACCCTTATTATTTCTTATTTACATCAATGATCTTGTAAATGCTATGCCCGATTGGACTCACGTAAGTTTATTTGCAGACGATACTCACGTAGGAATAAAGGATAAAGACGAGAATATATTGAATACCAAAATATCTAAAGCAATGCGTGACCTCACAGAATGGTTTTCTGCCAATGGAATTGCCTTGAATGCTGATAAGAGTGTGATCAGTCGCGTAAGGGCTTAAATAAAAATCCAGGTATACAAGAAAATATTTTTCTAGGTTACAGGGTTTTCTATTGATCATACTATTAGCCATTCGGCCCATATAGAAAAGTTATGTAAAAAAATTTCAAGTGCGAACTATGCTTTGTTGAAATTAAGATCTCTGTTAGATAAAAAATCTATAATAGCTTTGTACTACGCTTATATTCAATCCAGAATTAGATACGCCATTACTGTGTGGGGTAACGGCGCAGACGTCCAAAAAGTACTAAAGGTGCAAAAAAAGGCAATCAGAATAATATTCGGACTGAAGAAACGTTCCTCTGCTAGACCAGAGTTTGAAAAGAATAAAATTATGACTGTGATATCTCTATACATTTACAACTGTCTGATAGAAATGTATGATGAAATTGGCAAACTGGTAGTTACAAAAAAAAGAGAGACAAAAGCACAATTATAATCTCAGAAGCAATGATGACTGGTATATGCCACAAGTAAGGCTTACCAAAGCTAGAAAACAAGGCATCTATAACAAAATTTCTATGTTTAAAAAGCTACCAAAAGCTATAACTAAACTACATGCAAATGATTTTAAAAGGAATCTAAAGCAATTTTTCGAAATCAATCCTTTTTATTCCATCAATGAATTTATGAGCATGCATCTAAGCGAATCTTCATTCTTGTGTGAAAAGGACTCTGATATTAAGTAGAACGAACAATAAAAAGAAAATGAAATTACGTGTAATATTAATAGATAATTGATGAAATTTGACTTTTTAACTTGATTATTATGTACTGGACATTTTTATTTTTATATTATTCTGTGCCATTTGTTTTCATTTAAATTTACTGATCGTTTTTATTATTAATTGACACTGACTTTTATTTTCTTGTCATACGTTAAACTTTTATATATTTTTAGGACATTTTATATTTTTTAACATTGACATCAATAGTTTATGTTATCAGTTTTGGATTATATTTTCATTATAGTTTATATTATTTTTGCCAGTCTGCTAAAATTTGTATAATTATGATTTTCTTTTGATTGTAAATTTGACGTACCTAATGTAACACACGTAGTTATAAGGTCAATAAAGTATTCTATTCTATTCTATTCAATCCCTCACTTCACTCTGGATTCAAAAAAGCGCCCTCGCCGTAAAAATATTATTTTGCCCCCATATGATACAATCTACTATAGCATCATTGTTAAGCATCAAATAATTATAGTGTTTTTATGCTTCCCATGATTAACTATACCTATAATATGAGCAATTATTCCATTGTTTTTTTTATTTGAGATTTTTTTTGATAATTGCTAGGACAAGGCAAGTTTTAAATATTATGATAATGCCTCGTATGTAAAATAAGGCAACGATAGCAGCAATAACTTAATAATTCGTATATAAAACCAACTAGCTGACCCGGCGAACTTCGTTCCACGCAATCCTTACTAATATTATAAATCCGAAAGTTTGTTGGTTTGTTCCTCTTTCACGCAGCAACGGAGCAACGGACTGAGATGATTTTTGGCATGGACATAGTTTGACAGAAAGTGATATACTCGTAGGCTACTTTTTATCCCGGAAATAAGTTCCCTTAGAATAGCACAAACATCAAAATATTACGCGGGCGGAGCTGCGAGCAAAAGCTAGTATCTTTATAAATTATACCCTATGTGTTATTCTGATATGTACGAGTAAGCATTACTATTGCAAAGTTTTATCTCAATGCATTTTGTAGTTTTTGCGTGAAAGAGTAACAAACATCCATACATACATACTTTCGCGTTTAGGTATAGGGTTTTAGGTACTAGCTTTTACCCGCGGCTTCGCCCGCATGATATTTTGATTTTTGTGCTATCCCATTGGAACCCTTTATTTATCCGAGATAAAAAGTCTGATTAGAGTGTTTTGGATTTATTTTCGTAATAAGGGAGTTTTTCTTTAGCGCTATCTATCAGGCTATTTCAATAATATTTGGTTCGTTTATATCTAAATAATTACAGTTTTGCGAGTATCACAACGTAGTAGTTTATCTGTAAATTCTATAAAACAAAAAATGGGCACTAACCTAGTGAAAACACTTTAACCACTACTCTACCTCTAATATCGAAAATGAAATATTTGCCAATTGTCACTAACGATTTCTGTGTTTATTAAGAAAAACTATTATGCTGTAAAAAAAGGAATTTGTCGGTTTTCCTGAAAAGGCTCGATAATTGGAAAACCTTTTCCAGAATTTCTTGGAAATGAATTCCAGATCAGTGATTCCCAAAGTTGTCCGACCCATCTAATACACGTTTACAACCCCAAGATTCCCTTTTAGGAAATTTTACTGTTACCAATTTATGAATAAAAAGGAATTTAGGGACTCTCTTTTAGGAAATTTAACTGTTACCAATTTATGAATAAAAAGGAATTTAACTATGTATAGGCCGAACCATACAAATCGGCGGATGTGAAGTTAGCTAAAACCTGCCCAAAATCCAATCAACGCGCAGCTTTATGTGAGCTTCAGTCAGGATTGGACATTGCAGCTTGTAGCTAACTTCACATCCTCCAACTTGTATGATTCGGCCTATACTTAACTAAGTACATCAAAAACAGATGGAAAGGATTGTTCCTTTGTTTTGTCTTTACATTTTTGACTCCAATTTCAACTCGCGTTACTTTTAATCTCAGTGAGTTTGTTATGTTTAATTTATAGGTATCAGTATTTAGTTATAATACTCGTATTGGCCTACTCAATATTCGCTTACGACCCACCAGTGTAACGCGGCCATAGTTTAGGAAACCATGCCTCAGACCATGTCCCATAGTTTGAGAAACGATGCTGTTTTCTTCGGCAAACATATGTACATATAAATGTATACCTACAGAAGCCTTTGAGGACTTTATATTTTCTATACAATTGTGGTCTTAAAACGAGGTACTTCAGCGTAGAAGGATTCTAAATCCACTCTTTATAAAGACGTATTTCTGTTTTTATATTTTCAAAGTACAAGAAGTTTTAGAAAAAATATTCTCAGTGATTAGGTATATTGGTAAGTACTCGTATATGGAATAGCCCATTAAGTTTTGGTTATGTTACTTATTTTGAATGTATTTTTAATGCTCGGACGACACAACTTAGCGAAATGGAAAAGAGATTAGGTTCGTGGAAAATGTCTAAAGATGCCTACTCATCACAATTATTTTCTTTTATATTTCAAAACGTATATTTTTTTCTTTTATAAGATGAAAATGGTAAGCAAAACAGTATCTATTGATTAAAAAATCTATAATTCTACTTAAATTAATAAAACAGCGCGGAAAGATATTTGTCGTATTTTACTTACTGCGCGACCAACTCCGTAAAATAAAAATTAAACGTACCTACTTACTCGCACATACTTAGTAAGAAAATATTAAACTTTGCTAAAAAGCAAGGTAATCAAACCTAAAAGTACCTACCTAGGTAAAAAGTCACCCTAGACCGCACATCTGCTCAACATCAGGCAGTGTGTAGTCAAACGCGAACCTATTCGAAATAAAACTGAACGCGCTGTATTACGAAAAACTTACCTAAACGAAGTACACGAAAACTTCTAAAAGCAATTAACCGTAGCCACTGGCTTGTATACTTTCCACGATATCGTGACTCGGGGCATAAATACTTAAAGCATGAAATTTAATTAAACCAAAACAAACTCAAATCAAAACAATATTAAGTTCAACATACTTTCAGTGTAGATCCAGGAAACGTTCCACAGTTTGTCCCAGTCGTCGTACACCAGCGACGTCATTACTGACAGATTGACACCTCACGAACATGCATCACTTTGTTGGTAAACACTTTTAGGTAATAATGAAAACTTCCGCGTGTTCGGAAACGTATTACGTCGGACGAGGCGCGACTCGAACGCTCAACGGTTTGATTGTGACTGCCGGGCACTGCCGGGCCGGGCGTCCGTAACTCCATACTATACTAAATGAAATTCTGCTGCACCTACACGGTCAATGTCAGAACGTGGAAACGTTCAGTGAGCTATTCTTCATTCTCTTCAGCCTGAATGCTGTTAAAGAAATTTTGCAAAGTGGATTCAGACAATGTAGCCCAAAAAAACTTTAAAATACGGTTACTAAATTCACAGAAAAAACAACGTATTTAATACTTAATTAAAATGGAATTAAGTATTTTCTAATTTGATTTTTGTTCAAGGCCGCCATTACGCCGCCATTTATAAGCAATGTCAGAAGATAACTGAACTGAACTGTACTGTACTGTATCAGCCTTTTTAATAGTCCACTGCAGGACGTAGGCCTACCTACGAAGGGTGTTTGGGCCATATCCACCACGCCTTACAATCCTGAGGTCGTGTGTTCAAATCCCGGTCCCGTACCAATGAGTTCTTTGGAATTTACGTACTTATCGAATTTAACAGAAGATAATAAGATCCGAAAATATGAAATTCCTTTTTTTTATTAAAGAAAATAAGAGAAAAATCATTTTCCAAAACAGATAAAGCAATTAATTAAATAATGTACCAGGTAATGGCTTAAGCTGGATATATTTTTGCATAATCTCTTTTAAAAGAAGTCTTAGCTAGAGGACTATCAATCTAGATAGATAGATGAATTCTTTATTGCTACACCAAAACTTAAATAAACTAGGAAAACTTAAACTAGGAACTTATAGCTAGTGTTACAATCGGAGGACTTATCGCTAAAAAGCAATTTCTTCCAGGCAACCGTTACTTGTGAAGGATTAACAAAAAGGTTTAGGCGACAACATAGGTACATTCTAATAAATTATAATAATAACATAATATAATATAAACTAATATATAATAAATCAACTATATCGGAAAATTATACATGGATATATTTAAACAGTTTACAGTGATGACAAAAATAAGTGAAAATAAATGAATATGGATAATAATATTGATATTGATAGTGAATATGTACCATCTTAGAGAGAGCCGGGCACTCGACAAGGACGAAAAAAAATGGAATTAATGCTTTTTTTCGCCCTAAAGGCGGGCACTCAGCTGGGCGTGCGTTATGATGTGACTAGTTAAGGATTGGATAGGTTTTTGAGTGATTGATTAAAGCTATAATTAATAAGAAAGAGTGTTTGGTTGGCTTACACCTATAACCTTGCGACAATCTGCCAGTTTTGTTGAATTCTTTGCCTGGATCTGTTTTTCTGTCCAAGTAAATGTAGGCTTCATTTTTAGAGTAAAATTAATCCTAAACTGCATCTCTGTTTGATATCACGCAGGAACCAAGATGTACTCAAAACGTAAATGTGTCTATAAAAAATAGAAACAAATACCATACGAAACTTTATCGAAAGTAAAGTGTTATATCTACTATATACGCTAAAATAGAAGTTACCACGTGATGTGGTCTCGTATAATACACATAAACTGTTAACGAATTGTTTCGACAAAGTAAAGTATTTTTTTAAATATGTATGTAAATACATTTTATTTTGGTCGAAATACAAAAATTGTTACCTATTTATTTTAAATTCTGTCTGGGGAATAATGAGTAGGTAAGTAATTATGTATGGGGTGTTATTTTGCAAAGTGTAGAGACTTTCAGAGGAATTTAATCATACTCATTATTGTAGACAGCTTTTATTACTAAACCAACTGCAAAATTAGGGGGGAAAAGTCGGCTGTTTTGTAAAAAAGTTCAATAACTCTTCATACAATATTGGGAACAGCTTAATTACCTCCAAAAATACACCGGTGTCCGCTAAAATCGTCGTATACGTAACTATAACCTGTAGAAAAATCGAGATAGAATATAAATAAATAAAGAGTTAGGCTCAAGTCATGTCCGATAGACAACATGATTACATGACCGGCCCGTTGAGACTTGACAGAATAAATTACACCCACTCGAGTGCTTCAACATTGGGGTAAGTTTAGGCATTAATCTGGAAAAACAAACCTTAATACCTAGATTGTATAGATTATATAGATAGAACTGGTTAGTAAATATTAACTAGATTTCATACAATCGATCTTGAAGTCCTCCTAGATGTTTTAATAAAAGTAGCTATTTTTTGCTTTAATCATCATCAGCTGCATGGCGACTACTGGTGGTTAGTTTTTTATAATTTTTTAACAAATCCGTTTGAAAACTACATACGTACGGCGCCTTTCTATATGGACATATTCCACCAGTGGTCTCGAACTTACCAATTTTTCCGCATTTCTACCGATTTGGCGCCTATTCTACCGAAACACCGAAATCAAGCAATGGGTCAACGATATCTGTGATAACCCAAATCCTCCCAATTTTCTACCGAATTTTAAGTTCCCAGAAAGAAACGTGGCCTAGTAGGCCGAACTCTCCCGATTTTCTACCGAATTTCAAGTTCGCAACGAGCGAGCCGAGACGATAAAGAGGATAGGCCGACAGGCTACTTTACATGGTGATCTGACTCCACTAGGAACCAAGGATTTGGTGTCGTCCGGCTACATAAAGTATTTACATACACTATTTATAGTTTCAAACCCAAAAATCCTCACCTACCGATTTTCGATATGAAAATTTCTTGGACCAATATAATATTATATAACAATAATTTCTTGGCATTTCTACCGATTTTGCATTTTATCGTTCGAGCCCACTGTCCTTCACTGCGACTGTCAGTATTCGAAAACTTTACGTCCCCATCGGCCAATTTAACAGCTCTACATGCAATGTGTGGTATTTTTTAGTAGCGCTGCAATTTTTATCCATTTTTACTACTACCTACATAAAAACTACTGAATCTAAATCAAACATTTACAGCCTTGGTCAAAAGGCACCTTAGGCACCTTTAAAAAAAAACAAAATTTATGTTTACTACTTAACCAATAACTGAGTGCTTATCTTAAATGACTTACCGGCAATAACTGAGTGCTTATCTTAAATGACTTATACCGGGGTCATAAATAACTTCTTAAAATTATCAAGCGGCTCTTTGTTAAGGTCATAAAACATATGGTGACCGAAAACAAAGATTCGGTTTTCTTTCGGTCTTATCAGTCAATGTTTTGGTCACTTGTGTTCTGGACTCTGACAAGTAAACAATCTTTCATTTCTGTTGATGTGATTAAATTGACACCTAATTTTGTTAAAAATGCCAAAAAGGAGTGAAAAGGATGCCTAATACTTTTGGCCAAGGCTGCACAAAAACAAGAAAAATTAGCAGACTCTCTCCGATGTTTAAGCTATATAGGTACTATACTTGCCAATAATTATTTTTTGCAAAAAATAGCATGACCGACTTCACCCGTGTAGGTACATAATTATTACATAGTATAAAACAAAGTCGCTTTCCGCTGTCTGTCCCCATGTATGCTTATATCTTTAAAACTACTCAACGGATTTTGATGCAGTTTGTTTTAATAGATGGAGTAATTCAAGAGAAATGTTTATTTGTTATAATACACCAGTGCGAAGCCGGGGCGCATCGCTAGAACGCAAATATTACGCAAGGTCGACGTAGCATTTTTCACATTATTGTTGATTTATCAAAAATGGCTCAGCCGATTTTAATAAAATTTAAATGGGACCAATTACGAAGTATACTCTTTCCAATAAAAAAATAATTATTGAAATTGGACTACTATAAAAAAAGTTATGCGTGGTTATACATAAAAAAAATTATACATACGCGTCGAATTGTATACCTCCTCCGGTGGTTCGTCGGTCAAAAATGATAAAAAGTCGATTCGTTTCGCTGTAGCTGCGCGAAAGAGTAACAACAAACCAATAAGCCAACAAAAACACAATCGTAATTATAATAGGTAATTAGTAATATCAAACCTGGATTTGTTCATTTGTGATGAAGCCGCAGATCTGTAAAGACCGCTGGTTTTATTTGGTACTTGGCAACTTGCTACCACGTCAGTCCTAACAGGTGCAGCAATTACTTACTCCCTAATTTATTTATCGTAAAAGGTTACGTAAAATTATTGTGAGTGTATCAGGCTATTTGCCAAAATAATCTGTGTTAAAGTCATTGATATACAAATAAAGTATTCATTTTATTATTTTATCCTATTTTGACAACGGAGAATATTGGTGAACTACTTTTTCTGCTTCCATTATTATAATAATTACCGTAGTACTGTTCAAGCTTACTAAATTTCACTCTTACTTGTAAGCAATGATGTTTAATGTCTAGATAAGCTTAATGATTTTACTTTTAAAATCATGATATTTTATGTGGTAGTTTCAATTAATACGAATAGTGTAAACCATATTTACTTGTGGAAATAAATGCCAGAAGCTTTATGAAGAAATTGGGAACGGGATTAAAAGGTTTTGACTACACATTTCCCCATTTTTAATTTTTTAAATAATATTTTGACGTCTGATATATTCAACCATTTCGTTTAATCGCGACTAAGGCCGGTCGGCGCGCTTCGCCGGCGTACGCCGGCAGTTGGCTGACGTCGTCATAGACAACAATCTTCAGTTCTCCTTCAATGCTTGTAAGAATATATTCGTAGTTTTGAGATCAATTAATTTCTTTTTTAACCGGCGTGAAAAGGAAATTATTGTCAAATTGCGTTTGACATATTTTACATTCTAATTTGTTTTATTTTATTGTCAACAATACCGAATTGCCTAGTGAGTACCTACACTTATGAGTTTATGACGTAGGTAAGTATTACTCATATATCTCTGGAGTTTTATTTTCTTGCAGGAGGTATGAAAAGTAGAGTATGCACCACTAGAACTAAGTCAATCTTCGTTTTGGGCGAATTGAACCCCTCGATTTAAGCCGGAAACATACTATCGGACGCGGCTGACGGACGCTACTGACAGCCGCGACTTAGCAATGTGCACAGTCTTAAAACATCCGGTATGCCAGATCACTCTCAGACATCCGAACGCTCAAGGACGTCCGAAGGTGACGTCCGCGACTTATGTCCGATAGTGTGCACGGCTCAGTGTACTTTCATAGTCTAGATACCTATGAGTCGCGGCTGTCAGTCGCGTCCGATAGTATGTTTCCAGCTTTACTCAGGACTCGACACCATCGCTACGCTCAGGGTAAGTACAATATAGTCACCCGTGACTTAAAACACGACTTGGTTTTCTTGGTATATAATCTACTATTTATCGTCTTAGGTAGAATGTGTATTAGGTAGATATATGTTTAGTGTGCTAATATTTCACATCTTTAGATCGTAGTTATTTTTTCACATCTACTAAAATAAAATACAAATATGAAATGTATCTGAAAAATACATAGCTCTCGCCGGAAGTTCTCAGAGTTTAATCTTCAGACGAATATTTAAAAGATATTATGTTAAATAGCTACGCTAATGGGTACATTATCTCGATGGTTCTAGTATAAATACTGAATTAAATAGAATGTTTAAATAAAATTCCAGTGGAATTTGGAACCACTGATTTATTTATTAAGTAGGTACACCTACTACTAGGTACAGACATTTAATTACTAAGTAGGTACTAAGTACTACACACTAAAAATATTTCGATCTATATAATGGTGTGTAGAAAAGTTCAAACAGTTTAATCTGATTTCATGTCTTCAATTAGTCTCCGGATTCTTTGGGAAATATGATTCAAAGAGATATGTACCTACGTAAACGAGAAAGCTGAATAGACTAGGGAATTAGTAAGCTGAAGTAGCAGAAGGTTGAAAACATGTAGTTAGTTAGGATCGGCAAGACGACCGACGCCCTGAAACAAACTTTAAATGTTTTCGTAAGAGCAGATGGAAAACGACGATGGGGCCTTAAGAAAAAAAAAACGCACAAGAGCGAGTCAGGTTCGCACATCGAGGGTTCCGTACATACACATTGTTAAAGTAATTAAAAACCTGTTTTAGCATGTGCTAATGAAGTTCTTTTATATGACACCTTACATGATACGATTTACTCACTTTGAATTTTGAACCCATATTTTGCGAATTTTGAGGCCCTATTTTTATGTGATGTGAATAAAAATGTACAGTTTTCAGATTTATTTCTATATGTGTACTCTAAGACAATGCTTCTCGCCAAATTTCATAGTTTTATGTATACGGGAAGTACCCTGTAGGTTTTGATTTTTGTGAGTGTCGAAATATGCGGTTTTTTACGATATAAACGTCTCTAACTTTTTATACGATAACTGAGAAGTTTTTCTTTTACACAACTGCAAGATACTATAGATATACGTATACAGCTTAAATTTCAACTCGATATCTTTACGCGTTCCCGAGATAAAGAGTCTTGACATACACACAGACGGACAGACGGATAACAAAGTGATCCTATAAGGGTTCCGTTTTTTTTCGTTAATTTCTAATAGTACTACCATTAAATGTCGATTCCGTGGATATATGTTCAAGATGATTTAACATCATAAAGTTATAAGTCAATCAGCCCATCAACAATAATTAACATTATTTATAATATTCTAAAATATAGATCACAATCTTCACAGATATCTGTAAATTATAATCTTAGATTAATAATTGGTCTCGCTGTCAAGTAGAGCGAGACCAAGTATTAATTTAACATCATAATATTAAGTATATATAAAACATTTCTATGACTCCTACGATTTTATCAGATAGCGTGCTTGACTCAGAGATCATTTGACCAATCATATATTTTAAACATAGGGCTTTAATAAGTACCTACTTTTGTTTGTTTATAAAATGATTTTTAGAGTTCCGTACCCAAAGGGTAAAATCGGGACCCTATTACTAAGACTCCGCTGTCCGTCTGTCTGTCTGTCACAAGGCTATATCTCATAAACCGTTATAGCTAGAAAGCTGAAATTTTTACAGATGATGTATGTCTATTGCCACTGTAACTACAAATACTAAAACAGAATAAAATTAATATTTAGGGGAGGCTCCCATACAACAAACCTGAATTTTTAACCGTTTTTCGCTCGATATTAATAATGGTAACAGGTAGATGCTTGAAATATTCACAGAATATTTAGTTGTGTTTATTCGATAATAAATAATTAAAATAAAATAAATTAAAAATTTTAAGGGGGACTCCCATACAGTACGGAACCCTGCGTCCTCGAGTCCTACTCGTACTTGGCCGATTATTATTTAAAATCATTAGTAAGCCGAGATTAGCTCAGTGTAAAAAAGTTAACTTTTGACTAAAATAATACTTTTAAGCGGCGTGTCTAGCCCAGGAACACCAAAATTTTATACATCTACACAAGTACTTATTATATCAATATAAGAATTTATCTATTTATTTAATTTATTTGCACTTATACCTACATCGCGAGAGGTATGCCGTTGTATTCTGTTTCATAAAATACTTAGCTGTTGCCTACGTAAAAAAATTCAAGTCAATAGACGTGCCTAGATCAATTTTTGAAACAGGGTTACTAGGGTCAACTGAACTTACATTTTCTACCAATATGCATACAGGGATACTTGCGTATATTCTTGGCATCGATCGTTAACATCACTACATAGTACAAAGCAAAACCGTTATTTCTGTGTGTCTGTGTATCCGCCTATATCTTCCAAACTACTCATCAGATTTCAATGCTGTTTTCGCTATGTTTTGGAATATTTCTTCCGGAAGGTTTATAGCTATAAGTCATTCTATCCGGGCGAAGCCGGGATGGGCAGATAGTGTAACATATATCATTTTTGTAATACATACGAAGAAGATTGTTGCTACCTAATATTATGCGTTGTATACAAATAAGCAGCGTGGCAACATTTCCATACATCTAAACTATTGATTTTGCTTATTCATATCATTTTTTTCGTCTTTTAGACATAACATACATCTGGTGAAAAACCATAATATATAATTTTTTATGAATATATGCACAAAGCCCATAGCCAAATGAAATAAATGTTTTTTTTTTCAGGATTTAGCGGAAAATGATATGTTATAAATGTTTCCCACATTATCTACATATTTTATAGAACAAATATGGTTTTTCACAGACTAAAAAGCAGTACTAAATAATGTACCTCAGTTTTTAAATAGCATTTTGCGTGTATCTGCTCAGTTTTCTATATGATGTAATCTTTAGGAGTTCCTATTTTCCCGTAAGTTTTATTAATATAAGTCTTCGTTTAAAGATGGAGCGAGTGGCTATGGTAATGATTATATGGAATAATGAAAATATATGTGTAATATAAGATGAGTTTGAGTAAACTGCATGCGACTTATTTATGTCATTAAAAAAATAACCCTGTAGAACTGGCCAGCCTTGATTTCAACCTTGGAATTTGAACGAAATGCTGATCAATGTACAATTATGCATAAAATACATTAATATTCTATTCTGTGACACAATATTATTTGTAATTAAATTTATATGACTAGAATCGTCGTCGTGTTTGACTAAGCCCTTTATTTGTAATCGCGTTTTCTGTATAACATCGGAAAAATTGTCGGTACATTTTTGATAAAATTTACATCCCGAGAGAAAACTCTTATCAAGCAAAAAAATAATGTTTCTTGTATGAAAGCCCCCCTTAAATATTTATTTTAATTTTTATTTAACTATTTATTTTTGAAGTGATTATTTAACTAAATATTCTGTGATTCATCTGATTTCCTTTTTTATTTGACAGCAATAGATTTTTTTTAAATAATTTACACATTTTTGGGCAGGCTAAAGTCTAAAAGTCTAAAGTGGCCATACCGCCACTTTTTATGTATGGTAATCTACAATGTAAAAAACAATAAAAAATCATTGTAATTTTTCTGGTGGCCTAGTATTAATTTTAACTAGTGATATGAAAAGTAAGTCGTGGTGGCCTAGATGTATTGACACTCGCCTTGCAATCGTGAGGTCGTGGGTTCAAATCCCGACCATGTGTTCTTTGGAATTTATGTACGAAATTTAACACCACTGGCTTTTCGGTGAAGGAAAACATCGTGAGGCAACCTGCATGCGTTCGTAGAAGAAATTCGATGGCGTAATGTGAATCCACCAACCCGCACTGGGCCAGCGTGGTGGATATGGCCCAATCACCCCTTCGCGGGTAGGCCTACGTCCTGCAGTGGACTATTAAAAACGCTGGTACAGATATGAAAACAGGAAAAAATCACTATATTTTTGAAGCACATATCATTTTTAGAAAAGACGTTTTGTTGTTTACTAACAAAAAAATAAACATTCGACAGGTCCATTACGTGCATCCTTCTTTGGTGCAAAGTTAAATATATTTTTTGCCTGAGGTATCCGGATCAAAAAACAATCAATCAATCCAGTATTTCAGAGGAACTGTCAAAATCAAAAGCTGATAATAAAGAATCTTGTCATAGACAAAATTATTTTTTGCAAAAATCAGTATGATCGATGGATCGATGTAGCATTTTGCACATTATTGTTGATTTATCAAAAATAGCTCAGCCGATTTCGATAAAATTTAAATGGGACCAATTTCGAAGTATACTCGTTCCAATAAAAAAAGAATTATTGAAATCGGACTACTACGAAAAAAGTTATGCGTGGTTACACATAAAAAATATATATATACGCGTCGAATTGTATACCTCCTCCGGTGGTTCGTCGCTCAAAAATTAACACTTGTAAATGAAGTTAATAGGCATTGGTAAGTAAGAAGCGTTCCAACTAAGTAGGTAAATCTCGTTAGAATTAGAAATCAAATACGTAAATTGTAATGAAGTTCATGATTTATACATGTCTAGATTGCTTAGGGTTCCGCATATTAATTATGTATAAATAAAACATTCAACGTATCACTACGCTACTTCATTCTATTTATTTGCTCGCTAAAGCTTTAGCGTATTTATCTCCTTTAAACTGATTCAGGGCTCGTACACATAAACACATTACGACGACGCCGCGACGTCGCAACGTGGTACGACGCGACATCGTTGCACGATGCGACATCGTAACGTGGGAACTACATCGTTATATTTCTTTATAAAATGACTCGTTATTCTTATAAGACAGAATGACAAAAAAACAGACATGACGACATTATTAAAAAATATTAGACACGATTTTTTTATTGTGTTGATGAAGATATAGCCCGTTAAAGTTCCGCGTGACTTCACGTCATCAATTGTATAGACTTTCGCGCGAGACGTGACGTCACGACCCCCACTCCCGAACTTTGACAAAGTTCAACTTGCCATTTGTTGTTTTATTGACAATAAAAAAATACGTGTGCAATATTTTTAATGATCTAACTCACGGACCTATTATGATAACGATATATTTACCCAGTCATCAAGCCATTTGAAATAAATGGATGTATCTTCCGTGTATCAGTTTCTTTTCTATTTGTTGCCATGTGATGTTGCTTGCTCAACGTCGCAACGTGGAAATCTACGACGAGCGCGCGACACCACATCGCAACAATATAGAAGAAACAACGAATAAAGAAGAAACAGATACACATTCATACATGGATACATTCTTTCAATTATGAATAACGAGAGTCATTTTTATGAAGAAATATAACGACGTATTTCGCACGATACGAGGTCGTGAAGCGCTGTCGCGTTGTTGCACGATGCGACGTCGTATCGTGTTTATGTGTACGGGCCCTTAGACATGCGAGGGTCCCGGATTCATTTCCCGACCGGGATATTTGGGTGATGAATTTAATTGGTTGTTCTAGTTTTGGGTGTTATTGGGCCTTTTCTTCGCGTGAGTTTCATAGCAACATCGACACAGGGTATCCTAGTGAGGGACCTATTTCGACTTGGCATATCTTACATTCCATATCGAGAATTTGATGGGGACCTATGAGTGCGAAGCGTTATTTATTATTTTGGAATTTACATTTTGAAACGTGTAAAGAAGTAGGTACTCAATAAAATTGCCATACGGATATTTTTAGATTATTCTTTCTCTTCTTTCGATTTTCTCTAATTCGGGATAGAATATCTTTTCATTTTGCGGCATGTTTCCTGACAACGATTAGGTATAATTACCTACACGTGTATCTATTTTCATGGCGATCGTCTTATTTACAGCGATTGTTACTAAAGTCGCAGAAAATATAAGTGCATCGGCGAAAAAACAAGGCGCAATTTTTCAAGTTTTCAGGCTGACAAGGTACAATAATTTTCTTATTTACTTAAAGTCTAAAACACTCCAGTACGATAAGAACGTGGATTGGTTACGATTGACTCATAAATTATGCATATTTTCCGGAACATTTACCACACACGCTGAATTCAAAGGCAAAGTAAATAAATTCTTATATTATGAACACATTTTGAAAACGTGACTTTACGTGAAACTAATTCAGAACGGGGGCGAGGGGCAAGGCTAGATAGAAACAATGAACTGCAGGAATATTTACCATCTTCGATATTTTAAAATGATTTTCATGTTGAGGTGTGGATAATCACAAAAATCATAAACTCATAATATCTTAAAACTCAAAAAAATATATGCTACGAGTATGTAGAGCAGTAGCCATAGAATTAGAACTAAAGTAATAGAATACTTACTAAATTTTGCTCAAATAAAAACTATGTCACAGCTGTCTTATTCATATCTGGTTACACAGCATACGCGAGAGTGAGTAAAACAAGAATAACGTATTGTCTGTCTGCATACATCAAAATCACAAGATGAAATGTCAAAATGGTTAAAAGTGGTTACACGTTATCTTTTGCATCTCTTGCATCTCTTATGAAATTTGAACCCTCTAGTTCCAGTAAGAAGTTTCGCTATCCAGCGGGGCAATGCGGCCAGCATTTTGGGCACGTTGCTACTGTTGCCAGTCATAAAGAATCGTTTGGTCAATAGACTATTTTATGTCTATGGGTGGTTTAAGCGATCCTTTTTAGTTAGTTTTTCTTTATATTTTAATGTATAATATTTGGTTAATAATTTAGTTTGTAGTTTTATTTAGTTTATTTGTAATTTTAATTTATATAGTAAATATTCTTCTGTGAACTCCATAAAAAAATTATAATTTAATGGAAGAAAATTTTGTAATATAAATATCAATACTTTGGTGTGTTTCTAACCACATAATGATTATGCTGGAATACCAACCTGAACAAAACAAAGTATTTTGAAGCTGGAGGAGTTTGTTAAATTGAGAAACGCACGCAAGTACGCGAATTCTAATTTACATATAATAATGTTTTGAAGCAGATTGAAATCATTTTCTCAAAGATCAATTATAAGAACGAATTTTTAAAGAATTAATACGAATAATGAATTACTTAGGAATTTATTGGTAAGCTAAGTAGTATTAGAGGTCTTCCAGAACCTTACATAATAGGTGGACGATCCCTTAGGTGTTCAAAGTCGAGATAATCTAATTTGATCGGCGCTAATAACACTTCGTTGACAGTAGGTATTAGAAAGATATTTCCCGACATTTCCACATCTATGCCTACACCATCTTTTGATGGGAAAATCCGGTCATATGTGAACGTTATTTTTTGCAGGCATCCTTGATTTGAAGTTTTCTTATCCTTCATTTTGTCACTTTTATGGATCTGCCGTGACGGCCTACAAGCAAAACGTTCACCTTCATCGACTTGGCATTTTGAGCATAAGTTCAAATCCACTTGCACTAATGAGTTCTTTGAAATTGTTGTATGGATTTCCGCCCCGCTAGCTTTCGGTGAAAGAAAACATCGTGAAGCAACCTTTGGCGAATGTAAATCGACTAAGCGTATTGGGCCAGCGTGGTGAATATGGCCCAATCAGCCTTGTTTAGCAACGAACAGTATTAAAATACTGGTACAATACCAGTACTTTGAAGGTTTTATCTTTCTAGAAAACAATAGTCGCGCGCCACTACTGCCCTCTAAATTAGACACCAGCCGGGCTAAGATGCGCGCCACGAAATAGTACTTTCGTAGTGTCAGAACGAGACAGCGTTATGGCAAAGTAATATATTTGTCACTTTTTTACACGTCGAAAAGAGTTCTTTTCGTGGCTTTTCGTGGTCGCATGCTTGACTGGCAGGTGAGGTATCCTTCATACAGGTATAAAAATTGTGTTGGTAAGTAAGTTTGTATGGGCCGGAGGGCTAGTGAGTAGTGAGGAGGCCACTGCTAACCGCCTTAAGGCGGTTAGTAGTGGTAGTACACACACACACACACTAATGTGCGCGCACACTCACTCACACACACTCTCACACACACTCCCCCCCCCCACACACACACACACACACACACACACACACACACACCATTTAACCATTTACCATTTAATAGCAAAAAAAATTGCATGTATAGTGTTTCTTTGCCTACTTTGCTCTACTTAACACATAAGTACCTAATTGACGTTTCACCCGCAGATGTCTAAATGTCTAAAGACTTAGAATTATGTTCTACATAAATTAAATATTCATAGACATAATAGTTGTATTGCTCATAGCAAAACGTTATTTTTTAAATCACATTGATACATCGTAAACATGGAACATCGAGAAATGCAATTTTGGCCTTGAACGTTGGAATTTCAATTTTCTTGACTTTTTAAACCAGAAGCTTTGTAGAGATACTTGGTTTAGAGTAGAAAATTTATGAAAATTGTATGCATACAATATAATATAGTTAATCGATTCATATCAACCTCATCATCTGCCAGGAAAGGGGTTTCATGTGTGGCATATCAATTTTTTTCAAAAACTTCGAATTTTCGAAAATATTTAAGAACCGCGCTCGATGTAAGTAGTATGTATATATGAGTAGGGGACACACATACACACAAATACAAATATACAAAGTAATTTTATTGTTTATAATACATGTAACATAGTTATACAGAAACCCTATCTGCTGCTTTAGCGTTAGCTGTGTTGCAGCTGTCAGTGTCTTCCCTCATTAATGGGTACATGAAAACAGTAAAATTACCTTTTTCAGCATGAACGAAACATAATTTCAATTTCAAGAAGATTCAAATGTATGTGTGAGTGTATGTTTGTGTGTGTGAGTGTGTTTGTAACACTGCAATACACGACATCTCATAAGAGTCAAAGTTTGCAGTGCTACACGTGTGTTTGTGGGTGTGTGTATGTCTATATATAATACGTGTACATGTTTATATTATTTTTATACCTACATAAATATGTTATAGTGTGATATATTAATATGATTACGATGTAATGAATTTATGAGCTTTAATAGTTAGTTTTTATGATAAGATTTTCAACTGCATTGTAATCTAATAGTTTTAGCCAATCGTAGATAATTTTATTAAGTTCGTTCGTTCGTTCGTTTAATTTAACAGTCTTTATTTTAGTAATTGAGTTTAGTTTATTGTAAAGAATAGGTGCTATATGGTTGTAATATCTCCATGCAAGGACACAATTATAACTTGGTATAGGACACTTATCCAGCCATTTCTTATAGATATAGGTAAGTTAGGTATCGCTTTTATATGATATCTTCTTAAACATTGATAGATAAAGAGTTTTCTTACAGATTGTATTTCACATTTATTATATAATTCTGTTGTAGGAAATCTAAAAGGTAAGGTCATTATTATTTTTAATAGCGCACGTTGTGCTCGCTCAACTTCAATCATGTGAGATTTCGCGGCACTTCCCCAAGAGCATATACCTACAATAGCTTATTACACATTCTCTGAGTGCTATAAAAGTTTCTAGTAATGTTATTTTAACTGTTACAGGTCGTAGTAGTTTAAATATATGTATAAGTTTTCTGATTCTCTTTGATACTACTTACAGATTGAATGTGCGGAACTCATGTATTTTTTTTATCTATATGTACTCTTACGTACTTAATAGTTTCAACGCGATCTAAACTGGTGCACTTGCACTTATCATTTTAACTGTTGGTGCGATTGCAAGGATAAGTATGCACACAGAGTCCAAAATCAGCAGGTATTTTATTTCTTTCAGTTTTTCTAAAGCACATGTATTTAGTTTTAGTTGGTACCTGTAGCACAGTATCTTCAGATACTAGTACGGGCACCAGCCAGAAATTTGATTAATTGATAAATTAATGTGCTTTTTGTTATGTCTTGTTAAATAACTACCATAAAAGAACCTGTATTTTATTTTTTAAGGATTTACTATTTTAAATTGGTAGAACTGTTATTTTAGTTTTGGTCAATAAAGATTTTATTATTATCTTTTATTCACTTAAAATCACAAGCAATTATTATTTAGTTTTAGTTGTGTTTAGTGACAATAAATGATCTTTAAGCCATGAAGTAACGCAAGATAGTCCACTTTCAGCCAACTGCCTAGTTTCTGCCCATGTAGTTCCATGGAACAATAAGATGGTGTCGTCAGCGAACATAGTGATATCAGCGTTTTTTAGCTTCAATTTACCGAGTTCATTTATGTACACTGTGAACAATGGTGGCCCCATGGTGCTACCTTGGGGAACCCCATAATTACTAGTAGCTTCGTTGCTCACAACTTTTTCTTCTTTAACCTGTTGTTTGCGATCAGATAGGTTATCTGTATGCCAATCGCGAACAACCCCTCTAACGTCAACTTGTTGTAGTACAGTTAAGAGTATCGGTATGGACACCGTATCAAATGCGTTTTTTAGGTCCAAAAATATAGCGATACATTTCTTGCCTTAATCTAGATATTGTGTTATTAATGAGGTCAATTTTAAAACAGCATCATCACTAGATTTTCCGGAGCGAAAGCCATACTGATTATCTGTGAGAATAGAGTGTTTTTCTAAAAATGGTACCAACCTTTTACTAGCAATTTTATTCTATAATTTTTGAAATAGTGGACAACAAAGAAATAGGCCTATAATATGAATTTATCCGCAGATTTAAATATGGGATTAACAAATACACAATAAATATCTGTATTATGGTAACCTAAAGTGTCACGTTCTTGAGATATTTGGATGTAAAATTTAAACTTTGCGATCTTTCCTTCCAAATATTTTGAGAACGTGACACTTTAAGGTATCATAGAATTTACTGAATATATATTGTTTGTATAAGTATCCCCTATCTATATATACCACTTTTATTGTGCGCGGAAACTTATAAAAAATGGCGGCGGGTAAATATGCCAGCTTTCATACAAAAATGTTCTAACCCCTTTATTATTTACCATAAGACCTGTCGGAAGCAACTTGCATCCAGAGTACTCGTATCGTATGGTTATAATCAGGTCATCTGCATGTCCATCCTGTCGATGAAAAACGGAATTCATATATATAAATAATTCATGTATATGCTGAGGTGGGACCGAGTTGTGACAAAAATAAAATTAAGTAATTAAGTAGGATATCATTGTAATTGTAATAATTAAGAGTAATTGCTTATGATGTTTATTTTGTTTTGTTTTGCTGTGTTGTTTGCTTTGTATTTGATTTTATTTTTGTCTTATTAAAGAACTGTCTATTGTCTATTGTCTATTGTCTATTGAATTAAATGGATTTATGTACCTTTTCTTAGTCATGCGAGGAAGGGGATCTTTTACATACCCATTGGAGTGCAACTAGGTTACTTATGTGGCCTGTATCTCTAATATCACTTTGATGTAATCCTCCACAAGAAGGCACTAATGTCTTCGAACCTACATTTTGACTTTCCACGAACTTTTTCAGTCTAAGTTTTTACGACACGCACCATCAATTTGGAATGAAAAAAAGTCGATGCATGATACCGAAACCTTATTCTCAGACTGGTAAAGTTATCTTATTTATAAAATAAAGTTGGTATTAAACGGTGAGAAAATTTGTAAAAGTTGGAATAAAAGTAATAGACACATTAATTTCATATTCTCATACAAAAAGTTCCTGCATGTACAAGTTGTGATTGACAAATAGTGAGAGACGTTCACCGAGTCAGCTAGTAGTAAGTATTTACAATTTAGATACCTATTTGTGCCTAGTCAGTAGCTACTAATTATATTGAGCAAATCTCACGCAATCATAAAATAAGAATCATATTAACACAATGCATAAACCTGTGGTCTATATCTTAAACTGAGTGCCCATAAACATAAACTTCATGACACTTACGTATAGAACTTCATGATGATCATTAAATTCATCCTTTACACTGAAAGCAATTAAAACTTTAACGATATATACACAATAAGCGATACGATATCGTACTCTGCTTTAATAATTAAAATAAACTTCTATATTTTGTTATTTTTGGGAAGTTGCAGCATATTCAGATATAATCGCAAATTTTCAGCAACTTGGACCAAAACACGCTTATAGCTCGAAACATACCTACTATCGGACGCGGCTTACGGACGCGACTGACAGCCGCGACCTAGACTATGAAAGTACACTGAGCCGTGCACACTATCGGACATAAGTCGCGGACGTCACCTTCGGACGACCTTGAGCGTTCGGACGTCCGAGAGCGATCTGGCACACCGGATGTTTTAAGACTGTACACATTGCTAAGTCGCGGCTGTCAATCACGTCCGTAAGCCGCATCCGATAGTATGTTTTGAGCTTAAGAGTCATCATTTTTTTTTACAAATTGTTTGACATCGGTCTTTGATAGGTCTGCAAAGTTTAAAGAAAATCTTATCGCTCAAAGTAGGTCAAAATCGAGCAAGCAAGCAAGCAAACATACAGGTGAAACTAATAAACTGTACAACCTACTCGATTCATGGGCGCCGCGCCGGTGCAAGGAGCAAGGAGCAAGATGGTGAACTGGCACTTGTCAGGAAAAAAAAATTTAAAATTTACATATTTTTTACCTGATGACACCGATTTTTACACGATGCGGATGTTCGAAGATTCTTGTCTGATACGTTATATCCAAGGAGCATATTAACCAGTGGAGAAAGTGCGCGGGGCGGCCAATTACAGACAGCGGAGCTTACCTCTCCCCCCGCTTAAAATCGGTGACCTATTGTTTCAACAAAAACGGGGCCCACGCTCTCTCCAGTCTCCTCCATGGTAATATCATAGGTACTTATAGTAGTTTATGAATTTGTCATTGCATTTATCAGCGTAATTTTTTTTATATGTATGTATCTATTATTATATCGCAGATGCACATCACTGACCATAATTCTGGTGGCGTCCATTACTCAATTTAAATGTATGTAGTAAATATAAAAATTAATCTCAAAAACGTAGTCGACTGATATTTACTTGCCACATCCCTATTTATATCGTATTTCTATTTTATATATCGCAGATGCACATCCCTGACCATAATTCTGGTGGCGCCCATTACTCAATTTAAATGTAGTAGGTAAATATAAAAATCAATCTCAAAAACGTAGGACTGATATTTACTTGCCACATCCCACATCCCTATTTATAGTTATCTAACCAAATGTTTGAGACTAGACTATTCTTTCGCAACAAATATTTTAGAAAGCAAAGAATTACTTATCTACTGACTCGTTGGCATAAACTAGGTTTTGTCATGACCAGTACTTTTTTTTAAATTCGTCGTGATTCGTTTAAATATCGTAAGGTATAAATTTCTCTGGCTATGGTATGATAGGTGCCGATGCCAGCACCTACATAATGAATGTTTATTGTAGAGTGAACACTACATACCGCGTAACGTATGATACAACATATAAGTCCAAAATAGTATAAATTAGACCAATATTTATGGCCTAGGTTTGAAAACGATAGTCTGGCCAGCGTCCAAAATGCTCTTTGTGCTCTCACAAACCTTAATTAAATAGCAACTCTTAATATAGTGTTTTAATAGGAAATAACAGAATTTGAAACAAGTACCTTTATTACCTATTTCTATTTCCTGGTAGGAATTTCTACTATGCTACAACTTGGTGTTGCGTTAGTTAGCTTGCATAATTGCATTAGACAGTATAAATTAGACGTAAGAAATGAGCACATACCTACGTAGAAATTAGAATAAAATAAAGTTACTGACGTTCACCGCAGATCAGCAAGTCGAAATGACAGTGGGCAAGGCACATAACTCAGAAGACTTATGAGCGATGGAGTCGTAAATTTCTCGAGTGAAAACTACGGTCCGGAAAGCGCAGCGCAGGCCAACCACTCATAATATACAGGGTTATTTCTAATCAATTAGCATCCTACTAGGGGATTATTCTTTACACTAAAACTAACAACTTTTGTTCAACGACTTTCGTCAAAACTCAAAAATATTTTTTGTTGTTCCATAGAAAAATTTAGTTCACCTGCGACAAAATGTATGGAACAGCTGATTTTGTTTTTAGTTTTGACGAAAGTCGCAGTACAAAAGTTGTTAGTTTTTTATGTACAGAATTAGCCCCTAGAAGGATGCTAATTGATTAGAAATAACCCTGTATAGACTAATAACCTAAGACCAGAAAATCTAGAGGCCGCTGTGGATATTCCTAAGCTGAAACAATATTATAGATGTTTTAATTGTCAAGTATGATGTTAATTAATCAAAAGATCAAAAAGTCAGTCACTCCCTAAGTCCGGAAAGCAAGTCAACAGGAACTCCGACTAGATAGTCTGAGTCAAACTTGAAAAGTGACTTTGCTAGGAACTTATACAGGGTCATACCTAGGTGTTAAACGCAAAACCTTTTAAGAGCGGGTCTAGTACAAACAACGTTTGTTCTAGGACTTTTGAAAAATCACGAAAAAAAAACAGCTTTTTCATACAAAAAGTTCGTCAACACGCGGTAAAATGTATGGAGAAGCGAATTTTTTTTGCGTATTTTCTAATGTCGTAGTACAATAGTTGTTTGTCTATGTACTAGCCCCCTTTAAAAGATTTTGCGTTTAATACCTATGACCCCGTATAAAGCTTTTAAAACTACGATCTAATGAAAAAAAATACGGGAATATTTACCCAAGTCATAATATGTACTTTTACTGAGCCATAGCTTTGAATCATCAGATCGAACAGTCAATGGATATTCGTAGAGCGAATCGAACAGAAATTATTACGGAAGGGATCGCGAAAACTAGTCAGCAATAATTATCCCCCTCACAAAGGAAATACATAACTTCTTGGCTGCGTGCGCGTTATTTTTATGCCAAATGGCTGCTGAATCACTGGATACTTAATTGAACATATCGTCAGTTTAGGCAATAGGTCATAACCGCCATTTTAGACGAAAAAGAGTTATGAATGCTAACCTCTTTAAATATTTTGCTCTAAATTAATATTTTCTAACTGAAAGAAATCTACGGAGTCTTTTATCTCTGTGACAGCATAGAGCTGCATGACTTGCTGTGTGCTCTATTCGTGCCCGATGAGCCGGGTGTGCCAGTGAACAGGCGTGGCCGGTTGCCGGACCTGCTCCACGTAGAGCCATGTCGTACCGTGGCGCGTTCCATGTCTCCGTTAATACGAACGCGCAGACATTCAATACACTCCTGGCCGTCAACACTGAATGTGATATAATGTTTGACAATTGGAATATTGTATTATCGTCTTTTTTGACATATATTGAAAATTTGACCGATCAATGGGACAGATGCCGTAGAGTTGACGGCACAGGTGAAATTGAAGAAATTGTTTGACATAGGTAATATTGTATTGACATTTTTAATTGGTATTTTTTTAATTTTGACATTTTTATTATATTTTAATACATGGTATTGTTATAGTAATAATTGTATTCTTTTTAATTTAATTTAATTCTTAATACTATTTCTGATAATTATTTTGTGAGATGTATGTAAGTGGTATTATTCGTTTATATCTCAATAAACAATTAAACAATATTTATTAAATTACTTATAATAGCTAGGATACCATTGTATTGTAGAGGTACTCATTATTATGAGTTGAGGCGGCTGTGTGGTCGCCACACAATATTGACAAAGTTTTATGATGTAGAGCACGAGCTCATGTCCCCATTTACTCAAAATGTAATCGTCATTATTCGACATACATTTATAACCATGGGGATCAACTGATCACCAAGGAAAAGCTAGGTATTATACCCCGCAGAGTACTTATTTTGATGGTCGACGATAAATCCACACGACAACGTCATACTTAGACCCCTATCGCCTCACCACAAAACATTTAAACACCGTTTAACCGTTGAATTTGTACTGTTAAACATTGTCTAAAGCATGTGTAAAAAAACTTTTGTGGTAAGACGGCTAAAATGTAAATATTCAGTACAACAAATACAAATAACTTTATTTGCCTTAAAACACTTTTAACTATATTCACTTGTCCATTGACTCTGAACTAGTTAATAACTGTATCTTAAAGCCAATGGCTTCTCCCTTTATATTAACACAAGCAACAAAAAGTTATACAAAACAAAAGTAAAATTAAATTTAGAAAAACAATTTTGATTATTTATCGAAACAAGTAAGAGAAAAAAAATATAAAGCTTAAATTAAGTATCAGTAACAAGATGTATGGATCCGATGATTTTTTTCTTGCGATTTTAAAGTTAATCGCAAAGTAAAGTGGTTCAAATACCTAGCTATTAGGTATTTAACCTCTTTACCTCGCTTATGCGCTTTTCCCAGGATTCCTCTAACTTCTAATAACATTTGAAATTGAATTTCTCCCTTAACACCTCTTGAACCGAAAATTATTCAAGCCCCAGGAACGTAAATATTAGTTATCTGTCACTGTAGCTTAAAGTTCTTGATGGTACTTTCCTAGAACTCTTTATTAGAATTAGTTAAAGGTAATATTACAAATAGTAATTGCCGGAAACTAAATTAAATAAATGAAGACAAAGGTGAAGGCTATCTTAGCTTAGAATTATTATTATTCTTAGAATACGAGATGTATTCCTAGACAACGAAAATATTTTATGATATTATAGTACCTAGTAATCGTTATGACCAACTTTTTAACGGACTTCCAAAAAGGAAGAAAAATCAAGACGATGTATTTTTTTGTGTATTTTCATCGATATTATCGCCAATTGTGAACAGAATCAAAAAAATCATTTTTAGTACAGAAAGGTATACTCCCGCGGTGGTACCATTCAAATGTTATCGAAATCGGCTGAGCTGTTGTTGAAAAATCAACAATAGTGTAAAAATTGTAAACATCAATTCGAACGAACTATTCGAATTTTGTACACGATGGAAGTCGGATTTACCATTTTTTGCGATAAATATTTTAGATAATAATAATAATAATAATTAATACTTATGATATACAAAACATTGCGGGAAAAAATACATCGGGATGTATTTTTGGGATGTATGGATAAATTGACCAACGATAAATAATATGAAAGAGCTGATTTTTTCCGTGTTTGAAAAGAACGAATTTATTAAAAATCTAGAAATAGATTTAGTATTCATTACAATGAGTGGTTTAATTTCATTTTTGATTAAAAAGACATTGAAAGTGAAATAAAACGCCCTAAAATAATTACACTCCGTGGGTCACATTTAAATCGTCTCACCGTTCTATTTGATGAAGAAAACTCGATAAACTCTAATTAAAATCGGCTTATCGGGCTTCAATTACGAAGATCCATCGACACTAATTCTCTTACTAAAACAAAGTGGCTGTAAAAGTCGTGAAAAATCCGCAGAGAGGTGCCGGCTTGATCGATAACCAATAAAGCTGGCCTTAAATCGGCCTTCGTTTTATCACATAAGCTCGGCTGGATGCCGGTGGCCTTTTTGGTTACGTAGTAACTTGAATAACATGGATACCTATAACTTCTGTAAAGCCCCTGATCGACGTACAAAATATAACCGCGGTTTTAAGATGAGGCATCGGGTCGAGAAACACGAAAACGGGTACTTTTGAATGCGCGATGTGATATTCATTCAAATTTAAAAAAATATTATAGATAAGGAAATATTTTGAAAAATTTATGAACTGAACAAAATTTTGAAATGTAACTGGCTTTATTAAAAACAAAACTAACAAATTTCTCACCAAAAAGAAGTTCAGAATGTAAAGGTCCATCTGTACATAGCTGTCCACATGTAGCTACTTATATGTATTTTTCATGTAACAAACTATGTCTCCCACTAGGTAGGTACATTTAATTGTTAAAATTTAATATTTTGAGCAACTCAACTAGAGTTATAGAAAATAGCTCCACAGGTGCTAAAATAATGTAGGTAATAGATGTAACATATGATATATTTTACCTTTATTGATGTACTACCACAATGAGAAGAAAATTCACACGCTTTGGTAATAATGGGACGGGCCCTGGACGTCGGATGAACAGGAGGCGAGTCACAGAGAACGAGAAACGGTGAAACCTTCCTTTCCTACGCCGAATCCAGGCTGGAATAGATTAAATTAGGAATAAGTTTCTTAATAGATAGATAGATTAACTCTTTATTGCACACCAAGAAATAAACAAAAAGAAGAAACAAAGATACATAAACAGTGTAACAATGGGCGGCCTTATCGCTGATAGCGATCTCTGCCAGGCAACCTTAGGATGGAGAGGACAGAAAGCGCATAAATAATGGACGGGGTGCGCATTAGTTAAAAATATAATTTAGATTATACAACATAAACATACATACTAATAATATTGATATAAATACTTAAAATACCTAAAAATAAATAAAACAACACATAAAAAAAATCATAAAAGAAACCTATGACAAATAATAAACTATTACATAATAAATTACAATATACTACTTACATACATCAACATAAATAACAACAACATTTACATAGTTAAAGAATTGACTATTTCTGCAGGTAATGATATTTAACCTGATCTTTAAATACATTCAGTGATTGAGCTTTTCTGACAGTAACGGGCAAGGCATTCCATAACTGGACTGCCTGAAAGGCAAATGAACGGCCATAAAAAGATTCACACCGTGCGGTAGGGGTCATAAGGGAAAGGTTATCCTTGGATCGGAGGGAAAGGGAATGAGCATCACGCCAGAAGGAAAAAGAGTCTTTAAGATAGCGTGGAGTAGAAGGATTGAAGAGGATGTTATAAAGAAGATTAAGGATATGAGCATTCCGACGAAGACGAATCGGAAGCCACTTGAGCTTAGTACGAAAATGAGATACATGGTCATATTTGCGTAGCCCAAATATAAACCTAATGCAATAATTTTGGAGACGCTCAAGCTTATCAAGTTGGGCTTCAGTAAGATCTAAAAAGCTGGCGTCAGCGTAATCTAAAATAGGAAGAAGAAGAGACTGTGCGAGCGCAACTTTAGTAGCAGTAGGTAGGAAGTTTCGGAGCCGTCTAAGAGAGCTACCAGCAGCAAACAACTTGCAGCTGATCGTTTTAATATGAATATCCCAGCAAAGCGTACGATCAAACATTACAACGAGGTTTTTTACAGATTCATTATATGGCAAAGTGATTCCATCGAACTCTACGCAAGGAATTTTGGGCCAATCAATTCTTGAAATGTTATAAGAACTGCCAATTATAATAACTTGTGACTTTGCAGGGTTAATCTTTGTTTGGTTTAATCTTAATTTTAGTATCTTAAGAAAATCAGGAAGAGATATTAGGATGTCAGGAAGCTTATGTACGTTTCAAAGGCAACTTGCACATTATGTATGGTATTTTAAAGTCTGAAGTTTATTAGCAAGAAATCAGCATTTGGAGGATTGAGTTATATACAGTACAAGTCCAATAATCTTTATTGAGAAGAACTGTAAAGAGTAGTAATTTACTAACCGTGTTATTTTGTTCTATAGGTAACAATACCTAATCTAATTTTAGCCAATTTTAAGGAGATTTGCCGCTGTCGCCAGGTTAGAAGTTGTCCTGCAAGCTCTGGGATCTTTTATATGGAGCTGAAGACTTTCGGAGGCTGGGAGAATGTCAAACACTGGAAAGAGTATCCTGAAACGAACATCGAATAATTAGATTGGAATGTTTAGGTTACATGCGCAAAGAATCGTAGTCCAATTGCAATACTTTACTTACCATTCAACTTTAAATACTGCATATTCGTTCAGCAGTAATCTTGTATTAATATTTATAGGTATTTCGAGCTATTTTATCCGATTATTTTATCCGATTATTTTACTAGGATTTAATATTTACACTTCACAATAACAATGATCGCAAAGCCGGGCCAAAAATCACTATTGCCAGCGCATAATTTAAAAAAAAGAAACAGTTGTGGTGTAATATTATTGTACGGTAATATTTGTTCAAAGAGAAAAGCGTTAAAACAATGGCATAAGATTGATATGTATTGTCATCAGATTAGATGACTATTATTCTAGCTACATTGTGTAAAGAAAATAGTTTAAATCGTATTTGTAGAAATAACAGGGAATCTGTAAAAGTAATGGAATATTTAATTTAATTTTATGGGAGGCAACATTGTAATAAACTACCAGTGACGTCACTGACATAAAGCGAATATGCTCCATAATGCAAGAATTGCAAATATTTGCATTATTAGCGTTAAGATCGTTAGTTGCTTTATGCGTTCTTTTGCTAGTATTTCATTTAATTGCGTTGTTGGGCTTATGTTCCGAATGGGTGTTTTTAGCTTTAATGGCATTATGTGCACTATGGTGATTATTTGCATTATTGGCCTTTTTAGCAGGAACCGTGTTATTGCAAATAGTTGTGTTAATGCGCTTATTGCAGTTAAAGCAATCGTATAAAAACTAGTTTAGTATAAAAGAGCGCGGGGAACCAGCTCCGGGACAGTTTAAGTCGGGAATTCGAGGAGGCCGTACCTCTGATGGATACAAAACAGAGTTTAGTTCGGGAAATTGAGAAAGCCAAGAAAGAAGAAGCATTAAGAAGCAATCTTCTTACGGATTTAATAGATAGTGAACGTCGGGAATTCGAGGAGGTCGTACCTCTGACGGAAATAATACACAGTTTAATTCGGAGGCCATTTCTCTGATGGATTATCGGGAGTTTTATTTCGCGTTGCCAAATCTTTGTTGGAACTATCGGAAAAGTGAAAATTAGTGACATCGGCTTTGTGATAGTGTAATTCAGTGCGGATCGTTTTATATAAGTGAAATTATAATGAAATATAGTGCAAATTGAAGGAGAAACTTGCGGATTGATTTTGTTCGATTTGCATAAACGATTGGTAAGCCAGATTGGCACAGCTAAGTGCAACCTGAAGACGGTTCGATGCTGTGCTGGATTTCGAAGCTAAGGAACGGGCATATTTCCAGCGTGCCGCTGAACTACTTTGGAAGGGAAAGCGAGCCGACTACGAGGACGAGAGCCATAGGATGGAACATTCTCATTTGGTAAGGCAATTCCGATTTATTTGTGGCAGATTGATTTGTAAAAGTATACGACTTTTAAACATTTACAAAATCCCTACATTATTCATTTTAAGTCTGGCGTGTATTTAGTTGGACCTTAAAAATACTTGATTTATTACATATTTATTTCAAAGAATCTTTTGATTGGATACCCTCAATCTCTTACGCACAATCTTACTTTTTATTTGTATTGTCGATTTGCTATTCATGTGCTTGCTTGTTCTTACTGTGCCCATTTGCAGGTTTGGACTTTCTTATATGAAATATATTGTGTTTTTCTATACCTAAACGGATTATATTAAGCGCCTTATTTTTAATATTGCGGAGTGTAATATTAATTCGATTACTGCGCTGCGATTATAGCGTATGCCAAAGTTCAACGGAACCTTGAAGATTTATGATTGTACCTACATTTATTTATCTTGATGATATTTGTTTACGTGAAATACCCGGATTTGAAATATATGTTTTAATCTTCGAAAAGTCATACGTATTTTTAGCGTACTCGAAGCGTTTAGTGTACTCAAATTCATAGTACCAATATTTGGAGATTTACTAAAGTGTATTAATCTTTAACAGGGATTGTCCCATGTTTACGATCATATTTGTGTAACATGTTTTATATGAATGATTTTAATGTTCAGAACTAACAACTATACATTGTTATAGTGCATTTTCTAAATATTGTAATATTTAGAGTACTCAAGTTAGTAGTACAGACATAATTACATTATGTAAGGAATCTGAAGGTTCTATCAAAGGATAGTTGATACTTTGGAAATTCACAGGAGTTTTTAGAATTGACTTTGCTTTTACACAGATATTCCATCATTCAATTTTAGCTATTTTACTCACAAGAGTTGAGTGGCGTCAGGGCTAGGGTTTTTAGCTGTAAATGCCTCTAAAACAGACCATCGATCTGGGGATCAGTAACCTCTCGACCGAATGGCGGGTGAACCATTCCACATAACAGAGAAGTTCAATTTACTGACTATGAACCAAAGGCTTGATGCTGTTACTAAATTTAACTTATTAATAAGTAAAGTCTTTCTACAAGCAGAGAACTATAAATATGATCACACTTTGACTGTCCTTGATGAGCATTCCGATTCTTAGAGTGGGAGACTCTAAATTGTACTACCGTTTATATTTAACTAAGTTTTGGATATTCTTTGAAGTAATTACTTTAATTTTAAGACGGTTATACCAGAGACGTACGTTCTCTTAGCTAGCTGTGAAAATATAGGTAGGGTAATAGCCTATGTAGGTAGGTAACTTCCATAGGGTCTAGGGGATTCTCTTGGTTCCATTCTTTGGGACTTAGGGAAACCCCACAGTGAACTTTTAGATCGGATCCCTCATATATCACCATATGAGGTTAATTTTGGGGGAATGGAGGAACCTGGGTTCCTCCATTAGGGGCTTCGGACACCGTAACCGAAGATTGGGACAATTTGCAAAAAATACTGTCTTGCCCCTTTTTGTGAAGACATATGACAGATAGACAGCATTGCCAAAAGTAGTATAGCCCTTCTGGCTGTTCTCATAACAACAATACGGAGGACTCCTGCCCAAGTCAGGTCAGACGAGGGAGACTATTTGGCGCGGTGGAGGGGCGCTTTATCTATGCCGTGATATCTGTTCTTATGCTATTATAATATGATATTTTTCCATTTAAAGTTATAATTCCCAGGGATTCTATCAATTTTATTAATCCTGAGGAAAGTGATTTTATAACTGTCTCTTGAACCATTTGAAGCAATGTTTATTCATCATCTTAATATTTGTATTCTATTCTTTAGGAATTAGTGTTATGTTCTTTTGATAGCTCTAAGGAAATTGTATAGAATCTTGACTCTTTAGGTTTACGGTCCCCAAGTAGTCAATATGAGTATGAGTTTTATGATGCGTTAGAAATATCCTAGTTGTAGGTCGTTATGTAGTGAGTATTAGAATTTTAGGTTGTTTAAATATCGGTTAGGTAGTTTCCAAAATCACCATAATCTGGGTTTTGCGGATCACAACGTTGGGTTCACACTAGACGATCATTGGCCATATTTAGTTAATAATTAGTTCATAGTTAGTTCATAGTTTAAATTTAAGTAAGAATAACTTTAGTTAGCATTGTAGGTAGGTCGTGGTAAGACGGTAACATTATTTAAATAATTTTGGGGTATAAATGCATAGAGAGAAAAATATCTATGGGGATATATATTTTTATATATGGGGGGGATTTTTACAAGAATTATCAGCGACAACACCCCAATATTTTTACGAATGAAATAGCCAGATTACTTTTTTTATGCTACAGACCGAGAAGTAATTTTTTTAATGGGTACATTATGAGTAATTAATAAAAACTCACTGCCGCTGCCGCTCTGGCGCGATACTGTCGAGCGCGACCGCGTAAAATTTGTCCGATGACGCGGTACTCGATTTTTGAAACAATAGTTTATCAATGCGTCACCTTAAAGTTTTCTCTGTGGTTGTACTGTTATACCGTCACAGTATAATCACAGAGAAAACTTTAAAAACACGGTTTTATTTTCTACGTCCATTAAAGGTATAGCAGATGCTGGAGAACGTGCTCCGTTGGGTGCACATTTTTTAAAAGTTTGAAGCCCAAAACAGTTTGGCCCAGCGAGAATGCAATGGGTCGATGATAACATTAAACGAGCAGTACGCATCAAAATGCCTGCAATTGGTCTTTTGAATCATTTTTTTTGTGATAAATGAAAAGATCATGCATAATATGTTTCTATTCGAAACTATTTATATTTTTCCTTACAAAGTTAAACTTCATTAAAAATTGATTCCTAGCCAAGTACTGAAGTCTCACCGACAGTAGGTACTCGAGCAAGCATGTGTTCTGTTTGAATCGGACAAATCAAAAGTAGCAAATTTTTATTTATGATAAATAGATAAAGAAACGGTTAACCTAGATAACATCAAATTTTGGGCTTTTAGCGTATCAAATTTCATATTTTTTATTTCATTACAAACATTCAAATTCGTGTTGGAAGTAATTCTATTGTTGAATTCTTTTCATGCATGGCAGTCGTTTGTACATAATATACCTATTCTTTGGTGAAAAAGCAGCCTAATGCTTTTGTTTTTCGGTGGGCCAACTACGCTACGCGCGGCGAAGGCTTTAAATTAGAATTAAAGTCTCACTATTATTGCGCAGTAAGTATTGTGGTATTTTATTCAATTGTGTTGGTGGCGTACTTTTAAAATAAGAGGTAGATAGAGAGGGCTGTGCTCGGAGTCTCTCTGCGAGATCGAATCGAAAAGAAAAAAAAGGTGATCCGTAAAGAACCAAAGTTACCGACAGAGCCCAGAGGACTGGCAAGTTGAAATGACAGTGAGCAGGGCACGGAGGACTGATGACCAATGGGATCGAAAAGTTCTCGAGTTGGAGACCACGTACTGGCGTAGGACGTACACCCACAAGGTGGACGAATGACCTCATTAAGACCACAGAATCGCACTGGATCATCGACCTGGCATTTTTTCTGTCGCTGTACGTAAGCCGTTACCAACCGGTCTAATTGGAGATCTTTAGGGGAGGCCTATGTCCAGCGTCTAGCAGTGAAGGTCCTATGGCTGAAACGAACGAACGAGGTAGAAAACTATACAGTTTGTTGTTGTGACACGTTGTAGGTATATTGCACTATTTTTTCTAAAAGCACAGAAACACGAAAGGTGTGTCACAGAAAGATTGAACAATACTGAAGGCATCGACTTGATATTTTTTCTGTTTTAAACATAATTATGTATTGATGACTGAAAGGCATTTATGTCTCAAGAATAGTCTGTATAAATTTTAAACTTCAAATGCTATGTTATTTTTTCCATATAAAACTAAAAATGATATGTGATAACAAATATATAATTATTATAACAATGTAATCGAATAATAATGGAAAATACCAGGTATTGTTGGACACTACGTACTCATCTGCTTTATAATTTACGTTCATGGAGCAATTAACCTTTCCAATGACGGCAACGGCTTACAGCGGCCTTTGATTAATATTGACTTTTATTAGTTTCTCCCATCAACTATCAAGTAATTAAATTACTGTAAACAGAGTTGGTACTTGGAATCCACTTCGCTGTTAGGCTTTCCATAGGTTCCTTTATATTTTTTCCGGGATAAAAAGTAGCCCATGACACAAGGGCGTAGCTACCACCGTATCAGCCGTATCAATTATACGCGGCCCCCGGGCTACAGGGGCCCCCAACGTGTGTAAGAAAAAATGAGTAAAATGTTATCAACAATGTAACTCTGGTGCTTCCCGGAAAAAAAACTGTCATACGTGAACTTGTTGGGAATTTTGTTTTGATATTCTTCATTAGTAGTTGATAATTACTTTCAATGCCATTTACGAGTATCTCTTAATGCTGGGAGAATGGATAGTTAAACACCTTAAGGTTTTTAATTTATATCGCCCTAAAAAATACAAAACCCAATTTTATGACTCAATATTCGAATATACTAGAAATCTTTACACTTTATATGGGCCCCCATACTAATTTTTATACGGGGCCCCTCCAAGGTACGCTACGCCACTGCCATGACACTATCCAACCTTTGCCTTGCTGTGTAAAAGAGTAACAAACAAACGAATAAACAGACAAAGACACTTTCAGATTTATAATACATCATTTCAGCCATAGGATAACGTGCAGTTCCGCATGGTCAGTCTTCGGATGGGTGACCGCGGGTGGCATTTATAACTGAGCACTACCGTGGCTCGTATGACACGTTAAATTGTAGGCCCCGGTTGTTTTAACTGTTTAGCCATGTCAGAGGCCTTCACGCGGCTTTAAAACTGACACCAGTATGCTGAGTGTGAGTTTTGTCGTAAACATACCGAGCGCGTAAGCATGTAATTTGTATGAAGAAATGTACAGCGCCACTAGTGGCGCGATTTTGAAACGCTATGTGCGAGTGCAAGTTCATACAAATTACATGCTTACGCGCTCGCCGAAGAGCGCGTCATGTTTACGACAAAACTCACACTCAGCACACAGAGCTGGCCTGCGGCAAGAGCGGCCTGTATACGAAGTTTTTTAGCCATAGGATGCCCATTTCTTGCCATTTTCCTTATATATTTCCAATAGAACCGATCCTACCCGGTGCACGTAACGCGATCCTTTGGTCATCGTGTTGACGTCCTACGCTGCGCTCCGATACAGAATTTTGCGTCGCAACCGGTCATCAGTCTTGCATAACATGTACCCTGCACATTGCCATTTTTATTTGCTAATCTTATAGGCTTGTTTGATGTTATATTTTTGTAACAATACGTTTTACACACATGTAGGTATTTATATACCTTCATCCTATTATTTTTTTTGTTGACCGTTGTTTTGTTTTATTTATTGACCGACAAAAAGGATGAGGTACCTACTCAATTCGACGCGTTATATTTTTTAATGTATAACGCATAACTTTTTATGTAGTGGTCCGATTTCGATAATTATTTTTTTTTATTGAAAAAAGTATAATTCGAAATTGGCTCCATTTAAATTTTATCGAAAGCGGCTGAGCCATTTTCGATAAATTAACAATAATGTGAAAAATGCTACATCGATCCGTGCAATATATTCGCGAATTCTATACACGGTTGAAGTCGGTCATGCTATTTTTGCATAAAATAATTAGTATTACTTTATCTTAAGTTACAGCAACATTATAGTCAAAACAATGTTTTTCTCATAACAACAAAAAAATACAGCACTACATAAGCAAACACAACTTGGACAAAAATATGACAAACCTTCAATAATAATTCATGTATTTTCAGCATTGTAGCGCTCATAGCGTAGTTTGACTAGGTGTTCGTGAGCGATCACCGAAGTTAAGCAACGTCAAGCACGTTCAATCTCCGGATGGGAGACCGCGGGTGGCATTTACAACTGAGCGCTACCGTGGCTCGGATGATACGTTAAATTGTAGGCCCCGGTCGTTTTAACAGCTTAGTCTTCAGACGGCTTAAAAACTCTGCCACCAGCCCCCGACCGCCTAAGCAATAGCAATCGTAATAGCAATCGTTTATGACTTCATTTTAGTCATTTGGCACCGCCTATGTGACGTTAGCCATCAAAGTTGTTCATTCAACGATTGCTTTCGCAATCCGCACAAAGCAATTGATGGCTAACGTCACATAAGCGGTGCCAAATTACTAAAATTAAGTCATAAACGATTACTATTACGATTGCTATTGCTTAGGCGGTCGGGGGGCAGGTGTAAAAATCCCCCCCCATATACAAATTATATCCCCATAGATATATGTGTCTCTATACATGTATATCCCAAAATTAGTTAAATTATAATGTTACCGACTAACCACGACCTACCTACTATGCTAACTAAAGTTATTCTTACTTAAATTTAAACCTAAAACTAATTATTAACTAAATATGGCCAATGATCGTCTAGTGTGAACCCAACGTTGTGATCCGCAAAACCCAGATTATGGTGATTTTGGAAACTACCTAACCTAACCTAAAATTCCAATACTCACTACATAACGACCTACAGCTAGGATATTTCTAACGCATAATAAAACTCATACTCATATTGACTACTTGGGGACCGTAAACCTAAAGAGTCAAGATTTCCCGTTCTACACAATTTTCTTAGAGCTATCAAGAGAACATAATACTAATCCCTAAAGGATAGAGTACAAATATTAAGATGATGAATAAACTTTGCTTCAAATGGTTCAGAGACAGTTATGAAATCACTTTCCTCAGGATTAATAAAATTTGATAGAAGCCTTGGGAATTGTAACTTTAAATGGAAAAATATCATATTACAATAGCATAACAACAGATATCACGGCATATAGTCCGCTCCGCGCCAAATAGTCTCCCTCGTCTGACCTGACTTGGGCAGGAGTCCTCCGTATTGTTGTTATGAGAACAATCAGAAGGGCTATACTACTTTTGTCAATGCTGTCTGTCTGTCATATGTCTTCACAAAAGGGGGCAAGACTGTCTTTTTTGCAAATTGTCCCAATCTTCGGTTACGGTGTCCGAAGCCCCTAATGGAGGAACCCAGGTTCCTCCATTCCCACAAAATTTACCTCATATGGTGATATATGAGGGGTCCGATCTAAAAGCTCACTGTGGGGTTTCCCTAAGTCCCAAAGAATGGAACCAAGAGAATCCCCTAGACCCTATGGAAGTTACCTACCTACCTAGGCTATTACCCTGCCTATATTTTCACAGCTAGCTAATAGAACCTACGTCTCTGGTATAACCGTCTTAACATTAAAGTAATTACATCAAAGAATATCCAAAACTTAGTTAAATATAAACAATAGAACAATTTAGAGTCTCCCACTCTAAGAATCGGAATGTTCATCAAAGACAATCAAAGTGTGATCATATTTATAGTTCTCTGCTTGTAGAAAGACTTCACTTATCAATAAGTAAAATTCAGTAACAGCATCAAGCCTTTGGTTTATAGTCAGTAAATTGAACTTCTCTGTTAAGTGGAATGGTTCACCCGCCATTCGGCCGAGAGGCTACTGGTCCCCAGATCGACGGTCTGTTTTAGAGGCATTTACAGCTAAGAACCCCAGCCCTGACGTCACTCAAATGTTAGTAAAATAGCTAATATTGAATGATGAAATATCTTTATAAAAGCAAAGTCAATTCTAAAAACCCCTGTAAATTTCCAAAGTATCAACTATCCTTTGATAGAACTTTCAGATTCCTTACATGATGTAATTATGTCTGTACTACTAACTTGAGTACTCTAAATATTACAATATTTAGAAAATGCACTATAACAATGTATAGTTGTTAGTTCTCAACATTAAAATCATTCATATAAAACATGTTACACAAATATGATCGTAAACATGGGACAATCCCCGTTAAAGATTAATACACTTTAGTAAATCTCCAAATATTGGTACTATGAATTTGAGTACACTAAACGCTTTGAGTACGCTAAAAATACGTATGACTTTTCGAAGATTAAAACATATATTTCAAATCCGGGTATTTCTCGTAAACAAATATCATCAAGATAAATAGATGTAGGTACAATCATAAATCTTCAAGGTTCCGTTGAACTTTGGTATACGCTATAATCGCAGCGCAGTAATCACATGAATATTAGACACCGCAACATTAAAAATAAGGCGCTTAATATAATCCGTTTAGGTATAGAAAAACACAATATATTTCATATAAGAAAGTCCAACCCTGCAAATGGGCACAGTAAGAACAAGCAAGCACATGAATAACAAATCGACAATACAAATAAAAAGTAAGATTGTGCGTAAGAGATTGAGGGTATCCAATCAAAAGATTCTTTGAAATAAATCAAGTATTTTTAAGGTCCAACTAAATACACGCCAGACTTAAAATGAATAATGTAGGTATTTTGTAAATGTTTAAAAGTCGTATACTTTTACAAATCAATCTCCCACAAGTAAATCGGAATTGCCTCACCAAATGAGAATGTTTCATCCTATGGCTCTCGTCCTCGTAGTCGGCTCGCTTTCCCTTACAAAGTAGTTCAGCGGCACGCTGGAAATATGTCCGTTCCTTAGCTTCGAAATCCAGCGCTGCACCGAACCGTCTTCAGGTTGCACTTAGCTGTGCCAATCTGGCTTACCAAACGTTTATGCAAATAGAATAAAATCAATCCGCAAGTTTCTCCTTCAATTTGCACTACATTTCATTATAATTTCACTTATATAAAACACTCCGCACTGAATTACACTATCACAAAGCCGATGTCACTATTTTTCACTTTTCCGATAATTCCAACAAAGATTTGGCAACACGAAATAAAACTCCCGATAATCCATCAGAGAAATGGCCTCCGAATTAAACTGTGTATTATATCCATCAGAGCTACGGCCTCCTCGAAATCCCGACTTTAACAACCCCGGAGCTGGTCCGCCGCCCCATTTTATACTAAACTACAGTAGGGACAAGATAATAGGTCACTTTTGACAGATGTCAGTTTTATATTCATAGTGAGGTGACCTGCTTAAAAACATCGATTAAATGAATGAATCGAATGAATCGATACAGACTTGAAACATATGTGAATTTTAAAAATGATCATGCGAATCCCTGTCCCATTATTATTTTTTCTTTCATAAATTAAAGGAGCAAAATAAGGCAAGTACCTACGTAATTTAACAAAAAAATTGCTTTTATTCACTTGAACTATCGGAACTGCTATCTTCATCACTGCTGTCAGCACTCAGAGATATTATTAATTCATTTTCAATAATATTGTCTATTCTCACATCTCGTTCAAAATCTTGTAAAATTATTTTCTTTGTCTTCTCCACGACTTTTCGCCAGTCTTCTGTAGTGACTTCTGCACATGCAGTTTGTAGCAGAGTCATCATTTTAGCAGTACTGAAGGGTGGTTCAGTATTGTTCCGCGCTGCATGACCCTTTATTTGTGCCCAAATAAGCTCGATGGCGTTATACTGCACTGGCAATGGTAGGGAGGCAATCGAATAACTTTGTGTCCATGCTCTAGGGCTAGTTTTTACTATAATCACAACGTGGTTATAAATTTATGGTGATTTTTCTTCACAAGTAATCATTGCATTCGATTCAACTTACAATCCTATCAGCTTTCGATTTTTAGAGTAACATCCCTAGTGTTTAAAAAGAAAAAGGGTTGACTGACGCAACATTGTAACGACGTTCAGTTCTTTAGATCAGAAATTGTTTATTATGTTTAGAATGGTTTATTAGTGAAAGCAAATCGTAAAATTACTCGTATCGGTCATTATTACAATAAATATGTAAACGTAATTGAAAAAAGTTAAGCAATTGTGCAGTTCTTATTTTATGCCCGCCGTTACAAGGTTACGTTGTTGAATTTTGATGAAATGTCAAAAGTGACCTATTATCTTGTCCCTACTTTAGTTTTTATACGATTGCTTTAACTGCAATCGGCGCACTAACACAACAATATGCAATAACACGGTTCCTGCTAAAAAGGCCAATATTGCAAATAATCACCACAGAGCACATAATGCCATTAAAGCTAAAAACACCCATTCGGAACAAAAGCCCAACAACGCAATAAAATGCAATACCCGCAAAAGAACGCATAAGGCAACTAACGTTGATAACCAGCATACCCTCAATTTGGATCTTAACGTTAATAAAGCAAATACTTGCAATTCTTGCATTATGGAGCATATTCGCTTTATGTCAGTGACGTCACTGGTACTTTATTACAATGTTGCCACCCATAAAATTAAATTAAATATTCCGTTACTTTTACAGATGTCCTGTTATTTCTACAAATACGATTTAAACTATTTTCTTTACACAATGTAGCTAGAATAATAGTCATCTAATCCGATGACAATACATATCAATCTTATGCCATTGTTTTAACGCTTTTCTCCTTGAACAAATATTACCGTACAATAATATTACACCACTACTGTTTCTTTTTTTAAAATCACGCGCTAGCAATAGTGATTTTTGGCCCGGCTTTGCAATGATTGTTATTGTGAAGTGTAAATATTAAAACCTAGTAAAAGAATCGGATAAAATAGCACGAAATACCTATAAATATTAATATAAGATTACTTAAACGAATATGCAGTATTTAAAGTTGAATGGTAAGTAAAGTATTGCAATTGGACTACGATTCTTTGCGCATGTAACCTAAACATTCCAATCTAGTTATTCGATGTTCGTTTCAGGATACTTTTTCCAGTCTTCAACATTCTCCCAGTCACCAAAAAGTCTTCAGCTCCATATAAAAGATCCCAGAGCTTGCAGGACAGCTTCTAAACTGGCGACAGCGGCAAAACTCCTTAAAATTGGCTAAAATTATATTAGGTATTGTCATCTTTATAACAAAATAGCGAGGCACGTTACTACTCTTTACAGTTCTTCTCAATAAAGATTACTGGACTTGTACCGTACATAACTAAGTCCACCAAATGCTGATTTCTTGCTAATAAGCGCTAGTAGTTCTCAGCCAGCAAACTAGTTAGACTTTAAAATACCATACATATTGTGCAAGTTGCCTTCAAAACGTACATAAGCTTCCTGGCATCCTAATATCTCTTCCCGATTTTCTTAAGATACTAAAATTAAGAAACTTATTCCTAATTCTAAAGGTACCTAGCTAGAATAGTACTAAGTCACTGAATTTACTAATATGCAGTTAAGAATTATGGGACATTGTTAAAAATTAACATGTTACTGACCCTCTAGCCCCTAACGACAGAGTATGTAACACTATTATTTCTTCTGTGGCCTAAGCAAGTACAATTTCATTAGAAAGTGCGTGCGTGCTCCAGCCTTTTAGCAATGAGTTATGTAATCTTGAACTTATCCAATCAACCTTGAAATGTTGCTATGGGAACTTAGCTATACACTTATATTCGGAATTTCGTCCGTAATTAGAAATTAAGGAAATTTCAAACGTACACGTTACTAAGGAGTTGTTTCACTAATCCACGTAATGTAAGTAACTGAAAGTCAGCCGAGTAGTACCTACCTTCGGTTTATTTTGTTCAGGTATTAGATATTTGGGTAGTAGGGTAGAATTTAGATATTTAAATGAATGTACACTATATCTACCTGCTTACTTCATGCTTTAATGTAAAGGAAATAAGTGGATTTGCTGTAGGTACAATACTAGTATTTTAATAGCTAGCTATTGCCTACGTCTAGACGTAGGCCTATTCACATAATCCTATATTAATACAGGATGGTGGATTCATATACATACGCAATTAAAGTTCTACTACGAACGTATGCCGGTTTTCTCATGAAGTATGTTTTCTATCACTGAAAAGCCAGTGGTGTTAAAAATCCGTATTTCCAAAAAACTCACTGGTATGGGATCAGGGTTTGAACCCACAGCTTTACAATTTCTTTGTGATACTAATTCTAAGCCGCCACGGCTTAAGTGTATACCTAGGTACAATATTATATATAAGATCACTGGTAATCAATTATCATCTATTTCGGGGCTTATTCTATACATAAACACTAACAACTTTTGTTCTACGACTTTTCTCAAAACTAAAAAAAAACAACTGTTTCATTTTGTTGAAGTTGAACGACCGATGTTTTCTATGGAACATTTTTTTTTGTTTTGATAATGATGTCGTTGAACAAAAGTTGTTAGTTTTGATGTACAGAATAACCCCCTAAAAGGATGCTAATTGATTTCCAATAACCCCGTATACAATACCTACAGATTATTTTTAAAATCCCGTATACAATACCTACTGATTATTACATTTTGAGATTACTTTATACATTATATAGACTCTATAACATTACTCATACATAGGTACAAATACAATGCAACTCAAGCCAGTACCTATAACATAAAAAGCTATTCGATTATCCACAGGCGACCTTAGGTTGTTGTATTGTATTTTGTTGCTCATTTTATTTTGGTCGAAGATGAACCTGTGAACCTAGTTAATGGCGTTTCAACCAGCTACGGCTGACACATTCACTCGATTGAACTAGGCGATTCATCTTAGTTTCGAATAATTAGCAAGTTTCAGAAAATGAGCATTGATATAAAACATTTGTAGCATTTATTAATCATAACACATATTAGTAATCTATCAAAGATTGTTGGTTATGATAGCTAAAGATTTACCAGAAGAGAAAATAACTGTTATATTCGAATTTTTATCGATCTACTCGGTCAAATTAAGAGATTTACAAACGAAAAATCTTATTTGTCTATCTATCTATCTATCTTGTATGTAATCAATAAACAAACGCTTTATAGTTTTAGTAACACATGCTGTGATTTTTAATATTTAATAATGTGATATAAATATGTCTATATAAGTATACTAACATTAACTTAATGCAGTTACTAACACTCTGTATATCTTACCTCATATAAATCATTGTATTTATTTTTTCATATTGCGCGACCAAGACAGAAAATTGGCGTTTAAAATCCCCTTCAAAATGGTAGGTATGTACATATTTGCTCATCCAGCGGTTATCTATTATATAAAAGGCTTCCCTGAGTGACTGACTGACAGACAGCCTACAGCCCAAACCGCTTAAGATATGAGCTTGAAATTTGGAATATAGGTACATTGAACGACGTAATGGAGCACTAAGGACGAAAATTTTGAACTTTCGACCTCTAAAGGGGTAAAACGGGCCCTTTTCGTTTGTATGTAACTTTTTATTCCCTGTACCGATTGACTTAAAACTTTGTATACATGCTTTTGAAACAAAATAAAAGTTACGTTATTTCCTGTTTTTCCGAATTTTCCTCATCTAAGAGGTCAAATAAGATCCCAAAGTTGGTGAAAAAAGCGTCAATTACATCGAACCAGCTGAACGGTTATGGTTGAAAATTGGTATAAAGGAAGCACTCAGCATGTTTTAATACAGGAACTAATAAAATCCAGGAAAATCTATAAGGTTCCTTAGGGATACGCAAAATTAATAAGTTTAGGCTACAGCCCAAACCGCTGAAGATATGAGCTTGAAATTTGCGATATAGGTACATTGAACGACGTAATGGAGCACTAAGGACAAAAATTTTGAACTTTCGACCTCTAAGGGGGTAAAATGGGCCCTTTTCGTTTGTATGTAACTTTTTATTCCCTGTACCGATTGACTTGAAACTTTGTATACATGCTTTCCAAACAAAATAAAAGTCAAGTTTTTTCCTGTTTTTCCGAATTTTCCTCATCTAAGGGGTCAAATAAGGTCCCAAAGTTGGTGAAAAAAGCGTCAATTACATCGAACCAGCTGAACGGTTATGGTTGAAAATTGGTATGAAGGAAGCACACAGCATGTTTTAATACAGAAACTAATAAAATCCAGGAAAATCTATAAGGTTCCTTAGGGATACGCAAAATTAATAAGTTTAGGCTACAGCCCAAACCGCTGTAGATACGAGCTTGAAATTTAGAATATATGTACATCGTACGACATAATTAAGCACTAAGGATGAAAAACGTACCCAACTCTAACTTACGGGGTAAAAGGGGCCCTTTTTGTTTGCATGTAACTTCTTATTCCCTGTACCGATTGACATGAAACTTTGTATAGATGCTTTTGAGACTAAATAAAAAATATGGCTGTACCTGTTTTCTAAATTTTCCTTAAAAAAATCCTTAGGGGTCAGATACGTCCCAAAACTTCAATGCGCTTTTTTAAATAATGTAGTATCTAGGATTATGATAATGATAGTTTATCTTTAAATGGGGCCAATGGGTCCCCAAAAGCTTACGATTTTTTTTTATTTTGTGAGCCAATAGTTATAAGCTTAGCGCACATATGGATCAATATAGGTATTTTACTATGGGATCAACCCTGACAAGCGAAAATTACCTACATTTTCCATACATTTTGTCGCGGGTCGATGAACTTTTTGTGTTGAACAGCTGATTTTATTCACGTGCTTTTGGGGTTGGTACCATTGTAAAAGTTAATCAAATTATGAGTATAATAGCATCCTAGAATATGCCTGACTAGAATTACGACTTGTGTGCCATTTTTTCATTTGCCTGGAAAATTAAATTTCTAATGACTTAATGAAACATGTCGAATACCTGTACCGGCCTTAATTAATAGTGCACTACTGAAAATAGGTACTACGGATAGCACTACGGATAATAGAAACAGGTAGGTCTTAAGATGAACATGGACAAGACGAAAGTCATGTGTAATTCCCATGTTTTACCTACCCCGATTTCTGTTGGAAACTCGGTTCTTGAAGTCGTTGACTCGTACGTCTACCTAGGACAAGTAGTCCACCTAGGGAGGTCCGACTTCAACAAAGAGGCCAATCGACGAATTCAACTCGGCTGGGCAGCGTTCGGAAAAGTGCGTAGTGTCTTCTCGGCCGACATACCTCAGTGCCTCAAGTCGAAAGTTTTCGACCAGTGTGTGTTGCCAGTGATGACTTATGGCACAGAAACGTGGTCCCTCACTATGGGCCTTATTAGAAAGCTCCAAGTAGCCCAACGAGCTATGGAGAGGCCTATGCTTGGAGTCTCTCTGCGAAATCGAATCATTAATGAGGAGATCCGTAGAAGAACCAAAGTTACCGACATAGCCCAACGGATTGGCAAGTTGAAATGGCAATGGGCAGGGCACATAGCGCGGAGGGCTGATGACCGTTGGGGTCGAAAAGTTCTCGAGTGGAGACCATGTACCGGCAAGCGCAGCGTAGGACGTCCACCCACAAGGTGGACGGATGACCTCATTAAGACCGCAGGATCGCGCTGGATACAAGCCGCTTCCAACCGGTCTTATTGGAGATCCATAGGGAAGGCCTATGTCCAGCAGTGGACGTCCTGCGGCTGATGGATGACTGAAAATAGGCCTATCCGCGAAGGGTAATTGGGCCATATCCATCACGCCGGCCAAGCATGGGTTGCTGAATTCACATACAACATTGATTTTTTCTACGTACGTACAGGTTGCCTCAATGTTTTCCAGCAAAGAAAAGTGAAATTTCTTACATAGTTACTCATACAATTATTATTATTGGCTCCCTCGGTGGCTCAGTGGTTGACTCTGACTCCTGGGTCAAAGAGGCGTGGGTTTGATTCCCAGGGCAAATATTTATGTGAGGTTCATATGTGTTTGCTCTGTGTCTGAGTGTTATTAATGTATTTTTATTTATTTATTTAACACTTTATTGCACACTATTTGTACAAAAGGAGGACTTAACGCTAAACAGCATTATCTGCCAGTCAACCTACATGTATAAATAAATAAAATAAATATATCTTTATTGTACACAGAAACACAGTACAGAAACTATACAATATGCTGTACAATGGCGGCCTTATCGCCTTTGGCGATTTCTACCAGGCAACCTTTGGATGGACTGGAATTATTCTAAAAATGTATGGTCGGTGGTGTGTGGTCGGTACAGTACATACATTGAAATACATGTATATGTAGTATATCAGTCTCTGTCAGCCAAATCACAAACTTTGCTTAGTTTGGGATCAGAGACCGTGTGTGAGATGTCCTCCAATATTTATTTTATATATTTATTTATTATTGAGTTAATTTCAGAAATTCGGCAATTTATCATCCAGAAATTCACGTATGTACTCTGTAATAAGCTTTAGATACAATTAAATTAAATAACCAAATACTGAGACAATTCAGGCTAAACCGTAGGCATTATTTTGCAAGTAATACAATAATAGGCTCAGTTATGAAGACGCCATAGTAAATATAATAACAACATAAAAAGTGTTCTCTCTATGAAACAGATATAATTATGATAATTAGCTATTATAGTTACGATGGCGCCTTCATAATCGAGCCTAATGCGGGCTTAACCACGAGCTACTATTATTTTAAGTAAGTGCCAAGAAAACGCGGGCCTAACTGTGGGTTTTTATCATTTTAAGCAGTTACGAAAATAACGCGGGCCAGACCGCGAACTATTAGATATTATTATAAGCAAATGCCAAGATAACGCGGGTTGAACCGCGGACTGTTATTTTAATTAAGTAAGTATTAAAACAACGTGGGCCAAACTGTGGGTTATAATCTTTGTAAGTACCTAATTATTAACACAACGCGAGCTAAACCGCGGGCTTTTATCATTTTGAGCAAGTACTAAGACAATACGGGCCAGACCATGGGCTATTATCATTGTAAGTAATACGACAATGCAGGCCAAACGGCGAGCTTTTATAATTTTAAGCAAGTATTAAGACATCGCAGTCCATGCTGCGTGCTATAAATAACCATCTTAAGCAAGTACTAACAATATGCGGGCCAAACCGTGATCTATTATCATTATAGGCAAATACTGTTACAATTTTGACCAAACCGTGGGCATTATCCTTGCAAGTAATTTTAAGCAAGTATTAAGACAACGCGGGCCAAATTGCGGACTATTAGATATTATTATAAGCATGTACAAAGACAACGTAGATCAAACCGCGGGCTCTTTTCATTTTAAGTAAGTACCTATGTACTAAGACAACGCGGGCGAAGCCGCGGGTTTTAAGCTAGTGTATTGTATATATCAATTCGTAACAAAGTAGAGAGGTTTCGAGGAAAACCTAAGTAAAAGAAAATAGGAGCTATCTCTGAAGTACGACGGCGTGAACCCACTTCCGATGCAATCGCAGAATTGAATCAATTCTTTTGTACCACTTTTCAGATTGCAGTTGCTGGCGTGTTTTCCAGGAAGTTTCTGGCGAGCAACAAAGTTGGGATTTTAAATTAAGACATTTCGCAAGAAACGCTTGATTCTTGACCTTACCTAGATAGTTTTGAAACGTAGCAATTTTATCTTTTTAGGATTCCGTACCTCAAAAGGAAAAAACGGAACCCTTATAAGATCACTTTGTTGTCCGTCTGTCAAGACTCTTTATCACGGAAACGCGTAAAGATATCGAGTTGAAATTTCAACTATACATATACGTATATCTGTGGTCTCTTGCAGTTGTGTAAAAGAAAAACTTTTCATTTATCGTATAAAGAAGTTAGAACCGTTTATGTCGTAAAAAACCGCATTTTTCGACATTCGCAAAAATCAAAACCTACAGGGTACTTCCCGTTTACATAGAACTATGAAATTTGGCGAGAAGTATTGTATTGGAGTACACATATAGGAATAAATCTGAAAACTGTACATTTATATTTAAATAACAAAAAATTAGGGCTTAGATTAATAAAATATGTAAGATATCATAAAAAAAAAGCTTCATTAGCACATGCTAAAACAGGTTTTTAAGTATTTTAACAATGAGTAATTTTCGATGAATGACGAGAAAAGTGAAATCAAACGTTTTTAGCGAAGATTATAGTATAGAGATTTTAACAATTTGATTCCCAATTTTGTAAAATTTTTTGGATTTGTACGGAACCCTGTGCGAGCCTGACTCGCACTTGTTCGATATTTTTTATTACTTCGCTGCTCAGAAATAAAATACTTAACTTCTCTAATCTACAACTGTAGATCGACTTCCGTATCGCCACGGTAATGATATCTTACAGTATTCCGGCTTCATACAAAGGGTCGAAACGCGAATCATACCTACGCGCCTCGGAGTTCGGTATGCTTCCGGTATGCTAGTCAGTCGCGGCGCGCCCTAGTTATGAACAAACGTGTGGATTAGTAACTATACTCTATAAATATAGCTTGATCTCTGCGACAGCTGTCAGAAAAATCACGCCTATGAAGTCCTGAATTTCTTAATATTACAGACAGTAGATGTCAATGCCATACTTTATGGGCATGCCGATTAGTGATGGGCGACGAATGATCGTGACCACAGAGTTTTAGATAGAGTTTCAATAAAAAAAATCGATAGTTTATACTGACGATATTTTAAATAAAACTTAATTTATCATTAATTTTACTGAATATTTTAATATCATTACATTTTTTACATTTGTAATTAAATTAAACCCAATTATATGTAACATTAGCATCGATTATAGTAAAAAACGTCGATAAATACTATTGTTACATTATTATGAGTATTTAATTAATATCATAACATTATTTACATGTGTACATACTTGATCCTAAATAATAGTAAGTAAATAAAATCCAATTTCTTACCTACAACTACTCATTCGATTTCATTACAACATTGTTTGATAATCTTTTAAACGATATATCGATAAATATCGTCGCAGAACAAAATTTGTTAGTTTTGATGTACAGAATAAGTCCCTAAGAGGATGCTAATAGATTAGAAATAGCCCTGTATATCTATCCTTAAACATAAACAATCAGAAACTTATCTGAAGTCAAACAGCCCGTGTGTTAATATTAATACTAGGTACACCACTTGCTGTACCTACCTACACTTATGTATTATCTCTACTTAGAAGATTAATAGTAATTAGATAACTCCTAAACATGTAAGTCGGTTCATTAATTCTAGGCTTTAGCTCTGAGACCACCTGAGTATCTTCTAACTCTAAGCCTCATTTAATAATAATCAAAAGTTACGTACGTACTTCTCTACATCTAAGGGGTTACCACAATGCTACCAGCAATCTGGCTACGTTTCTAAGAGGCTTTTAGATAGTTTTATTTTTCTTGTTTTTTCCTATTTATTATTTATTAAATGTTTTAAAGCCTTAGTGTCAGTAGTACCATTCATTTGTTCCTTAAGGCTATAGGTATAAGTTGTAACACCGAGTCTTATTTTCACAAAATAAAAAAATAATATTACTGTGTCGTGGTCACAGCCATGTAATTTCGTGTAAATTTGATCGTTTCCTGTTATCTCCGTGTAATAGTATTTTCAAATTGCACTAATTATGCAAATGAATGAAAATTTAAGATATGTCTAAAAAACGCGACTCTATTACGTGAGTCTCCCTGGGTAAGTATCAACTGTCAAAGTGGTTGAACACGACTTCATCCTAGATGTAAAAGCAGTATTTTAGTGAAACTGACGAATATCTTGGAATGAGGCACTCTGTGCCTCAAGTACACCAACACAAGTATGTTATCCTACTCAAGTACACCTCTCCACTCATGTATTACGCTTATGCTACACCTGTGCTGCGCCTATTTTGTATCTCTACTTGCCTCTACTACGAGAATATGCTACGACTAAGCTACATCCGTACTACGATACGCTACAGCTGTACTACGCCTATGCTACACCTGTTCTACGCCTATACTGCACCTGTACTATGCCTACACTACGGCTCTACTACGCGTCTGCTACACATATTCTCTACCTGCTACACCTGTAATACGATACGCTACAGCTGCACTATGCCTATGCTACATCTGTGCGAACCTATTTTGTACCTCTACTACGATATGCTACAACTGTACTACGATTAAGCTACACCTGTCTCGCCTATGCTACACAATGCTACGCCTGTATTACGTCTATGCTACACCTGTAGTATGCCTACGCTACACCTGTACTACCACTACGCTACAGAAATTGAATTGATTGATTGAAATGGCAGTAGGCAAGGCACATAGTACGGAGTACAGATGCCCGATAGAGGTAAAATTTTCGCGTGAAGAGCAAACGCAGCGTAGGACGTCCACATACAAGGTGAACAGAGACAATAGGAACGCCCTGGATATACATATTTACAAGCTGCCGCGCTTCTAATCAATTATCCATTTACAGGGGTTATATTTATTGAGTCTTTCTAAAAGAATACATTCAATACAAACGAAAAGAGTTGACCATTTCAATAAAAATAAAATGTAACTAGTCAACTCCTGAGTACTCTCTACTAAGTCCATTGTTAAATTAGAATATTGCCTCTCTCGAGAATGTAATTGAAATACATAGACAGATTGCGTAAGTCTCAAATGAAAGTTAATACTTACCTTAATCCTAATTACTCAGCTGGAATACCTACTAATTGAAATGTTAATAGCTCTGTAGTACCTACACAACAGCGAGAGTACAGAAGTAACCGTACTGTAACTGTACTAGCCTTTTTAATAGTCCACTGCAGGACGTAGGCCTACCCACGGAGGGTGATTGGGCCATATCCACCACGCTGGCCCAGTACGGGTTGGTGGATTCACATACGCCATCGAATTTCTTCTACAGACGCATGCAGGTTGCATCACGATGTTTTCCTTCACCGAAAAGCCCGTGGTGTGAAATTCCGTACATAAATTGCAAGGAATTCATTGGTATGGGACCGAGATTTGAACCCACGACCTCACGATTGTAAGGCGGGTGTCATTACCACTAGACCACCACGGCTTGTAAGTACAGAAGTAAAAGTACCTAATTACAAGCTTTTATTTAGTTTCACCTGTACCGTTGTCTGTCTGTCTGTAATCAAATCTTTCAAGTTAAATTTGACCCACTTCCCGGTTTCCGATTGAGCTGAAATTTTGCAAACATGACTGTGTAAATTGCGTGACAATGTGTGGCGTTTTGTAAACGCACCCGTAATTCTACTATATTATAATCTGTGATGAGACATGGTCACAACACTAGTTTTTAGTTTAAAATGCAAGCTGGCATGTCCCATCACTAATTACAAAAGAAGTGTCAAAAAAACCGTCGGGATACTCAGTCAATTTAGTGATTCTTTCTGCTGTATTATTTCCAACATTTCGTTATAATTAGGCCACTGTTACAGGCCACTAATTATAGAAATAGAAATACTTAGCACGCCATTGTAAACTGTACCATCTAAGTTGGAATTATAGAAGTTTTTATCCGGACCTCCGAGTTTCTTTGCCAACCACCTCTCCGATCGCAATCAGCAAGAAAAGGGACCTGGGGAAGATCTCACATCATCCCTGGCCCCAAAGTGGTGACCAACGACGTGTATAATTAAGAATACGCCCTTCAACTTCGAGCGGGGTGGTGACGAACAACTTAAGAAACGAAAACTATCCCAAAGGCGCCACGACCAAACGGCGTTCGCAGCTCCAATCTAAACCTGGAAACGCAAGACATCTATCCCGACACCGTTTTCCGTTTTCACTTCAAGTTCCAGTTTCCAGTGCTACGTTTTTGCGAAATGTGCAATAGTTCCAACATCCAGTAAAGTTAAAGAAAATTTCGTCCAATCAAAGTGCTAAAACTATTCATCAGAACTTACCTGCCATAGATAAACATTTTCCAACAAAACGTATTAAGATTGTGATACCTACATTGAGCTAATACAAATGGTACAAACGCTACAAAAGGTCGATGTCAGCGGGCAATTAAGTAATGGACAACTGTTTCAACGCTCCGGTTCACGCAAGTACCTTGAAAACTTTTTCATCCTAAAGAAGTTATCTGCATGATTTTGGATACTAAACAGATATTTGACTTGCCTAATAACCAATAAGCAACAAACACTCTGTTAAGGCAGTTTTCTAAACAAAAGTGCTAACATTATAACATAATTTTTCTAACATTATTTTTCTACTACATTACCTACTACTACTATTTAAAGCTACCAATTTGTGTATGTGTTATTGTTGTTTCGTCGCAGTTGATAATAAATCGAACTTCATTAGTGTTCACATAAGCATACAAAAGTAACTGAAATTTGTGTAAAGATTTCCCTGTATTTTACCAACTCCGACAAAACATATTTTGTATTTTTGTGCTTGCATGTACCAAGTCTTGATATATTTTTATTCATTATTATTGGGCTGCATTTTGTATACTAACACAGGATCATACATTTTTTTTTTTTGTGTATTCGGATATCTAATATACCTGCCCGTCAGCTTTGTGGTATTTGGTGGGGGTTGCATCCACTTTTGTGCCAATTAATTTCTGTTTTCTTCGCTTGAACTTTGTATTCATTTCTGCATTATGGACAAGGAATTACAAGAACGTCTAGCTACTCTTGAAGCCGAAAACTCAGCACTGCGGGCAGTCTCTGACCGAAACGGCTCTCAACCCAAACAAGACATCAGTGACTCGCCTACCATATGCCGTGTTGCAGTAAAATTGCCTCCACTGTGGCCTGATAGGGTCACGGTTTGGTTTGCACAAGCTGAAGCACAATTCCATCTGGCAGGAATAAATACTGATGAAACCAAATATAGTTATGTTTTGAGTCAAATTGATCACAAAATAGCCGGAGAAATTGAGGATGTTATTATTAATCCTCCATCAGAAGGAAAATACCAAAAATTGAAAGACACCCTAATCAGCCGATTTTCTCCATCCGAAGGGCAACGAGTAAGGCAACTTCTTGGGGAAAATGAACTTGGGGACCGCAAACCATCCCAATTTCTCCGACATCTTCGGTCACTCGCTGGGACGACCATCTCAGACGACAACATTCTTCGGCAGCTATGGTTCCGCCAGCTGCCACAGCATGTCCAAGGTATCTTGGCAGCGCAGACTGACCTTCCCCTGAATGCTTTAGCTGACGTAGCCGATAAAATCATGGATGCCCAACCTGGGCCCGCAAATGTTTTTGCTGCCACAACTGCCCCCATAACATCTGTGATGGAGCGGATTGAGGAGCTGAGCCAACAAATTGCTGCACTATCAACTACACACACACGCACAAACCAGCCATCACGCAACAACAGCCCTGGCCGGTCCGAGATGCGATGCTGGTATCATAGGTCATATGGTGTCAAGGCTAGGAAATGCATTCCACCCTGCAACTGGAAGGCGGAAAACTCGTCTCGCAATCAGTAGCGGCGGCAACTGATTGCGATAACGGTCAACAACCAAGCCGTCGTCTTTTCGTCACGGACCGAGTCACTAAGCGACAATTTTTAGTCGACACTGGTTCAGACTTATGTTGCTACCCTCGCCGCTGGCTATCAGACCGGAGAAAAATCTCCGACTATGAGCTAAGCGCTGCAAATGGTAGCAGTATCAAGACTTACGGCAACATAAACTTGATGCTCGATTTTGGCCTTCGGCGACTATTCGCGTGGTCTTTCGTCGTGGCGGATGTGACAACAGCAATCATCGGCTCAGATTTTCTGTCCCATTACCACCTTTTACCAGACTGCCGAACCAAGAAAATGATTGATGGCCTTACCAACTTATCATCATCGGCCATATCTACCAACTCAAGCCAACCAAGTGTGAAAGCTATAGCTTTGTCGAATTCGATTTTTACTCAAGTGCTAGCTGAATTCCCCGATATCACACGTCCTCCTGGAAGACCAAGAATGATAAAGCATACTACTGTTCACTATATCCAAACCACTGACGGGCCTCCTATCTCATGCCGCCCCCGCCGCCTGGCCCCCCAAAAATTAATTGCAGCCAAAAAAGAGTTTGAAGACATGGTAAGGACTGGCACCGCCCGCCCTTCTAAAAGCGCTTGGTCGTCACCCCTTCATTTGGCTGTCAAAAGAGATGAAACGTGGCGCCCATGCGGCGACTATCGCGCCTTGAACGCGAGAACAGTCCCGGACAGGTACCCTGTCCGTCATATCAATGATTTTGCACATAACCTCACAGGCTCCAGGATTTTCAGTACTATAGACTTAGTCAAAGCCTATAACCAAATCCCCGTAGCCGAAGAGGATGTTCCGAAGACCGCCATCGTCACTCCGTTTGGCCTCTTCGAATTCCCATTCATGACCTTCGGGCTCCGAAACGCTGGTCAAACGTTTCAGCGTTTTATCGACGAGGTCACACGGGGTCTCGATTTCTGTTTTCCTTACGTGGATGACATCCTCGTTCACTCACCTGATGAGGCTCTCCATAAAAAACATCTCCGAATTCTCTTCGGACGTTTGCGTGACTATGGTGTGGTTGTTAATTCTTCCAAATGTGTCCTTGGAGTTCGAGAAACAACTTTCCTCGGATATCGCATCAGCCCAGAAGGTACACGTCCTCCATCGGACCGCATTCAAGCCCTGTTGGATTTTGCGCCCCCAAAAACGGTACAAGGCATGCGCCGATTTCTCGGCATGCTCAATTATTACCGGCGTTTCATTCCCCAAGCAGCCAAATACCAGGCCCCATTGATAGATGCATTGGCCTCAACCAACAGCAAAGGTGCGAAACCATTTCCATGGACACCAGACTTGCTCGAAAACTTTAAAGCATGCAAGGACAGCTTATCGCGTGCAACGCTCCTACAGCATCCGGTCTGTAACGCTAGTTTAGCACTGTTCACCGACGCATCAAACGTGCACGTCGGGTCCTGCCTGCAACAACAGATCAATGGCGCCTGGTATCCTCTAGCGTTTTTCAGCAAAAAGTTGAACTCCAAACAGGCTCAGTGGCCAGCCTATCATCGAGAACTCTTGGCAGTGTACGAAAGCGTGCAATACTTTCGGCACATCCTTGAAGTCCAACACGCGACAATCTTCACAGACCATAAACCGCTATTGTACGCTTTCGCACAACGTCGAGAAAGGTTGCCACCTGCCCAATTAAACCAACTATCATTTATCAGTCAGTTCACCACCGACATCAAATACATAAAGGGTGAAGACAATATCGTAGCCGATACGATGTCACGTGTTGAAGCAATTGCTCTGGAATATGATTATGAGACTCTCGCGAAATCACAACAGACCGACCAAGAGTTAATCAATTTACGACAGCAAGGTTCCAGTTTACAACTGACAGAGGTCATCATGCCAGGCACAAACATATCTGTTACATGTGACATTTCAACTGGAAAACCTCGTCCGTACCTCACTCCTCCATTTCGTCGAGCTGCCTTTGACCGCTGTCACAACCTCAGCCACCCTGGTATACGGGCTTCCGTTCGCTTGGTGACTGAGCGTTACGTATGGCCAAAGGTCAACGTGGATTGTCGACAATGGGCACGTTCATGTTTGCATTGTCAACGCAACAAAGTGACCCGGCATACCACAGCGCCACTCGGCCATTTTACCACTCCTACTGACAGATTCCGGCACGTGCACATCGATATTATCGGTCCATTACCTCAATCCAACGGATACAGCTACTGCCTGACCGCCATTGATAGGTTTACGCGCTGGCCGGAAGCGTGGCCCATGACGTCAATAACTGCGGAAGAGGTCGCGGATACTTTCGTGATGGGTTGGATCTCCCGTTTCGGAGTGCCTAATTTACTGACGACGGACCAAGGACGACAATTTGAGTCATCCTTGTTTCATAGGCTGATGAACATTTGTGCCACTAAGCGAGTGAGAACGACACCATACCACCCTAGTGCAAACGGCATGATCGAGCGCGTACACCGCCAACTCAAAGCGGCACTAATGTGCCACGGCGAGTCTTGGTGCCGTTCACTGCCCATCGTTCTCCTCGGTATGCGTTCCGCTTTTAAGGAAGACCTAAAAGCCACGTGTGCCGAACTAGTTTACGGAGAACCACTCAGACTACCAGGGGAACTACTGGTATCCTGCCAAGATCAGGACGGAATTACCGACCCGGCCGATTTTGTAGCACAACTCCGGCACAAGATGTCGGCCATTCGTCCAACCCCATCATCCCGCCATTGTCAGCCAGGCTCTTTCGTGTTCAAAGAACTTTCATCGGCGACACATGTTTTCCTCCGAGATGATGCGGTGAGACGACCCTTACAACCTCCTTATACTGGCCCGCACCGAGTGGTGGAGCGTGCCAACGACGGCAAAACCATAACGCTAGACATCAAAGGCCGACACGTTATTGTAAGCGTCGACCGAGTAAAGCCTGCTTTTATGGAACACCCTATTGATTCTCCTGTTCCAAATGAACCACCAGCAATATCTCAGCAACCTAGTCCCATTTCGACTCCAACGTCTCTCACTCCTGTACCACCAACCTTGGTCCCTCCTCCACTTTCGTCTCCGTCCGGACCAACTCCCAGCATACCTACGCCAACTCCCACCATTACCAGAGCCGGACGAAAGGTCAGATTTAGGAATGTATTAGATCTCTAGTTGTCAATGTTTATTGTGTTAATGTAATTAATAAGTGTCTTCTACAAATCTATTCTCATCACGGATTCCCTTTCTCCGTGGGGGGCTGGTGTGGCGTTTTGTAAACGCACCCGTAATTCTACTATATTGTAATCTGTGATGAGACATGGTCACAACACTAGTTTTTAGTTTAAAATGCAAGCTGGCATGTCCCATCACTAATTACAAAAGAAGTGTCAAAAAAACCGTCGGGATACTCAGTCAATTTAGTGATTCTTTCTGCTGTATTATTTCCAACATTTCGTTATAATTAGGCCACTGTTACAGGCCACTAATTATAGAAATAGAAATACTTAGCACGCCATTGTAAACTGTACCATCTAAGTTGGAATTATAGAAGTTTTTATCCGGACCTCCGAGTTTCTTTGCCAACCACCTCTCCGATCGCAATCAGCAAGAAAAGGGACCTGGGGAAGATCTCACATCATCCCTGGCCCCAAAAATGCAATATTATGATGACATGGTGCTGGTCTGATGATGGAGCTGGAAGGTGGCCAAAGGAACTTTGCAATGAAACGACACAACCTCATCAAGTTTGGGCTCATTTGAATCGTTTTGACGAGTAGTTTGGCTTTCAATGGTAACCAGGGTCTGATGGATAATGGATCTGGGAGTTGGTCCTAGGAACTCTGTAACGAAACGACGCAAACCCATCGAGTTTCAGCTCGTTTGATTCGTCTTGGCGTCTTCAGAAAAGGTACTTTTAAAAAAGGCTTTTTTTAATATTCTTGTTATGTGCTGCAGTTTTATTCACTAATTACGTGCGACGGTTCATTACACATTTCGCTACCATAATGTCCATAATCGAAGAGCTGAAATGTGAATCAGAAAAAACAACAATGTTGATAGTTTGCACTAAATAGGAATTATTTATAACACCCGCTAAGGCCAGATTCCAACAAAGCGGAGTGAAGCATGATGATCAAAACACTGATCAGGGGCCTTATTTTGTAAGCGCTCTGGCGTTCGGCTTCGCTTTTCCTCCCGCTCGCTCTCGCGGCGTGAGTAACTGGCGCGAGCAGGAGAAAAAGCGAAGCCGAACGTCAGAGCGCTTACAAAATAAGGCCGCAGCTCCGCTTACAATATTGATAAGTTTATCTCTAAGCAAAATGTGGAGTCGCCGCGGTGAACTAGTGGAAGTGACACCCGCCTTACAATCATGAGGCCGTGAGTTCAAATCCCGGTCCCGTACCAATGAGTTCTTCGGAATTCATGTGCGGAATTTAACACCACTGGCTTTTCGGTGAAGGAAAACATCGTGAGGCAGCTTGCTTACGTCCGTAGAAGAAATTCGATGGCGTATGTGAATCCACCAACACGCACTGGGCCAGCGTGCTGGATATGGCCCAATCACCCTTCGTGGGTAGGCCTACGTCCTGCAGTGGACTATTAAAAAGGCTGATACAGTACAGTACAGCACAGTAAAATGTGGAACTAATGTGGATAATTAACATGAATGTAGTTAACTCACAAACGCTCCACCCAGCTCCACCCATCCCCGCTCCGCTCTATTAGGTATGATGTAGCCTGGCTCTCAGGTGCTTTTACACATGGAGCACTATTGCAGCAACTAGCTGTTTACTTAATATTTAATCATGCTTCACTCCGCTTTGTTGGAACCTGGCTTAGCGGGTGTTACAATTAATTCCTATTTAGTGCAACTATGTATCAACATAGTTTTTTTTTCTGATTTACATTTCTTTGCTAATCCTTTGGGCTACGATAAGTATTATTAATAAGTTATTCAAACGCTGTAAACTAAAGTTTACAAAGTTTTTAGGTTGCTTGACTAACGTCTAACATACCTACGTATACAGGGTTATTCCTAATCAATTAGCTTCCTCTTAGGGGCTTGTTCTGTACATCAAAACTAACAACTGTAGTTCTGCTACTTTTGTCGAAACTCAAAAAAAATGTTGTTCCAACATAGAACAATATCGTTGACCCGCGACAAAATGTATGGAACAGCTGTTTTTTTTTAGTTTTGGCAAAAGTCGCAGTTTTCATTGTTGTTAATTTTGATGAACAAAATAATAATAAAAAAATAAGCCCATTAAAGGATGCTAAATCGGCGACAGATCTGAGGCCAAATGGGCAGAATACAAAAGACTACGCAACAGATGCAATCAGCTATGTCGTAATGCTAGACGGAATTTCATATCCGATCAAATTAAGTCAGCCACTCCAAGCGGAATCTGGAAATTCTTGAGATCATTAGGTATAGGCAAGCACAAGCCTCTCTATTCGAAAATTCCTCTTGACTTAAATGATCTCAACAAGCATTTCACCTCATGCATCAGTTTAGATCCCTCCGTCAAGCTTCAAACTCTGAAAGAAATCAACGATCTTCCCCTACCTAACTCAACCTCATTCGACTTCTCCCCCGTCAGTCAAGACCTTATTCATAAAGTAATTATCAGTATCAAATCCAAAGCTGTGGGTAGTGATGACATAGGTCGCGTCATGGTTATACACATTTTAAAACATATTCTTCCAGCGCTGACTCACTTGATAAATTTCTCTCTTTCTTCTGGCATTTTCCCGGATATGTGGCGTAAGGCCCATGTGCTCCCACTTCCTAAAGTCTCTAATGCTCTTTTACCTAATAATTTTCGCCCCATCTCCATACTGCCATTTCTTTCTAAGGTTATGGAAGCTGTCGTGCATAAGAAGGACACAGAGTTCCTGACGAATGAAAACCTGTTTGATTCGCGGCAGTCTGGTTTTAGATCGGGGCATAGTACAACCACTGCCTTGCTCAAGGTCACTGAAGATATAAGAGACGCCATGGAAAACGGCCAAGTGACAATCCTTGTCCTCATTGATTTCAGCAACGCTTTCAATGCTGTAGACCATGACCTCTTATTAGCAGTTCTATGCCATCTGAATTTTTCTACCATTCCGAGTGACTGGTTCTCTTCTTTCCTGAAGGGACGTCGGCAGGCGATTCGTACCGATCAAACTAATTTATCAGACTGGTGTGAACTCGTGGCAGGGGTCCCTCAGGGTTGCATTTCCTCTCCTATACTTTTCTCATCGTTTATGATTATGCTTTCATCACATCTTTCGTGTCAGTACCATTTCTATGCTGACGATCTTCAGTTGTATCAGCATTCAAGTTTAGAAGATTTGGATATGGCAATTTCTACTCTTAACAATAATCTTTCTAAATTGCAATCGTGGTCTCAGCGTTTTGGGATCCAAGTAAACCCGAATAAATGCCAGGCAATCATCATCGGAAGTTCCCGTCGTCTCTCCAACGTAAATCTTACTAGTCTGCCTCCACTTCAATACAATGGCTGCGATATTTCTTTATCTAGTACGGTTAAAGATCTTGGGGTGATCATAGATTCGAATCTTAACTGGCGATCTCAAATCAAAGAAGTTTCTCGCAAATTCTATGCTTCCCTTCATTCCATAATTCGTTTTAAGAATTTTCTTCCCATCGACACTAAAATATCGTTGGTAAATTCCTTCTTACTACCAATCATTGACTACGCGGATATCTGCTACCTCGACATTACCGAGGAACTCCTTAATAAACTCGAACGTCTTTTAAATACCTGCATTCGTTTTATATTTAATCTCAGAAAATTTGACCAAATTTCGGAATATCGCAAAAAATTGAATTGGCTTACGATCCGCGACAGGAGAAATGCTAGGATACTCGGACTGCTATACTCCATCTTAAACGACGCTAAATCACCGCCCTATCTTAAAAACTTTTTTACGTTCATGGCTGCAGATGTTGTCACAAGGCCCCCGAGATCCTGCAATGTCCTTCTTCTCAGCACCCCGAGGCACAGTACGTCATTTGTACACGACTCTTTCCGCGTTGAAGCCGTGCGCCTTTGGAACAAGCTTCCAGCCATTGTTCGTCAAGCGCCTTCAAAGGCTGTCTTTAAGCGCCTTGTACGGGAGCATTACTTAAAGTTGTCCAAAATCTCGAACACATAGGATAAGCTATTTTTATCTTTTACTAGTTATCATCTTATTATTTAATATAATAGTTTATGTAAGTTTATGTATTTTATTTATTTAAAATTGTATCATTATTTAGTATATATATATTTTTTTATAGTTTTATAATTTTGATCTGTGTTGATTGTAGTTAATTTATCTCTTTGTCTATTTATTCATGCCTACTTCCCAATGTCTTCTACCTGTAGGTTGACTGGCAGAAAATGCTATTTAGCGTTAAGTCCTCCTTTTGTACAAATGGTGTGCAATAAAGTGTTAAATAAATAAATAAATAAATGATTAGGAATAACCCTGTACAAGTGAACTACATAATTTATCTAACAATTGAGCAAGATTCTCCAAATTGTGAGTTAATGGAGGTAATCCGTTCGCTTATTCTGCTCAATTATACTGTCTGTGCTAAGCTTTAGGTTATTATTGTTTGAATTCAGAGCATAAATTTAATGAAATTATTTTTTTTTTTTATTATCTGTACCTAGCTCTGTTTCTCTCTAGTTATATTGTTAAAGGCATGATGACTGAGTAAAAAAAATCACTATCCGTAAAAAATCATTATCCAATTCGATATATAGATTATCAAAAAATATTGGATACGATTTTTTTCTTCTGTGAATCAAACAATAAATGACAAAGATAAACCTTGTCAAAGTTCGGGAGTGGGGGCTTGTGACGACCCTTCGCAGTCAAAAGTCTACACGTTTATACTCGTAGTCCAATCGTGATGTTACGCGGAACGTTTTATCAATTTTTATTTATTTGACAAAAGAAAATAACACGTATCTAATCTTTTTAGATAATCTATTTGACGGATTTATTGACCAAGCGTATGTGTGGTCTGAGTCTACTGGGACGAATTGGGTGTATGTTTGTATGTATATTTGTTCGACGATTACTCAAGTACCGCTCAATCGATCTCCATGAAATTTAGCATGAACGTAGTTTATATTTATAGAATTTTCAAGTTTGAATATGAGCATCTTCTGTTCAGTGGTTGCGAAGATACGAGGTCCGTGATAAAAAGCGGCAAAACGGCGCCACTTTCTGCGGGAGTTGCGGATGACTATTTTAAACATTTCACCGAATGTTATCTACTCGTATGTTTTTCAACATTTGTTCAAAATAAATCGCTAACTTTCATCAAATATTGTAATTTTTTTGTATATCACAGGTATTTATGATATAAAATAGAAACAACACGAGGTCCAAGTCCGGGGCGGACTACTAGTTATTTTTTAGTCATCTAGTCTATTGCTTACAGTAGAAAACTGTCTACCGAAAGCTTTTACAGTCCTTTACATTGTTTAACACTGCTATCGCGGGTACCAATCATTATTGTGTTGTAACACATTGTTAAAATAACATATAACAATACAACTTTGTGGCGATTTTATCTCCAACGATAAACGAAATGAAACGATCGCCAGAGGACCTATTTATTTAGAGAGTGAAAATGTAAGGTTATAAAATATGAGAACAAACTAATAACTTAATTTCACTTATATACTATATGGCTTTTTAAATAAAAAAAATCTATTAATTTATGATGAATTTTAGAGGTAAAATATTTATTAAGGGCTTTATTTAATATTCCTTAGTATCTATATTATTATATTATGAAAAATGTTGAAAATACATTTCCTATGGATACATCATCAATCGGTCATACTCATAATAAAATCAAATATTTAACTGCCAAAGCATTAGAAGTTAAAATCTAAATGACACTGAACGTATTTTTCAATATATAAATAAATATTTTAGAGACATTTACATTTAATTTGGGGTCAGTCGCAATCCACCAACTCGCGCTGGGCCAGCCTGATGGATATGGCCCAATCACCCATCGTGGGTAGGCCTACGTCCTACAGTGGACTATTAAAAATGCTGTTACAGTTACACTTGGGGTCAGTTATTACCGTGTGTAAGAATACGGTCTTTGACCCCAAAATAAGCAGAAAAGTAAGCAAAGCTTATAGTCGTAATATGGCTGCCAGAGACTTTACCTACTACATATACAATACAAATGTATGAATACGTACTTTTATAAAGATAACAACATCCAAGCACAGAGCGAACACCTATGTTCATCACAAATGCTTTCCCTAGGTGGAAATCGAATCCACGCCTCTTCTGCCCAGCTAGCTTAGCGTGCGACCATGAAAAGCCACGAAAAGAACTCTTTTCGACGTGTGAAAAAGTAACAGATATATATTTCGCCATAACTCCGTCTCGTTCTGACATGTCGAAAGAAATATTTCGTGGTGCGCATCCTACCCGGCCGCTAACCACTGGGCCACCGCACCGAGGTAACATCTCCTATACCTACGTCCTTGGGCTATTTAAATACCAAGTTTATCAAACGTTTATAGGTCTTTAATAACAAAGCACTTTCACTTCCTTTTTATTTACCGCAGGTGGCACACATAAATTTGCTAAGGACTCCTCGAGCCCGAACAAAACATTTATTTGACCCAAATCTGTCAGTAAACATTTTTGGAATTTTACCGATGTTGGTGTTCGCGTCCCAAAACAAATGTACTAAGTGGACGGACACACTATCTTCACAAACATATTTTTTTACACAGTTATTATTTGTAGAGACTGTTGAGAAAGTTGTTCTTTGAGAGGCTCTCGGGGATACCTAAATTACCTGAGTTAATGGTAGCATTAACCTTTATTTATTCAAAAGGGACTTGACTTATACCTAGAGTTTGCCCTCCATACTAAAGTAAATAAATAAAACGTAGAAAAATAAAATTCCTTTTTGATTTTTTTTGATCATTATGAGAAGAGCACTTTACATTAGGTAAATTATTTGTACAAGATGAACCGTTGCGGTAGATTTTCATAAGAATTACATTAGCAGCCGTTAAATCAGATGACTTCGAGTAAAATCAATCAAAACTGTGTCCACGGTTATAACGATACCATCAGTACTACTAAACTAGTTGACATAAAAAAAATATGACAAATACAACAAAGAATCAGTTTACCGTTTCTATGTAACAGAAATAAATAATTATGTTTCACTTTATTTAAAAAAAAACGTAAATTTACACCAAAACGCCTAAAATGGCATACTTGCGTTTTAATGAATTTGTATAATAAACAGTCGAACTTCTATACAAACTTGAATTAATTGTAATCTCTAATATTGAAAGTTTTAAATCTATTTATTACATTTGTAAAATAACATCAGATAATTTAACTATGAATTTTCTAAAATCTCGTCTCAAATTCTCCATACATTATTTCTATGGAGGCGCGATGTTGAATAAATACGCGACGTATGCGCTCGGAAAATCAGTCGACCACCGGAACTCAGAGCGAGGTCACGTCGATTTGCGGAGCGACGCGCTGAGAACACTCGACCGCGATCTATTGTGTACGAATGATTAGCTGCACACACGTAAATGAGGTAAGTTCAGTTCTGTGATTTTTACTTTTTTCGTGTAAGTTGTTTATATTTCTTGTGTTAAAGTAATACTTATATTTCGTTCATTTATGTTTTAGTGATAATGGGAAAACGTAAGGAAAATTATTACAAAAAGAAAGGTGGCGTTTTTTTTTTCGAAATCAAAATCGAAAAATAAACAATACCGTTGAGTATTTTGAGTCATAAATAAATACTCTTAATCCAATATGGCGGAATTCTAAAGATGGTGGACTAAGTTTTTTTTTGCACTGCTACAATATGGGTATCAAATGAAAGGGCTTGCTGAGAATAACTCGAAGAAGAAAATGAGGTTACTCTAAATCCAATATGGCGGACTTCGAAAAAATGGTGGATTAAGTTTTTTATGCATTCTTACAATATGGGTATCTAATGAAAGGGCTTGCCGAGAATAACTCGAAAAATATAGTGAGGTCACTCTAAATACAATATGGCGGACTTCTTAAGATGGCGGACTAAATTTTTCATACATTCCTACAATATGGGTATCAAATGAAAGGGCTTGCTGAGAATAACTCGAAAAATAAACTGAAGTCACTCCAAATACAATATGGCGGACTTCTAAAAAATGGCGGACTAAGTTTTTTATGCATTCTTACAATATGGGTGTCAAATGAAAGGGCTTGCCGAGGATAACTCGAAAAATAAAGTGAGGACACTCTAAATACAATATGGTGGACTTTTTCAGATGGCGGACTAAGTTTTTTATGGTTATATAAATAAACTGAAGTCAATCTAAATACAATATGGCAGACTTCTAAAAAATGGCAGACTAAGTTTTTTATGCATTCTTACAATATGGGTATCAAATGAAAGGGCTTGCCGAGGATAATTCGAAAAATTAAGTGAGGACACTCTTAATACAATATGGTGGACTTCTTCAGATGGCGGACTAAGTTTTTTATGGTTATATAAATAAACTGAAGTCAATCTAAATACAATATGGCGGACTTCTAAAAAATGGCGGACTAAGTTTTTATGCATTCTTACAATATGGGTATCAAATGAAAGGATGATACCTACCTACCTACCTTACATTTTATCTGAAACCCACTACACATTTCAATATATTATTTCGTAATTTCGGGTAAACATCTGAAGTCAGTTTTTTAAATTAGTTTGTTGAAGTCTACTTAATATTTGGATCTCATACTGTTATTGCCTTGAAATGAACAATGAAATTGACTTATTACAGCCAGGGAATGGAATAAACTGCCGGCTTTCTTGTTACCTGCGAAATACAATCTTAGGCTTTTCAAGGTCAGAGTGAATAGTTGTCTTCTAAGTCTGCGTGCTTCATCTTCGACCACATCGTCGCTTACCATCAGGCGAGTTTGTGGTCAAACGCGGACTTATTCGCGATAAAAAAAATCTACAATGACATACATTTTAAACTCACACTCGTGTTTTTATTCCCCTCATTATGTAACAGTTTTTGTTTGCTTCCAGAAATTTTAGACTCAAGACTGGACAGAAAAATGCCACTAAAAGCACCAGAGTATATCCTGCAAGCTCTTGAACAAATAGAAACTGCACGATCTAAACGTAAAGGACATGTCCACAAAATGTATGGAGGCTGGTATATTAATAATCAAAAATTCTAACCACAACACTCGTTACATTTCGAGAAAGTTCATATTTTTCTGAGTCTATTACAACAGTTAAAAACGAAAAAGACCTCTCCGATTTTTTTTGATTAATTTTGATTTGTTAGAAAAAATAAATATATTTCGCTCAATAGGTAGTTTATCTCTAGCAGCCCTGATTAAGTAACCTCCAAATTGTTAAATAAAAGCATTTTTACCAATTAGACACACTTTTTAAGTGATCTTTTGTCACATTGTACCTACTAACTGGTCACACTGGTAGGTTATAATTTTTAATTTTAGCAAATTAAGAGATGAATGTGAAAGAATTAGCTACGAATGCAAGTAAAATAACGATAGAAGCTCTTTATTATTGCTAAACTAGAAAAAATAATAAGCTCTATTGTTATTTTCAATACAATTTATTTTTTGCATTTAAAAAAATTGGAGGGATGAAAAAATCTAAATTAAATATTTTTTGGAAGCCCATATAACGAGCTTTCAAATGATGTATATATCATCTTGGATCGATTTTTCTCCAAATAATATACCACTTGTGGACGTCATGAACAAATTGTTTATGTTACATAAAAAGTGACATTTTAATTGTACTAATTTCACGTATGAAATAAAATACGTATTTCTCACGATAGATGGCGAATGGACTTGCGATGATCAGTATTTTTGTCTTAACTGTCATTACACCACTTTGTATGAGAGCGGCCGGCTTCGCGTAGCGATTTAAATGTGTGCGAGGACACGCACACAAGCAGTGAGCTACGCGGGTCTACGCCGGCCGCTGTCAAATACCTAAAACTGGTTAGCAGCGTAGCTCTGGAGTGCCCTTTTTTAGTTTCAGCTGTATGTTTGCTCGCTAGCTTGTAACCAACTTTTCTGAGCTCGATTTTGACCGACTTTGAGCGATCAGATTTTCTTTAAACTTTGCACACCTATCAAAGACCGATGACAATATAGTATGTTTTCATCACATCTATTCGAAAAGGACTGCTTGGTTCGCCTTTTAGTGCGCCCAAAGAAGGTGTTTTCTAAAGGAACTTTATAAATGCGCCGGAATTATCTTTGAAGAGTACTTTTTGAATTTGGAACAAATAAGTGCGATGGAATGAACTTTGCCGCGCACTTTTTGTATTTGCAATGTTACTCGTAGTATTCTGCGCCAAGAAAATGAATGAAAAGAATGTAAATATAAGTTTTCATTTGTTTTATTATTCGATTCCATTTAAATTCAATTTAGTTATTTCTCTACGTTTTATTAAATAATAATATTACAATAAAATATGAGGCGCCTTTTATTTTCTCATAGAGATGATGAAAAGTAGAGTGTACCACTCGGGTGCAAAATATATTTTTGGCTTAGGCGGCGTACTTTGAATCCCTCAGGATTCTACTAAAGAATCCCTCGCTGTGCTCGGGATTCTACTTTAGAATCCCTCACTTCCCTCTGGATTCAAAAAAACGCCCTCGCCTTATAAATATTATTTTGCTCCCATATGATACAATCTAGGTACTATTCCAGCTTTATACTTAGGTTAATTAGACCGATTGGACGCGGTTTGCATCCAGCGCGATCCTACGATCTTGATAAGGTTATTCACCTCGGGGGTGGACGTCCTACGCTGCGCTTGCCGGTCATGGTCTTCACTCGAGAACTTTTCGACCCCATCGGTTATCTGTCCTCCGTGCTATGTGCCAAGAAAAGAAAATTCAAGCGCTTGTGGTAGGTATTGTACTTACGCTCCCAGATAGTTACAAAAATTCCGTCGCCAAAAATAATAAAGCCGTAATAAATTCACGCGAAACAATTTCCCGATTTATCGTTTCCCGTTTAGAGGTTGTTCATTGAGTCGCACGTGATTCGTCTTTTTTATTACGACCTAGCGCCATTTATATGAATTGTCGCCGAACAAACTGATAATGGTATCACTTTTGAAATATTACCCGTGTTTGTCACTTCGAGTCTCTTTTTAGTTGAGATTTTGGGATCCAAAAGAAAATGAGTCCCGATTCGACTTTTCTTAAAACACTATCTATTCATTCAAGAACTTAAGCCGGAAACATACTATCGGACGCGGCTGACGGACGCGACTGACAGCCGCGACTTAGCAATGTGCAGTCTTAAAACATCCTGTGTGCCAGATCGCTCTCGGACATCCGAACGTTCTCGGACGTCCGAAGGTGACATTCGCGACTTATATCCGATAGTGCGCACGGCTCAGTGTACTTTCATAGTCTAGGTCGCGGCTGTCAGTCGCGTCCGTAAGCCGCGTCCGATAGTATGTTTCGAGCTTAAAGCTCGAACGTATATACCTAGTCTTAAGACTGTGCACATTGCTAAGTCGCGGCTGTCAGTCGCGTCCGTAAGCCGCGTCCGATAGTATGTTTCGAGCTTAAAGCTCGAACGTATATACCTAGTCTTAAGACTGTGCACATTGCTAAGTCGCGGCTGTCAGTCGCGTCCGTAAGCCGCGTCCGATAGTATGTTTCCGGCTTTAGAGGTTAATAACACCTAATTGATCGAGCGAACTAAGCGAGCGAAGCGTCTCAGTTTTGACTCGATAACTCTGCTTACATCTGTCCAGATGTTGATTCTCCTCTACAGGTCGCGTTTCTCAACGGATCTTGACGAAACTTGGTACTTACCTACAAGTAGGTACTTACGTGTTCTATAGGTATTGTAGATGTAGGTATAAATCTTTTTGTTTTTATTTGTCGTCGGCATGTGGTCGGCGATATTTGTTTGGGACAGTATTTCCCTCAATAATCGGACAAGTGCGAGTCAGACTCGCGCACAAAGGGTTTCGTACTGTACCCCTTTAATATATTTTAATTTAATTATTCATTTTTGAAGTGAATACTTAGGTACTTAACTAAATGTTCTGTGAATATTTCAAACGTCTACATGTCACCTTTATTAGTATCGGGCAAAAAACAGCCAAAAAAATCAGATTTGTTGTATGGGAAACCCTTAAATATTTATTTTATTCTGTTTTTAGTATTTGTATAGCGGCAACAGAAATACGTCATCTGTGTGTTTCAACGTTTTATATTTAAATCAGCGTAATAATATACTTAACGTTCTTTATTTTAATCAGCATATGGGCCATTGTTATGCCTGGTATAAAGATACCTATTTTATTTTTATTTATTACACATTATAAAGAAGTAATATAACAAGTTGTTTAACTAATATGCTAGATGCAATAATTGCCTTCATACCAGCCATTTTGTCTTTTATAACGATTAGCAATAATTAACGAAATTTTACCGTTTACGTGAAGCTTCCTTCCTCAAAGCTGCAAGAGAAATGAAAATTACATTGCCATCTGCAAAAGCTCATTATTTTCGGGATAGGACTTTAAACGAAGCAGGTGGCTCCTATAATTTCCCTTTTATCGATGATATTTTTAGACGAATATAGATCAAACTAATTTTCTGGATGTTTGAGATAGGTAGATAAGCTTAATAGGCAAGTATAATATAACTTAGATATGCTTATCATAATTTATAGCAGTTGCAACTTGGCTGGGCAGCGTTCGAGAAACTGCGTAACGGCTTCTCGTCCGACATACCTCAGTGTCTCAAGTCGAAAGTGTTTGACCAGTGTGTGTTGCCAGTGATGACTTATGGCACTGAAACGTGGTCTTTTACTATGAGCCTTATAAAATAAATTAAAATTACTTAATAAGGTCGTCCGAAGGTGACTCTTTTGTTTGCTGAGCTGAGGTAGGAATCTTAAGCTCGAAACGGCTTACGGACGCGACTGACAGCCGCGACCTAGACTATGAAAGTACACTGAGCCGTGCACACTATCGGACATACCTAAGTCGCGGATGTCACCTTCGACAACTTAGCAATGTGCATTCTTAAAACATCCGGTGTGCCAGATCGACGTCCGAAAGCGCTCTGGCACACCGGATGTTTTAAGAATGCACATTGCTAAGTTGCGGCTGACAGTCACGTCCGTCAGCCGCGTCCGATAGTATGTTTCCGGCTTAAGTCGCGGCTGTCAGTCGCGCCCGTCAGCCGCGTCGGATACTTTGTTTCCGGCTTAAGACTCCGCTGTCCGTCTGTTCGTCTAGCGTCTCTCTAATTACGTTAGAAAGGTCCAAAACTTACCTACCTACTTGTAGGAAAGACACATATTATTATTGCAAAGCACTAGTCCGCCTGTGACTGTCAATTCAGTGTTGTGCGTACCTACAATACATTCTACCTACCATACACATAAAAGCTTTAACTTAGTTTACTCTAAAATAACTGAGATACCTAGTAGGTGCCGGTGCCCGCCCAGAAAAAAAAATTTTTGTGTGAATATTTAGTTAATCTTAATTTTTCCAAAAGTGGTACTTAATCAAGCAGCTACCGCAAAGAGACTAGTCTCGCCACTGGGGTATCATAACACTAACCAGAATGTTTTTCGCTTGCCTTCGCTAATATAACTTCGCACTGGCAAATGTATAAAAAATTCAGCACAAAATCTAAAAGAAAAAAATATTTTTTATTTTATAAATATGTCAATTGTTATTTGACTGTCAATGTCATTTGAATACAAAACGCTTGACGTTTTATCATAGGGGCGCCCTAGCACGAAAATAACGTATCATAGCTACGTCATAGCATATCTCGGAAACATGGCGTCGATTTTGCCCCGCCCCCTTGAAGCGTTGCGCTAAATAAATACTTCGAAAATCGATTCGAAACTCGAATCGATAAAAATATCGATTTTTCCCAGAAATACCTGACTGCCCACAGAAAAGAGACCTTCCCTCTTCTGTGTGACTGCCGATGTTAGTACATCGGCAGTCACACAAAAGAGAGAAGCACTTATAAAGCGTAGTTTTTAAGCTATACTAGGCCCAATTATGAAGGCGCTATCGTAAATTAAATAGCAAACTTAAAAAGTGTTCTCTCTATCGAATGCCTAAAGTGAAAAAGAAACAGAAATATGCTAATTAGCTATTATAATTACGATGGTGCCTTCATGATTGACACGACACGTTTTAAATTTACTATCATAAATATGTATAACTTTCCTCATTACTTCGCACTTTCTTAACCACTCAAAAAGTCGTAGAACAAAAGTTGTTAGTTTTGATATACAGAACAAGCCCCTAAAACAATGCTAATTGATTAGAAATAACCCTGTTTAAAAGACATCATTCATTTTGGGCTATATCTGAAAGAGTGCCGACCAAAACAATTATTTAGGCAATAATATTCGTAGATACATAATATTATCCTGTACATTTTACCCCACATGACCAACCCTCTAGAATCACCTCCTGTGCAGTAGTTAGTTACCGAGTTTTGAAAACAATTATTTTAAAAAAAAGATTTTATCAACCAGCTATGAATGAAACTGAGACACTGTTTAATGTATCAACATACACTTAGGCCAGCGAACGAATATTTTGAAATATTTGATAGTAGACCCTTTTGTGTTCTCTATTGAACTTAAAAACATTTATTTGAATGACAATCATCAAAATCACTGAAGCCGTTTCCGAGATCCAAAATCAATATTAGGTAGTTTAGAAAATACTAAAAAACACGCTTTCTTGGCATATCAAATAAAAAGAGTAAAATAAAAGAGTGTTTTTTAGGCTTTTTTTACCATATTTATTTTTCAATTATAGATTTTTTTCTATTTTTTTAGTAAATGTATTGTCATCCATCTTTGATAGGTGTGGAAATTTAAAGAAAATGTTATCACTCAAAGAAGGTCAAAATCGAGCTCAAAGGGGTTGGTTACAAGCAAGCAAACATACAGGTTAAACTAATAAAACCATGTTAATAAAATAAATAAATGACAAGCCAACACATATTAACTACAGTAAAAAGCGTCTAATACTACTGAATATGCAATGAACGGTTCTAATAACTTATTAGAAATAAGCAGGTAAATTGGTGAATATTTTTGTTAATATATGAAAATAATTAATTTCAAAATTCGATAACTACGCAGGGAGTGATCATAGAGGGTTGGTCCCATGGTATAACATGTTGAGAATTATATGCATTAATACTATTTGGTCGGAATTATCAGGATTAGCCCAATATGAATGTTGTCTTTTACAAACCTAATAGTTAACCAAGATTCTATTTAAAAACATAGGTAGTCATTAATTGGTTCAAGATTCAAGATTATTTATTTGTATTGGTAGTCGGGTTAAAAGGAAGTTTGGTAAAAACGAGTACTATACAACCATAGATTTATTATGACTTCTACCGATTATGCACCGAGAGAAGTATCGAATAACATATTGCAATGCAATAAAATCGTAACTTTGTCCATCACTATTTGAAGTAATGTAAACATTCAATATATTTGCTTTTCTCAAAACTATTGTTTTATGCTGTGTTGTGAATTAAAATAGATAGTTTTAAACGTCATTTATAGTTCCTGCATTGAACACTTATTCATATTTCAAAAACATAGACGTGAAAATACAAAAACTACGACTAACCTAAAAATTATAAACATTCGCTTTTGTTCTTAGAACACGATTCGCAGCCCCAAACACAGCAGGTAACCATGGTTGTTTTTTATTGTTTGTGCCCTTATAATGTTATAAATTCTATTTATTTACACGTTTAGTACAATATTTGTAGAAATCACAATCAGCTTTGCTATAGCCAAAACATAAATATGAAGATAATTTCTTATTGGTTGGATGGTCTCAGAATAATGACGGCTACAACTGTCAAAAGCCTTTTGGGGTATAGTGGATGGCGGGAGGCGAAGAATTTGATTACATATTTTTAATGCCATAATCTTAAGAAATAGGGAAGCAAACAATAAAATTAAAGCAATGAGGTGATGTAATGAGAGTTGAAGGGCAAAAATCAGAATATAATCCACGCCCTTCGTTCCTACAGGACCTCAAATTAGCCGACCACTATAAGGTCTGAATCTTTGCGGGAGGACATAAGAATTTACTTCGTATCTATTCCCTCTATAATCTAAGCGTTTTATTGTCGATCAGTGTGGCAAGAATCAGTATTTCAGTACTTTTTGGTATATTTACTGAACTTTTTTAAATAACAGTATTTCGTGTGTTTGCGGAGGTTGGTATTAAAAATAAAGGTAGGTATGGTTCAGTTAGATTTTGTGTTTGGCTAATTGAGGGTACTTTTGGTAAAATCTGGTACCACATTGGGACCACTCCTAGAATTTATGATTAGCAAAAAATACGAAAAAATACGAAATTATTTGGTTGAAAATACGAATATACACATAGATACCAGAGGGATAATTTGGCATTTCCCTTGATTAATATGGTATGTCTGAGTTAGAAAGACACATGAAAGATTCGGTGTCAATAGCTAGATTTTATGTCCGGAACTTCAAAATCTTGTCAAATTCTAATACATATATTTGACAGTGACAAAAAGGAAAGATTGTCCATTGATTCTTGCGGTTGAGATTTGCCTCAATCGACAACAGTATTATCAATCTGTTATATATAGCAATATCTGTGGAAATACACTTAATTCAGTTTTTTTTTTAAGTGCTTTGTGATTTTTGTGAAATTTAATCTGGTCACACTGCTAATCATACTTACTATTGAACTAGTGTTGACTGTCGATTATATCGAAAGGCGAAACTAGAAACAAATTAAATCATACAATTTAGTTTGAGATAACTTACAAAACCATGTAGAGGTGAAACTGTATTGTAAAACATATAATGATCAATTACAACGTAAAGTTTTTAACCTGCGATGAATTGATAGACTCTAAAACTTGTGACGACAAAAGTTTCAAGTAAGTTTTGTTATCGAAAATTTCTCCACAAGTTTTCTGGTTTTACCGCTATGTTTACTTTGTAGATATGAGACGAAGAAAAGGTCCGAAGAGTCTATATTTGACGCCGGGAAGAGGAATAGCTACGAACGACGTGGCGGTCAATGGAGAGCGCCGCGTCCGAGGCAGCTGAAGCAGCTCGAGTCAAAGTTCCGTGATAAAACAGTTATAAAATCTGTGTGGACATCAGAATCTCTCATCACAGTGGTTTTTTCGTCTGGAGCTATCGCCTACCTCACTGTTAAGATAAACACTTTAGACGTAACTCAGATTTTATTTGACAGATACTTTGTTGGTAAACTGTCTGGACAAACAATCACAAATGGTAACTAACTTTGCTGTTGATTAACATACACAAATTCTCTACGTTTGATGGCAGTACTACACAAGACATTGGCGAAATTGTGAAACACCCTCACAGAAGCCACAAACAAGAATTTAATTGAATTGAACATACTGAAGGCTATTTTATTTTGATATGCTTAAAAGAATTAAGTAAGTTCATATAGACCTGGTGGCGAGCCCTAGTGACAGAGTTTTTAAGCCACCTGAAGACCTCTGACATAGTTAATTGATTAAAACAACCGGGACTTTAAATTTAATGTGAAATAATAAAAATCTTAAGAGGCTCTCACTAGACAGTTTGGTCAAGGGTCAGACGCATAGGGCAGTCATCCTGGACATGGCACACATTGTCAGGAGATTCCTCGCTCTGTAGCCCTAACTAGACTGGCCGACAGTTTGGGCCCCGCCCCGCTGCTGGCAGCTAGGCTTAGGTTTTTTATATTATTTTACTTTTATATAAATGTTGTAAAAAAAACTTAAATTTAAGATAATAAGTGGATATGTGATAAAAATAATATTTGTATGTTCCAGTTGCACTCTGCAAGTCACATTTATTATTTACGCACACTGATCGGACGGCAACATTAGTGACTTTTGGCAAGAGTAATAGTAGTAATGCGCCATGCCGTATCACCGATAGAGATCCGAGCTTACATGTAAGTGCAAAAATTCTTATTAGGCTATTCTCTGTAGAAGTAGAACATATTATTATTGTGTTAAACTCTACAGATGCTCTGAAGTGTATTAATAAATTTGTAGAACCCCACCCACACCCGCACTCTAGCTCACACAATAAAGATCTTGCAAAGTGGGACCAGACTGTATACAGTAGCTCAAAAAATCCATTAAAATATGGTAAATATATGCACAGAGTAAAACAACACATTGAATACTTGATTTGAATGGAATTTCATATTTTCTAATATTGTTTTTGTTCAAAGCATCTCGGCTTCTCACATTTGGAATTTGGCATCTTGTTGCCATATTTTACAAGCCATGTCAAAAGATAATAAGATCTTAAATATGAAATTCCTGAAGCTTATGAAAGAAAATATAGGAAAATCATTTTCCAAAAACAAATAAAGCAAATAATTGAATACTGTACCAGGTAATGGCCTAAGCTCTATATATTTTAGCATTATCTCTTTTGATCATAAGCAGGCACTTACCTCATGTTTTGAGCCGCCATTAAGTTTTAATCATACTATACCTACCTTTGGGCCACCAAGATACAGGCCTAGCCTAGTTCGGGGCCCACTAGTACCGCAAAGACTATGTACCTAAAATGCTACTTATAATATTAATAACCTGTTATTTATAGCGTAACATATTATCTTAAAATGTGTTAAAACTTACGGTACTATAACTACAAATATGTTAAATGTGTAATATAATAAATAGTAAGAATAATGTACATAGCTAATTGTTGGATGCGAAATAAACTTATCTCACCTGTTTTATGCAAGAGACATTTGGATTCTGATGTAGTCTTTGCTGATGACTGCCACTAAAACCATAATATTTTCCATGTGTGTAGCTAAGAAGCGCTTGTAATACCCCAGAAATAAAAAATAATTTAAAGGTCTAAATATATTTGCCTTAGATTTTGTAAGTACTAGCTTTTGCTTGTGGCTTCCTTTGTGTGGTTTATTTGTGCTCTCCTGTAGAAACCTTTTAGTTTTCCGGGGTAAAAAGAAGTATAAATATGTCACTTGGCGACCTTTTAATTATATCCATGCCTAAAATCAAGTCCATCCATTGCTCTGCTGCTGCACGAAACATCAAACCAAAAAACACACTTTTCGATTTACAATGACTGCCTCGGTTGCCCACTGGTGACCCTGGTTTGATTCCCACCCAGGGCAACCATTTTTGTGACCCTGGTGATTGCTGCAATGGCATATAAGTGATTGCCCTGTGTCTGGGTGTTATTATCTAAATAAGTATCTGTCTAAAAATATGTATAATGTAGTATTGATATCCTGATGTCTCTGGCAGCCATATCACAAACTTTGCTTAGTTTGGGGTCAAAGACCTTGTGTAAGATTGATACAATTTATTTACAATATTAGTAAGGATTTTGAATATAGATTCCAGGCTTAACTTAACTTGTAAATTTTCCAGAGCATTGAACTAGGAGGCAGCGCTCGACGTGCGGAAAGACACCTCTCATCATGTGACACGGCCGCAGGCTCCAGAGTGCTCGTGTGGAGCGTCACTGCGTCAGAACCGGCGCCCTGGAGCCCCCTCATCCAAGACCTGGCTAATCTGCACCTCTATGAAATCAATGGGTAAATACTCTCCGTTATTAACCAATGAAACAAAAAATAGATGAGTCCGATGACTCATCTACTCTATACCCAATGGTATACAATGTGTAACAGAACGGTTCAACAATACTGAACGGCATGTATGTATATCCCGTCACGAATCACCTGTAAGAATTTTAGACTTCAAAAGTTATCTTATTTTTTCCATATAAAACTAAAAAATATTTTTTTCAAATTATTTTGGACAACCCTAAAGTAGTGAGGTCGGTGACCGGGCGCGGCCTCGCCTCGAAAGGTTTGATGAAGTCGCCGCCGCCCGCGCCGCACTCCAACAACTCGCGCTCCGCTCGCTGCCGTCGCCGCGTCGGCCCGACAGGCGAACGCGCCGTGGCGTCTTATTTTTTAGTTTTAGGTTCAAAATCTACAAGGAAATGCTAGTTAGGCTACGTAATGCTGTTGAAGGAGGCTACTTACCTACAGATTCTTAGACCTAGTCCCTAGTCGAGACCTAATTCACGTTTAAAAACAGCTAAAAATTCGTGGCCTACTTGTAGGTATCTAGTTCCATAATTACCTACTTAATGTTTTATTTTAATGCGTAACTTAAATATGTAAGTAGGTACCTAGGAATTTTCAGAGTAGATAACCTTTTTAGGTTTCCTATTTTTGACAAATACCTACCTATTTACTTACCCTAATTGTAAGGTTTCTTGACACTCTTGAAAGTAAACAAATGTTATAGGCCGCGCCACACAAGTTGGCCGATGTGAAGTTAGCTAAAACCCAATCAACGTGCGGCTTTATGTGAGCTTCTGTCAGGATTGGATATTGTGCTGCTTGCAGCTGTTGACTTCATATCCGCCAACTTGTGTGGCGCAGCCTAGGTACATGTGGGTACTTACCCTATCTTTGGCATATAAAATTACTTACCTAGGTAATTAGGTCCTATGGGCACACAGAAGTGATAGAAAAAAAAAACAAATTGAACAAATTGATTTTTAAATTCACTATTTTTATTTGCCTACTACAAATAACAACTAGGTACCTGTACAGTTAACACACAGGGGCGTCCACAAAAACTTAATAAAAGTCAAAGGAAAGGCTCGAAATCCTGACCTCGCTCGCAGCACAACCGAGTACGTAGGCACGACGAGCCATAGATTTTCTCACGTTCACCACCTCAAAATTCCGTGTACGATACGAGGGATCATCTCTCCTGGACTGGAGTCGCACGGCACAGAATAAACAATATTTTTAATGTACCACCACAAAAAGTCTAATCACGTTAAGTCCGGAGACCTTGGTGGCCAGCACACCACGCCCCTGGGTCTTATTCACCGTCCTGGAAACCGCACGTTCAGGTGGTCGCTGACGCGGCGCGCATAATGCGCGGGCGCTATTAAATGTCCTCCAGACCTCCATCTGGTTAATGTGGAACGCCGCTTCTGCCCGATGCGTGCTGGTCCTTGGGCTATCTTCAAAATGCTGCAGACTGCGCGTCTCGAGATTTGAACCAACTCGAGCACCGGGTCATCCTTCGTGAAAGTTCCCAGTAGGTACTGAGCAGACGTATAACACATCCGTCTAAGAGTCCGTAAGTTAGAAAAGTACGCCAACTTCGCGCTCCGCGCCGCCGCCGCCGCCTCACCCGCGTCGGTTCGGTTAGATTAGAAAGCGGCCTGCCTTCTTCAAAATGTCAGCTCGTGCGCGGCACCGTAGTTGCCATTTGTATCACCAATGCATAATATTATTAGGTATCCTAGACTTCCGAGACATCGCGATGGTAGAAAGAGTTGATAGACGTCTTCATTTCCGCAAGGTCAGAGGGCGACTGACTAAAAAAATCCTATTATTTCTATTAAAATTGCAATCAAAATTTTAGGGTTCAGTGTTCATATTTTGAATTTCGTTTTTTGTGAAAGTTTTTTTTTGATGCGCACATAGTTCGAAGAACGGATGGCCGATGGGGCCGTAAAGTTCTCGAATGGAGACCACGGACCAGCAAGCGCAGCGTAGGATGTCCACTGACCAGGTGGACTAACGATATAATAAAGATCGGAGGAACGCGCTGGATACAGGCCGCTTCCAACTGGCCTTATTGGAAATCCAAAGGGAGGCCTATGTCCCGCAGTGGAGTCTTTCGGCTGTTGGATGGATAGATGGCCGATGATACCGTAAAGTTCTCGAATGGAAAAAAGTAGCAGTGGACAGGGCACATTGTTCGAAGAATGGATAGCCGATGATACCGTAAAGTTCGGGTGGACTGAAGCTATTATAAACATATTTTTACGTTATTTCAAATGAATCGTTTTGATTCGACATTTTAAATAAGCAAAAGAAAAGAAATCATTTCGAGAAAGCTCGAGCGGAGCGAGCTAGCGAGGCCTATGTCCAGCAGTGGATGTCCTATGTCTGATAAATGGGTGGATGGATGTAGTAGAAACTAAATAACAAAGCTTCAGACAACATTTTACCATAATAAAAAAATAGTAGAACAAAATATTGTACGGAACCCATATTGTGAAAAACATATTTTTTGGGGGGCGGAGCTAATTTTGCTAAAAGAGCCGCCATAGTGGCGGCTGATTCGTGATTTGCTGGCGATGTTTGTTTATGCTCTTTGTCGGCTCGTGTGTGCTCGTGTGTGCAAACGCCGCCAGTCCACGTGGACTATCGCCGATCATAAAGATAAAAATACAGATGCGTAGTTGAAATGCTCTAACTTTGGTTTGGAAACTATTGTTACGCGTGATTTCTATTTTGAATGTAGTATTTTACTGTACCAGCCTTTTTTTCAAATAGTCCACTGCAGGACGTATGCTTACCCACGAAGGGTGATTGGGCCATATTCACCACGCTGGCCCAGTGCGGGTTGGTGGATTCACATACGCCATCGAATTTCTACTACGGCCGTATGCAGGTTGCCTCACGATGTTTTCCTTCACAGCAAAGCCAGAGGTGTGAAATTCCGTACATAAATTCCAAAGAACTCATTGGTACGGGACCGGGGATTTGAACCCACGACCTCACGATCGTAAGGCGGCTCGTCTCGCTCTTTTTACAGTTAAAATAACATCTAGGTATTTTCGTGTCGTGTCCAGAATATTTGATGTATTTTTTAAAGCTAAGCTAACAACAAATAAATTTATCTTGTAATGTAGGTAAATAGGTACGTATTTTTTATTTTGACATGACTTGGAGCTGGTAGAATATGCCGAGTGCTAAGACCTATTCTCAGGTTTCACGCCACTTAAAATATCACGGCCAATGACTAATGTCACACGACTACATGCAAATAGGTATGAGTGACAAAAAAAAATATCTTTGTGAATCTTTTTTTACAGTCCTGCTTCATCAGAAAGGTTGTTACATAGACGATGTAATCATTTTATGCAACAGGTAGTACTTACAACATGTTCTAGTCTAGGGAGTTTAGATGAGTTAGGTAAATCAATCTATGATCTTGTAACTTGTACCTATGACCACGTACCTACTTACAATGTTTATGTGTAAAAGCCCGTCCACAATTTTGTAGGCAAAAATAAAATATGTCTGTACACTTATTAGTCTTTGTCATTACCGTCAGCTGATAAGTTTAGGGTTGACATCAGGTTGTTTTACGCAACACTTTATCTAACATACTGAGGATTGTGAGACCTTATGGGGTAAGTTTTAAATATGTCTGAGCATGCGTGGTTTAAGTATTGTTGAACCGTTCTGTTACACGTTGTATATATCTTTTTATGTATGACCACGCATAACTTTTTACAGAGTTGTCCGATTTAATAATTCTTTTTTTGTTTGATAGATGTTCTTCACAAGTGGTCCCGTTTAAATTTTATTAAAATCTCTTGAGCCATTTATGACAAATTGACAATAATGTGAAAATTACAATATGTGCAAACTATTCTAATTATGTTCACGGTTCAAGTTGATTCCGCCATTGCATATTTGCAAAAAATAATTTTTAATTAAAAATTAAAATAAAAAATAATTCATACATTGTAAATTCTATAGGATAAAAATCCAGACCAAGCATTAAAATTTGTCTTCAATATTAAGTTAATAAATAGATTACTGAGGCTTTAAGTTAAACCAACCAGTCAAACAGTGATTTGCTATGTTGAATCACATTTTTAAAAATGTAAACTATTTTGAACTGTTAGATATATTTTCGCAAAACATTTTAGAGTCATTATTCAGAGTTGGGTGTCAAACTTGTTACAGAAATAACATATCCATGGTTGCATATCATCAATTGGAACATGAAACGCTATCAGCTGAGCTTTCACACAAGCAAGACAATATCATTCACATTGTTGAGCAAATTGCTTGTCAAAAGGTGAGTTTAAGTTTAATTTGATTTTGTATCACCATACTGCACGGGAAGCACGGCAAATGGACAAATTATAGTCTTATTTTTAGTTTTGGCGTCGCATTATTGTGCATTTGCCAGTGTCAAGTATTAAGTTTTAATATTTTATCAAAATAGTAATTGACGTAGTCTCGTCATAGTCCAATAAAGTCGCGGTCAAGTCCAATCATAGTCCAAGTCATACCTCAGTAATGCAGTGGAGACTATACTAGAGGCGTCTATGGAGTTTTGGTAACAACACAGAACAACATGATAGTACGTCACATTATATCACTTGCCTACACTCATGCACGTAAATCAGCTCATAATCAACGAAATACCACCATTTTTCACTAATTAAGACAAGTTTAACAAAATAATACAATGAGGCGACATGATTTTTCCGCGTTCCCGCCAAAACTCCAAATAGTCTTTCCACCATTATACCCCCTCGAAGAGGAAATAAAATATCCATTGACAATGACAGCTGACATTAAAAGTGGATAAAATGTTTTTCTCCCCTTGCCATGCTACCCGGCCGGCTTATTTAGTTTACGAGTTAAGTCGATCGTCGACCGTGAGGTAAACTATGAAACACACGTCAAAAAATCATGAAAAATGCCTCTAGTAGTTTATAGATGCCTTCTTAGCTACTTTTTTATTGTCAAAAGTCAACTGTTGAACCTAGAATATTTCATTTTAGATTGTAATGTGATTTACTTTATTAGAAATACATATTTGACTCTTGAAACTTATAAAATATTCGGTTGCTTTGTTTTTACTGTGTATAAATGTGTTATTTGTTTTCAGAATGGCATCAACATAGAATGGCACCGATACGACATTCCATCCACCAACCGCACGAGCAAACTGACCACGAGAGAGAGCGGCACGCGCGTGTCGCTGCCGGCGGCGGCGCGCGCCGTGCGCCGCGCCTCGTGTGACCTGCGCCTTATCGTGGCGTGCATCGACGGCTCGCTGCACGTGGTCCATCAGGTCGCCGGCCTCACCCACTCCACAAAAGCTGGATTTGTTAGTAATCTTCAAATACCAGTTTAATATTTAATTAAATATACGGTGGTGGTCTTGCAATCGTGAAGTTGTGGGTTCAAACCCGGTACCGTACCAATGAATTCCTTGGAATTTATGTACTGAATTTCACACCACTAAACTATGAAATAAGGGACCCCAAAAACCCCCGAATGCAAAAAATCTGTCCCCTCGGACCGTTTCGAAAAATGGCGGCCATCTTGAATCCGCCATCTTGAATTTTCATCAAGATGGCGGATTCAAGATGGCCGCCATTGATGACCCACCAGGTAGATCTCTTGATTCCCTATGACATTTAGTCAAACACTCCTCATCCAAGTTGTACCGTTTCCGAGATATTAACGTTTCAATTTTGTATAGCGGCCATGTTTTTTTGTTCGGCGGCCATCTTTTTTTTCAATTCTCTAAAGTGGTCCCAGGGTTTTATCAATTTTTAGTTCAACTGCTATGCCAAAATTGTTTACCGTTTTCGAGATACCAGGGCATCTCACCATCAGGGTACGACTTTCTTCCAATTTCGGATTTTTCCCAGAGGTTTTGGAACACCCCCTATATGACCCTTTTTTGGTTTTATACACATAGTAATTGATTATTTTTGATCAATTGATCGAACTTCATCGGTCATTTTATACGAGTAATTGATAAATTTCACGATGTCACGGTTGGTCTCATAATAATAGTTTGATGATGAAGATATTATAACGATATCTTATAGTCACGTGTCATCAAGAGATAGGACCCGTACTGTGTTGTACCAGTCTTTTTAATAGTCCACTACAGGATGTAGGCCTACGCATGAAGGGTGATTGGACCTTATCTACCACGCTGGCCCAGCGCGGGTTGGTGGATTCACGTACGCCATAGAATTTCTTCCTCATATGTCATATGCAGGTTGCCGCACGATGTTTTCCTATTATTATATTATACTATTTCCTATGTTTTCTTATTCCGAAAAGATTGGCTTTTCAATTTTGGTGTGGATTGGTGTGAAGTCCGTACTTACATAAGTTCCAAAGAAACTCATTGATACAGGATCGGGATTTGAACCCACGACCTCATGATTGCAGGTCGGGTGTTACTACTACTAGACCACCACAGCTTAATTATATTCGAGGTAATATGTTCGTCTGTATTTTTTTTTGTATATGTTCATTGATAGTTTCAAGAACCGATTTCAAAAATACTTTTTTGTTTTGTAGAGCATATTCATATTTTAGAGGAGTTTCAAATTGCCATTTAAATTTTATCGAAATTGGCTGAGCCGTTTTTGAAAAATCAACAATCCTACTAATATTATGTATGGATGTTTGTTACTCTTTCACGAACAAACGGCTGAATCGGTTTAAATTTAATTTGAAATGGCGGTATCTTAGACTTTGGATTAACACATAAGCTATTTTTTATTTCGGACTATTGCAGGTAACGCCGCGGGGCGCAGCTAGTAATGTAATAATTACTAAATTCGATTTGTACGAAGACGGTTGAAGTCCGTTGTGACATTATCGGTGAAAAATGATTATTTCATTGATATTAAAAAAAAACCGGACAAGTGCGAGTCAGGCTCGCACATAGAGGGTTCCGTACAAATCCAGAAAAATTCACAAAATTGGGAAGTAAACTTACTTTAACGTTAAAATCTCTATACCTTACATGATACGTTTTACTCACTTTGAATTTTGAACCCATATTTTGTGAATTTTGAGGACCTATTTTTTGTGATTTAAATAAAAATGTACAGTTATCAGATATATTCCTATATGTGTACTCTGAGACAATGCTTCTCGCCAAATTTCATAGTTCTATGTCAACGGGTAAACCCTGTAGGTTTTGATTTTTGTGAGTGTTGAAATATGCATTTTTTTTCGACATAAACGGCTCTAACTTTATTAAACGATAACTGAGAAGTTTTTCCTTTACACAACTGCAAGAAATCATAGATATACGTAGACAGTTTAAATTTCAACTCGATATCTTTACGCGTTCCCGAGATAAAGAGTCTTGACATACACACAGACGGACAACAAAGTGATCCTATAAGGGTTCCGTTTTTTTCCTTTTGAGGTACGGAACCCTAAAAACAGAGCATTAACGTGATGAATGTAATTTCAGATAGCCACAGACATCCGGTGGGCGGGCGAGCTGGTGGTGGCGGCGGAGGAGGGCGGCCGGATACAATGCTTCGACCGCGCGCTCTCTCTACTTCACCACCACACCAAGTGCTTCGACCTGGCGCCCTATCTACGGTACGGTATAACCATGTTTTTGGAAATACAGCATGACCTTTTATTCAGTGCACAAATTTTTATCGCGCATTAGATAACATTACAACATATTTCGCTCATAAAAAGATCGACTTTTTTCATCAATTTATTCCAAAGAAAATTATATTGCATGCACCCTACACTCCAGACAATAACTACCTACCTAAAACGTCTCGGGCGTAGGTACGACGCGGCCGCGTAGGTACTCAGACGTAGGGTGACATTGTTTACTTTCTCTTAAAGTTATTCCAATATTTTTGTACTAAAGTGAGTGAAACCAATGTAAAGGTTTAATAGGCTATTTGACAACATTGGAAATATTTTATTAATTTTGGTAATCCATACAGATAATAGCCTGAAAAAGACATATTTCACTTTATTTAAACTAAAATATGTCTAATTTTCGCAAATCGAACGAAATAAAATACGATATTTTTTGTGACGTAAACGGTCTAAGAAGGGCAGCAACTCTGGTGACGTCACGTGCTGGTAAACAAGAATTTCTCGATTGACTGTTGTTTGTGTAATTTGTGTTTTGTGATTTCGGAGTAATATTATTGGATCTGCAAGTTACTTTTAAAGTATTATTTGTTAATTTTTAGATGCGAACTAGCGTATTTACCAGTATTACCTAACGTTATTTACTCGTGAGTGACGTCAAAGACCAGCGACATTACAGAATGTCGTTTTTAGTAGGATCTTGAATATCTATTCTTTAACACTGATTTTCATTGTTAATACAGTAGATCTCTCGGAAACATAAATGTAGTGTGCTTAGTATGTACTAACGAATAATTTAAAACGATTTCCAAAAACTAGACAAATACCCTATTGTTTGTGTATTATACTTTCCGTATGCAAAGTATGTGCACTGAATAAAAAAACATTCTTTAGATACCAGGAATTTTATCATATCATCCTACGTATTCATAGTTATGAGAATAAAAAAAAACAGTACTTAATTTAAAAACTAGTGCCAGTGGGCCATTTCCAAAACTCAGACCCCATTGCCACAGTATAATACAGTAGAACCTCGATTATCCGGCCCTCAGTTATACGAATTCGCGATTTTCCGGACGATCCACGCTCAATAAAATTTATTTTTCATGTTGAATCTATACTTAGACGGACATGTAAGATGTTTTATGAACCGCACGCGCCCCGCTCTATCTCTGCTCTTCATGAATTGTTATTGTTTTTATTGCTAAGCGTATATAATTCCACTTCGCTGTGTTTTAAAAACTTATAAATATCGGAGCGTAAGCGAGTGGAGAGCGAGAGAGCCATGGTGGTCAAGAGGTAGTGACACCCGCCTTACAATCGTAAGGTCGTGGGTTCGAATCCCCGGTCCCGTACCAATGAGTTCTTTGGAATTTATGTACGGAATTTCACACCACTGGCTTTTCGGTGAAGGAAAACATCGTAAGGCAACCTGCGTACGTCCTTAGAAGAAATTCGATGGCGTATGTGAATCCACCAACCCGCACTGGGCCAGCGTGGTGGATATGGCCCAATCACCCTTCGTGGGTAGGCCTACGTCCTGCAGTGGACTATTAAAAAGGCTGGTACAGTAAAGTACAAGCGAGTGGTGCTATCGTTTAAAATGAAATAAATATTATGGATTCATTAATAAAAGGGAAAACTGGTCGTGAGTTCGCTAAGATAATGAGTAAAACCGTTTTTTTTTGTTCATTGTATTATCCGGATTTTCTTATATCCGAATGCTCAACGGCACGAATTAGTCCGGTTAAACTAGGCTCTACTGTAATAAAATAATAGGCTAAATGACTAAAAAAATTATATTAGTTCCTAAGTTAGACTATCAAAAAATATTAGATATGTATTTTTTCTTTTGTCAATTAAATAATAATTGATGAAGTTAAAGTTCCGCGTAACGTCGTGACTATACTCTGTAAAATTTAACTTGATCTCTGCGACAGTGATATTGACACTTTTAGAGTTGAGATAGTGGTGGAAAATAGTACATTGTTCACCGAGAGGAGAAAGTGACCGATTACCGTCGAGGGTGTCGTTTGAACGTCTTTAAAACACCCGAGATCGGGAATCGCACTTTCTCTCGAGTGATACATAGTGATTTATACTACACCTACGAGGAAAATAAAAAACTAAATCTTTACTAATTGAAATACTTATCATTTTGATAGTTTTATTTTACTTTTCTACGAAAACTGAATCCTCAAACAACACATAAATTGAAAATGGCGCTAATGGCGTCTGCAATTTTCACATGTCCTTTTTTCAAATTGTTTGACACACAGCTAGTGGCCAGTGTCATTTTGCGAACTTGGGGATAAAAACTCACTGTAAAAACTTTTTGGCTTTTGATATTTAGGTTACCAGCGCATAGTCTTACCCAAAATTAAAAAAGAAAAACCACGTAAGAAATGGATTTTCATACACTTTTCTCACCCGCTCAGATGCGTTTTCTCGCCGCATATTTGTTCGATACTTTCTACCGTAAATTTGATAAAGTATCAAGGTACTTTCCGAGCAGGTGTAGTATAAAATCGATTTTCGAACAATGTTGTAATGAAAGCGAATGAGTAGTTGAAGGTGAGAAATTGGATTTTATTTACTTACTATTATTTAAGATCAAGTATGTACGCATGTAAATAATGTTATGATATTAATTAAATACTCATAATAATGTAACGATGGTATTTATCGACGTTTTTCCCTATAATCGATGCTAATGTAACATATAATTGTGTTTTATTTAGTTACACATGTAAAAAATGTTATGATATTAAAGTCCTACTAATATTATAAACGTGAAAGTTTGTGAGGATGGATGGATGGATGGATGGATCTATGGATGTTTGTTACTCTTTCACGCAAAAACTACTGAACGGATTGAGGTGAAACTTTGCAATAATATAGCTTATATATCAGAATAACACATAGGCTATAAATTATAATGATATATTGCGTATGCGGGCGAAGCCGCGGGTAAAAACTAGTCTATACTAATATTATAAAGAGGAAAGATTTGTTTGTTTGTTTGTTTGTTTGTAATGAATAGGCTCCGAAACTACTGGACCGATTTCAAAAATTCTTTCACCTTTGGAAAGCTACATTATCCCCGAGTAACATAGGCTATATTATATTTTAAAAAAAATTAGGAATCCTTACTAAAACTCCAATAATGTAACATAAGGTGTAAAAAAAAGACCTGAAAAATTCCTTACGTCACGTGCGCTGCGAAAACTATTGATGATGGAATAAAATAATGTACTACGACTTTATAGAACACACCATAATTTACAAAAAATGTCGCGACAGCATATATCTAACTATTATAATTAAGCCGTAATAACTGTTCTTTAATTCTTAAAAATTAATTGAAATACCGTCGCAGGAAAAGGATCTTAATTTGTATCTTGGTATTAATCATTATCAAAATAAATTATTTCATATTCAAGACTGTTTCAATAGCTTTATTCAACCTTTTAAATTATTTAATTCAAACATTTTATTACAAAGATATTACGAGTTCAAAAATGTAAGTATTATAAAAGTTTCGTTTCGCCGCTCACTCCGCTTGGCAATTCATGTACTTTGTACAATGTACATAATACAAAATTCACTTCGAGCAAATATCTATAGAGTCACAATCGTGAAAAAAAGTGTCCGAGCCAAAATCCTGCCCAAGCTACGTAGTGGGCAAGCTTTTTAGTTAGTCGTAAGGCGATTCCAAGCCGACTACAACGCCGCGCGATGCCTAAGTGCTCGGTTACAGGCACTTATTAGGTGACATAACGTCGAGATTCGAGGCAACTGGTCATTGAGAATTGAGAAGGGTGCTTGGGCCATATCCACGACCAGTGCCAGGGCCCAGTGTGGGTTGGTGCAGATTGCCACACAATATTTTCCTTCGCCGAAAAGCCAATGATTTGAAATTCCGTAAATAAGTTCCAAAGAAACTCATTGATACAGGATCGGGATTTGAACCCACCACCTCACGATTGTAGGACAGGCGTTACTACCACTAGACCACCAAAGTTATATATCTCCGCCATTAGTGTGTCGATTTATGTTTTATTGGTAGTAAATAGGTATGCAGTGGCGTAGCGTGCCTTGGAGGAGCCCAGAATCAAACATAGTTGGGGAGCCCAAATCACTCATTTCTCACAAAAGAAACAAATATGCTTGCATTAAATTGAAATAAATATATACCGCCTTACCGCAAAAGATTTAAACACTGTTTAGCCGTACAATTTGTACTGTTAAACGTTGTCTAAAGCCTGCGTAAAACTTTAGTGGTAAGACGGTTATTTATAAGTTGTCACTTCCTCCTAGAAATTGAGCTAGCCAAACAATTCAAATGAAATATACACTTTTCTTGCCTTTTTTTCAGGAAATTGATAATGAATAGAATATAATTACCTATATCAGCTAAGTAAGTCTAGCTGAAGACGATTTCAGTTGTTATAAAATTTCTGCCTCTTAGGACAACTTTTGGAAGAATGTTTAACCCGGGAAAAAATAGATGATTTTTTTTCGGGAAGCACGAGATTAAGTGACATTGTGGATAACATTTTACTAGGTTTTGCTTACACACGTTAAGGCCCCTGTAGCCCGGGAGCCCAGTATTATTGACACGGCTGATACTGCGGTAGCTACGCCCCTACACATAGTATGTGAAACGAATTGTCGACCTTAAAGTTCTCGAATGTAGACAATGTATTGGCAAGTGTAGCGAAGGTCTTCACGTGAATCTAAGATCTGGTCGTGACGTCCGGAACACGTTGGATGCCAGCGCTTCGATTCCTTCCATCACAGCTCTTTGGGTTAGCAAGTTGAAGAGGCCTTAGGTAGGGCACACAATTCGCAGAAGTAGAACTGATGTCCAATGTTTTTCAAAGTTCTCGGGTGAAGACAAGATCAAGAAACTAACTTACATGGGTAGAATGTATAGACTGTGGGTCTGTAATATTTTAACGTCGCTTTCATTCTCATCATTGTCATTTTCTGAAATCAGGGCTATATATTATGTACAGCCACCCAACACATACGAACTCACTTTTATTTAGATATGCCAATACCTACTATCTCTTTTTCATAAACTTCGAACAGTTTAAGACTACGGAAACTCTCGCGATTTGGGTAGGTTTTAAGTCATCATAATGGTTCATCCGGTATGTCTAGCATGTGTGTGGCGCATACCTACATTACGTGGTAAGTATATGTATAGCCAATCATACCCGGGCAAAGCCGGGACGGGCAGCTAGTATACAATAAAATTAATGATAAATTAAGTGTTATTTAAAATATCGTTAGTATAAACTATTGATATATTAAATAAAACTATCTAAAACTCTGTGGTCACGATCATTCGTCGCCCATCACTAATCGGCATGCCCATAAAGTACGAGTATGACATTGACAGGTACTGTCTGTACACAGTGTCTGTACTATTAAGAAATTCAGTACTTCATAGGCGTGATTTTTCTGACAGCTGTCGCAGAGATCAAGTTAAATTTTATAGAGTATAGACTTTTGACAGAGAAGTGACGTCACGAGCACACAGTTGACAAAGTTTATTTTTGTAATTTATTGTGTGACTAGGTATTGCTCGCAGCTCCGCCCGCTTAATATTTTGATTTTTGTGCTATCCCGGGATAAAAAGTAGCCTATGTCACTTTCCGTCTTTCAAACTATGTCCATGCCAAAAATCAAGTCAATCCATTGCTCCGTTGCTGCGTGAAAGAGGAACAAACCAACAAACTTTTCGGATATATAATATTAGTAAAGATTGACAAAAGAATCAGATTACATTTCATCACAGAGCTATTACAAGCAGAGAGATAGCGCTGTTATCGCTGCAAAAATGTATCACTATCACTTGTTATCACTCTCAAATATATGTTTTGGAATCTGACAAGTATTTGACACTATCGGGACAAAAACACGGCAACTAGCCTTTGAGTCGAGATCTTTTTTGTGTCTCTCTAACTCATGCCATATTAAATCAATTTATCTCTTTCTTTCTTTTCTCGATAGATCACATTATCCGTCTGGTATCTCTGTGCATTTTATTGTATAACTGTGTACAAAGATGGTAAAGTATACATTCAGTTGGTAACAACAGTGTTGTTTGGATCAAACATACAATAATTTTTAGTATACTAAGCGCCACACAAATCGGCTGATGGAAAGTTATGCGCAGAACGCTGCGCAAACGCCGAAATATAGGTAAACGCGGGAGCCAGAGAGATGAGACGTCGGGGCACACCCGCCCGCCAACCTCATGCCTCCCGCGCGCTCCCTACGCACTACGACACGCGGCGTCGGCATTGTGCACACATGCGCATTAATTAGCCAATCACGGCGAAGCGGCTAACATCTGATCCGCCGATTTGTGTGGTGCTTAGTACACCTAAATTAAAATTACTTAAAACTGAATTTAAAAATATAGTTTATGATATTTTTTGATATTCTAACTGACGGACTTATTATAATAATGATTGTTTTTGACCGACGAACCGGACCTCACTCAATTCGCATAAATTTTACATAGTGGTTCGATTTCAATAATTATTTTTTAATTGGAAAGAGTATACTTGGAAGTTGGTCCCATTTAAATGTTATTGAAATCGGCTGAGTCATTTTTGATAAATCAACAATAATGTGAAAAATGCTACATCGATCCGTGCGAAATACTCGCGAATTCTGTACACTGGTGAAGTCGGTCATGCTGTTTTTGCAAAAAATAATTATACCCCTCTGTATAATTATGTCAACATGCCTGTTGTGTATGTCTGCAGTGAGACACGGCGCATGCAGATATTATGCAGCCAGGGCGTGCAGGGCGGCGCGATGATTCTCGCGTCCTTCGTGGGCGGGCCCGTCACCATACTGCGCATCTCTCATCCCAAGCTATTGACGGTAAGTGAGTTCGTATATTAAAAATAACCCGCGCTGTATGTGGCGAGTAATTAACACGGAGCTGGGGCGCTGAAACCGCGAAAGACTTGACTTCACTGATCTGGTACGGGACGAGTGTGGTCAGCAATACGATACCAAAAAGCATTTGGTTGACGCGCTGAACCTTGAGTTTGATACAGCTGCGAAAAAAGCTGGGGCTCCTTTGGCAAACGATAGTCGCGCGTTAGCTGCGCTAGGTGGCGAGTCATCCGCCAGCGATGTATCTATCCGACTTGAACCCTTCTCACCCACCGAAATTGTTACGATAGCTACTAAGCGAATTGCCCCAAAAAAAAGTACCGACCTTTACGGCTTATCAGCCGATCTTATAAAATCGGGTATAGTGCCTTTAGCACCTGTTCTAAGTAGACTTTTCAACTTATGTATGCGTAACGGAGAGTACCCATCAGCTCTTAAAAGAGTAAAAATTAGCCCCCTCTACAAGGGCAAAGGGAAAAAGTCAGACCTTAAGTCGTACCGTCCGATCTCTCTTGTTCCAGCTATTAGCAAGGTGTTTGAGGTAGGGCTTAATAGAAGAGTTTTAAACTCTGCGCTCCAAAGAGACATCTTGTCTGACAGGCAATAAACATACCGGGCCGGACGCTCTACCACAGACTTAGTGCGCGAAGTAGTGTGGCAAATTCTGAAAGCTCGCGAGGCAGGATTGCAGGTCGCTTTGGTCTGCTGCGACCTATTGCGCGCCTTTGACACGGTGGACCATAGACTTATTGCCCAGAAACTAGGTTTCCACGGAATGCGCGGCCCTTCCGAGTCATTGATAATCTCCTTAACGTCAGGAAGAACGCAAGTTGTGGTAGGGGACAAGGGTCGCGTCTCATCCGACGAGCTGGAGAACGAAATAGGCGTGCCCAAGGATCCTGTTTCTCGAACACTTTGTTCAGTCGACTATTGAACGACTTGCCGGGTGCCATCGAAGACGCTGAGATATACATGTATGCTGATGATGTGGCCGCTGTGTTTACTGCGCCATCATCTTCTCAGTTGCATTGTAAGATAAACTCTGCCGTTAGTAAACTCGATGAGTGGTTTAAGTCCAATGGCCTCGCATTGAACAAAGATAAAACCTGCTTTTTGACTTTCAATCTGAATGGGAGATCGGAAGCTAAGTACTTGGTAACGATCGGAAACAGCGCGTTTCAGCAGGTCAACTCAACGAAATTACTAGGGTTCCACATAGATAGCGCCCTCACGTGGGAGTCACATATACAGGAGCTATGTGGGAAGCTGAGCCGCCCGTGCTTCGCGCTCAGGCGGCTCGCGAGCACTGCCACGCGGGACGTTGTGCGCTCTTGTTACTTTGCCACAATCCATAGTAATATTACGTACGGATTAGAATTGTGGGGCCGCGCAGCGGAGTACAAGAGAGCTTTCTCTATGCAAAAACGGGCTGTGCGAGCCATTTTCGGGGTTTCGGACGACGTGTCTTGTGTGGAGCTCTTTAGGGAACTGCGCGTACTGCCACTGCCGTGCCAACTAATCTATCAGGTAGCCCTTTTCACGCACAACCATTTAGAATTATTTGAAAGGAAAGGTACCTATTCTAGGTTAAATTTAAGAAGCAATGCTAGAAAAAATCAACTAGTGACTCCTACTCATAGGCTGGCGAAATCGGAGAGGTCTGTATATTTTGGTGGACCCGCTATATACAACCGAATACCCGTAGAAGTTGGGGATGCACCGTCCGCTGGGTAGTTTAGGAATAAATTAAAATGTTGGCTACATGAGCAACTATTTTATGACGTAAATGACTTTTTGAAATTACCTGAATTGTTTTAAGATTTTGTGACTACTTTGGTAATTGTCAAGTTCTTTTATTTTTTTATTTTTTCGTGCTATATTGTATAGCTAATGTAATGTTTACTCATTGACTTGTAACAAATGGTGTTATGAATAAATGACTATATGACTATATAGGTCGGGTGGCTAGCCCTGGTGTCAGTATTTGAGCCGCTAAAAGGCCTCTTATACTGAGCGCCACACAAATTGAAAGATGGGAAGTTAGCCGCAGATGACACTTCGCCGTGGTTCGCTAATTATTGCGCATGTGTGCACAATGCCTATACAAATGGCGAAATAGTGGGCTCGAGCGTAGAGAGCGCGCGGGAGGCACGAGGTTGGCGCGTGGATGTGCGTCGGCGTCTCTTCTCTCTGGCACCCGCTAACGTCTATATTTTCTTCCCATATTTCAATGTGTGAGGCGCTCAGTATACATGGCCAAACGGTTAAAACATCCGGGACCTACAATTTAGCGTGTTATGCGAGTCACGGTAGAAACTATCCGCGGTCACCTATACGAAGACTGACCGTGCTGAACGTTGTTGAACTACGATGATAGCTAACTCTATGAGCTTACGTCTGATTTTTGTCAACAGTTCGTATCTTTCAACGAATCTCGACGTAACTTACCCAGGTTCTCTATAAGTATTATAATAGATCCAACCGTTTATTTTCTTTTTGACAGCACCAATAGAACGTAACTGCGTCATGTTACAAAAGTTCACTTTTAAATGCGAGGTTTTAAAAATATAACAACTGCCTAAGTTTGCTTCTTGATCCTGTATAATAATCATCTTTGACAAATAGAGTCCATAAGTGCAGTAGTTTTTTTGTAAATTACATAAAATAACATACGTTTTTAAAAAAATACGTTCTATGGCTACACACGATAGCCATAGAACGTAAATTCTATGATACGATATTACGTACGGTATTATACTGGATCGAGGAGCAAACTTAGGCAGTTGTCATATTTTTAAAACCTCGCATTTAAAAGTGAACTTTTGCGTAACATGACGCAGTTACGTTCTATTGGTGCTGTCAAAAAGAAAATAAACAGTTGGATCTATTATAATGTTTAATATGTCGTCGGACCACTTATGTTGTTTCAACTATTTTGTATTTCATTAAACAAGGTACATTTTTTCAGGCTTGGATCCGCGCGCGGCGCCTGTCGAGCGCTGTGGCGTTGCTGAAGGCTATGGACTGGGAAGTCGAAGGGACGCAGTGTCTGTGGGCGGTCAACCGGCTGGTCTGTGCGGCCCTGCGGAGCGGCGCAGGTAGCCATAGTTACTCTCAAACTTACACTAAAATACAATGATATAAAAACTTATACTCTATAAAATTTAACTTGATCTCTGCGACAGTGACATTGACATAGAAGATTGACAGTTTTAGAGTTGGGATAGTGGTGGAAAAAATCGATTTTCAAACAATGTTTTATGTCGCCTCCGTCTTAATCATGCTTGCACCCCAGTATTCCTGGCCAAGCTCAGGATTAGGGATCTCTCCCAGTGTGAGTGCGGTCTCGATGAGGGAAATGTGGACCACATATTTTTTAGTTGCCCTTTGATGCAGTACTCCTTATATGATGCCATCCCCCCAGAAATCCCTCGTCCCACCTCTTTCAAATCCCTCCTACCCCTTGTATATACCCCATTTGTAAATATACTATGTAAATATATTAACATTAATAAAATTAAGTTGTAAATAGTATTAACCACTAATTATATTGTAGATTAGTATATTTTATGTGTTTGTGTTCGTCCTATTAGTTTATATAGATTATACTGTGTTTGTTTCAGAGGTGAAGGGTATAAAATCCTAAAAACTGTGGACAAATTAAATACAGTATTTCATTAGACACCGTACAAATTCTCTACGTTTGATGGCAGTACTACACAAGACATTGGCGAAATTGTGAAACACCCTCACAGAAGCCACAAACAAGAATTGAATTGAATTGAACAATGTTTTAATGAAATCGAATGAGTAGTTGTAGGTGAGAAATTAGATTTTATTTACTTATCAAGTATGTACACATGTAAATAATATTATGATATTAATTAAATACTCATAATAATGTAACGATAGTATTTATCGACGTTTTTCACTATTATCGATGCTAATGTAACATATAATTGGGTTTAATTTAGTTACACATGTAAAAAAACGTTATGATATTAAAATATACAATAAAATTTATGATAAATTAAGTTTTATTGAAAATATCGTCAGTTTAAACTATCGATATTTTAATTAAAACTCTATCTAAAACTCTGTGGTCACGATCATTCGTCGCCCATCACTAATCGACATGCCCATAAAGTATGACATTGACAGGTACTGTCTGTACTATTAAGTAATTCAGGACTTCAAGTTAAATTTTATAGAGTACTAGCTTTTACCCGCGGCTTCGCCCGCGATATAATTTAATTTATGTTTATCTTGTCAAAAAATATGGTAACAAAAAGAGTATAGTAACAAAAATAGTGCGCCACAAAATATTAGCCACAATTCAATGTGAAACGGTACACAAATATTGTAGAAAATAATCATTTCAAACCCAAAAAACAGCTAATCTCAACTAATTTGTTTCGTCATCGTTATCATCAGCAGCTTTATTTGTCTCACTGTTGGGTATAGGCCTCTCTCTTGCAGTGCCATCTGCCTCTTCCTTTGGCGGTCGTGACCAGGCTCGACCGGCGGTAGGTAATGATGATATCGTCAAGATAGTCGACCCACCTTGCTGCCGCGCCGCATATAGCTGAGCGCACTCACTTATTCAACTACCCTAGTTGACCAGCTCGGTCACCACCGTCTTTCTTGCTCAAGAAGCGCTGGTCTAACTGGTTGCCACGCCATCGTGAACGATGCCATACGCAGGGTTTATGCGACCGCCAATATCGCAGCCGTACTCGAACCGAATGGGTCTGCGCGTGGTGATAGCAAAAGGCCTAATGGTATAAGCAAGTCTCATGGTAGTGTAGACGGCCGTTAGAATGGGAATGGGCCGAATTGCGTCGATACTTTGGCGCCATCACATCTTTCTGAGACTCAGAGTAGGGCTGGAGAGGTGGCCGATTCGGCGGAGCAGCACAAACGGCGCAAATATTCTGACCTCGGCAGTGGTTACATATTTGAGCCGTTTGTAATTGAGACATTCTGCGCGTGGTGGCCGGGAACTCATCTTGTTTTCAAAAGTCTTTCTGAGCGTCTAGTGTACCCGCCGCGTGACCAAAATGCTGGTGTTTATTTGGCTCAACGTATAAGCAGCATTTCCAAGCTGTCTGGCAATGCTGCCAGCATGCTGGGCACGCTGCTAACTGGCAGTGGGCTTGAGCATTTAGAAAATCTTTAGATCTTCAAGGGTTTGTGGATGATCCAATTGCTTGTTATGTAGTAGTAGTTTATGAAGTTTTACATTGTAAGTCTTGTATTTAATGGTAGTTAATAAAGGCACTTGCTCCATAAAAAAATCAAGTACCTTGCACCTTGTTGTCACTGTTCAGACCTAACCCGACATCAAAATACCTTATACTTATAAATGCTTCTGTTGATTAAGATAAGGTTAGAGTGTACCCGCCCATGGGTTCCCGTCTTGTCATGGCGGGGGAACTTAGTAGCCGAGGCTTATGGGCGGCGCGGGAATCCCAGGTAGAGCCGTTTCTCTGGGTTTTTTCTGAGACAGCTGAGAAGGCGGCGCTCGAGGTATCCCGATTCTTTTTGGTCTTTTCCCCCTAGGCAGTTTAGAAGTTGTTTTTTGGATTTTTAACTATAGCAGCTGAGAGGCTGGCCGGCAAGTTGCGTGCCTCATGAGGAGTGCCGCAACTGAGCCGGGCTGCACTTTTATCACTGTTCAATCCTACCTAACCAAACCAACAGAAATTTATGTTCGTGTCAAGATCACAATTTAGAATCAAGGTCAATAACCTTAGTGTCAAGGTACTCATACTCATGCCATACTACTTCAAAAAATCAAGTCGATCCGTTTCTTCGTATATTAGCATGGATTCTGTACCATAAAGGTAGAATAAAGAAATATGTTTAACCTCTAATGGTGGTATATTTAAAAATATTTTTCATGTCAGACTAAATGACGGCCCAATTTTAATCGTCATTGTGATGTGTAGCATAGCAAAGGGAAAACTATTTTGTCCAACTTTAATGTCAGTTGTCTTTGTCAATCCATACTTTATTTCCTCTTCGAGGAGCTATAATGGTGGAAAGACAATTTGTCCCTTTGCTATGGTAAGCGAGACATTTTTAAAAGTTTGCAGTCAATGTATGTCACCTGTCATCTAATTACGTTTTGTCAATCCATATTAGGCCCAATCAACCCAATTATGAACGCGCCATCGTAAATTTAATAGCAACGTAAAAAGTGTTCCCTCTATCGAATGCCTAAAGTGAAAATGAAACAGAAATAGTCTAATTAACTGTTATAATTACGATGGTGCCTTCAAAATTGGGCCTATTTTTTATTTTGACATTCTTGCAGCGCACGCTAGAGTAGCTCGCAGATGGCAGAATTTTCCTACTTACTCAACATTTATCGTTATATTTTGGACAATTCACAAAATATCTTTATAAATTGTAGCCTATGTGTTATTCTGATGTATAAGCTATATTATTGCAAAGTTTCATCTCAATCCGTTCAGTAGTTTTTGCGTGAAAGAGTAACAAACATCCATACATCCATCCATCCATCCTCACAAACTTTCGCGTTTATAATATTAGTAGGATAGTGAGAGAAGAAATTTGAGGACCGTGTGTTTATACGACCATTGGTTTTTACGTCAAGTCGGCGTCCTTACTAAGCTACCTAAGCAGCTTTGACACGTTTTCAAAGTGAGAGTCTCTTCACTCGCCGCTCCACCATTTGGTTTACTACATTAACTACATACATATTTTGGTTTGGTAAGTAAGAAAAAAAAAAAAAGTAATGAAAATGAGAAAAAAATACTACAATACAGAATTTAAAAATTATTTTAAATTGTCTTGACTTCTCGGCGCGAACTAACCTCGCGAGGTACCTACAGAAAAGGTGATATTTTGGGTAAAGTCTTCCGGGCTGCTATTTTACCGTGTATAATTTTTCTTTATTTGTTTATAGGCGAGCAGTGCATACTGATGTGCCTATATCAAGCAGAAGCGAATAAAATTAGTATTTATCTGTTAAAGATTTTTTTTCCTTCCTTATCCAAAGGTCTAGTCTATTCTTACATGTGTTTATAGTTCTAGCTGAGATTACATTCTCAGGCAACCTATTCCAGTTGTAGACAACTCTATTGCATAGGATGTGGTGTGCAGTGTTGGTGTGTGATGGTGTAGGCTGCAAGATAAATTTATGGCGTCTGCTATCCCGCATATTTTCGTTCAAGGTGTACATGTCGTGAATATGCGGAAGATAATAGAGATTTTATAGAGTAAAACAACATCAGCTACTTTATTACGCCGAAGACTAAGTGATGTGGATCTATAGTGGACGAGTCTGGAATCGTAACTTTTAAGACTGCGGCATTTATATAATCATTATAGCATCAGAAGGCGTCAGAACTCGATATTATAATGTGTACGTTAGCCGTCACGTCATGACACGTCGTCACGTCAGACAAATAAAATCCACCTTTAAGCTGGAAACATATTATTGGACGCAGCTTACGGACGCGACTGACAGCCGCGACTGATAGGTATCTAGACTATGAAAGTACACTGAGCCGTGCACACTATCGGACATAAGTCGCGGACGTCACCTTCGGACGACCTTGAGGGTTCCGACGTCCGAGAGCGATCTGACACCGGATGTTTTAAGACTGTTCACATTGCTAAGTCGCGGCTGTCAGTCGCGTCCGTCAGCCGTGTCCGATAGTATGTTTCCGGCTTAAAATGTGTCCGCTTGGTGTTATTAGAAGCGGTGGCGGAGGAGTGGTCTGCGCAGGCGGCGCTGGGCTCGTTCCTGGCGCCGCGCGCGCCGCACTCGCCGGCGGCTCTTCGCTTCGCGCCGCCACTGCACGATCTGGCTAGGAAATTCTTCCACCATTTACTAAGGTGATTTTTTTTAATTAACTTGATTTCTTGACAACCGAAGCGATCACGAAGGAATTGTCGGGACAGCACAGCCCGGACACTCCGCGATTTTTCATATAAAATCTGCCGTCTTACGCACACTACACAATACTTACTCACAGACAACACACATACGCACGATCGCTACACGTGCATTTGTGTGCGGAACGTCTATGGCTGTCAGCGATCACCGCGACGTGACGACATGCCGCGTGAGTGAGACAGTTGCGTATTTAATTTTGCAAAAATGAATATAAATCTAGTGCTTATAAAAGTATAACAATTACTTAATTTGGAAGCATTTTAGCAATAAGTAACCGATCTACTTTATTTGAAAGAAAATGTAAAGAGAAAGTTACCAAATAATGTAAAATAAGTTCCTTTTACTTATTCTTAGATAATCATTAAAATGTATTGTTTTGTTACGTATTATTGATATTCAACCATACACGGCACAGTCTAGGTATTTTTTATTACAAGATCTACCGGCCAGTGCAGCCCGCGCGCAGAGTACACGATCGGTACGTGAAACGCGGGGTGGAAGTGAGGAAGACTCAAACGGGTGGGGGGTAACGAGTGACCGTTCTATACGTAGTATTATTATATCTTCTTTGGGTATAGTACAAATCGCTTTCTTTCAAATAGTTTTTTAAATCATTATTTGCATTGGTTGACAGACGCGGGCGCACGGAGAAAGCGCTAAGCCTGGCTGTCGACCTCGCCGCCTGGGATTTGTTCTGCGACGTGCGGTGGGCGGGCGACGCGCGCGGCCAGCCCGCGCTCGCGGAGGAGGCGGCCGCGCTCGTGCTGCGGGTGGCGCGCGCCGAGCGACCGGGTAACTGCTATACCTACTATTATAATAAAGCCTCTTATTCGGACAACAGATATATACAATTGTTTGTTATACTATACTCTATAAAATTTAACTTGATCTCTGCGACATTGACATAGAATATTGACATTTTTAGAGTTGAGATAGTGGTGGAAAAAATCGATTTTCAAACAATGTTGTAATGAAATCGAATTAGTTGAAGGTGAGAAATTGGATTTTATTTACTTACTATTATTTAAGATCAAGTATGTACACATGTAAATAATGTTATGATATTAATTAAATACTCATAATAATGTAACGATAGTATTTATAGACGTTTTTCACTATGTTCGATGCTAATGTAACATATAATTGGGTTTAAAATATACAATAAAATTAATGATAAACTAAGTTTTATTTAAAATATCGTCAGTATAAACTATCGATATTTTAAATAAATCTATATCTAAAACTCTGTGGTCACGATCATTCGTCGCCCATGACTAATCGGCATGCCCATAACATTCAATAAAGTATGACATTGACAGGTACTGTCTGTACTATTATGAAATTCAGGACTTCATAGGAGTGATTTTTCTGACAGCTGTCGCAGAGATCAAGTTAAATTTTATAGAGTATAGTGCACTGTTATACATGTATTTGATAAAATTAAAATTAATCTAATAATTGATACTTCTTTATTTTCTGTAGATCCGTTTGCCAGTTGGCGAAGGCCTCCTCCAACCTCCTCCATTCTGATCTCTCTTTGGCTACTCTACTCCATGTTGTACCTGCAACCTGTCTGATATCATCGTCCCATCTTTTTTGTTGTCTGCCTCTTTTCCTTTTACCTTCCCTTGGGTACCAATGCGTAATTATTTTGCTCCATTTATCCTTTCCTCTAGAGCACCGATATAAATCTATACCTAAAATCTATACCAAAAGAATAAAGCTGGAAACATACTATCGGACGCGGCTTACGGACGCGACTAACAGCCGCGACTGATAGGTATCTAGATAATGAATGTACACTGAGCCGTGCATATTCTTGGACATCAGTCGCGGACGTCACCTTGGGCTGACCTTGCGCGTTCGGACGTCCGAGAGCGATCTGCGCCGGATGTTTTTATCAGCCGAAAACGTCCGCGGACGGTATGCACGGGGTGCGGGACGCGTCCGTGTGTCATAAAAGCCTGAAACATACTTACGGACGCGACTGACAGCCGCGGCTTAGCAATTTGCACAGTCTTAAGACATCCAGAGTGCCAGATCGCTCTCGGACGTCCGAACGCTCAAGGTCGTCCGAAGGTGACGTCCGCGACTTATGTCTGTTAGTGTGCACGGCTCAGTGTACTTTCATAGTCTAAGTCGCGGCTGACAGTCGCGTCCGTAAGCCGCGTCCGATAGTATGTTTCGGGCTAAAGACTCCGACCGCGAGAGAGACAGTACGCGCGTTTGTAGTGTGACCAGATAAAATTTTACAAAAATACCGAAGCACCTTAAATAAAATACTAAACGGCAAATATATTTCACTGTTTTCCACCAAAAGTTTCTCGCTAAAATTGGGCAAGCTAAAAATAATATATCCAAACATACTAAAAATACCGACCTCCGCAAATATACGTACAAAAATAATGATATTCAAAGTAGTCAATAAAATTATATACATCAAAAGAGTATTAAAATACTGATTCTAGTCACACTACTAAGTCGCGGCTGTCAGTCCCTTCCGTCAGCCGCGTCCGATAGTATGTTTCCAGCTTAAGTCTTTTCTGTATTATGCCTTCTATGTACTTACAAAAGACTGCGTGTCTTGCGTGGCACATAACTCTCCAAACTGATTTGCTGTTCGAATTTTTAAGGAGCATTGTGGTCTTCCAGTATTCATGTCATTCATCTGCCATACATATTTAATGTAATAAAGCTTACACTTATTTCATTTTCAGAGTCAGAATGCTCTGAGTCATGCTCAGACTGCAGCTCGCATTCTTACACCAATTCTGAAGAAACGAGCGCTTCCTCGGAAAGAGCCAAGACGAAACCGCCGCCGCTGCCTCGCGTCTCTCTCCCTCACACGCTGCTACCCGTCCCTGTCTCGCAGCCCGAGCCAATATCGACCAGCAGCATCCGACCAAACCTCCACCAGTACCTAGACCGAGACAACACTATATGGAACACGGAAACGCAGCTCACTACATACAAACCGGAGCTGAAACCGATACTCACCCAAAATCAGAAATGGCACGACAATGGTTTACCGAGTTATAAGTTAAAAAGTGACCAAAACAAGACTGTCATAGACATAATGCCCCGAACCCACGAGGTGAACTCGGCCCAGTATAAGCACGTATTTCAAACTGAACTGAGGGACGACAGTATCCCTAATACGTTGTATCGTTATCAGAACAACTATCCGTTGAAAGATAGAGGCTACAGGTACGAGGGGGACAGGCAAGGGGCGCGGGTGGAGAAGAATAAAGTGAAGTTTTCAGACACCGTCACTATTAATGTTGTGTCGGTGAGTATCTGAGTAATATTTTATTTATATTGCTTTAACGGGCTTAACTTTTGGCCTTAACTTTAACGGGCTATATCTTTATCAATTTTTATATGACAAAAGATAAAAAAAAGAGTTATTTTTTGTAAATCTATCTGACGGGCTAATTTTATTTTTAGAGTTCTGTACCCAAAGTGTAAAAACGGAACCCTATTTCTGAGACTCCGCTGTCCGTCTGTATGTCTTTCTGTCACCAGCCTATCTCATGAACCGTGATAGCTAGAAAGTTGAAATTTTCACAGATAATGTATTTCTGTTGCCGCTATAACAACATATTTTCTTGTTTAATTTTCAAACTTTCGCGATTTGAGCACATTATACTACTATATTAATACGGGAGTTATCGCGCAATAAAACATGAGATATATTAATAAATACCTCTTTATACTACACCTGCTCGGAAAGTACCTTGATACTTTATCAAATTTACGGTAGAAAGTACGTCATTGCATATCGAACAAATATGCGGCGAGAAAACGCATCTGAGCGGGAGAGAAAAGTGTATGAAAATCCATTTCTTACATGGTTTTTCTTTTTTAATTTTGGGTAAGACTATGCGCTGGTAACCTAAATATCAAAAGCCAAAAAGTTTTTACAGTGAGTTTTTATCTCCAAGTTCGCAAAATGACACTGGCCACTAGCTGTGTGTTGGATGGTGTCAAGACTCGCCAGAGGGCGCTGCCAGAGGCGACACTAGCTCTGCCTGTGAAAATCTTTTAAAAATTGAAAAAGTGCGCGAAATGACTTAAAAACATTGCAATAGTATTGATAGTGTTCCAATTTAGTAGTGTGATTGTTATCATAGTGAATTACAACGAATAAAAGACTAAATAACAGCATTATTCATTTTGTGATCTGACAATCTACCTTCAGAAAGACAAATTAATAGCTGCATAAAATAAATAACGGAGATGTATTAATTATGAACAGTGCTAAAAGTGAAATTAAAAGTGCAAGAATATAAATAGTGACTCAGTGATATTCATAAAATAAAAACTCGAAATCACCGTTGTCACTTGGTTCAAGTTAAAATTATTTGACCTTTGGACTCTCAATCACATTACTAAACAGCATATTTAAATAAGTTGCTGCTATACTTGACAAATTTCGCCACCCTCGTAAGCGACACGGTGGCCGAGCGGTCGGGCGCAGAGGTTTCAACGCTGTGAACCGTTCGATACCAGGATCGAATCCAACTAAATTACAAATTCATTTTGCTTCTTTTTGTTGCATGAAAAGTTCATTTAAACATTTTTCATCAATATTGCTGACTTTCAAACAATGGAGCTAATGGACACTGATTATGTAACCCTCAGATATCGACCTCGTCAAAGAGCTAGTTCGCTAGGCAATCTTACGGACTCCTCTTTGTTTGAGTCCACAAGAATTAGTCTGCCAGACACAAATCTTGACCAAAGCGAACTTTTACTACAGAAACAAATGATATCGGATTTAGAAATACGTCTTGCGTCTGCTAACAATGAAATAGATAACCTAATTTTAGAAAATAGACAAGTTAAAGAAGATTTAGAAAAATGCATGAAACTGAATGAATTGTATAAAAAAGTAGAGTGTGGTAACGTCAAAAATTCACCACTTCTTACCCGAAAGAGAAAACGGCAACGTATGTCGTTTGGGGGGGATTGTACTCCACACAAGGGGATATTGAGAAACGAAGAGATAGAATTACTAAAGCAAGACAGCCAGCAAGAAGAAATAGAAAAATTAAATTTGCAAATACAGCAACTACAACAATGGTTAAACGAAGAAAAAGAAATCAACAACAACAAAAAACACACAAAACCAAACAAACTTGCAAAGAAAGCTGTTGTATTTAGTAAATTTAATCACGGTAGAACAAAATACTACAAAAAGTTAAAAAAATTATCAAAGAAGATAAAGAAAATTCATATTGAACACGCAAGACTTACTGAAGAGAATGAAAAATTACGATACAACATTAAGGAACTGCAAACTACACTTAATATTTATACTGATAATAATGTAAGTAACGAATTTAAGAAGCATGCCAAACCAAACCATAACAACAAAACGTCGAGAAAAAATAAATGTTATAATAATATTAACAACAAAATAAATTCAAAAACGACACTGATATTTTCCGACGATGTAGGAAGTGGACTGGGTGCTGCAATACTTAATAACATAGACAATAATCATATTATTGCTAACTTCTGTCAGCCAGGAGCCTCAGGTATTAAAATATTAGAAGGATTTGAAACGAAGACACAAAATTTGACAGAAAATGATACAGCTGTTATTGTCATACATAGATATGAAGATTCATTGAACATAACGGAAAAGAAACAAGGTTATATAAAATTATTGAGACAAATTGTAAATAAAGAGGGAAGAAGTTTTAATATTATAATATGTGGCATGCAATATGATAATAAAAATAACAGCCAGATTTACAACATCAACAAGGAAATATTACACTTAGCTCAAACAAGCGAAAACGTAAAGTACGTAGATCTGAATGTTAGAGATAAACATGGCAAGCTGTACAGCCAAAGCAAAACTAAGGAACTCCTAAGGAATACAATTGCAAAATTAGTAACATCAAAAAGATTTCAAGCTACTTCAACACTTAGATTTATTAAGTGCCAGGAAGAAATCAGCGATGTCACGTTCAAAGAAGCGGCAAATTTTCAGACAGAATCTCGATCAATAACGAACAGATGATAATACTACACGCAAACGTGCAAAGCATTAGTAATAAGTATTTAGCTATCGAGGATTTAATTAACGACAACAATTGCGATATAATATGTCTATCAGAAACCTGGGCTAGTGAAGAGCGAGTTCAAACTATGATTATCCCTGACTTTGCTACTAGCAACATATTTTAACAGGACTTTTTTCTTGCACGGCGGTACTGCCATATTCGTTAGAAATAATTTAGATTTTAAAGTTAGAAAAGACATTAATAAACTTGCATTTGAAATGAATTTCGAAATAGCAGCCATAGAGTTAAGACGAACCAAACTAGTTGTAATTGCTGCATATAGGCCTAATAAGGACATAAACCTCTTTTTTGAAATACTTGATCAGTTGTCACAAAAGTTATGTAAAGAAGGAAAACGTATTGTTATAGCAGGTGGTTTCAATCTGAATATTTTAAAAGAAGATAGGAAAATTAAACGTGTATTAACAATATTGCGTAACTATGACTGTAAATTTATGTTAAATGAACCTACTAAAATAGAAAAGACAAGCGCCACATGTATTGACAATTTTATCGTAAATTTTGACAACTGCAAAGGCTATGTTTTAGATCGTAAGCTATCGGACCATAAAGTTATTAAGTTGCAAATGGATAATAATGTAAATAACAAAGGCAACCTCGAAAATAACTTTTATTATAGTAAAAATATGTCACGGAATAATTACAATTATTTTAATTTTTTATTCAATAAAGATGTTGGTAAGTTAAAGAATCAAATAATGACCTGTGATGACGCCAATGAGAGAATGGAAATTTTGCAGGATGCAATTAAATTTTGTTATGATGTAGCTTTTCCAAAAACAAAACGAATAATCCGTAATAAAACCGTAAAATGGACCACAAAGGGTATTGAAATATCAAAAAACAAATTAAAAAACTTGGAAATGTTACAAGAAATTAATCCTAATGAAAAGTTAGTATATAAAATACGTAAGTATAAAAAGGTACTAAGGAAAGTATTTATCGCGGCCAAAAAAGTCCAATATAGTCATAGAATTAAGGCATCAGGAAACAAAATAAGAGAAACATGGAAAATAATAAATGAGCAAGTGAGATATAACACAAAAAATATGAATAAAAAGAGAATCCAAACAAGAAAATCTGAAGACGGGAACCATCTGACAGAATGTAAGGACATAGCAGATTCATTTAACATATTTTTTAGAAATATTGCTCATAAATTAACATTAAATACTCAAACTGACATTAAAAAATGCAAAAATTACTTAAACATAGGAAATAAGGTGACTAAAATTATCAAATTTAATCCAGTAGACATTGAAGAATTGGTGACGATTGTAAAAAACATGAAACAAAAGACTACGCCAGACGTATATGACATGAATTCCAAGACACTGAAAAGATTAATATTAGAAAATGGACATATATTGGAACTTTTATATATATCTATTAACTATTGTTTAGGAAAAGGAGTGTTCCCAGACTGTTTAAAGCCCGGCAGAGTAATTCCTTTGTACAAAAAAGGAGAAAATACAGAACTTGGTAACTATCGTCCAGTTTGTATACTACCGACTATTTCAAAAATACTCGAAACAGTTATTAAGAAAAGGATTATTGCGCATTTCGAAGAAAACAATCTTTTCACTGGGTCGCAATTTGGCTTTCGTTCAGGGAGATCAACTGAGATGGCAATAAGGAAAGTTATCTATTATATCCTGGAAGCATTGGACAAATCACAAAAATGCGCTAGCATATATTGCGATTTGTCGAAAGCGTTCGATTGTTTAAGACACGATGTATTAGGCTTAAAACTACAACATTATGGGTTCGAAGGTCCGGAGCTTAGCATGATGAACACTTATCTGCATAAAAGACCTCAAATAGTGTCAGTAAATGAAGTCAGTTCATCGACGACTTTAATGGATATAGGAGTGCCTCAAGGCTCCATATTAGGGCCAGTACTTTTCCTGATTTACATAAATGACCTTGTAAATATTATGCCAGATTGGAGTTATATTAGTTTATTTGCAGACGACACGCATGTGGGAATCAGGGATAAAGATAGAGATAGACTAGAAGTTAAAATAGAAAAAGCTATTCATACTCTTAAGGAGTGGTTCAATGCAAATGGTATTATCCTCAATACTGACAAAACTACCATAATGCATTACCAATCTCGGAGAAACACTAAAGAAGCCAGTGTAAAAGAAAATGTATTTCTTGGTTACACAATAGATAGCACCATTAATCATTCAGCCCACATAGCAAAATTATGCAAAAGATTGGCAAGTGCAAACTACGCGCTGCTGAAGTTAAAACCGCTACTAGACAAAGAAGCAATTTTAGCAATATATTTTGCACATATTCAATCGAGAATAAGGTATGCAATTACTGTCTGGGGCAACGGAATAGACATGGTCAAGGTACTGAGAGCACTGAGAATAATGCTAGGCCTAAAAAAGCGAACATCGGTTCGGCAACATTTTAAAAACCTCAAAATAATGACTGCGATATCCCTGTATATCTATAATTGTTTACTAGAAATTTTTGACGAAAAATCTCAATTACCGAAAAATGAAAATAAAAAGCCACGTAAATGCCGGAAGTATGAGGAGTTGCGCAGGCCAATTAATAGATTGACCAAGGTACAAAAACAGGGCATATACAATAAAATTTGTATCTTTAATAAGCTACCACAAAATGTTACCAACCTACATGCAAAAGAATTCAAAAGAAAAATAAAACTTTTCTTCGAAACTAATCCTTTTTACTCATTGAATGAATTTATGACACTGCACCTGACTGAATCTTCATTCTCGCATGGATAATAAATGACATTTATTATAATTAACAATGTTCACAATCATGACATTCTTTAAAAATATGTTCCACTTTTGTTGTAGTTCAAGGATTTGTATGGATCTCCTCATCAACTCCTTCAAAATTGTTTTATAAATTAATTTGTAAAAATATGTAATGACTTACTTATATTGTTTTCTTATTTTATTAATATCATGCAAATTCATTCTACATTTCATATTAAATTTATTTTTATGTATATTAGATTATAAGTATGCCATTTAAAATGTAATATGACTTGCCCAGTATAACAAACTGTTATAAGGCCAATAAATTATTCTTATTCTTATTCAATTTGAAAAAAGAACATGTGAAAATAAGCTTCACTAACTGCAACAATTTCAATATAAATTTCAATTAGTAAATATTTAGTTTTTTGTTTTCCTCGTAGGTGTAGTATAATGCACTATGTATCACTCGAGAGAAAGTGCGATTCCCGATCTCGGGTGTTTTAAAGCCCTCGCCTACGGCTCGGGCTTCAAACGTCACCCTCGACGGCAATCGGTCACTTTCTCCTCTCGGTGATCAATGTACTATTTTCTCTTTCTCCCGACGTTTTATTGATTATTATTTTATTCTTTTTTTCTTTTTTATTTTTATTGCGGGATAAGTCCCGTATTAGTATAGTAGTATAATATTTTCTTGTTGTTTCCAGCAAGAGCAGTCTCCAGTGCCGGTGCCGGCCCGCGAGCTGGCCGACAGCTTACCGCTGTCGCCCCCGCACCGCTACCTCGCCGCCTTCGCGCCGCCGCCGCCGCCCGGTACTACCCTCGACTACGTGGAAGTTTGACGCATGTCGCACGCGCATGGAACTTTGCAATTTGATCAATGATCATACATCCATTTTTCAACTTGATCATACGTCCATTTTTGCACCTTGATCATACGTGTTTTGTTGTAACTTACCGTAGTGGCATATACTAAGCGCCGTACAAATCGGCGGATGGGAAGTTATGCGCAGAAGCTGCGCAAAAGTCGAAATATAGGTACACGCGGAAGTCAGAGAGACGAGACGCCGGGGCACACCATCCCTCTAACCTCATGCCTCCCGCGCGCTCCCTACGCACTAGGACACGCGGCATCGGCATTGTGCGCATCCACATCTGCAATATTTAGCCAATCACGGCGAAGCGTTATCTGCGGCTAACACCTCATCCGCCGATTTGTGTGGCGCTTATACCTGTTATACAACAGGTATTACATTATCATTTTTACCACATCTTCGCGCCGCCTGCCCTCGACTAGGTACGTGGAAGTTTGCCGCACGACGCACGCGCATAGAACTCTTAATTTGCTGCGTGACCATACGTACATTTTTACGACTTGACTACGTCCATTTTTGCACCTTGATCGTACGTGTTTTATTATAATTTACCATAGTTTTGTGACTGGTATCCTGTTGGATTTCATCCATCCGTCGCCCATAGGACGTCCACTGCTGGACATAGGACTCCCCTATAGATCTCCTATAAGACCGATTAGTAGCGGCTTGCACCAGCGCAATCCTGCGTTCTTAATGAGGTCATCTGTCCACCTTGTGGGTGGACGTCCTACGCTGCGCTTGCCGGTGTGTGGTCTCCACTCGAGAACTTTTCGACACCCTCGGTCATCAGTCCACTTCAACTTGCCAATCCGCTGGGCTATATCGGTAACTTTGGTTCTTCTGCGTATCTCTTCATTCCTGATTCGATCTCACAGAGAAACCAAGCATAGCCCTCTTCATAACTCGTTGTGCTACTTGGAGCTTATTAATAAGGCCTATAATTAGAGACCACGTTTCAGTGCCATAAGTCATCACTGGGTACACACACTGGTCGAACACTTTCGGCTTGAGGCACTGAGGTATATCGGACTAGAAGACGTTACGCAATTTTCCGAATGCTGCCCAACTGAGTTGGATTCGGCGATTGGCCTCTTTCTTGAAATCTACTCGTACTTGTCCTAGGACAAGTCCAGTTAGGTAGATCCGGTGACTTCAAGTATAGAGTTCTTAACAGAAATCGCAGTGGGTACAACAAGGGAATTACACATGACTTTCGCCTTGTCCATGTTTATCTTAAAACCCACCTGTTGAGCAACCCGATTGAGGCCTTCGAGCATCGTGCTGAGCTCTTCCATCGATTCTGCCATGACTACTATGTCGCCGGCAAACCGAAGGTGAGTGAGGCTGATTCGCAGTACAGCGCTCTAGCTTAATTTGACAAAGCATCTGGGCCAGAATCCCAGAAAGATGCAGGTTTAAATCCTGCGATCGCGTCAATTTTTGAAGTGTTTATCACAAAAAGAAAGTTGTTCGTCTACGTCGCCTACTTCTGTGCGCCGCCGCCCGCGCCCTATACTACCCTCGACTACGTGGATGTTTGACGCAAGACGCACGCGCATGATGCACTAACATATTTGCCAGTGCAACAACTTAACACCAAACATCAATTTTGGCACCTCGTAAATGCTTACACCTAGATCCAACCATATACTGTGAGATTTGTAACGACCTCGATTGTTGTAAACACACTTCATTAATTTGCATGTCTCTTTATTTTGTGGTTGATGATCATCGTAATTAGACGAATATTTTCATTATCTATAGACAAAATACCTAGACAATATAAAAAATTAACATACGCCATTCGATTAATCCATTGTAAATAAATAAATTTAATAAAGTCTGGGAATTATTGTAATGCATGTTTGTGTTAAGAGCATGTAATTGTGACTTGGAAGTTAAATTATTTCACGAATTGGCCTTAAATGGTTATTTCTTCATTAATTTCAGAAAGTTCGACGAAAAAACCGCCTAAAATCAAAGTGATTCAACTAGGAATGGTATGATTCGGTTAGTACTGCGATATTTTACAATGCCGTCCATAAAAATTAGTTTATACAAAATAATTAGACTCAAATAAATTTAGCTAAGTTTATACAATGTTTGAGTAATAATTTTACAGTGGTTGTGAAAAGCTATTTTGATATATCGCATAAATATTGAAACCAAGATTTTCTTGCTATTTTATTTATATTATAATTCACCTACATATTCAGACTCTTAGAACGAAAAGCATTCGGCATCAATATCCTACTAATATTATAAACGCGAAAGTTTGTGAGGATCAGAATAACACATAGGCTATTAATTATAATGATATATTGCGTATGCGGGCGAAGCCGCGGGTAAAAACTAGTCAATAAATAAGTAAGTTGGTATAGGTGGGGTTAGCTCAGGTTAGGGCTAGTCCTGGGGCTTTATTGTGTGAGCACTCTCGTGGCGTGAGGAACTGACGCGAGCATGAGAAAAAGCGAAGCCGAACGTCAGAGCCCTTCCACAATAAGGCCTCTGGTGTCAATTTATGGCTACCTATATTAATTAAAGGTGCTACCCACGCTTTATTTTAGTAGATTACTGCTGCTATAGTTTCGATCGTTGCGATCTTTTGAGTATTAGCTCACGGGCTCGCCTCGCATTGCACTACAGGTACCTACTATAGCATAGATATAACATCTGTGCTATACGTTAATTAAAGTATGGATACCTAGATTTTAATGAGATATGATAAAAAGGCACCATATTACTTTTACCATAGACGAAATATTCGTCTATGCTTTTACTAAGTGCGAGCTCACCGAGCGTGAAAATTGTTCGATGTTTATTTCAATCCTATATTGAAAAAGAAATTATTCCTTCTGCCTTGGAGCAGCTGCGAGGTCTACTTTATAATAAAATTAGGTAGGTATATTTATGTGCTCGTACCTATCTAATATCGTATCAGTCACTTAAATCTATTCTAATTTCTGAAAGTTGTGATCACCATAACATTTTGACATACAGACGTAGGTAAGTAAAATAAAACACTAATTTTTATCATTTTTAATCACAATATTATGTCCATCTTAAATTAATTATTCAAGTTACATGTTAATAGGTTACAAGTATTTATTAACTAATTTAGAATAATTCGCAGAATTCAATTTCATGTTAAGCATACTTACTGGGCGGCCTCTATAAGATGATTTGGGACGAATATCTGAAGTGCGTCCACATTTGGCCTTCGAACATCTGGTTGCTGCGGGCGACAGCCGACCGTAGCATTTGCGGCAGATGTTCTTATTTACGAGATGCCACGTGGCCAAAATTCGCAAGGGCCGAGGTATGTAACCTAAAATAATTGTATTTAAGGATAAGAAATATTGTGAGAGATATTGTTTGTTAATGTTTAAGTTGTCTATATACGCGGCGGGGATCTAAGAGGACTACTACGCACGGCCTAGACGACGTAGTAGTCAGACAAATTTTTCGCGCCAAAAACTACAATTTTTTAAAAAGATGCCTAAGTAAATCAACATATTTATGAACTATTATCTATTATATACTATTATCTATCACTTCTGTTAGTATTATCGTTGACTAACCTCCTCATGCTATTATCTAGTCTAAATATGATAAAATCATAACAACGTATGTATCTAAGTATGTATAGCACATTTTTTTTCTCACACCCTATACGCAATAGGGTATTACAGTCATTTTTGAAAAGCATCTCAGTTAGATCCTGTTGGTCTAATAAACCACTAAAAAAATACAAAAAATATTTTTTTAATCGTTAAGTGTTTTAAAAATGCATTTTAATTTTACAATTTCAAATATTCGCGCGTAATTTACGTAAAACGATGGATGTCATTATTTTACTCTGTGGTCATGAATCACGTCACTATGCTATGTAAACAATGCACATAAATATTTTTCACGATAGTGTCTTTGTTTGTAAGTTTGAGATTTATGTTGAAAATGAGTTATTATAAATGGTTAATAATAAGTTACCGTTCGTGTGCTGTTCCTGGAATACTAGTGTACAAACACCGGACAAACTATTCAATGTTTACATAGCCGGATGACGTCATAACGCAGCGGCGACTATTTTATGCACAGATTAAAAAGACGGAATATTTTGTATTGATTTTTAAAATTTATTTTGGTGTTTTATGATCTAAAAAGTACATTTTCCGATTGCTTTTTGCTTAAGCTATCTCAAAAATACATTTTCAGGTTTTTTCTCGTTCATAGTAAAATAGCCTATTGAGGATTCTAGTCATACTTATCTATGTAGACAAAATTGAGGGCCGCGGGATTTGTTGTTAAAAAGACACTTATTTAATTATGTCCGATTACATCGGGAGTTGAATTATGACTAACTTAAAACTAAACTAAAAGCTAACGGGAGCGGTCTTATCTATCGACTCCCACAGTAATGCATACCGGACCACCGTAGAGCCAGACGCGCACTCAGCGGTTTTCCCGTCCAGCTATTTTGGGTAGAGTTGGTAATGAACAACTGTTATTGTTGCTGACGGTGTTCCAGCGTGCATGACTATGTACTAACACCATCGAATATTGGATTTACAAAACAAGGGTGAACAGTCACTTCACAAACCCAAGTTTCTAAATCTCGGTAAGAACTTACCGTCTTACCACACAAGTTTTACGCACTCTTTAGACAGTGTTTATCAGCACAAATAGCATGGTTAAGCTGTGTTTAAGTCTTTTGTGGGAAGGCGGTAAACCACTAAGTTGGTAGTTAGTGGCATGTTTTAAACGTAGAATTGTAGACCTTTAGTAAAACTTGTTTTGAAATGTTATGTAAGAACAAGATAAAAAGCAAATTGTAAATGAAAAGTAGCTTGGTAAGTTGTTGGCCTACCTCCTCCATCAAGGTCCATGGACAAATGCAGCGTGGATTGATGTCGCACGTTGTAGTGTTGTAGCGCGCGGCCATCTTGCAGCTCCCTGCCCTCGAACACGAGCCGCTGCAGCGCGGCCGGCACGCCCTCCGCGCGCTCCACGAGCTGCTTCACCTCGTCCACCGTATTCTCCACGGTCTCCACGGTGAACGTTTCGCCGTCCAAACCCACCACGAATATCTGCATCGTGGGATGTCCTAAAAATAGTATTACATCCATATTGGTGATGTGGAAGAGAGAAATGCGATGCGAAACGCGTATGCGCGATGCTAGGTATTGGGAAAGAGATGCGAAAATAAAGAAATACATGAACGGCGGGCTAAACATCCAAACTAGGTGGCACTGACCTTGCGAGGACCGGACGTCCCTGGCCGATGAAGGCAGACGTCTCCAGATCCCTCTTGATGCACAATCGATGTCGGCGCACTTAGGGCGTAGATTTTGTCGGACCCGCCAGCTATTTGATTGCGGCGAAATGGTGGTTGTCAATCGTGTCTAAATGGTAGAGATTTGCGAAGATACTGTGGCTTTCGGCGGTTGCGTTTTTAAAGATTGAGTTGCTTGCGCGAGCGCTTTTTGAAAGGAAGAGAAACGGAGTGCGTCCGCAGGGCGGCGCCCTAATAGTATACTTCCTCTATGGCGGCGCCCGCGGTGGTATCGACGTTCTTGAATGTGTGAATGCGAAGCTAGCCACGAAACGCGCATGACGTCACAGTCAGGTCGCGCGGTTTGCCTCCTAGATGGCGTTTTTCCCTACCATCCATTCGTGCGACATAAAGCTCGAAACATACTATTGGACGCGGCTTACGGACGCTACTGACAGCCGCGACCTAGACTAAGAAAGTACACTGAGCCGTGCACACTATCGGACATAAGTCACGGACGTCACCTTCGGACGACCTTGAGCGTTAGGACGTCCGAGAGCGATCTGGCACACCGGATGTTTTAAGTGCACATTGCTAAGTCGCGGCTGTCAGTCGCGTCCGTCAGCCGTGTCCGTGCCGTGTTCAATCCTAATCAACAAATCTACAAAGAGTGCTGCTGCCAAGTTGCATGTCAGTTAAACTCAGACTTACAGGTTACATTGTTATAAGCTTTACTTATTTCGTTTTATAATACCAGACGATTATCTTAAAGACTCGGTACCTACAGAAGATCATGTTGGCCCTCTCGCATATTGGATCAACATATTATCAGACATTATAACATGTTTACAGACAGTAGCGGAACAGGACCAAAATTGCATGTAGGCATTGTATACTCGTACCTATTTTGCGACGCCCTCTGATAACGCAAGATTGATTAAGCTAAGAACAAATATTGCACAAGCGCATCGAGTTTGACGTTTTAGATGTTTTTTGATAAAGGTCAAAATTAAGTCAAAGAAATCGCCTGTTTAAATTCACGTAAATGCAAAGACCAATTCAATATTTTTTTCATTTATGGGTACCTACTATTTATTATTAGATTTTAATGAGAAAAAAGACACCACCTTACTTTCACTTAGCGCGAGCTCACCGAGCGTCAATATTGTTCAATGCTTCGTTCAATAAAAGGCAAGATTCAAATCGTTCTGCCTTGGAGCTGCGAGGACCCTAGGGGCGCGGCGGAGCTCTGGACCGTGGCGGTTAAACTCGCCCACACCTTGCGCCACCTTATTTTACGAAATAAATTTTGTAGCATTTTCACGAGACATGTATTCACTGAGCACCAGTGTTTTGAATACACAGTTTCTGAAACATCACGCAGATGTTTACCGAAACATACCTATAAATACGTAGTGTTTACAAAAACAAAATACTTATCTGTCTCTGAAACATTATTTTTTGTCAGAAACACGTAGATTTTGTATCTGATACAGTTTATAAACAATTTTTGCTCAGTGCTTTAAATAACACACATATTATGAGTAACCAGGGCCGGATTTAGAAGTGTTTGGGGCCCCGGGGCAACAAAAGAGTGGAGGCCCCTTCGTGGTCTCCCGAACTCGCAATCCAGGGTGGGGGGTCCCAGTGCGGAGCTGGCTTTGCCAAATCTATTGTGTGGAGGCCCTGGGCAGTTGCCCTGGTAGCCCTTCCCTAAATCCGGCCCTGACAATAATGCTCTTTTATAATAATATTACGTGTGAATTAAAAAAAAAACTGATTTTGATCCTGTTTTAATAATACAATGTTATACATTTAGTATACCCATCTTGAATTAAATTATTATTTATTTAAGTTATGCTAAGCGCCACACAAATCGCCGGATGGGAAGTTATGCGGAGAACGCTGCGTAAAAGCCGAAATATAGGTATGCGCGGGAGCCAGAGACACGAGACGCCGGGCGCGTATTGCCAAACTGTATACTAACCCAGACACTCATAGTCTGTACTGAACTACGTCGTGCTCGTTGAAATCACAAACTTGGAGCAAACTACATACGAGCTCAGAACAGTCTGAGATGGTATTCATTTTGCTGCATGGTTTGTAAAGCAAACTGTGACTGACACGCAAATATCTGTAACCAATACACATCGTCTTTCATAATTTCCCGGAACTTTTTGCTATGCTATTGCGGTTGTTATACTTATCCGCGAAACTGGACAACGTTCCCAAAACAACATAGGTACTATGTGTATTGTATGTGTATTGTGAATAATTTAAGTTTTGACTAAATAAAGGAAACTCGTTGTAAATGTGACCATAGCTAAAAATAAATTTGAATTGTATCAATTTGAACTGTAACAACACACTATACACAGGGTGTTATAAAACTTGAAGTGTTTCCAATTACATTACTTATTAATTTTTCAGAATAGTGATGTATCTATCTACTTAAGCTCGAAACATACTATCGGACGCGACTGATAGCCGCGACCTAGACTATGAAAGTACACTGAGCCGTGCACACTATCGGACATCAGTCGCGGACGTCACCTTCGGACGACCTTGAGCGTTCGGACGTCCGAGAGCGATCTGGCACACCGGATGTTTCAAGACTGTGCACACTGCTAAGTCGCGGCTGTCAGTCGCGTCCGTAAGCCGCGTCCGATAGTATGTTTCGAGCTTTACGCAATAAATTTACCTATTCGTATTTTCGGGTTAGCTAACAGTCCAGTTAAGTTAGTCGATATGATAAAGTGATTTATAACAATGTAAATTGACGAACCAAACACAGAAAAATGGGGTTTTTCATTAAATGCCAAAAACAAAAACTCAAACAGCAAGAGATGGACGCCACGCCTAGCCTTTTGTTCTTTATTTCCCAATCGAAAATTAACAAGTAATCAAGTGACAATTTTATTCCAATTATTTATTAAGGCTTACACCGATCTTTAAATAAATGTTTTGAAGTCGGTTTTTTTTTAAAGTAAAGGTGGGCACACACGGTCAGTTAAACTGATCAGTTTTTCGCGTCACTCCAACTGGGTGCTCATTCAGTTAATGAAAAGGTGGGAATTGGTGGTTCCATATTTGAAGACAGTGGAGCCATGATATTACTTCGATAAATAGTGTTAAGTGTTTCAATTTTTCATAAGAAATTATTGGAACCAAAGTTGTTTGAAATTTGATTTTCCACAACTTTGATTCCTATCAACTTTTTCTAGGATCGATTTTTTTTAATAAGCCGGTGGTGCCATGATGTTTCTTCGATAACTTGTGTTATTTCAATTTTTCATGAGAAATCATCGGAACACAAGTTGTTTGAAATTTGATTTCCTATAACTTTGATTCCCATCAACTTTTTCCAGAACGATATTTTTTTTTTGCGTTAATTCAATTTTTCATGAGAAATTATTGGAACCAAAGTTGTTTGAAATTTGATTTTCCACAACTTTGATTCCTATCAACTTTTTCTAGGATCGATATTTTTTTAATAAGCCGGTGGTGCCATGATGTTTCTTCGATAACTTGTGTTATTTCAATTTTTCATGAGAAATTATCGGAACCAAAGTTGTTTGAAATTTGATTTCCTACAATTTTGATTCCCATCAACTTTTTCCAGGATCGGTATTTTTTTTAATAAGTTAGTGGTTCTATTTTGTTTCTTCCATAACATGTTATTTCAATTTTTCATGAGAAATTATCGAAACCGAAGTTGCTTGAAATTTGATTTCCTACAACTTTGATTCTCATCAACTTTTTCTAGGATCGATTATTTTTTTTAATAAGCCGGTGATGCCATGATGTTTCTTCGATAACTTGTGTTATTTCAATTTTTCATGAGAAATCATCGGAACACAAGTTGTTTGAAATTTGATTTCCTATAACTTTGATTCCTATCAACTTTTTCCAGGATCGATATTTTTTTAATAAGACAGTGGTGCCATTTTGTTTCTTCCATAACTTGTGTTATTTCAATTTTTCATGAGAAATTATCGGAACCAAAGTTGTTTGAAATTTGATTTCCTACAATTTTGATTCCCATCAACTTTTTCCAGGATCGATATTTTTTTTAATAAGTTAGTGGTTCTATTTTGTTTCTTCCATAACTTGTTATTTCAATTTTTCATGAGAAATTATCGAAGCCGAGGTTGCTTGAAATTTGATTTTCCACAACTTTGATTCCTATCAACTTTTTCTAGGATCGATATTTTTTTAATAAGCCGGTGGTGCCATGATGTTTCTTCGATAACTTGTGTTATTTCAATTTTTCATGAGAAATTATTGAAACCAAAGTTGTTTGAAATTTGATTTCCTACAACTTTGATTCCCATCAACTTTTTCCAGGATCGATATGTTTTTAATAAGTTAGTGGTTCTATTTTGTTTCTTCCATAACTTATTATTTCAATTTTTCATGAGAAATTATCGAAGCCGAAGTTGCTTGAAATTTGATTTCCTACAACTTTGATTCTCATCAACTTTTTATAGGATCGATATTTTTTTAATAAACCAGTGGTGCCATGATGTTTCTTCGATAACTTGTGTTATTTCAATTTTTCATGAGAAATTATCGGAACCAAAGTTGTTTGAAATTTGATTTCCTACAATTTTGATTCCCATCATCTTTTTCCAGGATCGATATTTTTTTTAATAAGTTAGTGGTTCTATTTTGTTTCTTCCATAACTTGGTATTTCAATTTTTCATGAGAAATTATCGAAGCCGAAGTTGCTTGAAATTTGATTTCCTACAACTTTGATTCTCATCAACTTTTTCTAGTATTGATATTGTTTTGAATAAGATAGGTGTGCCATTTTGTTTCTTCAATTACTTTTGTTATTTCTTTCTTTCATGAGAAATTATTGGAACCAAAGTTGTTTATAATTTGATTTCCTACAACTTTGATTCCTATGAACTTTTTATAGGAAAGATATTTTCTTCAATAAGATAGGTGTGCCATATTGTTTCTTTAATAACTTTTGTTATTTTTTTCTTTAATGAGAAATTAACGGATCCATAGTTGTTTGAAATTTGATTTCCTACAACTTTGATTCCCATCAACTTTTTGTGAGCATCTATATTTTTCGAATAAGATAGTGGTTTCATTTAGTTTCTTCAATTAAGTTTACCAGCAATAGTTATCAACATTAGGCCCCCGCTGCACTGATCTGATGAACAGATGCGATCATAGCATCGTGTGAGCTCAGCTTCAGGTAGTGGTTCAAATCGTGTACCACAAATTCCTACCTATTAATTTACTGAATGAGCCCCATTTGGAGTGACGCGAAAAACTGATCAGTTTAACTGACCGTGTATGGCCACCTTTAGAGAATAAATAACTAAAGTAGTTTTATTAATACTCTAAAGGTGGGCACACACGGTCAGTTAAACTGATCAGTTTTTCGCGTCACTCCAACTGGGTGCTCATTCAGTTAATGAAAAGGTGGGAATTGGTGGTTCCATATTTGAAGACAGTGGAGCCATGATATTACTTCGATAAATAGTGTTAAGTATTTCAATTTTTCATGAGAAATCATCGGAACACAAGTTGTTTGAAATTTGATTTTCCACAACTTTGATTCCTATCAACTTTTTCCAGAATCAATATTTTTTTTTTCGTTAATTCAATTTTTCATGAGAAATTATTGGAACCAAAGTTGTTTGAAATTTGATTTTCCACAACTTTGATTCCTATCAACTTTTTCTAGGATCGATATTTTTTTAATAAGCCGGTGGTGCCATGATGTTTCTTCGATAACTTGTGTTATTTCAATTTTTCATGAGAAATTATCGGAACCAAAGTTGTTTGAAATTTGATTTCCTACAACTTTGATTACCATCAACTTTTTCCAGGATCGATATTTTTTTAATAAGTTAGTGGTTCTATTTTGTTTCTTCCATAACATGTTATTTCAATTTTTCATGAGAAATTATCGAAACCGAAGTTGCTTGAAATTTGATTTCCTACAACTTTGATTCTCATCAACTTTTTCTAGGATCGATTATTTTTTTTAATAAGCCGGTGATGCCATGATGTTTCTTCGATAACTTGTGTTATTTCAATTTTTCATGAGAAATCATCGGAACACAAGTTGTTTGAAATTTGATTTCCTATAACTTTGATTCCTATCAACTTTTTCCAGGATCGATATTTTTTTAATAAGTTAGTGGTTCTATTTTGTTTCTTCCATAACATGTTATTTCAATTTTTCATGAGAAATTATCGAAACCGAAGTTGCTTGAAATTTGATTTCCTACAACTTTGATTCTCATCAACTTTTTCTAGGATCGATTATTTTTTTTAATAAGCCGTTGATGCCATGTTTCTTCGATAACTTGTGTTATTTCAATTTTTCATGAGAAACTATTGAAACCAAAGTTGTTTGAAATTTGATTTCCTACAACTTTGATTCTCATCAACTTTTTATAGGATCGATATTTTTTTAATAAACCAGTGGTGCCATGATGTTTCTTCGATAACTTGTGTTATTTCAATTTTTCATGAGAAATTATCGGAACCAAAGTTGTTTGAAATTTGATTTCCTACAACTTTGATTCCCATCAACTTTTTCCAGGATCGATATTTTTTTTAATAAGTTAGTGGTTCTATTTTGTTTCTTCCATAACATGTTATTTAAATTTTTCATGAGAAATTATTGAAGCCGAAGTTACTTGAAATTTGATTTCCTACAACTTTGATTCCCATCAACTTTTTCTAGGATTGATATTGTTTTGAATAAGATAGGTGTGCCATTTTGTTTCTTCAATAACTTTTGTTACTTCTTTCTTTCATGAGAAATTATTGGAACCAAAGTTGTTTGTAATTTGATTTCCTACAACTTTGATTCCTATGAACTTTATATAGGAAAGATATTTTCTTCAATAAGATAGGTGTGCCATATTGTTTCTTTAATAACTTTTGTTATTTTTTTCTTTAATGAGAAATTAACGGATCCATAGTTGTTTGAAATTTGATTTCCTACAACTTTGATTCCCATCAACTTTTTGTAGCATCTATATTTTTCGAATAAGATAGTGGTGTCATTTAGTTTCTTCAATTAAGCTTACCAGCAATAGTTATCAACATTAGGCCCCCGCTGCACTGATCTGATGAACAGATGCGATCATAGCATCGTGTGAGCTCAGCTTCAGGTAGTGGTTCAAATCGTGTACCACAAATTCCTATATATTAATTTACTGAATGGGCCCCATTTGGAGTGACGCGAAAAACTGATCAGTTTAACTGACCGTGTATGGCCACCTTAAGTAACTCTATTTTTACACTTTATTAAATAAAGACCCTTTCTCTCCGTGTAATTAGCAAATAAAATAATGAAAGTTGTAGAAGACAAGGCAGGCATCGCACCGCGCGGGACTAAAAGAGATAAACTGCACTCATATGCATTTTGCTCTAAACTAAATTATCGATGCCATCATGATGCCATTTAACATACTACAACAAACGGTAAAAAGTATGGACGTCTGGACTGTATTTTGCTCTTGTATTTTAGAGCAAAATGTATTTTGATTCAGACACTCTCTGAATAGGTATACAGTTTGCTCTTCAACTACAAAGGCAATCTGCGATCGAACTCAGAGCAACCCCGGTCTGGGTCAGTATACAGTTTGGCACCCGCTCGCCAACCTCACGCCTCCCGCGCGCTCCCTGCTTCGGCGTCACGGCGGCGTCGGAATTGTGCACACATACACTACATAGTATAAAACAAAGTCACTTCGCGCTGTCTGTCCCCATGTATGCTGATATCTTTAAAACTACGCAGCCGATTTTGATGCGGTTTTTTTTTAAATAGATACTAAGAGTAATTCTAGGGTAAGGCTTATATGTATAATACACCTGTGCAAAGCCGGGGTGGGTCGCTAGTGCGCAATAATTAGCGAATCACGGCGAAGTGTCATAATATGCGGCTAACTTCTCATCCGCCGATTTGTGTGGCGCTTAGTTTACATATCAGTACGTGTATTTATTTAGTATTTTAAAATAATTCGCAGGAGTCAATTTCATGTTAAACATACATGCTTGACTGCTATAAAATGTTTTTTTGGGACGAATATCTGAAGTGCGTCCACATTTGGCCTTCGAACATCTGGTTGCTGCGGGCGACAACCGGCCGTAGCATTTGCGGCAGATCTTCTTATTTACGAGATGCCACATCGCCAAAGCTTCCGTTGACCAATGAGTGTATCGGTAACCTAAAACCAATTTATTTCTAAACCAAACTTGGACAGTTGTTATGGGATTCAACCCTAGTATTAAAAACACATCGTAGATCAACATGGGCGGTGCTAAGGTATTTGAATACGGTCTTAGCGCACGACTTACAGAGTTCTTGGAAGAGTGCTCTACTTTATCACATAGGCAATACGCTTATTGGCAAGGTCACTCAACCACTTCTCTTACTAGGGAGTTGCTTCGGAGAGTTCTAGACGCACGTGATGGTGGCCAACAAGTCGCGGTGATATTTTGCAACTTGTCCAAGGCCTTTGACGTCGCGGATCACAAAGTGCTCGCGTCCAAGTTTAAAAATCATGGTATCGACTATAATGAATTGCGGCTCATGTCTGATTTTATGTCAGGTCGCCGTTGCCAGGTGGTCGTTGGGGATGGGTGTAGAGTTAAATGTCCGCCACTAACAACTTAAATCGGAGTGGCGCAGGATCGTCGCTCTCGAATATAGCTTTCTCTCCTTCTCAATGATCTTCCAGAGAACATAAATAATGCACACTTCCTGATGTACGCTGATGATGTGGCCGCAATAATAGCCGCTCCGACTGTGCAATTACTAGATAAGAATCTAAACAAAGTTGCCAGTGAGCTAATTATTTGGTTTCGAATGAATGGACTAATCCTAAACATAAGCAAGACTCACTTTATACATATCGACCTTTCAGGCCACAAAGGAAAACCTATAAGTGTGGAGTTGGGAGCGCTGCAATTTAACAAGTGAAAGGCACAGTTTTCTGGGCTTTCATCTATACAGCGCTCTCACTTGGGAAAGCTACGTTGACAGTATGTGCCTAAAGCTGGGTCGCGGATGCTTCGCACTATGGCGACTGGCAGCTATACTGCCGGCTAGCATGGTCCGGAACTGTTACTGCATCGGTGTACTCTCTCCTACAGTATGGCGTCGAGTTCTGGGCGCGTTCTGCAACGAGTTCGGGAACGAGTATTTAGAATGCAGAAGAGAGCTATCAGAGCCATAGAGAGTGCCCGAGGATCAATCAGCACAGCGTATATTCCGGGCCATGAAGATCTTGACCCTGCCGTCGATGGTGATCTTAGAGGCCGCCCTGTACGCTAGAGACCACTTGGGAGAGTACGCATGCCGTGGCGAACAGCGAACGCAGCCCCCGTATTTTGTGCGTGCCCTGCCACCGGCTCGTAAAGACGTCCAAACAGATTCACATAATGGCAACGGATGTCTACAATCTCTACCGGACTTCATAAAAGATGCGCCCTAGCGGCAGGCATTTAAAAACAACTTTCTACAAAGTGCAAGACTTTTCTACCTAAGGTAGAATAAATATACAATAGTATGTGAATAATTTAATTCTTTATTTATTTATTGAATCCATAACTTTTAATTATTGTTTTACAATTATGACTACTATTTGATTTACTTGGTGTTTAAACTATTCTCTTATAATGATGTAATTTGGATGTAATATTACTTTTTTGAAAAAAAAATTTGACATGTAGGTAGGTAACTATTGTTATTAATAAATGAGTATGAGTATGGGGCCGACTTTCCAAGCATGAAAAATAATAAAATCGGTCAACGAAGGGTTCGGATCGTATGGAAGCTCCCCTTAATAACTATGTTTTATTTTAATTAAATTATTTATTTTTCAATGTAATATAAAACTTTTAATATTCTGTGAATATTTTAAGCATCTTCATGTTGCCGTTATTAATATCGAGCAAAAAAACATGTTTCTTGTATGGGAGCCTCCTTAAATATATAATTTAATGTAAATTATTTATTTTTTAGTGAATATTCAACTAGGTAAACATTGTGTGAGGCCGAGTCTTCTAGATACCAGAAATCAGAGGACTTGACCGTGGGACTGGTAAGGTGGACGGTTGAAACTAAATATTTCCCTAGGAACACTCAGGTGGACAAAGGTGAGCCATTGTAAAAAAACTTTCCACGGTTCACCCAGGTGGTCTCAGGAGGTGGACGGTAGGTAAGAACTGGTTCTAGCTATCACGGTTCATGAGATATTTGACATTTGATATTGGTGACAGACAGACAGACGGACAGCAGAGTCTTAGTAATAGGGTCCCGTTTTTACCCTTTGGGTACGGAACCACAAAAAGTAGCTAGTATCCTACCTCCATCAAGGTTCATTGACAAGTGCAACGTGGATTGTTGTTGCACATTGTAATGTTGGAGCAGGCGGCCATCTTGCAGCTCCCTGCCCTCGAACACGAGCCGCTGCAGCGCGGCCGGCACGCCCTCCACGCGCTCCACGAGCTGCTTCACCTCGTCCACAGTGCGCTCCACGCTCTCAACAGTGAACGTGTCACCGCCCAAACCCACCACGAATATCTGCATAGTGTTGTGCTCTGAAAAGTGTATTATACCTTTATTGACGATGTCCAAACGAAAAGATAGGTATCGTATGAAATCAGCCTAAATGTAGGCATACTCGTACACGGTGCGATGAACTGATCAGTTTTTCGCATCAGTCCAACTGGGAGCTCATTCAGTTAATTGATAGGTAAGAATTGGTGATTCACGATTTGAACCACTACTTGAAGCTGGGCACACATGATCGATGCGATGATCGCATCACATCAGTGCAGCGGGGACCCAATATAGTCGAGTTAACCATTGCTGGTAGGTAGGTAGTTAGTTAAAAAAACAACTGTCGAATCGAACAAACGTAAAATCGTTTTTTTTTCACCTCCTTTATTAAAGTACCACTTTTAAGGGCCTCGGGTTTGAAAGACGGAAAGTGACATAGTCTACTTTTTATCCCGGAAATCAAAATATCATGTGGGCGAAGCCGCGGGTAAAAACTAGTAATAGGTATTACAAACCCGAAAGTTTGTGAGTATATATGGATGTTTGTTACTCTTTCGGGAACAAACGGCTGAACCGATTTAATGAAATTCGGTATGGAGGTAGCTTAGACATTGGATTAACACATTGGCTACTTTTTATCTCGGGCTAACGCGGATAACACCGCAGGGCACAGCTAGTCAAGAATAAATAAATTACATACCTAAATAACGTTGTGGTTCGTTGTTCCATTCGATTCATCAGTCGTTTTTGAAAGATTATCATCATCATCAAAAAATAGTACACATAGATTCGAGTGAACTATTTGAATTTTTGACCGACGAACCACCGGAGGAGGTATACAATTCGACGCGTATATATATTTTTTTTATGTGTAACCACGTATAACTTTTTACATACCTAGTGGTCCGATTTCAATAATTATTTTTACTATCAATATTTATTTTATTGGAAAGAGTACACTTCGAAATTGGTCCCGTTTAAATTTTATTGAAATCGGCTGAGCCATTTTTGATAAATCGACAATAATGTGAAAAATGCTACATCGATCCGTGCGAAATTCTATTCGCGAATTCTGTACACGGGTGAAGTCGGTCATGCTAATTTTTGCAAAAAATAATCTTGTGTACCTATGGTTGAAATCGGATGTGCCATTTTTGGTGAAAAATAAACTATGTATGTAATGGCGGCCATATGAGCCGCGTATGAGTCCTATGAGCCGTACGCCCTAATTTGTAGGTATTTCGAGTCTACTTATTTATTTGTCTATGAATAAAATGTGCCTTTACTTGCAACCCTGCAACCCAATTTGATATACTTCCTTGCTCCTAGTGAAACTGCTCACTTCGGGATTCTTATTCGCGGCAACCAGGCGTCACATCATAGGTACTATCAAAATGTAAATAACGTGGTCCAGATTCTCTTTCAAGCATTACATCCTGCATACATGGCGACATAGAATTATTACACACCATGGTGATCATTATCGTTTTGACAATATCATGGAGGAATAGGTGAATTTGGTTTGATATCCAGAATCTCAGCATGGTAATATTGTATCGATGTATTCTTGCCGCCTAGATCTTCTCCTCCAACCAGAAAAGAACGTGGACGTGTATATCCACCATGACTCATTAACTTCTTTCTTAGATTTCAATCATTAAATCATCTGGTAAGTTCAAATGGTGCAAATATATATTCCGGAAGATAATGGGTTTACAGTAAATGTATGTGGTTTTTACATACATTTACTACATACTTACACTTTTTACACTTTAAATGCTTTAAAAATTAGTACCATTCAGTGAGGAAATCAAGGAAATGTAACCATCTGTTCTTTCATTATATAGACAGATACCTAAAATCAAAGAATCTGTTGATCAGGTGCTGGAGACAATGCTAAACGTCGCCCTGTAGAGCTTTTATATAGTCTCGCTCCCCCAGGCTTGCTACACGAGTTGCTCCCTAAGGTAGGAGCACCAAAAATGCTGCTGCGCAACCTTCAACTTGCTTAATTGTCTTTCCACGTTTCGTGGTTACAGATGAAAATAGCTTCAATCAACTAGCTTTCATGAGAAAAATTGATATTTAATTTTTATGATAGTTACCTACTGTACCAGCCTTTTTTAATATAGTCCACTGCATGACGTAGGCCTACCCACGAATGGTGATACCTACACTAAACAATAATAATAATATGATGCGCCTTATTAGTGTGAGATATAACTGTTCTGTACTGTATCAGCCTTTTAATAGTCCACTGCAAGACGTAGGCCTATCTGCGAAGGGTAATTGGGCCTAATCCACCACGCTGGCCCAGTACGGGTTGGTGGATTCACATACGCCATCATATTTCTTCTACTAACATATGCAGGTTGCCTCACGATGTTTTCCTATACCGAAAAACCAGTGGTGTAAAATTCCGTATATAGGTAAATTCCAAAGAACTCATTGGTACGGGACCGAGATATGAACCCACGACCTCACGATTGAAAGGCGGGTGTCACTACAGCTAAACTACCACGGCTTTTCAGATATACTCATACTCATATTTATTTGCTTCACAATGTTATAAAAAGATAGTAAAAAACTTAAAATATGTACAGTTGTATATACCTACCTAATTGTTAAATTGCCACGAAGACATTTTACTCACTATTGTACCCACAGAACAGCGAACTACTTTAATTTCTCTCTTCTGTGATTGTACCAAAAACTTAATGAAAATTTAAGTTTTTAGCTAATTCGACCTTATGAGCCCTAAAAGCGAAATGTTCTATAGAAGAACTACCGGGAAAATTTTGACCCGGTAGTTCTACTAGTAGAACTTTCGGGAACGACCCCGTTTGCCGGCCGCTGTTCGCATGTATTTGGACAGTACTTACAGCAATTTCGATTTATCTTGAAGAAGGTTGTCAAAATAACACTTAAATTTTCAGGCATGTTTGAGAAAAAACACAAATTTTTATCCTTTTTTAACATTAAGTACCTAACCAAAAGGAGTCGACACGCCACCGAAGTCTGCGAAGTCAGTGGGGGGGTGAAGAAACGCACACAAACCAAAATATAAGCAAGTTTACACGCACACAAAGCTGAAAATTAACGCAACACAAGCGCAACCAGACCGATACCGATATATTCATACGTAGTATCTATACCTAGTAGTCTGTGGATATATTTATATAAGAGCATGACCGCCGCCGGTCGCGTACTTTTGACAGAGGGGTACGCTTTGCAATGTCGACTCCTTTTGGTTAGGTACCTACTTAATGTTTTTTAATGATAATATTATGTAATAATACAATGTAATATAATAACAGCCATCATGCATTATTTTTTTAAAGTTACATATCAATACCTATGCGTATTTATTCACTATTTTATAATAATCCGCAGAGTTCAATTTCATGTTAAACATACTTGATTGGCTTCTGTAAAATGTTTTTTTAGGACGAATATCTGAAGTGCGTCCACATTTGGCCTTCGAACATCTGGTTGCCGCGGGCGACAGCCGGCCGTAGCATTTGCGGCAGATTTTCTTATTTACGAGATGCCACATCGCCAAAACTTCCAAGGACCAACGAACGTAACCTAAAACCAATTTATTTTTAAACCAAACTTGGGGAATGGTTATGGAATTCAGCCCTAGTATTTATAAGATGAAAAAACACAACTTAGATCAACATGGGAGCAACTATCCAAGCATGAGAAATAAAAAGTAGATTGTAGCCTACCTCCATCAAGGTTCATGGACAAGTGCAACGTGGATTGTTGTTGCACATTGTAATGTTGGAGCAGGTGGCCATCTTGTAACTCCTTGCCCTCGAACACGAGCCGCTGCAGCGCGGCCGGCACGCCCTCCGCGCGCTCCACGAGATGCTTCACCTCGTCCACCGTATTCTCAACGCTCTCCACGATGAACGTTTCACCGTCCAAACCCACCACGAATATCTGCATGGTGTTGAGCTCTGAAAAGGATTTTATACCCTTATTGACGACGTCCAAACGAGAAGAGAGGTTTCGTGTGAAATCAGCCTTAAGGTGGCCATACACGGTCAGTTAAACTGATCAGTTTTTCGCGTCACTCCAAATGGGGCTCATTCAGTAAATTAATAGGTAGGAATTTGTGGTACACGATTTGAACCACTACGTGAAGCTGAGCTCACACGATGCTATGATCGCATCTGTTCATCAGATCAGTGCAGCGGGGGCCTAATGTTGATAACTATTGCTGGTAAGCTTAATTGAAGAAACTAAATGACACCACTATCTTATTCGAAAAATATGGATGCTACAAAAAGTTGATGGGAATCAAAGTTGTAGGAAATCAAATTTCAAACAACTATGGATCCGTTAATTTCTCAGTAAAGAAAAAAATAACAAAAGTTATTAAATAAACAATATGGCACACCTATTTTATTGAAGAAAATATCTTTCCTATAAAAAGTTCATAGGAATCAAAGTTGTAGGAAATCAAATTACAAACAACTTTGGTTCCAATAATTTCTCATGAAAGAAAGAAATAACAAAAGTTATTGAAGAAACAAAATGGCTCACCTATCTTATTCAAAAAAATATCAATACTAGAAAAAGTTGACGGGAATCAAAGTTGTAGAAAATCAAATTTCAAGCAACTTCGGCTTCAATAATTTCTCATGAAAAATTTAAATAACATGTTATGGAAGAAACAAAATAGAACCACTAACTTATTAAAAAAAATATCGATCCTGGAAAAAGTTGATGGGAATCAAAGTTGTAGGAAATCAAATTTCAAACAACTTTGGTTCCCAAAATTTCTCATGAAAAATTTAAATAACACAAGTTATCGAAGAAACATCATGGCACCACTGGTTTATTAAAAAAATATCGATCCTATAAAAAGTTGATGAGAATCAAAGTTGTAGGAAATCAAATTTCAAGCAACTTCGGCTTTGATAATTTCTCATGAAAAATTGAAATAACAAGTTATAGAAGAATCAAAATAGAACCACTAACTTATTAAAAAAAATATCGATTCTGGAAAAAGTTGATGGGAATCAAAGTTGTAGGAAATCAAATTTCAAACAACTTTGGTTCCAATAATTTCTCATGAAAAATTGAAATAACAAGTTATGGAAGAAACAAAATAGAACCACTAACATATTAAAAAAAAATATCGATCCTGGAAAAAGTTGATAAGAATCAAAGTTGTAGGAAATCAAATTTCAAACAACTTTGGTTCCCAAAATTTCTCATGAAAAATTTAAATAACACAAGTTATCGAAGAAACATCATGGCACCACTGGTTTATTAAAAAAATATCGATCCTATAAAAAGTTGATGAGAATCAAAGTCGTAGGAAATCAAATTTCAAACAACTTTGGTTCTGATAATTTCTCATGAAAAATTGAAATAACACAAGTTATCGAAGAAACATCATGGCACCACTGGTTTATTAAAAAAATATCGATCCTATAAAAAGTTGATGAGAATCAAAGTTGTAGGAAATCAAATTTCAAGCAACTTCGGCTTCGATAATTTCTCATGAAAAATTGAAATAACAAGTTATGGAAGAAACAAAATAGAACCACTAACTTATTAAAAAAAATATCGATCCTGGAAAAAGTTGATGGGAATCAAAGTTGTAGGAAATCAAATTTCAAACAACTTTGGTTCCCAAAATTTCTCATGAAAAATTTAAATAACACAAGTTATCGAAGAAACATCATGGCACCACTGGTTTATTAAAAAAATATCGATCCTATAAAAAGTTGATGAGAATCAAAGTTGTAGGAAATCAAATTTCAAGCAACTTCGGCTTCGATAATTTCTCATGAAAAATTGAAATAACAAGTTATGGAAGAAACAAAATAGAACCACTAACTTATTAAAAAAAATATCGATCCTGGAAAAAGTTGATGGAAATCAAAGTTGTAGGAAATCAAATTTCAAACAACTTTGGTTCCGATAATTTCTCATGAAAAATTTAAATAACACAAGTTATCGAAGAAACATCATGGCACCACCGGCTTATTAAAAAAATATCGATCCTAGAAAAAGTTGATAGGAATTAAAGTTATGGAAAATCAAATTTCAAACAACTTTGGTTCCAATAATTTCTCATGAAAAATTGAAACACTTAACACTATTTATCGAAGTAATATCATGGCTCCACTGTCTTCAAATATGGAACCACCAATTCCCACCTTTTCATTAACTGAATGAGCTCCCAGTTGGAGTGACGCGAAAAACTGACCAGTTTAACTGACCGTGTGTGCCCACCTTTACACTAAACCTTTTTTCAGAACTGACTTTCGAGGTGTCACGTTTGGGTTGCACAGCGAAAATAAATTATATAGCATATTAACCTTCCTATACCTGCGCATTGGTCTGTGAGACCAAAGAAACATTATTTAGCATTTATTTTATATTTAAACAATTATTTATTATTATGTATTTACAATAAATATAGCTTGACAGACTTACATCCAATACGCTACAATGTACAGAGTTTGAGATTGAGTAGGTAGGTACAAACAGAATATGAAATATTCTGCCGCCAAGCAGTACGAGAGGTCAACGCACTTTATTGCCAATCCTTAATAATATGGGACGGACAGCTGCCTCATTTGTTGCTGAATAAGCTTGTGCAAGTACGGCGTGAGGGTGTATTTGTCGTCAATCGGTCTGTGAGACCGGCGCGGGTAGGTATACGTGCACCAAAAAAGACACATCCACAAAATGTATGGAGGCTGGTACAATTATCAAAAATTCTAACCACAACACTCGTTACGTTTCGAAAAAGTTAATCTTTTTCTGAGTCTATTACATCAGTTAAAAACAATAAAGAGCCCTCAGATTTTTTAAAATTAATTTTGAATTTAGTGGGATAAATAAATATATTTGGCTTAATAGTAGTAGTAGTTTATCTCTAGCAAAATGACCTCCAAATTATTAAATTAAAGCATTTTTTCCAATTAGACACACATTTTAAATTTAGAAACAAATTTTACTAACTGGTCACACTGGAATGGAATGGAGGCTTTATTTTATATAATTATTTTTATGGTTTAAAATATTGTTAACTATAATACTCAAAAGGTATTAACTTTGAGCAAATATCTATAGAGTAACAATCGTGTAAAAAAGTGTCCGAGCCAAAACCCTTCCCAAGCTATGTAGTGGGCAGGTTTTTAGTTAGACGTAAGGCGATTGCACAGAACAGCAGAACTAGTCTCTTTTTTAAGTTATGCGCAAACGTTTAAGACCACCTAGTAGTCCTGTGTCGGTCGTACATTCTCCATGTTCCGGATCGTTCATGACCGACCAGCGAAATAACCGAATCAAATGTATCGGTCGTTCATCGGTCACGTAACCGAACCATACCGGTGGCGATAAGATCCTACGTACATTTACAATCTTTGACCTCTCATTAGAAAAGTTAACGAAATTAATTCTTATTACGAGACAAGAAAGTTTATTTTGGAAATAAAAAAACGAAAGATGCATTGTAGCACTAACTATCATATTACTTAAAACTTAAAGTCTAATTTAGAATTTTAATCGCAAAGTATCATTGCAAGCTAGACACGTTCTGTTTGTTGGTGTGCCAGCAGTGTTTCACGCCTCATTTTGGCGCGAATCACGCGACACGGAACATGCGACGCATGGTACAAATGATCGAGATCTTGAACAAGTAATGAACGATTCGATCATGCGCTGATTATGTTTCGGTCATTAGGACTCGTTCAATCACGACCGACACAGGTCTACCACCTAGAATGGTAAAGCTAGAAACGGCTTTTCTTTTTGCCCGGTACGAGCTACAAGTGGCAGAAGGGAGTGATGCAAGTGCTTCTCGTGTTGCACAACAATCAATTAATTAAAGGTCTTGCAGTTCTACACCAAATTCGGAGTCGGTTCCAAGTCCCTATGATCACAGTTCAAGTTCGTGGGCCGTTCCTAGCCCTGTTTCTCAACAGTTTTACACATTAGAGTGTTTTACGTCCTTCCATCACAATCAACTCTAACATTTCAAACAGCAGACGAACACATGTCGTACCTATTCGTTAGATAAGTCGATTAACAAATGAACCTATCGTATATTTTGTTATTATTTCTAAATACTCTTACTTACTATGTATTTTTTATCCTTAATAAATAAATACATACGTTAAAAATATAGCCAGTCTTTCTTTTGATGAAATAAATATCCTCCATTTCGTATTTTGTTTTTCGATATCAGGTTTTATGGTGTTATACAATTCATTAAAACTATTAATCGACATTCGAAAATAAATATACATAGAATCGTTGTTCATCTTTAAGTCGGTATCTGTACCAGCCTTATTAATAGTCCACTGCAGGACGTAGGCCTATCCACGAAGGGTGATTGGGCCATATCCACCACGCTGGTCCAGTGCAGGTTGGTGGATTCACATACGCCATCGAATTTCTTCTACGGACGTACCTATGCAGGTTGCCTCATGATGTTTTCCTTCGCCGAAAAGCCAGTGGTGTGAAATTCCGTACATAAATTCCAAGAACTCATTGGTGCGGGACCAGAGATTTGAACCCTCTACCTCTTGACCACCACGGCTTATATATCTTTAAGTAAATCCTGAAAAATATTACTTAATTCGCCTTGTTCTTCTCGCGTTGTGTTAATTGGGTGCACCCAATACTACTTTTTCTTAGAAGCTGCTGAGCTCCACAAGAGCAATAATTCTTCATCGGATGACGAACTTTCTAGTGACATGTTGCATGTGCAAAGACCCAAACGAAACTTGAACGCGAGAATTTGCACGCCGCTTGCATTGAAGTACATTAAACATGATTGGCCGCTTGTGTACGTTGGAATTCTTGGGCGGTCAACGGTTACTAGAACGCAGAACTCTGACCGCTCTCTGTGTCGGACTCTGAAGGCATCGATAGAGAGAACGCTTGTTACGTTGCAATTGACGTCCACAAGTGGTATATTATTTAGAGAAAAATCGAACCAAGATGCACATCATTTGAAAGCTTGTTTTATGGGCTTCCCAAAAATATAATATTAATTTAGATTTTTTCACCCCTCCAATTTCTTTTAAATGCGAAGAATAAATTGTATGAAAAATCAATACAGCTTAGGTATTTTTTTTTCTAGTTTAGCAATAATAAATTATTGCTAAACTAGAAAGTGCTCCTATATTTATTTTACTTGAATTCGTAGCTGATTCTTCCACATTCATTTGCTAAAATTAGAAATTATAACCTACCAGGTGTGACCAGGTAGTAGGTACCTACAATGTGACAAAAAAAACACTTTAAAAAATGTGTCTAATGACACATTTTAATAATGCAAAAATGCGTTTATTTAACTATTTGGAGGTTACTTAATCAGGCTTGATAGAGATAAACTACCTATTGAGCCAAATATATTTATGTATCCTAATAAATCCAAAATTAATTTTTAAAAAATCGGAGGGCTCTTTTTTGTTTTTACAGTTGTAATGGACTCAGAAAAATATGAACTTTCTCGAAATGTAACGAGTGTTGTGGTTAGAATTTTTGATTATTATTATACCAGCCTCAATACATTTTGTGGACATGTCCTTTACGCTGGCGCCTCTGTAATTGGGATTATATGATTCGTTGACTACAATGCAAAGCAAGCTTCTAAAAGGATTTATTGGAGAAACTATATATAGAGAAGTTCTATGTATATCCAGCAAAGGACGTCATCTGGCTGAAAAGAAAATAGGTGCCAATATAGATATTGGTAAGTAGGGGGAGCAGGGTGCAAGGGGGCGCGCTTACGCTAAGGAGTTCGAATCAACTCCGGAAATTCAGCCTCGTGATCTTCTCGTTTTATCACAGAATAGGGAAGTTTCCTTTATCATAAAAACTAAAAATAATTATATACATTTAAGGACGTTAGAATTATATTAGACACAGTGAAAAAATTACTCGAATATCTTAATAAATGACAGAGTTATGGATGTCTAAACATGACCGCACGAAATCAAAAAACCTCGCGACGGATTTACGCGTGTGACGTCATTCGGCTTCAGAGCCGCGCCGTGGGTTAGGCGGGAGTAAGGAAAAAAGGAAAAAAAAGTGCTTCATTCTATGCTGGGTATTTTTCTAAGCCACGAATACGTTCTAGAATATCATTGTACTTATCTTTATGTTATGATCAACATTTACTATGGGACTAACCTCCCAATATAACGAATAAAAAGTCAGCATTCCCATGATTTTGTCGTGAGTAAATGAACTTTATTTCTAAATGGAACAAGACTTGGCGTGTGTACCTACTGTTCTGCGGTTATTACATCTGTATATATTGACTAGTAGTTTTCCAAATAGTAGACCTCACAAGTATACATTTTGGTGAACATTTTCTGGTAATCAGTTTTCAAAAATGCACAACTTGCACAGGCAAATATAATATTATTCTGTCCTAAAATATAATTGTAAATTATGACCAACTTTTACTATGGGACTAATCCCCTGTATAGGGTTATCCAAAACTTCTCAGCCTAATATTTGTTCTTATTAAGTCATTGTAGGTAATAGGTTTTTCAGGACTTATTTTTTAGTTCCGAAAATGACAGATGTCAAAGTGACAGCTTCCATTATATGGCATATTATTATAGAATTCATATTAGAGTGGTATGACAGATGTCATCCGAAATGTAGATCTCGTTGAGCTCTATCAATTTTGTGCCTAAAGTAACGGTATAGAAACGACAGTTACGGAGATAAATTACATTAAAGAGCTGTCATCCGAAATATAGATATTGTTGAGTTCTAACGGACGCCGTTTACAGACCATATTAAAAACTTTCCCTGAAAATTATTTTGAGCACTGTGGACTCATAAATTTTAGAGCTATAAAGAAAAAATTGAAATTTTTAAACATGAGAGGTCATCGACCTCACATGTATATTTCATACAAACAAACAAACAATAACACTTTATTAGACAACCACATAACATAAAAAAAATACAGGGACAAAACAATACAATTAATAGGTTTCTAACTGGTGGCCTTATCGCTTTAAGCGAATTCTCCCAGGCAACCAAGAATTCATACTAAATTACGTTTTCCTAGTAATCAACCATCTTAAAAATTGGTTTTTATCATCATCATAATCATCGTCACGTCTACGGAAGCCTATCATACGCATGTCTTGACACGCACTTGACAACTTATAGGGACTAGAAAATAAAAGCCTTGAAAAAATTATCTAAAGTATTTTATTAGAACAAAATAGGTACATTACGCTTCACCAGTTCTAGCTAGCTAACCCTGTATAGGGGATCAGTCCCAAACTCTGACACCAGGGCTAGCCACCCGGCCTATACAAACTTACTTACTTAGTCCCATAATATACAATAATATCTTAGTAAAGAACCTTACCATTTTTATGATTAAGAATATATTTACCTGTGAAAGTTGTGCATTTTTGAGAACTTATTACGAGAAAATGTATACTTGCGAGGTCTACTGTTTGGAGAGCTACTAGTTAATAGTTACAGATGTAAAAACCGCAGTACACTAGACACATACACCAAGTCTTGTTCCATTTAGATATAAAGTTGATTTACTCACGACAAAATTATGGGAATGCTGACTTTTTATTCGTTATATTGGGAGGTTAGTCCCATAGTAAATGTTGATCATAACATAAATATAAGTACAATGATATTCTAGAACGTATTCGTGGCTTAGAAAAATACCCAGCATAGAGTGAAGTACTTTATTTCCTTTTTTTCTTACTCCCGCCTAACCCACGGCGCGGCTCTGAAGCCGAATGACGTCACACGCGTAAATCCGTCACGAGGTTTTTTGATTTCGTGCGATCATGTTTGAAAATTCATAACTCCGTCATTTTTGAAGATAATTGAAAAATAAAAACACCATAATTTATTGCAGACTTAGTGTAATTTAATAAAAATAAAACTAGAAAACGGGAAACTTCCGTATTACATACCTTTAGGGCTATAGGCTGAATCAAACTTCACTTAGGTAAAATTATGAAAGCGGTAGGTATTAAAATATTGAACAGATTACAGGAAAAAAATAATTTATGACTTACCATAGGTAATGTATATTTAGTTGCAATACAGGTACATACTGACACTCATGTCACAAGATTTACACCAAGATTGCACAATAATGTTATGTCGCAATATGTTCTAATTTGTCGATTTTAGTAACACTAGATTCATATTAACATGATAGGTAGCATTAAGGCAAAAATATGCTAAAGATAAATTAATCTTGTAAGTTTTTTTTAAATTACGCGCCTATTTCAGACTTGTAGGTAGATGTCTTTGGACCTGATCATCTTCTTTGCCTGTATGTAGAAGTCTTTGCTTGTATGTAATATTATGTTTTTATTTTAAATCTTACATAGTACCTACCTTGGATTTCCAGGATAATGTACTTTTTGGACACTGATTTAAATTTTTAATAAGTTCTTCGTAAATAACAAATTCTCGTACTATATTTCACTTCACATCAACACGAAACTCGACCAATAATCACACCCACTCCCGAGTCAACCGACTTGTTGACTCCCACTCCGGAAGGAAAGAAATGGGACAAACAAAGCAAGAACCAGTGAATGAACTAGAACAACTCAAGGCCAATAATGTACCATACAGATCATTCACGACATTGTAATGTACAGCCCAATATTGTACAGCATGATAATTGGTGAACTTAATGGTATTTTTTTTAGTTCAATAACGTCTTCTATATCTATATCTATACTAATATTATAAAGAGGAAAGATTTGTTTGTTTGTTTGTTTGTTTGTAATGAATAGGCTCCGAAACTACTGGACCGATTTCAAAAATTCTTTCACTTTTGGAAAGCTACATTATCCCCAAGTAACATAGGTTATATTATATTTAAAAAAAAATTAGGGATCCTTACTAAAACTCCAATAATGTAACATAAGGTGTAAAAAAAAGACCTGAAAAATTCCTTACGTCACGTGCGCTGAGAAAACTATTGATGATGGAATAAAATAATGTACTACGACTTTATAGAACACACCATAATTTACAAAAAATGTCACGACAGCATATATCTAACTATTATAGTTAAGCCGTAATAACTGTTCTTTTATTCTTAAAAATTAATTGAAATACCTTCGCAGGAAAAGGATCTTAATTTGTATCTTGGTATTAATCCTTATCAAAATAAATTATTTCATGTTCAAGACTGTTTCAATAGCTTTATGCAACTTTTTAAATTATTTAATTCAGACATTTTATTACAAAGATATTACGAGTTCAAAAATGTAAATATTATAAAAGTTTCGTTTCGCCGCTCAATCCGCTTGGCAATTGACGTACTTTGTACAATGTACATAATACAAAATTCACTTCGAGCAAATATCTATAGTCACAATCGTGAAAAAAGTGTCCGAGCCAAAATCCTGCCCAAGCTACGTAGTGGGCAGGCTTTTTAGTTAGTCGTAAGGCGATTCCAAGCCGACTACAACGCCGCGCGATGCCAAAGTGCTCGGTTACAGGCACTTATTAGGTGACATAACGTCGAGATTCGAGGAAACGGGTCATTGAGAATTGAGAAGGGTGCTTGGGCCATATCCACCACCAGTGCCAGGGCCCAGTGTGGGTTGGTGCAGATTGCCACACAATATTTTCCTTCGCCGAAAAGCCAATGATTTGAAATTCCGTACATAAGTTCCAAAGAAACTCATTGTTACAGGATCGGGATTTGAACCCACCACCTCACGATTGTAGGACAGGCGTTACTACCACTAGACCACAAAAGTTATATATCTCCGCCATTAGTGTGTCGATTTATGTTTTATTGGTAGTAAATAGGTATGCAGTGGCGTAGCGTGCCTTGGAGGAGCCCAGAATCAAACATAGTTGGGGAGCCCAAATCACTCATTTCTCACAAAAGAAACAAATATCCTTGCATTAAATTAAAATAAATATATACCGCCTTACCGCAAAAGATTTAAACACTGTTTAGCCGTACAATTTGTACTGTTAAACGTTGTCTAAAGCCTGCGTAAAACTTTAGTGGTAAGACGGTTATTTATAAGTTGTCACTTCCTCCTAGAAATTGAGCTAGCCAAACAATTCAAATGAAATATACACTTTTCTTGCCTTTTTTTCAGGAAATTGATAATTGATAATGAATAGAATATTATTACCTATATCAGCTAAGTAAGTCTAGCTGAAGACGATTTCAGTTGTTATAAAATTTCTGCCTCTTAGGACAACTTTTGGAAGAATGCTTAACCCGGGAAAAAAAGAAGTGATTTTTTTTCGGGAAGCACGAGATTAAGTGACATTGTGGATAACATTTTACTAGGTTTTGCTTACACACGTTAAGGCCCCTGTAGCCCGGGAGCCCCGTATTATTGACACGGCTGATACTGCGGTAGCTACGCCCCTACACATAGTATGTGAAACGAATTGTCGACCTTAAAGTTCTCGAACGTAGACAATGTATTGGCAAGTGTAGCGAAGGTCTTCACGTGAATCTAAGATCTGGTCGTGACGTCCGGAACACGTTGGATGCCAGCGCTTTGATTCCTTCCATCACAGCTCTTTGGGTTAGCAAGTTGAAGAGGCCTTAGGTAGGGCACACAATTCGTAGAAGTAGAACTGATGTCCAATGTTTTTCAAAATTCTCGAGTGAAGACAAGATCAAGAAACTAACTTACATGGGTAGAATGTATAGACTGTGGGTCTGTAATATTTTAACGTCGCTTTCATTCTCATCATTGTCATTTTCTGAAATCAGGGCTATATATTATGTACAGCCACCCAACACATACGAACTCACTTTTATTTAGATATGCCAATACCTACTATCTCTTTTTCATAAACTTCGAACAGTTTAAGACTACGGAAACTCTCGCGATTTGGGTAGGTTTTAACTCATCATAATGGTTCATCCGGTATGTCTAGCATGTGTGTGGCGCATACCTATATTACGTGGTAAGTATATGTATAGCCAATCATACCCGGGCAAAGCCGGGACGGGCAGCTAGTGTCTTATAAAACGGTGAACGCCGGCTGCACGCACATGACTCGTTGTGTCGTTCCGCCTGATCCAAGCGTGCAAGCGAGAGCGCGGAATAAGCGATAGAGAGGCACGATCGGCCTAAGCCTGAGCGTTCGGCTTGTGACGCATCAATATGCCATATGATAACGTCAATACGTTATCACGTAAAATTATTCTCAGTTAACCGACTTTACAGACAACCAATTTTTGACATTCATCCAAGTTTTTTATGACAACCGAAAACATCTCCTGTTTGATTCCCTTGTGTGATTTACTATATAAATCCAACAGATCTATTTATATTTTTTGTAAATTTAAGTTCCATTCATACATAATTTAAGAGCTCGGCTCCTGTCGGTGGAGCAACTTCTATATCTCGCGGTCTTCGGCCAGTGTTTCATGTTCCTGAATGACATGACATTTAACTTACCTACACTAGTTTTTATTTAGTTTTACGTTTTCCATTTCTTTTCTATATCTATGTCGCATAGACTATGTAACTAGGATCATGTAAACTATTTTGTATTTTTCTGATTAAATTTTATCATCCATGATCACTTTATTCCAATTTGAGGTTTCGTTTGCGACCATTGTCTACTACTTCGTAAAAACAAAGCGTATGGATTTGACAGAGGTCATAAACAAACATGCCAATAGGAGCAGATATTTTTCACTTTTTTCAGTCAATACTAGTGGCGAAAGCGGAACTCAAATTATCGTCTATTCCTGACCGTACTTTATTGACAATTCACGCACCGTATTGTACATACTGAAGTAGGTATAGAACTAGTCAGGACGCTAAAATAAAAATATTTACAAAAGTAAGAGGGTGTGATGTGCAGTTATGAAAGTGTAAACAAGACGAAACTAATATATTTTGTATCTGTTTGCGTACACGTTTTTTTTCGTCTGGCATCGACGCACGCCCACAACTACTGTTGACTTTTTGATGAGATGCGTAAATCAGCATATTTATGAACTATTAGGTACCTATTTCCTATCACTTCTATTAGTATTATGCAGGCTTTTGCTATTATCTAGAGTATTCTAGAGTCTAAATATGATAAAATCATAACAACGTTTATATATATATCTATCTAAGTATGTATAGCACATCTTTTTTCTCACACCCTATACGCTAGTAGCTTCTCCACCTATTTTCGCTCCACGGTATTACAGTACAGCATGATAGTAATTTGTAGCCCCGGACACGAAATACGTGTAATGCTTTCCTGACTGTACAATATCGTGTCGTACATTATAGATACCCCTCAAGGCCTAGGCCACCTCACCTCACTCACTTAATTTTTCAGAGCCGTATTATTTAATTACATACAAGCAGGCCAATCATAGAGTAGGTACAGAATACGGACACTGCCAATGGCCAAGCCAATCATTTCAAGGTTTAGGCGAGGAATGCCCAAGTAGGTAGTCCGGGAATGCCTAGTTCTCAAAATGGCAAAATAAATTATGAATTTTATATGTACAGAAAACGTAAATTTTCTATACATAGGGTGACCTGTAGCTAACGGTAGCAAGTTAGCAACCTTGTGATGGCACAGTAAATACATAATAATTGTATGTAGGTAGTTGTGCCATTAGAATACGTATTTTAGATGCCCAACTAGTGCGAAAGCAGTTGGTCCATGAGGAACTCCACATCTCCAGCTATATCTAGGTTTTAGGTAGGGTATTTGAGCTAGGTAGACATCTAACTTGCGTGTCCCAGTCAATTGAATAATGCCCAGACAAGCGGATTGGTTGGCAGGGAGTAGAGCACATAGTACCGAAGACTGATAATATATTATTTTTTTTATTTAAATTAATGGCCCACAGACTCCAGGGTCTGTGCCTTTTGTTAAGTTAGTTCCAATTGAAAGAATGCGACTGTACAATAGAGAGGGGTTAGATTAATCTTAGTCTAAGTTAGTGGTTTCATTGCATTGCGTGAATGCCACGAGCAAACCGGCGACCCGCATGCAGCACCCGATCACGAGAATTGACGCATGTATCAGCCATCACTCTCCTCGACCATATTTAAGGGAAGAGAACGACCCGACACACGACGCCGCCGCAAGGAGCTTTCGATGGCGAGCATGAATGCTCAAGGCATGCACGCCACATATATCCTCATGTTCATACTGATATGACAAACTAGTATGACCACGAGGAAACAGTGTCGAAAAGTCTACATATTATAATTGCCCAGGAGGTACCAAGCGCAAAAAATACTACAAGCCTAAAAGCTCCTAAAAGCTGAATTTTTAGTATGTTTGTTTCAATCCCTAATTAGATAACTTCTTTTTAAAATCATTTTGATAAAGAATCATCAATTATAGAAGGAAATCTATAATTTTCGTTTACTCCCACCTGTTCTGTTGAGTAGTTCTGTTGACAGAACTACTGGGATTTTTTTTCCCATTAGTTCTATCCACAAAACATATGGGAATATAATTCCCACCTGTTCTGTTGAGTAGTTCTGTTGTGATTCAAACTATTTACTTCTCCATGCAATCAATTATCAAGTACTGGCACTAACCAGGCCAGCTACTATTTTCCAGTTCCTGAAAAACATAGAAGAAGATGCATCGTTTTCTTCTGTTAAAGCCTGCCAATTGAAATCAGTTAAACGAAGGACAAGTAAACAGATTGAAAACGATGCTATGATAAGAGTACCAAATGCAATTGATTAACGGTAACATAGACATACCTTTGTTTTTAGAGAAACTAAGGTAAAGTGCTCCTATATTGCGAAACCAGGAAAAGTTGGAAAAACTGTATCAGCCGCGGACTAGGTTAGGGTTGTGAAACAAGGCCATTATGCCAAAATATTAATATTGTAAAATGATTTTTTTTTAAATCAGTAACAACCGTTTTTTTTCCCGTTATAATTTAACTTTTTTCGTATTATTAAATACACGGTTAGATTAATAATTATATTCCGGAATAATTATATTCCAGTAAATATAATCTAACCGTGTATTTTTTGTAAAACTGACTTACTTGTAACATTTAAGGTCGGTTCACACATATCAGTGAACCCACAGTTCCGGCACAGTACCGTAACAGTTCCGTATCCGTGCTACAGTGGTGCGTCAGTGCTTCAATTCACACATATCAGGCACAGTACAGTTCTCTGCGGGTCATCACGTCCGTGATGGCCGGTGCCGGCACTGACACTGACGGTACTGAGACGACACTGACACTGACAAGTGTGAATACATCCATAGAGAATATATGAAAGAATAATTATCACTGATGCGGTCCTGTGCCGGAACTGTGGGTTCACTGATATGTGTGAATCGACCTTTAATGTTATTTATGGTCAGTAAATTTTCTGATTTCTGATTACGAATTTGAATTTTTGTATGTTTTTAATTTCTAACCCCCATAACTCCACCATTTTGCAAAGATTCCGCAACCGTCCATCGATGACCGGTTCGTCAATGTACTGTTCGTCGAAAAGACAGATTGGTAACAGAGCAGGCGGGGATACAGTTGAGTTTTATGTCCGGTGTATAGTTTTTTAAATCACGGAACTAATGCGGAGAAATTATCAGTAGTTCTGTCAACAGAATTACTCAACAGAACAGGTGGGAATAGTAGAGATAAGTCAGGTGTAAAGCATAGTCTTTTAAGTCACAGAACTAATGGGGGAAAAAATCCCAGTAGTTCTGTCAACAGAACTACTCAACAGAACAGGTGGGAGTAAACGATAATTTTGGCTTCCTTCTCCAGAAATAATATTAATAAAAATTACATGGCTTGTTCCTTTTTAATTTAGAGGTCTTAATAAAATTTTAACACAGTTGGTGAATGAACAAATTCCAAATTTAATCCTTCAGCTTCTTCTTGGGGCGGAGGTTGTTGGTGTGGCCACACTTGGTCTTGCGGCAGTTGGTGGCGCGCGGGTGCAGGCGGGCGTAGCACTTGCGGCAGATCATCTTGTCACAGTTGTACTTCATGGCCAGAATACGCAGGGATGGCTCGATGGTACCTGGGAAAAATTAATCATTGTGAAAAATGACTTATTCTAACTTCTTATAGGCCGGGTTTAGCTAGCTCTGACAGATTTTTATCTATTCACTGCTGCAATTTTATTGGTGACAGGCGCTCCACGCCACACAAGCGTTTATTTTCAACTAACTGTCATCATTGTTGTGATGGATTAATCTATGGTTGACGGTCAACGTGATATATGGATGTATCCGTCATTCATGGCGAAAAAAGGTTAAGTGGCCCAATAGCCTCTGACATAGCTCAGAAACAAGGTCCTGCATTTAGTGTATCATCAGAGCCCCAATGGTTTTTATGAGGTACCTACTTGAATATCAAACATTGGAAAGCAATTCAGAATAACTGTAGGACCTGTTAGCATAAATTCTGGTGAGTCATAACAAACAAGACTAATTATTAAACGATAGACTCAACAGTGGAGCATTTTCCAGTAACTTTGTACATCCAAAAATATTTCACTTCACTGTCAGTATATGAAACTCACATCGTCTTACATAAAAATAATGTTAGCATTTCAGTTCAGGTTCGGAATAAATATTCTTGTAAACATGAATAGATGCAAATGAGACACAACCTAAGTTTTTAGTTGTTTCTTTTTATAACAAGCACCACATTTACTGGACTTAATATTATTATGGGTTTGCATACCTCCTCTAAGCCTGAGCACCAAGTGAAGGGTGGATTCTTTTTGGATGTTGTAGTCCGAAAGAGTGCGCCCATCTTCCAGCTGTTTGCCAGCGAAGATAAGTCGCTGCTGATCCGGAGGGATGCCTTCCTTGTCTTGGATTTTAGCTTTTACATTCTCGATGGTGTCAGAAGCCTCCACCTCGAGGGTGATGGTCTTCCCTGTGAGGGTCTTTACGAAGATCTGCATTTTTTATTCTGAAACAAATGTTTTGAGTGGTTTTAATTTTTTTGTCTAGTTACTTGGCCATGTTAGAGAGGAATTGTGAAAAACAAATGATAGTCGGTCGACATGTCAGACACGCCAGCCGCCACGCGAATTTTGAATTCCGAATATAAGAAACAAACCGGAAATCACGTTTGTTATTAGAAAGTCAATGAATGATGCATTTAACATGATAAGTATTCGAAATTATTACGCACAGTTCAAATAAAATTACAATTATTTCCAACTTTTACACACTAACCTTCTCCCAAAACGTGCTTGGAGAAAAAGAGCTGTCAAATTCAAATAACAAAACTTATTTTTTTATAATGGCGATTCACCACAGATTAAATAAAAAGTAAATAGAAACCAAAGATAAAAGAGCATAGTCCGTGGGCGCAGCTACGGCCTAGGACCTATCAGGAAGCACGTTTTTATATCAAAATATCTATGAGTGTCCCCTAAGGTGTCCCCAGACATCCAAACTGAACTAGCCGCCGCGCTGTCGCCACGCGCCGAGCGTTTCCGTACTGCTGCTGCAAACAGCTGTATGCGTTTGTCTAGTTATAGCTTTAGCTGACACATTTTTTTTTAACCTGTGCACAAATCAATAAACGTCACATCCGCTTAAACCGTGCTCTGCGTTCAAAAACCATTAAAACATGAGCGTTTATTAAACTGAGTCATTGTAATAATGTTTACTTTAGTCTCTATTAAGCATTAATAATGGCGCATTGATTTTTCTCATATGAAATGGAATGTTACGTTCAACATTAATTTTGTTTTGTTCTGTACAGACACCGAAATTAATAACATGATTTTACAATTATTCCATTAGATTTTGAACGCACCCGATAAGTACTTGTTTCGTAATCAGTCGATTTTCATTTTCAGGGAGTGTAGTTTTTCCAGGGTTTTGAAACTTTCAAAATGTATCATCAGCTAAGCAGAGCTACTGGCAGGCTGGTCGCCGCCACAAACCTACAGAGTCCATTATTCCCTGTTGTAAGTGCTGTTTGATCTCTTTGGTTAGAACCTTGATTACAGTGCTGCAGTGTTATCAACTTACCTAATCTTACTTGCAGGCACCAATTGCCTTGCAACGAGTGGACCCGCCGACGATCCAGTACAATACTAAGCAGATGTCCACCGTAGACGCCTGTGCTGCGCCTGGCAGAAAGACTCTCATTCCTGGCACAAACACTCCTTACTCGCCTGTCTCCGAAAAAATCCGCAAAGCACAAGAGAAATTCCAGGTACACTTATTGACCTACGGTATTAATTTCTATTCAGCAACTGCAGATTAAGTACTTGTTTTTTGAAAATAACCTACCATAAAACGCTGCTTGAAACAGTCTTGGTTGGAGTATGACAATTTTCTTCGGAGTTCAATTTATACAATAATATTTTTAGGATTTTATAGATACTAAATATTAATTGTGATACACTACAATATTTTATGGTGTTAATGAATACTTGACAGCTTTCATTGCATTGAAAGCAATGCAAGAGGAATCAACCTTTTAATCAAAACAAATGAATGCTCTTCTTATTAATTTGTTGTTGAAACCTGTCTTGATAGCTATAAAAATAAACTACTTTCATGATTATTGATGTTAGAATTTAGGTCCAGTGATAACTGATATTCATAATGGTCAGTACTCACAATAATGTTCTGAAATATTACTAATTGGTCCTTATCACAATGTATGTTTCATACTGATCTTATGTATATTCATATTTCTATATGTTTACTTGTAAAACTAAGTATAATGTAAAGATTTAAAATAATTAAAGATACAATTTTTACATATTTTAGTAGCCGAATCATACAAGTTGGTGGATGTGAAGTTAGCTACAAGTTGCGCGAAACCCAATAAACCTGCAGCATTTTGTATAGCTTCAGTCAGAATTGGATATTGCACAGCTTGTAGCTAACTTCACAACTGCTGATTTGTATTATTTGGATATACATCCAATAAAAATTGTCAAGTAAAATTCTAAAGGAATAACAAATATTTCTATCACATTACAGAAAGAAGATGATGTCCCCGTGTTCCTGAAGGGTGGTCCCATGGACGTTGCCCTGTACCGCCTGACTATGGCTCTCTGCATTGTAGGCCTCCTTGGCATCGGACAAACTATCTTCTCCCATGCTATCCCCAAAAAGTAAATCAATTAAACTTTTATGTATGTTAGCCATTTTAAGTTATGCAGCACTGTGATTAGAGGACATATAAAGAGGAAGTGCAACTAAATCATGGGTTTTATTTTAGACTGCCTATACATATGTATTACCTATTATAACATTTTTTTAAATATAAATTTGACATTGACAAAATTCTAATAATTCGCTTGAATCAATGTAAAATGTACCATATTATACCATTTTTTGTGATTTTTCAAAAACTGCTAAACCAATCTCAATAAAATTTAGATTAGACCTCTATTATCTTTCAAACAAAAATAAAAAGAAACATAATTAATTTATTATTATAATTCGGTAGAACAATATTTTTATAAAATACAAAAAAGTCAAAGAACCTTGAGAACTTCCTCCTTTTAAGAAGTTGGTACAAAAATAAGTAAAATTTTGATTTTGGCAAAAGGTAGGCACATTCTATAATAAAAAACTTAAGTGTAACATACATAGCTTTATTTTATGTTACTATACATTGTAATAACACAACACTGGCCTTGTATGATGCCAATAATATAGGTACATCAATAATATTGCAAACATTGTCTAACGCCTTCACATTTTATAGCAACTACAATAATCTACTTACACTTTTTAAGCACATACATCGAATGGTAGAATAATGTAGAGAACCTTATATACAACTGGTTTAAGTTGAGATTATTATTGTTGATACTATTTAAATGATGATTTTCATAAAGGTGATGTCCACAAGTGGTATATTATTCAGAGAAAAATCTAACCAAGATGATATATACATAATTTGAAAGCTTGTTTTATGGGCTTCTGAAAAATATTTAATTTAGATTTTTTTTTCCCTGCATTTTTTTTTAAAGTGAAAAATAAATTATCTGAAAAAAAATAATGCAGCTTTTTATTTTTTCTAGTTTAACAATAATAAAGTGCTTCTAGCGTTATTTTACTTGCATTCAAAGCTGATTCTTCCACATTTACCTCCTAATTTGCTAAAATTGAAAATTATAACCTACCAGTGTGACCAGTAAGTAGGTACAATGTGACAAAAAATCACTTAAAGAGTGTGTCTAATTGGTAAAAATGCTTTTATTTAACAATTTGGAGGTTACTTAATCAGAGTTCCTAGAGATAAACTACCTATTGAGCCAAATGTATTTATTTATCCAAATAAAATCAAAATTAATTTAAAAAAAAATGCAGGGCTCTTTTTTGTTTTCAATTGATGTAATAGACTCAGAAAAATATGAACTTTCTCGAAATGTAACGAGTCTTGTGGTTAGATTTTTTGATTATTATTATACCAGCCTCCATACATTTTGTGAACATGTCCTTTCAGAAACACTTGGACCAATAGGCATCAGCTCTTTCAAAATCTAGCACTAGGAATGTACTAGATTCTATTGAATAATGGACTATGACAATACATTGGCCTTTGCTCCGCTTTTTTACCATCTGAGAGATAGAGACAAATGACAAGATTAATGTTGTTTTTAAACTTTCGCGTTTTGAACACATAATTATTATATACTACGGGACTAATCGCGCACTAAAATTACGAGATAAATAAATACCTCCTCATCCCGACGTTTCGGCCGAGTTGCATCGACCGTGGTCACTGAGGAGGTATTTATTTATCTCGTAATTTTAGTGCGCGATTAGTTCCGTAGTATATAATAATTATGACAAGATTAAGTTATCCATTCCAAGCTTCTTCTAAAATTATAAAGCCTGGATCAATATGTTGAAGTTGATCTCTGGATCGAAATACAAATCAATGTAATATTTTAAAATCAAAACTATCTTCAATATCAATTACTATGCTCAAAATGTTTCATAACTTAATTTTTAGCCAATGATCAAAGGTTCAGCCATTTTATTTTTGCTTTTTGCATACTAATAAGTAAAAAAATATTTTACAAAAGTAAAAAGGGTTGCATTGCACTGATTACACCATAACTTTCATGTGTCAACTTCTCATTACTACCTAGTACATATCATGTATATTTTGATCAGTTACCTTTTGCAGTGAATAACATAAGTTTATTTTACAAATAAACAATCAGGTACACCTTACTTAAGACATAAATAACTCAAAATATTTTACCTAAATTATAAAATAGTCTAAAAATATTTATAAACTAAATATAGTAAATCCGGAACATGATAAATCTTAAGAAAATAATAGGAAAACATTGAGATTTTTTAAAATCTTCATAGTGGATACAGAAATGCAAAAGCACAGCCACAAAATAATTTTAAATTCAATAATACATTGTTTTTAGAAAGCTCTTAATTTTGATTAAACTTTTTGAGAACAATTGAAAATTAACAAACCTAGCATTAAAATAATATTCTGATTATGAATATAAACTATAACAATGATATTTTTTTTCACCTACACTTTCGAAATCTACAAATCAAAATGAACAGTTACAGATTCAAAGTACCTAGTAATCTGTAGGTAAGTACTACTTAATACTAAAAATAAATAAATAGTTTCCTAATATAAGATACCTACGAGTACTTCATAAGTTCATAGCATCATTGCTTCATCTAGGTGCCTGAGTAAAAGACACCTGATATTCAATTTATTTAACATTTTTCAGAAATTACATTCGGACATTTTCATTTACAGTAGTGAATGATTTTGAACAAAAAATGTTTAGCCTTTATCTTCATAAGTCAACATTTGTGGCTGTTGTGTAAAGCTGTTCATTGTTCATGTTCGGTTCATGACACAGCCACAAATGATCTACACTGCTTACTTACATTATCTTATAAATATATACTATACTCTACTTATGTGTTACATTCGATGCTGGTTTGATTCGTGTCGCGAAGCTACTTTCCAAATTGCCTGTGTAGTTTTTAATTAAATAATAAGCCCGATTACAGAGGCGCCATCGTAATTATAATATGTAGCTAAATAGCATAGTCCTGTTTCTTTTTCACTTTAGGCATTCGATAGAGAGAACGCTTTTTACATTGCTATTAAATTTACGCTGGCGCCTCTGTAATCGGGCTTATTGTGTCTGTAATACATTTTGTTGTTTCGCCTTTTAATGTTATATAATATAGGTACGCATGGTTAGCCATTGAGTAGATAAATAAAAGCTTTATCACCTAATACATTTCTATACATTTGGGAACACTATAACACTATCTATTTGATAATAATAATGATTCTGTTATCTGAGATATGATTTGTAGGCTAGGACAATGTACGAAGTATATAGCAAATACTATGAATTTCTGTGTATAATTATAAAGTTTTAGATCTGAAATATCATGTTGAATCTTGATTAGTAGCATCAAGCTTTCAATCAATAATTGCAAGACAAATATCTAGTCTACAGAAAATTAAGTTATGAATTTTGGTCTGATATTTAATTATCGTTTTATATTATTATAGATTGTGTAACTTACATATCTCTATGTTCGTAAATGTATTTCTAAAAGCTTGAATAAATAAATACTTATGAAATTAAGCTTACATACAATTTCGTACTGTGATATTTTCATAACACGTTTTGTAAGTAGGTATGAGTTGTATTTATGAAGTTGGTCTCGGACGCGCCGGGAGCGGAGGGGGAGCGCCCTGCCTGGCGGGGACTGGGGGCGGCGGGCCTGTCGCTTGTGGAGGCTGAGGCGCGTCGGGCAGCGTCGGCGGCGCGCACGACGGCGGCGGCACGCTGTCTGCCGGGGGAGACGGAACCGCGGGCGGCGTTGCCGCCGCCGAACCGGGGGGAGAGACCTGTTTACCATTGTCGGGCACGAGCGGGGCGGGACGTGGCGGCGGCGGACGAGCAGGGCTCACGGGCACGGGCGGCGCTCTCGACGGCACCAGGGGCGTCGGCGAAGGCGCCGGAGGCCTGCTGGGCTGCTGCCGCCGCGGCGTCGGCGGTGCCGATCGCAGCGGACGCTCAGGCTGAATCTCCCCGTAAAGCGGGATCGTATTATTCGTACACAAGCTAATTTCTGATCGAACGATGTCTACCCAGTCAGGGGATTTCAAAGTAATGCTGAGAGGAATAGAGCAAACAGAAATGTGGCCCTTTTGTGCAGCCGCTAGGGCGTGTTGTCCTTCGCGGAACATGATGCACAATGCATGTTCGTCGACGAATCGTACCAGAGTGACTTCGCCGATTGTAGCTAGTTCTTGCAAAACTGCCGCCATTACATTGTCGTCAAAGACGGATTCTTCGCTATTGAAATCGTCGAAGGGTTGCACTATAATGCTAGCGTCGGGAGGTCCGAGATCCTTCACAACTTCGTAGAATACTTCCATGCATTTTGTGTAGCTCACTTGTAGAACTTCGACTTCTAGAATGGCAATAACAGGTCTGTGATCGCTTTGTTTTAGTTCTGCACGACCATAATGAAGCAGTTTGCCTTTAGCCAATTCCGAGGTATTTTCTGGATCGATCGTATGTTTCCTGCTTCTCCAGAGTATCCGATCAGTCCAAGCTGGTGCTCTGCATTTTTCGCTAGTATCATAGTCATCGCTGAACAAGTCGTATTTATAAGTAGGATAAAAAGTGATGTCTCCCTCAAAGCAATTCTTGAAAACCAATCCTTGAGATTTTTGCTGTTGAAGTTGGTCCTGTTCCAGAACTCGCTGAATGTTGTTCTGAGACACTAGCAGGCGAGTCTCGTCCTTGTCGAGGTCTACGCGGTAATTGAAATCTCCACACCAAAATACATAGTCATGGGAGTATAAAGATCTTCCCATGGGGAATGCCATTTTCCTAGTGATTTCAGTGTAGTCGGCATTTCGCTCTGTAACTTGGGATTGACCGGCTGCGAAATGAGCACAGACGAAGCAAAGTGAAGTTCCATATATAACGAGGCGGATCCCAACTGCTCCTTTGTTGCCAGTTGCTCCACCGAGCCCAGTTTTTACGGAATCGAGGGCGACATCTCTGATGTGGGGAATGAGATCTTTTCTTGCAAATATAAAAAGACAAACTCCAACTAACTGATGACTCGAAAGTAGTGTATATGGAGCATCTCTACATAATACTTTTTCCAATTCTTCACTCCAGGCTTTGGCATTATCGGAGCTAGCAGCCATTATGTTGCTGGCATTCAGATCTACAATTTCTTCAAATCCAATAGCAAAGATATCAGAAGGATGGTCTTTTAAATTCACAGTGCTTACCAAAGATGAATTAGGGCAGTCTAACAGCCAATCAGCGAGAGATACATCCTTGTATGCAAGACTTCTGAAGTGTTTTCCTCCATTAACATTATAGGTTCCTATGGTAATACGAATGCTAGATGGTTGGGTGAATTCATTAGCCCTGCGGCACATCTCCCTCAAGACCGGTGTTGATGTGTGCAGTATGTTGGCAGGTAACAAGATCCTAGTTCTATCCGCCAGCTCTGAATTCAATGTCGATCCCAACAAGAGTATGTCAATAGCTTCTTGCTTAGTATTGTCCAACAAATTATTTTGAATTGTACGAGCTGCAGATCTAGCCCCATCAATCAGTTTGGAACCTCCTTGAATTGCTCCAGTTCCAGCATAGATCTTAGAGATTTCATTGCCATTATTCACCCACATTTGCTTGAATACTTCTTCAAATCTATTAACATTTTGTTTTTTATCAAGACATTGTAAAAGCATTAGCTGGATGGCAAGCATTTCTAAACCAATAAAGGTTTGTATAGAATTTGTTCGATCCAAACAATCCAAACAATTTGTTCGTATAGCCCCTTTTTGAACATTATAAATATCTGAGCCCTTTGCACTAAAAATACTAATACTGTCATATAGCTTTTCTACAATTTTCTTGAATTTAGCCAAAGCAGTTTCTTGGGATCCTGCCCTAACTTCTTGATGGTAGTCAAATATTATTTGAATCACATCATTGTGTGCCGATTCATTAAGATGCCTTTGAAAAGCATTGCTCAAAGTGGCTTCACCCTCGCTGCCTCCAATAAGACTGGAGCCTAATAAGTTGACCACAACAACTGAGCCGTAATTGCGTTTAAGTTGGGAAAAGTGCCTGTCACAAGCACTGGTAGAGGCATCATATCCTCTGGACATTTTTACTTTGTGAGACCCAACCTGTATACCGGGTTGTTCCCAAAATAGCGGGACTGATCCTCTAGTTTGTACATAGGAAGCCACACAATCATCGATGTATATAGCTTGTTCAGTTTCAACAAAGTTAGCAACATTACCATCATCGTTGCATCCTCTTACATTGAATCTTGTTCCAGCTCGTTCACAGCTGAGTCGAGAGACTAAAACTGCTCTAGCCTGCCGATGGCCCACATAGATTGTACGAATTTCGACAGATCCACACATGGCTCTAGTGAGCCAGTCATCACAGTCAATTCCAAACCGTATCAAATGTATAAACAAGGTTCGATTCCAAAAGAATCTGTTATCAGCACTTGCACCTTTACTTTTCCTTTGTGAGCATAAATTGAGATCAAATAGGTTGTCAGCAGGTTTACCTGAGTTCCAGGAGAAGTAGAATGTTCCGGAATTCAAAAGTTTACGCACTTCTGAGACTTTGTCTTCTCCTTGCGTGTGGTAAAACAGGGGCAGAAATTGTGTTTGAGTTATTTTGAAAACTTCAACATCTCCAATTTTACCGACAGAGCAGCAACCTGTCACAAGTACGAGGTAGAGAAGGCAATTTTCTCCAGAGTTAAGCTGAAGAACTCCCAGACATCCGTAGGCGTCAGCAATCTTGTGGTATTGCTTACGCAGTGTGTCTGTTTCTTGAGGAGATAGCGATACCACGGCTTGAGATTCAAAAAGAAGTGAAGAATCCTTATTTCTGTGTTGTAAAATGATGCTGTAAGGGCTCGGCGGAGACGATTTCTCCAAAACTTTGAAGCCTTTGGACATAGCCATTATTGCGGCTTGTGGGAAGTGTAACTCACATGTGAATGAAATCCATTAGATCCGCCCCTCGTATAGTATTGCACTTATTTATTACGCGGTACCTACAGATTCACAGCTGTATTTTGAGATAAAAATGATAAAACCAGCAGAAATGGCTCAAATTCAGCCAGAGCCAGACATGACATGAAATTGAATGAAATGTCAAACGAAATCACAGCAGTGTATCAGTCAGATAAATGTCAATTGAGTTACATTGTAAGATTTTCTTTCATGTCAGATTATCTTTTGGCTTCAGAAGATTTTCATTTAGCCAATGTCACCGCATTATATACTAGAGAATTGACAACATTTCAAATTTTTAACATAGTTATATTTATTTATTATCTGAAAGAATATTGCAAAATAAGTTATACGTATTTTTTATTTTTCCAATACGACTTATATTTTCCGTAAAATTAAGTTTTGAAAAGTAGCTTATTCTAAAAGGACGTAACTGCAAAATTTAGGACTCATAAACAATTTTACTGAAGCCACATTAGAAAAAATAGGTGCTAGCGTTGCTGTCACTGTCAATGCCAAACAATCCGTCACAATCTTAGATTATAGAGGGAACACAATTCACAACAAATAGGCCAGGAGGTCAGCGCAAAAAGTCCACTATGTACCGCGGTATACCATGGGAAGAAAAATATAAAAATGTTTAACAACTGCCAATCACCTGAAATATGTAACAGGGTCTGCCATACAGGCTTTAAATTAGCACCACTTAAAAGAAGAAGAATAAGTAGTACTAGTTCCAAGATACTTTTAAAATTCAAACGGATTCTTCCACCAAATGCTATGGAACCCAGCTGACTGACTCCAGGGTATTAATGTACATCATTTTGATAACTATGTAACAATAATTCAGCTTTTGGAAAGTATTTGCATTTTTTGCGTTTACCTCTCGGGCTAAAGCAAAATAAGTAATTTGAAAATGACACTGACAGTTTATTTTTATATTACATTTTATGTGTCAACACTGTCAGTGTTAACTGTCATTTTATATTGCTAGTATTTTTTTTATCTGCACTTTCAGTATAAATCCCGAAACGGCTTGGGTGAGAGTTTTTATCTAATATCTTAGCAGTTACTGCACTAAAAATTTTGGAAAAATAAACATAATGATCAGCATCCCGATATCTCGAAATGGTTTTGGAATTTCATAGCCTTGTGAAATATGAAAACTTGTCAATTGTTTTTCGTACAGATGAAATTGGTGTATATTTCACTATGGAAACTAGCGTGATTTTCGCACATTTTAATTAAATAAAGCACAGGTGTTGTTCACGCTTTATTTTAGTAGAAAACTGCTACTATAGTTTCAATCGCAATTCGCATTTGGCGATCTTTCTCAAGGTTGAAGTACTAGCACGCAGGCTCCTATTATATTCTCTTTGGCGGGCTCGTCTCGCGTAGCACTAAATACAGTAGCATTTCTACTAAAATAAAGCGTGAGTAACACCTGTGCTTTACTTAATTAAAATGGTGTAAGTATAATTATTGTATTACAACATTTCAAATGACGTCATGTGGGAGTGACGTCACGGACGTTGTCGTAGTGGTTGCGTGCAAGTGTTTTGTAGTTATTAAAAATATAAATACCGTTCGAACAACATAATAAGTTATCTACTTGCGTTGTGGATTGTGTGAGGCAGCTGTGAAAGTGTTAGTGTGCTGAGGGACCACTGGATTGCCAAGTAATAAAGCTTAAAACATATCAGCTGAGTAATTAGATAGTCAGTATTTTTCTCTAAAAGCGGGTAAATACGTACGTTATCTAGCGCGTTCGTCATATAAGCGCAACACATTTGCTGCCATCTAGCGGTCACACTTGGAACTAATTTCAAAGTGCCTGGATCGCACTATCTATTTCTTGCGAACCTTTTGCTAACCAAACGATCGAAAATGACCAAGAAATGCAATGCTTGCGGTCGCTTCATAAACGTAACAGAGGGCGTTAAATGTTCCAACTGCGTGAACTTTTATCATAAAGCGTGTGTAAATTTGCCGAGCAGCGCACCCATCGCGCCTAAATGGATATGCCCGGAGTGTAAGGTGCAGACTCCACGTAAGGATAATACGGAGAAACCAGTGCAAGGCGAACAAGCAGATTGTGCCCCGCAAAAGAATCTAACTTACGATGTTTCTTCGGAGTTGGTAAAGGAAATAAAACTCATGCGTCGGGATATGCAGGAAAACCGCGTCGAGATTAGCGCCATGCGAGAGGAACTCAGTGCCGTCCGTACCGCAGTGGAGGGTTTCGGCGGACGACTAGGGAGCGTGGAAACGCGCCTGGATGGGCTGGAGAGTAGATTTTCCGAACTCGAAGCTAAATCGGATGTAGGCAATCTGCTTTCTATCATCGAGCAGCTTCGGTCACAACTGAATGACCGTGATCAAGATTCTTTCTGCAACGACGTGGAGATAAGTGGTATTCCTGAGGAACGGGGAGAAAACGTCCAACAACTGGTAAAGGTCATTGTGGAGAAGCTGGGAGTGCCCTGTGAAGAGCGTGATGTCGTCTCAGTGGAACGATCGGGCGGACGCCGTGCGCCCCCTGGCGGCGAGTCGGCGACACCGCCGCGGCCGCGACCGATTATTGTTCGTTTGGGGCGGCGGCAGCTGCGCAACGCGTTTCTGCAGGCGGCTCGTGTTAGGCGCGGCGCTGACACGCAAGGAATGGGTATCAGCGCTCCTCCGACTAGATTTTATGTAAATGAGCGACTCACAAAGCCTAACAAAATGCTTTTTTACAAAACGCGCGAAGTAGCTCACTCTCAGGGCTGGAAGTTTGCGTGGACGAGGGACGGTCGCATTTTGATACGCCGCGAGACAGGGAAAGCTTGCTTTCGGATACGTTCGGAACAAGACCTCAAGAAGTTTTTTGGATGCGATTTAGCGGCTTCCCGGGAAAGTCCTCGTTGAAGATACAAGCAAGATATCTAAACGCTAAAACTGTAGTTTTTAATAATTTAAGGCACTTGATAACTAATGACAATGACTTAATAAGAAGCTGTATTAATAGTTTGTGTACATTTTCAGACAGTAAATATTTATCCATAAATTTTAATCATAATATATTTAACAGTATCTACCAATTTTCACCTGTGAGCCCATTGTATTATGTGCTGACTATTAAGATTAATGTATTTTTATGATAATGACTTCAAGGAATCTTAAAGTTGGATAATACAATGCAGGTTCCCTTGGCACAAACCATGACAACATTATAGAGTCGGTAGCTCGGAGTGGTGTAGATATACTGGCACTAAACGAAACGTGGCTCTGCGCCGGAGAAGAGGGGCGCGCCCCTGTGATCCCAGGGTACCAGTTGAAGCACACGCCGCGTCCCAGGGGCTCCCGGTTGCGCGGTGGGGGGGTTGGGTTCTATATTAAAAGGGGGGTCACAGCGCGCACCTGGCGCCATCCAGTGGACCCACTGCATACAGCAGTTGAACAGATGTGGCTTACTTTGACCATAAATAGAAAGAGGCTTTTGATTGGTACTGCATATAGACCACATTGGATAGACGTAGATCTATTTTTAGACGCAATTACGGATACAATTAGTGCGAGTCCTCAATATGACCATCTTGTTTTGTCGGGGGATTTTAATATTAATTATTTAAATATTTGTAGCAGCTCTACAGTGAAATTAAACTCTTTTCTATCATGCTTTAACTTACACCAATTAGTAACGCAACCAACACACTTTACTAACACTAGTCAGACATTAATTGATGTGGTTTGTACAGACTTGCGCGCTAAAAGCGTAACTCTAGGTCTCGTAGGAACTCTTGTTGGTCATTGTCTAGTTACATGCGAATTTAATATTAAGCGAATTAAAACAGCTCCTCGCATTGTAACATATAGACCTAGAAAAAGGATATGTATCGATGCTTTCAACGCTGATTTGAAAGCTATAGATTGGGAAGGTATATCTCAGCAAGCTGATGTAAACAAAATGATAACAGCATTCAATCACAACATCTTGACGGTCTTTGATCGCCATGCTCCTATCAGGTCAGTTGTCGTGAAAGAGCGTTCGTACCCCTGGATCACAGATACGATCAAAGAAATGATGAGGTTGCGTGACAAAGCCGCTGCTGAGTATCACAAAACTAATTCTGAGACCAAAAAGACATACTATAAAAGCCTAAAATCTACAGTTAACACGGCACTTTTCCATGAGAAGTCAGCATTTTTCAAAGAAAATATAAATAATCATTTTGGTAACCCTAAAAGACTGTGGAAAAATCTCAAAAACAATATATTGCCTGCCAGTGATACTGACTTGCCATTATTCTTTAACGATCCCAACATTATTAACAATCATTTTTTAAACATTCCTGGCAATCCAGTAACTAAAATTTCTAATTTAACTTTTTTTGAACACCACAGGTTTAGCGATGCGTCATTTCATATCGAAAAAATTAATCTAGACCAATTAATTAAAATTGTTAAAAGTCTAAAGTCCAATGCTGAAGGCTGTGACGGTATTACTCTAGATATGTTGATTATGACTTTTCCGTACACTGTAGATTGTTTGCTTGCAATAGTAAACACGTCTATTGCAACGCAGACGTTTCCTGAGCTGTGGAAGCATGCAATAGTGCGACCACTACCCAAAATCTCTAATCCGGTGGACTTGAAGGATCTAAGGCCAATAAGTATTCTTCCTTGTCTCTCTAAGATCTTGGAAAAGGCTGTATGTTTTCAGTTAAGCAAATATCTTGAAAGAAATAACATTTTACCTGACGTACAGTCAGGATTTAGAAAGGGTCGTAGTACTACGACAGCTCTGCTTGATGTAACTGACAACATAATTAATTCACAGGATAAAGGTATGTGCACTGTCCCAGTATTATTGGACTTCTCTCGTGCATTTGACTCTTTAAATATAAATCTTCTACTTTCTAAATTTAGTTATTATGGCTTCGATAACGAAGCTATTTTGTGGTTCGACAGCTTTCTATCTGAACGTACTCAGTCTGTGAAGATTGACTTCAAAACTAATGGCTCGTCACTATCATCGTCTAGACAACCCGTAAATAGAGGAGTCCCTCAAGGCTCTATTGCTGGACCTGTCGTTTTCTCGATGTATGCGGCTGACGTAGTAAAGCACATCAAACACTGCAGTGTGCATATGTACGCGGATGACATTCAGGTTTATATTTCATGTCAGCCGCAGAATGTTGACGAAGCTATTAGAAACTTAAATGAAGATCTGGCAAATATAGGGGCATGGGCTATAGATAATTGCTTGTTACTTAACCCGTCGAAGTCAAAATATTTGATATTTGGTACTAAGCACATGCTGAAAAATATTAATCCATCTATACATGTAGAGATTCGGGGGGAACCGGTAGAGCAGGTATTTGAGGCGAAGAACCTAGGATTGCACACAGATGTTGAACTGCGATACGAAAAGCACATTGCACATTGTGTGAAAAATTGCTTTTACAGGTTAAAACTACTGTACAAAATTAGGCCATTTTTAAAAGAAGAACTACGAATTCATTTATCTGAGTCACTAATTCTTTCAAAATTAAACTATATGGATGCTGTTTTTGGACCTAGATTATTAGCAAAAACAAAGAGACTCGTACAACGCGTTCAAAATGCTTGTGCTCGTTTCTGTTTTGAAATCCCACCGAGATCACATGTCACTCCATTCCTTAATAAACACTCGCTTTTGAAAATGATGCATCGACGTAAGCTACATATGGCATGTCTCATGTTTGGCGTCATGAAATACAAAACTCCGAGTTATTTGTACGAAAAGTTGTCATGGAAATCGAATCGTAATCCAGCCCGCCAATGTACGACGCAGTTAGCGACGCAGCGACATAGCTCTGCCGCTTTCAGGGGCAGTTTCCGCTACGCTGCGTCGAAGTGTTGGAATAATATTCCACCGCCAATAAGGAACCTGCAAAGTATATATAGTTTTAGATCAAAACTAAAAAAATTTATACTTGCACATCAACGGGGCGAACAACTCATGAGAATTGACACTAGTGCCATATAAGTCATTGTCATTATTTATTTAAGCATTGTTCTAATTATAGTATTTTTTGTTGTATTTTTCGCTATTGTTTATGGGATAACTTTATTTAGGACTAGTGAAAACCGCGGACTTAACCATACAAAAACAATAAGCTGTTATCTACACAACTAAATGTTATCCGAATTGAGTGATTTTTTCCTATGTTGAACAGTTCAATCGCTAGGATTATGCGTCTTGGTTTTTGCAGTCTTTCAAATGTAAGCCTCTACGGCAAAGTTTTCCGCAAAGTTTGATTGACAATTTAAAACTTACCAGACTTCCTAATATTTCTTGTTCAAGCGATGGACATTATAACATTTGTGCGTTTTAAGACACTAGTAACGCCATCTAGTTCTTTTTTGGAAAACACTAACATCGATATTTGTTCCGCTACTTGAGGTCTATGTGAGACGATTGTGTGTGTTTTAAGGTGCAGCTAACGCCATCTATTTTATTTTCGCGTATACATGTTTGTAGTAAATATGTAACTGACTTATAATGTGTATTTATAATATTGTTGTTACATGAAGTAAGGTTATTTTAATGTGTTTATTTTTTGTGTTATGTATTACTTGTACGCATACCGAGCGACAGTCGCGTGCGTGACGTCACGTCGGTTCCATCGGAAGATCAGCGCCGGCTGTCACGGTCGGCATTATGCTGAGATGGGACCGGTTTTTGTGGCGAAAATTTAACATATAATTACTGTTTATATTTATTCATGTACTATATTTTTGATGTTTGTCTTGTATTATGTGTTGTTTTCGTTGCAAATAAAGTTATGTCTATGTCTATGTCTATTATAGTAGCCGGTAGTCACACTCATGTCAAACGATCACACATGCGTCACTAGCGCGTGTGATACCCTGCCGCTCTCTCACTTCACCAACGGGATCACAGCCAACGGGTTCAGGCCGAATTATACAATTTGGCGTCTGTATCCACAGCTTGTAGCTAACATCACAGCCGCCGCAAGCGCCAAGTTACGTGATTCGGATTTTATCGAGCATTTTGTGGAGAAGCGTAGCAGAAGTACTTTTGTACTTCTGCATTACGATACAAATTCTGAAACCGTTCCTTTGTTTTTTTTTCCTAAACGTCTGTGACAGCTTCTAAGGCGTAGACATCGACATGCACAATACATACTACGGGCAACAAACGATATATTTTGACACCTATCAGATGTATCTCTTAGTAAGTACCTATGCTATGGCTTAATTGCCCTTCAAGGATAGGCCTATGTGGATTAGTAAAGGATTTCTTCATTTCATTTATAAATTAGTAACTAACAACTTTGTTTTGTCATGTCAGTATTGGGTACAAAATAAAACAAAACTAATTAGGCATATAACTTTACTTACAATAACAATGGTCTGAGAAACGGTGAAGATCTATTTTCACGATGCTGATTACCACATCAAGTTTTTTTTCTACAAAATATTATTTATTTACAATCACGCCTTTTCACAATTACTTGCCTATGCTTCGTGGCCATTCTCTGTTCAGTATGGTTATCATATTATGGGTGAAGATCGATTTTCCACGTATCTTGTAAATCGTTTACTACCTATAAATAATTTGAATATTTTCCCTAAACATATTGTACCTACATTATGCTGACGATGGTCAGCGCAATGCTCACAGTCATTACTATACATATAATACATATTGTATTGTGGAAATAAATGAAATATTATTGTATATTGTACATAATTTTTCCCTGTACACATATTATAGATATTTTTATACAGTGCCATAGAGAACGGCGCGGGGCGGCACAGTGACACGTCATCGTCTGGTTATCAGATGGGTGAAGGTCGATCTTTCCTCTACTATAAATAAATATATTTCCTAAGGAAATTGTACATAATTTTTACAGAGTGCCATAGAGACGGGCGGCACAGTGACGTGGCCGGTGTACCGTTGCACGTAATCGTGGCATATCTCGCGGGAAGCCTTGCTCACGGTCGGCAGGATCACGTCCACGGAACTGTCGATGGTCAGCACACTGCTCACGGTCATCATTATATAAATATTTTCCCTAAGCATATTGTACATAATTCTTGTATACTGCCATAGAGACAGGCGGCACAGTGAAGTGGCCGGTGTTCCGTTGCACGTAGTCGTGGTATATCTCGCGGGCAGCCTTAGAGACGGTCGGAGGGATGACGTCCACAGAACTGTCGATGGTGAGCGCACTGCTCACGGTCATCACTATGTGAATATCCGGATTATACTTCGGGTTGGAGCGACGTTCGAAGTTTACGTAGCGTTTGTACCTGTAAATGAATTCTAGTTATAATAATATTATTTTACGATTAATGGCACAACCAACATTAATCTATTCAAAACAATAGAATAATTCGCTTGGATCAATGCATGTCACTTTTAAATTATTGTTGATATGTCAAAAACTGCTAAACCGATTTCGATAAAGTTTCAATGAGACTTTCCATGGAGATTAGTCCGTCAGACGGCGAGGAACAGCGGCGCAGGCTTGGGCTCGTCGGACGCGGCCAGTAGAGACGCCACGGCATCAAGCGTCCGACGTTCCATTACTCACATGAGCATATCCCGTTTGGTTTGGTTGCGTACGCGGCCGAAAGTAGGCTTGTTGAGTAGTACTCGATTAGTCCGCTTGATAGCGGGGAACAGCGGCGCAGGCTTGGGCTCGTCGGACGCGGCCAGTAGAGACGTCACGGCTACAAGCTTCCAACGTTCCAATACTCACATGACTATGTCCTGTTTAATACAGCACCCTCGTAGGTTCGCTTGATGGCGGGGAGGCGCGGAAGCTCGGGCTCGTCGGATGCGGCCAGTATTGAAGCGACGTACTCGAGCGCGATAGTTACGTCCCAATACTCACACGAGCATGTTCCTTTTGGTAGGCTCGTTGAGCAGCACCCAGTTGGTCCGCTTGATGGCGGGGAAGAGCGGCGCAGGCTCGGGCTCATCTGGCGCGGCCAGAATGGATGCGACGTACGCGAGCGCGGAGGTTACGTCCCGATACTCACATGAGCATGTCCCGTTTTGAAGGCTCGTTGAGCAGCACCCGGTTGGTCCGCTTGATTGCGGGGAAGAGCGGCGCAGGCTCGGGCTCATCTGGCGCGGCCAGTATGGATGCGACGTACGCGAGCGCGGAGGGCGGCGCGGTGCGCGCGCTCGGCGTCGAGCTCGTTAGGTCATCGTCCGTCGACGAGTCGCTGTTCGAACTGACAAATAACATATAATTAATTAACTTCTTAGATATCGGGGACATACAATTCAATAATGGCTAAGTATCAATAGTTTTATACAGACAGTTATTATATTTTTATTTCGCCCTTTTTGGTTTTTGCAATGACTTTAACAGTAATCTGCAGTAACACCTTGTACATAATTATGCTGCCGCTGATGACGGGGCCCTTGCCTTCCGCCCTGGGGCCCCGCGCTCTATACTCACTCGCTGGAGTTGTTGGTCGTGGTGCTGGAGCGGCTGCTGATGACGGGGTTGCTGCTGGTGGGGCCCTTGCCTGCCCACGCCAGAGCCCCGCGCTCAATACTCACTCGCTGCAGTTGTTGGTCGTGGTGCTGGAGCGGCTGCTGATGACAGGGTTGCTGCTGGTGGGGTCCTTGCCTGTCCACGTCAGGGCCCCGCGCTCAATACTCACTCGCTGGAGTTGTTGGACGTGGTGCTGGAGCGGCCGCTGATTACGGGGTTGCTGCTGGCGGGTCCCTTGCCTTGCCCCGCGCGCCCCCGCACTACGAACGGACTGAAGTTTTCCGTGAAAGTGGGCGCCAAGTCACGCCGTGTGTGGCACATCTGCAAGCATCAAATATCAAAATAACAGGGATAAAATGACGAGGGAGGAAGGAGGAGACATGCAGATTGCAGATTGTCGACCCTGCAGTGGACTAAATTTTCATAAAAGTCTCAAAAACGCGAGTATATTCGGAATATTTCTAATTACTTCGAACTTGAAGCATCCCTAGAAAGAAATAAACTTGAAGGGTCGGTTATAGTTGGTAGGTGTAAATCACTGTCTCGCTGCAAGCTAGTGATCGCGCAGAAAAGCATGCCACGTCTATATCATAGTTAAAATTATGATACCTACTCACTTCGATCTCGAAGCACTATGAGAAGGACGTATACTTGAAGGGCCGGTTGTAGTCGTGGTATGGGTCAAGCAACTCGAGCGCCGTGTCACATTGTAAGCTGATAATCTCGCATTCTATATGAAACTCACTTCGAACTCGAAGCACTCTAAGAATGACGTATACTTGAAGGGCCGGTTGTAGTCGTGATAGGGGTCGAGCATCTCGAGCGCCGTGTCACATTGTAAGTCGATGATCTCGCAATAAAGCTTGCATCCTATAGAATACCTCGAACTCGAAGCACTCTAAGAATGACGTATACTTGAAGGGCCGGTTGTAGTCGTGATAGGGGTCGAGCATCTCGAGCGCCGTGTCACATTGTAAGTCGATGATCTCGCAGTAAAGCTTGCATCCTATAGAATACCTCGAACTCGAAGCACTCTGAGAATGACGTATACTTGAAGGGCCGGTTGAAGTCGTGGTATGGGTCGAGCATCTCGAGCGCCGTGTCACATTGTAAGCTGATGATCTCGCATTCTATATGAAACTCACTTCGAACTCGAAGCACTCTGAGAATGACGTATACTTGAAGGGCCGGTTGTAGTCGTGATAGGGGTCGAGCATCTCGAGCGCCATGTCACATTGTAAGCCGATGATCTCGCAGTAAAGCTTGCATCCTATAGAATACCTCGAACTCGAAGCACTCTGAGAAGGACGTGTACTCGAAGGGCCGGTTGTAGTCGTGGTAGGGGTCGAGCATCTCGAGCGCCGTGTCACGTTGTAAGCCGATGATCTCGCAGCAAAGCTTGCGCATCTCGTTGCACGGGATGGGCAGGTGGCGGACTACGTCGTCATCCCACCATTTAGTCAGGGATCTAATAACATTTCAAACTTCATATAGGGTAGATGCACCGATTGTGGCCTTCTTAGTGTTTGGCAACTTTGAATTTTAATGATTATTATGTAGAAAAATGTTAATGTAACATTAACACAAACAATATTTGTTTTTTGTTTACAATCTATTATTTTATGCAATAATTTTGACATCAAATGACCAAAACCGGAGCAGTGGTCACAACCGATGCATCTATTATAAGTACTTATAGGACATTCCACGCGAAGCAGACAGGTAAAAAAGATCGATGTTTTGGATTTCGGAAATATTTATGTAAATTCTACCTATACATGTTTTTGATGCGTGTGCCAAATACTTTTGTAATATCATGAATGGTAAAAGAATTAAGGGGCTTTGAAATTTTGCTTAAAGTGTCCGCTTCGCGTGGAATGCCCCAGTAAGTTCGTGTTGTTTCAGTTGCCGAACGGAGTCTTTAAGTAGCCCAGAGGCCTTTGACGTAGTTAAACGGAGAAAAAACGACATTTTGCTTTGATACACATTGAACACTTCTTGGATAACTGTCGTAGGGCCGTAGGTCCAAACACTGTTGCGATTTGACTCATCCGACAGACAATGCTAGTGATAAAGATTTATGGAGGAACATGGAAGAGATATTAGCCTAGCAGTAGAATGGTATAGAATAGAATTAAGTATTGGGTTCCCACTGGGGTTGTGTGTGATTGAAATTAATGGAGGAACATGGTGGAGCAGCAGTAAAACATTAAATAGTAGTAAATATTGGGTTCCCACAGGGGTTATGTGTGAGGGCACTCACATTGTCAAGATGGACGATTGTTGGGTTTTTGGAGATTTTACAGATTTTTGATATTGTATCAACTTTATGACTTGATTATTAATAATCTATGTTTTTTTATACTCTTGAGACAAATATAAATTTTGTATCAACAGTGTGAATGATTACCTATGCCTCGGTATATTTATCATGGGCCATGGCCTCCGGCTGGTGTAAGTAGTAGTCGTTTTGATACCCCATATCCCTTGCCATTCTCCGGGATGAATAGTCCCAGAAATAGATTCATAGTACTTTATATGATATACTTAATATGATGATGCTTACCTATGTCTCGGTATATAGACCATGGCTTCCGGGTGGTGTAAGTAGTAGTCGTTTTGATACTCCCATATCGGTGGCTTGCCGCTCTCTGGGACGAATAACCCCAGAAATAGATTCATAGTATTTTGTTTCTCCGCGTCGGAGAAAGTGTTGGAATAGTATCGACTGAGGGTCTGCATTATGTCGTTGCCGTGGGAGGACCACGGGGCTGTTTTACGGTACGTTTTGATCCTGAAAAAGAAAATGATTTAGCAGCAGCGAAATCAGAGAATGGCCTCTGATTTCGGGTCCTATGGTAGCGGCCCGGGATTTCATTCATGGAATTTCAAAGACCAAATAACATTCTACCCGGTCACTGTGGGACTAGCTTTAACAGTTACCGTAAAGGAGATATTTCTTAGTGGGTCTTTATATACGCGAAAAATATATATTTTAATTTTAGAAATTACCTATGAAAATTTATTTTATTACATTTTAGAAATATATTTTAAGGCCAATAAATATTTTATTAAACATATGGGCTACAAAAGATGTTATTAACTTGGTAGGTGAATATTTTGTAATTGGATTTTTTTAGCAGCATTTTAATTGCTTTCACTACAATACCTTTCTAAGGCACACTACGACAAGAAATAGAATGATGTAACCACTCACCTGTGTACTAACTGAGAGCCTCCGTACTGCAGCGCCAGAGTATCGCCGTGGTCCTCATACAAGCCCTCGAGAAGTCTCGCGCAGTCTGAATCGAATTCTATGTTCGGTGTGCCGATCAGGCCGAGCGCATACAGCTGGAATTCACATTTAAATAAATAAGGTTTCATTCTAACTATGTAGTGCCGAAAAATATATTGTCAGATATGTAAATTAAAATAAATAATTTTAAAACTTGTAAAATAAAATAGTCTTTCGTTTTTTTTAATTCTGTTTTTAACTTATAAATTGGTAAGTATGTTCAAGTAGTCCTTGGTGTCAGAGTTTTAAAGCCGCCTGAAGGTCTCTGACATGGCTAATCGGTAGCTGTCTGAAGGCCTCTGACATGGCTAATCGGTAGCTGTCTGAAGGCCTCTGACATGGCTAATCGGTAGCTGTCTGAAGACCTCTGACATGGCTAAACGGTAGCTGTCTGATGACCTCTGACATGGCTAAACGGTAGCTGTCTGAAGACCTCTGACATGGCTAATCGGTAGCTGTCTGAAGGCCTTTGACATGGCTAAACGGTGACTGTCTGAAGACCTCTGACATGGGTAAACGGTAGCTGTCTGAAGACCTCTGACATGGCTAATCGGTAGCTGTCTGAAGGCCTTTGACATGGCTAAACGGTGGCTGTCTGAAGGCCTCTGACATGGCTAAACGGTTCAATTAAACGTGGTATATTGAATTTTCAGCTCGGGCCATATACGCATATTTCCCGATAGCGAACTGCGCGGTGTTGGTCCGGTCGAGGCAGTCGACGCGCGCCAGGCCGGTCTGCAGGCGGCCGGCCTGGTGCCCCGCCACTATAGATAGCTCCCGTATCCTTTATTCCTCAAATATCGAGTTACCTGGTAAGCCAGCACACATTTCCCGATAGCGAACTGCGCGGTGTTGGTCCGGTCGAGGCAGTCGAGGCAGTAGACGCGCGCCAGGCCGGTCTGCAGGCGGCCAGCCTGGTGTCACGATAGATAGCTCCCGTATCCCTTATTCCTCAAATATCGAGTTACCTGGTAAGCTAGCACACATTTCCCGATAGCGAACTGCGCGGTGTTGGTCCGGTCGAGGCAGTCGACGCAGTTGACGCGCGCCAGGCCGGTCTGCAGGCGGCCGGCCTGGTGCCCCGCCACGCCCGAGAGCTCCCCGTACCCCTTACTGCTGAGGAATATGCCCGTCTTGCGGATCACTGTGCGCGCTATTGCTGATAATCTGCCAAGGAAAAGTAAGCAAATTCTTGTAGGCTCAGTGGGTATCCCAGAGATTTTAAGCAGCCTGAATTATGATCCCACAGTGCTCAAAATAATTTTCAGGGTAAGTTTTCTATGTCTATTTTTTAGTTTATAAGGTCTATAAATCAGAAAGTTTGAACATTCTATCTTGCATACTTTAGAAATTAAGGGAAGCGACACTTTTTTTTCAACTTTGTCGAACTAGGTATATCTCACCAATGGTACATGTGACAAAAAAATCGATCAGGAAACCTAAGCAGGGGGTGGACTTGAAAAAAAAAATCGAGATAATTAAAATGAGATCTATATTTAAACTATCATGATATGGTTTAAATGTGGAAGTTATAAGGCTTTGTATTAATAGGACGGACGGACCTACGGACGGACTCAACGAAGTTATAAGGGTTCCGTTAACTACAAAACCCTAAAAACGAATATCTCATTCTGTGTCGCTCAGAACTCGGACTCGGAGGCAAGGAAGAACTGGTACGGTGATCATTCGAAAATTATATCAGTTTTATTTAACTATGCAATCTCATACTAAGTCCTCTAAATACCCAAGTTCGAAACCAATACAATAAGTTTGGCGCTAAACATTTATACCAACAATTTAGTATTGTCTCACTTGTCCAACACTTTAGCATCAGCCCCTTTATTCTTCCTCGCCATATCTAAGTGATAATACTGCACACAATGTTCCGGCGGCAAAAACTGGTTCAGATATTTAATGGAACTGCTGATCACATCTGTCAGTAGAGATTCATGTTTTTTCTTCTCTCTCTTTTTCACTAGATTCACGAACATGATGGGGGACCCGTATCGTCTCATTAGGTTGTTCAAATGCTTGCCGGGGATCTCTGCGAATGGATCGCTCAGGTCTATATTTATGGCTGGTTTCGGAACCATTTTGACGACGTCTTGAGACCAGTAGTATGGGACTGAACCGCGCATTTGGACGAACGAACTGAACCTGAAAGTAAGAAAAGTTATAGTTGATAAATAAACATTTCCGAGGATAACAGAGTAGGGGAACGGTAGCATCAGAAGAATTCAAAGTTGAAACTTGAAGAACAGTTTGGCAAAAAAACACCTTTTCTGTTCCATACATTTACTCTGTTTCGAAATTGGCAAAATTTTCTTTCATCTGTCCGGATGTTTGTTCTCTTCTATAGGTCGCATTTTTCAACGAATCTTGACAAAACGAAACATGGTACACAGGTGTTTCCTAACAAGTTTTGCGAGTATGAATCAAATCGGTCAAAAGGCGAAATATCACTATCACTAAATATTAAAAAGCAAAGTCGCTATTTCTGCGAGTCTGTCTGCCCGTCAGAGTATCTACTTATATCTTCCAAACTACACAAGAAATAGAAAAGCCGGGACGGGCAGCTAAGATTCAGTTAAACGGATGCGAAGTCAATATCGAAGTCTAGAGATAGTTCGAAGAGTTACTAGTTAGTATTACCTGCCAGCAGCAAAAGAGGTCTCTTCTTTTGCACAATCTGCTCGGTCTCGACCTCGTTGGCGACGTCGCTATGCACATTAGCTCCTCGCTTCAGGAAGCGCGTGTCGGCGTAGCGGTTACTCCGGCACGTTATCAGCGTATATAATTATTTAGGTTGCTTTGTAACACCTATAATATATCAATACTTATAACCTGCCAAGTTCTTGCCTGCTGAAGAGTCCATAGAGTCGTGCACTATCTGTTCCATAGAGGAAGTATACCATAAGGGATCTGCTCGGTGTCGACCTCATTAGCGACGTCGCCATGCATATTGGCGCCTCGCTTTAAGAACCGCGTGCCGGGGTAGCGGTTATGAGATTACCTGCCAGCAGCAAAGGAAGAGTTCATTGAGTCGTGCACTATCTGCTCCATAGAGGAAGTATACCATAAGGGATCTGCTCGGTGTCGACCTCATTAGCGACGTCGCCATGCATATTGGCGCCTCGCTTTAAGAACCGCGTGCCGGGGTAGCGGTTATGAGATTACCTGCCAGCAGCAAAGGAAGAGTTCATTGAGTCGTGCACTATCTGCTCCATAGAGGAAGTATACTATAAGGGATCTGCTGGGTGTCGACCTCGTTAGCGACGTCGCCATGCATATTGGCGTTTCGCTTCAAGAACCGCGTGCCGGGGTAGCGGTTATGAGATTACCTGCCAGCAGCAAAAGAAGAGACCATAGAGTCGTGCACGATCTGCTCGGTTTCAACCTCATTGGCGACGTCGCCATGCATGTTGGCGCCCCGCTTCAGGAAGCGTGTGCCAGCGTAGCGGTTGCTTCGGCGCGCTATCAGCGTCAGGTACACCGGCCGGCCGAATATGTTCAGGTTGCTCTGTTATAACAAATATTACACCTGCATCAATACAGCATACATCATCAGCTGTGATGTTAGCTACAAGTTGCGGATAACCTGACTGAATAGCTGCGCAGAATTGGGTTATCCGTAGATTGTACCTAACATCACAGCGGTCAAGTTGATTCGGTCTATACCTAAGCCCCTGCGATGGTAAAGATCTTCTCTACCATCGCAGGAAAGAGAGAGAGAGAGAGAACATGCATGCATGGTCCGCCCCTCGCAAGTTATTCTTTTAATGTATGTGGTGCTTTAATGTGTAACGAGCAACAAATCTTGGATTTGCTAGCTCGACTAGTTATTTGACGGTCGTATCTGTACGCACACATGCGTGGTGGCGCGTTGTAAATACTTTCACAAATACTTCCAAACATTTTGAATTATGGAGGGGCGGGTCATGTTATCGTAGAAGGTCGCTACCTGTTCTATGAAGCCGTGAACGATGTAGAGTATCCAGTCCGGGTGTAGGTGCGCGTGGACGGGCGACAGAAGGTGGCTGTTCCATACGAACCGCCACTCCGGGACCGCGCGGACGCCAAACTCCATTCTTTGACTGCTCCTGCAATATCGTATTATTGTGTTTTCTTACAAGACGCAAGTGCTGTCTGATGACCGATGGGGTCGAAAATTCCTCGAGTGGAGACCACGTACTAGCATTACAGGATAGGACGTCCACCTACAAGGTGTATAGATGATCTTATCAAGACTACAGGATCACGCTTGATGCAAGCCGCTTCTAACCAGTCCAGCAGTGGGCGTGATATGGATGATGGATGGATGGATGATGCATGTACTAGCATATGGTTGGATGGAAGCCTATGCCCAGAGACACGCCGAACTATGGGACAGTGATTCCTGAAGTCAGTATCAATAGTTTTGAACAAAAGGTTCAGTTCTAAGCTATGCTATCAATGTTCTAATCATTATGAATTCCAAATTCTATAAAACTGGTCATAACTAGTTTGCATCCAGCACATTTTTATACAAGGCAAGCAGGCTTAACAATACAATAATCTTAATTCATCATCGTTTCAGCCATAGGACGTCCACTGCTAGACATGGGCCTCCCCCATAGATCACCAATAAGACCGGTCTGTGGCGGCTTGCATCCAGCGCGATCCTACTAAACTCAAACAAATTATTATAGATCAATCACATATGGCAAGGAGACCCTATGTCCCCTAAGATCTTTTCCTCTGTTCTAGAAGAAATCTAGACTGGGAGAACATAGGATTAAAAATAAATGGAAGCATGCTCTCACACCTGAGATTTTCAGATGACTTGGTATTGTTTGCAGAAGATCCTAACACTCTACAAGAAATGCTCCAGCAACTGGCAACAGAGAGTAGCAGAGCAGGTCTCACAATGAATACCTCAAAGACAAAGGTGATGACAAACAGACCCAAACAGGCTATTAAAATAAAATAATGAAGAGATAGAATATGTGGAGGAATATATATATTTAGGCCAAATTATTTCTCCGGGATCAATGATGGAAAAAGAAGTGCAAAAGAGAGTGAAAAACACTCGGGCTCTGTACTGGTCTCTGAAAGAAATTTTTAAAAATGTTGGGTTGGTCATGTACTGAGAAGCAAAAAAGATAAATGGACCAAAGAGGTCATGCTCTGGTACCCAAGAGACGGGAAGACTTAAAAAAAACTTGAAGAGATTCAGGGGACGACCTCAAAAAGGGTGGGACGACGACTTGTTGCCAGGGTGGCGCAGGAAAGCCAGAGATACGGAGCTCTGGCAAATTCTAGAGGAGGCCTATGTCTAGGGTGGACAACCTAATATTTAAGAAATAGAAATAAGAGTAATTTTTCGAAAAGGCATATATTAGTGAATAAAGGCTATTTTTATTTTATTTTAATCACATACCCAGTCTTTTCTTTTCTCTGATTCAACTGCGCTTTCCAAGTCTCAAAAATGTCTTCATCATCATCTGTCTTATTGCATGTACACTTCTTTTCTTCATTCAAGTTTGATTGATACACGGCCGCTGTCACTGGCTTAGGAAACAAAGCAGGCGCCAGTTTCCTTGGAGGAGCCATGTTCATTTGCAACGTATGAGTGATGTCGTAGCTATAGCTATAATAGAAGTTAGTAGACAGATCTATGGCAAGGAACATCTTCAAGTATCTTTGCTCGTCAGGGTGTGGGGGCTTGTTGCTGTCGTTTGGAATGTATATTGTGGCGGTGTCTTCTATTTTGTAGATGGAATGTGAACCTATGGCTGCAATCTTTCTTCTTTTACGCACTAGTATTATGTAGTACCCTTCCAGGAATCTGATGAAACCTGAAAAATACATATTTACTCAGTTGACTGAATGAGACATAAACAGTGTAAAAAGTGTCAAATATTTATTTCAAAACCAATTTTAGTGTATTTTTTTGTAGTTCTTTTAGTTATGTATTGTTTTGAGGATGTCTTGTGTAGACGCAATACACATGTTGAGAAAAATAGTGCATCAAGGATAAGGGAGAAAACACACTAAATTGGATTTTCTCTAACATGACATTATTTTGACAACCTTCTTCGAGGTAAATCAACATTGCAGTACTGGCCAAATACATGCGAGCAGCAGCCGGCAAAAGTTGTATGAAAATCCTTAACACAAAAAAAACATGCAGATGAACATAGAACCTCCTCGTTTTTTGAAGTAGGTAAAAAATTTTGTTGCAGGGGAGCGCCGTAGTGACGAATGATCGAGTGTGTGTGTAATCAGTAAGCGTGCGAATTACCTGCCAGGCAGACAGCCCTAGCGCGTGTTACGTACTGCGTGGCCACGCAGGGCTGTAGGAATTTATTTCAAGGACAGTACCTGTACCAGCCTTTTTAATAGTCCACTGCAGGACGTAGGCCTACCCGCGAAGGGTGATTGGGCCATATCCACCACGCTGGCCCAGTGCGGGTTGAAGGATTCACATACACCATCGAATTTCTTCTACGGACGCTTGCAGGTTGCCTCACGATGTTTTCCTTCACCGAAAAGCCAGTGGTGTGAAATTCCGTACATAAATTCCAAAGAACTCATTGGTACGGGACCGGGGATTCGAACCCACGACCTCACGATTGTAAGGCGGGTGTCACTACCTCTCGACCACCACGGCTTCAAGGAGAGTGCCGAGTTGCAACACTGCATGGATACCATTACCGGGGCTTCAGTCAGGATTGGGTTATCTGAAGCTTGTAGCTAACATTACAGCCGCTAAGTTGTTGATTCGGCCTATATGTACATAAAAAATATTTACCAACAATCCCAAAAGCAGACACCAGCTTGTTGAATCCAGTAGTCCTGCCGGCCCGGTTTCCAAAGCCGATCATGTTGAGCAGCTGGTGTATCTCTTGCTTGTTGTACTCCACCTTGTCGTCCACGAGAATCAGCTCACGAGGGTCTGTTCGGTCTATTTTCAGCACTCGGAACCTCGTCTGAGTGTTATTCGAACCAATGAGGTAGAATCTCTGAAACAGATATTTGGTTCTTATTTTTATTTGGTGTGCATTGCATACTCAGCAGTAGATAGATCATGTTCATTTTAGTGGTAGAACATTTGCCAGATAACAGGCTCTCATATTGATTTATAAAATTACTAACTAAAGAGCTTGTTGTATCTAGCTACAAACATTACAAATAACTAGGGTCAATATTTTAATCTCATATTTTAAGTAAAGATTTTCCTAGTAAGTACCTATATAAAAATGTAATGTTTAGTTTTCTAATAAACTGTAAGTTGCATTTTAATTATAAAGGACATGTCTACAAAATGTATGGAGGCTCTTTAGGCACTCTTTACATTTCGAGAAAGTGGATATTTTTCTGAGTCTATAACCTACATCAGTTAAAATCAAAAAAGTACCGTCCGTTTTTTTAAAAATTAATTTTGATCTATTAGGATTAAGTAATAAATATTTTTGGCTCAATAGGTAGTTTATCTCTATTAACCCTGATTAAATAACTTCCAAATTGTTAAATAGAAGCCTTTTTACCAATGAGACACAGATTTTTAGTGTTTTTTCATTGTGCCTACTAACTGGTCACACTGGTAGGTTATAATTTTTAATTTTAGCAAAATAAGAGATGGATTTGGAAGAATCAGCTACGTATGTAAGTAAAATAACGATAGAAGCACTTTATTATTTTTAAATTAGAAAAAATACTAAGCTATACAGCTTAGAATTTTGTTCTAGTATAGTCTATTATTTTTCATACAATTTATTTTTCACATTTAAAAAAATCTAAATTAAATATTTTTGAAAAGCCCATAAATCAAGCTTTCAAATATATCATATTGGTTCGATTTTTCTCTGAATAATATACCACTTGTGGACGTCACCTTTGGCTTCCTGGAATGGCAATGCTTATGCATTGGCATAAGCATTGCCATTCAGCATGGCAATGCTGCCATGCTGAGCATGCTGCCGACTGGGAGGGCCTTGAGCATTTGGATTATCTTTAGGCCTTCAAGGGTCTTTGGTTGATCCAATTGTTTTGTATGTAGTCGTAGTTTAATTAAGTAGTTTTAGCTAAGTTAGTAGTATTTTAACTAAGTTAGTAGTAGTTAATAAAGGCACTTGCCAGTTTTTTTTATTATTATTTATTTCATAGTCGAATAGATGTCTATTAAAGGTTTCACAGTTACTTACCGCTTTCGTTTCATACAGAGCTATTCGTTGTATTGAGCTGATAATAGGGTGAAACATAACTTCTTGCTTCGACATGATTGTGATTGACACCCTCTTTGCACTGAACTTCTTTTAGTTTTGTAGAAACAGAATTAAAACTATTGTAGCGATTAAAATATGTTGCAACAAATCTATATAAAGAACTTTAATATTTCAATAAAAGGATTGAATATAGGTCCTGTAATTATTACATTTAAACAAAATTACAAAATAAAAAGAATTAATTACAACAACACACAGCAACAACAACAACAACAGAGCAGCTGGTAATGTAATGCTGGTAGTTTTGATTTGACAATCATTTTGACATAAAATCATACAACAATCATTGTCAATGTCAATGTGACGTTGATAATAATACACCACAGTTTTACCTCCAAAGAAGTGGCGGGAATTTTAAGACGACAATTTCTTTCCGATCGTCTTTTTTACCGGGTCTTACAATTTTCTAACAGTCCACTTATTTCGAAACTCAGGGTTCTCTCTGATTTGACAGTGTCTGCACAATATTGGAAACATAAATCTCATCCTTGCTTAGTGCAGAGTTATAACAAGTTTATTGCACTACACTCCCCAATACATCGATCTCATACACTTAGCATGTTTACCTGTAACTATGAATCCTTATTACAATCACCAATAATCCACTTTGACTTAGAAATAGAAAAACGAAATGCAAATGCATATTTTAAATTTACTGTGAACGATAAATGGCCCAACTGGAATCATATTTATACGGACGCTTCCAAACATTCGCCAAATAAATGTGTAGGTGTGGGTGTTTACCACTCACAGTATAACCCTTAAACAAACAAGAGCCCCTGTGGCTGTTTAAGAAAAAGCGAGGGTGTTTTCTGGGTAATTAGGGGCCGCTGATTTCATTTTTGATGAAAAAAATATAAAAAAGGGGGAGGGAAGGGGTGTTTTTTGTGTGGTAAATAACCTACCATTATCCATTACCGACTTGTAAAATTTTACGATTGTGGTAAAATAGTTACCATTATCCAACCCGGTTTGAAAAAAATCTATACTAGTTGTTTTCTCTGGGTTTGCTTGTCTAATTTAGGTAATTTAAATAACATATACATATTCACATTTCTTTTGTTCAATACATTATATTTCTTCTAAAGCATTCGACATAGAAGGAGTCTAATAGTTTTATGGTCTATCTTAGTAGGTAAATAAAAATAGTCGTTTTATGTGTAAGACTTTTATTAATTAATTACTATTAAAAAAACATATATTTTTTATATTAGTAAAGAAAAATATGCACCATTCACAACCCAAAAATACAAACCGTTTCTATATTAGTAAATCCAATAACAGTTAGGCACGAATGAATAATGGTAGATAATTTACCACAATCACCCATAACTTCACATGATCGAAAACCATGCATAGATTACCAGAATTCTCAACCAAATGGATGCAAAACAACAACAATATAGCCTAGTTTATAAATCTGGACGCAATAACCACTTACCAGATTTTTCGTAGAACAAAACTCAAATTTTTGTGGCAGCGATGCACAAATTTCAATTTTTTTTCGCCAAACTGCCGACTTGCCCTCTTTGACATTGACTTATAAGGACGGGTGACGTTTATTAGTGAAATGTTGCCAGTAGTTGGATAAAAAAATTTACAACGTTTTACTTGCTATTCAATTCGATTAAATTCGTTGAAAAAAAAAGTCCTTTTTTTAAAAAAAAATTCAAGTGGTATGCATTCTACCTTTATTTTAATAAGGGATAATATCGTACAAAAAATCAAATGTCTCCCAGAAACATCAGTGTTCACGGGTGAGTGTCTTGGCATCGTTAAAGCTATAGAGTATATACTTTTATTTAAACTTAAAAATAGCCTTATTATTAGTGATTCCAAAAGTGCCTTACAAGCTCTCTCAAGGTCTCCTTTTAAATGTAAATCAAATTTTCCTCTTATCATTGAAGCAAGGGAGAAACTATACACTTGCAATCTTAGCAATTTAATTCTTAACTTTATTTGGATCCCTAGCCATTGTGGTATAACTGGTAATGAAAAAGTGGATGGACTTGCCAATGAGGCTGTGGAGAGTGGTGACGTTTTCCCATACATAAATTATTGTCATGACCTGCTTGCCCTGCCCAGGCTGCACCTCAGGGAATCCTGGTCAGCGGTTTGGGCAAACACTAGTACAAGAAAAGGCAAAAGCTATGCTAGTATACAATCAGATATTCCTAGCAAACCATAGTTCTCTGTTATGAATCTCAATAAACTTTCAACTTCCGTACTGATAAGGATGCGCCTTGGTCATACCACTTGCCCTGCACATCTTGCTAGATTTAATATTATTGATAACCCACAGTGCGAGTGTGGTGACTATGGCGATCTTGATCACATTTTTTTCTCATGTCCTCTATATGACCATTCTTCCTTCTATAATTACCTACTATCGTTACACGTTCCATTGCCTATTAATATAAATTCTCTTCTATGTACTAATTCTTCTTGTATCTATCATTCTTTGAGCTGTTTTATTATTTCTAATAATCTAAAACTGTAATTTTTGTATATACTGTATCTATTGTTATGAATATTAGTTGTAAGTTTTCTTATCATTTTCATAACCCACTCTACTGATCTTTTTTTATAATTTTGCTTGTATATTTTCCGTGTTTCGTTTCCCTACCTTGTAAATGAAAAAATAATTCCGTCATCCATTTGAACATGAATATGGCAAATGCGCCGATCGCGCGAAGCCAAATGCCCCAAATGGGGAAAGAAGAAGAAGTGGCGGGAACGCGAGAACTACTGTGGTCATAGTGTGGCAAAATGCGATTTTTAACTTTTTGTTTTTCATCTATAAAATAAATAGCTCAAAATTGAAATACGTAAATTGTGAGCTTATGAGTGAGTTCATAGACCTTTAGACCGTTTTCTGCATGTAATGTTGTATTTTATGTGTTTATTACTTATTCTTAGTTACATTACACCATCATACCTACTTATCTAGGCTAGTGTTGTAGGTATTTACCTACTGCCAGTACTGACTGAGACATGATTTTGTTACTGTCCTAGGCCGAGCTTGCCGACACGCGGTCTTCATTCGAGTTTACGGCCCCATGTGCATCGGTTCTCACGTAGACTTTTTATGTTGTGCAGCGCTATATTATATTGTACCTACGTCGCACAACGCGATTTACTAATCCTCTGGGCTATTTTGGTAAGTTTGGTTTTCTAGCATATTTCCCTCATTTGCTTCCTGAAAGAATGTTACAGATTCACTTTGAATAGGTAGAGTGCGTTTAAAGAAAGAAGAAGCAGGTTGAATTCGCGAGTAGTGATTATTGTGTAAAATTGTGATGAGCTATGCGATCGTGACGACGCTGGACTTCTTTCGTCACTTCATAATTGACCAAAGTGAAGCGAGGTCTGTGCTTCGACACGCTTTTGTCTGTCCGCAAGTTGATTTCTGTTTACAGGTCGTACCTATGTAACAACGAATCTCGACGAAAAATGGAAAAACGTCAGTAATTTTTGATTAGGGAGGATTTTGCCCAAAAAGAGGGGTTTGCTGTCGCGCTATTTATCAGCCGATTTCGATAATAAACGATTTGCGGGTATGAAACATCTGTCAAGAGCGATATAGGCTTACGAAGATTCGTTAAAGAGATGTGTCGCGAGGTCTACTGTTCGGAGTACTAGTAATATTCTAATCTAGGCTATTCCTACGACAGAAAGACAGATAAAACTCTTGAAACACTTAAATTTACACATTAAATAAATACATTAGGGGACATCTTACACAAGGCCTCTGGCGCGCCTCTAGGTGCCTACTACCTACATATCCAAATATAGTTACGCGCCATTACCTATCTACCCTAACTGTCCAAAACTTGAATGTTAGATACTTACCTAAAGAGCCACTTAAGATTATGCAAATCCGTGTTTTCTTAGGCCTGCAATCACCTTGTCCACGGCGTGTTGACGTTTCCTAGAACCTTAGTACATGAATAAAGATCAAACGAGATTAGGGCACGAGATAGAATCTTCACTTATACGAACAGAGTCTTGACGATTTTATTAACCGACTGCCTCGTTGGCTCAGTGGTTTGTGATCCTGACTATTGGGCCGAAGAGACGTGGGTTCGATTCCTATACTCAGAGCAAGCGTTTATGTTATGAATGTTGGTGTTTGCTCTGTGCCTGGATGATTTTATCTGTCCTGTCCTAAGTAGGTATGTATTTAAAACTATGTATATGTAGTAGGTACATATATCAGTCTCTGACATCTAGATAAGTATGACTAGAATCCTCAATTGCGTATAGGGTGTGAGAAAAAAGATGTGCTATACGTACTTTGATATAATACGTTGTTATGATTTTATCTGAAAATAGTAAAAACCTGCATAATACTAATAGAAGTGATAGAAAATAGACAACAGTTCATAAATGTTGATTTACTTAAGCATCTTATCAAAAATTCAACAGTAGTTTTTGGCGCGAAAAATTTGTCTGACTGTTACGGCTAGGCCGTGCGTGATAATCAGGCAAAAAATATGTCTTCGCAAATAGAGACAAAATATATTAGTTTCGTCCTGTTCACACTTTAATACTTGCACATCTCGGCCTCTCTTACTTTTGTAATTATTATTATTTAACGCCACGTTTAGTTAATCCTTTACTACCTATGGTATCTGGCCTTATCCCAAGCTTTGCTCGGTTTTGGGGTCAGAGACCATGTGTAAGATGTCCTCTAATATTTTTTTCTCCTCTATTATTCTAGTCTACTAGTCCTCTATTATTTATTTCAATCTCTTCTATTCTTTCTTTTTTCTTTTCCAATATGATGATTTTCTATAGGCTGTAAAAATGTAGATTGTAGACAAGTAAGTTTACAATTTATAGAAGATTATCGCAAAAAAAGTCCTATAGCACGTTGATTTACTTTGACACAGTAGTTTTGATTTAATTTTCATTGATGAATAATAGAGTAGAGTCAGCAGGTACTTATCACTACATAGTATAAAACAAAGTGGCTTCTCTGTCTGTTTGTCCCTATACATGCTTATATCTTTAAAACTACGCAACGGATTTTGATGCGTTTTTTTAATGAATAATGATTCAAGAGGAAGGTTTATAGTATGTATAATACTAATACACCTGTGCGAAGCCGGGGCGGGTCGCTAGTTGCGAATATATTTCGAAATGTTATTAGGTACCTACTTACATTAAAACATCTCCTACATCGGGAATCGGCTCCGAGACTCAAAAAGTTTCTCGATTAAAGGTAAATCAGCTGTTACATAATATTGGATAAATATTTTTCATATCCAGTTATTAATATTAGTTATTTCAGAGCAGCATAGTAAAAACAGGTACTGAAAGTTGTCTAATTATGGGTGTAATGAGCAACCTTAGTTATAACGTCCCATGTAAGCCTGTAGACATTGAAAGTTGAAACTTTCCTTTGGAGAATTATAATGTACCTACCCTTGTTAAATAAATAAAACTCATCACTAAATTAATTATGCAAACATTTCCCTCAACGCGAAGCAACCTACGTAACATCTCATTTAAAATTTAAGCACCATTAGGATAGGTGTACAATATAAGTAGGAACCAGCTGGAAAGAGGTACGTAGTACCTACGTATCTACGGGGTAAGACGGATAGTGCAGTTTTTTTCTCTTCAGCACGGTGATTTTGTATGAGTTGGAGAGCCCTAAGTTAAGTTTTGTTCGCGTGTAAATTATTAGTAAATTCGCGTGAATAATTATATTTTTAACACGCTTTTATTAGTTTCACCTGTATGTTTGTAACCAACCCCTTTGAGCTCGATTTTGACCTACTTTGAGCGATCAGATTTTCTTCAAACTTTCCACACCTATCAAAGACCGATGACAATGCATTTATAAAAAAAAATAGAAAAAAAATATGACTCCTAAGCGAGTTTTTTTAGTTTTTTTAAAACTATATTTATATTATTGTTTTAAGATCACATAATATAACTACACTCGGGGTATTAAGCAGCTATAGAAAATTGGATGTGTTGTGCCACGCACGGGAGAGAGAAATTTCCTTTAGCACTAGATACTAGTTGAGCCAAGCAGTAGAGCCACGGGGAATAAACGGATATTAGAGAAAATAATATAATACCTACTTAGGCGTGTTACGTTATGTAGATAGAAAATCAGCAGCCCATATCTCATTTTGCAACACGCCAATTGTGTCTTAACTATAAACCTCAAAGAATACCTACCAATATGTTAGGTAGCTATACCCAAGAATGTACCTAAGGGAATGGTGCATGAAACATATGTAAGGTCTGAGTGCGGTGCCACTCCCGGGCTCGCGCAAATATTTGAGCTCAGCGGTAAGTGGGTCACACTCGCGGCATCGCACCCGACATTAAACGTGATCTCGCGAATCATATCGCGGGTTCGGGCGCCAAGTGGCCCGGTTCCTGTTCGAAGGGTTCGAATTTAAATAAGTTACTGGACTGCATCGGGCAGCAGGCGCGGGTATCGCGCGAGTCGATGCGTGTAAACGAGGCTCGGGGCTTCGGTGTGGGCCCGAGGAGCGGGGCGCGTGCGCGCGGGGCGCTGGCGTCGCCTCGCGGCAGTCCCCTGCGCGTCTCGGAGCCAGCGCTACCTGCGCCCGTCTCTCGCCTCCCGACGCAGCGCTCGCTATCGTACTCTATGAAATAACAATGATTTGGCACACGGACACCTTCCCCTCAGTGTTTTAGTCCCTGTTTATGTGATAAGGGCGGGAGCGCCAGCCCCGACGTCCCACGACCGGTCCCGGCCCGGAGGCTGCGTCGGTCTCACGCCCGTCTACAGTGGAATGCGGCAATTTTAACTACTGCGGACCCGGGAACGATTTCATAAACAGGGATCGAGCGGTCGCGGCCCATGCAATAAGGTAGGTGCTGCAACCCTTCTACTTATCGATTTGCTATTAGTTCAGCCTCGACAACACGTTTTACTTCGCCGGAGTAAAATGTTTCAGTCACGCACTTAGCTTGTTAATCCATCATGACTTTGGGCATGGAAGCCCCATTCGTGAAGTCGTTGGTAATAATATCTTGAACAGCAAGGTTTTTTTGGCACCATAACCAGATATCTTGAAAGCCTCCTCGAGCAAGTAGGTGCTAAAACTCGTTGGACTCCTTTATCTCGCGAAGACGTTATAATGAGGATGTGAGATGTTTTGTCTTCAGTTAAATTATTTACTGATATGGAGATAAGTAACAATGAATTTGCAACAAAGAATACACTTAGGTACCTATTTGAGTTTTGGCCATGACCATGAAACCGCGAGGAAACAATTTTAAAGATGTAATGAAAAGCTAGCATCCGTAATTCTGATCGTATGTATAATCGATAATAAATTTTAAGTTAGTTTACACATGACATCAATTTATTGTTATATACTACGAGACTAATCGCGCACTAAAATTACGACATAAATAAATACCTCATCACGTGAGTCTACACGATCGATGCAACTTGGTCGAAACGTCGGGATGATGATGTAGGTATTTATTTATCTCGTAATTTTAGTGCGCGATTAGTCCCGTAGTATATAATAATAATGTGTTCAAATCACGAAAGTTTAAAAACTACATCAATTTATTAATAGCAGAAGTAACCTATAATTTATAACATATCAAGTGCTACATTGTATAGTACAGCCTATAAATACCTACAATAAATAAATTGAATTTAATTAAATTGATTATAGTCACAATACCTAACAACTCGTATCATGGGTACCTCCACAGTCTTTAAAGTAATTTTATGTATAAAATGTCTGTGGTAAAATAACACACATGGACTGTTACTTTTAACTGCAATTATAACTTACGAGTATATTATACTATATGTATTTTCTTCTAAGCCTTTGAAAATTTGTAGATCAATCAAAGGTCTTCGACCAAGGAACAAAATTCTTGATCGAAGTGATAGTTAACAAAATGTTATTCAAATACCTATACCTGCCTACACATGATAAGATGGAACTCGCAACTCGCAACGCAGTTTTAAAATCGTTTTGTAACCCTAGCTTATCAGCATACTTAAATTAAATTGACTATAATGCGCTTAAATACAGATATATATACACTTAACCCCTGAACTAAAGCCGAAAGTTAAAAAAATGCGATAAGACCTGAATATGTCCGTTCTCTTTGTCCAATTTGAATCGTTCCAGTTCAATTCTCGATGGCTAAGAGTTGCGAAATGCTCATGATGCCAGTGCAGGTACACGATGGATTAAGTAAGATAGATCACTTTCTTTTCGGTCGGCACTCGGCAGCGGGTCTGCAGAGAGATCTATTCAGCTTCGCCCTCGATTTCTCACGGTAATGCCACCTCTGAGAAATATATTACGAATTGTGCATTGTCTCGACTCTACCGAAATTTTTTTCTCTTACGAGATATTACTTCGAATAGCTCTTTTAACTTAATGATGATGAAGATGAACAGAAGCACCTACTTCGGTTTGACTAGCTGTAAATTAATTGTGCGCTTGATAAAGGGATTGCACAATCGGATACCTGATGGTATCTTTTGGAAATTGCCTCGGAATAAAGCTACGCTCCATGCATCTATTAATAAATTATGGATGCAGTAGAGGCTTTCGGTTGGACCATTCATATTTAACTGTTCCGTGCATAAGTGGACACCTGTGCAAGATGGATATTTACGGCTCTTGACATAGATATAGGAATGTATCGGTGAATATTTTAGTTTTAAAGTAGGGTACTGAAGTGTGTAGGTACATCATAACATCGGTATTGATCATGCTCTTCTTAGCAAAACATCCGGCCACTTTATTAGAACGTAAATATACATTTACCTAAAGCTATAAAAAAAATATATCTACATCCAGACTTTGAAGGGCCGCAACATAGAAATCATAAAAAAGTTAAAGTAGGTTCAAATCAAGCTTTTTTGAACTATTGAGTACTTACTTAACTAAATAAATTCGGTAGGTCTAATTAACTGTTGGGTGTTGGCACCTGTCCTAGTAATACAGAGCTTGAAATGAGATTGCTAGAACTATGTCTCGACTGATTAGCAAAGCATAAAGGATCTGGTAATATATTATAGATTTTTTGCAAAAGAGCCATCTCAGTAAGGAGACAGCGCATTGGGAAACGTAATAAGAAATAGTAGGTAGATAGGTATGTACCTATATATAGAAACATCATCCGAGCAGGTGGGGTAAGAAACATTAATGGCGGGTAGAACCCAGTCAATGGGTAATGCAGACGGAATTCAAAGTACATGTTTTTATTTCAATTTTACATAGGCTTGGGCAATGACATAGGTACCTATTTGACAAATCCAATATACTCGTATGTGGTGAAAAGGAGATTTGGAGTTATACCGTTTTTTTAAATAAATAAAGTTCAAGTTATCAAATGTCGTGCCACCTGTGGAAGTTATGTAATATCCTAATAACATGTATCGTGATTTAGGATGTTTAATTATTTCATGGGAAATATCTATAAGACCTCTTGTCACAAATTTTGTTACAAATATTTCACAAATTTTTAATACTTGATCGTATTGAAACTACGCTACTATTTTATTCAACAACTTTCAATTGCATTATCAAAGCAATAAGTCTGGCAGGCACAGGCAAAAGGCTCCCCAACCACCGCTATCTAGGAGCAAATTCGTGGTCTATTATTTAAAAAGGTAGCCCTTTTACGATTAAATGTGAATAGGATGTGGGGGTGGTCTGCAATCATGTGCCTTAAGGTAAAATAAATTTTGCGGGTCAGGAAGGGTTCCCGTGAGTCGGGCAGCTAATTTTGCAATGTTTGTTATGGACGACTTAACTGCCGAGCCAAGCATGTAGGTAGACGTCGTAAAGTTAAAGGTCCGGTGCTTTTCCCATGGCCGCGGGCCCACTCCGCACATTATTATTGTGTATTGTACAGTGTCCTCGCCGGCCTCATTCAAATACATGAATAGACACGAGGGTTGATTGATGTAGGCTTGGGTGTGTTCTCATTAGTATACGCGGAGCAGGTAGAATACCGAAACATTCTCGATTCACGGCGGGAGATGACGCCATGCCATTCTTGTGCGAAAATCGATAAAAAACGAGCTTTGTTGCGCCCTTCCCTTTTTATTTACACAATAATGAAAACATAAATCAATCAGTCAAACGGTTCTTTAGCGCCGTACGTCTCGTGCAAAATATAACACATTTTTTGTCTTTGAAGGTTTCGATGTGCTGTCGAAGAGATGGGTAACGTGAGAAAATCAAATAAACTGGGTCTTTCTTCTTTTGTTTGTCGTTGTCATTTACATACTACTTTTCGGAGTATTAAATATTGATTTAGGAACTAGAACTGAGAATTTAGTATACACGATTCATGTTGAGAGGGTTCCATTCACGTGCGGACGCGGCTGGCGTCGTGCGCGTGTGGGTGTTACTCAATTAGAAGCTAGTTTTAAAGTTGAATGGTAAAGGCCGCAGCAGGTCCAAGAATGCACTCACCAGTAAAAAATACAAAATGTTGATTGAGCTTGGGGAGTTGAACGACTTGAGAATGTTTGGCTTTTACGGAATCATGGAAAAACTTCAACAAAGCAATTGCATTTAAGAAGCATCGCAGCGCTTACTCTACACACACGTGTATTATAGTCTTAACACATTAGCGTTAGATGCTTAGAGTGAAAAGTCAAACTGTATGAATCTACACGCACTAAAAATAATTAATAATTACCAGGTAAGAAGGAACAGCGCAGCACTTGGGTAGAGCAGCTGAGAGCAGTTCGAGCGCGATCCCGCGTTATTATTCCTGTTTATTCCTCTCAGAGGACAGATAAAAGGGATATACCAGAATAACTGGGTATATGCAGTTCCTTGTACCGTATAGTAAAACATTCAATCTTTGAACATAAAATAGTTCTACAAATGATATGATACTATTAATTCCTTTAACACCACTGAAATAAACTTAAGTAACAGAACGTGTAGGAGGCGGTCTTTTAGCTAAGAGCAATATCTTCCAAACAACTTTTAGATGAATTGAAACGTGGGAACAATAAGAAATATTGGGGGACACCTTACACACGGTCTTTGACCCCAAACTAAGCAAAGCTTGTGATATGGCTGCAAGAGACTGATATACTACATATACATATTTTATTATATGACAAAAATATTTTTGCTATTAGAGCGCTACAATTTTAATATGTTTTCTAAACTGCATCAACACCGCTGAACCAAAGTACCTAAATTATGTTTAGGGTATATAATTGGATCACAATCAGGCTGTCTACGCAATTAGGAAATCATAGTAACGTTGGACAAAAAAACATACAGACGAAATGAAAACGTTCTCGAAAGTCGGCAGACAAAAAAATTAGTCACCTGCAGCGCTATTTAAAAATAATAGCTTTATTAAATGCGGCGCAATATTTCGGAATATCTTGAAAGTAAGCTATTCGGCTGCAAAGCGATGTGTCGGAAAGCACTTAAAACGCCAGCTAGGTCGATCGCTTGGAAAATTTATAATAAAACGACTGGCTGATAGTCTCAGAGAAACTGGGGCGACGGGACAGCCCGTCCGTAAGCCTAACTAATAGGCGGGGAGCGAAGGCGCTATTTACTTACACTATATTTAGGTACAAGCCTATAAATAAAAGTTATATAAATTGCGCTATGAAATAAAGATAAATGTCGCGAAAGCTCACCACCTTCTGAGGTGCAGTAGTGTATTATATTGAATAGGTACATTTTAAATATTTATATATATATGTATATCTACTTAAAATAGGTATAATTATCTTGAGTTATATTTTTTAAAAGAGTGGAAAGTTTTATCAGAATAACGTTGATTAGTTGAGTACGCTATTTTGGTAGTAAACATCAAACTACGATCAGCTCTATATTATATATATATATTAGTAGGATATATTATATATATATATATATAACTAGGTAGCGCAGACCTCAGGCGCAAAGAATGGCTAATATATATGCCTATTGGATGTTCCTTTAGAATTACGCAGACGGTCGTCAAATACTTGATCCGTCAAATTCCATACTCGTCAAATCTATTAGGCGTCGAACATATTCATATTTATTCGCTTCCACATATTCTAAAATCGTTATAACAAACTTTCATTATGAAACCAACCATAAACACGCGAGAAAATTAGCTGTTTCACATAAAAAGTTTATCGATTTTGGACAAAATGCCATACATTTTGCGGCTGTTTGCAATTTTGGGGTTGGTCCTATAGTAAAAGTTGGATACGTAACATTGTAGGTAGATTTCCTAAAATATATCCACCATATTTTCTATATCCAACATAATATCAACAACATAAGTATGTATGTTGCTAAGCATAATCCATAGGTACCTGAAATAGTTCGCTTCGCATGCATGAAAGGCTCGTTATAATACTACTTTGCCTAACAATTTCATAAAAAGTGTACCAATATTTGCGTTAGAGAAATCAAGCCATGCCTATCAATATCCTGTGAGCGCCAATCTAATCCCGGGAACAGCTCGTACACATATAAATTACGAATGAAGTTACACGTGTAAACGTGTTTCAGTGTGTAACTCTCTAACAAAAACCCTATCGATTTTTAGCGTTGAGAATCGCATAGTACGAATAGCAAATATTTGCTTCGTAGCTTCTGTGTACGAACAAAGCCTAAGCTCGATTGCTGTTCATATTATGCTATAATGTATCTGTAGGTATATCTCATATTTTTTCTTAACGAAAATATTTTAAGTACCAAGGTTAATTTCGTGCTTTTTTTAATTTGAATAGCTTAACGCTTATTAAATTACGCGATGTATTAAAAGGACAGTCACAGAAGTAATTCTACTAATATTATAAACGCGAAAGTTTGTATGTATGTATAGATGTTTGTTCCTCTTTAACGCAAAAGCTATTGAACGGCATTATTATTATATACTACGGAACTAATAGCGCACTAAAATTACGAGATAAACCTCCTCATACGTAGTATATAATAATAATGTGTTCAAATCGCGAAAGTTTAAAAACAACAGCTATTGAACGGATTGAGATGAAACTTGGCAATAGTAATGCTTATTTATTCATCAGAATAACACATAGGCTATAATTTATAAAGATATTGCGTGAAACAAAGTTCGCCGGGTCAGCTAGTGTGGTTATAAGCTGACTATATCTCTATGTCGAAAAAATAGCGGCTGTTCCATGGAAGTAAAGTGTTAATTGGAGAAGTAAAGTGTTTTAGAAGTAAGTGGGAATTGGATTGAATTTGCAGACACATAATACGTGTCTGCAAATAACAGCTGATTATTCACTTGGTCAGGGTTGGTTTCATAGCATTTACAATTTATGGAAGTTACTTACTGTAATAATACATATTATTGCTTTTGCCCGCGGCTTTGTCCGTTATATTTTGATTTTTATGCTATCCCATAGGAACCTTTTATTTTACTGAGATAAAAAGTTACTCCAACCTCTTCGATTACCTATATCTGTGCCAAAAATCAAGTCAATTCGTAGCTTTTGTTGCTGTGTTTAAGAGTAACAAACCATACAAGACTTACGTTCTAGATTTACGTTATTAGTAAAAATAATAATTCAAATAAGAAATGCATTCCCATCATACATCAGCCACAAGACGTCCGCTGCTGGACATAGGCCTCCTCTATAGATAAATAAATATTTTGGGACATCTTACACACGGCCTCTGACCCCAAACTAAGCAAAGCTTGTAATATGGCTGCCAGAGACTGATATACTACATATACTTATTTTTAAATACATACTTATATAGATAGTAACTAAATAACATCCAGACACAGAGCAAACACTTATGTTCATCACATAAATATTTGCCCTGGGTGGGGATCGAACCCATGCCTTTTTGATCAGAAGTTAGGGTCACCAACCACTGAACCACCGAGGCAGTCAACAAGACCAGTTTGTAGCGGCTTGCATCCAGCGCGATTCTGCGTCTGGAGTCTCTCTGCGGGGTCGAATCAGGAATGAGGAGATACGTAGAAGAACCAAAGTTACTGACATAGCCCAGCGGATTGGCAAGTTGAAGTGGCAATTTGCAGGGCACATAGCGCGGAGGACTGATGACGGATGGGGTCGAAAAGTTCTAGAGTGGAGACCACGCACGAGCAAGCGCAGCGTAGGACGTCCACCCACAAGGTGGACGGATGACCTAATTAATGCATTCCCGTGATATGATTATTTTATCACATAATATGAATAGTCCCCAATGCCTACAAGCGACGCCGACAGGCATCACTGCCCAAGCGGATTAAAATTCACGCGACGTACATTGAACGTGTGTGACTGCCCTAATAACAAGATTATGCTTTTCTTTTGTCATGGTAATTATGGGAAAGTGAAATTAACTATCGGAACATCGGCTGTTTTAGCTGGAACTACAAATATAGATCAGACTGCTATAGCTTTTTTTCTATGTTCGTCAGGTCATACAACCAACATGATTTTTTGTCATTTTTTGCTCTATATTTAAAACGGCAGTAAAGATTCACGAGTTAGTCCCATAGTAGAAATCGTTCATAATAATGGGTAAACTGACCCCAGCTCATGGTACAAGGCAACCTAACAAAAATAATATAATTTTAGTTCAATGATCTTAAAGAAAAGACATCAACGCGTGCTTCGATTTTCCCAAGAGCACATTGAATCAAAAAGTTGCTCAGAGATCTAAAGAGATGCCATGTCATTACCCGGACACTTATTCATGGTGTTCCACAATTCTACGTTATTTCGGCAATAATGGAACACCTCTGACTGATTTTTAGGGTTCCGTACCTCAAACGGAAAAAACGGAACCCTCATAGGATCACTTTGTTGTCCGTCTGTCCGTCTGTGTGTATGTCAAGACTCTTTATCTCGGAAACACGTAAAGATATCGAGTTGAAATTTAAACTGTATACGTATATCTCTAGTCTCTTGCAGTTGTGTAAAAAAAAACTTCTCAGTTATTGTTTAAAAAAGTTAGAGCCGTTTAAGTCGTAAAAAACCGCATATTTCGACACTTTCGACACAAAAATCAAAACATATAGGGTACTTCCCGTTGATATAGAACTATGAAGTTTGACGAGAAGCATTGTCTCAGAGTACACATAGAAATAAGTCTGAAAACTGTACATTTTTATTTAAATCACAAAAAATAGGGCCTCAAAATTCATAAAATATGGGCTCAAAATTCAAAGTGAGTATCATCATGTATGTCAATCGTATCATGTTATCATATAAAAGAACTTCATTAGCACATGGTAAAACAGGTTTTTAATTATTTTAACAATGTGTAATTTTCGATGTATGACGAGAAAAGAGAAAAAAAAGCTTTATGTCGATAGTTAGATAGTTTCTATACTACACATATAGAGATTTTAACAGCTTACTTCCCAATTTTGTGAAGTTTTCTGGATTTGTACGGAAGCCTCGATGTGCGAGCCTGACTCGCACTTGTCCGGTTTTTTTGTTTGTTTTGTGTGTAATCAAGTTTGCGCTAGACTGAAACTATATGCCCTATCTTGTGAAATCTGTGGGGCGAATACACCAAGCCCCGCGGTATTTAGCCGTATTTAACCGACTACAAAAAAGGCAGTTCTCAATTCAACTGTATTTTTTTTGTATGTATGTTTTGTGATTAATACTCCGCTAAGTATTTATGAACCGATATTGATCTTTTTTTTGGTAGATCATACTTCAGAGATGGTCCTATATGAATTTTATCGAAATTATTCGAGTCGTTTTCGAATAATCAACGATAATGTGAAAATTACTACATGGATGATACATTTATCCGTGCGAACTACATAGGTATTCGAATTCTGTACACGGCAAAAGTCAGCTATCCCATAATCCGCCTACCGCTATGTTGTCCGCTATTTTTGCCGAAAAATTAGTATTTACATAACATCTCTTTCACTTCTTTTACATCCATCAGTCTCTGCATGTACGACGGTCCCGACTCTACAAAAAAAACAACGGGTTGCACGGCAACTGCTGCCGGCACTCCGGGAGTTCCGGCAAAAGTGAAAACTTGACGTCTTACGAATTTTCGATCAGTTTACCAGTCCAGTTTAACATTTTTTTTTACCCAAAAGTGCACAACGTCGCTAAAGAACTTTTCGCTTCAAAAATAAACAAAAAATAATAAAAAATATGCCATTGACACGAAATAATGATGACGACTACACAAGCAGGGCTGCGATAGCGCAAAAGCCATTTGTAAAATGTACATGAATGACGTCTGCTTCGCAAGTTCAGTTTGTTTTCGTTAGAGTGGTTATATAGTATGAGTTAAACGGAAACTACAGGTTCCGTATGTTTCTATACGTTTTTAACTAACCGACTTCGAAAAAGGAGCTTTTCAATTCGACTGTGTTTTTTTGTACTTATGTATGTTACGCAATTACTCCGCCAGTTTTCGAGGATTCTTTTTTGTTTGGTAGATCATATTTTATAGGTGGTCCCATTTAAATTTTATGCAAATCAGCTGAATCGTTTTTGAAAAATCAACAATAAAACAGTGAAAATTATTACATCGATGATAGATTGATCCGCGCGAAGTATTCGAATTATGTACACGGTTTAAGTCGGTGAAACCATTTTTGATGAAAAATAATTACTGTGAATTGCGTTCTATAATTACAAATTGAAAAAGTTGTACTATTACGAAATATTCGCGAATTCTGTACACGGGTGAAGTCGGTCATGCTAATTTTTGCAAAAAAATAATCTTGTTTCTATTTTTGTTCAAGTGGGTCCAAATAATTGAATTAATAAAACACAAATACATAATATACATATTAGTCTAATAGATTATGTTATTAATACAATCAGCGTAAAATAGCTTATCCATAATAACAAAAGCTCAATCCGTAAAATTCAGCTATCAACCTATTTTGATAGCTGAATTGTACGGTTTGATAAAATAGCATACAACAAATATATAGCCTGTTAGCATAGCAGAGCTGTTCCCACAAAGCTGCCCAGGGTCCAGGACTGCAAGTGACTCCACTTGCCCAATTTATGGACAAAATGTGGAGTCTACGTATGGAAGCGACGCGCGGCACGCCCCTTGACCTACTCCCGTCGCATGCATGTCTCTAATGCGGTGTCCACTTACTTTTGAGTAATTGTAGGCTATATTGTACGTCTGAATGGTTCCAGTAATAATACACCGACTAAATCTATTGTGTTACTCAATACTAAATCAATAGCATTGCTTTGTGTTGCTCGCATCTCGTAACAATGAGTTCTCGTTATATTCTAGTGTTTTGGTTGTGACTGCTTTTTATATTATAGTGATATCTATGTTCTTTCATAGATATTATATGATTGATTCGCATAGCGGATATTTTTTTTAGTTTAGCAACGACCATAAGCTATACAGGCAACTAAAGATAGTAGTGTAATTATTTAACTGACATTAACAATACCCTTCCTTGGCAGTCGGATAAAATAACCCGACAAGAAAAACGTAACAACTTTAATTTACCTCTCTAAGAAAATTGGACAAAATGTAGCTTTTAGTGCAACATTTTATTTTAAAGGCAACAAAAGAAGCGCTTAAACAGCACACAAATCACGAGTCGGAGTTATTTAATTCAGCTGCAACAGTGAGATTGCATCGCTGTTCAAGGCATTCTCATAAAGTCTTCTCCGCGCGGGCGAGCTATCTCAGTAATCTAGAGACTGCAGCTCCATATTTGTCAGTACAAATTAGTCGCAACGAGGTCGGAGATAGCGAGTTGGAGCAACAACGGGCCACATGTACGAATAACAAGAGGGCGGGTCGAGTGGAGGCAGCAGTGGGCTCAAAGGTGAGTACGCAGGCTGCGGCTTCTGCGGTCGCTCCCCACGCGGCCACTTTCACCGATTCCCTCATTAGCGATGCCACACCGACTCTTCTGCAAACACTTGGCGCCTACAAATGGTTGTTTCACCCTCCGCATAACGTTCGCAGACGTGTTCGAGAGCAATCTTTGCGAAAACGAAACGCGATGTTTTACCGCACACACGCTTCGCATAAATCACGTTGATGTTTTATTTGTGAGGTGTTTCTGCCGCCGGAATGTGCTCGTTGCTACGAAATAGAATGCCAAGTCACTAGTCGCAGTTCTCACTTCATTTAATACTCTCTTTGGTACATTAAAGCAAACGATCGCACTTTGCATAAATATTTCCACTTCTGCTGACGGGCTCATCGTTAAGTATAGAGTTGTTTATCTAATCTAGTCCGCAACTTACTTGCACAAGTTTTTTTCCATCATTATCGACTTACCATAAGTTTACGGAGCTCCACCTAAGTAAGCATTAGGCGGGTACAACTTTTTCATTGAACTGCTCTCAAACGACGCGTCCAACTTAATTCCTAGAACAGGAACGCGGTAAAAAGAAAGTCTCGTTAGGAAAGTCGCCGCAAACTCGTGTCGTACCGCGTCCATTTTCGGAGCGGATCCCTAAAAAAGTTCTAATTAACTAAAAGCAGAAGCTTGTCCGAGTAGTGTCCGTTACATAATTGCAGTTGATGCCAAGAGACGGACGCGAGCGGAGACGCGAGCTCAGCGCCCAGTCCGGAGTACTCTGAAACCTGCCAACTGCACTAAAGGTTTTGAAACTCGAATCTGGCATTAATTTTGTATGTGTATGTAATTGCGTGTGTTTGTTTTTCCATACATTACCAATTCAGTTTAACTGAATAAAATTAAAACGTGAGCTTTACATTAATTATGAACTAGAAAATAGCAATTTAATTTACTTACTAGAATAATTATTTTTTGCAAAAAATAGCATGACCAACTTCACCCGTATACAGAATTCGCGAAAATTTCACACGGATCGATGTAGCATTTTTCACATTATTGTTGATTTATCAAAAATAGCTTAGCCGATTTCGATAAAATATAAATGGGGCCAATTTCGAAGTATTCCTCCAATAAAAAAGAATTATTGAAATCGGACTACTAAGAAAAAAGTTATGCGTGGTATAAAAAAATATGCGCGTCGAATTGAGTACCTCCTTCTGTGGTTCGTCGGTCAAAAAACCAAATAAGAGCCCTGCTAATTACGCGTTTGCGACACGAAACCACCTTGCCTATTCAAACGATTAATGGAACTTAACTTGGCCTATTTATATTTACTTTGAAAACTATCAATGCGAACGCAGGCAGGGTAATTTCATCAGCACGGTTTGCCACTGCATTGCGACCGGCTACAGTTTTGCAGTTCGCAACTCACGATTTACGATATCCACGAAACGAATAAACCATGTCCCGCCGCTGCCGATGCCGGCGCAACATTGAAAAATGTCGAAATAGAAGATCTAGCTGTTGTTTCACACGTCCTCCATTTACAGCACACGAAACTCGGTTCAATTCAAGTGCATGTGCGGTTCGAATGTACGGAATTTAACTGAAATAGCCGTAGACGAAATAGTATTCGGGTGACTAGTCCTGCTATCAGTTTCTAAACCGCCTAAATTCTTCTGATCTGTACTGTACTGTATGTACTGTATCAGCCTTTTAATAGTCCACTACAGGACGTAGGCCTACCCACGAAGGGTGATTGGGCCATATGCACCACGCTGGCCCAGTGCGGGTTGGTGGATTCGCATACGCCATCGAATTTCTTCTACGGAAGTATGCAGGTTGCCTCACGATGTTTTCCTTCACCGAAAAGCCAGTGGTGTGAAATTCCATACATAAATTCCAAAGAACTCATTGGTACGGGACCTTGATTTGAACCCATGACCTCACGATTCCAAGGCGGGTGTACTACCTCTAGGCCACCACGGCTTCTGATTCTCTTCTGATCGACACCTACATTTTAAAGTGTCGACGAAGCCACGGCAGCGCATATTTGTAAATGTCAACCGCGATCACTTATCATCATTATATGCAGGTAATTCTAAGTGTCTTAATCAGTTAAAATAATTTGTTAGACAAACCATCTTCTGTCTCCGCCCCTGTCAGTACGTCCCTATTCTAAGCAATCTCGTTCGTTTTCGGTGCAAAATACGCAAGCGTAAAGCGTGGAAAACAAACAAGAGTTATTTATTTTCGGTTTGTACCGTTCGTGTTACGAAACACATGACATTGACGTGCTATACGTAGTAGGACCCCTGACCAGGCGGAACCTGCTGGGCAGGCCCGGTTCGTTGCCCGCCCGAGCACTTGTCGCGCTCACCGTACAAGCGTAGGTATTATTTTTTTTATCTCCCATAATCATACAACCAACGTGACCTTGGGTTTAGCAACGGTCGTGTTTGTAAGAAGCTTCAAAGGATCCCGCTGGTCGAGGCGAATCTTAACTTTGAGCCAATCAACATTCCGTGGTGTTTCAAAATTGTTTAGCAATCTCTCATGCGACTACTAGATACCTACGAAGTTACCTCAGTTACCCGTGAAATCTTCATCAGTCTCATGTTAGTTCATCTATAGTCGCTCCTATGATCCTTCCCTTTCCGGTTTTGAGCCAATCGAATTTCCGGTTTCGTGCCAGAATACATACATACAGCTTGATCGAGAATCGGGTTATTGGAGAATGTATGAGTACCTATATCCTACAAAGAAAAGCAAAGATAGACGATAAACAAACAGGTGTTCCGGCGTACCTGCTGACAAAAGCTTGTATTATAACTGTAAAGAGTAGCCTACAAAGCGCCATATGTGTATCCACCTGACTTCCCGACTTTAAATAATAGTGGTATGAGTTGGCAACACGAGCAGCGCCATCCATTTTGTGCGAAGGTAATGTCACAGGGTAAAACAGGGGCAGGATAATGCACGTCATTATTATGGTGCCTTCTTCGACCCTTTTAAAAGGTATGAAACTTTGGGTTGGAGCACCTATATTATTTGTATCTTAACAATTTGTATTCTCAGCAAGAATGCTTCATTGATTAATTCTAGAGTACTCAAGTAGTTACTATTTGTATTAGTCGTATGAAAAGTCCAGTGATTAAAACACTACCTACAATACTATTAAATTGATAACCGCACACAAACGAAATAAATATACAACAAAATTGAACGTTAATTGAAAGTTTCATAGAACGTTGCCATAACTTCCAATTTGCATTTTACATGCAGTAGTGATTGCATGTTTTGGTTCTGCTCAGAAAATCAATTCAAAAGCTCTTTTCTGATTCTCCAGTGTTGTAGTAAAATCTATAAAATCTTATTTTTTATTTATTTTACCGTAAAAAGAGTAACAACTGATTATGTACCTTAATTAAATAATAGCCAAACCTTGCATTTAACAGGCTTAGTTTAAACTTGAAATTTAACTAATTAGATAATTCAGCAATAAATAAATATTGTATCTACCTGCTTCGCAGTGTAGGTATTAGTTTATTCTTTCCCGTATAGTAGGTACCTACTGAAAAGAGATGTTAATGGACTTTTTAAAAATATTTTCCTTTTTCTCCTTCTCAGCTATAGGAAGTCCACTGCTGGACACGTGCTTTCCTATAGACCGCCAATAAGACCGGTTGGAAGCAGCTGGCATTCAGCGCGATCCAGCGACTTGTAATATTGACGAGGAGAAAATGTACTCATTATTATATTGTTACGAATATAAAAACATATTTGTCACAAAGCCATTCACAAGCGACGTCACTAGTTGCAGAGCTAGCAAAGTCGTCTAGTATCCTTTATCCTCAGTAGTTTAATTTCATAGAGCAAAGCCGGTATTGCAAACTCTCCGGCGCGCGCGGAGGGATGTTTGCAGCCCGGCCGCTGTTTGCACTCAATAAGCCGAGGCAAACATTCTCCAGCCCAGCTATTCTTCATCTCGCCTTCAGCACACATACAGATTACTAAGATCTCTTCCGTTATTCACTCAAATTGAAAGAATACTTCACATTGTACAAGCTGTTGGGCTGATGGCTTATGCCGCTAAAATGATGATGGGCATTAGTCAAAGTGAACTTGATCGCAATTTTATATTCAAATGTTTATGAAAGGCGATAATATTTTGGGAGATCTCGTTTTTTGTGCTTGTATGCTTGTTACTTGTAACTTGTTACAAATAGATCATGTATTCGTATTTGAGGTCTATCATTAATAGTAGTAATTTAGGCGAAAATGACTTGATCTTAAAATATCTATTCAAAAGCACAAAAAGTGATCTCTATTTCTAATGTAGGTATTTTTTAATGTATAAAGCTCGACTGTGCACATTGCTAAGTCGCGGCTGTCAGTCGCGTCCGTAAGCCGCGTCCGATAGTATGTTTCGAGCTTTCCTGTGCTTCGACTGCTCAAGATGTATAAACACTTTTTGAGCAGTTGATATAGGTACAGTTTTTGTTTCTATTGATGTGCCCTGACCTGAAATCAAAGTTCAATGCTAATTGGGCTAACGATAGACATCAAATATGCTCCTATTCTACATTAACAATACAACAATAACAAATTGCAAAATGATTTGCAATGTTTCAAAACTTTTTTGCCAATTTGCATGCATATAAACTTAAATAAGCTTTACGTTTTCAGTAAAAACTTATTCTCACGCTATTGTAATATATTTTTCACCTTCAGAGAATTGTTGGCTCATTCAGTGTTTTTTTCATATTAAACTTTGCATTTAAAGAGAATTTAAAGTAATTTGCTTGAACTGTAACTTATTTTTGTGTATTCGTTTTGGTACCTGAACCACTGTTGAACATAGGCTTATCTGAGAAGAGCGATTGTTCTACACCCGCTAGCCCGCCATTTGTTGGTTAATTTAGGTACTTATCCTATCGACTTTCTTCTTCGGACGCCTGAAGATTTATTTCCGTTGTTTTTGACCGACGAACCAACCGGAGGAGATATACAATTCGACGCGTATATATATTTTTTTTATGTATAAACCACCCATAACTTTTTTGTAGTAGTCCTATTTGACCAATACTTTTTTTATTAGAAAGAGTATACTTTGAAATTGGTCCCATTTAAATTTTATCGAAATCGGCTGAGCCAGTTTTGATAAATAACAATATTGTAAAAAATGTTACATCGATCGGTGCGAAATATTCGCGAATTCTGTACACGGGTGAAGTAGGTCATGCTATTTTTTGCAAACAATAATTACCTATTCTTCATGGAAACCATTTACTTAGGTATACTACCCCCGATAGTTGAAAAGCATTTACGCATGCCTTTTTAACACGTTTTATTAGTTTCACCTGTATGTTTGCTTGTTTACTTGCTTGCTTGCTTGTAACCAACCGCTTTGAGCTCGATTTTGACCTACTTTGAGCGATCAGATTTTCTTCAAACTTTGCACACCTCTCGAAGACACGATGACAGTGCATTTATAAAAAAAAAATTATGAATCCTAAGCGTGTTTTTAAGTTTTTTTTAAAAAACTATATTTTTTTATTACATAATATATACACATATATATATATATATATATATATATATATATATATATATATATATATATATATATATATATATGCCTAGATACTAGATTTCTGTCTTGTATATATCTCGAAATTATTTATAATTATATATATATATATATATATAGGTAACTATAACTCTATTTCAGAAATAATTTCGAGATATATACAAGACAGAAATCTAGTATCTAGGCATATCAGTTACAAACCAAATCCCATAGGTACCTACTATTTATTCGTATGAATCCACCAAGGGCAAGTCCCGATCGCACAAACTTTTTATTACAATAATAACAACAGGAGGCGGCGCGAGCGGTTAGTAGATGGGTACACGTAGATGGGTGTAAATACCATTGTTTCGGAGTTTTCTCATATCGGCGAGGGGCAATCGCCGTTAGACGCAACTTATGCGGCGTCCTCGCTAAACTTCAGGTTAATTAAGTCTTCTCGACTCCGGTCGGAAGTTCTGATAAACTAGCATTGTTACACGCCGTTTTACTGCCGGGAATATCTCAATGAATATGAGGGAAGCACCTAATTAACGGGTTGCGAGGCTTGAAGCCTTATTCTAATTACAGATAGGTTCTAGTTATGATAGGTGGGTAATTGCGTGGACACTGGACGTGATAACAATTGTACGACGTATAGATATCGCTATGATCAGAAAAATAGTGCTAGAAAAATAGTGCTAGTAAAATAAAATAGTGTCTATAATACCTACCTAACTGTATTAAAGAAATATGTATATATACTTTATTTTACATAATCACTCCAAAAAAACCTAAGAAATAAGGATTTTTCAGGTTTACGTTAGTAAATATTCATCTCAAAGGCTACACGCACTTCTTCTATTTTTGTAATAGCCTACTATACTGTACCAGCTTCTTAATAGCCCATTGCAGGACGTAGGCCTACCCATGAAAGGTGGTTGGGCCATATCCACCACGCTGGCCCAGTGCGGGTTGGTATCTAATATTAAATCTCTTTTTATTTATTTAACATGTGTAAAGCATTCAGTTATTGAATTTTAATAAACATTGGCTGTAAAAAATATTTGGAAAATGTCTACTTTTTCCATACTATAAGGGCATACTATAACAATTATAGTACTAAGAACTTTATTTTTCAAACTTGACTTCAATTAAAGTGGTTTAATTTAATTTAGTGCCTAGTATAGTAATTACAAGTTTACATTATTACAGTCCAGCGATCGAATCCAACGCTATTGCAACTTGAATCATGTAAACTGACCTGGAATGCACTGGAGCGCCGGTGTACATTATTCCAGCTGCAATCCAGCACTGGATTCGATCACTGGAACGCAATAATGTAAACCGGTCATAGGGTAAAATAAATAATTGGCCACTCCTGTTATACCTCATTAGATATCTACCCGTGTTGAAAGCGGTCCTTTATTAAAACAATAAATTGATTTTACAATCATCTCTCTCAGCGGAGTTAAGTTCTGGCTTAAAGGTTTCAGAAAGACCTTTACTTACCGTTACAAGTAAGCACCTAAATATCTACCTCTGAATCAGCAAACTTGAGCACTCTCATTTAACAATAAATAATTATTTATTTTTGCCTTATCTAAGTAAGAAGAGTAATGCTTTTTCTAGGCTAGTACGGACTTGGGTACGTCTCTACATATTAAGATATCTATAGTTGCGTTTGTCAGTATAGATAACGATCGAGCAAATAGTAAAAATAATAGTAAGTACCTAGTAAATAGTGTACTAGGTACTTGCTAAGCAAAGTGCAGGGATTTTCACATAATATATACTCATAATAATGGCCAAATTTGACTATTGGGCCAGTTCCGAAAACGCGTAAAAATTTATTATGGTCAATATAAATGAAACAGCTATTTTTAATGCTATTTTGAGGGTTGCCCCTTATAACATTTATTTGTATAAATACCTCTGAAACTGCTCCCTGCACTGTGCAAAACAACAACCTAGGTGTTTCCTAGTTTCAAGTGGCTTTATTATGTTAGGTACCTATTTAATAAAATATGATAAATCCATCCATCCATCCATCAGCCATGAGAAGTCCACTGCTGGACATAGGCCTCCCCTATGGATCTCCAATAAGACCGGTTGGAAGCGGTTTGCATCCAGCGCGGTCCTGCGGTCTTAATGAGGTCATCCGTCCACCTTGTGGGTAGACGTCCTACGCTGCGCTTGTCGGTACGTGGTCTCCACTCGAGAACTTTTCGACCCCACCGGTCATCAGTCCTCCGCGCTATGTGCCCTGCCGATTGCCATTTCAACTTGCCAATCCGTTGAACTATGTCGGTAACTTTCGTTCTTCTAGTGATCTCCTTATTTTTGATTCGATCTCGCAGAGATACTTTTGACTTGAGGCACTGAGGTATGTCGGACGAGAAAACGCTACGCAATTTTCCGAACGCTGCCCAGCCGAGTTGGGTTCGGCGATTGGCCTCTTTCTTGAAGTCGGACCTACCTAACTGAACTACTTGTCCTAGGTAGACGTACGAGTCAACGACTTCAAGAACCGAGTTTTCAACAGATATCGGGGTGGGTACAACATGGGAATTAATTACACATGACTTTCGTCTTGTCCATGTTCATCGACCCACCTGTTGAGAAACTTGATAAATAGTTAAATAGAAATAAATTAAATGACATACTTTTTGCCACAATATTAGCAGAAAAACAAAATTATTACTGACGTGTAGACGACGGACGAACGAATCTTATCGGCAAACTTTGAGAGCCGCTGCGTCGTGGTAATGAATTTGGATTTACATCGTAAAATGTAGAGCACACAGTATTTGAGCTACTTACGATAAAATATACTTACACGCTTACGAAACTGGTTTTACGTTCACAGTTTACCTATAAACATATTTAGTTTAGACTGCATATAATAAATGATTAAACGGTTCTGTTTCAAGTCAGAGGGCGGACTTGAAACAGAACCGTATTAGTTTAGTTATTTTATATTAAAATATGAAACTAAAATATGATCTATATATTCTATTTTGTCACGATTATATCAGAAAAACAAAGTAATTGCCGTCGCGTAGCACCCGGTAGCCGGCAACTTACATAATGGCAATAAAGGATGCGCAGCAGTCGAGCGATAGCGACGGACGACTGGGTATTTCGGCAAACTTTGACAACCACTGTACCGCGGTAATGAACGTGGATTCACGTCGTAAAACAATACGCGCACTCGGCATTTGAGCAAATCACGCTAAAAATACACTTGTTTACACGTTAACTAAACTCATCTTATCATGTATCTCATTTTCGTACTAAGCTCAAGTGGCTTCCGATTCGTCTTCGTCGGAATGCTCATATCCTTAATCTTCTTTATAACATCCTCTTCAATCCTTCTACTCCACGCTATCTTAAAGACTCTTTTTCCTTCTGGCGTGATGCTCATTCCCTTCCCCTCCGATCCAAGGATAACCTTTCCCTTATGACCCCTACCGCACGGTGTGAAACTTTTTATGGCCGTTCATTTGCCTTTCAGGCAGTCCAGTTATGGAATGCCTTGCCCGTTACTGTCAGAAAAGCTCAATCACTGAATGTATTTAAAGATCAGGTTAAATATCATTACCTGCAGAAATAGTCAATTCTTTAACTATGTAAATGTTGTTGTTATTTATGTTGATGTATGTAAGTAGTATATTGTAATTTATTATGTAATAGTTTATTATTTGTCGTAGGTTTCTTTTATGATTTTTTTTATGTGTTGTTTTATTTATTTTTAGGTATTTTAAGTATTTATATCAATATTATTAGTATGTATGTTTATGTTGTATAATCTAAATTATATTTTTAACTAATGCGCACCCCGTCCATTATTTATACGCTTTCTGTCCTCTCCATCCTAAGGTTGCCTGGCAGAGATCGCTATCAGCGATAAGGCCGCCCATTGTTACACTGTTTATGTATCTTTGTTTCTTCTTTTTGTTTATTTCTTGGTGTGCAATAAAGAGTTAATCTATCTATCTATCTATCTTACGTTTAGGTATAGTGTAGACACAAAGTATGCACGATTCTGATCGCTTATAATATTTATAAAGATTTTTTTCAATTCCGTACACAACGTGAGTTTAGTTATCATGATATTACGAGAAAAATAAAGTTATTGCCGGTGTGTGGCAGCCGGCAGCCTACATAATGGCAATAAGGGATGCGCAGCAGTCGGGAGCCGCGCGATAGCGACGGACGACTGGATCTATCGACAAACTTTGACAGTTGCTGTGCTGCGGTAATGAACGTGGATTTACGTCGTAAAACTACTCGAGTAACAGTATTCGAGATACATACATACGATTTCACACATACGCGATTTACAAAGATTCAAAATCCATCGTCGTCATTTCAGCCATAGGACGTCCACTGCTGGACATAGGCCTTCCCTACAGATCTCCAATAAGATCGGTTGGAAGCGGCTGGTCACGGGTGGTATGTTACAAATGAGCGCTAGAGTGGTTTGCACGAAATGTACATTATAGGTCCAGGGACTCTATATTTGAATCATTAGAACTACTGAAAGTATGAGTAAATGGTCACGAGACCGAGCAAGGGCATTGGACATTTATTCTTGTTCGAACGGGAGAGCTAGCATGTGATCATCTGCGAATGTTAGAAATGATTCTAACGTTTCAAAAATTGGGTTCCTGGTTCTTTTCGCCGTTTAGCCATATCAGAGGTTTTTGATTTGATAGTGCGATAATTTGACCAGTAGGTAGGTACAGAATTTCTGGATATTATCCCACACATGCATAAATCCTGCTAAAACAAACGATTACTATTGTTGACTAATATCATAGTAATTTCTGGCGGCTTAAAAACTTTAATGACACCAAAGTTAGCCACCCGATTTATACATAAATTTAGATACTTTATTGACCGAATGAACGAAATGAAAGAGGTATTTGCTTCAAGTCGATGATTTTGCTCTCATCTGTCCGGGTGATATTTTTCTCTGCAGGTTGAAGAGCATTTTCCAACATATCCCAACTTGCTACACAGCTTCGATATATTTTTTGTCGTCGGTGAATTTTGAATGGGAGGTATTTCCCTCAAAAAAGGAATCTTTATATCTGGCAAGATCGTTTAGTAAGTAAATCATAACAATATTTGCGAGTATGAACCAAATTGGTCAAGAGCGAATCGCGATATAGGCTTATAAAGATTCGTAAAGAGCTGTGGCCGCGAGATCTTCTATTACAATGAACTGACGGAAAACTACTAGTAACGATGTCTCAGATATCATGATCATTGGCAGCCCTTATCCCGCTGCTGGCTGGGTATATGCCTCTTCTCTTCTCTGTATGTACTAACTGCTTCACTCCTGGGGCCTTATTGTGTAAGTGCTCTGACGTTCGGCTTCGCTTTTTCTCCCGCTCGCTCTCGTGGCGTGAGTAACTGGCGCAAACAGGAGAAAAAGCGAAGCCGAATATCAGATCACTTACACAATAAGGCCCCTGTACCAATCGTCTCATAAACATACAATTTGTCTCATTTAGCATTATCTAACGACATATGTAGTTATCTAATTAGGTACGAAATAATTAATTGCATACGAAATAATTAATTGCACAAAGCCTAGTGAATACAATTAATTATGTGTGATAACTATTATGCTTTAGTATTTGGCAAGCGTACGGTTTAGTTCTACGTATACCTATAAAGCCTATGCTTAGACTGAGTTAATCAACTAATATAGCTAAGTGTGTAACATAATGCTCAGTGCTTAGGTCAGGTATATTTAGTTGGCTCGACACATGCTTGGCTCGAAAACCTACTTTACTTAGTTTACCATGAGGATTGTTATGGCCAGAGAAATTTACGATGAAAATACAGTACTGTGCCTGATTAAGAAAAAACATACTATTTCTTGAAAAATTAAAATAAACACAAGCGACTCATAATCCATAATTGCCTGGTAAGGTTGCGTCTTAGTTTGGTATAGCTAACTTATCCAACATATACTTAACAGACAATCTATTGAAAAACTTTCGTCGCTTTGTAAATGATAGAATTTATTTATTTAATTTACTAATTACTTAATAACAAATGAATGGAGATAATATTCGAATTTCAACTCATACATTTTACTATTGTTACCTACTTTATGTTTAAGTGACGAGGAACATAATAGCTAGGCATACAGTTCATTCAAGGTAGTGCATCTATGTACTTATTCCGTTCTGTTGTATATAGCATGGATACGAAACCCTCCGAAGAAATTCTAATATCTGAAACATTATTTGTATGGAGAATAACAAACAAACAAACAAACAACAACAACACTTTATTAGACAACCACATTACATAAAAAACAGATTATAAGGACAAAACAAAACAATAGGTCTCTAAGAGAGAATGGCTAGGTCGTATACATAACTTTACGGATTCTCCATACAATCTGTCAAAGTTCCGTTTACGTCCATGCAAGTCGTATGAAAGTCAAAAATAATGCCCCTGAAGCTTATGTACTGACCAGATTATTGTACTGTGACGAAACTTGCCATGGAGAAGAGGGTTTCAACCTATAAACGGAGCTTGTAAATAAGCTTCTTGCTTTCTTTACGTTTCATTTTGTTTTTTGGGCCTTAGGGGAGTTTGTAAGATTACGTGTTTCATTCACAAAATAAGGTATCTACATTGGCTGAAACATCAATCGTAAGTTTGTTCCACGGGATTATGGCAGTAGTTATATTTACCTTGTCGGTAGATTCTTCCCCGAACTTAGGTACTTTGCTTGAACCCCTATGACGGATCTATGTTATGTATATGTCTTTGTCTATGTACCACCGATAAAGTAGGTATGTATTGAAAATCACGTTATATTTGATTTGATAGTGCGATAATTTGACCAGTAGGTAGGTACAGAATTTCTGGATATCATCCCACACATGCATAAATCCTGCTAAAGCATACGAACAAGATTGGTGTGAAGTACCTAGGTACTAAGGGCTAATTAGTGATAGGTAGTGGATAATACCTAATGATGGCGATGATGGCATTTATAATCGAATGGGGCGTAGTGAAATGAAGTATTTACACATTCTACACTTTGGCTAAGAATAGGAAGAAAGGTACTTCTGCACTGATAGATACTTATACTTAGTATAAAAGAATAGTATGCTATTAATCTATCATCTATTATAATAATATATATGCTATCTAAAATTATAGTAAAGTATTTTCGATACTTGTGTGTTGCCGGTGATGACATATGAAACTAAAACGTGGTATTTTACTGTGGGCCTTATGAATAAGCTCAGGATAGCCCAACGTGCTATGGAGAGGGCTATGCTCGGCGTCACTCTGCGAGATCGAATCAGAAATGAGGAGATCCACAGACGAACTAAGGTTACCGACATAGCCCAGCGGATTAGCAAATTAAAGTGGCAATGGGCAGGGCACATAGTTCGGAGAACGGATGGCCGATGGGGCAGTAAAGTTCTTGAATGAAGACCACGGACCAGCAAGCGCAGCGTAGGACGTCCACCGACTAGGTGGACTGACGATATAATAAAGATAGCAGGAACGCGCTGGATGCAGGCCGCTTCCAACCAGCGTTATTGGGAATCCATAGGGGAGGCCTATGTCCAGCAGTGGACGTCTTACGGCTGATGGATGAATATATATATATATCCTATATACCCACTATGTGGGTATTCCGAGCATGGTAGCCGAAGGAAATGAAATCAAAACTAGCGCAACCACAACCAGCCTGAGTTTCGTAATGAGAACGGATTAGTTGCCCAAAAGTTAGCGAAGGCATGTTGGGGCGGGTCCCGCTATCTATAGATAGGAGGTATTGTTGTTAGAGAAATGTGTGACACGGAAAAACATCTTTGTGGCCACCCTGGCCGCACACATGTTCGCGCCGTACATAAATACCGAGTCGAAGAATGCTTATACTTAGACTTATGTAAGTAGTCAATAGGCCCAAATATGAAGGCGCCATCGTAGTTATATTAGCAATTTAGAATAGTTTTGTTTATTATTCACTGTAGGCTTTCGATAGAGAGAACACTTTTAACGTTGCTATTAAATTTACGATGGCGCCTTCATAATTGGGCCTAGTATCGCCTTAGTAATCTAGTATAAATCTTACGAAATCTAAGTAGTATAATAGATAACGCATAACGCAGACATTGTTAGGTACTGAAGACTGTCTCACTCATGTCATGATTTACTACATATCGAATAATTAACTAACCCTTCAAGTAGCCCCTAAACCCTGGGCATTCTTCAACTCACAGCTTCAACTAGATAGACAGATTGTATAATTTTTACTACGAGTGTTCTATTCTACATTCTACGAAAAAAGATTGTATAGGTACGTATAACACGTACGTAATAACATTGAAGCTAAACACGAAACCTTGCCGAATGAACATCGTTCAAGTATACGCACCAACTAGCTCTGCAAAAGAGGAAGTCATCGAAGCATTCTACAATGACTTAGAGGATACTTACAGCTCGTTACCTAAAAGAGAAATTAATGTGCTCATAGGGGACATGAATGCGAAAGTAGGATGCACAGAAAACGATAGTCACCTCAGAGATGTTGTGGGACGGTTTGGACTTGGTGTAAGAAATGACAGGGGGGAACGATGGATCCAGTTTTGTGTCGCTAATTCTCTGTCTATAATGAACACGTGGTTCCAACATCATCCCCGACGTTTGTATACGTGGACCTCACCAGGGGATAGAACAAGAAACCAGATAGATTATATCACTATATCTAAAAGATGGAAGTCGTGCATAACGAACACTAAAACGTACCCAGGTGCTGACTGCGGAAGTGATCACTCACTTTTGGTGGCCAACATGACCATAAAGCTCAAAAAGTGCTATAGGCCTATTGATACACGGAAGCGAAGACTGACACTTGGTGAACAAGCTAATTTTAAAGCACACTTCCAGCAGAGAGTGACTAGTGAGGTACAGGTAGAAGACAGCTTGAACGTTAACGAGAACTGGAGGAAAATGAAAGAAGTGTTGCTTTCATCACATGTGGAAAGCCAAATCAACACTCAAGGGAATCTTCGAAGTTCATGGTTATCAGAAGAGACTTGGGATGTCATTGAAAAAAAGAAAAACATACTAAAAAACCTCTCTAAGGACGATAACCGTGACCATTTCAAAGCCCTGGCAAAAGAAGTGCAAAGTCGTTGCAGAGCAGATAAAAATCGATATTTCAACAATATTTGCTCTGAAATTGAAGATCATGCTCAGAAGATGCATACACGAGATCTTTTTATGAAAATAAGAAGCATAACTCGAGACTTTAAGCCTAAGACTTGGGCAATCGAAGATGAGAGTGGAGCCTTGCTGACAGAAATTGACAAGGTAGTAGAGAGATGGCGTGATTACTGTCAGACCTTATATTCGGACCAAACATCGGATCCAGACGAGCACAGACGTAGTATGGTAGATATTGCTATGGAACCAGACATCTTAAAATCTGAAATTGAGCTCGCTCTAAAAAAGCTAAAACCAAACAAATCAGCCGGAAGTGACTGTATCTTTGCTGAAGATCTGAAGCTCATAGGTGAAGAGGGTATAGAAATTCTACAGTCTATATGCAATCAGATCTGGAGAACTGGTGAATGGATCGGCGACTGGCAGGAATCTGTGCTGATTCCCATACATAAAAAAGGGTCGACAAAGTCGTGTGGAAATTACAGAACGGTAGCGCTCATATCTCACGCAAGTAAGGTTCTACTATACGTCATTAACGAGCGGCTCAAAGCTTATTTGCAATGGCAAATTCCCGTTGAACAAGCTGGGTTTGTGAAAGGGCGTGGCACCAGGGAACAGATTGCGAATGTCAGACAAATCATGGAAAAATGCCGCGAATTCAACATACCAATGCTAATGTGTTTTGTGGATTACTCTAAAGCATTCGATTGTGTACAGTGGGTTTCTCTATGGAAGATTTTGACTGAGATGGGGGTACCAGAACATCTTACTATCCTCATTAGAAACCTCTATGTGGAAGGTAATACCGTCGTTAAGGTGAACGACATAATTTCCAGACCCTTCAAGCCACAAAAAGGTGTACGGCAAGGATGCATTGCATCTCCGGTTCTCTTTAACATATACGGGGAGCACATTATGAGGAAAGCCCTAGATGGATGGAAAGGTGGAATTTCTGTTGGTGGAAAGCGAATAAGTAATCTAAGATACGCAGACGATACAACCCTATTCGCATCGTCCGAAAAAGAGCTGGCTGAACTGCTTTCTAGAGTGGAGAAAGAAAGTGCATTGATGGGCCTCAGCATAAATAAGGCAAAAACCAAGGTCTTAGTGGTAGATAGGCAAGGCACACTAGCTCGCACTAACGAACTCAAGGACCTAGAATTTGTGGACCAGTTCATATATCTTGGTTCCCTTCTTAATAACGAGGGTGGCAGTGCTAAGGAAATTACAAGGAGAATTCAGATGTCCAAATCAGCGATGACTAAACTCACAAGGATTTGGAAAGATCGGAACATATCCCGCAACACTAAAGTGAGACTGGTACGGACATTGGTTTTCTCAATTTTCCTTTACGGCGTAGAATCCTGGACGTTACGGAAGGAAGAAAGATCCAAAATCGATGCATTTGAAATGTGGTGTTGGAGGCGAATGCTTCGTATTCCTTGGACTGCGCGCCGTACTAACGTGTCCATTCTTGGGGAGCTCCGTATAAAAACACGACTGTCGACGACTTGCTTCCAGCGCATTCTTAACTACTTTGGTCACATTGCTCGCAGAGACCCAAATAACCTCGAGAAGTTAATGGTAGTAGGAAAGGTCGATGGGAAAAGATCACGCGGTCGATCGCCTACGAGATGGACGGATCAAATAAAATCTTTGACCGGCATGCCCATCCCAGACGCCATGAGAACCGCAGCAGACAGATCCAAGTGGAAGAACATTGTCCAAAAAGTGATCCAAGATCAAATCGCTCCAGATTAGACACGACCTTCAGTAATGAAGAATACGACTGAGAAGAGAAGGTACGTATATCAAGAAGTCTAATAGGCCTTTAACTACTGCTACGGCTTGGTCAGTATGTAGTATAGGTACATTTCCAAGATACGGTCACGTAAGTAGTTATGCCATTATTTGATAAATAAGCGATAAATTCAATGACAAAAAGGCCGAATGCGTGTTATTGAAAATTCAATTCACCAATTAAGCTGACTAATACAAGAAATTACTTACTAGAGGTCGTGTTTTCCGGAATTCAGATGATAATGGGTTACTTAATGTGTTATATTACAAGACACATCTTTGACTTATGCCAGGAAAACATTGCCCAAAAATATCCTCTTTAAATTAGCACTTGAGGCTATAAAATATCCCAAAAAGATGTGTTATTTAAGTTCATTCGCGGCATTCGTAGAACCACCCATAAATTCTTCGAGCTCTAGCATCTATTTTACACACGCAGACCTTATTCATTCCAATGACACACAAAGCTGTAAAATGGGAGTAACGTTCATAAATCCATTAAAGTTTCATGTATTTATGCAGAAATAAATGATTTCCACTCTGTATTCAAGCCTAGGTAGACCGGGCGGCAGGCGGGAGCCAGGTCACGCAAATAGGTTAATAGCCACCAAAAAAACGGCCTCAAAGAAGCTTAATCAAAGAAAAATATGGCTACTCCTTTAGAATCCGTCGCCCTATATTGAAACGCCGAGGTGAGAGGGTACGGACTATGATTGAAAAATGGATCGAGGCTATAAGCTGTTATAAGACATCGTTTAAGCCAGAGTTTAATGGCTCTACTTTTTAAACTGCTACACCGACTAACGGTGAAAAGATGGAAGTTAATAAGAGGATTCGACTCCCCTAAGAGCTCTGTAAGCCATACCTAATTTACGTCCGGTTTATTTTTAAAATTGTGTTTTATAGGAGGGCATAGCATCGATGTGCAATAGGTAAGCACGCGATTAGCAGGCATTGTGTGCTAGTTTAATGATTATCGGCAAATAAGATAATTTTTAAATCACTTTTATTAAGGAACGTTAAAAATAAGATATGATAGACTTTTGACATGTGTAGTATCTGTGTTTAACGTTTGAGGAGTTGTGGCTAAAAGAATCAACATATTTTGATGCGGCTTTTGTTTGTTTCAGGTACGCACTATATGGAGCATCTGAGAGGATTTTTGCCAAATCACTCGCTAAAATGCTGTCTAAAACGTTGTGATCGCTAAAAGAGGAACAAACAACGCACCCATTCATTTACTACTAGTTTGGATAATTTCCTCGCTTTTTTACTAATTGATTTTAAAGGTACTTCCGATGTCATGTTTCTAATTCACCCTGACGCCAATTTATTCGAAAATCATTATGGAAAGGGTTACGAGGTTAGTAAGCTTAGACATTTTCGTATATCGTTGTTATTGCAAGCAGTGGTTACCACACGGGCCTTGGGCCCAGTCATTATGCCCAGAACAGTTATTAGTGTCGTAACATCTTTCCGACTCATTACTCGTACCTACTCTTTCTACAGAACTTACATACTGCTATAGAAAAGATAAGGGGCGATGGGTACTTACTGGCCTACAGGTATCTACTTATTCTGGCTTACTTTTCATTGAATGTTCTTTTTTGTACTATTGGATATTCTTCGAGGAGTTAGTTAAAGAAGCACGCAATTCAACCCAAAAATATAGTGCATAAATGATTGACTTGGCGTTTTTTCACATTCCATATTGATGGCATAAATCAAGTAATGTGGCCAACCTTGGAAGGCGACATCGCATAAATTTAATAGCAACTTTAAAATATTGTTCTCTCTTTCAAACGCTTATAAGTAGAAAAAAAAACAGCAATATTTTAAGTTGCTATTAATTTTACTATGGTGCCTTTAAAATTGGCCACAATACCGGAACAAAATTATAAAAATAAACCGACGTTTTTGGAAGTTGGTTGAAAAATATTCATTACAAAGGAATTTAAATTTTGTAGGTCTCTATATTTGATTTATTTATTAAGTACATCGCATCTTAAAATTCAAAATAATTTTTCAAACATTGTAATCAAGCAAAAATAATACGAGTACCTATAAATCGAGGTTCTTTTCCATCGAGAAAAGTACCTACACTATAAAAAGCAAATAATACTGAAATTCCTAATACACGACTGAGATTCATGAAATAGAAAATTCCCATTTTTAACAGACTATGCAACATACCATTATGATCATTAACTGATCTCTTTCACACCGTGAGCATGCACTGCACTAATATTTTCTGGACTTTATTTTGCATAACGTTGGAACTCCTTATGACAGTAAGCTAGCAGAGCGTAGCGAATTAAGTTCAACGCTAAGACGTTTTATTATAAGAATAACATAAGAAGAACATTTTTATTTTAAGGAATTTCAAATAAGTAATGAAGTGATAATTTAGTATACTTATATCAGTTAGTAGTAGTAGGTGTATATCAGTTCTTCTTTTTTTAGCAAAAATTAGCTCGGTATTTATATTCGGCTAAAACTTTCACAGGATCTGTCTTATCATATCGGGATTATCTTTTTAAAATCGTTCTCAGTAAGTAATTTTATACCGTCTAAACTAAAATGTGATAGCTGTCAAACTCGCTATCACCTCTACTGCTACAAATTTTCAGATTGCTATATTACTATACGAATATTTGTAACTAGGTAAGTAAATAATTCTATTATTCTAAGAAAATAATTATATTATTATGTTCAATAATTCAATATTATGATTATCTTTTTAAAAATTATGCCCGGTAATTTTTCATGGTCTAACTTAAAATATATTTTCATGGCAGCTATTATATAATAGCTGCCAGCTGCCAAACTCTATATCCTTAATTGTTACTCGTTTTCAGCTCTTTGCAAGGAAATTGACTTAATAGAGCTTGTTTTGTTTTGTTACTATACTATATTACTGTACAAATATATGTAACTAGGTAAGTAAATTAATCATAACAAAATTACCTAAGAAAATAATTATAATATTATGTTTAATAATTCAATATTAAGATAATCTTTCTAAAAATCTTTCCCGGTAATTTTGCATGGTCTAAGATATAATAGCTGCAAGCTGCCAAACTCTATATCCTTAATTGTAACTCGTTTTCAGCTTTCTGTAAGGAAATTGGCTTAATAGAGCTTATTTTGTTACCATACTATATTACTAGGTATATGAATATTCGTAACTAGGTTTAAAATTTCACGTTAACACGGTTTAACGCGATACCTAACCATTATAGCCAACTTTAGAAACAGTATGTGGTATTATTGTTCCATACCAACACAAAGAACTTTTAAAACGCTTCTCTATTCGCGTAATAGAAAGGTATTAAATGTCGAATACCGTTACTTATTGCTTTATGAAATTTCTAAGTTCTTTTATTGATGCTTGCATGTTTGAATGCAATGTTTGAACACGCATAACTTTTTACAGAGATGTCCGATTTTGATAATTTTTTTTTTTTGGTAGATCATACTTCAAAAATGTTCCCATTTAAATTTTATCGAAATCAGCAGAGCATCACTCTTGATAATTTAATAATAGTGTGAAAATTACTATATCGATCCGTGCGAACTATTCAAATTCTGTACACGGTTGAAGTATATGCCATGTTTTGAGAAAAAAATACTAAATTAAATAGCGATTTTATTTGCTACGTCTTTTTAACTAAGCCGAAAAGGGGTAATTTAGACTAGGTATATTAGATTATATTTGAATAACTTTGACAGAGAGGCCAACGACGAATTACAGAGACAAAGAATCAGTCGTTTTATACATTTTACCGAAACCGAGTTGTAATTTTTTAAAGGCATCTACTCGTAAGTGTCTCAAATTCCAAGTGTTTCCACAGTGGTTGGCCCTGTAGTAAAAGTTATTCATAATAATGATCCTGGAACCCTCTTTCAGAATTACCCTTTCCGAATAAACCTGTGCATGCGGTATTGTATACTTACCCATTATATCATTATGTTAATCAATTGCAGACCAAATTATAAATGAGGATTGCTTCCCTTACAGTAGTCCAAAATACTACTACTTACCTAATATAAAGTAGCCATCGACCCGCATATCCTATTGACCACCCTTTATGCCTGCGTGTAAAGTCATAAAAACGAGATATCACAAATTAAGTAAATGGTTCTGAGAAGTAAATGCGTTGTATATTTGTGTAGCTGGCATGTGTTAGATTCTTGCTTACGGATTTACGGTTTATTATCACAAATCACTCCTCTGGCACATTACGAGGATGTTGACTCCTAAACAGGTCCAGAAATACTGTTACCTACCTATGCCTATTATTATTAGGCATCGAACAAAAATCCAAACATTGAAATTAAGGAAAAATATTTTTAGGTCGATGACTTTGTGATTAGATCCAAGACATTAAAATCTCGTTTTATCTTTGAATTATTTATAAATACTTACCATTAATTCTATTAACATAATACATATATTACGTGATTCACCGAAATGCTCTGAAGTTACGACTTTTGACTACTTTTCTGTTAACTTTGTCTGACCGGAGAAAGTTGATGCTTTTTGGAAAAATATTAATTTTTCCTAATAAACGAGACTAGGTATAGAAAGTGTGTCTAGTTAGCGTTAACAAATTCTAGGTATTTTTTCTTGCAAAGCCTTATCATGAACACGAGTAGTTGCCGAATTACATGCCCAAGTAATAAGTTTTTGCTGATTATTTGCTTTTCATTAACATAATAGTCATGCTACGCCATGATCGCTACAAACTTATGGCGCAGAAAATCTTTTACTGCCCTACTAAGTATTTATTTAGTACAAAAATTGTAGACAGTTGTTCTAACCGTTTAGTTATGTTAATGTTCTTAGAGCGCTTGTACACGGTCGTTTTTTTTTTCACCAGACAACGGACCATCAATAAACGGATTGTTTGATTTGTTTGCCGGATTGATGTCCGGTGCGTTTACACACATTCATTATAAACCACACACTACCGCGAATCCGGAGAAAAAAAACGGCAGTTTACCAGCGCTTTTATATAGAGCTTTTGAAGTGTGGACAATCAAATTTCTGTTTGGCGGTGGACTGTTGTGGGCAATTTCGCTTTCCATCAAACTGGCAAAGTTCTCGTTGCCTCACGAACCTGTAAAAAATCATTGCAGCACCTCATCCGTTTCATAAAACTCATCGCACTTGTGTGACATTAGATGGAAGGGAGAGTTCTGATTAAACCGTAAAAGAGATTGGTTCGTCGAGTGAGTGCTTTATCGTTGACGTTATGTCGGCAATTTGGTGTCTCCGCGCTACGTCGATGGATCCCATCGCCTCCGCATATATCACGGAAGAAAATGAAAAACATGGAGGGAGTCGCGGTGATCGCTTTGAAATTAGGTTCATCGATGTTACTTACGTTAGCTATAGTTATATGCTCCTACCGCCTTAGTGCTACGGAAAATGGCAGATTTAGCTGTTTATTTTATATTTGTTTATGGAATGAGATTAGAAGGCAATTTACGAGTTGTGCGTTTACTTATTTTGACATTTTCATGATCGATTTATCGGTTCTTTTATTATTATAGTTCTATTTTTAACGTAACTTCGGGTATCTTCCCGCTAACATACCTACAACGTGGGTGTCTTCAAATCCCGAGTAAAAAGGTATCTTTTAGGTAAACGTGCTACACCCTAGACCACACATCGGGCAGTATGTAGTCAAACGCAAACCTATACGGAATAAAAAAACTTGGGTGCGTGTATTCATACTCAAATACTTTTTTATGCAACTTATAAAAAATATTATTCAATTTATCAAGTCTGAATAGTATTTTCTTATGGAATATTGCGCACTACAGAAAATCTTGATTGATCTAATATTGAAAACGCACTATAGTAGATCATGTTCCTATCTACGTCGATCAAAGTAAATTTCTTTATGTTTTCTTACTTACTTTATAAAATTATTTAAAAAAATACTTTTGAATGTAGGTAAGTATGAAGTAGTTGGTTCCCTGTTTCATTACATAGTTTCTTCTATACCGATCTACATTTTGATGTAAAATATTGATGAACTCCTTTTGATAAAGTAACTTGAGGCTATTTCATTAACCGTCTGTCGCCAAGGCACTGAAGTAAAATGAGCTTGTTTTCCCCTCTAATCCAACTTTCATGATTTTTGGAAATCTAATTTGTTAAAAATTTCCTCATGAACTTACTTTTCTTTGTTATGAAGTTGTTTTTCCTCTAGTCACTCTTTGTCTTTGTCTATAATGCCAATTTGGCGACTTAAACTGATCCGAAGAATTGTTTCAGTTAGGTACCGTAATGGTAGGGTTATGAATATGAATTGTTTTGTATGGAGCTGTGTGTCGCGGTTTTACTCGCATTGTACGTATATAAGTCCCCAGGTACCCAATATTTTTAATAATTATTATTTTTTGGCAAAGAATGGCAAAACTGCCTTCCATCGTGTACTGAATTCGAATATTATCCTCGAATTGTTTACAATTTTGTTAATTTTTCAAAAACAGCTCAGCTGATTTATGTTAAATTTAAATGGGACTACCTCGGATACCTTATCGAACTAAAAAAAAATCGATTCGGTTCACAATTTGCGAAATTATCGATGAACAAACACAAAAAAAAATACACACAGGCGAACATCCTTTTTGGAAGTCGGTTAAAATAGCTTATGGCACTTCGGTATTCTTACTATATTATATTAAAAACGCACATCGACACGTAACTATGCTGCTGCAAAAAGAGTATAAAACAAACGAACGAACACCGTCGCATTTAGAAATACTTAATCCAATGGAGGGCAATACCTATTGCCAAAATTCAACTCTGTTTCCAGAGTCGAACTGAGCAATAACCTCCCCGTATCGGGTGCTTGTAAAAGGTATCGTAAAAAAATATTTGTTTGAATAATTGCGCACTGACGGCGCGGCGCGGAGCGTATGCGACCCAGCCACTTGGCTCGCAGTAAAACCCCGAGATAAAACAGGTGCTCGGTGCTGCTGGCTGAAATATTGCGCCGCATTGCGAGCCTCTGCAGCCTCCGCGCCGCATGCATGCTCCCCTCATAACCATTAAATAATTAGCTTTTTAGCACTCCATTTGAAATGTAATAACGGCCTCGTAGAAGCGTTTCCATTTAATATGAAGGCGTAGTTATATTTTTTGTTTATTTATTGGTATAAGCTTTTTATTCCATTTTAAAATTTAAATAACTCACGTTTATTTTCATAGTACGACTATAGTTTCGATCAACAACAAACCGCCGTCCAACATTACATACATAAATGGAGTCCTCACATGTAACCACTGTCCTAGGACATTCACCAATAAAATTGGGTACATCAGCCATGTGAGGACCCATCAGTAACCATCCATACCCATTTATGCCCATATACAGAAAATGGTCGCCGTAGCCGAATTCGGCTAGGAAGACATCCTCATAGTTTCGATCGCATCTTTCTAAGGTTGAGGCGCGCGGAGCCGTCTCGCAATGCACAGATATGGCACAGACTCGGAATGCAATCTTTTATTTTTGAGACTTATATTAAGTACATACATGATAGCCGCGTTGTTATAAACTGTAACGAATCAGATACTTATTACATTTACATACTTATGCATTTATTTTATCTGCTTTAAATTATAACGCAGTTTTAGAACTAAGAAGACTATTTATATGCGTTTAATCTTAGAGACCTGTAAATTTCAGTTTGTCAAAAGGGCAGTACTTAACTTCTCAAGCAATTTCTGTATCAATTATATTTACATTTAGTTATGCATACATTGATGTTCATAGCAGTTTCAAAATCCTTTATAGCTCCTGCCTACCCTTAGCTGCAAATAGTTATTTGACGCAATGTTCTTGCCCAGAGATCTCAGTGTCACTATTTTACGAGGTCAATCAACTCTAAAAACAGTTTGTTAAGAAAATTTGGGAGGTACGGGAGTATGAATGAATGAATAAAAAATACATAAAGCGACCACAAAAGTCTTCGACGTTGTCACAATAATAGGTTTCAATCTAAGAATAGTACCTATATTTCGGGTTATCTCATTGGTTTTAATCTCCAGAATAATACTTATCTATACTCCATAAAATTTAACTTGATCTCTGCGACAGCTGTCAGAAAAATTACGCCTATGAAATCCTGAATTTCTTAATAGTACAGACAGTACTTGTCAATGTCATACTTTATGGGCATGCCGATTAGTGATGGGCGACGAATGATCGTGACCACAGAGTTTTAGATAGAGTTTTGTTTACAATATCGATAGTTTATACTAAAGATATTTTAAATAAAACTTAATTTATCATTAATTTTATTGTATATTTTAATATCATAACATTTTTTACATGTATAATTAAATTAAACCCAATTACTTATATGTTACATTAGCATCGATAATAGTGAAAAACGTCCATAAATATTACCGTTACATTATTATGAATATTTAATTAATATCATAACATTATTTACATGTGTACATACTTGATCTTAAATAATAGTAAGTAAATAAAATCCGATTTCTCACCTTCAACTACTCATTCGATTTCATTACAACATTGTTTGAAAATCGATTTTTTCCACCACTATCTCAACTCTAAAAATGTCAATCTTCTATGTCAATGTCACTGTCGCAGAGATCAAGTTTAATTTTATAGAGTATAGGTATGGTATGGAAGCTTTCTAGGTGTTTAACATTTGCAGAGCTGATAATAAAAGCATGTCACGATCTCTTAAGCCTGACTCAATTCAATAATGCACCAGAAACTTGTCCGAAAGCTTCTTTATAATTCAGGGTCCGGTTGACTAAGTCGAAAAGAGGACAGATGCTTACTCAAGGTCGCGTAGAAAGCAGAATTTATATTATGAAGTCGGCAGTTACATATTTTATTCAATATTTATTTATAAATTGTCCTAGATAAAGGGCCACCAAGGAATTTACTTTCTAATGAGTTATTCACGAGTGTTTGTGAGCGGTGTCACCTACACTACAGGCTCAGTTCACAAATTAGCTGACCTAGTAAGCCTGGGCTTAAGCTGTAGACACTATTTGCGGGCCGGGAAACAAAACATTTATTCGGCTCGAAATACAGTGTGAAACAGTGCGGAAAACATATCGGGGATTGCACAAGTGGAAACAAATGTGCCCTAGTGGCGGCACGAACCTCGCCGTGCACAAATATTCAGACAATCAGAGAGCTTTGTGAGAATTCATGAAAGCGAGCGACTAACTTTGAATTCGCAAAGTTTCGCCGTTCGAACCATACGGTGCGTCTATAAAACCACAAAAATTCCCTCTGAGGATTCCGTTTTTCTGGTATTTGAGGTTTCGCGTTCTGGAGATTCACACGTGGCGAATATTGATTTCTCCCCCGGTCGCCGAGGCACGGCTCTATTTACCCATGCTTTGCCATTACTGGGTCAGGAAATATAATAGGCAGCCAGATACTACCTTGAATTGACGATTCATGATCGCGTTTAGGCATAATTAAGGCTTTGTGATATGTCTCTATGTATGTAGGTATATCTGCGTACTGCATATAAATCATATCGCAATAGATGGATTAATTTTGGATTTAAGTATGTTTCGGTAGGTTTGTTCCTTGCCTGTAAGCCTGTGATACATAGGTATCACAGGCTTCTATTAAAAATAGTGATAGAGTCAATAACATCATTATGACGTGATACAAAATTATCTGGACGACATAGCTCCTAGTTATTGGAGATTTTTTTTTCTTTGTTATTTATTGGTTTAAAATAACCAAATGTTGAATGAATAATAATAAGCTCAATCAAGCTATTCAAGTCAGTTGGAATAAGAATTGTAAAGTAGGTAAACATCTCACTGTGCTCACACAAGCATTTGTTCGAAAAGTAACCGACTATATCAATGGCATGTACAAATAATCCGTCTATCACACATATCACGGATTTGTCGGAGAGGTGTGGCATAACGTACCGCGAGTAAGGCCACGTAACAAAAAGCCTCGCGCAAGCGTCAAAGGCCAGTAATTTCAATAAGACGTCGACGTGTTGACAAATAAGGCTATCATCTGAAAAACCTAGTTGCACACATAGCGGAGCAGCGACGTGCTAGCGGGGTCGCCGACCCGGACCGGTCCGCTCTCCGCGCCGCCTCCGCACCGGCCGATTGATAAAACTACACTTTTTGCTATCGGAGGCTATTTCGATGCCGGAAAAACTCGTGCTGAAGGGTCGTCATCGGATTAAAATGGCTTTCCTTTCTACTCATTCTCGTCCCTCCCGCGTGCCAGCTTTTGTAGTGTGGAAATCTAACACAATTATCACAAAATCGAAAGTGTATTAACATTTTAAGGAGAAACATTTTTTAATTAATTTAAGTTACGGTTACTTAACTAACATCTATGACAAAAATTTCAATAAAGATTTTTGACACGGTATACGAATACTTATAAGTAGGTAGTTCAAGCATACATATTAGCCCAGTATTATAATGTCAAGACATCATTGACGTCGCTAAAATCTTCCTAATTAGTAATTAGTTAGACGCATCACCATAATCGCAGGAGGAATCATAATTACAAGATAAGTGTGAGAAAACGCACTCGTTAATCGAGAGCTCATAAAAGGTCAAAGAGCTCGCTTTGTTAGCTTCAAAGTCGAGCTCTGTCAAATGCCAAGTATAAACAATAGGAAGACCATGTGGCAACGCACATAATGAGTAGGTAGAGCAGTGAGTTATCGCATAGTTGCGGACCAATGCGTAGGCGCACGCCTTGCGTTGCGTTAGATAGGCTGGACCGCGCGTACACTAGTGAACTCTTACTGTAAACTTTGTAAAACAATTGGCGAACTGTAAATTAGTAAGTTGTAACTGCAACCGTAACAATGAAACTGGAGAGCAGTATATGACTGTTGAAATTCATTGAGAAAGCTGTAATCCTAGCGGACTACTACCACACAGTTACGTAGTATGTTCGCTATGGTTGCAGTTTTTATAGACTTTTTTGTTTTTATGAAGTTTATTGGGAACTCTTATCTAACACACTGAACACAGGAGGTAACACAAAAACCGTCAGTTCACTCGTGATGAAACGACACAACAGTTAAATAACGCTTCACAATTATATGCTAAAAGTACATAGACGGATTGACTCGCGAACTAGTACCTACTTACTAGGGTTGTAACAGTAACGTGCAATGATAAATAACAGTTCGGCAGTGCGCACTCAGCTTTAAATTGTTTAAGCTCGCACACAGTTATGCCAACTTACTTTACATAAATATAGAAACAACACTTAGTACCATTACTACAACGCTTAGTACCGACATTAGGTGCATTTAAGGCAAATTGAACTTTAATTACGCAAAACAACATCATCGATACAATTTTCAGGATATGATATCTAATTTTATTTATTTACGACAATCTAATGAGTACTAGGAAGTACCTAGTTTACTTAATTAGAAAGCAAACATTGCGGCAACCCATGCCCATCCTATTTTTGACATATAAGTAATTTATTTGGTACGTACCTCTTGACATTTATAGTAACTAGGTACCATTTGTAATTTGAATAAATATTGTATAGGTTATAGTCCAATACCTACCTAAATACCACGTACCTAGTGAGCTTATGAGTCAGAATGAATACATGACCTAGTCATTGAACTGTAGCCACTGTAGAGCTATTATGTCGTGAAGTAGAACATGTCAGTTCCAAACAGTTGCTTGATTTCCCATCATCATTTTATGGGGACAACGTTTTGAATAAAGCGAAGGCCTAAATCAGTGATTGTGTCATTTATTTCGACAATAAATTAAGTGAAATTGTTAGCCCGTTTTTCAGGGAGTGCTTGGCAAGTAACTAATAGGTCCACTTTGGATCTGTGTGGCAACTATACCTAATCTGAGTGCGAAGTCAAAGGTAAGCTACGAAGTTTAGACATGTATTTAAAAAATAAACGTCCTGAAGACTTTAGAGTGTAGCTGTAGACGTAGAGATATAGTAACCTTTTGAGACTAGCAACTAGTTTAATATGTACAGCATTACAGATGTTGAATAGGCGTGCTGGTCTCTTTTTATGGAGTTGTGGCCCTGGTCAAAGCTCTAGCCGCAGAGGTCAGGGTACCAACATACACGGATTGATTTTGTAACTAAATACGAGTATGTCAAGTATGCCTACACTCTTGTTATTTTTATAAATAGTGAAGCAATAGCGTCGCCGCAAAACACTATTATTGTTTGATGGCAGACTTAAATGTCCTGTCGTAAGTATATCCCTTGAGATAGAATTGCTACAACTACAATGTATTCCAACAGCTTTTTCTAGCAAAATATTACATTAAACTAAAGCATTTTCGAAGATGAACATTCTGAATTTTAACTGCTTATATGACTAAAATGTTCTTCTATCTTTGATAAGTCTTATCTTTATATAATTAGTTTGTAAACTTACTCATTGATCTAAGCTACAACGGGCGTAGCAACGCAAAGTTGTTGGATGGCCGCAATCGAGATAAACGCAAGAGATTAAAATAATAACCAAAGATAGGATGTGTGTGGTCCCGAATGTAGGTAATGGATGCGAAGGGGAAGGGAGGGTAATCTCGCATAAATAACAAGGATTTGGGATAAGGCTATCCGTATTATACACTTTTTACTGGTCAGATAAGATTCTTTGTCCTTTAATATCATCATGTCCGGTTACCGATGATTTAAAGGAGCTCTGGGCTATAGTTGATCGTCCTTTTATCTTCTTTCTTATATATAAAAATGAATCGTGGATATTGTTAGTCTCGCTTAAACTCGAGAACGACTGAACCGATTTGCCTAATCTTGTCTTGAAACATTCGTGGAAGTTCAGGGAAGGTTTAAACGGTGAGAAAATTTATATGAATTGCGAGAAAAATTATAAAAACATTAATTTAATTTTCCCATACGACATGTTTCTGCATGTAAAAGTTGTCATTGAGAGTTGCCAGATGGTGAGATGCAGTTTTTCTTCAGTCTTTTATATAAATAACAGCTTCAATGTGAATATAATTCGTACAAATTTTATTTCTACATCGTGTAAATAAGGAATAAAGGAAGATTTGAAGAAGATTCGTACATTTAAAAAACTAGTTCACTTGGCAAACGCTGTTTTGCCACTCAAAAAAAAGGAGAAGGCCACCCTTGTCACGAAGGGGTATAAATAGCCTAAAACCTATTCTCAAACATATCAAATAGACATGAAAAAAATCATAAAACTCGGTCAACCCGTTTCGACTTTTCGAAGTAGTTCGATAACAAACACAGTGGCACGAGATTTATATTAGAAGAACACTGATTTAAAATAACAATAGGTAACACGGTCGAGTAGATTGTAACTCTACCTATCTACTCATTTTAGTGTTACCCATTTTCATACTAACTAATATACGTACGTAATACACATACAAATCTAGCTAAATACAATGTGTATAATGCCGTAAAGATTATCTATTTTCTAACAAACAAAAGGCGGGTTCCCACACATGTAGCGTTTTCACGCGACCCTCCTATACGGCTTGCATTACAATTACTCTACGTACCTAGCTGTTCATATTTCCTGCAATTAAAAGTAATGGAACAGCTCGAGTTACGTAATTTATGCAGATTAATAATAAAAATATGGAGCATTTTTTTATACGCAAACAATTCAAAATTGTTCTTTGACCGACGACAGGCTAACTGTAATTGCAAGTGTGACCATGATTTTCGCTTATTTAGCCGTTAATTTTACCACTACCGTAACGGATTACGCGTTTACTCGTGTTTTAGTTTTAAAAGGGAAACGAAAGAAAAATAAAGAGGTTTGATGAGTAGCGCTACAGTTTTATAGCGGCACTTTTGATATATCTACTTTTTCTAAATGTAATTATGCTTGTAATTCAGTCAGTTCTAGGATTACGCAGGCGGTCGTAGAATACTATATTCGTCAATTTTTAAACATGTCATAAGCTTAGTATTTGACAGGTCAAAAAAAAAACAAAAGCTACTCTTTCATATGGCAAAAAATGGCGCAACCTACTTCAATCGTGTACAAAATACGAATAGTTCTCTTGCATTGATATATACAATTTATACATTATTGTTGATTTTTCATAAACGGCTCAGCCGATTTCGATAACATTTAAATAGAAATACCTCGGAAGTATATATTTCCGAACTAAATAAAGTTTTTTTTTAAATCAATTTACAGTTGGAGAAAATGTCGAAAAACATAACATAAAAAAAGCCGGACAAGTGCGAGTCAGGCTCGGACATCGAGGGTTCCGTACAAATCCAGAAAATTTAACAAAATTGGGAAGTAAGTTGTTAAATTCTCTGCACTATATAACTATCGACAAAAAGTTTTTTTTTTTCACTTTCCTCGTCATACATCGAAAATTACACCTTGTTAAAATAATTAAAAACTTGTTTTAGCATGTGCTGATGAAGTTTTTTAATGTACAATTTTCAGATTTATTCCTATATGTGTACTCTGAGATAACGCTTCTCGCCAAATTTCATAGTTCTATGTCAACGGGAAGTACCCTGTAGGTTTTAATTTTTGTGAGTGTCAAAATATGCGGTTTTTTACAACATAAACGGCTCTAACTTATTTAAACGATAACTGAGAAGGTTTTCTTTCACACAACTACACGAGACTATAGATATACGTATACTGTTTAAATTTCAACTCGATATCTTAACGCGTTCCCGAGATACAGACCTTGACATACACACAGACGGACAACAAAGTGATCCTATAAGGGTTCTGTTTTTTCCGTTTGAGGTACGGAACCCTAAAATACATACATCTATGAACCTCTTCCTTTTTAGAAGTCGGTTAAAAAGAGTTTATTTTGATCTAATAAGCACCAGCAAATATCGTTCCTGTTTATATCTGGCTCGGCTCGGTATTCGTAGCGCCACGTAGGTAAACGCAGATGTAGTCTTAACATTACGAAGAGAGCTGCCTCTGGATTTCCGCTTCCTCTAAAAATAAAGCCATATCCGCCATGACGTAAAAACATAAACATACCTACTTACACATAAAGGCAGATAGTAAAACCGTAAGTCCTCAACATTCGTCTTTAAGGCGTTGGCGTTGAATTTACATAATATTATGTGAAAATCCAATTTAGGTCAAGGTGTACTCGCTACATGACGCAAGCACATCACACGAAAATTGAAAAGTGTTTGTATTATACTTATGGTTGTATCTGGGCGCGTGATTGATACAGAGTTTGCATCTAATAGGTATAGGTCGGTTGAGGGATAATTGCAGCCCCGGGCAAGCGTAACTTTTTATTGTAATACCTTCGTTTTTTTATCTAGAGGTGATGGATAGTGAAGTTTTGGAGGCTGTCGGAAAATGTATGAAATTCTATCTATTTTAAGCGTTGTTTTAGACCAACGAAACGGAGGAGGTACTCAATTCGATTTCGATATATTCGTAGTCCGATTTCGATAATTATTTTTTTGGAAAAAGGTTCTTCAAAGTTGGTCCCATTTAAATTTCAAAAAGGTCTACGGTATGACTAATGAATTTACTATTCATTCACAGATTATAACATTTGATCACACATAGTTACTTTTTACAGAGTGATCTGATTTTGATTCTTTTTTTGTTTGGTAGATCACACTTTAGAAATGATCCCATTTAAATTTAATCTAAATCAGCTGAGCTATTTTTTAAAAATCAACAATACAATAATGTGAAAATGACTACTTCGATGAGTACGACTATTCTCATTCTGTACGCGGTTAAAATAGGTTATGCTATTTTTCGGGAAAAATAATTATTATTCAATGGGTAGACGTAGCTAAGTAAGTAAGTTCGTATAGGCCGGGTGGCTAGCCCTGGTGTCAGAGTTTTTAGGCCGCCTGAAGGCCTCTGACATGGCTAAACGGTTAAAACAACCGGGACCTACAATTTAACGTGTCATCCGAGCCACGGTAGCGCTCAGTTGGAAAATGCCACCCGCGGTCACCCATCCAAATACTGACCATGCGGAACGTTGCTTAATTAAGACGTAGCTTAAATGAATGCTATCTTACGTGACTTGTCCGAGGAGATTAGGTGATGAGCAGCAGAGATAGTGCGTGACGTATTTTTAAACATAGCATAGTTTTTAGCTGCCACCCGCGTATAAAATGCGCGTAATGATTTTCCTGGTCAAAATTTTTAAAAATTAGAAAAACTTTATAATTTATCATGATATGGCGGCAGATAGAGAGAGCCGCAGTGCAGTGCCGTAATGGGTTTTGAACTCAGTATGTCCAGTAAAATGATAGATTGGATAGATTAACTCTATATTGATTCACACCAACAATAATATTCATAGATAGACTATCATTTAAATTATTAAGTCAACTTGCGGCCTTATGACCAAAATTATTTCCTCTAGGCAACCATATAATAGGAAAAACTGCTACAAAACGACATAACAATATTTACACCATTTGTTAAACAGTTTTAATTTCTGGATATAGACTTTTACGTGATATTAGAAAGTCTTGTTCATTTCATCGCTTTTCACTATCACTATCACTACATAGTAAATAAAACAAGTCGCTTTCCTCTCTGTCTGTCCCTATGTATGCTTATATCTTTAAAACTATGCAACGGATTTTGATGCGGTTTTTTTTAATAGATAAAGTGATTCAAGATGTAGGTTTATATGTATAATACTCTTGTGCAAAGCCGAGGCGAGTCGCTATATACGGTAAGGAACAAAAGATAAGAAACTGTCGATCAAAACACGGCAAAGACAGAAAACCCACCTATATTTTGTCCTATACTTTGTTGTAGCTATAAAGTCCCGGAAGTTGTCAGGGAGTGCGATTGATATCGCATTACCGATCTGCATCGATAGCGAGCGCTCCCTGGGCGACTAATTACTTACCGATCATAATTGGATTGCCGGTGGGAGATGTACGCCGATACGATTCCTATCTGCCATTGCACAAGCGGGGAATTTAAAAATTAAATCGGTGCGCCGTCTGCAATTATTGGAAAACATTACTTTGAGATTAATGAGAAAGAAAGATCTAACGTTTTGTTATTTACACACAGACACACATACATACACACACACACACACCCCCACACATACATACACACACACACATACTATGTTTGGCGCGCGTTTTGTGTGTGAAGGTGTGTAAGGGTGTGTGTGTGCGTAAATGACAAAACGTTAGATCTTTCTTTCTCAATAATCTCAAAGTAATGTTTTCCAATGATTGCAGACGGCGCACCGATTTAATTTGTGTGTGTGTGTACAATGTGTGTGGATGTGTGTTGTCAGGCTTTGTTAAAGCATTGTTATTGTACAGTTGATACCTAATCAGAATTTTATAAAAATTGCTTAGGTAGGTATCAAACGAAACCAAAACAGAGTAAGTACTCGTAGGTACGGAGATCATTGGTGCGAGAGACTGATTTAATGAACCACAACTAGTATTTTCCTGGCTTCTCAGTGTAGGCAAAAGGGTATTTGAAAAATCTAGGCTTTCATACGATTGCTGATGATAACTATGAATACCCGTTTCATGCAATAACATATTTTACTCTACAGAGAAAAAAATACCTCATTGGTAGTAGTTAAGCCTTTGTTTGTATTCCATCCAACGCATTTATTATTCGAAATAGGCTTGCGTATCAACATATTGAATAAACAAAATCAATTCACTAAAATTTATGTAAATAAATTGCTCCTAAAGTTGATATATTTCGTTCCATCAAGGGCTTTGCAGCTATTAAATAACCAAGTTTGGTGATAAGTGGAAGGGTGAAGGGCAGCCCAACTAGAAACTACACGCACATTTTTGAATAAATTAATATTTTATAAGCCGAAAAGTAAAGGTTCGCACTGACGATGCTTTTGAATGGACGGCGCGCGGCGTTCGTATGGACATCGTAACTGTCGACATCATTATTTTAGATAAGGGAGTTATAATGCAATTGGCATCTTCGAACAGTAGACTTTGCATCTGTTTAACTGAATCTTCATAACGAAGCCTATATCTCGACTAGCTCCAAACCGAATTCGTTCATATCATACTCACAAATCTTGATAGGATTTAGATATTAAACAATATTGCCAAATATTATCAAAATCAGTCGATAAACAGCGCTACAGCAAAATTTCCTCCCTTTTTGAGGGAAATAAACTCATAAAAACCGCCGACTACAAAAAAAAAAACTAAAAATAGGTATATAAAACCCGTTTAATTCATAAACAAGTTTCGTTAAGATTCGTTAAAAAATGTTACCTCTAGAGGGAAATCAACATGCGGTCAGACGAAAGCAACATTTTCCAGTCATAACTGAGACTCTCTCTCACTTAGCTCGCTCACTCAATAATTTAATTTGTTAGTCTAGTCAAGTTTTGCCTACATAAATAACTACACACAAACATTATTTGAAAATATAGGTAACCAAAAATACCTACAGTGTACCTACTTTCCTACTTATAGATAAATTCACAGATGTTTAAATTCCAAATTAATCAGATAAGTTGTTAAACTATTTTGTCGTCAAAATTTTGATTTCTTTATAAAGACAAAGAAAACGTCATTTCTATAGACAAAGCGCAGACAAAGTCTCTTTTGTTGTTCTGAATGGACGCCGTCCGTTCGGACGTACCGTCGTCAGTGGGGGGCCCTAACGTAGGTGGCGTGCATGGCCCTTTTTAAGGCTGGCTCGGTACCACGTGTACTTACTAATCTTAAGTAATGTTATTTTGTGGCTTTTTAATCTCGCTCGAGGTTAGTTGTGCGATTCGAGGTTGGTGCGATTTACTGTCGAAATATTCCATAGGTACCTAGGTATTACAAATTACATAGAAGAAATGTAAGCTTTAAGTAAACTTTTAGTAAATTGGCAACCCACATTTAACCAAATTTTTCAAATAACCAAATTTTGGTCATCAACCAAACTGATTTTTTTTGTATGGTACCTATTTATCTTACAAAATTAAAAAAATCTATGTACAAAGAGATTATAAATTAAATTATTTATTGTTAACTTTGGTTAAATTTTAGGTTTTACTGAGTGACATTGAAATTCGTAGTCATTTTTCAAACTTAACTCAAAAAACACTAAAAGACTTTAAAAATATGACCGATAAAAACATTTGTGTTGTTCTCAAAAAATTTAGGGAGGTAGGTACTGTTGAAAATGGAGAAAGAATTGAAGAAAGAATGAAAGAAATGAAGAAAGTTAACTGAAATAGAATTGAAACAATGTCGATTGCCGTGCTGATATAATCAGTTCGGTAATGTTGAAAGAAACCGTCGGATATCGTGTTACAGTGTCATTACAACAGAGGTGTAAATGTATGGTTTCCCACGGAAGTCAGCAACTTTTTAAACTCGTCGCGATGTCGGATGTCGGCCCGCTAGCGCTGCCGGAAACTAATCCCATACCATAAGGCCTAGGCTCCACCAACGCGGAGCGGAGCGAATATATGGGCAGAGCGTTGTAGACTATGTATCAATTACAAAAATGCCATTTTTGCTTATATTAGAGAGAACAAAAAAGATACTTCACGAAATACAGGTTTATCCAGAACTGGAGGCTTATTGTGTAAGGGCTCTGACGTTCGGTTTCGTTTTTCCTCCCGCTCGCTCTCGTGGCGTGAGTAACTGGCGCGAGCAGGAGAAAGAGCGAAGCCGAACGTCAGAGCGCTTACGCAATAAGACCCCTGGTATGCTAAGCCGAAAGGAGGTAATTTAGACAATGATGAACAACTTTTACTGTGGGGCTAACCCACTGTGGGATTCGAGAAATAAAATTCTACTGTTCCATACATTTTGTCCATTCCGAATTGCAGTTTTGTATGGAACAGCTGACAATTTTTTCTCGAATTTTGAGTTGGCGTCATAGTAAACAATCATAATGATGGTCTTATAATCACCCCCTTTTGCCTTAGTAGGTTCAGAGAAAGCAGATAACCCTGTATTATATAGAAGCAAATATGACCGTTAAGGTTAGCCGATAGTACACGGCAGCAGCAGACTAGTGTCGCCACATTCCGAGGCTAGCGAGACGCATAGTCTGACTTAGTGTATGTCTACGTTGTCACCCGATAACACTGTAGTCTGCTGCTGTTCCGTGCAGTCAGCTACGGAATTGTACCTTTAGATTCACAAATTACGACACTGCCCATCTCCGTATCGCTGCGCTTTGGTGAAGTCTAGGCCTAGGTATATTACCAAAGAACTGTCATCGCTATGTGTTATACAAATCATGGCAGAATACGAGACTCTTTGTATAGTTGTGTAAAAGTTTTATATTAAAATAGAAGTTTTATAGTGCGTCGAACAGTAAAATAGTAGTTTTATTGAACTATATGCTTCGAACTGGAAATGTCGTAGAATTCAAATATATAAAATACTGATCGAGCCTACATACGATTTACTGGTACTAGGTAAAGCACAACGTTTGTACTCGTAAGTGTTGAGTGTTTTGTTCTAAAACACGGAAAAAATCAGGATGAATTCACGAGGTAAATAAAACCATTGATCCATGCAGCATTAGGTACTGTGGCAGATAAGTTTTTACCGATAGCTCAAGTCTTTGTTAAAAAATATTCGTAAAAATATCGAGTCTCAACTCATAATTATGAAACGAATCCTAAATCAGATCTAACACAGTACCTATAATAAGAAACACATGTACAACAATAGCGGAAGCCGGAAACCTTGTTAGGTAGTTACGTAGTGCAAGACGAGAGTATTCCGCAAACCGTGCAGGATCGTCACAGCCAGTATTGCCAGCTATAACGAACCGTCCTGAAATTAATTATTAAAGGATACGAGGAACCCGCTGCGTCGTGCTCCCCTTTAGCTTCACCAAGTAGGTAATAGAGAATTGGACCACGAAATATACTCGAGCGCGATGTGCTACATTTTATAGCTTCAAGATTTTGTGATATAAAATCGCTGAGAGGTTAAATCCGCCATAGTGTTTACGAAAATAGGGCAGAGGACTTCCCGCTGCGGTTCTTAGTTTTATGAGACGGACTAATGTGCAGAATGGAAAGCCTTTTGGAATTTATGATAATGTCGGTAGGTACTTCACACGTGGACGGTACGGACCTACGGACAAATATTTTGGTATTTATCCAAGACTCGGATATAAATAATTATGCAGAATAGAATCGTAGTTGAGAACTGGAAAGGCCAACTTTCGACTTGTAGTGGATAAGTTGAGTTTCCAGCTTTAAAGCCGTTGCGGCATCCCACAGGTGGGAATCAGCTAAACTTTGCTAATAAGTTTAAGTAGGCATACATCGGGATCTTCATCCGAGTTATTATTCATTCGGCCTCGTTTTGTTTTCTTGAACAATTCTAATCAAAACCAAGAAAGGAGTTTTTACCGGGCTACTTCTATTTTGCGTTTACAAAGCATCTGTAAATTATGGATTCTATAAAAACACACCTTGGCCAATATTAAAATAACGAATCCTTTGATGTAAGCCCTCCCTGCTCTGCGCTTTTCTCGCAGAACTGGTTCCGTAGCCCGTACCCCTTCTAATTGAAATGAAAACAGGGTAAGGAACGGCTCGGGATTACCTCGGAAGCTTATTTGAAAGCTCAGCCCCTAATCACCGACTTAATGAACATCGACATCGATTCAACGGCACTGCGTGATAAACCTGGATACTCTTGTATTCGTGGTCGCAGCGAGATTCAGCCATCAAATATTCACGTGGGGAGGTATGGTTGCCGTTTTACTGCCTCTACGCCCCCTCGCCCCACCGCCGCGTCTCCCCCCTCCTCGCGAGGCTCGCGCCCTCAAACGACCCTGTCTGAAACAACTGAATGTGCTAAAATCAATATCTGTTGTTTGACAAAACTTTTGCTCCAGACATTGAGCTGAATGGTTTGACATCGGGACTGCACGATGGAATAGACTGCGCTTTTGAGGTCGACTCGCCCCGCGCTCGGCTGTCTGGCGTGCTCAAGTACCTACCTACTTACTTTAGTTGTAGGACTTGTAGCGGTTGTAGTAGATAATATGTAAGCCTATCCATATTTATACTGTTTCTTCTATTGTTTAAGTTTACAGTAATTTTTTTGACAAAAACGTAACTTCGGACTGAAATTTGAAATCATTTAAAAATGTATCTACTAATAACTATGTCATACTTAGAAATACTTTTCGACTCTTCCAAACCATAACAAATGTTACCACCAACAAGGAAATGCGCTAAAAACACAAAACACGTTTCGCAAAAAATGCTTGTGAACTCGTTACATTTTCATGGCGAGCTCTCGGGATGTTACTCGAATTTAGAGAGATTTCAATATGGCTAAATAAAAACGAAGGAGAGACGCAGTGCAAGCAAATATCATGATGTAGTTCTGTAACGATCATAACGATGCATTCATATTCAAAAGCGTGGTGAGTAAAAATTATATCGCACTCAAAGAGTTCTTTTCACAAAAGAGAGATGTTCTGTGGTTCTTAATAATTAAAAAAAGGGTCACACACGCGGTGTGGTCGCTGTTAACAATATTATTTTCATCACACTAATATAATGATGCTTCTAAAACTGTTCAATACTATGTAGTTCCCTTATAAATAGCCCTCCCCTCCCGTTCCCTTATAGTCGATTAAATACGAACCTATTGTAACTAAAAAGCTGTTAACTTCTCAGCGCAGTTTCAGAGAATTAAATATAATGGGATAAAAGTCATAACAGCAATATTTTTATAGCATTAAATAAAAGACGATGCATTTTTATGAAGGCACTTTCATCATAGCTTTTCTCAACAAGATTGGATGCAAATGAATGATCTTTGTTTAAAGATCGAGAACATTGCTGCCGGATCGCAGCGGGCCGAACCGTTCACGTGGTCTGCATTATCTTCTTATTTTCATAGAACGCCCTCAGATGTACTTAGGTTTCCCCATAGATGCCTAATAAGACCAGTTGGAAGCTTGTATCCAGCCCGATCCTGTGGGTAGACGTCCTAATAATGACATAGTTTTTTTTCGATATGGGTAGGTACTTACATAGTACATTCTGTTTTTATTGTACATAAAGTATCGCTTGCGGTCTGTTTGGACTGAATTTTATTATTAGAATTCTTAACCTCGCTTCCAGCTTAGATTGGTACATGATAGTTTAGGTGCGGAGTTTCAATTTTTCCTGACCCGAAAGTCGACCCGCCACTCCGCGAAAGAGGCCCAAGAAGTTGGTTAGGTTAGTACCCTCGGCCCATACGGTCCACGAACCGATACAGACCGAGCCGGCGAGAACGCACGTTAACGAGATACACCGAAAAGGAGTCCCGTTCAACGTTGGAGAGTAATTTGTGCGATGTAGCGAAGAGCAGCTAAATGTAGTGCGCCATCTTTTGAAATATTATGTTACTATTCGACAGCGACGGCTGCAGCGGCACATCTCTTTGTTGATATCGTGCGTAGACGCGCTCCGCGAACAATATGAAACGGCGGCGAGGGGACGACGAGGGGAGCGTCTACGTATGAAAAATTCAAATAAAATTATTAAGTCAACTTTTTAACTTTTATATGTGATTTTCCAATATTTTAGCTACTACTTCATACAATAAACACAATTTAAAAATACTACTTATAAAACTCGCCAAGAAATAAGATCTTAGTTCAAAACAAACGTGACTTTGGATCTTTTTTCGATCGCGCGAAGTTATTCCTTGTACGCATCAGGTATGGTTTGCCAACAGAAGATATACTGCAGTACTCAGATTTTTTGGTACTAAAATCTTGATTCTGGTTAGACATTTTATAAAATGTCCCTTAAGCATCACTATCGAATTGAGAAGACTTTCATTTACACCAACAGTCCGAAGAGTGAGGATTTAAAAATAACGATAACAAAAAAACTCATGTTTCGAATAAGACGTTTTCGGAACTCAATTTTTGTCGATGGGAAATTGATTCGATAAACATAAATTAGGTAAAATGAATATTCCATTTTCGTAAATATTGAGGCATCGTAAACAGGAAGGGCGCGGGACGGGGTCCGACGTCACCCAACGAGTCCTTTCATTTTGCTTTGTTTGGACTTCGGGGACACACTTCCGCACTTTTATTCATACTTCGGCATAACCACACGACACTGCTAATGGCTGTCACTGATATTTGTTTAGATAAGAAAAGCAATATCAAAATCTTCTAGCCTGTCGGTACCCAGCGGAAAAGAGGTCACTGTACTCTTTGTGAATAACTTTTAATATTAACCCATATTGTTACTTAATTTTTTTTTCGAAAACATGATATTTTGGTAATGCTAATTGTAATTGTAATACTTGGTAGCAAGTTAACCTCAATGTACACAAATTTCGCTTTTTAAGCAAACGTTTTCACTTCAAGACGAAGAAGTATGTTCATGAGTGCAATTTTGTGCAATGCTAAATTAATGGCGAATCCCACACTAGGCTGGGACTGTATTACACTAATAAAAATTGAATTAACTACACTTTGCATCTTCTACTTACTGATACCTATCACCAATATGACAATTATGGAAAACTAGTTTTTACCCGCGGCTTCGCCTGCATGATATTTTGATTTTTATATTAATATCATTATAATTTATAGCCTATGTCTTATTCTGATATATAAGCTATATTATTGCAAAGTTTCATCTCAATCCGTTCAGTAGTTTTTGCGTGAAAGAATAACAAACATCCATCCATCCATCCATCCTCACAAACTTTCGCGTTTATAATAATATTAGTAGGATTGTCTTGACATGGATGCACCGGATAACGGACTAAAATATATTGATATTATTAGGTAAGTTTTGTTTCGCTAAATTATTCGCATCCATGCACTCGTACCTATTCGTATTACCTACCCACCAGTGTAAACGGTGCGGCACACGAACACGCAGCGCCTCTAATGCAACTCGTGTGTTCATTTTACTACCTGCACTTTACAAATGCGTCTGAGAACCATTGTGCCAGTTAACGGAATCTAATATGATATTCACGGTTTGTAGCTGCGGTCCACAGGAAGGCTTAGCCACATAAAACTCGGCACAATAGAAGAGGGGCCCGGCACTGAGAAAAACACGCTCCGTGAACATTCTACTACTCGGACATGTTTGTTAAAGGAATTTCATTCAATGCAAATTTCTTTAAAGCAAAATGTTACTTTTCACGTGACTGTACATACAAACAATTTATATTTTCAACTTTGTCAACAAGAACCTAAAATGTGTTAAAATATTCAATACTTAGGTAGGTAGGTACCTAAATTTATCTGAATACAAATCGAATGATTTTATCACTGCTTTCAACGAGGCGATCACGATAACGAAATTGCTTGTAAAGTCGTAAAGTGATAATAACCTTTTTAATTGGGATTTAAAAATGCATGTGACACTTTTTTAATTCTTTTAGGCAGAAATGGCACGTTTAGTTATACGTTAATAATACTTTCATTTAATGCGATTTCTTTTTTGTAAAACGATCATTTGTGACCAGGGCGACATCCTGTTTCTGTCCATCGCTGCAGGATGAGGTCTGCGGTTTTTACCGATACTAGAGAACACGTTAAAAGTGCCGGTTTAATTTCCGCTAGAGTTTTTACTTTGTAGAATAAATAGGAATCTGCTAAGTACCTAAATCGTTTAAATGTCTAATAGATAACGAAACGTGTTTTAAAGTATTTTATTTTGTTTTGTTTCAGGTATATATACATAGAATTTAATGTAATTGGACTGATGAAACCGGTTCGTCTTTAACCGCATATGGCTTTCTGTTCATCAGCAAGATTTATTCCCGGTTATATAAAAAGGTAGGCCTTAGAGTTATAATAGCTATAGGTACTTAGGTAGGTGGCTACAACACAAGACGAGCTGCTCAATTATTTTGTCATAAAAAGTCTGTCAGAAGGAAATACGCACATTTATCCAACAAGACGTTTTCCCAAGTAGGTAAGCACCTACCCGAGGAAAACGCGGGTTTCTTATTATGAAAGGTAAATTTTTATCATACTTCCGTTTATAATAAGGTCGCGCGTTACTTTTTTAACGCGGAGAAACACGACTTATAAAGGCAAGTAAGTACAAGCAACCGACGACTACGCGTTATAAATAAAAGCTCGATTCAACGCGGATTCGATTCGCTTTCGTAATCCTGCAAAGGAAATTAGATTTTTTATCAAAATCCCGGTAAAATTCGCATTAGCTGTCGCATATCTGCCATTATTGGCGCGTTCTGTAGATATTTCCATTCGAAATTATCAGATTTGACGTTTAAACAGCGTGAATATATTCGTTCAATTTGAACAGAAGGCGGAAGTTAAATTTGATTTTGCGCCTGTTTAATTTGGTATTAAATTACTGCTTATTTGATGATTCTTTAAATTTTTATTCGTTATAAAGTTGGGGTATTTAACTGTTGCATTTATTTTATTTTTTCTCAAGGTAGGTACAACGTCCGTAATAGGTAAATACTAACTATAGCTCAAAATAAGTCTGTTTGGATGACTTTCGCAGTTTGACAGATGAGACATGTAGGACCTTATTGTAGATGCCCTAAGTAAATGTGCTAAATCTTAATCCTCTCTTTTTAAGATCCGGCAATATTTATGGTCATCCACCAACCCGCACTGCACTGAGAAAAATAACCATCCGAATTTGGACGATTAATCCGTCCCTTTTGACTCAGAAGGAATATTTCCTTTTAATTTGGATGGATATAAATTCCTTCTAAATTATTTCCTTCTAAATTATTTCCTTCTAAATTATTTCCTTCTAAATTATTTCCTTCTGAGTCAAAAAAGGAAGGAAAAATCGAAAGGTAATACCCTCCATTTTAACCTTCTAATTTATCCTTCTATATTTTCCTTCTGAGTCAAAAAGGAAGGAAAAATTGACAGGTATATCCTTCTATTTTAATATCCTTCTACATTTTCCTTCTGAGTCAAAAGGGAAGGAAAAATCGACAGGTATATCCCGCCATTTTAATTTCCTTCCACATTTTCCATCTGAGTCAAAAAGGAAGGAAAAGTTGGCAGGTAACACCCCCCATTTTAACCTTCTAATTTATCCTTCTACAATTTCCTTCCGATTGAAAAAGGAAGGAAAAAAACAGAAGGTAATCCCTTTATTTTAACCTTCTGATTAAGAGAATCATCCTCAAGAAATCCTACCGAAACACAAGGTAAAAATGGATGGAATTGTAATTTCCTTCCAGTTATTTCTTCAGATTCCTACCGAAATTGAAGATTATCATAGTGGGTACGAGACTTTACCTTCTGTTCATAGATGGTAATTCCTTCCGATGCGATAAAATTCCTACATCTAAAGAAGGTTTATCTAAAATTTCCTACCTTAGTAGAAGATACATTTAGTGGGAATATTCTTCCATCTCAGTATTCCTTTTGTTTTTACCTTCCGAATCAAAAAATACCCACCGAATATTGGAAGGAATATGTTTATTTTCCTTCTGATTTAGAAAATACATTCAAGAATATTCCTTCTGCTAAAAGGAAGGTAATTCCCGCAGGAAGGTTATTCCTACCACTTTTACCTTCTATTCTAGGTGCTTTTTCCTTTCGACTACCTTAATTATTCCTTCGCAATAGAAAGGAAATTCCCGTGAGGTAGTAATTTTCCTACCAAAATTACCTTCCATCCACCGAATGTTGGAAGGAATTGTATGTATTTTCCTTCTGATTTAAAAAGGAGATTCGAGGGTATTCCTTCTACTAAAAGGAAGGTAATTCCGGTAGGAAGATAATTCCTCCTGTTTTTACCTTCTATTTCAGGTAGAACTTCCTTTTGACTATCTAAATTATTCCTTCGCAACAGAAAGGAAAATCCCGTAGGGTAATAATTTTCCTTCCAAAATTACCTTCTATCCACTGATAGCTGGAAGGAAATGTATTTATTTTCCTTCTAATTTCGGAAGGAGATTTGAGGATATTCCTTCTACTGAAAGGAAGGTAATTCCGGTAGGAAGATAATTCCTACCGTTTTTACCTTCTATTTTAGGTAGAACTTCCTTTCGACTATCTAAATTATTCCTTCGCAACAGAAAGGAAAATCCCGTAGGGTAATAATTTTCCTTCCAAAATTACCTTCTATCCACTGATAGCTGGAAGGAAATGTATTTATTTTCCTTCTAATTTCGGAAGGAGATTTGAGGATATTCCTTCTACTGAAAGGAAGGTAATTCCGGTAGGAAGATAATTCCTACCGTTTTTACCTTCTATTTTAGGTAGAACTTCCTTTCGACTATCTAAATTATTCCTTCGCAACAGAAAGGAAAATCCCGTAGGGTAATAATTTTCCTTCCAAAATTACCTTCTATCCACTGATAGCTGGAAGGAAATGTATTTATTTTCCTTCTAATTTCGGAAGGAGATTTGAGGATATTCCTTCTACTGAAAGAAAGGTAATTCCGGTAGGACGATAATTCCTACCGTTTTTACCTTCTATTTTAGGTAGAACTTCCTTTCGACTATCTAAATTATTCCTTTGCAACAGAAAGGAAAATCCCGTTGAGTAATAATTTTCCTGCCAAAATTACCTTCAGTTTTAGATGGTAATGCCAAATATCAGAAGGATTTCCCATCTGAAAATGCGGATGAATCATCAAAAACAGAAAAAAAACCCAAATATGATTCTAAACTACCTGACGTAATTACAATCTGTAGTAGGTGTTAATCTAAAATATTTTTAAGGCTATCCATGTGTGTGACCTTAATTGATCTCAACATCGAATGCATGGACAAACCTGAATATTTAAAATCACCACATACAACAAAACGGAATTACTGAAGGGAATTTAATATCCATCGGTTTTCTATCTGTTAATTCAGATGAATCATTCGCATTTTCGCCGGAAAACACCCTCCAAACAAAATTAATATCACCACCTCAAACTTGCAGATTGTGACAGGCAAATCACTACCCTCGGAATGTCCTTCTATTACCAAAGAATAATTAAGATGTAAGAAAGGATAATTTTGCTAAAATCACCTTCCTGAAAAAAAAACTATTTTATTAACAAAACTAGCCTCATAATTTAGCCCCAAACAAATTAAGATCATCAACTCAAACGAAGACATAGTGAAAAGTAATAAATAATTACCCCGGGATTTTCTTCTTTTACAAAATATATTTATAAATATGCTACGAAGGAATAAGTTTACTCGAATCACCTTCCTGAAAAAAGAAACAATTTAAAAAAATTAATTCCGTTGACCATCTATAACATTCATTGATATAGACTGACTACTTTACTATTTGAAAATAATTTAAAATAAAAGAATGAAAATGTTTATTTTAGAATATTTATTTGATTACTAAACAAAATCCGTGTTTAAATTAGCTATTGAGAGAGCACATTGTCGAATGTAGTGACAATTTTGTTTAGTCAAATAGTATGTCACATTTTTAAATACTTATTACGAATATTATAAACAATTTTCTGAAAATGGCTATTCCAATATAGACGACCTGAAGCACATACTAGATATGAACTAAAATCTGTAATTCCAAAAGTACCTACTTTTAGAATCTATTAGCCAAAATTATAATGAGGGTGCCACATTTGACATGGTACCTTCTCAATAGCCAATTTATACATATTAGATGTGAAATAATAATGAAGGGTAAGTGTGTTAATACCTAAGTACTTAAATTAAAATCACAAAATACTTTAAAAATGCAGAAAATTGAGAGGGTGCAGTGTTGAATGTTGCGCCCTCATTACAATTTTGGCTAATATAGATTCTAAAATAAACATAATATGTTATTTAGATTTTACTAACCAAAATTAAATGGGGGCGCCACATTCGACACTGTGCCTTCTCAATAGCTAATTTAAACAAATAAGATGTCACATAATAATGAAGGTAAGTAACTTCCTAAGTACCTACGTAAATAAAATCACATAACGTTTTGAAAAGGCGCAATACCTATTCCAATACAGACAACCTCATGCACATCACTGGATATGAACTAAAATCTATAATTCCAAAAGCAATTTTAGAATCTAGTAACCAAAATTGTAAGGAGGGCACAACATTCGACACTGTGCCCTCTCAATAGCTAATAACAAGTAAATACTTAAAATTAAAATTACAAAAGGCCTCAATGCCAAATGTGGCGCCTCCAATCAATGTTGATAAAATCTAAAATAAGAAATATTTATTTTAGAATATATTTGGTAATTAAACAAAATTCGTGTTTAAATTTGCTATTGAGAGAACACATCGTCGAATGTAGTAACAATTTTGTTTAGTCAAATATTATGTCACATTTTTAAATACTTATCAGCAATATTATAAACAAATGTTATTATTAAAATTAATTTCAATTTTCTGAAAATGGCTATTCCAATATAGAGGACCTGAAGCACATACTGGATATGAACTAAAATCTGTAATTCCAAAAGTACCTACTTTTAGAATCTATTAGCCTAAATTATAATGAGGGCGCCACCTTTGACATGGTATCATCTCAATTTTGCTCATTACAATTTTGGCTAATATAGATTCTAAAATAAACAATTAAACATAATATATAATTTAGATTTTACTAACCAAAATTAAATGGGGGCGCCACATTCGACACTGTGCCTTCTCAATAGCTAATTTAAACATATTAGATGTCACATAATAATGAAATCACAAAACTTTTTGAAAAGGCGCAATACCTATTCCAATATAGACGACCTCATGCACATCACTGGATATGAAATAAAATCTGTAATTCCAAAAGTAATTTTAGAATCTAGTAACCAAAATTGTAATGAGGGCGCAACATTCGACTCAATAACTAATTTAAACATATTAGATGTGACATAATAATGAAAGGTAAGTAACTACCTAAGTACTTTAATTAAAATACAAAATATATATAAATATAGACGTGGCGACCCCATTTAATTACGGATAACTTTCAAAAAGTTATTTCGCTATCCCCACTAACATATTTAGCGTTGACTGTTGGGGATTATGACTATTGACTACTTGTATTGGTAAATTATATGACTTTACACTAAAGATACTATCATAAGATATGTACAATACATTGGAAACGGTCTATAAAAGTTTAAAACGATTTAATCATAAAATTCTAACATAGGCAATTTCTTGATACAACATACCACATAGCATAAGGTGGTAACATTGTTAAATTATTTGGCTTTACATTAACTAAACTATCATATGACACATATTTTATAATATCAGTCTTTCTAACACAGTAAGCGTAAATGTGAGGATCGTAAAAAAGTGTTTCTAAAGCAAGTCCTTTAAAAAACAATTCTTCTGTGCTATCATTGTAGTAAATATTGGAGATTTCTACAAAGTTCGGTTCACCACTATTTTCATCCATGTCCAATGTTAGTATGTGTTTGTATTCATAATTTATACCGTTTAACAAAGCCGAGGTCACTGATAAGAGATTCGAGTCCTGCGACAAATTAAATTCTAGCAATAAGGTCTTGAAAGTTACAACATCCAAGTCTTTACGGCATGCAGAAGTTTTGACAACACTGAAATCTATTTTATTTTCGAGAAACAAGTGATTAAGTTGCAACTGATGTTTACTGACTCGCTGTGGTTTCATTATAGTCATTCGATAGACAAACGTTATCAGACACACTAGTACACTCAGACGTGGATTTATAATTAATTGTGTCTTTACAAAAATTTATAATAGTTTCATCGAAAACATGTGATCTTTTCAAATGCATTCTTAGAGTATTTAGGGAATCAAATGTACTAAAGCAACCTTGTCCACATCTATAACTTTCACCATTAGAAAACGAAGGCATATTACACTTTTTTCTTAAATGTCCTATTAATTCACTAACACTGGAGCATGGAATCAAACAATAGTCACAGTGTAACATGACTTAAAAATTAGCACACCCACAATAAGAAGTAAATTTATATTTTTCGCGACTTGGTTTGAGCGTCCCGGTTTAAGGAAATGCGCAACTGTTCCGCCAACTCAGAGGTTGAACGGTGATTTCAGTCAAATTCTGTATAAATATCATAGACTGCCTGTTGTATGAACTCCCAAACATTATGGCATTCAAGAGGGTATTCGGTTTAGAATGAGTGGAATAACTGGAAGCACACTTCAACTGCTTCTGGTAAGTTAGTAAAGCTATAGATTACTTTATCTAAAACAATGTGGGCCTGGGAAATTTCCGACCAAGACGGACCTACTGCCAACACATATGGCTGAAAGTGCACTGTTTCTTCCACTTTAATTTGATCTGTACCTCTGCTAGGTGACTGCGCTGCTTTTCGATACACTCTTGAACATCAGCTTCTGTATCAACTTTACTCACGAAGGCGTTTAACACATTGCTTTTGGTGGTCTTCCATTGTTTATTCACCTGATATAAACCCGGAAATAGTAGAGGTAAGAGTAGAAGTAGTCCAGTTGATTGCAGGATCACGTTGGGATCTCCTGTTAAAGGATAAAATAAGGGTGAGAATGTTACATGGCAGAAATAATAATAGCATTGTTTTTGGGTGAAAGTGCGGGATATTGAGCATAGCAATGAACTTTGTATAGGTACAAAAGAAATAGTTCTGTGCTACCGACAGAATGAAAGTATTGTAGATCTCAAGGGAAGCCCTAAACACTGAGCTTTCCTGGTTTTGGCATATTAATATAGAACAGAATAAATGAAAGTGATTCAAAATTTCTGCTCCTGATTCACGCGGATGCGAGATTTTCTTTACAAATTAGCACTGCTGGTATGTTATAAGATACCTTGAGAACTTACCTTCAGTGAGTATAAGATTTTTTTTTAACAGTTCTTTTTGTATGTGATGCCGTCAATTTGGACACAGTCACTTTTGCCAAATCAATAATGTTTGTTTTTTTTGAGAGCAGAAAATCTTGGAGCCTACTATGAGTTTCAGTGGCACCAAACAATGTCTCGAAATCCTTTTTTATCTGTAATACAAATAAAACTATTAGAATATCACTAAGATTATTGACATTATGTATAATTTTTATTCTATCCATCAAAAGGGTCAGAAACGGATATTAAAACTTATGAATAATGGACCAGCCGCAACACTAAAAAATGACCAAGCTAATGTCAAATGTCAGCCAAGTCCTAGGGGCGAAAAAGAGAGCTGTGAGGTGGCTGTTCGACATTCAAATCTTCAGCGCCCAGCAGTTTGAATTGATGGCGCGTTCAGTCTTCCAACGCGATACAAAACGTTTATTAATGTAGAGAAAAACTGACTTAAAGACTAGTTCTTAGCTAAATTACTTACCAGAATTGGTCCAATTGTAGGGTTGGAGAGTCCTTTGTAGAGTTTTATGTAATCCCAGACCAAGCCTTGGGTTATCTTCAGCTCACCCATGCGATACCCATGGGTATCGTTCCACGCCTCAATGATTTCTGCTGATGCGTGTGAAGGCGTATCGTTTCTTAAAGCCGCTAATTTTGAGTCAATTGTTTCATTAGGCACTGAAACAGATATTATGTGACATTATCATCATGTAACATAAAATCAGTAATGCAATTACCTGAAATAAATTTAAATTCAGGACTTATTTATCAACTGGGTCATAAGAAGGAATAATAGATTTAGATAAGATATATTACAGGGCTAGTCTGCCTATACAGGGTTATCTGCTTATCCTGTACTAAGCCGAAAGGGGGTGATTGAGACCATCATTAAGAACAACTTTTACTATGGGACCAACTCAAAATTCAACAGAAAAAAATAAGCTGTTCCATACAAAACTGCTACTCGGAATCGACAAAATGTATGAAACAGCTGATTTTTTCCTCGAATGTTGGGTTGACCCCATAGTAAGTTGTTCGTAATGGTGGTCTTAATCACACCCTTTCGGTTTAGTACAGGGTAAGCAGATAACCCTGTATGTTAATCCAGAGTATAAGCTGTATCCATTACAAATTATATCCAAATCAGATAAGCTGTTTCAGCGGGATGAAATAACAAACATACGATCATACACAAAACGTTCGCATTAATAACAGGTATTAGTATAGTAAGATTACCTGGTGGAGAATACTCGTTTTCATTGTTATCTGATAAGGGTCGATAGGAACTGTTAAGTTTTTGTGGCGTATTCAATACTTTTTCCGATGACAAGCTGTTGGAACGTATTTTCGCTCTATCATCTTGAAGCAAAAGCTTTTTTCTCATAAGACATAATAAGGAAGTTTCCTTTATCATAAAAACTAAAAATAATTATATACATTTAAAGACGTTAGAATTATATTAGATACAGTGAAAAAATTACTCGAATATCTTAATAAATGACGAAGTTCTGGTTGTCTAAACATGACCGCATGAAATCAAAAAACCTCGCGATGGATTTACGCGAGTGACGTCATCCGGCCCCAGAGCCGCGCCGTGGGTTAGGCGGGAGTAAGGAAAAAAGAATATAAAGTGCTTCATTCGATGCCGGGTATTTTTCTAAGCCACGAATACGTTCTAGAATATCATTGTACTTATCTTTATGTTATGATCAACATTTACTATGAGACTAACCCCCTAATATAACGAATAAAAAGTCTGTATTCCCATAATTTTGTCGTGAGTAAATGAACTTTATTTCTAAATGGAACAAGACTTGGCGTGTGTACCTACTGTTCTGCAGTTATTACATCTGTATATATTGACTAGTAGTTTTCCAAATAGTAGACCTCACAAGTATACATTTTGGTGAACATTTTCTGGTAATCATTTTTAAAAAATGCACAACTTGCACAGGCAAATATATTCATAATTACAATATTCTGTCCTAAAATATCATTGTATATTATGACCAACGTTTACTATGGGACTAATCCCCTGTATAGGGTTATCCAAAACTTCTCAGTCTAATATTTGTTCTTATAAAGTAACTGTAGGTACAACCCGGTCACAATATCTGTGCACCTGACCTCGTAACGGTCTAGAAACGACAGTTACGGAGATAAATTACTTTAAAGAGCTATTTTCCGAAATATAGATCTTGTTGAGTTCTATCTCTACTTTTGTGAAGACAGCAAAGGTCTAAAACCGTTAATTACAGAAATAAACCGCATTTAAGTTTGACGACTGTCACTTTGAGATCTGACATGTCATCCTAGTATGGATTCTAGAATATGACAGCTGTCATTTTGTTCAGTCATTTTTATGGTTTTGTAGTAAAACGAGGAACCCTTAAAACTTCGTTATGTCCTTGTAACGAACGGACGCCGTTTACAGACCATATTAAAAACTTTCCCTGAAAATTATTTTGAGCACTATGGAATCATACATTTTTGAGCTATAAAGAAAAAATTGAAATTTTTAAACATTAGAGGTCATCGACCTCACATGTATATTTCATACAAACAAACAAACAATAACACTTTATTAGACAACCACATAACATAAAAAAAATTACAGGGACGAAACAATACAATAAATAGGTTTCTAACTGGTGGCCTTATCGCTTTAAGCGAATTCTTCCAGGCAACCAAGAATTCATACTAAATTACGTTTTCATAGTAATCAACCATCTTAAAAATTGGTTTTTATCATCATCATAATCATCGTCAGATCTTCGGAAGCCTATCATACGCATGTCTCGACACGCACTTGACAACTTATTGGAACTAGAAAATAAAAGCCTTGAAAAAAATTTCTAAAGTATTTTATTAGAACAAAATATATTACGCTTCACCAGTTCTAGCTAGCTAACCCTGTATAGGGGATCAGTCCCAAACTCTGACACCAGGGCTAGCCACTCGGCCTATACAAACTTACTTAGTCCCATAGTAAAATTTGGCCATAATATACAATAATATCTTAGTAAAGAACCTTCCTATTTTTATGATTAAGAATATATTTACCTGTGAAAGTTGTACATTTTTGAGAATTTAATACAAGAAAATGTATACCTGCGAGGTCTACTGTTTGGAGAGCTACTAGTTAATAGTTACAGACTATGTAAAAACCGCAGTACACTAGGTACACACGCCAAGTCTTGTTCCATTTAGAAATAATTTCATTTACTCACTATAAGATTTAACGGACTCCTACAAAAAGTAAAATGTAATATTATAAGAAAATTAATATGTCACATTATACTTAATAGTAATAAACCACGTAGACTGGGAATACGCTAGTCTGATTATGAAATCTGAAATAGTAGGTAGATACAGAATAAGATATTTATGGTATTTTCTCACCAATAAATAATTCAATTGTGTCCAAAGAACAATTGGGCAGTCGAGTGAAAACTTTTCGTAATATACCTATACGGCGATATTTTTTCGGATATCCTACCAACATGCAAGCATGTTAAAGTAAAATGGATATCCGTATGTCGCCTTTATATACTGATACAAATTATGGTATTGTGTAATATCAGACTACAACCTTATTTATTGTAGTCTGAGTGTGTAATATTATGCCTAATAATTCTGTTAAGTACATACCTAATAATTGTTATAATTTTGACAATTCGTAGGGTGTTGCTCGTAGTAGATTTTTGTATAGGTATATACTAGTAAATGCAATTTTCCTTACTGAAAATAAATTACATCTATCATCCACAATTAATTGGTTCGTGGTCGCGCAGCGTCATATAGGAACACACATACATAAATACTTAATACCTACACCCAAAAACATTAAGCTCCTTAATGGGCAGTTGAGTGAAAACATTTTGTAATACGGAGATATTTTTTCGGATATCCTTCCAACATGCATATGCATGCCTACAAAAGTGACTTCCCTAATAAATGATAAACCTTGCATTTTTCTATCAAAACCACGCCATGCAAAAAGGGATAGGAAATAATTGCTTACCTTTATTTAAATCCCGCTAATCCTGTCAAATTCACACTGCACTATTTTATACGAACACCACAAACGACTGTCCGTTGACGTATCTTGCAGTAGACTAATTAACTATAATGCACTTCCTGAGCCTGCTAAGCCCTTTGGAAGGAATAATTATATTCCGTCCTTTATTAGTAGGATTATTTAGGTTCCTTCCTAGTGAAATCCCTCCAAATAATTTCCTTCCGTAATGTTCTTCCTTAATAGATGAATAACCCTTATAACCTTCTAAATCTCAGAAGAAATATTTCCCACCGAATATTTAGACTGTTATTCCTTCTTGGAAAAATCCTTCCAAATAATTTCCTTCTGTTATGTTCTTCCGTTATAGAGGGACAAATCCAATTTCCTTCTAAATTTCGGTAGCAATTTTACAGTTACCCGATTTGGACGGTGATACAGAAGAACATTACGGATGGAAATTTTCTGGAAGGATTTCACCTAGAAGAAATCACACATCGAAATATTTGGTGGGAAATGTTCCTACTGACATTTAGAAGGTAATGAGGGTTGTCCATCTATTAGGGAAGAACATTACGGAAGGAAATTATTTGGGAGGTATTCCACTAATTGACAACCCTCATTACCTTCTAAATTTTGGTAGGAACATTTCCCACCGAATAATATCCCACTATTTTAGAACAATAAATTTGGAAGGGATAATTATATTCCATGCGTTTTTAGTAGGAATATTTATTTAGACGATTTTTCCTTCCTAGTGAAATCCCTCCAAATAATGTTCTTCCGTAATGTTCTTCTTCAATAGACGGATGACCGTCATTACCTTCTAAATTTCAGTAGGAATGTTTCCCACCGAATATTTGGGCGGAGATTCCTTCTTGGAAAAATCCCTCCAAATAATTTCCTTCCACAATGTTTTTCCTTAATAGATGCATAACCCTCATTACCTTCTAAATTTCAGTAGGAATGTTTCCCACCCAATATTTGGGCAGATATTTCTTTTTGGAAAAATCCCTCCAAATAATTTCCTTCCGCAATGTTCTTCCTTAATAGATGGATAACCTTCATTAACTTCTAAATTTCAGTGGGAATGTTTCCCACCGAATATTTGGGCGGAGATTCCTTCTTGGAAAAATCCCTCCAATAATTTCCTTCCGCGATGTTCTTTCTTAATAGATGGATAACCTTCGTTACCTTCTAAATTTCAGTAGGAATGTTTCCCACCCAATATTTGGGCGGATATTCCTTTTTGGAAAAATCCCTCCAAATAATTTCCTTTCGCAATGTTCTTCCTTAATAGATGGATAACCCTCATTACCTTCTAAATTTCAGTGGGAATGTTTCCCACCGAATATTTGGGCGGAGATTCCTTCTTGGAAAAATCCCTCCAAATAATTTCCTTCCTCAATGTTCTTCCTGAATAGATGGATAACCCTCATTACCTTCTAAATTTCAGTGGGAATGTTTCCCACCGAATATTTGGGCGGAGATTCCTTCTTGGAAAAATCCCTCCAAATAATTTCCTTCCGCGATATTATTTCTTAATAGATGGATAACCCTCATTACCTTCTAAATTTCAGTAGGAATGTTTCCCACCGAATATTTGGGCGGAGATTCCTTCTTGGAAAAATCCCTCCAAATAATTTCCTTCCGCAATGTTCTTCTTTAATAGATGGATAACCCTGATTACCTTCTAAATTTCAGTAGGAATGTTTCCCACTGAATATTTGGGCGGAAATTCCTTCTTGGAAAAATCCCTCCAAATAATTTCCTTCCGCGATGTTATTTCTTAATAGATGGATAACCCTCATTACCTTCTAAATTTCAGTAGGAATGTTTCCCACCGAATATTTGGGCGGATATTCCTTCTTGGAAAAATCCCTCCAAATAATTTCCTTCCGCAATGTTCTTCCTTAATAGATGGATAACCCTGATTACCTTCTAAATTTCAGTAGGAATGTTTCCCACCGAATATTTGGACGGAGATTCCTTCTTGAAAAGATCCCTCCAAATAATTTCCTTCCGCAATGTTCTTCCTTAATAGATGGATAACCCTGATTACCTTCTAAATTTCAGTAGGAATGTTTCCCACCGAATATTTGGGCGGAGATTCCTTCTTGGAAAAATCCCTCCAAATAATTTCCTTCCGCGATGTTCTTCCTTAATAGATGGATAACCCTCATTACCTTCTAAATTTCAGTAGGAATGTTTCCCACCGAATATTTGGGCGGAGATTCCTTCTTGGAAAAATCCTTCCAAATAATTTCCTTCTGTTATGTTCTTCCTTAATAGAGGAACAAACTTAATTTCCTTCTAAATTTCGGTAGGAATTTGGCAGTTCCCCGATTTGGAAGGTAATTGGTGGAAGGAAAACGCCCCATTTTGGAAGGAATCGTTTTTGGAAGATACGACTCAGAAGGAAAGTCAGGATATTTTTCTCAGTGTGGGCTAGAGTAATGGGTAGGAATCTATATCTAGTGGACTATAAAAAAGCCAATGTAGTAATATTCAAACTTTTGAACAAAAAATAACTCACACTAATAAAACAAGTCAAGGTTTCCAATTTTCAAGCTTCCATCGATCTCAAGTTAGAAGCTTACCTACTCGATCCAGTCAGTTAGCAGTAAAACTTCTCGAGATGTACGAGCCTGATGCAACTACTGCAACTTTCCAGCCGAACAAAATCTGCACTTTGAACTTTTTATAAATGGCGTAGTAGGTATACCTACAGTAGGTACGCGAAGTAACTAGTTTGTGCAGAGTTCCGACAACTTTTATGAAATAAGGCTCTATTCATTTTGCTATTAAAACTCAACACCGAGGGAGTTATTTACAACCTCAAAGCACAGTTTATAAGTAATAAATTTACCTTTAAAGCTTTCTATTATACACATCTGTATAACTCTCTTCGTAAAAGCTAAAAACATTTAACTATATAGAATAGACCATAAAGTCACATGCAGAAATAGATATATATACATAACATTTTCTTCTATGCATGTATGTGAAATAGCGTTATAATATTTTAAGCGTCCTAGGGATCTATTAAAATTCAAGAAAAAGTTTAAAAAATCATCTTTTCTTATATATAGAATAAGTAGGTAACGCATTATTTATATACGTTTAAGATGTCCAGTCCATAGGCAGTGATGACTTTCCATCGAGAAGTATGTTAGCTTGAGTGCCAGCTTCACATTAAAATTTTCAAAAGAATAAGGTGTGGTTATGTTATGGACACAAGCAATTTACGTAAGCGAAATGACCTAATAATGACGACGCTTCCCCCTCCACCCCGTGCAATTCCTCACTTAGTATAATGAATTTTATGATTCTTTACCTATCCAGTGGTGTAATCGAATTTAGGATGGAGAGAATAGATACGAGTATGAAGCTGCAACAACAAACTGTATCCCCCATGTTTGTTATCATTCGTTTTTTTTTACTTGCCTCTCTATATTGCAATTTTAAAGACGTATTCATTAACGTCAAAAAAACCGGACAAGTGCAAGTCAGGCTCGCACATCGAGGGTTCCGTACAAACACGTTGTTAAAATAACTATAAACTTGTTTTACGAGTAGCATTGCTAATGAAACTCTTTATAATGATACGAGTACTTCACTCACTTTGAATTTGTTTGAGTCAGAAATGGATTAATATGTTTGCAACAATACAACATCCTCGGAACGCATAGACACCTCGTACATCGACGGAGAAAGTTAATACCGCGGGCTAACTTGACGCCAACGCCATCTAGTTTATATATGAGTAAATACTGAGATTTAAACTGTTGCTTTAAGAATTGATTTTATAACTTATTTGATTTGATGGCTGTTAAGTTTGATGTTTTATATTTATACAATTATACATTTACATATACATTTATATTTGAACTTATTTTCAGTTTAAACAGAATTTTGACCCAATTTTTTGTGAATTTTGAGGCCCTATTTTTTGTGATGTAAATAAAAATGTACAGTTTTCAGATTTATTCCTATGTGTGTACTCTGAGACAATGCTTCTCGCCAAATTTCATAGTTCTATGTCAACGGGAAGTACCCTGTAGGTTTTGATTTTTGTGAGTGCAAAATATGCGGTTTTTTACGACATAAATGGCTGTAACTTTTTTATACGGCAACTGAGAAGCTTTTCTTTTACACAACTACAAGAATTCACAGGTTTACGTATATAGTTTAAATTTCAACTCGATATCTTTACGCGTTCCCGAGATAAAGAGTCTTGACATACACACAGACGGACAGACGGACAACAAAGTGATCCTATAAGGGTTCCGTTTTTTCCGTTTGTGGTACGGAACCCTAAAAAACTACTAACGTACAACTACATTACATCTGAGTGTTCTCTACTAATAGAGAACGCTCAGATATAATGATAATTTAAATGTATCGAAGTGAGTGAACGATGATGTGGCCAGTTTGCAAGCTACCGTCAATCGAACATCATCGGAAGTGCTCGTAGTGGTGGATATCAGTGGAACCGTAGCCGGCGGCGGCCGGGGCGGTCCCGGCGCTGGGCAAATATCCCGCCCGGCCTTCCTTCCTCCCACTGTTTGCACTGATAACCGTTCACACTTTACCTAATACGGCTCTTTGGCACACACTCTGCTGGAAAATTGGATATCGGTGATCGGGAGGTAGAGCGTGTTTTGCAAATAGCATTGCAAGTGTTTCTTTTAAATGTAAATGTCGCTATGAACTGGAGTTCGGTATCTGTTATTAGGCTCTTGAGTATGGGGCTATTTTTGATGTCTCCATCCTTTCATGGTTTAATTGACTACGATAGATCTTAACTTTCTTAAATACTTATATCTGGGCGAGCGCAGCGTCACATCGCAAGACTTGACTTGAAGACTGAACTCATAATAACCGCGCGAACAATACTTAAGTCCCTACAATTGTAACAAACAACCATATTTATTAAGAGTTTATCCGTAAGTCTACCTTTGAAGACATCTCTCCACTATACGTCACAGAGTTTAAATCTACGTAAGTATTTAAACTAAAATATCCTCGGTAGGTAGCATACTTTATTGACCCCGTTTATGAAAGTAAGATTTTCCTTGAGATTTTCGGTTTTGCATACATCATTTTCGGTTAGATTCTTACCCGTGTCATTGTGCCTGCAACTACGTCAAAATGCCAATTAAATTATCAGTATAAACCAAAATTTAAGCAGGCATCCAGTAAATACCTTAAAATTCGATATGAAAAGCTCTAAATACAGTAACAAGCTCGTCTACGTATGATTAAAAATTTCTCCAAACGAAAAACAATGAAAATTTAGTGTCAAAATTTTGACTCATGCATAAATAATAGCACTTTCAGCGTTCGCGTGCACGCCGCAATATAATAAACTATTATATCACCAAAGAACCCGCAATTCAGTGTTTGCGTTTCCAGAATAACGAGTAACCGAGTAGTGGAAGGCTCCGACAAAATGCGATTACCTCTACCTATTACAAGTTAATTGCCGCCCAGGAGACTTATTATCAACTTGCTTTTATCAAAATCGAATTACTCCCGCCACTTGGACAAGGGAAGGCGTATTTTCAATGCGATTTAAAAACTTTCTGAACATCTTTAAGAGTTACAAGAAAAGTTTTAATGAGCTATGCATCTGCTAGATAATGTAAATCTACGTAATGACGTCGAAGGAACGTTCGACTTGAGAATAGTATCTTAAGTAGATTTAATAGTCCTTGTTTGCCTGGTTTTTCTAAGATCAGCACACTCAGATCATTAGATCCTTTTATGTTCGTAATTAATTTCTAGTTCTGATCATAAAAATAGCTTGATCCTGTATTACTTGTTACCGACGTATGTTAGGGTTCCAAGTTGTGTATTGTGTGTTAGTAATATTGATGAATAGATAATAAATGCTCCTACGATACATAAATAAATGTTCTACAGGGCTTACTTATCCATCATTACAGTCTAAAATTTTGATGAAGAAAATTCCGTTTAGTTTAACACAACCATTGTGTGACACCTTGTATAAAATAACTCGTTCGTTGTTAATTGAAAAAGTCTAAATAAGTACCTACATATAATGTTTCAAAAAGCAACCGTCGCAATATTCGATATCGGAAAGAGAGAGGTACTTACAAATAAAATGAAACGACCAATCCAGTCTATTGGTTTTGAGTATTTCGTGTACGTCGAATAATAGCGAGGGACATAAAAAACCGTCCATAACATTCTCATACCTTTCCCTTTTCACTTTGCCAAATGTCGAGCTGAAAAACAGATGAAATGTTGTTCTGAAAACAAATTCCGGCGGCCTTTTGTACATTACATCGCCGTCAGTCAATTCCCGATATTGTTATAGTTTTAGGGTCTTTGCTCGGGATATTTAGTAGATACTGCCTTGATCAAATAATACTCTTGATAGGGAGGTTTGTAACACGTGAGCTCGTAATAAAGACATGCGTTTCGAAACTAAAATCCTTGGTAACCTTCCTATCCTCAGTATAGCTTAAACTTAGGTATAACTTAAAACACAGTGAGTATAAGACAAAAATCGAAGTAAATTCGATCATATCACATGTATTTTTAAAGCCCATAAAATGGTTCGGGCAAAGTTGTAAGCAAGTAAATTGCTGCATTTTATGTTAGAAGATATCAGCCAGCGGAATACGTGCAGCTTCTAATGAATGGGTAATGCAGGAATTTTATGTTTTATTCCACATTGGAATGTAAAGTTACCTGCACTAAAAACGAAGAAAAGGTATTTGCGTAACTTTTTTTATTTATTTATGTCAAAATCAAATTATTTTATTTTCTGTATCAACCCATCACCATGGTTTCGATTGTGGTTTTGCTGGTCTGTGCTTTTATGATTTATTCTGAATGATTTTTTATTTTTTTCTTGAGCTTGTGTTAATGACCTATCTTTTCCTTAATAATAAAAACTTAATATAAAAAATAGCTAACTAATCAAAAATAGATTTCACACGAATCTGTTAAACATCTACTTAACCAAAGTATTCTTATGATTACCTATTTATTTATCAGTCACCTATAGGTATTATACGTAGATAGGTTATATGATATTACTTCTGTTTCTCTATTACCATGCTAAATTACAAACTCATTTTCATCCGAAATGACGGCGAGACAAAAATCTATGAGGAATAACAGAAGCTAAACCGAAAACCATTTCGCGAAATGATATTATATCTGCCTGTAATGTTTCGCGGAAGTTGCCCTCTTCGCTAAGGCAACGTCATTTTACTCCAGGGGAAGCGAAAACGTAACCGTAAATTACATTTATTTAGAGCAGTATCTGGCATGATTTATTCTCTTTTCATGGCACTTAGCACATTCAAGCCGACTCAAAATATTGTATACCTGCTGAAGAAAATGAGGCAGATATGAATGGAACGCCCAGTTACATAAAGTCTGATGGAGCGACATTACAGCCGATGGAGCCCTGACGAACCGGGTCAAAACTTTTTATTCCGCCCCATTCGAATCACATCCAAGTTCCACCTACGTGACGGCGAGGAATAATAACCGCGATAAGAGCTCTATTAGCGCGATCAGATTTGAATAAATGCTTTAGAATGTAAGCGAGCACTTTGGAATGAAGTACACGCCCTGTCGATGTAATAAAGAAAAAAGGGCAGCCGTCTAGGGATTCAAAACTTGCGGAACTACAGCAATTTGTCACGTTTTATGTCATTTTAGGCTAACATATTCAAACGCTCCCGTGTTGGCGCAGTGGAGTATGAAAGTACACATGGTTTTGTACGGGTGTAACACGAACTTATTCTGTGGCGGAGAGTGTGGCAGGAGAGGGAGGGGTTGTCGAACAACTACACCCTGCGATGATTAAAACCAGCCAAGTTGATTACGTTGCATGTTTGTGCCTTTTCACTGTGTGAATGCCGACCGATAGCTTTATTTAGAGGGTGAATAATTGAATGCCTGTACTTTATCGTAAATTTTTGATGCTGCCCGTTTAAAAGCCGTGAATCGACAAAAATATTTCATGAACATTCGGGTCGCGCGTAAATAACCGCACGCATGCAGGTTTATCTCTTTTATTTATAGAGAAAAGAGTGAAAATAAAACTGACATAGGAAGCATTTGAAGCGGACCCTTATCAATATGAAGCCTGCCATTCAGTCCTCACCAAATGAAACGGCATTTGGTTACGGAATGTCGAACAATAAAAAGCTAAGGCTAGTTCTAAAAGCTAGAAGAGCTATTGAGAACGCCGGGCCACAGATAGTTCATTGCATTCCGATGAGACTGGGGCCGCGATATTTTGCACCTCTGTAATTTTATGATTTGGCACGTGATTTAAATTACAAGGGGCATCTTAGGATGATAAATTGTTAGAACAGCACAAAAAGCTACATTTGTCACGTCAACGTCTATATTCGCGGTATCGTTGTCGTAAATCAGGCGTGATGACGCCGCCGGGCTGCCGGGGCTCCAACACCGAACAATATATCTACAGAAAAACAGGTCCGACCATAAAATGTATCTGATACTAAAGCTGCAATGTGTCTATTATGATCATCTTAGTTTGCTCGTTGAAACCTAAAAAAGAAATAGTCGGTACTTAATTGAGACTTATACTGAACAACGCACGAGTTTTCGCGATACATGGTAGAGTTATACCCACGTCGCCATAGCATTATCTTTTATCCGACATAAAAAAGTATGTACCTTAAGTTATTTCGATCATTATCTCTGCATAGCACGGATCGCTGCTGGCTTAAGTTTTGAAATGACATATAAGCTGCGTTTCAGTGATTTCGTGAACGTCATAGAATTTCCAAAAAATATAATTTTACTCTTTTATCTTTAATATTCTCCATTCCATTCTCTTGATATTTTTTGACCGACGAACCACCGGAGACCACGCATTTTTTATAGTAGTCCGATTTCAATAATTCTTGTTTTATTGGAAAGAGTATACTTCGAAATTGGTCCCATTTAAATTTTATTGAAATCGGCTGAGCCATTTTTGATAAATCAACAATAATGTGAAAAATGCTACATCGATCCGTGCATAATATTTGCGATTTCTAGCGATGCGCCCCGGCTTCGCTCAGGTGCATTATACATATAAACATTTCTCTTGAATTACTCTATATCTATTAAAAGAAACTGCATCAAAATCCGTTGCGTAGTTTTAAAGATATAAGCATACATGGGGACAGACAGCGGAAAGCGACTTTGATTTATACTATGTAATGATTATGTACACGGGTGAAGTCGGTCATGCTATTTTTGCAAAAAATTAATTATGTAAGTTCGTATAGACCGGGAGGCTAGCCCTATACTACATTCAGAGTTTCTAAGCCGCCTGAAGGCCTCTGACATAGTTAAACGGTTGACATATTTGACCCGCAATTCAACGTGTCGTCCGAGCTATGGCTGAAGACGAACGCTTGCTTAACTTCGGTGATCGCTAAGAAACACCTAGTCTTATTTTCCCTTGCTTGTTGATCAAGCGAAAGCGTTGATCTCCGTTTTAGACACGGCGATTTTGCTTTCGTCGGTCCAGAAAAATGCGACCTGTAGTTTTCGTCTACAGGTCGCATTTTTCAACGGATCTCGACGAGACTTGTTAAGTACAGGTTTTTATTTACAGATTTTTTTATGTAAAAAGGGGGGAAATTGATGTAGCGCTATTTATGAACCGATTTTGGTAATATTTGGCAAGATTGTTTAGTATTTAAATCCTAACAAGATCTGCGAGTATGAACCAAATCGGTCAAGAGCGAGTCGAGACTTATGAAGATTCAGTTAAAGAGATGTGTCGCGAGATCTCCTGTTCGTAGAACTATTAGTTGTTACTCTGTACAGATCGTCTACTCTCAGGTCTTCTCAGTGGGAGCGGGGCTGTGGCGCGTGCCTTGCGATTTCACGTGAGGCGGTCACCGTCGGCGGCGCGCCGCACACTCCATCTTACGTTTTTGATTGCATTCCGATACCTATTACATTCTCCCTGGATGCCAATGTAAATCAGGAACGAACACTATTCGATTTGTCGCTATAATAAAGCAATCTTATTTTACATATCCATATCCACCTACTTGAATTGAAGCCTGGTTAAAGATTACTTTAGAGAAATACATAAATTGGTAGATAGGTATGTACGTACATAGAGTACTTAATCCGTAAATAAAATAGGAGCTGTTCCAACTTGAAGTTCTAAAAATAAGTACAACTAGGTATTGATTTGGTAATCTGGATCGCTCCCTCAAATCTCATCTGGAAAAAAGCAACGAGAAAGTATTTTAACAGTTTCCTTGCACTCTAGTTAAGTACTTAGTGGGTATATACCAAGCTTACAAAGTATAGATTTATGGTATCGGAATAAAATATGCCCAGTTTGTCAGCAGGCCCCCATCTCATAACGTAAATGGCCCATAATGTTTTTCTTTTCATTTCCTATCTGATCTGATCTATGACCTACAGCTTAGTTCAGACTTCTGTAAGGCATAATCTAATCTTCCCTGTGTTGTGCCGCTCTCATCCAAGTTTTACCAATGTGTTTTTAGATTTCGTCGCAATCGTTTTTTGCTTTTTTTTCAGTTGTTAGGGTTCCGTACCTCAAAAGGAAACGGAACCCTTATAGGATCACTTTGTTGTCCGTCTGTCTATATGTTAAGACTCTTTATCTCTGGAATGCGTTAAGATATTGTGTTGAAATTTAACCTATATAACTACGTATATATATGGTCTCTTGCAGTTGTGTAAAAGAAAAACTTCTCAGTTATCGTATAAAAAAGTTAAAAAACCGCATATTTCGACACTCACAAAAATCAAAACCTACAGGGTACTTCCCGTTGACATAGAACTATGAAATATGGCGGGAAGCATCGTCTCAGAGTACTCATAGGAATAAATCTGAAAACTGTACATTTTTATTTAAATCACAAAAAATAGGGCCTAGATTCACAAAATATGGGTTCAAAATTCAAAGTGAGAGTAAATCGTATCATTAAGGTATCATGTAAAAGAGGTTCATTAGCACATGCTAAAACAGGTTTTTAATTATTTTAACATTTTCGATGGTTCGACGAGAAGAATGAAAAAAATAAAAAACTTTTTTGTCGATGATTATAGTAGATAATAAATAAATAAATATATCTTTATTGTACACAGAAACACAGTACAGAAACTACATAATATACAATATGCTGTACAATGGCGGCCTTATAGCCTTTGGCGATTTCTACCAGGCAACCTTTGGATGGACTGGATTATTCTAAAAATAGGAGTATGGTCGGTGGTGTAATTATACTTAAAGATTATTTTACTTCCCAATTTTGTGAAATTTTCTGTATTTGTATGGAACCCTCGGTGTGCGAGCCTGACTCGCACTTGTCTGGTTTCCCGTCTAAGGCATGTATTTTGCTATGTGAAATCAGTAGATCCAGCAAATTAAAAAATAACATATTTATTTAGTTTTTTATTATTTACAGCCTTTATAAAACAAACATGGAAAATACATTTTGATTATGTGTCACCGGTATTGAGATTGTCTTGCGTCTTCGCAAAGGCCTCTTCAAGAAAACACATTTTTATTATCTATCCCCTCTTGGGAAAAAAACATAAATACCTTTCAAATCATATCGAAATCGTGTGGAAATGGAAACAAATCACTACGTCATCCCCGTAAATAAAAATAGCTGTACCAACCGAACACTTGATTTTCAGAGTTTCACCAAGGTATGGAGAGACTCGTCCGTCAAGAACCGTATGCCCCAATTCCACCAAAACTAAGTACTTTGTATGGATTTATTCGCAATCCTCATAGCAGCATGAGTACTGGATGATACATAGGCATGAGGAGATAGGGTTGGAGTATAGTGGCGGCGACAGCGCGGGCGGCTGCGGTCAGGGTTGCCAATGCTATTGTCTTCATTTCTCTTTAATAATGTCACAATTGCCCAAATCCTCGTCATCTTCATTTTCAGTGTGTAGTAACTCACTGCTAAGCATAGGTTTTTTTTTGTACAGCGCGGTTCTGTCTCAATTTTGTCCATTGGTCCAAATAAGACACGGTAATAATTTTTACATACACGGCAAGATTCCTGTATTTATTCGTATTTTATATTTTCTGAGTAAAAACAAGAGCCAATCTTTCTATTTTTTAAAGGTTCCCTAAGATATTTGTTTTTCTCCCAAGCTCTCCTTCGCGTCTGAATTCCCGCGATTTGGAGAGTTCCCTAAAATGGCATCCCAGGCTGCGGTCGCGAGCCGATCAATCATGACGGTGACGAGCGCAGCTGTGCGGGACCGACCCCGCCACACGCCCGACACATATATTTTGAAATTAAACGACAAGAACATCGCTCGGGAAATCACTATGTGACATTTCGATATCATATCTACACGTTCGTTCGTATTTAGGCCATATAATGTGACCGTCCATGTACGTAGGCTCTGGTACAAGTAGGTACCTACATGAAATTATTTTTATCGTGCTTCACACACTAGGTGTATAGAAACTTTCTTTTTGTGATAAACATTTCAAAAATTGACGCGTTCGCAGGATTTGAACCTGCATCCTCTGGGACTCCGGCCCAGATGCTTTGTCCAATTAAAGTCAGTTAATAATTTCATTGATTAAGCAATGCATCATTTCTCGTTAATGGTAAGAAGTTCTAATAATTTCACATTAAGTGACTGACTGGTTTAAAGCAGTTCTCACAAATGGCGCTTCCAACAATGTAGTAGTTGGTAAAAATGACAAACACTCACTAATTCGGCGCCTTCGCAGAGCGCGATTTAGCTTAATTGGACAAAGCATCTGGGCCGGAGTCCCAGAAGATGCAGGTTCAAATCCTGCGAATGCGTCAAATTTTTAAATGTTTATCACAAAAAGAAAGGTATCTACATATCTAATATTATATTTACACTGCATTTTGTAACTAAATCGTCATAACCCACATTAATTCTTGAATTCTTGAGATGTCTTCTTCTTGAAAAGACAACCCTTTTCTGAATATAGTGTACCTACAATTATTATTTTTCGCCAAAAATGGCACAACCGACTTCAATCGTGCAAAAAATGCGAATAGCCTGCTGGAATCAATATCAATTTTTGATTATTGTTGATTTTTAATAGATCAGCATATTTTGATAAAATTTAAAGGGCAACAAACGAATTTAAATGGAATCATCTCTAAAATCATCTCTACCGAACAAAAAAGAATCATATAAATGAGTTCATAATTGGCGAAGTGATCGCGTAACTTACAATATAAAAAATCATACAGTCGAATTGAGAACCTCCTTTTTTAAGGTCGGTTGAAAATTCTTAAACGATTAATTTTTCTACATAAAATTAAAATCTACCAAGTACTAATGCAATGCAATATTCGAATTGCAACATTCAATAACTCATTTGGGCTGCCCTGCAGCAAAAAGCCATGTTCAAACAATACATAGATTGGTTTTCCAAAACAAGCACGACGACTATATCGTTAACAATTCCAATATTTCTTGTCGTTGAGCGCCTGGCGCATGGCGGTAGGTCGCTAGTCTGTCGGGGAGATACCCCTTGACTCTGTTTCCTCCTCGGAAAGCTCTTTTCGGTCGACTACTTTGGCTCAGTGCCGCTTGGCTAATTAAGCTCACTCGCCACTAACAGTTTTTACTCGAGTCAACTAATAAAACTGTAGTGTCCGCAGCAAATTTTGAACTGATATTGTATCAGTTCAAAATTTTTACCGACTTCCAAACTATGTTCGTCTGTATGTTTTTATTTGTGTCTGTTCATCATCGAGCAAAGATATAATAAAATCGAGCAAAGATACCAAAAAAGATATAGAATCTTTACTCAAAGATGTTCATCGAAATATTCTCCAATTGTGAACAGTTAAAAAAAAATCTTTTTAATTTCATAAGGATGGTCCCGAGATAGTCCCGAGGTAGTAAATTTTTAACATTTAAATTTCATCGAAATCGACCGAGCCGTTTTTGATAAATCAAGAATAATGTATAAGGATTTTACATCAATTGGTGCAAACTATTCGAATGTTATACACGGTGGAAGCCGGTGGTTCCAATTTTTGCGAAAAATATTTATTTCGACAAAATATTCTAATCAATGAAATTTTTACTAATGTAATCGTATTTGAAACTCACTATCATCAGGTTAGTCACTTAACTTTGTTCAATAAAAAAAGTATAGAATTGAGTGTCAATCTTCATAAAAGGATAAATAGGAAGGGATGGCAAAATTGTACCTTAAACCCTTTCGATAAGAAAATTGCCATAAAATTTACTACCTCACTTAGGCACTTTGTCAAAGGAATCTTCTTTATGGGCGTCAAGTTATTCATAAGTAATGTACCTACATAGTCGCTTGGTGCAACAGAGTTATAACTTCATTAAAAATCGGTCAAGTGCGAGTCGAACTCGCGTACTAAGGGTTCCGTACCGAATGGGATCCCCCTTAGCCCCATTTCAAGCGTCTACCTGTTGCCGTTATTAATATCGAGCAAAAAACGGCAAAAAACACGTTTGTTGTATAGGAGTCCCTTTAAATATTTATTTTATTCTGTTTTTAGTACTTATTTGTTGATATAGCAGCAACAAAAATACATCAACTGTGAAAATTTCAACTGTCTAGCTATCACTGTTCATGAGGTACAGCCTGGCGACAGACAGACGGACGGACGGACAACGGAGTCTTAGTAATAGGGTCCCATTTCACCCTTTGGGTACGGAACCCTAAAAATTAATGATCACTTCAGTCTTTACCCAAGAAGACCAAGACGAGAATTAAAAGGAAGAAAATCATTAACGTATTCAATGGAGGCAGCCGCGGGTGCGAGCAAAGTCTAGTAGCTATCTATCAAGCAATTTAGTGTAAGCGGCGAGGAGTGCTTCGCCAATTACCTATTGTTAGCGGCACTGCAGACGAAGTGGCTCGATTCGTACACGCCACTCATTTCATTAAACAGAGATAAGGGTCTTGTGAATATTCGCGCTCAATTTGGCACGTTCTATGTTTTGCTCTGTACTTGGGTACTGACGTCAAAGGGATGAAGATACCGTTTTTTCCTCGACGTTTGGTTACATTTCATTACGCACGGTGACATCAAAGAAGAAATCCTAACCTCTAACTTTGTCTGACACAATTGGCACAACGCAAGACGAATTGTTACACCTTACACATTGACCGAATGAACGAAGTGAAAAAGGTATTAGCTTTATATCGACGATTTTGCTTTTGTCTGTCCGGACTCCGGATGTTGATTTTTCTCTGCAGGTCGCATTTTCAACGAATCTTAACGAGACTTGGTATAATACACAGGTTCGATATATTAATGCATTTTTTTGTTGTCAGCGATTTTTGATTGGGTAGGTATTTCCCCTTAAAAAGAGGGGAAAATTGTCGCTCTATTTATCAGCCGACTTCAATGTTTACTATGTAAATCCTAACAAGAATTGCGGCTCCTAATCAGTCAAGAGCGAGGCGATATTTAGTACTAGAATCGCTAGTGTTATCATTGAGAAAGTTTGCGTATAGACTTCTGTTGTTGTTTCTTCTTCGTGCTAAAACGGATTACCAAATTAAAATTACATTTGCAAAAACTCTGAACGAATACACAGACGCTTATTGTTTATTCTAAAAAAGGATTTAAACTTTCTATTGTGAAATGCTAGAAATATTTATTTGTGATTTTTTTGGTAGGTTTTGTTACTTTGGTACCTACCACCTAAAAACTAACAAGATAACAAATCCGGAACGCATGCAACTCTTATATAAATGATACGGTTTCAACTTTATGCAACAATAAATAGATCTGGAAGTGTTATTTTATGGCAAAGTTAGTCGTTTCGTGGCGAAGCTCTCGTGTAGTTTACAACTTTCAAAAACACGTAGCGTGCAACCGGCTCGAGCATAACTCACGCCGCGGGACGCGGGCCGCAAGTGCCCACCGAAACTGATAAATAGGACGTGGCTGGTGTCCACTGCTTGCGGAGTGTGCCCACTGTGCTCCTATCGCAGAGAAAATACGTACCTACCCTATACATACGCTTGTACATACCCTATAGGTACATTGAATTGAAAATTGAATTGAATTGGTGGATAATGCTATGATATAACGCATGAAGAAGTGTAAGAATAGGAATTGCACATAGATTATTCCGTGAATGTACATGCAGTCATTAGATACGTAAGTAGTATCGTAACCGTCAAAAAATAATGATATAATTTTATTTTAAAAGAAACTGATAAATAGGACGTGGCCAGGGTCCACTGCTCTCGGAGTGTGCCCACTGTGATCCTATCGCAGAGAAAATACATACCCTGTACAATGTACATACGCTTGTTAGATAATGCTATGATAAAACGCATTAAAAAGTGTAACAATAGGAATTGTGTATAGATTATTCCGTAAATACACATGCAGTCATCAGATACGTTAGCGGTATAGTAACCGTCAAAAAATAATATTATAATTTTATTTTAAGATTAAAGGCACCGCTTCCATCGACTATTTTATGGTGTGCGCTTAGCTGCGTTTTTGCTTTGTTATGATGTGAGAAACGCGATGGAACTCGAGAAAGGTGTTTCGACTCATGTAATCGAGCTAGTTGCAGCGTGTCATAACGCTTAGCGTAAAGTTCATGTCTATAGTTGCTTATGGTTCGTAATATACCTACTATATTCGGCGTGTCCACTATCCTAACTCTGGAACGAAGTAATCGAGTTATCGATGCGGCATTCCCGAGCCGCGCCACATGGCGCGGAGGCCAAGTAATCCGCTTTGCTCGTGACAGCACAAGTTTGTCCATAGCTCTTCTGAATGCTCTACTTTAAACTTGCACGCCGCGACAAAAGTGTAATAAGATCCATTGTGAAGTAACTTCCCTAAACCTTTGAAACTCTAACGTGAGTAAACTTCGGGGAGCGCGCGCTGGAACACGCGGCAACACAATAATTTACATACCTACTTACGAGCAAATCTACATGCTTATAAATAGCTAACCAAACTTTCCATCATGTACTCACGTCACTATAGCTCATAGATATTCTAAGAAAAGCCTTTTATTTTGAGTGATATCCTGAAACTACATTTATATTAATAATATTTTAAGATTTAAAATTGTATGTTTCAGACCATAAGACCTCTAGAGATAAGGTACAAATACATTATCATCAAACCGCTGCTGGTGCTGCTGGCCTCTCATATATATAGGATTTTCAAAAAGAAAGAATAAGCCACTTTCCTTCGGCGTCGTCCTGTGGTATTTATCTACTTAAAAAACCAACGAATAAAAACTAAATAAAAAATATTTTGGGTAATTTAGCGTAGATAACATATCTACTGCCTCAACTCATATTCTTTAAAAATATCAAAAAATCGTTTCTTAAATATAAAAACCAATAGTATCAATTAAAAAACATATTCCAAACATGTGAGCTCGATCTCATAAAAAAATAATCCCATCCGTATATACGAGCCGTTTTTGATTCAACAAGCCATTACACCGAAATAAAATTGATGCTACAGTGCACAAGCACATGCCATGTCGGAAAATGGAATGGTGAAACTTTAATCAACCTAGCCTCTGCCTACCCTTCCTACCTATCTTCAGTAGACTGTTCGGTAAGTAGGTTCTCGTGCTGTATGATAAATTTAGGAAGGCCTTCGCGACGGCCTCGCCGGAGCAACTTAGTATTGTTGGTGCATTATTCAACTGCATTCTGCATTTACAAGTTTGCGACGTTGCTCAATAACGACTGCTTAGGTACACGAATGTCAATTCATCTATGGATTGATTGACGATGAGATACAGGTAGCTAAAGATGAAGAATACATAAAAAAATTGTTTCCATAAAAATCACAGAACAGGAAAAACATGTACTGTCATAACAATGTGGAAAACATTGTCATCAATGATATCGTAATAATTTTGTGACTCTCCAGGATAATTCCCAGAAAATTGATGCAGCGTTGCTAAAAAAGAATCGGTTCAGAAGGTCCGACCCTAAAAATAGTAAAATAGTATTAAAAGAAGCGTCAGCGGGCAGTAAGTTTGTGTAGTAGGCATGGGCGGGCAGGGCGGGCGCTGTAAGTAACGCCGTGGCGCGCTGCCAGCCACATTTGGCTGCTCGCAATGATCGCGTAAGCGTTGTGAACACACACCTATTTAATCGTAGTTTAGTGATACGCTGAATATCGTGTATCGCATATAAGCGAGCTAAATATTGTTTATCTCTTCCAACTTGCCCTAGTTTTATAAACCTCCACGATTTTTAGTCAATCGTGTGTGTTTAAACAGTCAGTAAACGAAGACAACTTCCAGCAGTGACGTTCTACAACTGAAAGAATGTAAAACCTATTTAATTGTTCCAATTGTGAGAACCGTTGAGATTGGATTGATTTGTAAACCACGGCTACGCACTCAACGAGGTAGTGACCGGAATGGATGATGGAAGACGCAGGCACAGAACACCGCAAGCATAGAAGTCAAGGTTCGTAGCAATTTCGCATTCGCGCAATTTCACGTTAAAGGACATTCAATGTGAATATTTAAAAAATAAATGTGGAACGAAAGAAAGAAAACGATTTATTCGTGGTTATATAATAAAAAAACAAATCTACATCGCGCGCTCATGCATTTGCCGTTGCATTTGTTTGTATGTAGATTACACAATATGGTTTTAATTTATTTTTTATATTTTAATTTTAAGGAGTAGGTCGAAAAAGAAACGGAAAGTATTATATTTGTTAAAACACGAAAAATATTAAAACACGCTTTTTTTACACGTTTAGGTATATGTTAATAGCTACGTTATTTCGCTGGTGCGACGATCTTGATTCATTTGAGAAAGGTTGGCAAGAGGTTGCGGGGGATCGCGACTCATCAAGACCTTTGCTCATCAGTGGGATTAGTATAGGTCAGAAATAAAAAAAAATAGATTTAAATTGAAAAATACAACGTATGATTTTTGAAATTTTGAGCTATGGTACGGCTAGAATATCGTTAGGCGTGCATTATGTAAGTAGGTATGACGCTTTCCTTCTCTTCTCTGGATGTTTTGTGCGTCGGGCGCGGCCGCTCCGTCCGCCCTCAACACGGGACGAACTGAGCCAAATCACTCCTCCATCCTGACTTATGTGCAGCTTCCGCATCATATTTCCATACGTATAACGTACTCTTATTTCCTTTTCACCCGACACAGAGTAACCGAGTGGGTGTATCTTTATGAAACTGAAATCATTATTTTTTGCTAATTATGGCACAACTGACTTCAATTGTGTACAAAATTCGAATAGTTCGCACGAATCAATGTATCATCGACGTAGTATTTTTTATATTATTGTTGATTTTTCAAAAATGACTCAGCCTATTATTATAAAGTTTTATACCCTTTCGAACTAATAATAATTTTTTTTTGATTCGGATCACAAATGACGAAATTATCTATGAACATACACAAAAAAATATGATTTTTAAGTGATTTTTTAGGGTTCCGTACCTCAAAAGGAAAAAACAGAACCCTTATAGGAACACTTTGTTGTCCGTATGTCCGTCTGTGTGTATGTCAAGACCCTTTATCTCAGGAACGCGTAAAGATATCGAATTGAAATTTAAACTGTATACGTATATCTATGGTCTCTTGCAGTTGTGTAAAAGAAAAACTTCTCAGTTACCGTATAAAAAAGTTAGAGCCGTTTATGTCGTAAAACTCGCATATTTCGACACTCACAAAAATCAAAATCTACAGGGTACTGCCCTTTAACATAGAACTATGAAATTTGGCGAGAAGCATTGTCTAGTGTGAGAGTACACATATAGGAATAAATCTGAAAACTGTACATTTTTATTTAAATCACAAAAAATAGGACCTAGATTCACAAAATATGGGTTAAAAATTCAATATCATGTAAGGTATCATATAAAAGAGCTTCATTAGCACATGCTAAAACAGATTTTTAATTATTTTAACAATGTGTAATTTTTAATGTATGACGAGAAAAGTAAAACAAAAAATAAAAACGTTAATGATATTGTATAAAGATTTTAAAAACTTACTTCCCAATTTTGTGATTTTTTCTGGATTTGTATGGAACCCTCGGTGTGCGAGCCTGACTCGCTCTTGTCCGGTTTTTTTTTTCAAGTAATCAGCACTTCAATCGCTAGGATTATATGTCTTAGTTTTTACAGTTTTTAAATGACCATTATAATATAATAATAGTAATAAGCCCCTAAAAAGTCATATTTTTACACACAAACTTAGCTGAAAAGTAAATATAAACTATAAACTTTTCTGAAAAAAAATAAGACTAGAAACTAGACTATAAGTATATTTAGACTATATTTCTTTCTCAAGCAATAGACACTAAAAACATAACATTTTGTTACAATTTAAGGGGTGAAAAGAGTTTTCTCCCGAAACGTAAATTTTATCAAAAATGTACCGAAAATTTTCTCGATGTTCTACAAAAAACACGAAAACACTGGTCGATTCACGATCCTCTTAACGCTACACGATTTCACTGCTTCGCTTTTACTCATCTTATTCCGTATATTTATTTAAACGAAAAGGGCAAGGCTCATGTCAATGAAACAATTTCTACACCTCACGGTTTTATGATAGGTTTCACTTCCCTCTACGACATGATATTTACTTTACTTTAAATTAAATGTAGAAATCTGGTTCGTGGTCTTTCTCTACCTTTTTTTTTGCTTTAACACAACTCATATCGTTCACTGTACTGTAAAAGCAGTCCAAAGTGTAGCTAGCAACTTTTGTCGCAGCTATGGTGTAAAAAATACATGTGCATGTGGACTTCCGGACAGCATCGCCAAGAGCAAATAGCACTCTACACGGAAGAGTTGATAAAACAACCTTTTAGCTGTTTCAAAAAATTCGAACTCCTCATTCAAAGGTTTCAAACACCGAAAAAATATGTACGCTTACAAATGCACTTGATGTTCCATTCGTTTTGAGATAAGGGTACGAATATAGAGCTTTTAGCAAATACAGAAATGTTTGTAAAATATTTACGTCGATATAGCAGCTTTAGAATCTCTGTACTGTTTTTTTTAGATGCAAAAAGCTTTCACTTTAAATCTTCGCTATTTTTGATGCAAATGATGCAGAAAATGTGTGTACTTCAGCCTCATGTACCTTTGTATTGAACTGAGCTAGAGCTTGAACTAAAAAATTAGCTCATCTATTTTCGTTACGAAAAGCAAATAATAATAATAAACCTTACTGTCCACCTCTTTAGCCAAATCTAGGATAGCAGAGTTCACATATTCTCGAGAAGGTTTAAAAAAAATAGTGAACAATTTTATTTTGAATTTTATACAAATTAGTAATTAGTAGAATAGTAGTCTCTATTCTGCTATGAAAGTATTGTTAAAACTTAAAAAAATAAACATCTCGGGTAGAAAGCTAAATATAAATTATTACGACGAGCCTACACACTGCTACATTAGAATCGGATAATAATGCAGTGATACAACATTTCTATATTTTTAATACAATAATTTTCCATATTTTAGATTACACAATATTTTATTTCCATCGCTGAACCACATTTAGCTACACCTAACAAACGCGTAGACACTGTTCTGAGAAAATTCGTAGCCGTTTCGTAGCTCCGTAGCGCCCTAGCGCCGCGTAGCTGAGACATATTTTCGTTATTCGCTCGCTATTTTTAGAAGATGTTATTTATTATTATTTATGGCACGTTATTTACCCTTGCTACTATTTTTTTCTACTGAAATAAAACATGGAGAGGCTTGTATGGTACAAATAATTTGGTAATTAGTCAGAAATAAGTCAGTGCTTTTACCTATGTCACTATAACAGAGGATTACTGTATATGACACAATGCGACGTAGCAATAATCCTTGTATATGACATGACATAATGTAGGTTGCATTACACGAGACATTGTGCGGCATTAGTGTGTGGAGTAATCAAGCGCAAAGCAGGGCATCAAAGGGATTTGGCGCGTAGCGGATCTGGACCCGCATATTGCCAATATGGAAACACTGCTATTGAATCTCGTACGATTGTTTTCGGAGATATTAAAACAAATGCTGTAGTAGCATTGTGGAAAAACTAAAAAAACATACGTACCGACCAAACTTTATGAACGATATGCAACTGGATCATTTTCGTTTGCTATACAGTTTTAGATATTCAGCAACATCGTGATTCCAGTTAATTATTTTTTTTGATTGATAAAATGATAGCCTAATAATTTTTTTTTGTGACTGTTGAGGGAATACCCGAAGCTGTTAAAACTTATAATGGAAGGTGTGAGTATTAATTAAATAAAAAATAATCCTTTAATAAACGTAAACAGAACGCGAGGCTCCGAAATGCGTACGGACTTAGGTCGGATTATCCGTTTTTCAAATTAGTCGGTGAACAAATGAGGATTAATTACAATATCGGCGCGAGGTGCGAGCGGCGAGCGGCGGCGGGCGCGGGCGAGCGCAGCACGTGAGCTCTCACCGGGGACCATTCATGTGCGAGGGCGGCGGCTGCGCGCGCAGCGATCGATCGCGAGCCCGCGGGCCAGTGGCCGGACGTCCGCGCGCCGGGTCGCACGTCCCGCTCCGCACCGCACCGCCCGCGCCCAGCCGAGCCCATGACCGCCCTCCACAGATGACGGAGCCCGTCCGCCCCGCTCGAGATCGCCCGCCGCGCCCCGACCCGCCAGCCGCACGGAGCTCGCCCGCCGCCGCTCTCTCGCCGCGCGACAAGGTACGATCGATAGCACCGCCACCAGCGCCGTGCCGCGCAACCTGCCGCACCAGCCACGCGGCCTGCGAGCCCGACACCACTCGCCCGCCCGCCATGCCGAGCCTCATCACGTCGCTGCCAGTCGCCCGCGTGCGGCTGCCGCACCACACGATCACCAATACCATCACGATCAAGAAGAAGGCACACATCATATCGTAGCTCTGCTTTCAATGATAGTGCCAACTGAAGTTCTTCTACACGCTAAGATTTTAATTTATGTAAACCCCAGTAACTGTGAAATGACAACAATGGGAACCAGAATGCCCCACATCAAAGCTGACGTCAATCAGTAAATTACAGTGATTTGCAATTTGTGATGCCATCAGAAATGTGGTTAATAAAATCGATTTCAATACCAATTTGGGAGTAATTCAGTGTTATAGGGTCGGAGCGACGGGACCACTCGTGACGACATATTCACGTCACGGAAAACGAAACGGTAACAAGAAGCGACAAGAGGATTTGAATAGAAGCTTTTCTCTATTCAACTCGCTGAGAAAAGATGAATGTGATTCATTACTTAACTTTTCGTTAATATCTTTAGAATGTTTTTGGAACATGGCTTCAGTAGATACACTTGTCTCGACAATAACTGTAATGATATAATTTTATTACTCGGAGAATAGACATCATACTACGTTTCGTATTTTTAGAAAGAGATTTAGTAACAATGCCTAAATCTAACTGTCGTCATAGTAATGTCAAAACCTAGAACGTGTTTTAACCTAAGGTTTTTACAGCTTTACATTATCCGAGACAGAGGAAAATAAAGTTACAGAAAAATGGGACAAAAGAAAATGAAGAAAACGTCTTCAACACCATGAATAGACGTGAATGGTGTAAAAGGGGAAGACACTAACCGCCATTGTTTATGGGAGAATAATGGGGGTATTATCAGTTACATTAATGGCTGAAGTTAAAGTTGACAGTCATATTTATTTACAAATAACTTGAGAGATATATTTTTATGAATCTTTGAATAATTTGTCTTACTTCAGTTATACTTCTATATAGGACTGTATGTCACTGCTGAACGGTGCTGTATAATTATTAATGTCCTACCTAACCTTTCTCCGTTAGTTTGACGTGGTGGGCATGCCCATGTCCACCACTCTGGGCATGCCCATGTCCACCATATTGGGCACATGCCGGTTTTCCTTCTTTACTTCCGTACTTCGTACTTCCTTCATCCTTTGATTTATTTCCACTGTATTTTTAGCATGTAAAGATGATCCGTCTTTTTATTTACGGTTATTTATTGGGGTGATATTTTATCCCGTATCAATGAGTTCTTTCAAGCTTATGGACGGATTGTCACACCCCTGGCTTATCGATGAAGAAAAATTACGCGAGGCCACCTGCATACGCCCGTAAAAGAAATTCATTGACGTACGTGAATCAACCAATCCGCACTGAACCAGAGTGGTGGATATTCTGGATATATTCTAATCCATCTGTCGTGGGTAGGCCTATGTTCAGCAGTGGAATATTAAAAAGACCGGTGCAGTACAGTAGACCCACCACGGTAGCGCTGCGAAAATGAATCTCTGTTTAAATTATGTAGGATAAACTAAGCAGTCTGCTATGGATTTTAATTACTCATATACTTCGTTATGAGGTTACGCACCTCATCACGTTATATAATATAAGTTTATTCAAAGTCAAAGTCAAAGTTCCTTTATTCCGAAGACAACAATTGCTATTGGAATCGTCAAATAACAATGTTTGAAATACTTATCTACAATTACATACTATTATACATTCGAACCAATTTATCATTCTATTAATAACCAATTTTAAAAAATAAATAAATAAATAAGAATAACAAATTCAAAGTCTATGTAAACTTACTAATGTCAACGACAGACATCAAATAGAATAAAAAAAAAATTGACTATTATATAAAATCACAGAGCTATTATAGTAGAAAATAAACAATCATTACAGATAAAAAATAAATAGCTTATTTCGTTATTCAGAAATAACGGTTATTAACATCACAGTTAGGGAACAAATAGCAAGTTACGTTATTCAGCAATACGACGATATTCACGAAGCAAGCAACTATACATTACGTTAAATAATAAGGAATAAAAGTTTATATATGAAAGTTCTGAAGCTGAGCCTCTAAACACCGTGAGCGAGATTCAGAGTTATTTCACTAGTAGGAACGTAATATGTATTACAATGTATTACAAATACCTACCTATCTATTAAACACGAGTAATATTAATAAAATATACCTTCAATAAATGGATCAGTAATGTTTTGTTTCACAACGTACTCGTAATAAAAAAAAAAACAAAGCCGATGCCGGTTTGCAAAGTGCACTTTAAATAGCAAAATCGATACGTACGTAATGGTTTACGAAGTGTGTGTAAAACTAATGGATGAGAAGGTTCACCTGGTTCTCACACAAGTGAGAACCGGAGTAAACATAATAGGGCTGGCTATAGCCTTGGTGTGTCGCGCTGTAGCTATTACTACATGTCACAGATTTTCTTTTTGAATTTTAAATAGGTAGACAGAAAATATTATTAATCTAAAAGTGTGTTTGTTCCTCTTTCACGAGTAACTGATTGACTTGACTTTTGGCTTGGATATGTGTATAATTCAAAGGTCGAAAAGTGGCATAAAGGCTACTTTAATCCTGGAAAAATAAAAGGTTCCCATAGAATAGCACAAAGGTCAAAATTCACGCTTGCGAAGCCCGACAAAAGCTAGTCAATGATATAGGGGCCCCGAATGTGTAGGCCCAGTGCTTAGGGACCCTGACTTACGGGAAAGAGGCGTGGGTTCGATTCCCACCCAGGGCAAATATTTATGTGGTAAACATAAGTATTTGCTCTGTGTCTGGGTGTAATTTAGGTATTATATATTTAAGTATGTATTGAAAATATGTATATCTAGTATATCAGTCTCTGACAACCATATCACAAGCTTTGCTTACTTTTGTCAGCGACCGTGTGTAAGATGTCCCCTAATATTTATTATTTATTTATTTTTTCCGCCCCTTTCTTCTCTTATGCCATGAATGTATCTTCATCCATGCAGGGTGCATCGAGATTTGGAGGGGGGCAACTCTACAGCAGCGTAGTCTAAGGCAAACTACGCTGCTGTAGAGTTGCCTGTTGTTCAGTACTAATAATATAAATAACGGTTTAAACAAAAAAGGAAATACATAATAAATTGACCAATCCAAACAAATATTTATGATGTATCGAGGATGGTGGTGGGTAAAACTGAAGGATGCCTGTCTAGACCTTAAAGAACATCGTGGTAAACAAAAATGCTGATGTCAAGGCCTTTGTATTTTTTAAACACGCAGCAACAACCCTGTACGGAGGGCATAAGGCGGGGTATGTCGTGATGCAGTGCAATTACTGCCCGCTGGGGAAATAGCCCAAGGACGCCCTCGATTCAAAGGCCGTCAAGGTATTTTATAGACTTTATGAAAAATGTTTTGATTTGAGTGTGATTTATATCGCATAACAGGGGTTGCTTATTTTTATCAAATTCTCCGTCATTATACCGTTCATAATGTCCAAAGTGATAAAACAGCTGGGCTATGTTTTCTCTACAGCAGCCATTCTCAAAGTGCGCTCCGCGGAGCCTAGGTTTAGGGTTGCCTACCCCTAGGGTTCAATAAAGCTTCCGTATCTGTGGGGGCTCTACGAGAATATAGATTTTAACGAGTAGAAAAAACAAACAAAAATAATCTTCTAGCGTCATAGAAATCCGCCACCCGCTGCTCTACGAGCTCGTATCACAGCTATATAGCTTATGATTTCTTTATGGAAATTAAGAGCAAGCAAAAGATAAAGGACAACTGAAACCTGGACCCAAAACAGATATTGTCATTTAAACATCCACCCGGCTGGCAATCGAACCCAGAGATGCAAGCCATTCTTAATATATGGAACAAAATAGAATAATCGAAATCGGTTCACAATTGGCGGAGTATTCGCGTAACATATATAAAAAAACATACCGTCGAACTAAAAACCTTCTTGTTATGAAGTCTGTTAAAAAATAGTAAAAAGTATTTGTATTGTCGTAGGTGATGCATCAACGATGAGTCGCCGCGCGCGGCCGTGACATGGGAGCGCAGGCATGGGCTGGCGCGCCGTGCAACCGCCGCACATCGCCGCCGGCTTGCTCCTACTGCTGCTAGTCTACTTACCAGGTCTGTATACCTACCTACATTTCTTACTTACTTTTTGTTTCGTGGTTCTACCAAATGTACTAAGTACTAATAGGTCCACGGGCAATACTTCAGCCGTGACATATTTTCAGGGTTTTAGCCCCATTTCGCCCGTAATTGATCTCGAAGTCAAATAAAACAACTTTGACTATGAAATGAGATGCAGACATCACAAAATGTTACCTCTTTTAACAAGGAGAAACGCTGCTAACCTATCCTTGTTATATAATTTAGTTTCGGGTAGAATTGATTGTCCAGAATTGATGCCATGCCGTTCAGGGACGTGAAAGCACTAGCAGAGGACCGTGAGTCGTGGAAGTTACTCTACCAACAAGAGCCTCTTAAGTTTTGAATAAATGAATCTTAATGTCAAATATAACATCGAAAGTGTGTTACACTTTCTGAAATAATAGGATCGATTTGATTTTTAGGGTTCCGTACCTTAAAAGGAAAAAACCCTTATAGGATCACTTTTTTGTCCGTCTGTCCGTATGTCAAGACTCTTTATTTAGATTTACATATATTGAGAAAGATCGCCAAATGCGATTGAAACTATAGTAGCAGTTTTATCTACTAAAATTACGCGTGAGTTATACTTGTGCCTTACTTAATTAAAATAGCAATATATAGATAACGAGAGTTATACATAATGTTAACAAAGATTACATTCAAAACGGAGTCGGTTATACAAACCTCAGTGTTTTCATTACACATGTTTGAAACATTCCAGCGAAAGTCTACTCTTTTATTTTTAGTGACTAATTTTTCAGAGCTATAATTCTAGAGTATTCTAAATCATAAAGATTTCAAAGACAGCCTCAGATTAAAAATAAAACCATAACTTAGAGTGCGTTGCCACAGCCTCATACGCCATCACCAAGTTTCTCATACACATTTTAGAAATACACGTAAGTAGTAAGTAAATAATTAAATATTTTACTTTTTACTCCCTACATTTTTAAATTTTCTCATCGTTTAAACCTTCCCTTTACATCCACAGATATTTCAAAACCAAAATTAGCCAATTCGGTTCAGTCGTTCTCTAGTTTTAGCGAGATTAACAACCACGATTCGTTTTTATATACATACCTAGGTATATAGATAACGTTCAGACGCAGATCAAACACCTACGTTCATCACATAAATGCTTGCCCTGGGTGGGAATCGAACCTACGGCTCTGTGGCCCAGTAGTCGGGTTACCACTGAGCCATCGAAGCAGTCTGTGGCAGATCCACTTACTAGGTAGTTCTAGCGTCTTGCTTGTAGGTAGTTGTGGCGATGTGATCGTTTGCGATCTGTAGGCCTAGTCTCCCTCTAACAATATAGTAATCTCTGTTTAACACTACTCGACTGACACTGCCCAGAAACTATTTTTTAAAATATTAGACAGCTTACTTTTTTGAATCTTTGAGTACGATTATAAGCCGTTAATTAATAAGTTAATTGCTTATATATTTTTCTCGTGTAATTTATCCCAATCTATATTGATTTAGTATGGAGTATTTCGCTGTAAGGTAGTTAACAATATTTATTGTCATAATTTTATTTGTCTTTCCTTATTATAATAATTTCATTTTATAATTTTAATTATGCTATGTAACCCGTAAACTTGGTCATATTGTAAACGAACGAAATTGCAAAGTAATACGTACTTAAAATTATAATTTATTTTCTATCTACTTATGACTTAATGAGAACTTTGGTAAATTCATAACTTATTGTTTAGATACAAGTTTTAAAAGGTGACATTAGCCTACAAAACACTGTAATATTGAGGTGAATTGTAACTTAGTTAGTTAACGCTAAGCTTTACAAATCATTGTATTTTTATTATGTTAATAAAGGTTTCTTAAAAAAAAAAAACTCTGTCTAAAAAACTTATACCACGTACACTGATTACTGATTAGATAGCACATACACTTAATATTCCATAGAAAACGTACGGAGATCCCAAATTCTAAAAAATTCATCAATTTTTGGTACAATTTGCTTTTTTTTTCGTTTGATACGGTTCGTTCAGAGCACGTCATTTACGGAGTCAACAGCCCTATGGTTGACTGAAGTCGCAAAAAGAAAAACCTAGGTATTTCTTCGTAGCCAAGTAATGAAAGCTCTACATTTGAAAATGGCAATGACAATTTATCAGGATAGACACCGCAGACGCGTAAATTTTTATGCAAACAGATCACGTCGTTATTTTCGTAGGATTTTAAACGAAATATCCCCACTCGTGCAGTCAATAGATTTAAGTGGGTTTTAGTTCTGTTGTTCTGTGGGTTTTATAATTTGAGCAGAGGATTATTTAAATATACAGAAAAAATGACTGACCAAGTAAGTGCTTTGTTTTACATGAATCTCAATAGATTGCGGTACATTCGACATTTCGTATCTTTTTTTTAAGTCGAATGTATAAACACCTAAGTCGAATTAAAAATCGATGGTGAGCTTTTCATTACTCAGATGGATACTTAATCTCAATTGTTGCGGAAACTAGTTAAGTAAGATGACTTTAATATAGTGGAGTGACTCCGCGCGGAAAAAGTGAAACTTCGTACGTATTTCAGCTAATTTCACGACGCTCACACTGTTTACTTTGCTGCATAGCAAGAATACCACGCGCATGTGCTTGGGATCTACCGACTCACTGTCTTTCTCTCTTCTACTCTCTACCTTTTTGTATCTTTCTTTCTCTCTCCCTCTTCCGTGGTATAACATGTTAAACGTTTAACGCAACCTTGTTGGAAGTCGCATTAGAAGTTTCACTTCAAAAATTATTAGATAGGTACCTACGCACTGAAGGAGTATATAGCCTTGCTGCGAGTATACTCAAGTGATTTATTTTTTCCAATCAGTACATAATTAACAGCATAGACCACCATTAAAACTGCCCAACCTAATACAGAAAATGTCCAGATCAGGTTGTTGAGATAAAATGTTGTTAATGAGCACAATGAAACGTGCAGTAGGTGCGTTATATGCACGAGCGGTGTGCAGCCCGCGCGGCAGCGCCAGCAGGCGATTAGTTCAATGTGTACCATGACGCGTCGTTTACCTTTCTATGCGGAAGGAGCGATTTAAATAATGTGTAGGTACATACTAGAGAGTAAAATATAAGAGGGAGAGTTAGTACAAGTGGGTGAATGTTGCAGTAACCTGCCACCAAGACCACCAAGATGCCGTGCACATCACGGCGATCCTGGGCGAGAGCGTCGTGTTCAACTGCCAGGTGGACTTCCCCGAAGACATCCCGGTGCCGTACGTGTTGCAGTGGGAGAAGAAGGTAGGCGAAACGGTACGACGGTCCACACTCCACTCTTACAATACAACGCTGCTCATCTACCGTGTGTGTGTTTTTGTTTAGTAGAGGAGGGCTCGTCCCCGCGACGCGGCCGCCGATGTAAAGTATAAAGGTGGCGTGTCCGCGCCACCTCGTATAGTCCCGTGCTAGTGGTAACGGGCGCCGCGGGCCGCGGGCTGCGCCCCCAGCCCCCGCCCCGCTGCGCCCTGCACGCCTTCTATGTATCGCCTCTGCGTCCTGCCTCGTGTATACCGCGCTCGTACACACGGCGGCTCCACTGACACAGCGACAAAGCCCTTCAAAGCGAGTCCGAGAGAGCAGCAGACCCCCGTTAAAGACTGACATTCGTACACTTACACTGCCACTTTACATGTACCGATAAGATTTTTCCTAGTCTTATTATTTATTTTATTGAGAGCACCCTCGTTATTTTGAGATAGTATCGGGAGCACTGTTGCTTACATGGCTGACACGGGGCACCGCACTCCCTCGCGCACCGGCGGCGGTTCTGTCTGTTTCTCTCTTCCTGTGGCTGTGGGCTCGTCCCACGCTCTGTCGGCAGACTGTAGTTCCATTACAAGTACATCACTCGACTTGTTCTTGTTTAATCCTATAAGTGCACAGTTACATAACAGACTCCTAACGCATGCAGTAGACAATCCAGCTTATTTTATCGTATTCACTTTTGCATGTTTTTCATTCATTGTATATTTATCACTGTCGCGTGTAAACGTAAGTATTGTACTGAATCGGGTCACACTCCCAATGTAACCAGTAAAAACTTTAGGTGCTTTTGTAAGTGTATCTTTGGATGCATTTTGACCATGATTATTCGGGAAAGTCATTGTTGTTTTGGAGTTCTACCATCGCATGTTTCCTTAGTTATATGTTCACGGTAGAGTGGTATCCTGTAACGGTAAAGGCGATCGTTTACAAGACACGGGTTACCGTTACAAGGTATTCAACATCCGAATCTGTCTCTTTGTGGTATGATCGTGAGTGTCGGAGTCAGTGTCGTAGACAGAGTTGGACTGGCTATCGGTAGTGTGGAGACTCGTCGAGCTACGTAGCGAGTCTGTATTTAGCTAAGAGTAGTGTAACTCGCGCCAGCCGGAGGCCGTCGGTAACCGATGCTATCTGTGTAGGGACAGGACATCCCGATCTACATATGGTACGAAAGCTACCCGACTCACAGCGGCGAGGGCTACGAGGGCCGGGTGTCGCGGGTCGCGCCCGACTCTCCCTATGGCGCAGCTAGCCTCAACCTCACCAATATCCGCGAATCTGACCAGGTGAGCATTCTTCTAATATATCCAATGTTAAAACTAAGCTTGTGAAGATAACCACATAAAAATGCATGTTACACAATACCCCTACCACAGCGAGATAACATAAAATCTGAGAAAACACGGAGAACGTCATTAGGCCGCGCTAAACAGCCGCCGTATCGTAAAAGTTAATCTGTGTGTAGAGGGGTCGGTTCTTCTATGAGATAAGTTCATATTGGGCGTTATGTAATGAGGCGAGTAACGAGGCGATGCTCCGCAGGGTTGGTACGAGTGTAAGGTGGTGTTCCTCAACCGCTCCCCGAACCAGCACAAGAACGGGACATGGTTCCACCTGGACGTGCACGCGCCACCGCGCTTCTCCATCACACCGGAAGACATTATCTACGTTAACTTAGGTAATCTTTTTGAACTTTATATAACTACGTCGGGAATTTTAATATTAGAGGGATAATATTAGAAATGAGACCTTTATGTTTGAGCTTGGTATTTATAAGTAACAAGGACATAAATAAAGAACGCTCTGCGTAGGAGGGGCGATTCTTTCAGAATTATTTTGGGAGAGACTAGTCTGCCATCACTGGGCTTGACAACAATGGTGCTACGGCTGACGCTTTTAATCAACGCAATCTCTGATAACAAAATTTAAGCCATGTTATCTTAGTTTTGTAAAAAAATATAATAGGTCTCATATAGCGATTTGCAGATTACTCAGGAAGGCACGCCAATCGGTTAGGTAGCCAAAAGTCTATGCCTTATTTTACGTTTTGTTTTATTCGAATCGTGTTTTTTTTATAAATAACAAAGACTTTTTTTGAGAAAGGAAATCTTTCTCAAAAAAAGGAAAGGAACAAAATTAAGCGAAAGTCTGTTTCAGGTCTATAATTATACCTAAGCAGTTTTCCAGCACCAGACACGACTAGGTCAACTAGATACTCTGCATAAATGTTTGTGCAAACCCAATGATCAAGTCGTATAGCTCATTGAAAATATACGCAGTTTGCATCGCATGTAACTCTTCCGAAACAAATAAGTAGGGTAGATGCACCGGTTGTGACCACTGTCCTGGTTTTGGCCATTTGATGTCAAAAAATATTGCATAAATAGATTATAAATAACCAACATAATTATGTTTAAGCAACATATAGTTTGCGTGAATGTCAAATTTCAAAAATTTCTTTAATATCATTATTTTCATTAAAATTGTGTACACAATCATCAAAATTCAAAAAATACACCGATGGCCACAACTGGCACACCTACCCTACTTGTGTTTATGAAAGTCTTTCAAAACAAATGAGTAGGTAAATTGAGCGCGCGGATTGCAGGAGATGCCATCATTCTCAACTGCCAAGCGGAGGGCACGCCAACGCCCGAGATCCTCTGGTACAAGGACGCGAACCCCGTGGAGCCTTCCGGCACCGTGGGCATCTTCAACGACGGCACCGAGCTGCGCATCAGCAACATCCGGCACGAGGACATCGGCGACTACACGTGCATCGCGCGCAACGGCGAGGGCCAGGTCTCCCACACGGCACGCGTCATCATCGCCGGCGGAGCCGTCATCACTGTGAGTCTAGATGAAGCCGACACTTGCCTTGCCCCTCTTGCCTTTCAACACACATTTTATAATTATATATTTTTACACCTAAAAAAACACAATTACGGTGAAAGACGATAACGAAAGCCTCCGTGAACCATCCACGCAACCCTTTGACGCAACCACGACCACTCTGACAAGTGTACGATTAAGAAGAAGAAGAATCGACTTCAAAGAAGGAGTGTTAACCTCCTGTATACCTTCGAATGTTTTTCGTGGTGTGATAAAGTGGTACCAAACACAAAATATATGTTTGGGAGTTGACGAGGTCAATCGTCCCTTCGATGTGATCGAATCGATCCATTTTTAGATTATTGTGGATTTTTAGAAACCGCTCAATCAATTTCGATAAAATTTAAAAGGGGCCACCTCTGAAGTATGATGAATCGAATAAAAAAAAGATACATCATTTTGTTTCTAATATTTCGGTTCATAATCGGTAGTTAGCGAATTTCATTCCGATAATATCCGCACATATTACGCGATCATTCCGCCAATTATTGTGAGCCAATTTTGATGATTCCCTTTGTTTGTTTTGTCTACTTCCAAAAATATATTTTGTGTTTGGTATCACTTTATCACGAGGTTCTTGTTACCAACGGATATATCGCATGAACAGAACTAGCAACTTTGAATCTTTGCTATAATTATAAAACTCGTATCAATAATAATGTTCTACAAGATTTCCAAGTTGTATCAAAACATGGTGCTCAATTGAGTTCATTGTCTTTTAAAGTACATCAAAGACCATGTTAAATATAATGGAATAGCAATAACAGTTGACTCAGACAAAACCGAGGCGAAGGATTCTGAGAAGTCTGACTTAAGGTGGGCTTCTGGCAGATGCTTTTTTATCCCTTTCAGTTTAGAGAATCTCTGAAACTTTTAGCAAAAAATAATGTTTCACAATAATAAAGTTATAGGTTAGTTGTACCAAAATGTGAGGCTCAATTAGGTTCATAGTCTTTTAAAGTACATCAGTGATCAGGTTAAAGATCATGGGATAGCAACAACAGTGGACTCAGACGAAACCCGGGCGGAGGATTCTAAGAAGTCTGACTTAAGGTGGGCTTGTTGCAGATGCCACCGACGAATCAGACGAAGCTGGAAGGCGAGAAGGTGCAGTTCTCGTGCGAGGCGAAGGCTCTGCCGGGGAATGTGACGGTGAAGTGGTTCCGCGAGGGCGCGCCCGTGGCCGAGGTGGCGGCGCTGGAGACGCGGGTCACCATCCGGCGGGACGGCGCGCTCGTCATCAACCCCGTGGCGGCGGACGACTCGGGACAGTACCTCTGCGAAGTCTCCAATGGAATCGGCGACCCGCAGAGCGCTTCGGCCTATTTGAATGTAGAATGTGAGGATCTTGATTTGCGACTCTATACAGGGTTATTCAGAAGTGATGTACTAAGCATAAGCAGAAAGAGGGTTATTAAAACTATCAGTACAAACGACTATTATTATCTCGCACACCCGGAATTCGAAAAAAAATCAGCTGTTTCATACTCTTTGCCAATTTCGAGTTGCTTTTGATATAGAACAGCTGTTTTATTTTAATTCGGTTTGGCTCCATTGTAAAAGTTGTTCATAATGATAGTCTTAAACACCTCAGCTTAGTACAAGTCAAGCAGATAACCCTGTATTTTCAGGGACTGCCTACTTTTATCATTATTAGGAAGCGAAGAATTTCGAATGAAAAGAAAATAGCCAAATCGATTAAAGTGCATAAAAAAAAATCTTCGAATCTTTTGGACGCAACGTTCGGTACGAAAACCTCGGACCAAACAAAACTCTAACTGTGTTTTTCTCTCATTAGATCCCGCAAAAGTGACGTTCACACCGACAGTCCAGTACCTCCCTTTCCGGCTCGCCGGGGTCGTGCAGTGCTACATCAAGGCAAACCCTCCCCTGCAGTACGTGACGTGGACCAAGGACAAGCGGCTGCTGGAACCGTACCAAACGAAAGATATCGTGATCATGAACAACGGCTCTCTGCTCTTCACCCGCGTCAACCAGAACCACCAGGGACGCTACACTTGCACGCCGTACAACGCGCAGGGCACGCAGGGCTCCTCAGGTAACTTATGACTAGGGGTCTGAATTGGTGCATAGTTCAATTTTACGTACTTGCAATAAGAAAGTAAGCGTAAGCATAACATGGATAAGACCCAAAATCCCGGGAATCAGCGTGATTTCTGTAATATTCCACTGAAAAAGGAAAAGCATAAAATTTAGTTTTTTAAACGTAGGATTTTTGGTTAAAATGCTAATCCGTGTTTGAATTTGCTGTTCGGTTATTTGATGTTTACTTCATATTTTTTCCAAAGTTTTGAGTTAACAATTTTATCAGCTTTGACTGACAGAAAATGAAATGAGTACTGTTTTAAAAGTTCGACAGTATACATAAATATGTGTGAGTTCACAGGAATCCCGGAGGAATATCCATATTATTGATATCACAAAATCCTTAGGCCCCTACTTATGATATCCTACTAATATTATAAACGCGAAAGTTTGTGAGGATGGATGGATGGATGGATGGATGGATGGATGGATGGATGTTTGTTACTCTTTCACGCAAAAACTACTGAACAGATTGAGATGAAACTTTGCAATAATATAGCTTATATATCAGAATAACACATAATTATAATGATATATGCGTTTGCGGGCGAAGCCGCGGGTAAAAACTAGTTAATCATATAACACGTCAATAATTCTCATAACATTTTGAGTTTATGCTCACAAAACTGCAGGTAAGATGAATGACGCAAACTTTTGTACTTTTTGCTCAGGTCCGATGGAAGTACTCGTTAGAAAACCACCAGTGTTCACCGTGGAACCGGAACCCTTATATCAGAGAAAGGCAAGTTTCTTTCTTCCCAATATCATAATGTGTTTTCTATGTACTAAACATCTACCCATACAGTGAACATACGACCTATTAAAGTCTGTAAGTGCAAAGCAAACATAGCATCTATACTGATGTCTTCAATTTCCGCAAAATTCTGCAGTTGACAAGTGCAAAAATCCTATTAAAATTGAAGAAAGAAAGTTCGTTGTATAATTTCCGAAGAAAGTGTTCAAAAGCCCCGCGTACCCAATGGAGAGCAGAAACTATCAAAACTGCTCTTTAAAGCATGTCTTTAGTAGGTATAAGATAGAACACTTATTGAGTTGAAGGTCTTTGCAAGATACGTATGTATATGGATCACATAAACACCGAAAGGGCAGAAGTTAAGCTTCATACAATGTGAATATGCAAGACAACCCCAACATACCAACACAATCTCTGAGCACGCTGTGAACATTTCGAGCGCGAGTGTTACATGATCTCATTCAGACTACCATGGGCACCGAGAGGGGAGTGTCAGAAGGTGCACTTGCACCTTGCAGAGGGTAACTTTTAAATTTGACAGCTGTCACTTTGACTTACAGTAAGAATTCTAGAATATGACAGCTGTCACCGGAAGGAAGAGTATGACCTTGCTATAAAACGGGATCAAAATTGTCATGACGTCATACGCGTTCCCCTAGTACAACCAATTAATTCGACTATGAGTGAAAATACTTTCTAGTGTTGGACTACAGATAAATTACACTCCCAGTAGTCCAACCGTTGGTAACAGCCAGTTGCAACCAGTTGGACATAGCCGTTGTACCACGGGTCGGTATCGATATTTGAGAACACTGAAAACAGTTCGAGCGCGTGTTCCAAAATCTCATACACACTATCACACTACTATGTGGTCATATGTGAGCCGTTGTCCACCTGAACGTGTGGTAAAGTATCGTGGTGTGCAGGTGGGCGAGTCGGTGGAGATGCACTGCGAGGCGCAGGAGGCGGAGGGCACTCAGCGACCGAGCGTGACGTGGCGCCGCCGCGACGGCCTGCCGCTGCAGAAGAACCGAGTGCGCGCGCTCGGCGGCAACATCACCATCGACACGCTGCGCCGCCAGGACTTCGGCATCTATCAGTGCGTCGCCTCCAACGAGGTAACCTTCTCTTTTTAACCGACTTCAAAAAGGAGGGTTTCGATTCGTCTGTATAAATTTTTATTTGTATACTACGTGATTATTCCGCTAATAATATAAACCGATTTTGATGATTTCTTATTTGTTTGGTAGATTGTAGTACTTTACAGGTGGTCTCATTTAAATTTTATTGAAATCAGCTGTATCATTTTTGAAAAATTAACGACAATGTGAAATTACTATGTATATCGATGATAATACAATGATCCGGGCGAACTACTCGAATTCTGTATACGGTTGAAGTAGCTAGGTCATGCCATCTTAGGCGAAAAATAATTGTTTTCGTTCTATCTCACTGATTAAGACGGTTCTGCACTTCTTACTCAATACTCCTTGATTGAAATGTCTCCATCGAAACTTAGCCGTACAAAAGTATGTAGATTCCTCTTGCTCTGAAAGTCAAGTTGTTTTTATACGAGTGTTAAATTCTTATTAAAATTAGAATTCTTTATAAATCAGCACTTGTATACAAGTAGATACAAAAATATCGATCACAATTTATTTTAATGAACGAACCCTGATCTGCCTTAACCTATCGTAACATTACCATAATTCCCAAATCGAACAAAAACCGCAAACATCAACAAAAACTTCGATATTGTAGCTCATTTCGTGTATGATTCCAAAATAAGAAACGAGTTTTACAGCGCCACAAAGCAGATTAAGATATAAAAGGGACCTCGCCGTAAAAACCTTCAGCGTCACAATCGTAAATCTTATCGAACGCACCGACTGAAGTAAAACGGGAAACGGAGCGACGCGACGACGCTTCACAAAAAGAACTCGTACTTGCTGGGAGATATCTAAACGGCTTCGGACAGTGGTCGTGATCGGAATCCAATCGAAGCTATCTGTGTGGTATCGGGCAGTGATCTATATAGGCTCGCGTCAACAGGTGGCGACGATCGTGGCGGACACGCAACTGGTGATCGAGGGCACGCAGCCGCACGCGCCGTACAACGTGTCGGGCACGGCCACGGAGTTCCAGGTGACGCTGCGCTGGCAGCCGGGCTACGCGGGCGGGCCCGACTATAAGCAGGACTACACCATCTGGTACCGCGAGGCCGGCTTCTCCGAGTGGACCAAGGTGCCCGTCACGCCTTCCGGAGCTACCTCGGTAAGACTTTCTCGTGCGCGACTCTTCTCTAGCTAATGATAGGCGAACTGTTGTTTCTTTAGAATGTAATTTGTACTACTTAGGTACCTAACTCCTAACCATAATTTATTTTATTTCAAATAGGCGTCATTGGATTCTAATAGTTTCGACTCCTGCTACACTAGCTAGTTTGAAACTTACCTATACAGTGTGTTTGAGTTCGAACTAGCGATATTCTAGGATGTCATTGTACTAATGTACTCATTGTTGTTAGCTACATTTACTAAGGGACCAACCTCGTAATAGCAAAAATAATCTGCTGCTCCATGTAAAAAGTTCAACATCCTGTAGGTATAGATATTTCACGATCTTTTAACGACGAATTAATCAGTTCCTCTGATTGAAAAGACACCGATATTGCCCTTTAATTCTTCCAATCACGACAAACTAACAAAATCAGAAATCTGATACTGGAGGAAATCGTAGATGTTTATTATTTTCACACCTCATCAAGATTTTGATACAGATAGTATCAAAAGACAAGATGTTACGACCTCACTAAAGCAGTGTTCCCCTGAAACAGGTAACAATAAATCGCCTTCAGCCGGGAACCACGTACGAGTTTCAAGTGAACAGCAAAAACACGATAGGAGAAGGAATGATGAGTAAAGCTATCACGATACGAACGCTCGGTAAGTGCTGAATACATTTACATAGTAATGGAGTAGTCAAAACTGGTGGCGAGCTTTTTGTGGGGTTCATTTTAGTAATAAAGGATGCTAGCAAATGGACTGAATTTTGCATTTATTTTCAGTTTACATTTTCCGACAAGAATTACGTTGTCAAAAAAAGATAAAGCGAAATTGAGATCAAGTGCAGTCGAGATACTCTAATCTAAAACTAAACGCGTTCCACCTTTTATTCCCTTATTTTCGAAACGCTCTAAACAGAAGCAATCGTTCGATTTTAGATTAGAAAATTCTCCTTACTTGTTTATTTGGTTGGTATTGTTTGAAATATGCTCAATTTTAAGGCTACGTTCCAAGCTAACAGAAATGACTATATCAAAACATAAAGCTGTCAAAAAGCCTTAAAACTTGAGCCCATAAGGGGGTGATACAGATGAATGATTACTTTATAATATTTTTATTTAACTTGAATGTTGATCCATTTCAGAAGCGCAGGTTTGTCGGTGGTGTGGGTTTTGGTGTTAACTGGTACTTGCTTTTTGTAGATGTAGGAGCGAAGCCGAAGGCTGCTGCTCCCACGGCCGCGGGGCCAACTGATCCCAATATATTTGCACCCGCGCCTTTCGGTACATAATAATTACTATTTATACATGACACATCGTATCTATGCTCATTATTCATATTGTTCACGTCACTGCATGTTAGTTTGTAAGGTGTTGGTTTGATGTTGATGCTTAACGAATGAGTTCCTTTGAACGTACACGTGTGGTTTCAAGAAGCGAGTTGATTTGTTCATACATGCATGTTTGGGATGTTTAGTCTAGCGAAATGAAAATAAACAATTACATTTTTAGATTCTGGGTGAATGTGTTACAGGTGTACTTTGCTGAAACTAACAGATAAAATAATAGCTTTTCGTCATTAAGTGAAAGCATTTCTATTATCTAATACGTTGTCATGTACTTACCAGTTAATTATAATTTAGAAATGTGTTATTCATCGTAGGCCGTAGCTTACGTTCATTGCTGTTTCTCATATCATTCATATATCGTAACTACTCCATCAGTAACTTTTAATTTACTCATTGTTCATGACAGTAAGTAAATTAACTCGACTCGTATATATATTTAAATCTCATAGCTACGAACGAATGAATCGATTTTGACGCGGTTTTTTTTGTTTGAAATGTATTAGCCTCGTCTTACGGACATTCGCCGACTTGTATGTTTCGGCCTATATTTACACTTCTGTTCATCTCTATCATTCCTCATATCTAAATTCAATACCAGTTTACTCATTTATTAAGATTTTTTATCAAATCCATATGCTTCTCAATATTCTCCCACTGCGCATTTATTTTTTCACTATCATGTGATGTATGTCGTGTCAAAGTATGTTATGTAAGATAGATTCAATGGGTACACTTGGGAACGATAGAAAAAGGGCCTCACTACTGAAGCGACTTCCCATGTCTATATTAATCCACGCAACGGCACTGATACTATTCGTAAATAATGAGTACTAAATTTAATATTGTATGAAATTAATATTTTACAGTTTAGATTTTTTGAAATTTTCGTTATTATTTGTCTTGGGATAAATAAATAAAACAAAATTAATATTTGGGGAGATCTCGCACACGGTCTCTGTCCCAAACTAAGCAAAGCTTGGGATATACCTGCTAGAGACTGATATACTAAACAAATATATTTTTAAATACTGACTGAAGATAACAACATCCAGACACAGAGCAAGCACTTGTGTTTATCACATAAATGTTAGAACATGTGGGAACCGAACCCACGTCACTTTGGCCTAGGAGTCAGGGTTACCTACTAACCACTGGGCCATCGATGCAGTCACTTTGTAACTGTATTGTTGCTAATATGAAATACAGAAAATTGTATTCGGGACAAAACGATTAGGTAACCTAAAGCTTTGTCACGAAACTGATCCCAATTCGGCATATTGCTGGTAGTATACAATATAACACTGATATCAAACAGTATAATAATTACTGATATTATGTTGGGACCAGCGGTGAGGTAACTCCTGGTACTGCGAGAACAGATATTGGCACCATGCATATGTCTAAAATAAATGTTTTTTTTTTATTTTATTATAAAATGGCGCAGGTCCGAAGCCGGGCCCGCCGCGCAACCTGACAGTGACGGAGGTGCACAACGGGTTCCTGATCACGTGGCAGTCCCCGCTGGAGAAGTCCAACCTGGTGCAGTACTACACCATCAAGTACCGCACCGACGCGCAGTGGAAGACGCTCAACCGCGGCCAGATCCGCCCGGAGGAAACCAGCTACTTGGGTGAGGCCACAGGGGCGGGTAGGGTTACGTTAGCTTCTGCAAACCGGGTGCAGTACTACACCATCAAGTACCGCACCGATGCGCAGTGGAAGACGCTCAACCGCGGCCAGATCCGACCGGAGGAGACCAGCTACTTGGGTGAGGCCACAGGGGCGGGTAGGGTTACGTTAGCTTCTGCAAACCGGGTGCAGTACTACACCATCAAGTACCGCACCGATGCGCAGTGGAAGACGCTCAACCGCGGCCAGATCCGACCGGAGGAGCCCAGCTACTTAGGTGAGGCCACAGGGGCGGGTGGGGTTACGTTAGGTTCCTGATCACGTGGCAGTCTCCGCTGGAGAAGTCCAACCTGGTGTAGTATTACACCATCATTTACCGCATCGAGGTTCAGTGGAAGACGCTCAACCACGGCCAGATGCGCTCGGAGGAGCCCAGCTACTTAGGTGAGGCCACAGGGGCGGGTGGGGTTACGTTAGGTTCCTGATCACGTGGCAGTCTCCGCTGGAGAAGTCCAACCTGGTGTAGTACTACACCATCATTTACCGCATCGAGGTTCAGTGGACGACCCTCAACCGCGGCCAGATCCACCCGGAGGAGACCAGCTACTTGGATGAGACCACAGGGGCGGGTGGGGTTACGTTAGGTTCCTGATCACGTGGCAGTCTCCGCTGGAGAAGTCCAACCTGGTGTAGTATTACACCATCATTTACCGCATCGAGGTTCAGTGGAAGACGCTCAACCACGGCCAGATGCGCTCGGAGGAGCCCAGCTACTTAGGTGAGGCCACAGGGGCGGGTGGGGTTACGTTAGGTTCCTGATCACGTGGCAGTTTCCGCTGGAGAGGTCCAACCTGGTGTAGTACTACACCATCATTTACCGCATCGAGGTTCAATGCAAGACGCTCAACCGCGGCCAGATCCGCCCGGAGGAGACCAGGTACTTGGGTGAGGCCACAGGGGCGGGTGGGGTTACGTTAGGTTCCTGATCACGTGGCAGTCTCCGCTGGAGAAGTCCAACCTGGTGTAGTATTACACCATCATTTACCGCATCGAGGTTCAGTGGAAGACGCTCAACCGCGGCCAGATCCACCCGGAGGAGACCAGCTACTTGGATGAGGCCACAGGGGCGGGTGGGGTTACGTTAGGTTCCTGATCACGTGGCAGTCTCCGCTGGAGAAGTCCAACCTGGTGTAGTATTACACCATCATTTACCGCATCGAGGTTCAGTGGAAGACGCTCAACCACGGCCAGATGCGCTCGGAGGAGCCCAGCTACTTAGGTGAGGCCACAGGGGCGGGTGGGGTTACGTTAGGTTCCTGATCACGTGGCAGTCTCCGCTGGAGAGGTCCAACCTGGTGTAGTACTACACCATCATTTACCGCATCGAGGTTCAATGCAAGACGCTCAACCGCGGCCAGATCCGCCCGGAGGAGACCAGGTACTTGGGTGAGGCCACAGGGGCGGGTGGGGTTACGTTAGGTTCCTGATCACGTGGCAGTCTCCGCTGGAGAGGTCCAACCTGGTGTAGTACTACACCATCATTTACCGCATCGAGGTTCAATGCAAGACGCTCAACCGCGGCCAGATCCGCCCGGAGGAGACCAGGTACTTGGGTGAGGCCACAGGGGCGGGTGGGGTTACGTTAGGTTCCTGATCACGTGGCAGTCTCCGCTGGAGAAGTCCAACCTGGTGCAGTACTACACCATCAAGTACCGCACCGACGCGCAGTGGAAGACGCTCAACCGCGGCCAGATCCGCCCGGAGGAGACCAGCTACTTGGGTGAGGCCACAGGGGCGGGTGGGATGTTTAGGTTTTAGTCAACATACTGTAGAGTAGACTGACGCCAGTTACAAATTTAATGTGATGTGTAGTCTGTGTCAAATGATTTTATTGTTGAAAATATATTTTTTTCTAGAAATTTTCTGGAATCTGGATTATTTTTGTTTTAAAATTTCGATTCACCACGTCTCTAACAAAAAAATGCAAGCAAATATTATCATAATCAAGCATGCCGATTCAACGCAGCTTATAAAAAGTCTCGTGTTATTAGTCATATTGATGCATTTGGCAATGAAACTTATAGTAAAGTTGGCACTTATCAATTTCCAGTGAAAAACTTGGTGGGCGGGCGCACGTACTACTTCCGAGTGCTGGCCAACTCCGCCGCCAGCTTCGAGAGCTCCGACGAGGTCAAGTTCCCCGTGCCGGCGCGAGTCAAGCACAAGGTTGGGACACACCTAACGACATTCCACTCCTGCTACACTGTACTACAGTAAACCTGAGGGGCGAGTACTACTGCCGGTTTAGACGAGGAATGCCCAATTCTAACAATGGCATATGGTTCTAAGAATGCCCAATTCTATGAATGCCCAGTTCTCTGAATGCCCAATTCTAGGAAGCCCAATTCTCAAAATGGCAAAATAGTTTGAATTGAGAATTTTATTCAAAAGATTAATTTAGTATATATGTATATACAAGGTCTCCGGTAAGTACCTACCGTCAAAACTCTCAAAGGCAAGTTTAGTACATCAAAGTGAACAACTTTTACTATGGGGCCAACTAATCCAGATTTCGCCAAAAAAATCCTTCCATCGGATGTCCTTCATCATCATTTTCATCAGTGACATTTTGTTGATTTTTATCAATGAACTTTTTCTATAAAAACTTTTTCACGAATTTGGCTTCAGTTGGTCTCATAGTAAAAGTTAATCTTCTGAATGTACTTAACTCGCCTTTAAAAGGTTGACCTTTAACTACCGGTCACCCTATGTATAGAAAATTTACGTTTTTTGATGTTTTTAAAATTCTTAATTTAATTTATTTGGTTATATTGAAAATTAGTCATAGAATTAGGCATTGTCAGAATTGACCATTCTTGGACTACTTGAGCATTATGAGAATTGGGTATCCCTCGCCTAAACCACTATAAAACCTGATGGACGGGTGGATGTACCACTGCCGAGTGCGGGCCAAGTCCACCGCGACCTTTAGGAGCTCCGACGAGGTCAACTCGAGTCAAGCACAAAGTGAAGACTTCTTTAAGGGAACGCCGGCCATAAAACGCCTAATAAGAATCAAGATTTTTGTAAAAAAAATATATGTTTTTGTAGACTGAAAAAAAAAGTTATTCTCGAGTATATCTTCAATTAGCATATCTACTTAGTCTGATATGAACCAGGAATACCTAACTTCCCTGAATCGGAAAAAAATCCAAAGTCACCTCTGTTTTAAAGATCTTATTTCTTGGCGAGTTTACAGTAGTATTTTTAATGTAATAAGTAATAACTAAATAATTGGCAAATTATATAATAACATCCGGGCAGATGAAAGCAAAATCGTCGTGTGGAAGCACAGACTTCGCTTCGCTACGGTCGAATAGAGGGCGCTGTTCAGCGCAACATAAATACTCTTTATACCTTGTAAAATATAGCTTGATACGCGAGACATTGACATACGAGTAATGACTCACGCACACGCACATCAAATACCATAATTTTTATATTCAAAATGTTCGGTACACAATGTTGTACTTCATGCTCGTGAACGACTGACGATGCTCGACCACGAAGTGCAATATTGTATACCGAACATTTTGACTATAAAAATTATGATACTTGATGTGCGTGAGTCATTACGCGTATGTCAATTTCTCGGGTATCAAACTATATTTTACAAGGTATAGTTATGATGTTAACGCTAACTCACCTGTCTCCATTTACTTGTCGAGTCAGTCCAACGAATGCGATGACTTGGGATTTTCTGTTGGTCTCGGGCCGTAGAAGTTTCCGTCTCCTGATCTGGAAGGAATATGTGATAGTGCTCCTTAAAGATAGCTTCATTTAAGAAAAAGACTGTCCCGATATGTGATTCACCAGCTTTTGCGGGCGAAGCGGTTACTTCGCCCGTGTGGTATTTCAACCTTTGCGCTACCCTATAGGAAACTTATTTTTCCGGAAAAAAAGTAGTTTATCATACTCTTCTACTTTTGAATTATATTCATGGCAAACATTCTTTTGCTGCATGAAAGAGTAACAAAAAAAACAATTAACTAACAAACACACAAATTCATAATATTAGTAAGGATAATACCAAATATACTAGTGCGAAATGGCTCGTCTCGTGTTCACATACGCCAAAAAGTTTGATGGAAGTGGATAGTCAAAAATGTTCCATCCATCACCCATAGGACGTCCACAGCTGGATAAAGGCCACCCCTAAAGATCTCCAATAAGACCGGTTGGTAGCCAGTAGCCACCATCCCTCCACCCACAAGATGGACGGATGACCTCGTCCTACGCTGCACTTGCCGGTACGCGGTCTCCACTCGTGAACTTTTCGACCCCATCGGTCATCAGTCCTCTGTGCGATGTGCCATTTCCACTACCATTTCAACATGCCAATCTGCAGGGCTTTGTCGTTAATTTTGGTTCTTCTACGGATCTCCTAATTCCTGATTCGGTCTCGCAGAGAGACTTCTAGAATAGCCCTCTCCATAGCTCGTTGGGCTACTTACGAGCTTATTAATAAGGCCCATAGTAAAAGACCACGTTTCAGTGCCATAAATCATCACTGGTAACACGCACTGGTCGAACACTTTCTACTTGAGGCACTGAGGTATGTCGGACGAGAAGATATGTCCTTCTCAATTTTCTAATCGCTGCCCAGATTTGGCGATTGGCCTCTTTGTTGAAGTAGGACCTGCCTAAGTGGAGTGTTTGCTTGCTGCTGCTTGTTAGTGTAACGTGAAGTTTTGTAGGCGATCACGGCGGGCGTGGTGGGCGGCATCCTGTTCTTCATCGTGGCCATCATCCTGTCGGTATGCGCCGTCAAGATCTGCAACAAGAGGAAGCGCCGCAAGCAGGAGAAGGGTGAGTGTCCGGCCGCGGCCCGCGTCCGGCGCCCGGCGCCCCGCGCGCGGCGCCTGCCGACACGCACGCGTGCTGTTGCAATCTTTTACAAAAGATACTGAATCGATATACCTACCTATTTTCGCTACTCTACTACTACCTAAGCTGCAATCTCAAATTCTAAGGAGTTTTCCATGTCCCAGCGCGGAGCCAGATTTCACCAAAAGTACCCTCATTTATAGTCGGACCACCAATCGGTTCATTATTTGCGGAGTAATCGCGATTTAATTGCGTACATGGGTACACAAAATAAATACATGTAAATTTTCACCCGTATGGAACTCAAGTCGGCTACCGTAAATATCTTGATAAATAAATATAATTCTACTAGGGCAAGTGCCTTTATTAACTACCACTAAATACAAGACTTCTATGATCTAAAACTACATAAACTACCTACTACTACATAACACGCAATCGGATCATCCGTAGACCCTTGAAGGTCTAAAGATAATCCAAATGCTCAAACCCACTGCCAGTTGGCAGTGTAATATGATTCTTGATCTTCTGATTCTGATTTCTGATCTTACAAAGCGTAAGCGTATCGATCGGTAGTATAGCCGAAATATTTAAGGTTATAAATCAGCATCACAAATTATGGAATAGATTGTAAAAAATTGCAACAGCCCTCGCTAGATCGGTTTTGAAATAGAGAAAAACATTGATTGTATCGAATTACTTGCCATATTGTCGGTGATGAAGCATAACATACTTATTTCAAGTTTCACTGCTTTGTGTGTTCGTTTGTACAATCAATGATCACCCGTAGTTTAGTATTGTGACAAATCATTTACTTACAAATACTGGCATGCATGCGTTTGTTTTCTTTGAAATGCTTTGACATCATTGGCATGAATTAAGTGATGTGTGCTTTGTTTTTTCCAAGTAGACTCATGATGATGATGTTATTATATGAATCGAAAATTTGCATACAAAATTTCTGGCGCTTTGTAAAAATATTTAACAATAATAAATTTATTTTGACTCTGGATTAACTCATATTTTCTCTAATTTTATCACGATGCTTTTCGTACTAAAACATTTACTTTCGCAAGATTAATACTTAATTACGATTCATTCACCATTGCAACTTCATCAACAGATGTTACTAAAAAGGACGTGTATTTGGACTTCAAATAAAAAGTGCCGTCAGGCTAGCGAGCAAAATAGATATATGTTCCTGGAGGTTTGCAAGAATTTTCCAGATGATTTTCTGCGCGTCCTTTTCGGTGAGATCGCTTTAAGTTGACAATATGGTGGGTGCGAGTGTGACGGCGGCATGTCGGTGGCGGGCGCGCGGGCCGGCGGGGCCGGGCCGGGGCGGGGGCCGGGGGGAGGCAGGGGCGACACACTACACCGTTAACGTGCAGAAATTATCCGCTTGCAGCATACAACATGGTAGCCGCGCGACTCACCGACCTCCGCGCCGCTGACAGCACTCAAGTGCCTTTTAAGAAGTGAGTATGTCGCTTTTGTCACGTTCGACATTTTTTAATGAAACACTAATAAAGATTTTTCTCTTTCTGCTGAACCAATAGGAAGTCAGGTCAGTTCGATAGTCATCGAGTCCTCGTAGATATGATATTTGATAAAAAATACTAAAATGTCAGTCACATACATGTACATGTGTTTTAAATATTTTAGTCGAAATAGAAGTGGCTACAAAATTGATAGGCTGGTGATCGACGTTTGCAGATTTAGAGAACGCGGAATATCGAGTATAGTGCAGTGCCTGCGGTTCACGGCCAACTGGGTGTGGCCGGCGTCGCGCTGCGGCGGCTCCGCGCGGTACTGGGCCGCGGCCGGCGCGTGGCCGGGCCGGGGCGGCACGTGGCCGGGCCGGGGCGCCGTGCGCGCCTCGCCCGCGCCCTCCTCCGCCTCGCCGTCGCCCGCGCCCTCCTCCTCCGACGACGGCGGGTTCCTGCCGCGCGTGCGCGCGCCGCTGCGGCCCTCGGCGGCGCCGCCGCTGTTCCGCGCGTCCTCGCCCGCGCTGGCGCTGCCCTGGCCGCCATGGCCGCCCTGGCCGCCGTGGGCCACGGCCTGGGCGCCCTGGTCGCCGCTGCACGTGTCCGACCTCAGCTCCGTGCCCTTCCCGAGCTCGGCGGAGGGCTCCTTCCCCACGCCGCCGTCGCCATTCCGCGCGCGCGGGAGTCGCGTGGCGCCGGCGGCGGCGGGCGCGCGGGGGCGCGCGCGGCCTGCGGGCCGGGCCGGGACACGCGCGCCGCCGCACGAGGCGTCACCCGAGAGTCGCTCCTCGTCGAGCGGGTTCGGCAGCAAGAACGCGTCCTCGTCGCAGCACAACCGCAGCAGCCGCACGGGCAGCCTGGCGGAGTGGCGCCCGCCGCCGTACCGCGCACCGCCGCCGCCACCGGGCGCCAGCGCGCGCCCCGGCTCGGCCGGCGCGGACGCGGGCTCGGTGGACGTGCACTACGAGTGGGACCGCGCGTCGCGCACGCCGACGCCGTCGACGCCGCGCGCGCCGCGCCGCGACGTGGAAGCGCGCGTGCGAGCCATGAAGGAGGAGTTCCTGCAGTTCCGCAAGCGGCAGGCGCTGCGCCGCGGCAGCCCCGACCCGCTGCCGCCACTGTCGCTGTCGCCGCCGCCGCTCGCGCACCGCGCCGAGACCGTCTGCTGACCGCCGCCCACCGCCCGGCGCCGCGCGGCGGAAACTTCCGAGCGGCCTTACATCTCCGAAGACGATCTTTCGATCTCGGCGTAAAGCGAGGAGCCGGCGAACGCGACCCGCGCTCGAGACGCGCATCGATAAAACACGATCGAAATTCTACGATTTTCCGAAAGCGTTCGCTACGATACGATTTATCCATTTTTATATGACTGAGAAACGAAACCGCATTGTTTTCTCCTCGGCATTTTCCCCGCAATCCCTCGCTTCTCCGAGGAGCGTGCGCGGTGCGCCACCTGTCCGAAATCGCCATTCGTCCGGATGAGCACGCCGCCGCCGTCCCCGAGCCCGCGCGGCACGGTGCGGTCCCGCGCGGCCCGGCGCGGTCCCGCTCGTGGCGGCCGCACGCGAGGCCCGACCCCACGTTACTTTAAGGATACTAGAAAGAGATGACTCGAGTCGCTTAAACTTTTATAATAACGTTCGTGTAAAGTGGATGCCGTGGCGTTCCGTTCGCACCGCCCGCTCTCCCGACCGATATAAATATCAAATGTCAATTAATCGCTTGGAATCGCGCGATCACCGTCTCACGAAAATGCCTTAACCCTGCCGTTATTTCAAGATCATAAAAAGGAACAGTTACGAAACGCTGCCTAAAAGAAAAAAAGTGTAGAATGAGATGTCAGAGTGCCGGCGCCGCAGATGTGCCATAAGTATGAGCGGCGCCGGGCGCCGGGCCGGGCGCGCGGCCGGTGCGGGCCTCGTCCACCTAAACGCTTTAGGTATGAGCGGGGAAGCATCCACGACACCGCTCATACCAATTATATTGTAGTTAATATAGTACTAATTACGAATAACGATTTACTGGAGGGCCGCGCGACTGGCGCTCCGCCGCACGCCGACCCGCGACCGTCGCTCGTGTCGCGGACGCCTTGGACTTTTTATTCACGTTTCAGTGGTCTACTGTTATCTTTTAAGCACTTTTATGCACATCACTAGCACGCAATGTAACGAATTAGGAAAGATATTTGGAAGTTGCGGGCATCGCGTCTCTGTCCGGCCCGCTCGCGACGCCCCGGCGCGGGCTCCCCGCTCGGCCACGACTTCGGCGCTACGACCGGCAGCGGGCGCAGGACGGCGAGCGGCGGAAAGGAGCCAATGTACTATAATGCTCTAATGACGCTACGACATCCGAGCGCTCGTAGACCCCGTCGCCGCAGCGAAAGCCCGACCTCGTGGTCGAACGGTTCGGAGCGCTCGCCCAGCTATACGTGTGTAGGTAGCTAGGTAGTCATGTCACCGGCGCCGGCGCGCAGCCGAGCACCAGTCGCTCGCTCCCTCACATAATATACAACAAAATAATCATTAAGTAGATACTAGAAAATAATATAGACGAATAAAGAGATGTAAACTCTTTTTGATTTCACATTTATAAATTATTTTACAAGTACAAATTTATAATTTTTATCGTTTAGTAGATACAATACTTTTAAACGAATCTGTACATATGTAAAAACACGTTAGATATTATCTTATACACTTATTTATTTAGGTACAGTATGGTATGATCGCGGTATTGAAAACTTTTTGCCAGTGCTTGAGCGGCGCGAGACACGGTCGATGTTCCCGGCTTTCCTTGTTTCACTGTTACACAATGTCGAGATCGGCAGTTATTTATTAGCTCTTGCACGAGCATTCGACGTGTCGATGCCCGAAGTAGTCGCAAAGGTTCAGTCAATTGTTTTGTACGGTTGTCTATCCAATAAGTATGTGATCACAGTTGTTTCTTTCAGTCTGTATGAGAGCTTCCGACGCGGTCTAGCAGTTTGGGCTCGATTCCTCATACATTACACTCGTTTTTCACACATGAATGGTTTAACACGTACTTACTGGAGTGAAGCTCTAGTCCGAACGAGCGAGACGGCGACGCCTCGGAAGCCCTGACCAGACGGCGAGCCCGTTGTTGACACGCGCGACGCGCTGTTTATATCGGTTCCTGCAGTTATCCCACCTATAGTTAACCAGTCATGACGAAGACTGTTAGTGTTACGTTTGTTGTTAGGTTTACTTGTGTCAAATGTGCTCTTAGATATTTCCTTGCATGCACATTGCACTTTTTTGTACCTATTGATTATGACGCAAACAAATTTAATTCGGATAATATCGTTAAGGACCTCCTAAGTATAAAAATGTACGCTTTAAAGAAATTGAAAATAAATTACTCGTAATAAATAGGTAGGTAGGTATGATGAGGTGTAGTACGTATGTGTGCATGGAGGGAGTCTGCGGCTGCCGACCGCCGCCACGGCGCGGAGTGTTCGGGACGCCTCCCGCGGCCCGCGACACTTACCGCCGACGGATCTAGATTAGGAAACGTGAACGACACGAATACATTTTTGTTTTATTGTTTATGTTATTTAAGTATTTCCGCCATAGTGATACACACTTTAGATTAGGAACTACTTTTTGTGCAATAAATTATCCGCGGTTCGATATAAATCGATAGTGACGTTACGAAATAGATTGTCTGCTCAATTTTTTCGACTGACCAACTGTATAAAGTACTTGTTAAATTCGATACATAAAAATATTGGGAGTTGCGATTTGTGCTTCAGTCGGTACTTGGATGAATTCGATGCTATTTACTGACGAGCTAGAAGGTTGTAGGCTGCCTAGAGTTCCAGAGACGTCGCCCCCGCTCCGGCTACTATATCCCGGTCCCAGTGCATTATATAAACCTATATACAATATTGAAAACAATATTGTTCCTTCTATCGCAAATCTTAATTTACAAAAATGCTACTCCTCTACTAACAAAATGAACATTAGAAACAGGCATATCAACAGTCTAATTTTATAATAAAAATGTCTGCATTACCTTAAAAAACAATGTAAATATATCAGATCGATTTTGTGAATATTGATTATTGGTACACGATCACTGATATAATGACCAGCACCCTTAACTCGTTCTTAGGAGCACAGCTTAATAATGTAGTTTAGGTTGTCATGCCGACTTCGGTGATCGATGAGATCGTCTCACGCAAACACCTCTAAACCTATAAGTAACATACAATTAACTAAACTCAATTATTGTTCGCATTACGACTCACGATACAAATATTATTGCTCCGTTTATTTAGTAGACTAAAACCCTTTCGTATAAATATTTTATACAAGTATAAAAACAAAAATGAATACATTATATAGCTCAAATCATGTGATATCTAGTCTTTTTTCAGTAATATATCATTTATCAAATTTAAATTTCAGAGAGAAACGGATGGATTAATATACTGTACGATAGCGGCGTATTTTCAAAGTAAGAAAGTTGATTTTTGCGAACCACTGCCGAATAAATGTGACAGGAACTCCTTTCCATCATAACTAATATGAACCGGTTATTTTAAAAGCGATTAGGTTACAAGAAGTCTCGTCACATTTTTTTTCATTCGAGCGAAATTAGGTAGTCCCACGATGACTTTTGTCTCGTTGAAGGTGAAAGAACATAAATGATAGCCAATATAATAGCCTAACATCATTCGGTGTCTCTATAGACTAATATGAAAAAGATAGCAATATTTTAGATGTAATGTAACTAAATATAATATCAGTTTGTATAAAGGGGAGTTTGTGAATGGAGTAACTCGCACATGGTGGAATGTAATGCGGTGAAACAGGGCACCCGAGTTTAAACATATAAGGTATTGCACAATATCTCAGCACAATAACTGATAAATTAATCGAATAATCAAGGATAGAGCACTTACTCTAATGAATCCAAGTCTGCCTCGATCGAACAATGCACTGAAACATTTTAAAATAAATCAATCGAGATATCCCTTTTCTTTTAGAATATTTTTAGTTGTAAGTGTTGAGATCAAGTGTTTACTGTGTAAGCACAGAGAGGATTCAATTCGAAAAATAAAAATACAATAACGTTGCTATGATTACCATGTAGTCTTATTTGTACCCCTTTATTATTTTACTAAATATATCACTACACATCGGCGTATGTGAAATGTGAATCCACCAACCAGCGTGCTGGTATTGCCCAGCCGCTTTTCTTGGGTAGGCCTCTGTTCAGCGATGGATTAAAAATTCCAGTACTGTAGGTATGTCTATTGCAGCACTGTGTTCACTTGATTTATTCCGCGTACAGAGGTAAGGTGATTGGATGAACAAAGCAGTTTGCTGAGGATGCTTAATGTCTTTACCTAACAGTGATGTTTTTTAGGGTTCCGTACCTCAAAAGGAAAAACGGAACCCTTATAGGATCACTTTGTTGTCCGTCTGTCCGTATGTATGTCAAGACCTTTTATATCAAGAACGCGTAAAGTTAAAGAATTTAAATCATGTACGTATATCTATAGTCTCTAACAGTAGTGAAAAAATCAAACTTCTTAGTTACCATTGAAAAAAGTTAGAGCCATTTATGTCGTAAAAAAACGCATATTTTGACACTTAAGGAAATCAAAACCTACAGGGTACTTTCAGTTGACCTAGAGCTATGAAATTTGGCAAGAAGCATTGTCTAGAGTACACATATAGGAATAAATCTGAAAATTGCACATTTTCAATTTAATCACAAAAAATATACGCCCATAATTCATACTGAGTAAATCGTATCATGTGGGGTATCATATCCCTTTACACCCGATTCAATATGAGCGTGACTATCGAATTAAAAAAATCTAGCGCGAAAAGTTTTTGGTTTTTGTGAACGCAACCGGCCTCGCACGAGCGTGACTTTGTTGGCGGCTTGCGTCGAGAAAACAAAATCACTTTGCAACTTGTCAGTGGTCGTCGAGCTCTCGTCAAAGATGGCGGCACATTTCGGACGGGGGACGCGATCACGTAAGTATATTTCTTGTTACATTTTATAATTATTAATGTATGTTTCTCTATTATTTATTAATCGTTAGATAATATTTAAGTAATTGCGCTAATATTTATTGGAATTATAATGTTTTTTATTTGTCTATGGGCAGTCAAAATTTGATTGTTACGACCGTGACGATCCGGGTTCTAATGCACTTTCTGTAACAAAAAAGGTACTTTTTTGTGAGCTGGTAATTAACGTTGTTCGTAATATTTTATGATATTATTTTGGTTTTAGGAGCAGTTTTGAGAGATGAAGACATATTAGACCTTCTGCAAGATGGAAATATCTCTGATATTGAAGATTTACAGGATGACGGAGACATGGAATTTGACCCTTCCTTATTCCAAAATTGTTTTGACGAAGACCCTGACGATTTTCCTTCAGAAGGTATCTCCAACGAAGAAGAATTAACAGCATCTACATCAGCTCAATCTCGATCCATTCCATCACACGAAGAACAGTCATCAAATGTAGTAAGTGATCAAAACATGTCTGCTCGTCAATCTGGTCTATGGAGACAAGCATTTTTCAATGACGTTGTCCATGACTATCCGAGTTCACCTTCAGGTCCTGTAAAATGTCCCAGTGAGTATATTAATGATTATTTCAATGAAGAATTCTTTGAGATGGCAGCCTATTGCTCCAACACCTACCATTTCCGCAAATACGGAAAAGATCTAAAGACAAACTCAAAAGAACTCCGAAAACTGTTTGCTATACACTTAATAATGGGTGTCATGCCTTACCCTCGCTTACCCATGTACTGGAGAGCGTCCATGAAACTAGGGATGATTGCAGACAACATAAGTCGTGATCGTTTTCTGCAGCTAAGAAACTCTTTCCATGTTGTTGATTCCGATGCACCACCAACACCAATTCTCAATGCTCCACCCAATCCTCTCTGGAAAGTGCAGCCAATCATTGACCGAGTTCGTGATGCTTGTTTTAAGTTGGAAAGGGTACCTGGATACTACAGTATCGATGAACAAATGATACCTTTTACTGGTCGCTGTGCACTGAGACAAGTTGTCAAGAATAAGCCACGACCAACAGGTTTAAAAAATTTCGTTACAACCACTAGCGAGGGTCTCATGGTTGACTTCGAAATTTACAAAGGAGCCAAAACAATGTTTGAAAATACCAATTTAGGTCTTGGTCCATCAGTAGTTTTATATCTTACCAAAACTATTCCATCCGGTAGTTGTATTTATCACGATCGGTATTTTACAACAATCCCTTTGATCGAGGAGATGAACCGACGAAATCTGCACAGCACAGGTACAATAATGATGAACAGGATACCAGGAAGAGCAGCACTGAAATTCAAGAAGGATAGCAAAATGTACCGTGGAGAAAGTCAACAGTTTGTCAAAGATTCTGTATCACTTGTTAAATGGAAAGACAACAAGGCCGTACTGATGGCGTCAAATTGTACAGGTTCTGGCCATACTGACTACGTGAAACGATGGGACAAGCCAACGAAAGCGTACAAAGACGTTGTCATCCCAAGAGTAGTTACCAACTACAACCAACACATGGGTGGGGTCGACGTGTTGGACCAGATGATGGAGTACTATCGCACCTTCATCAAAACAAAGAAGTGGACACTAAAAGTTATTATTCATTTTCTGGATTTGGCGCTGGTCAATGCGTGGCGGAAGTATAAAATAGATTGTGAAGGTAACAAACTCCCAAGGAAAAACACATTAGCCCTTCTAGATTTCAGAATGGAAGTAGCAGACACCTGGATAAATACTCCAAACCGCAACCGCCGATTGAGTGAGGACACAGATCCAGAAGATGAACCACCTGCAAAGAGGAAGTACTTACCACCAAAACCTTCTGACGGCAAGAGATATGATGGATATGAACATCTACCTACCTTTGATCAATTGCAGGCGCCACGATCATGCAGGATGGAAACGTGTTCAAGCCGAAGCAAGATTCGTTGCGTAAAATGCAACGTATACCTGTGCCTGTCGCGAGGAAAAGACTGCTTTAAGTTATATCATACTAAGAGTACCAATTAGTCATTAAAATGTAACATTTTGATCTGGAAGTAGAAGTATGTTGAATATTTTTTAAGTATCTAGTTAGAATGCTACAAGTTGAAAATGTTAAGTTGTGTTTTGTATTTGATGAATGTTCAAAATTATATTAAAAATAGCTTAAAAAACGTACCAATACATAAAGACTGATGTAAGATTAAATACTTCTCTCATTAAAAATAAATATAATTAAATATAAACTTTATAACTTTCATTCACAAAAAAACTTCCCGAAAAGTCACGATCGTGCTCATATCCGATTATTCCTGATAGTCACGTTCGTGATGGTACTTTTTCCCGAAAAGGGGGGGCGCAGGATTTTTTATTTTATTTTTTTTAACTTAATGGGGTACTAAATCAAAGGTTATAAACATTATACAAAAAAAACTAAATTATGGTCGCCGGGTGTAAAGGGATATAAAAGAGCTTTATTAGCACATGCTAAAACAGGTTTACAATGTGTAATTTTCGATAATTCGCCCTCAATGAAACATGCCGGAAGATCACTGGCAGCCTCAAGCCCACCCCTCTAAGCATACTATATCCGCTCGCCGGAATAGCCCCCCCAAAAGTCCGACGAAATATTGCCTGCTCTATTGAAAAACAAAAACAAGAAAACGACCACAGACACCCTCTCTACAAGTCAGTACATGAGCGACCTAGTGGAGGCCACCCCTCCTGGAGTAGCAGTCGCTAACCACTGTGAAAAGCGATAGAGCATCACAGTCTAGATCTATCACCTTAGAACCATCGACACGAAGAAGATAATTGACGAGAAAAGTAAAAAAAAAAACATTTATTCGATGATTTTCAAAATTTGTTTACCCTGTAAAAATTTCAACATTTTTACAATTTTGTGAATTTTCCAGGGTTTGTACGGAACCCTCGGTGTGCAAGCCTGACTCGCACTTGCCCGGTTTTTTATCATTAACATCTATCATTATTAGCATACTAATTTATAGAAGCAAGTGTTATCTCTACTTTCAAATTCTCTTATTCAAGTAAAAAATGGATAGCTCTACTGCATTTACTCTGGTCAGCTAAATAAGTTTCAGTCAGGTGAGCTAGATTAGCCAGCTCGAAAGTTTCAGTCGTAAAATGTTATTACGACAAAAACACTAAGCCCCAAAAATTGGTGATCGAACCAAGTCGACGATTCGGCAGGTTTTTTTAAAGACCGCCAAAAACTCTTTTTACTAATTTTGTAGTGAGTCCAGTATTTTTTTTTTTGTTGTGCATGGGCGTTTATTAAATACCACGCTACGCCGTCAAGTAATTGATATTCGTATACTTTTCACAGCCTGCCTAGTTCGGGTGGCCAAAATCAAAACCTAGGTAGGTAATCTAATTTACTTGGTATTGCGCATCCTATGATAAACAGCGTATAGGTACGCACAACGCTTAGAGTATATAAGTATAAGTATGTCGTACTGAGTACTTTAGTTATTTATTCTCTAACTAGCGACCCGCCTTGGCTTCGCACAGGTGTATTATACATATACCTTCCTCTTGAATCACTCTATCTTTAAAAAAAACACATCAAAATCCGTTGCGTAGTTTTAAAGATATAAGCATACATAGGGACAGACAGACAGGGAAGCGACTTTGTTTTGTACTATGTAGTGATAGTGGTAGTAAAAGTACAACGCATAATAATATGGCACACTGTTTATCATAGGAGGGGGAGGAGGGTTACCACTAGCTAGGTTTTGATTTTGGACAGCCGAGTTGGGTACGATCCTCTAGTATAGCTATAATTAATGATTAAACGAACTTACCTGTACGTGAAGTTCTATCATAATTGTACAAGCGCCGAGTCCGAAGAGATTAGTACATCCCACCCTCCCAAAGATGTACCCAGGTACAACTTACGCCAGGTAATTGATAAGCTGGTTTCGTTCAGTATTAAACCATGGGCCACTAGCAATGTTTCCATTACAGGCCGCCCCCCCCCCCACCCCGTCATTGAGGAATCGGAAAATATCTCGACCAGGCACCTAATTATCGACCCCAATTCGAAAAATTAAAATATTAATTAATAATAATTTTATTTAGCTACCATTGAAAATCAGACAGTAATGATTCAGGTAAATTCATAGACCTGTTATAATCATCGTGGCCTTTTGAGTTGAGATATTTACATCATTCCATCTCTGCGTACAGCCACCCGTATTCTATGGCTGCGCAATATGATACCAATGAACCTAAAAGTTGTGCGAAGGTGACGTGTAGGTACAAGTTTTTATCAGTAGATAGACAAAGTTGAAGATAACGGAAATCAACAACCTAGAAATTTGCATTTACTTTTTTTTTTGTTCACTATAAATTCAAGTGAGGTATATAAATATTTTTTTTAGTAGTATCTTTATGGTAGTATCTAAAAGTTCTGTAATCATTTTTGGTAAGAATGGTCTTGTAATAACCAATCATCGTTGCCGTAGAGCCCGCAGAGCGTTATAGTTTCACTGTTAGTTTAGTTATTTTAGTGAAAATATATGGCGCAGTATTGCCACCGAAGGGTTAAACTGTAAATTCATATAATTTACCATAAAATGTAAAACGGAAATACTTTCGAGACTCTTCGTGTATTTTTTATTAAAATACGCTTAAAATAATTGTCTTCATGCCCAAGTGTAGCCGTTAGACAATTGTGTGTAATAAGCTTTAGCGCTGATCTTAGATTTTCAAGTTTGAAATGGTCAATTTGAATAAAATTGTTTAGGTTTTTAAGTTTAAACAAAAGGCGCATATTACAATTTGGTTTCGGTATGAGAAAAATGCTTGATATGAATTGACAATTACTAGGTTGGCATACCGATATGGCACCAACTGCAAGTTCGTCATAGCGTTTATATGATGACCTCTTTCATTGTATCGTTATAAACCCGATTTACGGGTAGCTAGGATATGTACATATTGTACAACATGAGATGTTAGCTGTATTATACCAACGTACCCAAGTAGGTACAGTGTAATGATATGTAATAAGAGGCCACTGCTGAATATTTAAATTGAAACGGCCTGCGTACTTACTTCATCTAGTAACGACGACGTGGATACGTCGCGTGTTGAGCCTGAGCTAACGTCCTCGAAGGCAGCACTTGCGTCGGCTGGTGAGGTGGTTGCGCTGCTGGACGATATACGCGCGCGCTTCCACAGGCTCTCGGCTCCGCGGGCAAACTGCCTGCGGGGGAGCCTTGCGGCTTAAAGGTCTCGGAGCCGCCCCTTTTATTTTTATTATTTGGCTTCTTATTAGGTTCCGCTTTTATTTTGACTCCAGATCTGATAAGTGTTAAGTGTTTACAGACTTTAATTTCTCCGAAAAGGTATAGATATATATTATTGTCAATCTTTGTACTCGTACTTTCAAATTACTCTTTTATGTCATTTTTAATGTGAATAAACTAAAATATCTCCTTGTAATGGAGTCCGCGTGTTGTATGTCACACACTAGTCGACTTATAGTATACACATTAACTCATAAAGCGAATCGCTATCTCTTTGTGTAGCATTTATTTGTGCGTTAATAATTTCGCCTAAATAAGCGATCGCACTGGTCATTTGTGCTTGTTTGTTTGTTTTCGACGGCCTTATCACGTTCGATGGTGGATTTCGGGCTTGCCGTTTTAATTTCCAGATTTTAAGGTTGGTGCTTCGATTTGAACACAATTCGCGGGTACTGTGTATTTTGTTATTAAACTCTTATGAGTTTCTTTATCTAGCCTTTCTTTAGGCTAATGTAATAGGCGGTTTGTTAATACAGAGCGTATCTTCGGGCCGAGTTTTACGATGTAATATAGATCTTCTCCTAAGATCTTTAAAATCGTATTGTCTGTTGATAGTGATATCTACCGTAGTATTTCTTCTTGAGGTGCATCTGTCCAGGTACTAGGTGTCCTAGTTGAGGCTCTGGAGAGTTTTTTACAGAGCTGTCATGAGTAATTTGCTCATCTGGCCCTTGCAATAACCAGTAATCTGGTCGCAAAGCGGGAGTACTCATAAATTATCATAGATATGATAATTGTAGGTAGGTACCGTGTGTTATTTGGTTAGAATATATTTTTTTATTATATTTTCATCGGATGGGTAGATACCCAGAAGGTTGTTAGCTAGATAACTAACCATTATTTTTAGGTTAGGTCACAATCCCCAGCGGAAGGGACGCCAACCATATTCAATGCGTTGAAACAGCCCCAATGACTGTTCCGATTGCATAATATGTTTTTTACGTAAAAACGTTAGTACTTATTCCTTGAGAATTAATCATATAGGTAGACTATAACGACATAGGTACCTGCTTTTATATCTTTGTCCAAAAGTATCACTTCTGCCGGTTCCGACTGTTGAAACCAATAATGTACTTGTAACATCTTTGTACACACACAGTTTAAAGCAATAAAATTTACTTTACTTTGAATCTACATGATCGCGAATTATTCGTTGACACTTTCATATTTTATTTTTCTAGCGAAGAATTTCGTCCTCACGTGATTTTTTATGCTTCGGCATGGATAAAAATAACTTGCAAATAATTTTACTGCTACGAAAAGCACACCGTCTTGCAGACGTCAAGAGTGGTTGAGCACTTGGATGCGAATGACGGGCGACAAGCAGGACAGGAATAGTGCAAACACCTACCCTCAAAAAAAAAAAACTATAAACTCTGAACTAATCGCAATAAGAGTGGTGAAAACTATGCGTTACTACATGTGTAAATACCTACCTACAGGACTAATCTCGAAGGACTCGGCGCGCTCGTACAATGTCAATAAACTCATCGTTTTGAACAACAAGGTAACAACATGGTGTCATTCGCCCTTGAGAATATGCATGGAAAGCTTTTGCTATTCAAGGGTTGGTTCCATGGTGAAAGTTGTTCATAATCAATCAATTACATCAAGTCGCATGTTATATACATATATCCCACCAATTAAACCTATATGACACAAATTGAATAAATAATGTCTGATTAGTTCTCGTTAGGGTATTTAAGTATTCTAGGCAGAATATTGAAACTACAGCTAACCGTTTAAATATCACCGATAAAAAATATGGAGACTTCCGCTAGAACCCTGTTCGACATTCATTTCCTAGCGTCGGTCTTGTCTGCTGATAATGTCACCCAAAAAACGGTAATAACCTCCGAGATAACAGAACGAAGGTATATTACCCGGATAGAATACGAGGCAATATTTTTGCAGCATTCCCTCGCCATGCCTCATTTATGGAACAACGTTTTGTTAGCATTCGGTTGCTATGTGCTTATTGGTAAATATATTTTTATTTAATTTGTAGTAGTTCTTTATATGAATATACAAGATGTAGCTTAGTAAACTGCAGGGATTCAGTTACGAAAAGTTCATCGACTCTCGACAAAATGTATGGAAGAGATTTTTTGTTTCGGTTTCGGGGTTTTCTGTCCCTTACTACGTTGTACACAAAGATGCAGTGGCGGATTTACACATTTGCTGCATTTGCCCCTATCGTCCTTCAATATACGAGACGGTGGACACTATGAAATATATCGAAGATCAATATGTCAGTTCCGAGAAGTTTTTTACATCCCTGCAATTTGATAGAGATTGCACAAGAAATACGAGTAGTTAATGGCCACATTCCTTAGCTAATTTTGGTCACAAAACCGCCCCTTAAAATCTGCCGCTCTAGGCTTCAGCCTTCTCAGCAAATTGGTAAATCCTTTACTGCAATGGTGAGTCAGTCTTAAAGTCCCTGCTGTTTGCAATGCCATACTTTATAATAACATGAGATTTTTTCTTTAGGTTGCTACTTTCTTGACTGAAGTAGAAGCTCAGAGTTATAAACTTCTTCCTACCAGCACCTCTAGCACGGCAAAAGGACAAATTGTCTTTCCACCAATTAATCCCCTCAGAGTGGAAACAAAGTATGAATTAAATGACAAAAGGTAGATAAAATGATTTTATCCCTTTGCCATGATAGGGATGCAGGGAAAGACTTCAGAAAAACCTTGGGGATTAATTTCTAGGGCTGTATGTGGTTGCACTTCCATATGACAACGAATTTGGTCCAGACTACGGCACCCAGTGGATCACGTATCTTGACGAGAATGGGACTTCCAACGTGCTCAATTTCTCAACGCTGCCTACAGATGAAAGAGGGTTGCTATTTGGTGAAGCCTACTTCTATTTATACACAAAGTAGGTATTGGATATTTTTTAATAACGTTTACATTGTATTACAAGACTATACAGGGTTATTCCTAATCAATAAGCATCCTTTTCGGGGCTTATTCTGTACATCGAAACTAACAACTTTTATTCTGCGACTTATATCAAAACTCGAAAAAAAATTGTTGTTCCATAGAAAAGTATCATTCACCCGCGACAAAATGTAAAATGTATGGAACAGCAGATTTTTTTTTTCGAGTTTTGACAAAAGTCTATGTACAAAAGTTTAAAAATATACTAGCCAGACATAACATAACCTAGCCAGCTAGAAAATAACCGATTTGAAAAAACGTATCTAGACTAGACACTGGGACGGACCAAAACATGATCAACAGATCACTCTATTTGAAATCTAACCTTTGTCACTATCATTATCAGACAATTATTCAAGCAGATGAAGTTTAGTTTTCTCGTGACTTAGTAAATAAAGCTCAAAATGTGAGGTCTACATAAAACTGATAACCACGTTATTTTGTCAGGAGTAACGACGTTGCTGAAATGCTCGAAATACCCGAAGACGATTCAACAATCCGCAGTGACTATTACAACTCCACGAATAGTCTCGTCATGATTACCCACGGCTGGCTGGGTGACGAAGGCGCGGATTGGCTACAAGCCATGAAAAATGCTTTTATAAAAACCACAGATAATAACGTAATCACTGTAGACTGGAGCGAATTTTCAAAGAACCCAATATACCCATGGCCTGCGTTCAGCACGAGATATGTAGGGAAAAGAATAGCAAAGTTATTGAGAGCTCTTTCCACGGCATATCGAATCCACGAAAGAAATATACATCTGGTCGGACACTCTTTAGGAGCTCAGACGATGGGATACGCGGGAATGTTTTGTGACAAACGAGTTAACAGGATCACAGGTACGATAGCTTTCAAATAGAATTAAGTACCTCCTGTAAAAAAACTGATCAATCAAATCGTTACATAATAGTACATTATGATATAAGTGCGGTAAGTTGAAAATGTTAAAGTAGATCAAAAGGATTTATATTGGATACAAAAGTTTTAATAAAATATTACATAAAGCTCTTAGCAGATGACATAGTTGACGAACCATCAAACAGAGATGTATTCGAAGAAACTTTAGTAAATAGGGATGATGAATCTGAGATGAGTGATTACGAATCAGTACATTCAAATGAAGAGGAACCTGAGAGAGAAGACATTTTGCCTATTCGGGAAATAGAAGATGAAGGCAGATTGACTCTCAGAGATAGGTCGACGCTCAAGCCTCCAGACAGATTTGGAGAATTTGTCATGAGCGCCGTCAAGAATATTAATGAGATTAATGATTTTAAAGAACCACGCTCTGCTACCATGTTAAAGTAGATCAAAACGATTTAACATGGTAGCAGAGCGTTAAATCGTTTTGATCTACTTTAACAGAAAATTACAGCCGAGGCGATATTATAAAATAGAAATTATAGACGAGGCTAACTCGTGCGTTTTACATTACAATAACGCACAAGTGCGTAATGAATACATTACGATATTGAAATTGGTGTAATTACAGCCACTTTACGAGCAAATATGTTATAAACTCTATAACGTGTAATTTCATCTTTTAGGACTTGATCCCGCTAGACCACTATTTGAAATACCAAAAATGGGGAATGACTTTCGCGTAGAGAAAACGGATGCAGAGTTCGTAGACATAATCCACACCTGCGGCGGCATTTACGGATACCTGCACAGCGCCGGACACGCGGACTTTTACCCCAACGACGGGCGGGCGCGTCAGCCCGGCTGCACGGGCGGCCAGCAAATGATCGGTAAAACGAAAGCAAGCAAGCAATTACTGCGCCCTACATATATTATACACTAACCTACGCACACACGAAAAGCATTTTGCTATTCGATATACTGAGCGCCACACAAATCGACGGATGGGAAGTTATGCGCTGAGAACTGTGCAAAAGCCGAAATATAGGAATTCGCGGGAGCCAGAGAGACGAGACGTCGGGGCACACCCGCCCGCCAACCTCATGCCTCCCGCGCGCTCCCTATGCACGACAATCATCGTCGGAATTGTGCACACATGCGCAATAATTAGCCAATCACGGCGAAGTGTCATCTGCGGCTAACATCTCATCTGCCAATTTGTGTGGCGCTCAGTATAGCTAGCTGCGAGAATTTGTGCCTTAGATAGGTATGCGTGTTTACGCCACAAATTCTTCAAGTGCTAAATGTTGAGAAGCAAAATGAATGTTGTTTTTAAACTTTCGCGTTTTGAACACATTATTATTATGTACTTGAGTCTACCCGTGACCACGATCGATGAAACGTCGCGATGATGAGGTTTTTATTTAACTCGTAATTTTAGTGCGCGATTAGTCCCGTAGTACATAATAATAAAGCAAAATGTAAACAGCGTTTGTAAGCTTACCGCTTCGTATTTCGAAGGCGCTACAGCATATTGTAGTGAACGCAAAAAACACTCGGGTAGGGTTCTAGTGCTCGTCCGTAGACCTAGGTCGAATCATACAACTTGGCGGCTGTAATTTTAGCTACAAGCGGTGGATAGCCCAATCCTGCCTAAAGCTCACGTCTGCGCGAGGATTGGGTTGTCCCCAGTTTGTAGCACTGCCATATTGTATTTGACTTTCGTTTTATTCAGACTTAACATTTTGCCAGCTAATCACGACCTCTAGTCTCTCTAGTATGGGTTGTTTTTCTAAGTTACGCAAATAACGACGAGTTTTTATTAAAATCACGCCGCTGTGCCGTTATCGGCGTTTGTTTCAATGTGTAAGTAGCTGCATTATTTAGCACACATAGGCGATTCATTTACAAAAGCGATGAAGCGGGGGCGGAGGAGAGACTCGGCGATCCGCGGCTGATCGTTACGTAGTCAAGTTTTTATTTTTTGCAGAAAAGTCCCTTTTGGTGTTCAATTTTTTAAAATAAATAAGACATGATTATTGTTTGTTTTTTAATAATTAAAATATATGTTACTTTAACATTAATACAAAAAAATGCATTACTATTATAGTTACTTTTCTATAGAATTTACAATAATGGCGAAAATGGCCGGCGCATAGTTGGATACGGATTATAAAATGCCCGGCTGGCTAAGTGTTAATACTTCTGTATTCTATGCTTATCTATATTAACAGACTGCTCCGGCGGGTCACGCCTTCTGAACCCGTAATATGCTGAATAATTATCCTAAATCTACTACTGGCGACGTATCTCGATTGGCGATTATTTATTTTCTAAGTTTTATTTTTATTTCATGTATTTTAATTTTCTTACTATCAATATTGCAGAAGGCTGCAGCCACGGCCGGTCTTGTGCTTATTTCACCGAGTCGATCACTTCCACCGATTTTATAGCGTACCCCTGCGAGAGTTGGGACAGCTTTGACAAAGGGGAATGTAGCGAGAACTCGACACTAATGGGATTCCCTGCTTCACCAGACAGAGAAGGCGATTTTTTTTTGTACACGCAAGCCGAACCTGCTTATGCTAAAGGATAAATCGCTGGAGCACGGCGTGGGCGTAACCAGAGACATTGGTGAGAGGATGATAAAAATATTTGCGCTCGCCTTTAGTAAAACTGATTTTGTTTTACGCGTAATATTTACGCTAATTAACCGTTAAACACACAAAACTACTTATGCCTTGCGCTGAAGTATAAGCTTTAGTACCTACTATTAATTACTTCTACTGCCTTTATGTTTAAATTTTCATATTAAACGAAAACTAATATCGATTTAGTGTAGCTCCATACATTTTTGACCGACGAACCACCGGGGGAGGTACTCAATTCGACGCGTATATTTTTTTTTTAAGTATAACCTTTTTTCATAGTAGTCCGATTTCAATAATTCTTTTTTTATTGGAAAGATACTACGAAATTGGTCCCATTTAAATTTTATCGAAATCAGCTGAACCATTTTAGATAAATCAACGATAATGTGAAAAATGCTACATCGATCCGTGCGAAATATTCGCGAATTCTGTACACGGGTAAAGTCGGTCATGCTACTTTTTGCAAAAAATATTTTTTTTTTTTGCCGGATAGCGGACCGTCTTTTTCACCTGATTCGCGGTGATCATGAGTGATGAGTGATTTATCTCGGTAATTATCGATTCTAGACTACTGCTCTCTTCACTAAAGTGATAGAGCTCGACAAGATCTACATTTCGGATGAAATCTGTTGAAATGTAAATAAATCTTGTCTTGCTGTCATCTGAGATGTAGATCTCGTCGAACTCTATCACTTTTGTCAAGACAGCAGTAGTCTAGAATCAATAATGACCGAGATAAATCACTGAAGTTTGACAGCTGTCATTTGGACAGCTGTTACTGTGACACTCGTGACAAATCACACGAGTCCATACTCGATGGGGTTATGAGATAATTTTCATGTCACTTTTCAATGCGTGTCATATTAAATCAATGCATCTCTTTCAGATTTAATCAATCGACCACATTATTCCTCTAGTATATCTGTGATCAAATGAAAAACAAATAAATACACTTTCTGATTTATAATAGAATTAGAAAGAGTTAGCGAGGACAAAGTTGGACCGCTGACGCTACATACGATCCGACTTCGTGGTTGGCTCTCACAAAATCAGAATGTATATGAGAGATTTTACTTATCTTTAGCTTAACCCAGTTGTTACGGATATCCCTTTTTTCGGAGGATCGTTCTGATTTTTTGTATTCGGTCTAATTATAGGCTTACTATATGAGGAAAAATAAATAAAAAATTGTAGGTGTTACGGAAAAGCTGGAAAATGGTGTTTGATATACGGAACGCTAGTAATATGTACTGCTATAAAGCAAATGTACATTAAACTTAAAAAAAATATATTTAAATAATAGCATGTGTGTGACAGGTTTCTAAGCAAACTTTTGGATGTAAAGAGACATAACATTTTACAAAAAAATATATAGCATTTTTATGGCCTATGACCTTAAACTTTTCCTCGAAATAAAATCACACAGAGACTGTCTACGCTTACAGGATGACATCAATAACATTTATGAGTGGAGCGTGAAAAATAAGATGTTATTTAATTTTAGCAAGTGCAATGTTATGACCTTTGACCGGAAAAAGAACCCAATACATTTTAGTTATAGCTTAGACACAACCGCCATACATAGAGCTAACCTTGTAAAGGACTTGGGGGTCACTTTCGACCGTGGTCTGACTTTCCACGATCACGTGTCTGACCTTGCCAAGGAATCGTACCGACGCCTTGGGTTTGTGCTTCGAAACGCGAAAGCTTTTGAGAATCCACAGGTTTTGAAAACCCTTTATGGTTCCTTGGTCAGAAGCAAGCTAGAGTCGAGCGCATGTGTTCGGAACCCACATCAGGTCACGTACACGCGATTGCTTGAAAAAGTACAAAAGGCTTTCCTAAGGACACTATATAAAAAGCAGTACGGATACTATCCTTTTATGTATCCCACTAAGTTTTTGCTTGGACATCTGGGATATAATTCGCTCGAAGTGAGAAGGACGCTGGAACAACTCAGTGTCTGCCTTAAAGTGCTGAGGGGCTTAGTAGACTCTATTGAGCTACATGATTTATTGTGCGTGATGTTTGTGCCAGATAGACCTGGGGTCCCGGTGAACAGGCGCGGCCGATTGCCTAATTTATTTCACGTGGAACATTGTCGCACCATGGCTCGCTCTATGTCACCCTTGGTACGCGCTCGCAAACATTTCAATGCGCTCCTGGCAGCCAATACTGAATTTGATATTATTTTTGACAACTGGAAAACTGTAATAACTGTTTTTAGGACATATTGTGAAAATCTAATTGACCAATGGGACAATCGTACTCGTGCAAACAGCACTATTGACATCTTTGAGCTGCATGACTCATAATTTGACATTTGAAATAACATGACATTAATTTATATTTTTTAATACTTTGACATTACGATTTATTTCATGACTTTTGTTTTTTTTTTATTTTTATTTCTTATTGTATCGTTTTATTGTACACTGATTTAAATTCATTGATTGTATAATTATAATTTTGTGAGATAGATGTAAATGATTGTACTCGTTTTTATCTCAATAAAATAATTTGAATAATTTGAATTTGAATTTGAATGGCACACAGCACATTGCAACTGTTTCGTTTTATACTTGATTAGCAATGGAAAATCCGGAAAAAGTACCATTTTTTTCCATGCCACGAATAGAAATACGATATAGGCCAATGTTTTGGTCAGATCTGTTTACGCCTTCTATGTAAGACTAGAAGACTTTCCCAACAGTAAAAGAGATAAATCCAAATCGATGAACCTGCTGCTATCAAGTTATCAAGGCCTATAATGAAAACATGAGAGTCGTAAGTAGATCTGACCAATACATTGGCTTATATCATACTTCCATTCGCGGAAAGAAATTTTACTTTTCCCTGATTTCCCATTGCTTAGATGGCTGTACATAATGCTTAGCAGCTTTCCAAAAAGAACGGCGGCATGAACAATGACAACCTCGGATTCTGAAAAATCATCGCTACATGTTTATTAAAATCTTATGGTAAAGGTACAGCTTGAAAGCCAGGCAGGCGGACATCAAAACATTTTCAAGAAACTTTACGCTATGATGAAGTAGATCACATAAAATGAAGTACAGAATGGAACAGTTGCGATGTTCTGTGTGCCGTAAAAATTACAAGTACACCCCAAAGTTTGTTTCGAAACCTATCACACACACATGCTGAGTAAATTATTTTGAGGTACTTACTACTTACCTACTTACGTAAAGTGGTGTTCCTAAAAAAATAAAATAAACATTTTTTTTATTTATGGAGTAATTTGTATTTTATTACCTGCTTGAACTGCTAAAATATATTTTTTTAAATATTTACGGTGCAACTGCTTTATAGCAGTACATATTACTATCGTTTGATATACGGAACATCAACTTTATAGACAAATAAATGACATAAATTGTTAAAGAATCAATAAACATATAAACTTATATTGAAGATAATACTATAACTATTAATATTTTTCCAAGAATTACCCAATATAAATGCAATTAATATTATCTAATTACCTCGAAACACTCATGACAAATATACACGATTTATCAACACTTATAAATTTTACATGTCCAACTCAAACTAGAGCAAACCACGTCTATTCGACAAAGGGATTATCCAGCTATTACAAACAATAAACAAAGAAATTTGAAACTACCCACGTTTTGTTTAATATTTTTTATTGTTCATTGATCCGTATATCAAACGCTAGTAACAAGTGGGTTAAGGTAGAACGGTTATCCCTAAAACCTTTTTTCCGCTAACTGTCTAGATGTCATCAGTGTCTAAGGCAACACTGGGCGCCGCGGTGTCGCCGCGACGACGCGGCTGCACCGCCGCGGTGCGATGTCGCGGCGACACGGCCCGTCTCTAACGGTATAAATATTCTACTTAGAGTGCCTAATTTTACTATAGGCCGCGTCACACGAGTTGGCGGAACAAAGCCGCGCGTTGATCAAATATTGCGCAGCTTGTAGCTAACTTCATTTCCGCCAATTTGTGTGACGCGGCCTATAACAGAAAACTTTTGTATAGTTTCATGTAACTAAGAATAATCTGTAAACTGGATGCCAGCTCCGGCAAGGTAATGAAAGCTATTTTCGAATAAATAAAATGCAACGTCCATTTTACAACGTGTATTGTCAATCGACAAATTATAAGATAGTTTTATACATAATACATCAAATATAAATACATACAATATTATGTTACAATAATTATAAAAAGCTAATCATTGTAATCTTTATATTATATTTCATAAATAAATTATGTACAAAATCTACACGAGACAAATGTTTCCTCTTTGAAATCACTCCCTAAACCTTCATCATTATGGAATCAGTGGATAATTCGCAGTCTTGCACTACTCCCTTTTTACATCTATGACTAAGTCACATGCATTTAATTCATGATATTAAAATCACTGCTTACGCAAAATGCACTAATTAATATTATTCAACTACAAGTATCCGAACTACATTTACAAACGAAAATTGTGATAGTAGTCTGCTTACACTGGATTTGGTTTTGAGTCCGTAGAACCTGAAACAAGATAAATTCTGTTTTTATATGCATAATAATTTATGAATAATTTAAATGGAACATGTTGTTAAATCAGATTTGAAAAGGTTTATACATCAGTATGTCTCAGTCGGGAAAAGAAGACAAAAAATAATGAATCATCATGATAGAACGGTTTTTTTTTGTTTACTTCTAAAGCTACTTCTTCTATGAAGGTATAGGCCGAATCAAATATCGTGGCGGCTGTGAAATTAGCTACAAGGTGCGGAAAACCCAATCCTTTGCAGCAGCAGCTGTATGTGAGCTTCAGTCAGGGTTGGCTTATCCACAGCTCGTAGCTAACATCATGGGCCATGATGTTTGCTTCGACCTGTTTATACGAGTACTTACATATGGTAAAAAGAGAAATGAGCATATTTCGACGCCGACGCTGCGAATGTAACTTGCCGCACCGCTACTCCCGGGATCTGAGAAGACAGGAAACGATCAGATATTAATAAAGGTACTAATAAAAACAAACAACTCACTCATACTGTGCTTCTAAAACGTTAAGAAAAATACGCCATACGCATGTAATAATCTATAAGATAACAAACCATGTACACCTTAAACGAAAATATGCGGGATAGCAGACGCCATAAATTTATCTTGCAGCCTACACCATCACAAACCAACACTGCACACCACATCCTCTGCAATAGAGTTGTCTACAACTGGAATAGGTTGCCTGAGAATGTAATCTCAGCAAGAACTATAAACGCATTTAAGAATAGACTGGACCTTTGGATAAAGAAGGAAAAAACCTCTTTAACAGATAAATACTAATTTTATTTGATTCTGCTTGATATAAGCACATCAGTATACACTGCTCGCCTATAAACAAATAAATAAATAAATCCATCAAAGGCAGTCCTGATTATTTTTCGCCAAAAATGTCACAACCGACTTCCAACCGGATAGTTCGCAGGAATCCATATAGGATTTATTACATTGTTTGTTGATTTGTCAAAAACGGCTCAGCCGATTTCGATAAGATTTAAATGGGACCTCGGAAATATGATCAAACAATCATTTTTTTTTAAATAGTTCTCAATTGGCGAAAATATGGATGAACGTACACAAAAGAAAATACATACAGGCGAACATAGAACCTCCCCTCCTTTTTGGATGTCGGTACATTAGTATGCCATAGCTTTCATTAATTAATAACAGGTTAAGTAATTAGCAAGTACCTAATTTACATGCGAGCGTATTTTTCTTCCATTTGTTGATCAGATTATTAGTTTTTATGCATCATTATGCATCAGTCGGGAAAAGAAGACAAAAATAATGGAATCATCATACTGTAAAACTTGCGCTTAAAGTAAAAGTACAAAGTGAATAAGATATATTTCGCAAATTAGACAAAATTGCCGATCAAACAAAAAGTAAACTTTACATAATTATTCCTAATTATTAATATTTATTTGACCTTTTATATAATTATTCATTGAAACAAATACTACAAAGACAAACCTGGTAGAACTTCGATTCCTTTTATTCGCGGGGCCCCAATATCTTCTTTCTGAACCTGTGAAAAAAATAATCAATAGTCTTCCATTTATTTCATTATCTTCACCGAAAAGCCAGACCATTTGAACGGCATTCAAAAGGAACCCATTTGAATGATTTTTAAAAAGCTGTCCATTTCAATTACAGGTGGAATGATTACAAACAGAAAAATGTTGGACAGGACCCCGAGTATGGGGGCTGAACAGACAATGATTTAATAATAGCAATTTTAATTTAATAATAGCATTTTTTTTATAATAACAATTGTTATTATAATGAGCCATTAGATTATCAAAAATTTATGACACATCTTTTCTTTTGTCAATCAAACAATAAATGCCAAAAATAAAGCCGGAAACATACTATCGGACGCGTCTTACGGACGCGACTGATAGATATTTGGATGATAAATGTACGCTGAGCCTTGCACACTATCGGACATCAGTCGCGGACGTCACCTTGGGCTGACCTTGAGCGTTCGGACGTCCGAGAGCGATCTGGCGCGCCGATGTTTTAAGACGTGCACACTGCTAAGTCGAGGCTGTCAGTCGCGTCCGTCAGCCGCGTCCGATAGTATGTTTCCAGCTTAAACTTTGTCAAAGTTCGGGCTCGTGACGTCACTTCTCTCTCAAAGTCTATACTTTTGTACATTTGTTCGCTTATGGCCAACTTAGCAAAGTGTCCACTATTTTTCACGACTTCGTAATCGGTAAACTTCGCAATCAGTCAACTTCTTGATCGGTCAACTTAGCAACTAGTCATCTTCGCAATCGGTCCTCTTCGCGTTCCGTCAAAAATAAATATTGCAACATTTTCTTTTAAGTTGAACATCATTACCTCTTTGGTCATTTTACTATAGATACTGGTCACTTTAGAGCAGTATACTGAGTGTGAGTTTTGTCGTAAACATGACGCGCTCTTCGGCGAGCGCGTAAGCATGTAATTTGTATGAACTTGTTGTGTTTCAAAAACGCGCCGCTGGTGGCGCTGTACATTTTTTCATACAAATTACATGCTTACGCGCTCGCCGAGGAGCGCGTCATGTTTACGACAAAACTCACACTCAGCCTACAGATGTATACCTACCTACTCTTTGCAGTATTAACTCATTATTCCGCAGTCCGTCATTAACAAGTTGTTGACAATGTGATATTTTCTCCTTGATCAAAATGAGTTTTATTTTTGAAAAAAATCAGCAAGTAAATGATATGTTATTAAGAAATGCCTACCGATACAATTTGCGAAACACTAATAAAGGTGGGTCTACGCTGTGGAGATGCGGCGATCGCAGAAAGTGCCATGCTACAATCACGCTAAACCGTGACAAAGATAAAGTATTACGAGAGAAACTACACACGTGTTATAAAAACGAAACAAAAAACAAAGAAATCGTTTTAACAAATAAATGCAAACTCGACGTAACAGCCAATCTGGCACCTATACCTATGATTTTCGAGAAACATTTTGAAGGCAACATTACTGTGTCATTTCGCTCAAAAAAAGATTCACTGTATAGGGCTAGAAAAAAATTTTTGGACGAGCATAGGACCACATTCGAACGCTTGGAAGATATAGAGATACCTGGACTACTAGCCGATGATTTTTTAGTTTGGGATGAAGGCATTGAAGATAGAATAGTCATCTTCTGTTTGAAATCAACACTCAAATACTTATAAGAATGCATAAATGCGTTGGCAGCTTACGGAGACGGTACTTTCAAAAGAGTTCCGAAACCCTTTTATCAGTTGTTTACGTTCCACATTGATTTAAATATACAATCCAGTGATTACACGGCGGTAGTTCCAGTAGTATTTGGTTTGCTCCCTGATAAGACCACAATCACATACGAAAGGTTTTTTCTTGCCATGAAAAATTTGGGAATATCAATTCAAAAATATAAGTCGGACTTTGAGCTTGCTCAAATAAAAGCCGTTAAAAATGTGTTTAAACTTGTAAAAGCAAGTGGTTGTTACTACCATTACTCGAAGGCTATATGGAAAAGATCGCGAGATATTGGCTTTGCAGATACTAGGAATGGTAGAATCATTACAAATTTGATTTCTAAATTACCGCTCCTACCGGCAGCATATATACCAGAAGCTTGGATGTCTATCATCGAAATGGGATCAGAGGAAAATGGTTTTGATAATTTAAAGTACTATGTCGATAAGCAATGGATGTTGAAAATTACTCCACAGATTCTGTCTTGCAGTCATCAAAAAAACCAAACCAAAGTCGAAAATTGTATGCGAAAAATGTCAATTAGTTATTGAGAAAAAGGAGGAAATGTGATGTTGATTTTGATAGGACATACAAAAAGTATTTGAATGGATATTTTTACGAATGAAGTAACTCCAATTAACTTTCTGAGGAAAATTAAGAGAAGACACCATTTGTAGTATTCTTTAAGAAAATACTGATTAGTTTGAAGCAAATAAATTTACTTTTTGTTTTACCTACACTGTTTTTTTTGTTTAAGTTTTATGAAACATAATTTAATATTAAAATACTTTTCCGAATTCATTACTCTCGAGTGTAGTTTGCCGGACACAAGGAATAGGGGACCGTTTGAGAAGTGGACCGATTGATACGTGGACCTTTTGAGAAGTGGATGGTTTGAGAAGCGGCCCGATTGCGAAGATGACTGTATACGAAACGGACCGATTGCTCATCTCCTACATAAAATTTTAGTGGACGGTTTGCTAAGTTGGTCATAAGCGAACAAATGCTTTTGTAGTCTAGTAGTGACGTTACGCGGCAAGCGGTTTCAGTCATCTAGCCTATTGGGATAAGTGTGGTAGATACTCACCTTCCTCGTGGTCGCAGCGCGCGTCTAGCTAAATACGGAAACCTGTGAAACATAAACCACATATTAGCAGAGGCAGTAAGCGAAGCTGTTGCCCGCAGGATCACTATGTCTAATAATAAGTGAACCACTCTAAATTAAAAACCGTTGAAATAAATTTGCACGAAACATATTTCATGTACTAATTACAAAATCAGACATAGTGAAACTGAGGCTTTATTAATTGAGATAAAGAATAAAACAGGTCCCTGTTTTATTCAGAGATAAAAATATTTTATGGTACATTTTAAAATTGTTAATAATCCAACTTGCAAAAGGAAACTTTAAAGTGGACATGAAGTACTAATATCATAAGTCATAGTAAATTCGTAAAGAAAATGTTCAATTGTTTTGATATTATTTTCTAAAAGTACAAGGTATAGAGATTCATTACGTATACCAAAGGTTTCAGAATATTTTTATAAGTCATAATTTTAGGATCACATAGCATTTCGTGTCAGGTATCATACTTATTCATGAAGATAGGTTATAGAATTTCCTGGAATTTTCTACGACATCAAGGGTAAATGGACGTGTTTTTTTAAGGCAACTTGACGTAGCCTCTTAATATAAGACCTACTTATGGGAAGAACTAAGTAGATGCTTGGTTAGGAGATATGGAATCAAAAGCTTGGTAAGTAAATCGATAAATTTATAAATAGGATAAGTTTAACTCAATTTTAGTTTCGAGTTTCAGTTAATGAGATAAGGTATCTTCTAAAAATCCTCAGAAGTCTGTATCTATTTATGTACGTGCAGTGCTTCTTTACGTGTACGAGTCCATTGACACATATGTGAATGAAGGGAATCCTAATAACGCTTCGCACTCAATTCATAGCCACAAGGACATAATGAATCGTAGGTAATCGAACTCTTTTCACTAACTGTCAAAGATACATTTTCTCTAGATAATCGATAGGTCTCGGATATTCGTGAGATAGAGCGAGTAAATTGATATTGGTGGGGTGGTTTATATTGGAGGAGAGCGACCATTCCGTAGGTACTTGAATTATTCACCAACGCTCACTGGGTCAGCGTGGTGGATATGGCCCAATCACCCTTCGTGGGTGGCCCTACGTCCTACAGTGGACTATTAAAAAGGCCGGTGCAGGTGTACTATAATCCCACCCTTAGACGGAACCCTTTATTTAAGAGACCACCGATATAATTACTCAAATAGTTAAGAAAGATGATATGATAATGTAATGAGATAATGTTATCGTTTTAAATCTATTGCCTATCACCGTAATCAACGTAGGTAGGTACGTTGATTAAATTTTGGCCGGAAACTGTTTTTCTTCTGTAACGGCTGCGAATAACCCACTATTAAGCCGCCATCCAATCTCAAAATACCTTTATAGAACCCTAGATAAACTGACTTTTCTCCATCAAACCTTGAAGTTGTCGAATAAAAATAAAATACATAATATTCTCAAAACTATACGATAGGGGATTCAATAACTCTAAACACAATTCGAAAAACTTCGCTCGATAGAAATTAAATGCAAAGATACCGCTTTTTATAACAAATTCATGATTTCTAAGAAAGTTAATTGCATTTTTGGGCACTTTTCTACACGTTTACAATATTTTTTGAATCTTTTATTAAGGCACATGAATTGAACTAAAGCTTTCATCCATAAAATTTTGGAAATAGTGGTAATATCAATTTTATATTGATTTTTGAATGCAAAAATCGGGCGAAACTGGGGGCGTATTGCTCTTCACCCGCTCATATGAAAAATTACGCTGATACTATGGCGCCTTTATATTAAAATACTCTACTTGCAATGCACTCTACTTGCAATGCTTGCTTCAAAATGTCGCTTAATATTTCAGGCACATATTTATAACTTCAGTAAGATTTTGACATATCTGATCACGCCATCAATCACTGAGTCATCACTTTTTATGGATCCGAATGTTGTGAAGAGAATTAGTCAGGTGTTTGCATTCTTTATTTTCAGGGCACGTCACGTATACAGCACATTTCTTCTTGTAACGCCAAGAGATTTACTCCCATTTTAAGTATATTCATAATGGTACAGCAGCTAGTAAAGAACCCCAATGATGTCGTAGAAATCCAATGTGAATCATAAATTTAACGTTATAGCCATTTGTCATGTCTATCGCTTATTTTATAAGTAAAAATGCAAGACAATCTGTCTTACGTAACTTAGAACATAAGTAATGTACGAATTTGCACAGTTTTGCACAAATTTATAAGGCCTATATTAAACTCTATGTCCTGTCCGACCACTCGAATATCCGAGAGTGCGTATTCATATATTTGGTTTCATTTAAAAACGTAGAGTTTAAAATAAAGATTTGAGTTAATTTCCTCGTTACAAAGTTTTACGAGTTTTTACTTTGATAACTTACCACTTTCACAACGGCGCAGAATTGTGTACAACGGTAAGTTGGGATCTCCTCGAAGTTGAAAAATAGCCTTTGACGAGTTAACGTCCATAAAATCATCTTATTTTCCAACTTTAACAGCGTTGTAGCCAAATCTTCGGGTTTCTTCATAACGCTCCTTCAAAAGTTCCTCGAACTTTGTAAGTAGCCGTGTTAGGAGTTGGTGAGCTTTAAAAGCTTCTAGATAGAGAATGACTTTAAAAAATGTATCATAACGCAATGGGCCTGTCAGTGAATTATTGTTTGATACAACGCCTTTCAGGTGCAGTGTGTAAGGTGTTACACAAGAATCGCGTGTGAAGGCATATTAATTTCGGTCCTATATTTTTTAAAGTAGTATTTAATTCGATTTAAAATTAAACAAACTCAAATAAAACTCATGTCCGAACCACGAGAAGAAAAAAATGAATTAGTAAAAGAAAAAAAAAACTAGTACAGAATTTACACAAAATTATATCAAATTCATATTCAAAAGTCAAAAAAAAATAATCATAGCCTTTAGTAGCTCACATATTCTTAAGACGTTTAGGCAGCAGGAGTTAAATGGGAACTCGGCCATACATACTGCAAATATACATACAAAAACATACTCTATTTTATTGGACAGGTAGACAAATAAAAAACGTAGTTCCTGGGCGAGAGTCTGCCGAGTGGCGGATTCATCCAGATTTGATTCGATTGTGCTATAACTCTTCTTGCAATGCCTTATCCGTTTCAAGAAGAACGGCCACAAACCTTGCTAGACTAGGTTAGTGGTGATATTCCAATTTTAAAATAAAAAGCTTTATATAGTATGATTACTCAACAAAATGTAGGAAGAAGCACAAAGCTCGCGCCAAATAACTACAGACAAGATGGCGCATGGGAACATTGCATTTATTGCGCAGTCGGCAATGCTCTTAATAATCAGCCAAGTGCGAGTCAAACTCGCAGACGAAGGGTTCCGTATTGTACTAGAGCACCCCTTAAATATTTATTTTAATTTATTAATTAATTATTGAATTAAACATACAATTAAATATTCTGTGAATATTTCAAGCGTCTGCCTGTTACCATTATCCGTAATCAGGTTTGTATGGGAGCCCCCCTTAAAAGTATATTTTATTTCGTTTTTAGAGTATTTGTTGTTATAGCGGCAACAGAAATACAGCATCTGTGAAATTTCAACTGTCTAGCTATCTCGGTTCATGAGATACAGCCTGGTGACTGATAGACAGACAGACGGATAGACAGTCTTAGTAATAGGGTCCCGTTTTTACCCTTTGGGTACGGAACCCTAAAAACCATTTACCCTTCTCAGAGGCAACCTAAATATTTTTGGACTTCCGCTTTTTAGTCTTAGATTTTTAGAGCTGGAACCCCCGATATATTCGAGCAATATAACATTTGTAACGAAGCGCTCGTCCATATTGTTTTGAATTTGAATAACATTTTTCTCTTCATTTTCTCACAGAAGACTGAAAACTATTGATCAACAATGGAACAATGTTGTTCAACAATGATGGGGAAGTCGCTAATGCTTAATTTATAGCGCTCTCGCGGTACATCGATGCACCCTCGGGGACAATGACATTATATCTCGTTCCAACATCGACTGTCGAAGGTACAGGAGCTATTTACGAGTTTCAGTACGTAACACATAACACAAGCATGTCGATGGTTTCTCTGGAAATAACCTGTATAAATAGAAAAAAGCAATGCGTAAATTGATGGATTATGTTGATGGTTAGAAGGGAAGGATAATGATTGGGAATACAATGTTTGCTATATGGGGACGAAGGCAAATAAATGATAATTTAAATATTATAATTATGTATGTACATGCACATGGTACAAACTATTAATTAACTTTTCGACTCTCGACAGACGAATGCAATTACCAAAAACGTAGAAACTGTTAAAGATCTACATAATCTATACATACAAATGTCAATGATAATTAATTGATTTGTATATGACGTTGTTAAAAATGTTAGACGCGACGTGGTAAAATAAATAAAATATGGCAAACGAAAATAATATGAATATTAACATGCAATAAATAATTATACAATAACTTTATTGTGTACTGTTTAATACTGTATATTTATAGATAGAATAATTACGACAAAAATAAAAAGCACTTCATCGAAAATTGCAGAACGAAACAATTATAAACAGGTACATTCATTTACCGAAAGCACTGGTTTGTCGAAAAAGTGTAATTATTTGGCCAACCGTGTCTTTTATTTAACAATAAATAGATTATGATTTTTTTTATTCAAATAACTACACGCTTGACAAATTGTTCATCACTTCAACACATCTTGGTCTAATTTTCGGTGAAGTCCTTTTTTCTATATTGTCGACAAACAACTCTTTCTACCGTTATACGGCATTTATATTGCGGGAATGATGAAGCGAAAATCATCTACTTTCTCTGGATAAGACTGGTGTAGTAATTCTTTTATAGACATATTTCTACTGAAATAGGTTTCTATTGTTATCAGATTATATTCTATTTAAAGAGCAATTAAATTAAACAATTTTTCATACCACCTGCTCGAACTATGGCAGGGTAATAATGTTGTATGAATCTCCCTAGGGAGTAATGTTTTAAATTTGGAACGTCATTATTCGAAGGAAAACATGTTTACTTAGAAGAAATACGGGCTTTGTAAAGAGATTTCATTCGATAATCGAGCTGGCCACGACCATCGAATAGGCCGTTACAATAGAGGCCATATTAATCAAATAGGCCATAATTGTCACATAGTATTTACATTCTCTATTTTTCAATTCGGATTTAGTTTGCATTTCTACGAAAAATTGTAGGCAAAAATACCTATTTTTAATTTTATTTTATTGTGTAATACCGAGTTGTTTAGAGAGCACACTTAGTGAGGTTATGACAGTGTTTATCATTATTAAAATTCTTGGGCTTTTCTTTTCTCGCAGGAGGTATGAAAATTACAGTATGCACCGCTGGAACCAAGTCTGTCTTTGTCTTGGGCGGCTTGAACCCCTCGCTTCACTCAGGACTCCGAAATTTCCCTCGCTACGCTCGGGAGTTAACAGTAGAGTCAGTCAGACAAGACAGTACTTTGTCTTCTCTTTGCATAATCTACTATTATTAAACGGATAAAATAACGTTTGCAAATAGTTGCGAAAGTTATTATTGGTGTTCGCGGCAAAAAACAATTCCACAGTACGGTGACACAAGTTATCCTTTTTTAAGAATAACGTGTGTAATTTTTTTAATGAAACCGTATTCTGAAAAAGAAACATAAAAATGAGCAATTATCTCCGATCGCTTTACGGCGACATAAAGTTCAGTGACATTTTCAGACTTCGAAAATGTCGTTAATATGAAGCCAATCCATAACGTAGCCAACAGTCAATTCAGTTAGAATTGACACAAATAAAATTATAGCTATTATCGGGGTACATCTCAATTTGATCATATTACTCTTTTAGACAAAGAAATAGTTTTTAAGGCTTAGTATCGTTCTTGAAAATGGTTTGAAATAAAGATCAATACTAGTGTACTGAACGCGAATGCATTGAGCATTCAAAAGGATACATTTACCATAAACATATCGTTCACCTTTGGATTCTCCAAGTTAAATTTTGCATTCTACATGTTAAATGGATTCTTCAAGTACTTATTATTAATCTTGAAATACATAATAGCTTCAATAAGAAGATGCACTTCTTCTTATGAGAGACAGGAAGCTTATTTGAACAAAATTAGGTGAGTTGAAACGAAAAAAGATACCTTGTTACCTCATTTTGCAGTTATAAGTTATGTAGACCCTGATGGTAGTTCAATCATAGCAGCCCATCTATACCATACCTTTGCAGAGGCCATGTTAACATCACGCATCACACTAAACGTGTTCCTAGTGAACGTGAAGAAACCAAAAGATTCCACACTTTTATAAAAAAAGAACCCCATCCCTTGCCCCAAATCTGTTTTTTCCCGACGCTACACACGTTTTCTGCATAGATAAGGCTTGCTACACATCTATTCGAGCCGTCTTCGATCAGCACTGCCCCGGGCGGTAAAATCGAATGATTTTAGGGGAAATAATTATTTTTTTTGCAAAAGCATGACCGATTTCAACCGTGTACTTACAGAATTCACGAATATTTCACACGAATCGATGCAGCATTTTTCACATTATTATCGATTTATCAAAAATGGGTCAACCGATTTCAATAAAATTTAAATGGGACCAACTTTGAAGAATATTATTTTCAATAAAAAAAGAATTATTAAAATCGGACTACTATGTAAAAAGTTATGCGTGGTTGGTTACACAAAAAAAAAATACGCGTCTAATTGAGTACCTTCTCCGTTTCGTCGGTCAAAAAAGGCGATCGGCTTCCGCTAGGCTAAGCGGCCGCGAGCAGGCGCAGTTTCGGCAAAGCCGAATGGATAATATGTAGATGAATGCTGCGATGCGCGGAGAGACGCATGACGGCCGAATGGAAGCCGAATTGTGGCGATTGGACCCGAAGAAATCATCTGATCGGTGCAGATCGGCACAAGACGAGTGGTGCCGAACGTATGTAGTAGCTATTTCGGGTCGGAAGTGTAATTAAGAGAGGTAGGTAGTAAGAGGACCTCTCGAGCCTCAGAGGGCTAGCCAGTGGTAAGTTGCCTTGTTGTAGTAAGCGGTGGTGCTCCAGACAACCTATAGAAGGAACAAATTTAATGTGAAATACAGCAAAATGCTGAGAACTCCGGTGCGTTAATCTGAAGGTCTCGGGGCTCTGGATAAAGCACGACGACAAGCCAGAGGCGGGACTATTAATGAATACAATATAGATAGGCATCTCTCGCAATACGCCACCAACAACCACCACATTAGCTTTCTACATGGCATAACCACTTGGGTTTAGCTGAAATCAAGGAATACTCGGATAAGGTAACTAACTAGCAGTTAACCCATGTCGAATCTTGCTAAGCTTTCTTCCACTGCACCAGACCGCACTGCCGCTAGACATGTTCTAAAAAACCGGTAAAAATATTTTTTTTAAGTCTTCGCCTTGTCCGAGTAGACAACGCAATGCTTACATCTTTTAATCGTTCTATGAGCGCCAGTCACTGAAGTTTGAGTGGACCACTATCCATCCAACATGATGAAATTAATAGCATTATTAATCCAATGATTTTATATATAAAGCTCGCCGTATTGTAACGACGTGTACGGTCATCAAAAAAGTAGTCCAGGAGCTTGAGAATCTTTCAAGTGGCGACAAATTGATACAGAAACAGGTGAAACAAATGGTGACCGAATGTGACTTAATATTAGGGGTTTAAAATTTATTTTAGTACTTAGGAAGATGTTCTAATAAAAACACACTAACGAGTCTAGTATTCAACTAGATTTTTTTTAAAGTTATTCGTATTGTCGTTTACTGTGAAGTGATACGTATACGATGAAGGAAAACATGATGAGAAAATCTGCAAGTTTAAGTAATTAGCAATTAAATTGGAATTGAATGGAATTTTAACTTAATTTTTTTTTAGCATGTTTGCAAAGCAAACTATTAATGTGCTTGGTATTAAACGGTACAAACTGACTTAACAATGTGAAGATCGTATTGTATGTACTTAGTGCTTAAAGCAGAATCTCGAAGATATCGCTTGTAAAATACAACCCGCATTTAATTAAGAATTTAATCCTAATAAAGCTTTGTAGGGTTGAAACATGACTGAACAGAAAAATTGTAGTTATATTGATTGAAAATATTGAAGTTATACTAAAAACAGAATGTTTATTTTTATTTTATTTATTACCTATATTTTAACGTTACATCCCCTGTTTGGCGCAAAAAGTATGATAACGTAGTGTCTGCGTCGTACTGTTCAATATTCGTAGTTTCTTTTGTTACAAAACACGTTTTTAGTGTAAATCTGAATTCTACAATAATCAGCATCATGCATGCAACGCAAGTCAGGCGCAGCTGCTTGAACGTGGGACCGCATTTTTTACGACCTTCGCAATAGTCGTAATCATGGTCTTTTTGCAGTCAGTGAGGAATGCGGATCTCCATCCTGTATGAAAATAAATAAAAAGCGCGATCTGTTTGAGACGCGCGGATATATGTACGTTATATCCGCGCGCGTAATACTTTTTTTGGAAGGAAATGTGTCAATTCGGGAATGTGCACGATATATATTATAAAATTGTATCCTCCATAAAAAAGGTAAAATAAACATTTCATTTGATACAAACGCCAAGACACTCTTCGAGTTAAGCTAGCTCTACCAGTTAAGCCCTAGTATCCACTAGGGGACTGTCGTCCGACAGGATTTCTACGTGTCGAGCGACGTCGCGGGGGACATCGCAAGCGACATCTAAATGTTGCGTGTCGACGCTCCGAGAGCGTGGATCTTGCGCGACATCGTGTCCCGCGTCCTGTTTTTCTGTTTCACTCCTAATTTTTACACTCCTAAGTTTTTCAATTAACGTTCAGCGCCAGCTAATTACACTGTATAAGAATAGTCTGAAATTACCGAAATGGCACAAGAGTGTAATGTTGCTGATTACCGCTGAGGCGCTAGGCGAGGGTCTTATGAGAGCCGAGGACGGTAATCATCAATAAAAACGTGTAACATACGACATTTTTCAAGTAAAATAATTTTAGAAAAATATTTTCAACCGTGAAAATTAGTTGCGAAAAATGTTTCGAAATGTCGGGAAAAATTAATCAGTTTTCCTATGCGCACGCAATGGCAGTCGGCCATAGACTAAAAGAATGAGGTTTCATAGGTACCTACATTAATTTATTTGTACCTACTATTGATCACGATCTTTTTTGTATCGAAACATTTTATTATTCAAAAAACAAAGCAACTCAGCAACAATAATTGAAAAAAAAAACTATAACTCACTTGTGAATAATAGCAATGAAAAAGTGACAGTTTGATTACAGGTGTCACATTATGTGCCTGATTGCGGTGAAATTAAGTAGGTATGTTGAAAATAATTTTCTTTATTAAGTTGTAATCCTTAGTTATAGTTAATTTTACAGTGTTTATGAGTCCTAGTAACTAATAAAAGAAGATTTGCAATTGTTTTCATTATAAGAGAAAAGTAAGAAATCTGCCTCTTTTCACTCTATCTACTGCTTTCTCCTCCTTTTTTATTTATTGGTGAGCTACTGTGTTTTTTAGTTTTCTGTGGTTGGCAAAACTGGCAAGAACATGGCTACATCTCGACTACAACTTGGGTGTGGACGAGCGAAATGTTGAGCGACATTGTCGCGGGACAGTCTCACGTAAAAGTCCCGCTCTTGTCGAGCGACTGTCCCCTAGTGAATTACATGGCTTTACACTCAATTGTGAACTAAAAGCTGGTCCGGTATAAATGCCAACATTATTGTAACTGAAGCGATTGCCTCATGCAGTACAGTCAGTGAGACTAGTTTAAAAAATAAAACTCACTTTTTTCTGATACGATTTTATGCAAAAAAATTGTTAAAAAATGATGAACTACAAAAAAATGTGCATGTAATTTGAAACACTAATTGAACTTCTTTAATTTAAATTAACACTAATTGAAACGTTTTGGTTGATACAATTTTTAAAATAAATTGCAGTTTCTACACATCCACCCATGATGTTTTTGAGTGTTTCTGGAAACTGTTTCTGGGAACTGAGTGTATCCAATTTGAGGGAAAACTTACTAGAAATAGTGGATCAAATAAATAAGACCAGATCTCTCTGAGCAAAACATTAAATAACAAGCTTGTTTTCATTATAATCTAATTTATTACAATAAATTCTTATTTTTAACAGTAAAATATAATCCAAGCAGTCATACACACATTCCAAATAAAATACTTGTCAATTTTTTTAAGTCACCGAAACTCACATAAACTGCTTTCACACACCTTTTATACTTTAAAATATACTTATTCTTTATTTTATTAGATTACGAGTACTTACGATCCATAAATATAAATGATTTTATCCTATTATGAATTAATCAGAACCGTAATAAGCCGAATGGAAAAACTTTGTTCAATAAAACAGTTTTAGTTCAGTTTTTACTAATTATAGACTTGCTTTAGTAATCCAAGATAAGATAATATACTATCATCCGGTTCGCGAAATTGAACACAAACTTAACTTACAGTAGGTAGATATTTGTATGGCATTAAATTCGCGTTATTACCACTATTTATTTATTTAACACTTTATTGCACACCATTTGTACAAAAAGGCTATTGCATGTACTAACTTTTACAATATAGAAAAAACATTAAATTGGAAGGAAATCTATAAACAAAGTAGCTGGAGGGATTTTAATTTATTTGTTGAATATTTCCCTACGATACCCCACATTTTTTCAAAAATTAATAAAAGAAACAGTCTTAAAGATAGAACTTTAAAATTAGGACAGACCAATGTCGGTATCCTCAGCAACAAAATACCGGAAATCTCTTCGAAGCAACAATACACAAGAAGTTAGTCAAATGTAAAAAATAATCGAATGTTTGCTAAACGCTTGTATCATCATGCATATAGAGAAGACATCCTCTCTTTGGAAACGGAAGTGCTAGTCTGTTAATAGTCAGTTATAAACTTAATAACTCTAGTTAGCTCAATACCAAAATGTAGGTACCTAAATAAATAGTACAAAAATCAGCTACCCGAAATCAATCCCCATGATAATCGGCGTTGAGTAGAACCAAAACAAATTATGAACACACGATTTTTGTAGAGCAATTTTGTTTCTTACCACTATATGCTTGGGTCCATGTTGTAGTAAGTGGGAAAATAAGAATGTTCCATGTATTTTCATCTATAAAAATTATGTGCTAATAAATAGCCTATATAAAATACGCTAACTTCTACAAAAAATAAACTAGTTTTTGAGAACTGGAAACTACCCAATATTAACTTATTTTTCATCCATCTCAGCGCACACAACACAATATGCATCGCAACATACAGAATTACGCATACAACACAAAGTACAATTTTACTACTGTCCAATTATTGAATTATCAAATGTTGATGAAATCATCTGATACATATAATATTCAGTAATGTACTACATACAATTAGAAACTGTAATTTGATGCTAAGCCTACAGCTAGAACAAACAAGAAGTAACGATCGCATGATTGGGCAATTGTTTTGGTATCGAGAAAATTAGGCAAAATTTCGTTACAAAACACGATATTTTGGTATGAACGCAAATATACATAAATCCCCTTATTTGTAACTAGCCGAAGGCTAAGTGTTTGAGATGGTAAGAATAGTGTGATCAGGGCGGTTGGTATCGCGAAGGGAGTTAGTATCGACGACGCTTATTGGGGAAATCGTCCATTTGGCGGGGGCCTTCCCACCCGCGGTTGTCGTCATAGCTCCCGCGTGGCATGTCGTACTGCTCTCTGAAGCCTCCGTCCTAAGTAAGCAATCACAAACACTTTCCAATAGTTTTCGATCTAGCGAGACAATGCAGAAATACAGTATATTTACATTGCGTATCCTTATATCTAAACTTACATCTACACAGTATCTACTCGATGCACTGGGTATGAATAGTCACCGTTTCATCAATATAAATCGTTGAATAAACTTAAAAATTTCATTACACGTCGTCGATGAATTGTTAATTTAGATGTTTTCCTAACGACAGATTTAAGGTTGGTGGATCATAAGCATTGAGCTGAACACTCAAGTGCATAATGGCATATTTTAGGTTTTGTACACAACATGCTGTATGCTGTTTTGTGAAATTAAATTAATTAGCAATATTCATTGGCGAAATATTTTTTGTCAATCGTCGGATAATTTAAAACCTGTAAATGTAATTTCTTCTTAAATATAAATATTCCTTCCAAATTACTGTGATTAAAAGGTTTGTTAGGGTCAAAGATTCGCCGCCATCCATTGATGTAACATGAAGAAATGGTAGAAAAAGTCGAGCATAGAGCGTGTTACATTATTAAATATTATTTGGGGGTGATGTTGGTGAATAAAATTACATCAAGGGGTTGTGTACAAAATAATAAGTTGTCAAAAAATCTGGTAATATATCGTTAAGTAAATTGGGACAGACAGTTGGAGGAATTTCTTCCATAATATGATGTAGATGAAATAAATCAATGCTTTCGCATTACATCCGCATATTGGCAATTGGTAAATATGGCCCATAACAACTTTCCAAAATAAATCATTTAAGAACACCACCTTCACATGTAGATAGAATGGGATGTATAAAAAAATATAAAGCTGGCCACGGCATCCCTGCAGGGACATATACATAGCTTATAGATAAAATTCATACAAGCTTCGCTCGCGCTAGTTAGAATGTTGTAAAATTAGTTACCCTGGTCGTTATTGTTTTAATTTTTTAATCATTGTACCAGTTGACCTATATCTGCATAATAACCATCATCGAATATCGTAAATTCACACAATAAGCATGAACTTCACACTTGCATTTCTAACATACTATCAGCATAATATATTATGATGTAGTTTTTTTATTATTGTAACTCGAGTTAGTATTTCCATGAAATGCAAAAGATACAGTACCAAAACGAAAAATGATCCCATTACTATCATCAAAATCCTAATCAGCTGAAGGACATACACTGCTGGACATAGACCTCTGGGTTTCCGATAAGATCTGAGAGTTGCTTGATAATAATTTCCCTCAATATTTACTAAATCACGGTAAATAATCAGCGTAAAATCTTCTTGGAACAGACATTTTAAAAGTATTGCTGTAGAGGCAAACCAAACAAGTCATTGAGGCTTTAAAAGCAGTTAAATTAGAGATAGTGTGTGTTAGCAGTTATATCAGAGTTTCAAGGTGTTTGAATACTAAATAAAAAGGTACATTGCTGTATGCTTGAATAAGATGTCCTCTTTTCTGTCTACAACAGAACATGAACATTATCAGGATTAAAAATAAAGTTATATCAAAACACATAATTATGCCGTAGGTCACAACCAAATTAACAATCCGTCTGAAGCATAATGAAACTAAAAGTTGTTGTTCACAATCATAGCATGCTAAATATACTATTGTAAAGTAAATGGTTTAGATATTATCGTAGCACAAGTCGCAAAATGTCTCAATATTTTTAAAACACTCTTTTGGGAGTGATGTCATCAGAGGTCAGAATGAAAATGATTGCAAATTCCAAAATAATGTCAAAATAGCACCGTTTGTTTTTTTTCCTTATCGAGGAGATTTTCAAATTCTTTATGAAGGTTCACTGGTTTCTGATGGAGACTTAACATTTGCATCATCATTATCGAAACTTTGTAGGAGTTATTGTGGTTTTATCCTCATATCTGTCGTTGGACCCTTAAACTATTAAGGTCAAACGTAAACCTATGGATATAATCACACCCGCCACCTAAACAGTCGAATGGAAGGAGTAAGAGACGCCTTGCCCGATAATAGATTAGTAAAATTCCCTCGTGTCGTAGGGAGAAGTGCGGCCAAATAGTACTTACTATAAACCGCGTAGTTTCTACGAACGTTCCGCCACCCAACTTTTTACTTGAGCTTTGAACTCTTATTCGTATTCACATAGCCAATACACGCAATATCTATTGTCTTACCGATGAATATAAAAAACCTTTTTAATGGGTGAAAAAATCTAGAACCAAGTATAGATGAAACTTATTGCACTGGGAAATTGCGTAAAGCATGCCAAGTAGCGACGTATAACAATGACCTACATAGACTGGTACGATAAAATTGAATGCACTAGCTGCCGACCTAGCTTAGTGCCTTATACTTAAAATCAATGAAGTAAAACGAAGCAATGAAAGCAAAATACCAATATAACACGATCAAAGTATCAGTCGAAAGAAAACAACCAATAAAGACTTCTCAATGGTCTATTTTACAGACATGGTTAAGTGTAGTCTCAAAATAGAAAGGAGTCAAGCATGTTTCTGCTGTAAAATCTCCCTTTCCCAATTTTTGGCGAGTTTTTGGTAGAACAAAGATTTTTTAAGGCCATACCTGGATAGATAAAATCTATACCAATTAGAACTACAACTGTTCAGCTGTCCTGTCCAGAAAGCTGTGGGCAATGATGACGATCAAGGTAATTTATTGGTAGTATCACCAAGTTAAGCTATATTACAACAGTATATAGGTAGAGATTTAATAGGCCATGCCAAAATCATCTCTATTATAAAACTGCTATTGAATGCAACATTTTCAATTCTGACCCTGAGTACTACTAAGTGCTGTAAATCGATTAAGTACTATAAATCCTGTCAACCAATTCAAATATATTTTCCAAAGCATTTCTCGGATTATAGATAATAGTGCTAATGTCGAAGTATCCACAGGAATAGAAATATATAGTGTATCAATATTATTCGAAGTAGCAGCGAAAACATACGCGGATCATACTAAGAATCAATTTGTCACATGTGCTATTTGAAGTGTAAAAGAAATATGGTGGTCATTCTTGTAGTCAATAAGACCTGGATAAGTCATATAAAATATAACACAATATCGAGCCTGTGCAACAAGAATCCTATTTTTCAGATATTCTCAAAGCACAGACTCGTCTAATAAAACAGAGTACTTACCATGGGCGATTGTTGATCAAACATGCCTTGCTCTTGCCGGTCAAGCATGGAGTTCAAGCGTTGAGCCTGTAATGAATAAGACATAGATATAAAAACCATAATTATATGGGAAAATCATTTATTTTTCTACATAATTATAACAAACAAGAGCTAGAAATGTTTAGATATGGGTAGGTAGGAGCATTGAGAGCAAGAATCTTAAAGATTTTGTTTCATAGAATGTTCACACAAATGATATCAGAGCATGTTGAAAACAATGTCTTACAAAGTAGCACAACACAAGCTACCTGGAGATAACATCAAATGTGGCGATAGACGTGCCCCTAATGTGTAATTCATATACATAAACAGGGATTGCGAGTATAATTTTTTGAATACATAAACCAATTTGAATCATATGTGGAACTCACTGATCTCGTCCTACAGGACAATGTCGTCTCAGCATAATTGTTTGTCGATTTGTTTGTTACTCTTTCACGCAGCAACAGAGGGAGGGATCGACTTGATTTTTGGCATAGATATAGTGTTTTAAAGGTCACATAGTGTCATAGACTACTTTTTATCCTGCAAAAAAAAACAAGATTCCTATGGGACAGCAGCAGCACATGTAACATATGTACCTGCACGAAGAGCGTGTTCTCCTGCTGGCGGCGGCGCAGCTCGTCGTCCTGGTGGCGCATGCGCTCGGCGAGCTCCTCCTCCTGGCGCAGCAGGTGCGCGCGCTCGGCCTCGCGGCGCGTGTCGGCGGCGCGCTCGGCCATTTCCCAGCTGCGCTTCTGCCGCTCGCGGTCCTGCTCGCGCTGCCGCAGCTGCTCGCGCAGCAGCTCCGTCTCGTGCTCGTACCTGCCCGTGCCGCACACGCTCGTCTCAATATACCATATTTGCCCTAGGGGCCCTATTTTTCAAATTCGAACGCCTAGGAAAGTATACCTATCTTTACAAACTATTTTTTTTTCTTGACATTTATTTGAAATTATCCATTTCATGCAAAACTTCAGTACTGAACATGGCAATTTTTCAAAGAAACTTTAGGTTGTAAAGAATTAAAGAATAAAGAAACATTACAAAAAGAAAACAAATATGGTGAATGGTTTTCTAACAGACACTGTCAAAGTTCCATAGGTCAAGTCAAGGTTCCTCCTAGGCTCGTTCATTTCAAAAATGAGGGCCCTAGAACGCTGACCCTATACTGGTGAAGCTAACTCCTACATTCTTTAGACTCAATCGGGAAATCAATCATGTGGAGAGTCCAATAATGAAGACTAGATGATAACCCTCCTAACTTCTAACTATTTTGTTAGTTCTGTAAGTCCAGCTTCAACAAGCCAGCATTTTTTGTGAGTCCTAAATTAGAAAAGTGTGGAAAGCTTCAAATGCTATATTGTATTTGTAAAAACATAACATCCTTGACATATCTTAGAAATCCCCATAAATAGTGAAATTTTTCTATCAATCTCTACACTCACTTGGCATATTCCATCTGTGCTTCAAGTTTCTCCTCCTCAGCAGCCAGTTCTTTCTTGAGAGCTTCCTCCTTTTGACGATGGAGCTCATGCAGCTGCTTCCACCTGGTTCCATATTCATGCTCAAAACTGGCCGCTTCAGAGAATCTTGGCCCAACCTAAGGTTAAGAAAAAAATGGTATATACACTCCTATCAATTAAAGACACATTTACTGACACACATTTGTTTTACATTGAAGTTAATTATATTTACCTCGCGAGCTTTCAAGTACTCAGGATGTTTCTTAGGAATGTTCTTCTCTGGGTAGCCATCAAACTCATCAGGCTCTTCAAAGCTTTCCACGATTACTGGCCGAAGTGACCTGCAAATTAATTTTAGTTAGAAAACTAATTATCATAGATTCAAGGTCTCAAAGAAAAACTAGGCTTTAGGTATAAACTTACGAAGTCAAGAAGAAGCATTTTTCAGTGCAGTTTCTTATAGCAGCGAGAGCGCTTGGCTTGCGAGAGTACTCGATGATGCCTTCGCCCAAAGGTTTCCCTCTTTCGTCGACCCTTACGTATGCTCTCTCAATTTTGCCGAAGATTTCGAAAGCGCGGTACAAGAGTTCATTAGAGACGAACGGCGGCAGGTTCTTGATGCGAATGGCGCAGTTATGAGGCGCGAAACGAACTCGCAACGATCTACCGTTCCTCATTTTACCGTCCAACTCGCGTTTTGCTCTCTCGGCGTTTACTCTGTAATCCTGTAAAAAGCATGTTATAAGAAACTGGAATGATTCTGATGTGAAGTTTTTAACCTTATTTCATATTTGACCATCACATAAAATTTTCAGTTCAACAGAGACCTAGGGGACAGAACAGAGGTATTTTAGTACAATGAATTACCATTTTGATGAAGCCGAAATTCTTTTCCTTATTGATAAACAGCTCGGCGCATTCACCAAACTGTGAAAATAGGTTTTGGATCTCCTCTTCTGAATCGTTGTTGGCGAGGTTGCCAATATACAGTCGGCTTCTGCCATTGAACTTGACTTCAGGCTGTTCAATTTGAGGAAGGTCAATCAACGGTCCCATCAAATCCTTCAGCTTATTTGCCAACATGTGTTCCTGTAAAACCACTTTTATGTAAGTACAATCTAAGTTGAAATCAATAGGCATAAAATTTATTTATTACCTTATGCCCAAGCAAATAGCTAAACTACATCTAGATAGTATGACATTGAAATAGAACAAAGTTGATTATGGAAATAAGATAGCAGCGAGAAGTTGGTCATACCTCTCTGGGCCCATCCTTAGGTCCGCCGGGTCCGCCGCGGAAGCCGCCACGCTGGTTGCGCGCGGGCCCACCGGGCCCGCCGGGTCCGCCCGGGCCGCCCGGGCCACCCTGGCCGGCGCCCTGGCCCCCGCCTGGGCCTCCACCTCCCTGTTTGTTTCCGAACTTGTTGAATCCACCTTGGTTTGGACCTTGATTGAAACCTCCCTGGCTGAAACGACCGCCTCCTTCTTGGTTGAAAGGCTTGCCTCCATCTTGGTTGTTGAAGCCTCCTTGCTTGTTGCCTCCCTGCCATCCTCCCTTGTTACCTTGGAAGTTTCCATTGACATTCTGTGTGATAACCAAACATGGCACTATTTATTTATTCATGACTGAATCAATAAATACTATGTCAGGGATAGATGTTTCCATTGTTTGCAAATATGCAGCAGTAATATAAAGTAACATCTACATACCTACTTGCTATCTTGTAGTTTAGTAAAATAATAACATATCTATTTAGTTTTACTAAGATCAACTAAGTTCAATATACCTACTTGAAACTAAAAATAGTGATTCTGCAATTCATAACAAAGTACCTATACTATCTATTTATTATATTTTTATACATTCAAAATTGAGTCCAAATATGTCCAGCTTTAAGTGAGCTTCAGTCAGTGTTGGATATGAGTAGCCTGGAAGAGATCGCTTCCAGCGATAAAGCCGCCTAGTATTGCACTTTACCTTTAGAATTTCACTAATGTAACTACATTAGTATAATGTAAATTTTATTTGGAGTGTACAATAAAGAGTTCATTGTTTTTTTGTTTTTTTCTTAGATATTATGCTGCTTGCTAACTTCATTTCCGCCAACTTGTATGAAGCAGCCTATATGCAATACCCCCTATTGTCATGGTTAGATCCTATAACCCTTTGATCGCCCAGTGACCTGTTTCAGGCCGCTACCGAATTTGACGCGTGCGCCCAGTGGCCTGGAAAAGGTCACTCGCGGATTTTTTTTTGTTTATTTTAATTGAAGTCTAAGAAATCGTGCTATCCTGTTTTAACTTATGCCAATAGCTTGCCAGTGAAATAAAGAAAGAAATAGTGGGGCTCGTCTATAATCGTTTCATACTCTATGTCTTCGAAAATATGGCTTTTTGATGGGGGTCGCCATTGAAGTAATACAATTTTTTTTAATCAAATTAAATTCATTTACGAATTGTTGTGTTATGTGGTGTTTGTTATGTTAATAATGTGTAATAGTTATTACTAATGTAAATAAAACAATCAGGAGTTCTTAAAATTGCTTTTGACTAATAATACAAATATTTTAGTAACAGGAGTAAAAACATTCATTTTTTTTAATTTTTTCGCCTTTAACCTAAGCCTAAAGATACACTGAATAAATACTGCACATTCTATTTATAGACTCAAATAGGCTAATTCAATACGGTTCTAACGATACAACATTTTTTGGGTCGTCCGTACAAAAGTTACGAGAAATCTCGATTTTAGTAGGTCGCGGCGCAGATTCGCAAAAAAAAAAAAAAAAATCGCGGCACTTGGGGCTCTCGGGCGAAAACGGCGCGTGGCAGTTGGGCTGCCAAAAGGATATAATCCAAAGATATAATAATGTCATGTAAAAATAATTAATCATACCTTTTGCTGAGGTTGCAGGTTGCCCAACTGCATCAAAGGCTGCGGCTCAGCAGCCTTGTCGACATTATCCTGAGAGGCTGCCTTGGCCGGTGTGTTCTGAGGTGGCTTTGCTTGTTGAGCTGGCGCAGGAGCATTATCAACTTTTGGCTGCTGGGCAGGTTTCGGAGGCTGCTGCTGTTGCTGCGGTTTGGATTGTTGCTGCTGTTGTTGTTGCTGTTGCTGAGGCTTGTTCTGTTGTTGCTGCTGTTGTTGAGGCTTATTTTGCGGCGGAGTGGCCTGCGCTGGTTGCTGAACAGGCTTTTCTGGAGTGGGAGTCGGCTTCGCCGGCTGCAAATGAGATATCAACATGAATCTCACGACCAATAAACTAGAAACGCTCAACAGCCTGAAAACGAGGTCAAATAACTGTAGCAATGAGATACCACGCAATAACAAAATGGCGGTCACGGATAGCAGGACGGCTTAGAAATACTGCAGGTTCTCGATCGATACAACTAAAAATCACATTATGACTAGAATGACAAGACTCACAATCTTACAGTAATTAAGAGATAACTTACTTCATTAGGCCGTTGACCTCCTTGTCCCTGATTTGGGTTCCTCTGCTGCTGGTTATTCTGGTTATTTTGGTTGTTGTGTTCAAACCTAGAGTTCCGGAAACCACCACCACCTCCACGGTTCATACCACGGCGGCCTCCCTGCCTCTGAGGCTGTGGGGGCCCTCCAAATCCGCGGTTACCGTATTGATTCATGGCATTCATTTGCATTCTGGAACAAAGGGTGGCGAAAACTTTAATAAAAAATAACCATGCTGTTTATTGACCATTCATGTATGATGAATGCGTATTCTAACTTACCTCTGTTTAGTTTATAATGAAATATCTAATTTCAACTTTCACACAAGATATAAATTAATTTTAAAGACGTGACGCACGACGACGATGCGAACGCGTAATGGCGTCTTTGTAATGGCGACCAAAGATGGCGGCTTTTCCGGTTTGATCCATTGATTGAATGAGGTGTGATTGCTTAGCCACAGATTTCACAAAACTCGCTTTGTTATTGTTTATTCTTTCTCTGATTTAAAGCCTCTCACGTACTACTGCTGCCTGTGACGGTGGAGGCCTACTAATCAACCAATCACAGTGCCAACAGGCCGCGACATCATAGCAGCAACAGGCCGCCGCGTCTATGGCTGAGGGTTTTAAAGTTTTTGGACATATGTGTGACGATGATGGAACGATGGAACCTTAGAATTAGAATAATGAAAGTTAGAATAGTTTAGAAGTGACATAAAGTAAAAAAGCAGTAATGCATGAGATTACACCAGAAAGGCAAGGTGGCGAAGACGAATAAATCATAGAATAAGAACTAAAGTAATAGAAAGCGAACTAAAATAACAAGAGTTATAAAGTTATAGTCAAAAGAAATGTGGAGGGGTGCTTGTAGCCACGATCATGAGTAAACTCAAGATATGTGAAAAAGAGGTGATTTTTTCTAAAAAAAACAAAAAAGGGCGGGATTGCGCTATTGTAACGTGTCGAAAACAATGCAGAGGCTTTAGTTTACAAAAAGGACGAATATTATTTCACTAGCAAGTATAAATTGTGGGCATTTTAAAATCAAACTCTTACCGCCTAGACTTTCGTTGACAGTGGTTGCAAACATTTTATCGACATCGATAAAGGATGCGCGAGCCCATACATACCAGGACCTGTCCTATACGAACACCCTAATTTCTCCTCTCTTATTTTCTAAGAATGTTATGTTCACCAATGTAATTTATGACGCTTCTAAAACTGTTCAGATATGTAAAATTTGGCTAAAATTGAATATAAAATAAGAAAAAACGAAAACAATTTTCAAGGTATAAGTACCCATTTATAGACATGTATACACACTAAAGATTATGGATTGCCAGGTTTGTTATGTTCAGAGTGCTAAAATGGTGCTCGATTTTAAAAACTTGATGTCATGTAGTCAATATTGTCTCAATGATATTTAAATTGATTTTTTAATCAGTGCATGTAATTTTGTCTGTAATATCAGATTACGTTTTAGAGTTCAGCGATTTATAAGACGTTGTCACGTCAAAAAAGCTCAATGTTTAGGACTGATATAAAAAGAAAATGAAAAACGGACTGATAATGAATTTCGGTATTCATCCATTTCATTAGCAATAGTATAAGAACCGCAACTATATGTTAAGGATATAAGTAAAGCAGCTATTCGAACCTCGGCTGCAGCCTGCGGACGCAGGTTGTGAATGGAGCTAGCACACACATGAGCCGCTGCTTGTATCTGCAGTCGGGAATGATTCCGATGCTGGTTGCACGGGCTGCGTCGTACATCGCAGGCACATTGGCCTTGTTTAAACAGGTTGACAACACTTGCAGCCTTGCAGGCTCGGTAGCACATGCTGCCGCAGCCCTGTTCGGAATCTTTTTGTAGAAATTCATACAACTACGTTGATAACCAGAGCCCTTAGTCCAGGTTCGTGTTGTTTACTTAACCTTTTGCGTTCGCGTGTGGCTCCATACATTTTGGTTAGTTCTTCCTCGTTTCCACCAGGGGCGCTGTACAAAAATGTATAGGGCCATATCGAAACAGCTGTAGTTTCAATTCATGTGTAAACCTCGACTAACGCCTCAGTTGTGTAGCCACAGCCGGCTTCGTGCAGCTGCTGCAAGTGTAGTAAAGCAAGTGTGTAGTAGTGCTGTAGTCTGCAACCGAGATTCGAATAGCACCCTTAAGGATTATTACAAGTAATATTAAAATGGCCACGAATTTCTCGCATAACTTCAACTACAGCTTTTTGTTTTTAGTAGTAAAGTATATGACAAAAAGTACATATAAAAATAAGAGTATTCTATCTTTTGATAATCTTTTAGTATACAAAAATGTATGTTTCTATAAAAATGTATAATAACACCTCAGTTCGTAAATATTACGGGCTAGAACGAGTTAACGCAGGATTATGTGCCAATAGTTAAAAAAGAAAATAATTATTACATCAACACGTCAACATTTCTAGTTTGGATACCGAGAACGAAGTCTGGCAACACTGAATACATCATCTGATTGACTGAATTTGACATTTATTTTTTATTTGACAGCAACCAGGGACGTTTTATCTCCGGACTAGTAACGCTCTACCATTCGCACTCACTACATTCTGTCAGCTTTACGTGAGGCGCGGGGGAGGAGGTGTTCACTGAAATTTCGACCTTAAACATATCAGGGTAAAGTCGAAACGTTAACGGGTGACGGGTTTATGGAGCGGAGCGAGCGAGAACAATGCATCCAGATGCTGATAATCCATTTTCGCCTTAATTCTTGAACGCTTAAGTCTAAAATTGTGTAATAAAATGTCCGGTGTCTCTTTTACGTGTAGGCACAATTTTTCTTATACCGTGGCAGAGGGGTACGCGTACTGAATTCTTCTCCACAATAGACAATAATAGATTGTAAGGTATGGACATATGGCTGAATGTTGCATAAACAAGGGAGGATATGATTCTCGATCTTTGGCGGAGACTCCATTACTGAATCGATATATTCGATGCCGGTCCGAGTGAACAATTTAAGTTTTTATATAAAAATAAGCTTCAATGAAACAAAAAAATACTAACATGTGAAACGTTACACCATCTTTTTGTAAATTTGAGGTATAAGATTTATTTTCACACGTTCTAACTGCACAAGCTGGCATTTTTTCAATGAGCACTTCGCGCAGCGGATTCAATCAGATGACTGTTGAAATATCGATTGTTAAGTGGTTTTTATAAACGTGTAAGAATTATAGTTCTCATACCATGACAGAGGGGTGCGCGCGTAGAATTCTATTCCCGAGGATAACTCTTCCAAGACAGCAACAGTAATAAAAGATTGTTTTTTTTTTCAAATAATTCGCCCAATTTTGGACAGACTTGCCTTTAAGACCATACCGCCACTTCTTATGTATGTAATCCGTAACGTAAAAACAATAAAATAATCATTGTAATTTTTCTGGTGGGTTAATTTTAATTTTAATTAGTGATATGAAAACAGCAAAAACCCTATATTTTTGAAGCACATATCATTTTTATAAAAGATGTTTGGTTTTTTACTAACAAAAAAAAATAAAAAAATAATGACAGGTTAATTCCGTGCATCCTTCTTTTTTTTGCTACTATGTTAATAATATGTCGGAATCAAAAAATTATCGATATCAATATATTTTAATTTAAAATATTTTGTAATTACATGCTAGTAAGTTAATAAATCGAAAGAACATGTCCACAAAACGTATGGAGGCTGGTTAGTTACGACCAAATCGAAACGTGTATGAGGGCTTTTAGAAACCACCATGGAAAATCTTTTGGGTATCAATGTCAATTGTCATTGTCTGAATTGCAAGAAAGTCACTGCCAACTTGCTGTGAAATGACAAAATCTCAGCTGTTTACTGTTTATAGAGCCATAACTAGAGCACATTTTGAATGTTTTAAGTATAAAATCCAAAAACTGTTGTCTGCCCAAAACAGGCAAAATATCGTGCAAACATCGTACCAATTCTCTACGTTTGATGGCAGTACCTCACAAGACATTGGCGAAATTGTGAAACACCTTCGCAGAAGCCATACATCATCAGAATTGATTTGAATTGAATATTTTTAATAGGAGCCAATAATGTACAATATATTAAGTCTTTTTAATTTCTTGATTCTTCAATTTCTTCACTCTCATGAACAAAATATCTGTGTCTACCTTCCTGTCTAGTCTTCGGATAATTTTCTTCAAGTTTTCTTACTGTCATAATAACTGGTGAAGTACAATGGAACCCAGGGAACCCACTGTTGCCGAGGCTGAAAATGATTCTGAGGTCATGGACATCAAATACCCTATGCTAGCATATGAAAAACAAATCTTTGTTGACGTCTTTGATAAAGATGCTCTTATAGTTATGGCTAAGTAAGAAATTTTCTAAGTATTTAAAATAAAAACCCAGAGTATTATACAAAACTAGTTTCTAATATAGGCCGAATCATACAAGTCGATGGACGTGAAGTTAGCTGCATTCTGCGGGAAACTCAATCATTCGCGCAGCTTTATGTGAGCTTCAGTCAGGATTAGATAATGTGCAGCTTGTATCTAGCCTCACATCCGCCGAGTTGTATGATTCGGCCTATGCATAATTTTTAATCAATTTTCTTGATTACAGGGGTATAAACTACAACACAATTCTAGCGAACATATTATGGGTTTATAAAGACCCTGCCAACTTGGTGTTAGTATTAAACAGCAGTGATCATGAAGAGAAATACTTTACGCAGAACTTCAACCTCACGGCCTTACCCACTGTTGGTCAAGAAAGGTAAGCAAGTTGAATATTTATATAATACAATACTTTTTATGTACTACTGCCTCGGTATTCAGTGGTTAGTGACCCTGACTCCTGGGTCAAAGATGTGTGGGTTCAATTCCCACCCAGGGCAAGCATTTGTGATGACTTGTGATCATAACTCTATTTGCTGTGTCTGGGTTTCTTTAAAAATATGTATAACTTGTAAATCAATCTGGCAGCCATATCACAAGCTATGCTTAATTTGGGGACAGAGACCGGTTGTAAGATGTCCATAATTTATATTTAATTCTGCTTGTTGTGTACCCTTAAACATTATTTTATTATAAAAAAACATCTGGAAAGATTCAGCCACCCTGAACATCAAAAGGTATAGAAAATAGTGTACCTCAGAGATACCACTAAATTTGATTCATAGGCAGGCAGGGCCGGATTTAGAGGTGTGGAGACGGGCAACAAACAAGTGCTTGACTGTCCCAGAGCGAGCTTGCTAAATAGCTCATTTGACTAATAAAGTATTGTTAGATTAAGAATTTGACGAATTGAGAATTTGACAAACATAGGTTTTGATCAGTCTCTTATTTCTCACATAACTGAACTATCAAGCAGATTGAGTTCAGCAGCTTATGCAGTGCGTAAAATTAAGCAACAATTAATATTTTTTGTACAAAGTATATAGGTAAAAGTAAAACAGCGGAAACGAATCAAGAGAAAAGTTTACATGTTGGTGAAAGATTTTTTGCAAAATCTATGGTGTAGGTACTTAATCTCTCTATTGTGGAAGCCCCTGCATGGGATATTGCATGGTTGCTCTCCCCTAAATCCGACCCTGTTTATAGGCTGATTGTGATATAACTTTATTAAAACCAAGAACTTCATTGCAGAGAGAAAGCATATTTAGAAGGCGGCATACATTTTGTGTCTACACGTATATTAGTAGTGGATCTACTCAAGAAGAGAGTACCAATATCGCACATAACAGGTATCATAGTCCTAAGAGCTCACACAGTTCTGGAATCCTGTCAGGAGGCATTCGCATTACGACTCTACAGACAACAAAATAAGGTATGCAATTCTATAGGCCGAGTTAAACTTAATGAAGTATGTGAAGTTAGCTAAAAGCTACACTAATGAGGATTTTACATTCCTCATTGCTGACATGAATTTTCTAAAAAAATGCATGTTTTCGAAAAAAATATAAATCGAGTCCGATAGCCCGTTAAAGTTCCACATACACTAATCTACTACAAATGTACCGTTACAGGCTAGTGACGTCACGAGCCCCCACTCTCAAATTTGACAAGGTTTAACTTTGTTATTGACAAAATTGATTTAATTGTTTGATTGACAAAAGAAAAAATATATGTCCAATATTTTTAATAATATAACTAACGGTCTAATTTAATTATGATTTTTATACCCAATAAATGTGCCTAATGCCATTAACTTTGATTTGGTCTATTCAATATTTTTGTGGTAAACATTATTTTTCATTAAGTACCTACTCTGTTACAAATAAGTCACTGTATTATTTATTGCATAGCCAAAAAGTTATCAGAGTAATGTGTACTGTACTGTAACAGCCTTTTAATAGTCCACTGCAGGACGTAGGCCTGCCCACATAGGGTGATTGGGCCATATCCACCACGCTGGCCCAGTGCGGGTTGGTGGATTCACATATGCCATCGAATTTCTTCGATGGACGTATACGGGCCAAAATACTTTTCGATGCCTAAAAACTGGTCTCCTAGAATAAATATTAGATTTTATGGGAAATCAGTACAAAACTCTGCAATAATTATACGAATTTTGAAATATCATATTATAATCTAGTACAGGGAAAAAGATTTGACCGTAAATATATGATAATTGTTTGAAAATTACGGTAACAACGTTGTCATTTTCAGTAACGCAGGAGCTTTTCATACAAAATACTGCTGTCCCTGAGTGCGGACTTAAGTTATACTGAGAATTTTCTCACAATATTTCCTTAGACGACGTTTATCTTAAATACCTTTGTAAAAATGTAAGTTGTGGACCTAATTACAATGTCAATAGTTATTTTTTACGTTAATCATTTAATGCAATAAAGACTGATTTTGTCTGTGTCCCCAACAAAGTATCAAATCGTAGCTACCTTGCGTTGCTATATGAAAATAAACCTAAAAGTGACTGCATTACATATTTTTGTACTTTATTCGGTTCGACTTGTTTTAACTCTTACAACAAATCATGGCAACTGCGCGAGGGGAGTACGCTAGCCGAATCAGTCGCGTCACCGTCGTCGATAGACGTGCGTGTATTTATTACGTGTCCGCTGAGTTACCGCTGTCGCAAGGTATGTACTGAAGATATTTGCTTTATTATTATTGTTTTCTACAGGTTGTCATGTAAAGGTTCTGTCAGTGTTAAAACATTTGAATTTTATTATTTTATTTAGTGCTTATTTACAAAATAGTCAAATATTTACAACTGCGTTACTGCTACACTGCGTTACTAGGCAAAGTAACGCAGTTGATGCATCGGTAACGCAGTTGATTTTTGATCAATGTTTTATGTTTGTAATACGTTACTAAAACCGAAATACTCATATATTGTTTATCCTTTTCACAGAAATTAGCGTCTGCTATAATGGTGTTAACGAACGCAGAAAAACAACGTCGCGACAGGCTAAAATTTTAGCTAGACTCTGTTCAACATGCTGAAGTTAAAAAAATACTTCTTGAATGGTACCACGTAAATAAAAAACTTGTGAGAGATTGGAACAGAAGACTGGAAGTCATCAAGCATGTGCTCGAGACGGTTCGTAATGATCCTTGAACGACAGCTTATAGACATGACTTAGAAGCGAGATGGGTCTGTAAATCTTCAATAAGGTGTTGTTATCTTTTTTAAAGAATAGCACCACCACGCTTATTTTCCATGCCTCCTGCGGTATACCTTCAAGAACAACGGTATTGAAGAGCATCTGAAGGACTTTAAATACTTGTGTTCCACCCGCTTTCAGAAGCTCTGAAATGATTCCATCATCACCCGGCGCCTTGTTGTTCTTAATAAGCTGATTCAAGAACATTCTAATCTCGTAGATGATGTCCGAAATATCTTCGGTGAAATATCGGGTCAGCTTGGCTCTGGGATCTCTAGCCACGCTGCTAACAGGCTTAGCTATCGAAGCGTATAACTGCCCATAGAACTTTTCGATCTCCTCTAATACCTCTGCCTTGGTCGACGTTATATTTGGAGCCTTTATTCCGCTCAATTGTCTCCCTAATATGCTTGGTATTAAAGAGACAAACGTCGTTTCGCGTGGATTTCAAGATCTGTTTATTGAGCAGCCTATATGACTTGGCGTCATCGAAAGACTGCAGTATTAACTAACGTCGCTCGGTCATGGGGTTCAGAGTGTTATTCGATAGCTTTTTAGTTCTTTCTCGAGTAGGTCGGAGCGCAGACTTCATCAGGCGAAACCGTTCAAGTCTAACATTAATACTCAATGTGCCTCTTCCCATTAGGAGATCGCTACCAGTTTTCACTCTGTGAATCACGGAGACATCATTGAATACTCGCTTCTTGTCGGCCATGATGAAGTATATCTCATTTCTCGTGAAACCGTCGGGGTTTATCCAGATCCATTTCCTGTGAGGCGGCTTCTGGAAGAAAGAGTTCATTATAAAGAGTCCCTCTTTTTCCAGAAAGTCGGCCAGCCTCTTTCCCCTGAAGTTCCGTTACCCATATCCAAAATGCCCCACTTTCAGCTCATCATCGCTTCTTTTATCCATCTTTGCGTTAAATTCTTTCATAATAACAGTAAAGTGGGTCTTAGACGTATGCATGGCCCGACTTACGTCCTCCTACATAGTTTCCACTTAATCAAGTGGGTGCGACGAGGTCGGTGCATATACCTGAATGACCTTCAGCGAATATCTTTTTGATATTCTCAGTATTAAGTATAAGACCGTACTCGAAACACTTTCGATGGTTACGACGTTGTTAGTTAGGGACTTGTGGACTAGAAATCCGACACCATTTTGGGACTGTTGTTCGTCTTCCAGGTAATAGAGTAAGTTGCCGGAGTTATTGTGTCTTCACCCTCACTTCGGACTTCAGATAACCCCAAAATATTCCAGCGTAATCCATTTCCTCTTCCAGCTCAACTATATTTTCATCCGTCCTCAAGTTTCGTATGTTATGCGTTACCAGCGCCAGTTTCCGTTGGGCGGTAGCGGAGCGACTGCCGGGGATACTTGGTACCCATATCTCCGCATGTGATGTCTGTTATATTCATGTGGTTGACGGCTGTTTTTTTGTATTTAATTAGCTGAACTTTGTTATTTTTGAAGTTATTTGAGTTACTTTATGTTATGTCAAGTCATAAGGACTTAAGTTTTATTTTATTTGTACCATCATTACTAGATCTCTATAAAAATACAAAGTATTGATGTAAGATAATACTACTGTGTTACTAAGCTTACTACTGCGTTACTTTTGTGTCCCTCTAATTTATTGTACTATTTTCAGTAATACATAGACATCTAATTATTTAAAAAGAAATAATTTAATACGTACGTATTATATATCAAAAGTGGAAGATATTGTCGTCAGTTGTAATTAATTTTAAGTATTTTATTGTCACTAATAGAAAAAATCAAGTTTTAGAATTCGAATTTGGTAACGCAGTAATATAAAGTAATAAGAATATTTTATTAAACTGATTATTTCTGTGATTTAACTTCATGAGAAGTTAATATAAGCGTTTCAGTTTAAAACTGACTTGTTAAATTGTCTCATTGGATAATTTTAATAAAGAATTTAAATTTTGTAAAACAGTAACGCAGTTGTTTAATTTTTCGACACTTTGATATGTTATTGGCCAAAAATATAGTTAATTCATTAAAACTATGGCTGCTGAGGGGTGTATATTATAGACCAATCTATAACAAATCTATATGTGCATAAAAAATAAGAAATTAATAACTTAAATTAAAAAAATAAAATCGAAAATTTTATGCTGGGATTAGGCATCGAAAAGTATTTTGGCCCATACAGGTTTCCTCACGATGTTTTTCCTTCACCGAAAAGCCAATGGTACATCAATTTTATTTCATTCATTACAACTTAAAAGCTAGGCTCTTGTAGTGGCACCTCCCTCGATGAGTTAGGTATCATAATTTACCTACACAATCTCTGCTCTAACAAGATTATTTTTTGCAAAACTTAGCATGACCGACTTCACCCGTGTACAGAATTCGCGAATATTTCGCACGGATCGATGCAGCATTTTTCACATTATTGTTGATATATCAAAAATGGCTCAGCCGATTTCGATGAAATTTAAATGGGACCAATTTCGAAGTATACTCTTTACAATAAAAAAAGAATTATTGAAATCGGACTACCACGAAAAAAGTTATGCGTGGTTATACATAAAAAAAAAAATACGCGTCGAATTGTAACCTCCTCCGGTGGTTCGTCGGTCAAAAATGGTCTTCTTGGTCTTCGTCTTTGTTTTTTTTCCTCTTACACTGTTCTTTTTCATTTTACTTTTAACATTTGATGTTACCAAAAATGCATTTTTTTTCAGACTGGCTTCATAAAGGCATTTTCTAACTCTCCAATATCATTCACATTTGGATACAATCAAGTGGAGAAGATTATGAGAGCACTGTTCGTGACAGAATTGTTCCTGTGGCCAAGGTAAGTCAGTCTTCAATGCGGGGTGAAGCTGAATCAAACATAATGGCGTCTGTGAAGTTGGCTACAAGTTGCGCACATCCCCACTCCTCGACGCCGCTGATATATAAACTTGGTACTGCGCAACGACTCGCCTCGTGTTGGAAAACGACTAAACTTCTACTTAGACTGGACATTTGAGAAAAACTATATTCAGCCACAAAAAGAGGCGAGAGTATGTTTTTCAAAATTTGTATTGCGAATTTTATTTATTATGTTATTTATATACATACAGCATATCAAATACAAGTTATGAATGACAAGTTAGTAGCTTGATATGCATAAGTAGATTTAACAGGACATAAAAGCCAGGAGGACGATAGACCATTTTCTACCATTCATGTAAAGGCGTACAAGAAATAATTTTATAAAATAGGGCTGATAAAGTTTTTATCAATTCTAACATTGTTTTTCACATTTATTGTAAATTTTAATGCAACATTTGAAAATTATTCACGTGAAATTCTAATTACTAGAGTTTTCTTACTAGTACCTATTTGTCTAGATAAAGTTGCCAAATGCGATTTTAGTCGAAATTTGTTCAGACTTAAAAATCCCACATGAGCAATATATCTATCTATATACATATTTAAAAATAAACCCCTATATCTCCTGGTCACTTTATAATTTGAAAACGTCTGGACTTATTTGTCTAATTTTGGATTTGAGATATTTGTAAAAGCTTAAAGAAGGTTTAAATGAAAGTGAGAAAATGTGAAAAATTTTTTTTTTTTACAAAATATCACTAATTTTCCCATACAAAAATATGTTCCTACATGGACATGTATAAGTAGCCCTTGCCGTAACTGCTCGTTGGTGACGCTAAACGCCATCGAAATTAGTGTGACAGATGAACGTATGATTTGATGTTCACCGGCTCAGGTAGCTTAAAATAAGATGAACTAGGTTCCCAATCACTCTTAGTGGGTAGGCCTTTTTTTTTTGTTGACGGGGGGGAAATCTTTTACAGATACCCAGCTGCGTTGGGGTGCAACTGGGTTATGTGGACTTAACCACTAAAACCCCTCGGTAGCCGCCATTTATGCTCTATAGACGGCACTGGCATCTCCGATGGAACGCACCAGTGCCTTCTAGCATGTACATTGACGTTCCAAAAACGATACATGCCTTATTAAAACGGTGCTTAATTAGCCGTGCCCTTGTCTCCTCCGGCAGGTGCCCCTTTTAGTCGGCTTTTGCGACAGGCAGGGGGATACCGGAACCGTATTCTAACGCCCCGGTTCTAGGGTTCGTTCGTATGTGGGTGGGCCTACGTCCTTCAGTTGACTTTAAAAAAAAGTTGGTACAGATACAGGTACCTATATGTTGGCAGATTTCATGGAACAATCATCAAAAGCCTCAAGTGCAGACAGGCTCAAGTCGAGGAACTGCACGTCCCTCTCACCGTCAATATGAACCACATACAGACTTGCCTACTGGACATTATGAACTACACCGTGAAGCAACTGAAGACTGTTAACAGGACTTTGGATATGCAGGTAAATATTTTATTTTTGACCGACGAAACGGAGGAGGTATATTCAATTCGACGCGTATATTTTTTTATATATAACCACGCATAACTTTTTCCGATTTCGATAAATCTTTTTTATTGAAAAGAGTATACTTCGAAATTGCTCCCGTTTAAATTTCATTGAAATCGGCTAAGCCATTTTTGATAAAACAACAATAATGTGAAGAATGCTACATCGATCCGTGCGAAATATTTGCGAATTCTTTACAAGGTTGAAGTCGGTCATGCCATTTTTTGCAAAAAATAATTATATGCTGTCTATTTAGTCCAGGTTTTGTAGTTTACTTAAACTTACGCGTTCGCGTGTGGCTCCATACATTTTGGTTGGTTCTTCCTCGTTTCTTCCAGGGGCGCTGTACAAATATGTGTAGAGCCATACAGAAACAGCTATAGTATCAATATACGTGTAAATCTGGACTAACCTCTGATCAATAGTATAATCTTAATTGACAAAACATATCACTAAATTAACTTAATTAAAAAAAACCGGACATGTGCGAGTCAGGCTCGCACATCGAGGGTTCCGTACAAATCCAGAAAATTTCACAAAATTGGGAAGTTGTTAAAATCTCTCTACCATAACCATCGACAAATAAGTTTTTTTTTTTTCACTTTTCTCGTCATACATCGTAAATTACACGTTGTAAAAATAATTAAAAACCTGTTTTAGCATGTGCTAATGAAGTTCTTTTATATGATACCTTACATGGTACGATTTACTCACTTTGAATTTTGAGCCCATATTTTGTGAACATTGAGGCCCTATTTTTTTGTGATTTAAATAAAAATTTACAGTTTTCAGATTTATTCCTATATGTGTACAATGAGGCAATGCTTCTCGCCAAATTTCATAGTTCTATGTCAACGGGACCCTGTAGGTTTTGATGTATGTGAGTGTCGAAATATGCGGTTTTTTACGACATAAACGGCTCTTACTTTTTTAAACGATAACTGAGAAGTTTTTCTTTTACACAGCTGCAAGAGACCATAAATCTACGTATACAGTTTAAATTTCAACTCGATATCTTTACGCGTTCCCGAGATAATGAGTCTTGACATACACACAGACGGACAACAAAGTGATCCTATAAGGGTTCCATTTTTTTTCCTTTTGAGGTACGGAACCCTAAAAACATAATTAGAGAATCATTACAAATCTATCGTCTAGTACCTGTTTATTCGATCAAGTTCTGTAATAGGATTTGACCAACATACATATTGGAGGTTATGAGTACATCAATCATATGTACTCATAACCTCATTTTCATTTAACTGTTGCAATTTTCGAAATATTTTGCAATGTACAGCTAGGATACAATTTGTACTAGGTACCTTAGTGTTTGTACTCTTCTTGTAACTTTTTATGACAAATAAACACGTTTTAAAATTGAGAAAAAAAATGGAACGATACTAAAACTGATTCTTAATTGTCAGGAAATAACTACTGAAAATTGTATAACGAAAAAATTCCACAAGATTCTGCAATCGCAGCTTGATTGTGTGTGGCACCAACTCAGCACTAGAACTAAGGAGTACATCCAAGACCTCAAAATTTTACGAAGTATGACTATGTAAGTTCAGTTTTAGAACTAAAATATTATTATATCAAACAATAATTTCACAAATGCAAGCATATGCTGCTCGCATCATTATGCTGCTCATATCATGTGAGAAAATAAACTACCTAATTGTATATTCATCAATTACTAGCCTAAGTAAATGTTTTGTTTTAATACAGAAATCTTATCCACGATGATGCTGTATCATTTTATGCATTAGTGAGTAAATACAGAACACCCGAATATGCCAAAATCAACTCTGGCTGGATACTATTAGAATCAGCCGAACAACTTTTTCGAATTTCCAAATCTAGAGTATTCAATTCTAAAAATGGTAAGTTGTGAATTAACCTATATTCTTCTTTATTGTTAAGTTACCTATTAGAGACATATTTGTAATATGTATTACACATTTTTTGTACACGGTCTCTAAAAAATAAGCTAAATAATAATGGTCGCTTGGGTCTCCTTGAAGAACCCCGCCTTTTTATTTCTTCGATTAGATTAGATCAATAATAAATTATTTTGATTCCAGAATTTGATCCGGAACCATCACCTAAATGGAAATGTTTGAATGGTTTACTAACAAAAGAAATACCAGAGGAGGTGAAAAAGAAAAAAGATGGAACACTCACCAACACAAAGATCCTTATTCTGTGCCAAGATAATAGAACTTGCTCTCAGTTGAACCACTTTTTAACCATGGGCCCAAACAAGTATTTATTCTATATGGCTTTCAGAAGAGATCTCACTATTAACACTGTTTCATCAAACTACAGTAACCTGAAAGACAAAATTCCTATAGAAAAAGATAAAGAAAAGAAACCTAAAGAAACAAAAGTAGACGATATAGATGAATTGGAAAAGGATAAGAAAGTTTTAGAAGATAATGAAGATGAAGATTTTGATTTAGAAGGAGCGAATAAATCAAATTATGTGCTTACTTTGACACAGATCGTAACACAAAGTAAATCTAAAAAGGCTAAGAAGGAACAGGACGATAGTTTATTTGAACCTTTATCGCAGGTAATTAAACAAAAACCATTTAGAAGAATAATTTAGTAAAATTTATTAATTTATTATTGACCGACGAATCACCGGAGGAGGTATACAATTCGACGCGTATATTTTTTTTATGTATAACCACGCATAACTTTTTTCATAGTAGTCCGATTTCAATTATTTTTTTATTGGAAAGAGTATACTTCGAAATTAGTCCCATTCAAATTTTATCGAAATCGGCTGAGCCATATTTGAAAAATCAACAATAATGTGAAAAATGTTACATCGACCCGTGCGAAATATTCGCGAATTCTGTACACGGGTGAAGTCGGTCATGCTATTTTTTGCCAAGAATAATTATTATACAAAATAAATTGTATATACAGGACTGACTGACTGACTATGTTGGCGCAGCGACCCAAATTAACAGGAACAATAATAATATAATAATAACCCATTATTTTTTCAATTCATTACTCACAATAGGCTCCTTGTACCTTCACGCCTACAACATAGCTAAATGATGTTTAAAAAAGGCCTCTCAGTGTTGGCTTCGGCTCCACTGATGCCCATCTTATAACCGGGCTTGACCCGAGAGATGTATACATATAATAATAATAAAATAATAATTAATAAAAATAATAAGAAATAATTATTATATACAGAAAATCAATGCATTTAAAATCGTTTGCTAATATAGTATAATATAAATGGCTAGTACTATATTTGTAGAAACATATAATTCATCTTGTACCATTTGCCAAAAGTGAAGATTTTTTTTGTTGTATTTATAATTAAAATATGTATCCGCCAGACGTAAACTAATTGACTGTAAACTACAAATCGAAATGAACAAGGTACTTTCAAAGAAAGCGTATAATTAACAATATAATTTATTGAGGGTGTTGTAATTGATCCTATTATTAAAAAAAACCACATTTATTTACAGATAGAAAACTTAGACTTATCACAGCTAGAATCAGAGAAGCCTGTAATCTGCATACAAACGTTCAAAGAAAATGGTTGCGCATTCTCTTTGGAAAAAACATTAGATGCTTTTCGCCCCGAATACATCGTCTTGTACCATTCAGATATAGCGGCCGTGCGGCAGATAGAGCTATTTGAATGCAGGAAAAGACCAGAAGAGCCGAGCACTAAAGTGTACTTTATGATATATGATAAAACTGTGGAAGAACAAGCGTATCTTACTTCTTTACGGAGGGAGAAGCAAGCGTTCGAGTTGCTCATTCAGACTAAAAGCGTAAGTATGTTTTATTTGAAGATACGTCTGCCTTGAAAGTTTTATGTAGTTCACATTTTTACACGACTGCCAAGAAAGGGTTTTTGGCGCGTATCTTATATGTCTGTTTGTAAAGGACATGTCCACAAAATGTATGGAGGCTGGTATAATAATAATCAAAAATTTTAACCACAACACTCGTTACATTTCGTGAAAGTTCATATTTTTCTGAGTCTATTACAACAGTTAAAAACTAAAAAGAGCACTCCGATTTTTTTTTAAATTAATTTTGAATTCATTAGGATAAAAAAAATGTTTGGCTCAATGAGTTGTTTATCTCTATCAACCCTGATTAAGTAATCTCAAAATTGTTAAATAAAAGCATTTTTACCAATTAGACACACCTTTAAAGTGTTTGTGTGTCTCATTGTACCTACTAACTAGTCACACTGGTAGGTTATAATTTTTAATTTTAGAAAATTAAGCGATGAATGTGGAATGTCAGCCACGAATGCAAGTAAAATAACGAAAGAAGCACTTTATCATTCCTAAACTAGAAAAAGTAATAAGCTAAGTATTGTTATTTTTCATACAATTTATTTTTATTATTTAAAAAAAATTGGAGGGATGATAAAATCTAAATTAAATATTTTTGGGAAGCCCATAAAACAAGCTTTCAAATGATGTATATATCATCTTGGTTCGATTTTTCTCTGAATAATATACCACTTGTGGACGTCACCTTTCTTTATTATAAAACAGACTTTTCGCGAGTTCGTGATTGCGTCTCATAGTAAAAGTCGACTATTAGGAGTATTTCCCTCAAAAAAGAAGGAAATTTGCTGTCGCGCTATATATCAGCTGATTTCGATAATGTTTGACAAGATTGTGTATTCTAAGTCCTAACAAGATTTGCGAATATGAACCAAATCGGGCAAGACCGAGTCGAGGTACAGACTTATTAAGATTTAGTTAGAAACAAGAAGTGTCGCGAGGTCTACTGTTCGGTTATAGTAATATTATGTACGAGTATTGTATACTTTTTTTCTAGGTAATGGTTGTTCCTTCATATCAAGACGGCAAGACTGACGAGTATTTCAACCTGAATGTGGAAGAAGAGGGAGAAGATGTGGATACTAGAAAAGCAGGTAAACACGAATTGTTATTTGCACTGAATCCTTAGATTAACATAATTTATTGACCGAGGGAAGGAAGCATCTCTAAGGTCTCCGTTTTAACTCGATGATTTTGCATTAGTCGGTCCGAATGTTAATTCTCATCTACAGGTCGTATTTTTCAACGAAACTCGGTACACAGGTTCTATTAATTTTATATTAATGGATTTTTGTCGTCGGCGATTTTTGATTGAATTTGATTTATGTCGTGCTATTTATCAGTCCATCCATTTAGATATATTTTTTTTTTATATTTCAGACAACACAGTAACACATTAAAATCAGTAAACTATTTTTTTACTTTAATTAAACTAATTACCTAACATACATAAAACCTATGTATAACTATGTAAACAAACCAGTTTTCACTATTTGTCATCGGATCACCAAGTTAGCCACACAGAACAGACCCTGGTATCAATAGAATATTAAAGCATCAATTAGTACAAAATACCTACCACCGATATTTTTATATTAGGTACAAATCGACGTTATCAGTGAAAACAATAAGACTCGGGGCTAAAAGTGAAACCAATCTTGACGGATCGGCTATGCGCTTGTGGCGACGTGGTTTGTTTACCCCTTCACAATACGAGTAGATGAGCGGTCATAATTAGTGTTTCAGTACCTACTGGAAAACAGTGGGCCCCAAGCTAGGCTAAGCCTGTATCTTGGTTACCCAAAAGATTTTTACAAATAAAATTTCACAATCACGCTGAGGTGTACGCATGTTAACTTTGACAACGGTTACAGATTTTACATAATATATTTTGAAACCAACTTGAATGACTATTCAAAATTTAAAACAATTTGGCAATATCGGCTATAGACCGCGCCACACAAGTTGGCGGATGTGAAGTTAGCTACAAGCTGCGCAATATCCAATCCTGACTGAAGCGCACATAAAGCCGCACGACAATTGGCTATTGCACAGCTTGTAGCTAACTTCACATCCGCCAACTTGTGTGGCGCGGCCTATCCTACTAATATGATAAACGCGAAAGTTTGTGAGGATGGATGGATGGATGTATGGATTTTTGTTACTCTTTCACGCAAAAAATATTGAACGGATTGAGATGAAACTTTGCAGCAGTTAGCTAATATATCAGAATAACACATAGGCTATAAATTATAATGATATTGCATCAAAAATCAAAATATCATGCGGGCGAAGCCGCGGGTAAAAACTAGTAGTACATATTTAAATTCTAAAAAGATTTGCGAGTATGAACCAAATCTGTGAAGAGCGAGTTGAGATATAGGTTTATGAAGATTCAATCAAACGGATGTGCCGCGAGGTCTACTGTTCGAAGAACAACTAGTATTAAAACTAAACCTTTTTTCCAGGAGGTCAAAGTGCTGACAAAGAGAAGCCCTTGGTAATAGTAGATATGCGGGAGTTTCGTTCGGATCTGCCGGCTTTACTGCACAAGAAAGGCATTCACATAGAACCAGTTACGATAGCGGTAAAGACTGATTACTTATTTATTTATTTACTCTAATTTTAAGTAAGTATATGACCGTATCCAAAGTTGAATGTACAAGAGACATTCAAATGTGCTAAATCTGAACTGGAATCTGAATAGAAGCCGTCTAGTCCAGTCGGGGCAGACATTTGAATAGAAAAAAATCCGGGGAGCGATTTTTTTTTTCTTTAACGTCCCCACCGACGGAGGGCCTGGTTGGAAGTATAAATCTCGATTTTCGAACTAATCCCGGTAGACGATTCGCCACCATCTTGTTTTAAAGTTCAATTTTATCGTTCTTCTGAAATAACTCGTTAATTTTCAACTTTAGAGCAAAAATGGTGGTATCCAAAGTTGTTGGAAATTTAATTTCTCACAAGTTTGGTCATCATCATTTTTACGCTAGGATCAATATTTGCAGAGTTATACTATCAAGTTTATCAAAAAAATCGTAATGTGTGGAATTTTATTTTCTTCAACTTTGGTTCTAGCACTTTTTTTACTCCACGATAAATATTTTCGGATTTATACTCAAATCGGAGGTGAACTTGTTTTTGTTTTTCATATATTTTGTTTATTATCTAGTTTCACCGGGATCCTGGTCAAATTTCGACCGGGATTCAATTCCGGTGATAGCAGCCGGGATCCGGATATTGCATTCCCTAACTGTACTGTACCAGCCTTTTTAACATAGTCCACTGCAGGACGTAAGCCTACTCACGAAGTGTAATCACGACCTCTCGACTGTTAGGCGCATGTGTCTTATTTGTTATACTTGTTTAACAAGCTCTAATTTTACCATTGAAGCCAAATCGTTCCGATTTCAGATCGGCGACTATATCCTGACCCCCGACATTTGCGTGGAAAGGAAGTCCATATCAGATCTCATCGGGTCTCTCAACTCTGGTCGCCTGTACACGCAATGTACGCAGATGTGCCGCAACTACACCCGACCGATCCTTCTGATAGAGTTCGATCAGAACAAACCGTTCAACTTACAGGTCAGTTTTACTAATAACCCAAGTAGCACAAATAGTGGCAAATAGCTCGTATATTATATCTACTTGCAGACTTGGGTGAAATTTGCAACCATTATGAAGTTCTATATAGGTGGAGAGAACCCTTATGCAAACATTATAGAACCAAGTGGCGAAAAATTGCAGCTTATTTTTAGTTCCAAATGGAATCTATAGCAGTTCTCAAGATCACCGTGAGTGGCAATTAGAACTATGAGTGTAAAATGTGCGCAGTGAACGATTCATTGAACTATAGTGCGTTCGTTCATTCAACGCGCTCGGTCATTGAGTGATAAATGAGACGTCAAGTTATTTAGAGTAGCGACAGTCCGCAATAGCTGTAAAATTGTATTTTGTGTTACGGACGGTATTTCGATTGAGATTGGCGCGGCCATAGTGCATATTATACCTCTGTTTGTGTTTATTGTATTTGCTTCCCTGCATTGAAATATCACAAAAGTCATTGCGATTGTTTTGTTACTGTGAAACTATACATTGTTTTCTTTGTAAATTTCAACGGGCCTTCGATTTGATCAAGACTTATTAAAAATACTGTGCTAAATTAATAAACGAAATAATACTATTGAAAAGTAAAACTGTTAAAAACCTGATATAGGTAATAGTTTTAGGTTAAGTATGATGTTAAAGTACATCAATCGTAACTATCAAAACTCTGTGTTTACGCATCAGTGTGATAAAAATCATGTTCAAAACAAAACATTTTCAAGGTCTCCATTTTCTAAACATGGCGACGTAAAGAAATCTTATAGTTCTTAATATCACTAATTTATGCTCTATTTGCACCTACAAGATGTAAAAATCACTTATTTATATCTTGCGAGTGGCAAAGCAGTAGATCTTATTACCAATAGTAATTATTTTATCTTTTCTAGATCTCCCAGTGCCTGTGGAATAGGGGTCCCAAAATTGACAAAAACGTTTTACTTTTTTCCATGTTATGGAATTCATTTTTATAAAGGTCCTGATGTTTTAGTACTTTGATAGGCCTAAATCATTAATACTATCACAAAGTGAGCGTAAGACAACAGCTTAAACAATATAAATACACATATGCGTTATTATAGTAGCTGTAGAATTTATTAGTTACTGATTGTAAGACTAGATGACGCTAGCGCCGTACATCTATTTTCTGCATCGCGGTGGCGTTTTGCTCGCAGAAATTACTACAACCTTTTTGTGATTTCAAGTAAACAAACCTACACTGAGGAAAGAGAACAAGTCTTTTCTTTCTCCCTCACACACCCGCCTTTAGGACTTGTTCATGGTCCTTCGGAGTCGGATAGCATAGAGCTGGTGGACAACGGATTGTTGTCGCAACATCACCAAGCTACACCACACCGGTGGAGACGAGGCCACGGCAGTAGGCGACCGCATACTAGGTGCGAGCGTCTAGCTGTACACGCCACGCCCGGATGTACTGAGAGACGGCTACGGCCACACACTAAACATCGGTGGGACAGCAGCGTGCTGTCAGGATACTACTTAGGTGACGTCAATGGACGTCCCAAAATACATCATCAACGCAGACGGCGCAGGGAGCCCGTTCGTGTCCCGTCACGTGAAGTCACGTGCGAAGAAGCGAAGCGGCTAGGAGTCAGTGTTACCAGATTAAAATTATAAACTACCGTGTTGACAGGTTAGAATTACGGTGTTTCGGCGCCAAATTACCGTGCATAGATTTAAAAAATACCATGTAAATTACCGTGCAAAATAAAGAGAAAATGCAATGATTTTTCGATATTTTTTATTTAAAATTTAGTCTTCTAAAGTAACAACTTCTTTTTCATATATTGATGCAGTCATTTTTTGTATCATTGCCTTGGATGGCATAAAATCCACACAGCTCGTTCCACTCCGGTGTATGGATTGCTGAGCAAGAATATTTCCTTTTATGGTGTTTGTTATCAACTTATTTCTTTTTTTTGTTTTAACGTCATTTACTTGACTAAATATTCTTTCACAAGCGGCATTTGAATGTGGTAAAGACAGGATATCCAACATAAATGTAGTCAAAAATTTAAACTTCTGTATATTTCCATCCTTTAGTTGAGCTATCTGTGAACAAAAAACAAAATGTTTTAAGCAATAATCTAGGTACTCCACATTTTTTTAAACAGATGGAGTGCAATAAAAAAATCTGCTGATTACCTCGTGCCAAAACTCGTCAGCCTTGTCAGTTTTGGGTAATTGCGTTTGAGCCATAATCATGGGGAAATTTCTCCACTCATCGTCCAGTGTTTGTTGGTCACTGAGATTCCTTGGGCTTATACGGGGGAAATGATCGAAGAGCATTGATAATGTGGCAAATCTTTCGCTAGATCCTGATGAAATGCAAATTTCCGGTTTTAATTTTGAAATAATGTTCATAATTTGATCATCTAGACTATATCTTTTCCTGATACCCACACAAGCTGCCACAATAAACTGTCGACAATTCTCTTTGAATCCTAGTTTTTCAGAATCAGATACCTCAGGCAAATTAAGTTGTTGCCGTGCACCTAGACCAAGATATATTTCGTCCAAACTAAGATACTGGTCACCATTTGTTGGATCGATTTCATCCAACTTAGTGGATTCAACGTACGAAGTATTCATTATCGTCAGAATTAGCTCACGGTATAGTTCTGTCATTTTTGAATGAAGCTCAGTAATGACAGTAGATTCACTTTGGAAATATAAATTGGTTTTTGAAAATTTAGGCAGCATCCATGCTAAAAAATAATAATATGCTTTCATGATTGGGTCGTTTAATCCTTTATGAATCTCTGCGCATTCTCTGTCAATTAACCATCTGCCATCAAAAAATAATCTTAAGGCTTGCCATTGTTCTATAATTCGTTCTACCACTGCAGTCAACGACAGCCACCGGGTTTGTGCTGGTCGCAACAATTTGTGGACATCTGTTTCAGTGAATATCTGGAAATCTTTAAATTCAGATTGCCGTTTACTACTTGATTTGAAAAAATTGTATATTCCTCGACCCAACTTTTCACATTCTTGTGGCAATTTTTTACAAGCATCGTTTGCACATAAGTGCAGTGAATGGCACACACATTTTATAACAGAGATTCCGGGACAGCGTTGACGAAACCTGGTAGACACAGAATTGTTGCAGCCCATCATTGTGTTGCACCCGTCGGAAGCAAAGCCAATAATGTTATCCAATGGGATTTCATATTTTTCAAATGATTGTGTGACGATGTTAAATAAATGTTCTGCGTTAGCAGTATAATCTTCAGAACTGCTATCAAACAGCTGTATCAAGTCCCAAAAACAAGAAACAATTTTGCCCATTACCGGATCATAGTACCTGATAACTACGCATACAGTTTTTACCACCGCTATATCAGTGCTCTCGTCGATTAGCACTGAAAATTTAGATTTTTTAAATCTTCACACAAGATCTCTTTTTCAGTTTTCCCGATAACATTGTTAATAATAGCTTGTACCTTTGTACGCTTAAGTTTTAAATTTTTGGCTATGTTTGAATCCGTAAAAGTTTTTGCCAAAAGATCGCACATGTGATCCGCCACTCGATGTGATAATTTATGTTCGGCCATGAAGGCAGCTAGATTTAGTTCTGCTATTTTTTGTTTATCGCCACTGGGCCCCAATTTTTTGAACATGCTATCTATTGGCTGAACGTTTGAACGTACAGTTTTAACGTTTTGTGAATGTTTTATACCTTCAGAATGTCTTTTTATGATAGTTAATTCTGCATTCATCGTTGTGTCGCAAAATGAGCAGAAAGCTTTTAACCCGGTCAATTTAGACCAAAAAATGAGAGTGAAGTTACATAAAGTCCCAACAAGCTGAATTTCAGTGAAATTGTTCAAAATATAATTATAAACAATGTCTAAAAGTTCCCCATCATTCCCCTGTAAGGAAAAATTTTTATTCAAGGTCAAAGGTCAAAAAAATGAGTTTTTCGCGATTTTCAGCAAAACAGTAAGTTTTATCATAAAAGTACCTGAGACAAAATTGTAGATCATAAAATTATCTATAAAAATGTATCAATCTTTTTTTCTTACGAGCCACCGTTTCTGAGATATAACGATTCAAAAAGTTATAAAAGTTGTTATCGTCATAATATGCATGAGTACGCCACGTATATACATCTAGAGTTGTTATATTTTATATAATATATATATATATATATATATATATATATATATATATATATATATATATATATATATATATATCATGCGATACTTCGCTATTGACGCAATTTACGTGCATCCAAAATGAAGATGATGAAGAAGCAGGAGAAGAAGAACAAGAAGAAGAACAAGAATTTGAAACTTACGAATAAGACGAATAAACTTCAACACTTTTTTTTATTTTACATCGCTTTTATCTTTCCCAATCTTTAAAAATTTCCGTTATTATGCATATGTTTTACATTAAACAGGATCACAACTGACCCGTGGAGTAGGCCTACTGGGGAAACCACGTTAAAAAATGCGCTAAGTACACTACCTCATAGGTGGCGTGGAAACGTGTGCATATTATGACGATAACAACTTTTATAACTTTTTGAATCGTTATATCTCAGAAACGGTGGCTCGTAAGAAAAAAAAGGATTGAAACATTTTTTATAGATAATTTTATGATCTACAATTTTGTCTCAGGTACTTTTATGATAAAACTTACTGTTTTGCTGAAAATCGCGAAAAACTCATTTTTTTGACCTTTGACCTTGAATAAAAATTTTTCCTTACAGGGGAATGATGGGGAACTTTTAGACATTGTTTATAGTTATGTTTTGAACAATTTCACAGAAATTCAGCTTGTTGGGACTTTATGTAACTTCGAATGTCTAAATTGACCGGGTTATTTATATTGGTCCTTAGGATGTTGCTGAAGCCAAGGGGAAAAAGCTTTATTATTTCGCCACTCATCTTTGAATTTTTGTTTATAATGCTTACGTTTTTGTCCAGTTTTCGGAATCTTGGATGATGACGCTTCTTTATCTGTCTCGTAGCTATCAGTATCACTACCCATTTTATGTACGTTGTGTCGAACAAAAATAAATATTGTTTCACTGATTAAATACACTGCGCACTTGCCATACATCAAACAGCAACAAACAAATCGAAGAAAAAAAGAGTATGAGCAAGCGATTCATTCATTATTATGCAACCAATTTTCATAAACATTGATTGTTTGAATGGACATGTAAACTAACACACTTTTACATTTAAACGTATTGTGATGAATAAAATATTTAGGGATTTCCCCGGTAGTAGTGAAGCGAAATAGCGGCGACTTGATGTTGCCATGCCATATAGAGCTGGATTTTCGTTTCGTTCTACGTATCTTTTTATAAAATAAATACTTCTGAATAGTTATTTACATGTTGACTGTCAAGGTAATTCTTAATAAAAATACCGTAGAAAAGTACACGGTAGTGAAACATTACCGTAGACCGTGTTTTAGCCAAAAATACCGTGCATCTACGGTAATTACCGTGTATCTGGTAACACTGCTAGGAGTACAAGTGCGGCAAAAAAGGATAAGTGAAGTGAAACAGTGAGTACTTTTACGTCATAAAATTGAAACAGCAAAAATTTATTTAACTATAAAATTGCAGTGGTGAAATTTAATTCAACTTCAAGTTACTAGAACTTTAAACTTGTGTTATTTTGTGTGCATGCTAGAACTTAGAATAGTTTTAAGAAAAACGGAATCACGGGGAACCTACGGTCAAACTCCAAATAATTTACTGCGACAAGGTTCCATACACTTAGAAAAAATTTGCTTCGCCTCTCATTAACTTAGAATATTTTTGTAATATTTGACACTTTCGACATTTAGCACATCAATATTCGTATTAAATAGAAATTAGATTCGTTAACTTTTAATAAAAATGGAATCAGTTATCAATTTTCAGCGCGATTTGTTTTCCAGAATTTCAAAGGCTAAAGTTAACTTCGAACAATCGGCAAAAGAAAGAACCAAAGAGTATTTAGAAGGAAGACTCGAGTACGTAGAAATGTTATGGTCTGAATTCTTGGCAGGCCATAAAGAACTATTGTGTAACTACGACTCAGATAAAGTAAATGCTTCCGACTATACAAAATTTGAATTGTACGATAAATGTGAAGATTTATTTCTGGATTACAAATGCGAGTTGAAAACTTTAACTTCTAGATTTGATCAACAACAAAAGAGGAATGATGTTTTTCCAATCAACAGTCAATCGATATCTTCTCAAGTAAAATTACCAAATATCAACATTCAACCTTTTTCTGGTCAGTATTCTGAGTGGCGCTCATTCAAGGATTTGTTCCAATCGCTCATCGGCCAGAATGATTCTTTGGATAATGTACAAAAATTACATTATCTAAAGAGTTATCTGACTGGTGAAGCGGAGCAGCTCCTAAGACATGTGCCCATCCAGGAAGGTAACTTTGGTCGATGTTGGCAATTGTTAGAGGAAAGATTTAACAACAAAAAATATATTTTACATCAAACTTTGAAACGGCTACTGAGCCAAAAGAATCTAACGGTCGAATCAGCCAACGGCCTGAAAGACTTGGTAGATACTACGAATGACTGTTTGGCAACCCTCGTTAGCTTAGGTATTGATGTGAAAAGCTGGGATACATTAATTATTCATATATTGTCATTGAAATTGGATACAGAAACAAAACGTCAATGGGAGTTCCATGTTAGTAGTAATTATTCATCGGATGAACTACCCACATTCAGACAATTTAAAGAGTTCTTAACTCATAGATTCCGAGCAATTGAGTTTCTGGATCCAAGGTCAACGCCAGGTTTCAGAAGTCCAACAAATAGAGTCAAATCTCTTCACATAACCAATGTAACAACAGTTTCATGTCCGTTTTGTTCGGAAGGTCACAAATTAAGTAAATGTAAAGGTTTTCATAAAGAATCAATTGACGCTCGACGCAAGTTTGTCCTTAACAATAAAGCGTGCTTCAATTGCTTGGGCAGCAATCATTCTGCCAAAGAGTGCCGCAGTAATTTCAAATGTCGCATATGCAGACGAAGCCATCATTCGCTGCTACATCCTAAGAGTGCGGGATCAAGTGTGAATTCTCATACAGCTGGGGTCAATCACGGTGGGCGAGTTGTCACTTCGTCAGAAAGTGCTTTTGCTTCATCGGCATCATCAAATGCAGGTAAACGAACCCCAGATCTAATCTCATATTTTTCTACTGGCAAAGGCCAGCAACAAACTTTACTTCCCACGGCCATAGTTATGGCCAAGACCAAAAATAATAAACAACCAATTCGAGCTCTCCTAGATCAGGGGTCCGAAGGGTCATTTATTACCGAATCAGCTGTTCGGTATTTGGGATTAAAAAAATCACCAGCCTCAAATGACGTGACAGGTTTGGGTGGAGATAAGAATGTTTCTAAGGCGATGGTTACCATCAACATTCAATCCCGAATTAACCCAACTGTCAACATTCCGGTAAAGGCTCATGTGCTCAACAACATAACTTCTCTTCTTCCATCTAGAAGAGTTGAGGCAATTGATTGGGATAATATCAGCGGAGCGCTTGCTGATCCCCATTACAACATACCTAACAAAGTGGATATTCTTTTGGGAGCTGAAGTATATGCTCAGGTACTTCAAGATGGAATCAAAAGGGGACCTCTTGGTACATCTATAGCACAGGCCACTAGCTTAGGGTGGATTTTATCAGGCATTACTCGCTTAAACGAAAATGCATTTTAACGTTAACATAAGCACTTTCAGCAAGTGGCAGCACGCTCAACCTAGATAAAAAAAGAATTTCAATGTAAAAAAAACTGTACTAAAACTGTTTTGTTATCAGTGACGAAGGTTTAATTACATAGTATTTTTATATAAGATTAGTCGTCACTATAAAATTATCTTAATATCCAATACAGATTTATGTTTTAGTATCTAAACTTCGCTATAAAATTGTTATTATATTGTAAGTAAAATTTAACTTTCGTAACATGTCACTGCGAATGTATGTTTAACGTGTAACGTGACACTTTCGGTAACTGTTTTTGTAATATTGATCATACTTTATAAATTTATAAGGCCAAAGGTTCCACTTTGCCCTTGGTGGGCGATGTATGTAGAATTTATTAGTTACTGATTGTAAGACTAGATGGCGCTAGCGCCGTACATCTATTTTCTGCATCGCGGTGGCGTTTTGCTCGCAGAAATTACTACAACCTTTTTGTGATTTCAAGTAAACAAACCTACACTGAGGAAAGAGAACAAGTCTTTTCTTTCTCCCTCACACACCCGCCTTTAGGACTTGTTCAGTAGCAATAGTTATAATAATATATAATACCTAATTTTGAAACTGTTAGATCTTTATTCTTTAGTGGTTTCAAATAAGTTAAAATTGCTGCTTTTGGTATTCCAGAACCCCTATAGAAACTTAGTTACGCGTTGAAGTGGCGTGGCAGAGTACACTAGCCCATAAAGCTGCAAATATAACAGGTTTCAAAAGAGCTGCAAAATGATACCTTTAGCTAGTACAAGAGACATATTCCTCTATTGTATTACTTATTTGGAACTAAAAGTGCCAAATAAGAGTACGATAGCGCTTAGATTTAGGAGTTGCTTATATGTGATTTAGAGACCTTATATACAACCAATATTTCTGTATAAGTGGAAATTAAAACCTGTATGGTACTTTAGGTAACAAAATCGGTTTTATGCTACCGTAGGAAACAAAGCAGAAACAAAAATCTTTCCTATGAAACTACGAGCGACAAGAAGTACTCATATACAGTGTTTTATCAAACACTGTAATACAACTAATTTGCAACTTAGAGCTATAATATGAGTTGCAAAATTCACTAGTGTGCTACTTGGGAATTTATTTTTCGCAAAAAATGGCATGGCCGACTTCAACCGTGTACAAGTTCGCACGGATCGATGTAGCATTTTTCACATTATTGTTGATTTATCAAAAATGGCTCTGCCGATTTCGATAAAATTTAAATGCCTTCGTAAATTTAATAGCAACAAAAATAGTGTTTTCTCTATCAAATGCATAATTATAGTGAAAAAGAAACGGGGCTACTCTAAATTGCTATTATAATTACGATTGCGCCTCTAAAATTTGACCTATTATATGGATAAAATCATCCTAAGTAGGTATTTATCTGATCAATAGTCGCCGTATCCGTAATAGGCATGATGATTAAAACAACATAATTAGTCCGTCAGATAGATTATTAAAAAATATTAGACCCGTATTTTTTCTTTTGTCAATTAAACATAAACAGATGAAAATAAAGCCTGTTAAAAATCCGCGTGACGTCATGAGTGTCATACAAATGCATAGACTTTAGTGAGAGACGTCACGTTACGATCCCCACTCCCAAATTTTGACAAGGTTTATTTTTGTCATTTGTTGTTTAATTGACAAAAGAAAAAATACGTGTGCAATACTGATTTAAGTATAACGAATATTAATTATTTACATAACTTATGAAACATTGTATTTTTTGATAATCTAACTCACGGACTAATTATGTTTTTTTTCCCAGTCATCATGCCTATTATGAATACTGGCACGTGGGCCAAAATACTTTTCGATGCCTAAAAACTGGTCTCCTAGAATAAATATTAGATTTTATGGGAAATCAGTACAAAACTCTGCAATAATTATACAAATTTCGAAATATCATATTATAATCTAGTACAGGGAAAGAGATTTGACCGTAAATATATGATAATTGTTTGAAAATTACGGTAACAACGTTGTCATTTTCAGTAACGCAGGAGCTTTTCATACAAAATACTGCTGTCCCAGAGCGCGAACTTAAGTTATACTGAGAATTTTCTCACAATATTTCCTTAGACGACGTTTATCTTAAATACCTTTGTAAAAATGTAAGTTGTGGACCCAATTACAATGTCAATAGATATTTTTTACATTAATCATTTAATGCAATAAAAATTGATTTTGTCTGTGTCCCCAACAAAGTATAAAATCGTAGCTACCTTGCGTTGCTATATGAAAATAAACCTAAAAGTGGGTGCATTATATATTTTTGTACTTTATTCGGTTCGGCTTGTTTTAACTCTTACAACAAATCATAGCAACTGCGCGAGGGGAGTACGCTAGCCGAATCAGTCGCATAATATTCGTCGATAGAGGTGCGTGTATTTATTACGTGTCCGCTGAGTTACCGCTGTCGCAAGGTATGTACTGACGATATTTGCTTTATTATTATTGTTATGTACAGGTTGTCATGTAAAGGTTCTGTCAGTGTTAAAACATTTGAATTTTATTATTTTATTTTGTGCTTATTTACAAAATAGTCAAATATTTACAACTGCGTTACTGCTACACTGCGTTACTAGGCAAAGTAACGCAGTTGATGCATCGGTAACGCAGTTGATTTTTGATCAATGTTTTATGTTTGTAATAAGTTACTAAAACCGAAATACTCTATGTTGTTTATCCTTTTTACAGAAATAAGCGTCTGCTATAATGGCGTTAACGGACGCAGCAAAACAACGTCGCTACAGGCTAAAATCTTAGCTAGACTCTGTTCAACATGCTGAAGTTAAAAAAATACTTCTTGAATGGTACCACGTAAATAAAAAACTTGTGAGAGATTGGAACAGAAGGCTAGAAGTCATCAAGCATGTGCTCGAGACGGTTCGTAATACCCTTGAACGACAGCTTATATGACACAGACTCAGAAGCGAGATGGGTCTGTAAATCTTCAATAAGGTGTTGTTACCTTTTTTAAAGAATAGCACCACCACGCTTATTTTCCATGCCTCCTGCGTTATACCCTCAAGAACAACGATATTGAAGAAAATATGATGGACTTTAAATACTTGTGTTCCACCCGCTTTCAGAAGCTCTGAAATGATTCCATCATCACCCGGCGCCTTGTTGTTCTTAAGCTGATTCAAGAACATTCTAATGTCGTAGATGATGTCCGAGATATCTTCGGTGAAATATCGGATCAGCTTGGCTCTGGGATCTTTAGCCACGCTGCTAACAGGCTTAGCTATCGAAGCGTATAACTGCCCATAGAACTTTTTGATCTCCTCTAATACCTCTGCCTTGGTCGACGTTATACTGCCGTCTTCTCTCTTCAGCTTTGCTCAATAGACAGATCTCTTGCAAACACTTTGGAGCCTTTATTCTGCTCAATCGTTTCCTTAATATGCTTGGTATTAAAGAGACAAACGTCGTTTCGTGTGGTATTCAAGATCTGTTTATTGAGCAGCCTATATGACTTGGCGTCATCGAAAGACTGCAGTATTAACTAACGTCGCTCGGCCATGAGGTTCAGAGTGTGATTCGATAGCTGTTTAGTTCTTTCTCGAGTAGGTCGGAGCGTGGACTTCATCAGGCGAGACCGTTCAAGTCTAACATTAATACTCAATGTGTCTCGTCCCATTAGGAGGACGTTACCAGTTTTCACTCTGTGACACACGGAGACATTATTGAATACTGGCTTCTTGTCGGTCATGATGAAGTCTATCTCATTTCTTGTGAAACCGTCGGGGTTTATCCAGGTCCATTTCCTGTGAGGCGGCTTCTGGAAGAAAGAGTTCATCATAAAGAGTCCCTCTTTTTTCCAGAAAGTCGGCCAGCCTCTTTCCCCTGAAGTTCCGTTACCCATATCCAAAATGCTCCACTTTCAGCTCATCATCGCTTCTTTTATCCATCTTTGCGTTAAATTCTTTCATAATAACAGTAAAGTTGGTCTTAGACGTATGCCTGGCCCGACTTACGTCCTCCTACATAGTTTCCACTTCATCAAGTGGGTGCGACGAGGTCGTTGCGTATACCTGAATGACCTTCAGCAAATATCTTTTTGATATTCTCAGTATTAAGTATAAGACCTTACTCGAAACACTTTCGATGGTTACGACGTTGTTAGTCAGGGACTTGTGGACTAGAAATCCGACACCACCTTGGGACTGTTGGTCGTCTTCCAGGTAATAGAGTAAGTTGCCGGAGTTATTGTGTCTTCACCCTCACTTCGGACTTCAGATAACCCCAAAATATTCCAGCGTAACCCATTTCTTCTTCCAGCTCAACTATATTTTCATCCGTTCTCAAATTTCGTACTTATGTTATGCGTTACCAGGGCCAGTTTCCGTTGAGCGGTAGCGGGGCGACTGCCGGGGATACTTGGTACCCCTACCCATATCTCCGCATGTGATGTCTGTTATATTAATGTGGTTGAAGGTTGTTTTTTTGTATTTAATTAGCTGAACTTTGTTATTTTTGAAGTTATTTGAGTTACTTTATGTTATGTCAAGTCATAAGGACTTAAGTTTTATTTTATTTGTACCATCATTACTAGATCTCTATAAAAATACAAAGTATTGATGTAAGATAATACTACTGTGATACTAAACTTACTACTGCGTTACTTTTGTGTCCCTCTAATTTATTGTACTAATTTCAGTAATACATAGACATCTGATTATTTAAAAAGAAATAATTTAATACGTACGTATTATTTATCAAAAGTGGAAGATATTGTCGTCAGTTGGCATTAATTTTAAGTATTTTATTGTCACTAATAGAAAAAATCAAGTTTTAGAATTCGAATTTGGTGACGCAGTAATATAAAGTAATGAGAATATTTTATTAAACTGATTATTTCTGTGATTTAACTTCATGAGAAGTTAATATAAGCGTTTCAGTTTAAAACTGACTTGTTAAATTGTCTCATTGGTTAATTTTAATAAAGAATTTAAATTTTGTAAAACAGTAACGCAGTTGTTTAATTTTTCGACACCTTGATATGTTATTGGCCAAAAATATAGTTAATTCATTAAAACTATCGCTGCTGAGGGGTGTATATTATAGACCAAACTATAACAAATCTCTATGTGCATAAAAAATAAGAAATTAATTACTTAAATTAAAAAAATAAAAACGAAAATTTTATGCTGGGATTAGGCATCGAAAAGTATTTTGGCCCACGTGTATTCCCGGCTTTAGGCGAGTGTAACTACCACTAGACCCCCACTTCCTTTATTTGCTTCCTATATTCGTATCTAATTTAATGATTTTTGTGTGATCAGGGTCACTTCATGAGTGCCACCGAGATATCAGGCGCCGATATCCAACAGAAGCTGCAGCTGCTGACGATCCACTTCCCGCGGCTCAAGCTGGTGTGGTCTCCCAGCCCCTACGCCACGGCTGAACTGTTCTACGAGCTCAAAGTTAGTACCGTCATAGATAGTTTAGGTATCTATGGTACCATAGAGAAGAAACTAAAAAATCGTCTGCCTATTGCAAACTTTGATCTCTATTACTTTATTGATTTAAACAATATCTCTTGATTTGTCTACCGTCATATCAACCTGAGCCTCTAACAGTGGGACCGCACCATTCGCCATGTAACGTATTCCTGCTATTTTCAAGTGGGGCCTCATTTTCAAATATAGCAGGAAATAGCAGGATTCAATTGGAAATCAGACTTTTTCTCCGGGCTTTGACTGATTCTGTTCACGACTATGTTTTTTTCTGCATTTATACAGTAAACTTACGGACTACTACGTTCCGTTTTGGTGGAGTCTGGGCTTTAAAATCGTGGTTCAAATCCTAGACCCATAGTAGTCTACCATTTGTTACGTAATATTTTTAAGAACTTAAACTATCGATATCTGCCTGATGGCGGTTTTAAATGGTTCGTGATTAAACACTACAATTTTCTGAATACCCTTACCTACTTATATTATGTTCGTCTATGCTTAAAGTAAAAAAAAAAACAATAAAGTATTTGTTGGTTTATTACTTTTTTACGTTGCAACAGAGTAACAGATAAGACTTAGTTTTTGGCATAGATATAGTTCAAAGGTTAGAGAGTGACATAGGCTACTTTATATCCCGGATAAGTAAAAGGTTCCTAGATAGCACAAAAATCAAAATATCACGCGCACGAAAGCTAGTAGCAAATAAAGTTATTTCAGGAGTAACGACACTTGCGACTTGTCTAAAATGTCTAAGCTGACCTCACACAAAATGTTATAAAAGATAAAATGATTTCCAGCAAAACCGAAAGAACCCGAACGTGGCCGAGGCTCTCGCCTTGAGCGGAGAGAACACGGCCGACGACATGAACTACGAACGATACAATATTTTGGTCCACGACTTCGTCCAGAAACTGCCCGGGGTCACTTCCAAAAACATCGCCAGGATACTGAACAAAGGACAATGTTTGGATCACCTGATCACGTTGTCTAAGGTAACATCCTATTTACAAATTGTTTTATTGAGACAAAAGACGACATCAACTATGAACAATACAACATTCTCACCCATGACTTCGCCCAGAAATTGCCCGGGTTCACTTCCAAAAACATTGCCAGGATATTGAATAAATGACAGTGTTTGGATCCCCTGATTACGTTGTCTAAAGTAACGTCCAGTTTTCAAACTGTTTAATAGATACTAAAAAGGATTCCAATTCTAATTTGAAGTAGGGGCGACAAGTCCTGCACTGACGTCCCGCATGGGGTGTTTTGTGCATTTCCCCCTCCAGCGACTACCCGAGCCAGCCCAGCTCCTTAAAGTAACGGAGCGTGGCTCTGGGCCGCTGGCATAACTGCTCCAGTAGCTTAGATGGTGAATGAGATGATGGTGGTGGTAGATGACAAAGCTGATGATATAGCAGAAGCATCATGCAACCCTTTAGCTATTCTAGTGTCTTCCGTGGCCTTGAAGTGCCACAGAACATGCTCTACATTTTCGTTTTCCTGCAAACAGCCACGACAAAGTGGGCTGTCAGTGGCTCCTAGTTTATACAAGTGACTATTTAAGTTGCAGTGACCAGTTACGAGTCCTGCCATAAGTCGGAGGTCTTGCCGCTGCAACTTCAATAGGTCGTTTGTGATGTTTCTATTTAGATTGGGGAAAGCAGCCTTAGCGTGCTTGCAGTCCCCCCTTTTGTTCCACATATTCTGTTGTTCTTTTTTGGTATGACGACGCAGCAACTCGCGCACTTCCACCGCTGTTGCGTTGCTTCGTCCCCTTCCTGTTTTCTCGTGCCCTCTTTGGCAAGGGTGTCAGCTATGTTGTTGCCTGAACATGATCCGTGACTCTTTGTGTGACTATAAAGGATGTAGGTACGTTGTAAATCAGATTGCTGCGTTCCTACGGAATACGCTGTATGAAAGTCACTTCTGATCGGGAAACCTCGAGTCAGAGAAATATGTTGATTGTTAAATTCAATCTGACTTCGGGTATTTCGCGAGGGTTGGTTAGCGGATCTAGTATCTCATCTAAAACTAAAGTTGCCTACGCATGCCCATACCATACACACATACTTTTACTGGAAATTCAACAGTTTTTAAGTAATTAATTTTTAAAATGATGCAACCTAAGGCGCCACCAATGTTACCAGTTTCCATTCATCTTTGGCGTCGGTGTTTTAGCACGATCGTTTCCAAATTTTCACCGATTTGAGCCTTCCCTTAGGGCCTGTTTACACTTTGATTAGTGCAAGTGGTAAGTGATCAATAGTCAGTCACACACTCGCACTAATAAATCGGTGTCCACATGTGTTTACTAATAATCACTCAACACTTGCACTAATAACTAATTGTGTGAACAGGCCTTACTACATCTGCGGCCTGCGGCATATTGTTGGACCAATCACAAAACCCGATATTTTTAAATCAATAATTTTACAATTGGCCTCAACTATCCGAGGGACGCTCAAATCTGTAAAAACTTGACTTAAAAACTTTGTGTTCGTATTGAGCGGATAATGTGCGATTTTCATTCGTTGTTTGTGTGTGACGATAGTAGACGGGATATTATATCCAATACTTGAATTCGAATTGTTTCGAATCGATTTGAGAATACAGTCCTCATCTATTAGTTTATTTTTACAGGAAGAATTATCAAACATGATCGAAAACAAAAACGAAGCTGAAACCCTGTACTCCGTATTGCACGTCAAAGCCCCGCCGCCTCACTCGAGCAAGGACGAGAAACCGTTCGCAAAGAAAAAGTTCATAAGCAAGTTTAGAAATAAAAAATAGCTACTTTTTTATAAGAATATTTATTTTTTAAAGAATTAACAAAAGTGTAACATAATAAATTAATGTGTTTTATGAGTAGTGAGTTTAATTTACACGAAAATACAAGTATAGACCGAATCATACAAGTTGGCGGATGTGAAGTTAGCCACAAGCTGTGCGAAACCCAATCAACGCTTTATAAGCATCAGTCAAGATTGGATATAATTGCGCAGCTTGTAGCTAACTTCATATCCGTCGACTTGTATGATCCGGCCTAGACTTATAAGTATAACTTTAACCACGGCCATGCCTGCACATCAACGGCGTCGCGGGAATTGTGTTATTTATAGTATATCCACTTTTTTAATAGCAATTAGCATCCAAAAAAATGTTTGTTCCAATTGCATCAAACATTTCTCCCGTCGCTGTTGTGCAGTTTCCACAAACAAAAATCATTTAAGAGTACATAGTTAAGAACGCAAAGAAATGTATCATCATTGTTACAAATATAATTATATTACGGTATTCTTCCACTGAGATAGCTAAGCTTTTAAGTGTAGCTAAGGTCACGGTAATGGTATCTAGAACAGTATCGACTAGGCCTTATACTTGAAATAAAAAACTACAGCCCGACGTGGCCACGCAGTACCTACGTAACACGCGCTATGGCTGAACGCCTGGTAGGTAGGTAAATCACACGCCCACAAGTTCGTTCGTCATATAGGTAACGTAGTGATTAATTCCTCTATGGTTCGTCACTACGGCGCGCCCCTGCGATTGTTGTGTACCGAACTCCGAAGCGCGTAGACATGATTCGCGTTACGACCGTATGTATGAACACGGAATACTGTAAGATACCATTACCGTGCTAAAATTTTACTGTGGTAATTATGTGGAACGAGTAAATAATATTTCTTCTTTTACCGAGCAGTCATTATTTAGTATAGGTCCCGGCACGTAAGTTGAACAAAAAAATATCACTCTCTCCCTTTCTTTAGCAAAGAAAACAAAAGAGAGGTAGCTATGGTTTAACGTTCAAGTTGTTTGCCGGCTACTATATATTAGGTGCGTTGCTAGTGTTATAAAATGATGTGTACATAACCCTGTTCATTAAAAGTTTCACTTTCTATTGATGTACATCCAAATACAGGGAGACTAGAAAGTAAAATTTGAAACTAAAAATATAGACCAGACTAAATATATAAGACCAGATTGACAGAATTGAAGCAGGGGATAATATTGAAAGCATGCCGTTCAATTTCAGTTGTGTTATATTTAACGCCAGTTACCTAAAACAAATAACTTTGAAAGCTTAGGATTTATTTTATACCTTGTTAGAACGGTAAAAGTACTAAACAAAACTTACAATCAGTCTACACGAAAATGATATGTAGGTACCTAGCTACATAATCATAACCGTAAATACATAAATATGACTGCTATACAATATTATGTACTACAATATTGTGATGAAAGTCGGACCGCATTTAAGCAGCGCTGTGCAAAAATATCTCGAGGCAACTATGGTGCGGCGCAACCAACGAGCTAAGAAAAAAGAGGAGGCGGTCACAACTTTTTTACTTATGTATTTTGACATTTTGGCGCCCACACCTCATAATATGTTCCCATTGTTCCCATATTTCTTTGGTAAATTCATCATTTGTACTGCGAAAATAATTCGTTTAATAGTTAAGTGACTGGATCGCTTATTTACCTAAGGAGGCGGCATATGGAAGTGCGGCATTCCATAATGCATAAGTGCATGATGCATGTCGAATGATGGTTTTAAAGTTAACTATGTTATGGCGGCCATATGGAGTCCCCTAATCCGTACGCCCTAATTTGATGGTATGCCGAGTCTATATATATACAAGGTTATCTGCTTGCCCTGAACTAAGTCGAAAGAGAGTGTTTCAGACCATCGTTATGAACAACTTTTATTATGCTGCTTTCCGAGCCAGCTCGGAATTCTAGAAAAATGTATGAAAAAGTTGGTAAAATACCAACTTTTCTGCAATTTTAGGTTTACCCCATAATAAAAGTTGTTTATAATTATGGTGTAAATCACCTCCTTTCGGCTGAGTACACCAGTTCCGGATAATCCTGTATACTTATATGTCTATAGTCGCAACGCTCATTGCAGCGCCGCGCCGCGCTAATGCATCATAAATAAAAAAAATATGCCGTAAAAAATGACACTTTTAGACGCAGCGTTGTTCAAATACGGTCCGACCATAAACGACTGGTGTATTATATTTTGATTTTGTATCGACGGGTTTTGGTGCTGAGCTCTGAACCAAGAGAAAAAACATATCAATAGAATATTACAGCATATGCAACTCAAAGTAGGTAATACGTAATTAAAAAATTGGTAGAAAGCTAGAAAGATTAGAGTGCATTAGATAAAGAAAACTTATTTTAATGCGTTTATGCCAATTATATTGATACAACACTGTTATATTAGTTTTTGCAAAATAAAAAAACATTCATGAACTGTAAAAATAAACTTATAAAATAAGAAATAGATAATCTTCAGGAAATGGTTATAGAACATGGAAGAATCCAGAAAAACTCTAGGTGTATTTGAATCAAATGCGTTACGTCCAAAATTGATATCAACACACCCTTCACTAAGCTTTGAAGGACAAAGAATCTGGTCGAGCGCTGTACAAACTGCTCTATTTTAGTACTATTTGAAGCTTCACTTTTTAAGAGCGAAAGTATTTCTGGATTTTTATCGTGTTCGAAAAATGACAGATTTTTAGATCACCTAGCTAGCTAGATTTGCTGAAGTTTGATATCAGTGTTTTTATTTACTGTTGATAGATGCTGATGTGTGTACCAAGCTTTGTTTTAGTTGACACAACAGTTATTCGGAAAACCTGGAAGAGTTATGAAGTCTGACTAAATTGATATGAGGACTTTTACAAATAATATAATTTATTGTTTTACATACATTACTTTAGTATTTTTATCTCGAAATATAAATATTTAATGTTTTAAAATATCTGTTCTGTACAAATCTAATTGATACAGGGCTATGTGGAATTTCTGTTTATGATTATAGTTAGGTACTCCTGAATTCAAAATATGCTAGGTAATAAAGTCTTAAATGATAATATTACTAAAACTTTTTACAAACCAAACATTAATATCACCAAATAAGATCCATATAGATGTCCCCCTAATATTTTTTTTTTGTTATACAGGGTTATTGGTAATGAATTAGCATCCTTTTGGGGACTTATTCTGTACATCAAAATTAACAACTTTTGACAAAAGTCGCAGAACAAAAGTTGTTAGTTTTATTTTTATAAGCCCCTAAAAGGATGCTAATTGATTACCAATAACCTGTATAACTGCATAGAAAAATCTTTTCTGTATATGATATAGATTTTTTTTAATTCAATGAAAAATGGAATAGGTTCCTATTCCATTTTTAAATTTTGATTTTTAAATTTTAGGGGTTGTTTTTATTTTATTAATTTTAGTACCATCATTCAACGTAACCCTGTACACATTGTGAATCTCGCATGATCACAAATTACAAAGAGGGATATATTACTCAAGTCGAATCACACAACTTGGCAGCAGCTGTGATGTTAGCCACAAGTTGCAGATAACCCTATCATCGCGCAACTGCTACTTGAGCTTCGGTCCAGATTGGGTTATGCGCAGTTCGTAGCCAACATCATAGCCGCCAAGAAGTATGATTCAGACTAATAATAATAGGTATTATTAATTTTACGTAAATATTACTTAATAGCATTGCTTTGCATAAATTCAATTGGTACACATCTCTTTTGCTTTGCAGTCATCTGAGTATCACATTATATTTTATAAATAGTAAACAATGACAACAAAATGAAATTTAATTTCTCTTTCTCCGATGTTGGTGTTACATCACCACCTTATCTAATTTTACATTCCAATAAATGAATGGAGCTGGCAATAACATGCAAACCAAACATGATACGAATGTCGATTTGATATGGTTTCACTCACGGTATTGGTGATTCTTGTCTGTCAGTGGCACATAGATCACGCTCATGAGTTTCTTTACTGTTGTTGTACCGTCTTCTGCTTTGTCAACCTGAAAATTTTAATAAAGTCTGTACTTAATTTGGAGTGCTGATGATACAGCTAAGGTTTTCTATTGTTACTATTATTGTCAGCATCATAGATAATTATTTTTCGCCAAAAAGCGCACAGCGGACTTCAACCGTGTACAGAATTAGAATATTTCGCATGAATCAACGTATCATTGATGTAATAATTTTTACATTAATTTGTTGATTTTTCAAAGACGACTCAGCCTATTTTGCCTAAATTTACATGGGACGGCCTCTAAAGTCTGATCTAACAAAAAAAGCATTAAAAATCTGTTCATAAAATTGGCGGAGTAATCTCGCCATACATAGTAAAAAATCATATACATAGTCGAACTCAGATCAAGTAAAATAGTCGAACTGAGAACCTCTTTTTTGAAGTCGGTTTATAATCGCCTTAATTACATACAATTACATTTACATTGAAATAATTATGTAACCCTGTATAGCTTCAACATCACATTTTTTAACAAAGTTAAGTAATCATTATCATCAAATTTTACCATTTTAGACATTAAAAAGTCATCATGCAAACCAAAATCAAATCATTATTTCGCGCGACAGAAGCGCGACTGCAACGCACCGGGCGGGGCTAGCGGTAGCAGAAACGCCGCGTAGTCGCGTGCGAGCAGAGGGGTTATGTTAATTTTAATGTTTTTGAGACCGAGCTGCCTTCGTCCGTGGGTAGGAACCCTATTGATTTTTTTGTCCCCCACACGTGGTCCTGGGTGGTGCTAACCAGGCAGCAACCATACTGGTGGTAGGCTATAGCCGCGGCGAGAGACCACCCACCAGACTAAGCCGCGCCGCCAAGCGACTCTCTCGAGCTCGTGTTCCGGCGCGAAGTCTAGTGACGCCATTCTGGGAGTCGGGTCGGAACAGTAGCGTCCTCTTGGGGTTCGAATACGTTGCACACATTGATTTCCGCATCGGCCGACTAGTCGAGGAGGGCAGCGGGATCCGAGGCACGGTTTGTCGCTGGCCGACCGCAGATAGTAGGGGGCCCTAGTAGTGAGCTAGCCACTCACAAAAGGCTGCCCCGCCATCTGTCGAAAAATCCCAGGGATGCGCCATCGTGCCGGTTGGCGACCGGACGAGAGGGCCCGATGGACATCCTTGGGGGGGGGGGCTCGGGCGTCCCCGCGGTCTCCAGGCTAGTCTACCTGTGGATATCTGTGGATGTGTGTGATTTTTGTGTTGTACCACTGAATCTGCAGAGTGACGTCTCGTTCCACTACCGACTTTCTACCTACTTTACTCCGCCATTAACCATGAGTAACACTAGAGGAAAAAGAAAGTGTACACAGCGGCAGCACTCCCTCTCACTTAAAGTGCACCTGTACAATATTAGGGGATTGCACTGGAGTGCAGAAGAGGAAGAGGAAGAAGAAGAGGAGGCGTGAGATTGGAATCTCACGCCTGTCCATCATCATCTCGAGACAGATCGTCCCCACCTATTGTTTCTCACGGAGACGCAGATTGCTGGTCCATCCGACGTGTCGTATCTTTCCTACCCAGGGTACTCCCTGGAGCACCGTTTCAAACCACGTGCGGATGTATGCGTGTACGCCCGGGATGACATTTGCTTTCTGCGCTTTCGTAGGTTTGAAGACCCTTCATTTTCCGTGCTCTGGGCTTTGGCGGACACTGGCGTAGAAAAAATTATCTACGCCTGTGTATACCGGTCAAATAGCGGAGACCAGGAGACGACCAGACTCAACGAATACCTTAGTGAGGCGGCGGATGCTGCTCAGCTCAGCTACCCATCGGGCCAATTAGTGATCCTGGGGGATTTAAATGGCCACCACAAAGAGTGGCTTCACCCATACCTGGACACAAACCATGCTGGGCTTGAGACGCGCAAGCTTGCTTTGACACTTGATCTCACCCAGCTGGTTCAAGGCGCCACACGGGTACCTGATGTTGACTCGCACATGGCCTACTGCTTGGACCTTCTGCTGACTACCGATCCAGACCGTTATTCAGTGGCGATTTCCCCACGGTTAGGTACATCTGACCACTGACTGGTGAAATCTGTATCCGTCTACTCCCCATCAGACCCTAGTCCCAAAGGGTCGCGGCGCGTGTGGCGGTACAAGTCAGCAGATTGGGACGAGATGCGGTGTTTATTTGCTTCTTATCCTTGGCAGCCTGTTTGTTTTTCTTCCGATGATCCTTCTGCGTGCGCGGATGCCGTGACAGATGTGCTTCGTACCGCCATGGAATACTTCATCCCATTTTCGGACGTGCCTCTGTCTAGCAAAGCTCGGCCCTGGTTTGGCCCTGAATGTGGACGCGCCGAAGCGCAAAAGCATCAGGCATACCTGGCTTGGGTCGATGCTCGAAACCGTAAGTCGAGGGACGTTCGTCTGAGGAAGAAGGCATACAATAGGGCTGCTAAGTCCTGCATAAAGGTTACACGGACGGCTCGCTTTGACCACATTAGTCAAATAGGAAACAAGCTTGCTTCTTACCCTGCGGGTAGTAAGGCATTCTGGTCCCTAGCTAAATTGGTTGAAGCGAACTTCTGCCGCCCCTCACTGCCTCCGTTGCTGAAACCCAATGGTTCGCTGGCCCATACCGCGGTGGAGAAAGCAAATTTATTTGCATCTTAATTTGCTGAGTCTTCGCGTCTAGACCCCGGTAGTGCGAGACCTCCAACTTTGCCAAACTGTGACACTGTAATGAGTGAAATACACATCCGGCAAAAGGAGGTCCTCAAAGTTCTCCGCAGTCTAGATGTAAACAAAGCCAGTGGCCCTGATGGTATTCCGGCCATTGTTTTGAGGACTTGTGCGCCTGAGCTGTCGCCTGTGCTGACTCGCCTCTTTCGCCTATCTCTGAAGACAGGTCAAGTGCCCAAATCTTGGAAGCTTGCTAACGTGCAACCTGTACCCAAGAAGGGCAACCGTGCCGACCCTGCCAACTACAGGCCAATTTCGATCACGTCTATACTCTGTAAGAGTATGGAACGTGTTCTAAACAACAGGCTCCTGGCCTACCTGGAAGCGAATGACTTACTCAGTGACCGCCAGTACGGCTTTCGCCAAAACCGGTCTACTGGGGATCTTCTGGCGTACGCCAGAAGAAAAGTTTCGGCGAAAACCGTACTGGCGGTCACTGAGTAAGTCATTCGCTTCCAGGTAGGCCAGGAGCCTGTTGTTTAGAACACGTTCCATATCTTCTGGCGTACGCCACACACATCTGGAGTGAGGTCATGGAGAAGCACGGGGAGGCGCTGGCTGTCTCCTTGGACATTTCCAAAGCTTTTGATAGGGTCTGGCACGAGAGCCTTATTGGCAAGCTTCCATCTTACGGCCGGCCTGCTAATTTCTGCACATGGATATCAGACTTCTAGAGGAATCGGTCGATACGAGTTGTCGTTGATGGCTGCTCGTCAGACCAAATGGCTATCAATGCCGGTGTTCCTCAGGGGTCTGTGCTCTCTGCGACACTCTTCCTACTGCATATCAACGATCTGCTTAAGCCCGGGATCTTTGGGTACGCGGATGACAGTACAGTCGTGGAGAGCTACACATCCGATGCAAGAACCAGCGGGCCACAGATCGAGTTACACAGAGAGGCTATGGTTGAACGGCTCAACTTGAGTCTGCAGGCGGTATCCGACTGGGGTGATGCTAACCTGGTCAAGTTTAATGCCACAAAGACTCAGGGCTGTCTGTTTTCGGTCATAAAGAGACCCTTTTAATTGTCTCCCGCTTTCCGTGGCGTCTCCGTTCCGGTAACTGACAGCTTGGAACTATTAGGCGTTTCACTCTCATCTTCTCTTAACTTTGGCTCTTACATAGAGTCCAAAGCCCAATTAGCCTCCAAAAAACTTGGTGTTCTCTCTAAGGTGAGACGGTATTTCACACCTGAGCAACTGCTTAGTCTTTATAAAGCACAAGTCAGGTCTTGCATGGAATACTGCTCTCATCTTTGGGATGGCTCTGCCAAATATCAACTGGAGGCTCTGGAGTCGATTGAGAGGCGAGCCAGGAGGCTGATTGACAACGATGCCTTGACTAAGACGCAGCTGCAAAGTCTTGAGTATCGTCGCAAGGTAGCGTGTTTGTCGGCCTTTTACCGGATACACTACGGAGAGTGCGCCCAGGAGTTGCACAATCTGGTCCCCCCTGCCCCTTTCTTCTATCGTACGGCTAGACGGACGCGACCAAAGCGCCACCCTTTTATGGTGGACATTCCGCGCGTTAGAACCAAGCGTTTCGAATCCTCATTCCTCATACGAACAGCCGGAATGTGGAACGCTTTGCCTGGGTCTGTCTTCCCGTTAAAGTACAACGTGAGTGTCTTCAAATCCCGAGTAAATAGGTATCTTCTAGGTAAGCGTGCTACACCCTAGACCGCGCATCTGCTTAACATCAGGCAGTGTGTAGTCAAACGCGAACCTATTCGAAATAAAAAAAAAATGTTAAGTTTAGTTAATTTACCCGTAAATTGAAACTACAGCTGTTTCTGTATGGCTCTATACGTATTTGTACAGCGCACCTGGCGGAAACTAACCAAGATGTATGGACACACGAAAGATTAAATAAACTACGCAAAACCTGGACTATAGGCTCATTCGGCGTTAGATCAGTGTATATTGACCGCATGTATATTGTGTAGCAAAGCTGCAAATTATCACATCGCGTCTGTTGCGCGACGGTGAAGCGCGGCTGCCGCTAGTGACGGCGGCGTCGCGACTTAGCCGCGCTACAGCCGCTGTAATGTGAAGGGATTCGCAGCGCTACAGTAGCGTGACAATAACGCTTATAATTACATATGTGAAAGCACTCTTATAGTGAAATTTTCGGTGACTTAAGTAACTGACTTAATCTATTTTATGTAACCTACTGTAAGCTATACGTAGACAAGTACAGTACCTGTGTTAGATGTTGCTCTCCACCCTCCGGGCCCACTGGCACAATGAGCCTCCCTCCAGGCTTCAGCTGATCAACTAACTGAAATATAAAAAATTTCATGATATCATACCGTTCAGGTATTGTTATTAAGTGTCCACTGACATTTGGCATGTGGTGTGACTGCTCAGCTATTTTAAACAAAACAAACATTTTTTAAACAATCTTGTCAATTTTTAACATGTTCATTGCCAAACCAAAATGTTAAACTGTACTAAAATGGCTGAAATAAAAAAATCTTTGAAAGTTTTTATTGTTATATTATATGGTCACTTTTTTATACCTCGAAAATAATTGTAAGAGCTTCACGCGACGTCGCGTGACAAGCAGTAGCGCAATCAATTGCTTCACGCGACGTCGCGAGATACGGCAATGAAGGTGTTAACACTGTTAACCTATTTCCAAAGAATCACATTAGCATATTTTTCCAAATTCCCGCGCGCGGGATTATGGTGTTCCCAGTAACGTTTAATAACACTCAACAACAAAATTAAAGAACTTTGACTATGATTTGATTTGGATGCGAAAAATGGAAATATATCATGATATAACATGATGTTTTATCCACAACAAAGTAATAGACGGCTGAAAATCGCCTGAATGGCTTTGAGATAAGTATGTACACAGGTGTGCTTTTTTGCTCGACTTGTTGAGGTGCACTGCTGTGTACCAAGGTTTTCATGATATTTTCTTTTAAAATATTAGATTTTTAGTCATTATGGAGAATCTCTATAAAATTTTACTAAATTTTCATTTTAAAATGTATTATATGAAACAGGTTATCTTACAGCTTGTGGCAATGTTGGGGCCGCAGCTCCAACATGAATGGCATTGTATGGTGCTTCTTCTGGATGGCCCAGTCGACCATCGCCAACTGAAATTAATATTTAGAATTAAAAAGGGTATTCTTTGATTCTCTATGTGAGATTGAATCAGAAATGAGGAGATCTGCAGATGAACCAAAGTTACCGACATAGCCCAGCAGATTAGCAATTTAAATTGGCAGTGGCCAGGGCACATAGTGCGAAGAACAGGTAGATTAGGGAGCTGTAAAGTTTTCAAATGGAGACTATAGACCAACAAGTGCAGCGTAGGATGTCCACCGACCAGGTGGACTAATGATAAAGATTGCAGGAACACTGGATGCAGGCTGCTTCCAACTGGCCTTATTAGAAATCCATAGAGGAGGCCTATGCCCAGTTGACAAGCAGTGGATGTCTTTCGGCTGATGGATGGATGGATGATTCCTTTATTCTATTGTTGAACACAGATTATACACCAGGCTCGATAATTTATGCAACCAAAAAAAATAATAGTAGGATGAAACCCATTAGAAAAGGAGGGGAATATTATAAAAATAAAAGGAAAAATAATTTACGGGCGATCTGAGGTCGGGAAGGGGATGAGGGGGGGGTTTTAAGGGGAAAAAACGGTTTTTCTCGATTTCCGGCAAAACTAAAAGTCCTATCGAAAAAAGTCAAATAGCAAAGTTGTAGGTAATAAAAAGATCTAAAACTTTTCTATTGACACTTTTTTCACATAACCTCAAAATTTATGTGAAAAATCCAAAAAACCGAGTTTTTGGTTTTTTATTTTTATCTTTTACAATAATATTTTTTTTTTAACAAAATTTGGTGAAAACTTACCTTTTTATGTCCCAAATACGCTGTAATTTATTCGATTAAAAATATTAATTTTTTTCACCTCATTTTGAATGAATATCGAAAAAACACCCTAATTTTCAATCGAAAATTCAACCGTCAAAATATCAGCTTTTTTCAAAAAGTTGGTATGTTTTCTGTTTGTTGAAATCTCTACTTTCCGATGGTGAAAAAAAATATATATGTTACTATAGTAAATCTTCTCAGAAAATGCAAAAAATCGAAAATAAATATTAAAGAAATAAATGTCAAAATGTACAAAAAATATATTATAAATCTATTAAAAATGTATAAAATATATATAGAAATCGGCCAAAAGTTTGTTATTAAAAATATATTTACGATATATATTTTTTATAGATTTTTAATATATTTTTTATGTATTTTGAAATATTTTTTTTGCATGGGATTAACTAAATTTGTTTGTCTAAAATTAAGGAGATTATTATTTTTCTATCTTGTACTAAAATATCATTTAATTTCAATCTTTAGGTTATGTTACGTTAAGCATACTATTTTTTAAAGAAAATATTACGATTTTTATGTTTGAGTTGATTGATAGAGATAGTATTTACCTTCCTACGCATCATGCTTCATATTTATATCTGTATCAATCAACTCCAACATAAAAATCGTAATATTTTCTTTAAAAAATAGTATGCTTAACGTAACATAACCTAAAGATTGAAATTAAATGATATTTTAGTACAAGATAGAAAAATAATAATCTCCTTAATTTTAGACAAACAAATTTAGTTAATCCCATGAAAAAAAAAAATTTCAAAATACATAAAAAATATATTAAAAATCTATAAAAAATATATATCGTAAATATATTTTTAATAACAAACTTTTGGCCGATTTCTATATATATTTTATACATTTTTAATAGATTTATAATATATTTTTTGTACATTTTGACATTTATTTCTTTAATATTTATTTTCGATTTTTTGCATTTTCTGAGAAGATTTACTATAGTAACATATATATTTTTTTTCACCATCGGAAAGTAGAGATTTCAACAAACAGAAAACATACCAACTTTTTGAAAAAAGCTGATATTTTGACGGTTGAATTTTCGATTGAAAATTAGGGTGTTTTTTCGATATTCATTCAAAATAAGGTGAAAAAAATTAATATTTTTAATCGAATAAATTACAGCGTATTTGGGACATAAAAAGGTAAGTTTTCACCAAATTTTGTTAAAAAAAAAATATTATTGTAAAAGATAAAAATAAAAAACCAAAAACTCGGTTTTTTGGATTTTTCACATAAATTTTGAGGTTATGTGAAAAAAGTGTCAATAGAAAAGTTTTAGATCTTTTTATTACCTACAACTTTGCTATTTGACTTTTTTCGATAGGACTTTTAGTTTTGCCGGAAATCGAGAAAAACCGTTTTTTCCCCTTAAAACCCCCCCCTCATCCCCTTCCCGACCTCAGATCGCCCGTAAATTATTTTTCCTTTTATTTTTATAATATTCCCCTCCTTTTCTAATGGGTTTTATCCTACTATTATTTTTTTTTCAATCTTTATTATTTTTAAAGGTTCTACTCTGGCCTATTAGTCAGTTGCTTGTCAATTACTGATAAGAAAACAAGAACAACCTTATTTAAACACAATATTATAAAATACCTATAAGCTTAATCCGTTCCGTTTGCAGCAACATCTTATTGTCCTGGTTAAGGTTCTTGGTGGCTAACTTCACTAGATCTGGTATGTGTTCTATTCCCACAACTTTTCCAGTCTCTCCGACCATTATTGCCATGCACGCAGTCAAGTATCCTGAGCCTGATCCCACATCTAAAGCCTTCGCACCAGGACTGAGCTGATTCTTTAGCCTTTCTAACGCATGTGCATGCTAAAAAAAACTTATCAGTATAATATAGGGTTTGTATGAAATCTATAGTAAACAAATCATATTAAATGTCTACTTACCATGTGTGGAGCACTTATGGTGGCCGAATATCCAATGGATTGTGGAGAGTCATTATATGGTGCATAGGGACAGTAGTTTTTTCTATCAACTGCATTCATGGCATTAGCAACTACATCAGACTTTATTATTCCATTAGCTGAAAGGTGTATAGAAAGAATTGATTAAGATATTGTACAAAAAGTAGAAAAATAATGAAAGAAAAGACGAGTGTACCTCGTAGCTGCCTGACCAAGTCAGCATTATTAACTCCATGACTTCTCCAGGCCATAATTGATACCAACGGTATCAAAACTGTTAAAGCTAAAATCAGATATCGCTTTGTAAACTCAATTTTTGCAAAATTATAGTTATTTTATTTTTGTATTTTATTTTCTTTGTCGAACGACCGTCGATTGACTAGGGATGAGTTGCCGATCCATGGTTTTCGAAGATCGAACTTTGGTCATAGCGATGAAATCCATTTTCGGATCGGTTACGATCGAAAATGGATTTCATCAGTAATGAAGTAAGTAATACAAATCGAACTTCGAATCGAAATCGATTGATCCAGGATTCGAATTGATTCGAAAGTATTCGGAACTTTACGGAAACTCCATAATATCAATCGAGAACCGTTTAGGAAAACGTTCCTTGAATTTTCTTAGACGTTCGAAATTCAACTATGAATATCCTCTGAGATCCATTAGATTATATTTACATTCGTATATTAACATCCATGATCTAACAAATTGGATCGAACTAAATACTTAATACAGCACTAGCACATCCCTAAGGTTTGTTTGTTCTTTGTTTTTTTTTTTCATAGCTTGCCGTCGCATATTGTGTTTATATGCCATCATCATCAGCTTATTTCAGCCCAGCGCAGGGTAAAATGTATTATCAAATAAAATATGGGTCACATTCAAATAATGAAGACCTTAGAAGCTTCTAAAAAGTTCTGGAAAAGTATGTATTGTTTTTGAAAGTATATGTGCATGCTAATGTGGAGGCCAGAGAGTAACATAACAAGATGCTACAAAAAAAAAATTATGACATTCTGTGAAAGTAGTCACTTCATATCTTAGATTATTTCAAATTGACTGTCATATTTATTGACAACGACACATTCAGTGTTGGCACCTTAGCCGTTTTGGAGCTAGATGTAGCACTTTTTACTGTAGGTGAACTCGTTGTTTAATGATTTAGCCCGGAAGGGCTTATCTAGCCCTTTCCTGCCATATTCATTTTCTTAGAAATATTGCACCAGAAACTGAGATGTGTGCCTTACTAACATTGCGATAACATCGCACTTCCGCAATTTGTGTCATACACTATTGATTTATTTCTATTTATGTGATTAATGTTCTTCTTATGAACCGAGTAAGGCTATTAAAACTCTATTATTTCATTAGTTGATGTGCCAATTGTCATAAAATTCACTTTAATTTAGAAAAATGTTATTGTAATTCAAATACAAAAAATAAATACATGATTGAAATCATTAAGGGGTGAGGTAAAGGGCAAGGGTGTTATTTTGCCTTTTTATTTCTAGGTAATTTTGTGCTCAATCTTGTCCTTTTTAGGGTTCCGTGCCACAAAAGGAAAAAACGGAACCCTTATAGGATTACTTTGTTGTCCGTCTGTCCGTATGTCAAGACTTTATCTCGGGAACGCGTAAATATATCGAATTGAAATTTAAACTGTATACGTATATCTATAGTCTCTTGCAGTTGTGTAAAATAAAAACTTTCCAGTTATCTTTGAGCTTTTCATGTCGTAAAAAAACCACATATTTCGACACTCACAAAAATCAAAACCTACAGGGTACTTCCCGTTGATATAGAACTATGAAATTTGACGAGAAGCATTGTCTTAGAGTACATAGGAATAAATCTGAAAATTGAACATTTTATTTAAATCACAAAAAAATAGGGCCTAGGTTCACAAAATATGGGTTCAAAATTCAAAGTGAGTAAATCGTATCATGTAAGGTATCATATAAAAGAGCTTCATTAGGTAGTAGATGCTAAAACAGGTTTAAAATTATTTTAAATGTGTAATTTTCGATGTATGACGAGAAAAGTGAAAACAAAAACTTTTTTGTCGATGATTATAATATAGAGATTTTTAACAACTTACTTGCCAATTTTATGAAATTTTCTGGATTTGTACGGAACCCTCGATGTGCGAGCCTGACTCGCACTTGTCCGGTTTTTTAGCTCGATCTAGCCCTTTTTAGCTTCTTCAATAGCCCTAGTTACTAAAACTAAACTAAGGTGCCAACACTGATTCCATTTCTTCCTCTTCCAATTTCCATTCAAAAATTGATAATTTTTGTTTCCATTTTTTTTACACAATCGAAAATTGTGTCACTTTTCTGATTTTTAGTTTGAAATTGTGTTTTGACCATCACGTATAAATCAATTTATTGAGTAGTTTCCAAGGACCAAGACACTAAAATGGTCTGCCACGGCCCCGATCCTCCGGAAAACAATCCTTACGAGCTGACTCCACCTCCTCGACATGACCTGATGGTAGGAACTTTAGAAGACAGCGACGACGACAACGATCATATCGGCTACGAACCTTTACCTCAAGGACCTGAAGCAGTATTGTCAGATCACGATAGCGATGACGAAAGTGAGGTAAATAAATAGATTAGTACTCGAGCTCCTATCTAAAACTAATAATTTTGTATGATAATAAGGAGGTACAATATAAATTACCAAAACAAGTTTTTATGGTGTGTGCCTGCTTGCATGCTCATGTAAAGGTCTTTATAAGAATAAGAATATATTTATTTACCATATTAACATTTTACAAAAACATGCTCAAACATTCAAAATAACTTAAAATTGAATTCAAAAAAGGTAGCTCAGTGTAGATATCGATGGTCCCAATTAAGAAAGTCGATAGTTTCATTTTGTCGATTTTCACTTTTTTACATAAATGTATTCGCAAGAAATAGTTCTACAATGTGCATATTAAATTTCATTAAAATTCTTTATTTTGACACATTTTTCAGTGTTTAAATTGTCGATAGTCATCGCGCGTCCGTACAAGATTGCGCGATGTGGCATATCGTGCCCTCTCGCTCGTACCGCACGTGTAGTAGAGGGGCGAGGGGAACGGCGATTCTGCCACTTCGCACTTTATTGGCGGGCGAAGCGTACGCACCTTGTTGATTTGAGATGCTTTGTGTTTTTTGGTGCTTTCTGTTAAATTTAAAATTCAGCAATGTCACATTATCGTTCTAAGCGCATTTTGAATATTATAAGAAAACAAGATACGAATGTTGAACAAAAAAAACGAAAAGAAATACCCGTGAATCATGAAAAACGTGTTTTATACGCGGAGCCTGGTAAGTAGTATTAATTTTATTAAACAATTAATGTACAATTCTTATGCAAAGCAGTCATAGGTTATATTATTATGATTTTGAGCAATCGTCGTTGTTTAATAAATCAATAAAGCCAGTTCCCTTCAAAAATGGAGGTAATGGTAGATCCGACATTTTTAACTGAACACGAGCATTTCAAGATTGTCGGAAGTACCGCTTCCTACTTTCTTAGATGTAAATTAAGTAGGTCTGTTTGTCAGAAGTGTCATATTCGACATTATTAAATGTTTGTTATATCTGTTGATTTGTCGGTTGTAACACGTATGACATTTTTAAACGGAACTTATATTAAATGGCTGGTTCCAAGTGACACTACCGACTTTTTGAAATTACTACTGGGTGTGTTTTTTTGACGGATGTATCTCTATTGATCGATTTCGTTTCAATGTTTTAGGAATGATCATTGTGTTTGGCCTTTTAAGGTATCAAAATAATTTTTATTTATTTTCAGATCGACTTTCTTCTCCAATACCGGCCCATTTTGAAAATGAATTAGTTCAGCTACAAGATTTGATTGGCGACGTTTTAAGTGACCCTCATTCATCTCCAACACCTTTTGGTGAATGTCTTATCACTACTGCTGAGATTGAAGCGAATGTCAATACACCGAAAACCCCTAGTAATATCGAAATTACTGAAACCATGGATTGTTCACTATCTACCTCGGAAAAGGCAGAATTTTTTGAGAAGACCTATAATGCTTCAATCACGACTGTTGAACACGAAATAGTACCAGCTACTAATTCCACCGATGTAACACCAGTCCCATCTCCAGTTCCACCTCATAGCGAAAACTGTGAATCTCGCTTTTGCCCGATATGTGTTGAAAACTGTATGATGAGCATTGATGACGTCTATGACAATCTTCCAACACCATCAACAATCACAGATGTTTCTACTGTTGTAACACCTTCTACACACACGGTTTCTAGAAAAAAAACATACAAAACCGATATCGGAAAGAAAAGACTAAAGCACAAAAATAATTGGGCTGTTGTACAAAGGAAGAAATTGAAGAACGAAGGAAAAGCTTATGAAAACTACAAAGGAAAACAAATAGCAGAAAAGACATTGGGTGAAACTTGCGGAATAACTTGCCGCTACAAGTGTACAGAAAATATTGATGCAAACCAAAGAGAGAAGATTTTTACAAAGTTTTGGGGACTAGGCGATCGTAAAAAGCACTGGGAATTTGTGATAAAATATTCTAAAAAAGTGCCTAAAGGACGTAAAACTACAGAAGAAATCAAACACAAGCGGGAAAACACGTTTGTCTATTACCTACCAAACTCACAGAAAGAACCTAAAAGGGTTTGTAGAAAGATGTTTTTAAGTACAATATCTTCTGGTGAAAGAATCTTAACTACGGCATGGAAAAAGTATGACGGAGAAATCGCTGTTGCTGAAGACAAGCGGGGCAAATACGAACACAAGCCTAGGGTTATCGATGACATGATGGTGCAGAGCGTAAAAGACCACGTAAACTCGATCGATCGTGTTGAATCACATTACACGCGAAAAGACACAAAAAAGTTATATTTAAATAATATAATTAGTACTGCGCAGATGTTCCGTTTATATACAGAATGGTGTGGATGGTATCCGGGTAAATATACAAACATGGCGAATAAACGCCAGTATCGTGACATCGTAAATGCAAATTTCAATATTGCTTTTCATCTACCGAAAAAAGATCGCTGTGATATTTGTCATGTGTTTGATAATAATGAGTTCCCGAACGAAGAAGAAAAGCAACGATTCTTGGAACATCAGGAACACAAGAAAAAAGCTCGTGCTCTGAAAAATTCTGACAAAGTTGATGGGAGTAAGGATGAAAAACTTGTTATTGCAACGTTTGATTTCCAAAAAGTTCTTCAAACACCACACGGAGAGGTAAGTACTTTCTATTACAAGAGGAAATTAAATGCTTTCAATTTCACCATTTACGATATTAATAAAAAAGCTGCAACTTGCTATATGTGGAATGAGGTTATTGCAAAAAAGGGAGCGAATGAAGTATCTAGCTGCTTGTATGCTTTTATAAAAGAGAATGCTGAAAAAGGGGTTGACAAATTCAGGTTTTGGTCGGACAACTGCGCAGGACAGAATAGAAATCGCATCGTTTTTGCTTTATATCTTCTTGCTGCCAAAGAATATGGAGTTAGCATTATTCACAGATTTATGGAAAAAGGACACACACAAAATGAAGGTGATAGTGTCCACGCAATGATCGAGAGAGCAAGCGAACGTAAAATAATTTATGTACCGAATGAATGGAATGTTTTAGTGCGTTGGTCAAAGACTGAAGGAGAACCGTATGTGGTGAAAGAAATGAATAGGGATGATTTTTTCAATTTTAAAGGACTACTGGATAATAAAAACTGGACAAAAGATTTAACCAATCAGGTGATGAGATGGAATCAAATTCGTGAAGTCAAAGTTAATGCAAATGTCTATGATCGTATAGAATATAAATATGATCTTGGTGAAGAACCTAAGACTTTAGTTGTTCTAAGGACAGGGAAAAGAAATAACCAGCGCCCAAGGCATTTTGAACTCCAACCAGCCTATGACAATGAATGCATCTCCATTCCGTACGAAAAGTATAAAGATTTGAACTCTATGTGTAAGTCTCTAGCAATCCCAAGAAAATATCATTCCTTCTATAAAGACTTACCGCATGCACCCCCCAAAACAAGACAAGTCGGTGATGATGATGATAGCGATATTGACTAAAAATTAAGCTGTTAACGTTTTAGAGAAGATTTTTTTCTAAGTTTTTATTTTTAGTTTTTAGCTTTTTTGATACTGTTGAATTTTAACGAATGTTTACATAGAGAGATTTGATTTTACTTTATTACTCGTAATTAGGTTAGTTTTAATACGTGATTTTGCTTTATAAATAGCTATTAAGTACGTTACCAAAATGAAACTACAAGTCTGTTTAAAAAATAGTTCCTACGTTTGTGTAGTGAGATTAGATATTACTTTATTTTGTAAGTTTTTAAACGTGATTTTCTTTTATTTTAAGTAGCTATTAAGTACTCGTCCAACATGAAAGTGCAAGGCTGATTAAAATAGTTTCTATATTATGATAGATTCTAAGCTTGCTTAAGTACGGTGTTTAACACTTCAAAAATTCAAGCCCCATTTTACTTTTCTAGTTTTTACACTTTAAACATAATAGTTCTATACAATTTTAAAGGAATGTGTCTTGTTTTAATGTGATACTGTCCAATAACAATTTTTTTATTTGTTTTTATAGTAATTTAGCCAAGTCAAGCTCTAAATTATACGTAACTACCTAATATTGTTCGTTTTATTAATATTTTTTCTTACATTCACCGGACCTCCCAACCCATATTCGACATTTTTAATTCACGACGTAACATTTAAAAATGTCGCATATTCCACTTCCAACCAAGTTCATCAATAAAAACCCAATTAAAAATGTCGAAAGTGTCACAACCGACAGTCTGTCAGTATTTTCTTCCGTGATAAAATGTTGTATGTACATTTTCTCCTAAAATACAAGTGTTTATGTAATTTTAACTATTACATAACATAAATATACATATGTTTATGATATATTCCAAGTTTCAGGTTATTGCGATTTGTATTTTCCTTTTGGGCGCAAAAAGAAACTTCAAACAGCTCTACTGAAAAGTAGTCATTTTGTAGATACGACTTTTTTAATTGGGACCATCGATATGCTGTTGACAAATTTGGAATGGGATTGGTAACACACAGTACATATTAGCAAAATCAAAAACACATCACTGAGTACATCATTAGTTCTTCTACACTTCGTTGGCGAATACATGTAAAACAATAGGTAAGCACTGAATATGAGTATGAACATTTGCCAATATTGCACAGTGCCAGTAGGCTCCAAACTAGGCGATGCCTGTATCTTGGTGGCCCGAAATTAAATTAAATTATATAAGTCAAAAAACAATTTACACCAGAAGAGATAGTTTAAACAAACATTCTTTTGTTAGCTCGCATAGATTCTATAAATGTTATGGAATATTCTAAAAATGCTCACTTGATGTTAACGGTGCTAGAGAAGAAGCAGATTCATTATTACCCGTGAATTTATTTTTCTAAAAAAGTCTCAAAATTTTGCAGAACACCAATGTATCACCATCAAGTGATGTCCCACCAATAGAAAGCATGGATACAGTATTGACTAGGACAGTATGGAATGCACCGAGGCCAACAGACCCCATTCAAATGGATACAGAAAGAGCACAGCAGGTGAAATGGAATATATTTTTTTTCTAAGGCTGCATATCTACTGGAGATGATATTTTGTAGATTGCAATAGCAGATTGGGAGGTAAAAACAGCAAAACATAATTATGTCATACTTCTTGCATGATTACGCTGTAGCAGTCAATCATGTTGACAACGGTACACTGAAAGATTTGCACAGCTTGTAGCTGAGTTCACAGACACCTAGAAGTTGGATTTGACCTACACATCTCTTTGGTGGACAATTCGCCCAAAACAAGAACAACAGGACAAGTCATTGTTAATCAATTTATAAAAATATAATTCTGCCCCCGATAGTTAAAAAGGCGCATCTAACATCTTTAGTTTCGAAATTAATATGCATAATTATACTGGCAGTTGAGCTTTTTTTTTCGAGTCTTATATACATAAGATAATAATATACATGTAAAACATAATATATGTATTTTACAAGACTAGAAAAAAATCCGCTAGTACCTATGTCCATCTTAATTTCGAAATAAAAGATGTTAGATTCGTCTTTTTAACTATTGGTGCAGAATTATATTTTTATAAATTAATCAACAATGACTTGTAACCACAGGTCTTTAGACTACTATAGTGTATTAGATACTAGAGGATGAACAAGCCTCAATTGGTTCAAAATTTTTCATAAAAAAAAGAATTTTTTAACATTAATTTAGAAAACATAATAATAAATCGTTCCAATAAAAAAAAATTGCCATATCCTTATAGGGTCATATGTATAACTATACAAAAATATTACCTAATTAAGAACCGCATGTAAAGGTGACGTCCACAAGTGGTATATTATTCAGAGAAAAATCGAACCAAGATGGTAAACATGGTATACATCATTAGAAAGTTTGTTTTATGGGCTTCCCAAAAATATTTAGTTTAGATTTTTTCACCCCACCAATTTTTTTTAAATGTGAAAAATAAATTGTATGAAAAATAACATTACAGCTTATTACTTTTTCTAGTTTAGCAATGATAAAGTGCTTCTATCGTTATTTTACTTCCATTGTAGCTGATTCTTCGACATTAATTTCTTAATTTGCTAAAATTAAAAATTATAACCTACCAGTGTGACCAGTTAGTAGGTGCAATGTGACAAACAAACACTTTAAAAGTGTGTCTAATTGGTAAAAATGCTTATATTTAACAATTTGGAGGTTACTTAATCAGGATTGATAGAGATAAGCTACTTATTGAGCCAAATATATTGATTTATTTTAATAAATTCAAAATTAATTTTAAAAAAATCGGGGGGCTCTTTTTTATTTTTAACTGTTGTAATAGACTTAGAAAAATATGAACTTTCTCGAAATGTAACGAGTGTTGTGGTTAGAATTTTTGATTATTATTATACCAGCCTCCATACATTTTGTGGACATGTCCTTTCATATATTGCAATAAATGATTTTAGTTTGAATTAATGTTTTCTCTCAAATATCACCTATACAGATAAACTCGAAAAAAAAAAACTACCCAAATACATCAAAATCCTTGGCAGTTTCGCACATTCTTACAATAATCTTCTAATATATAAAAATTACAACCACGATTGTTGTTAGTCTCGCTTAAACTCAAGAATGGCTGAACCGATTTGGCTAATATTTGAAATATTTGTGGAAGTCAAGGGAAGGTTTAGGTATATGGTGAGAAAATATAAAAATGTAGCAAGTAAAATAATAGAAACATTGATTAAATTATCCCATACAAAATGTTCCTACATGTAAAAGTTGTCATTGACAGTTCACAGATGGTGAGAAGAAGGTCACAGGGTCGTCTAGTTTCTTATAAAATTATAAGATAAACTATTAATTATTAAGTCAAGTTAAGGGTATATTTCTTAGATCTTTCTCATAATATTTTTGTAGTCTATTGATCACAAAATAGGAAAAATAGCATAGTTTGTTTAGAATGTTGCAACATTAGCTTATTTTTAGCCCACTGCAGGGGCATAAGCCTCCTCCCTCTTTCACCAACTACACCCATTATGTGCCCTTTTCATCCAGGAGTTGATGCAAAACTTTTAGATATCAACATAAACATCAACTTATGTTCTTTTGTAGCTAATACAAAATCTTATATCTAAATTCGTATAGGCCGGGTCGCCAGCCCTGCCCCCCTACAGCCTAAGCAATAGCAATCGTAATAGCAATCGTTCACGACTTCATTTTAGTCATTTGGCACCGCCTATGTGACGTTAACCATCAATTGCTTTGTGCGGATTGCGAAAGATGGTTAACGTCACATAGGCGGTGCCAAATGACTAAAATGAAGTCATAAACGATTGCTATCGCTTAGGCGGTAGGGGGGCCGGTGTAATTTTTTAGGTCGCTTGAAAGCCTCTGACATGGCTAAACGGTTAAAACAACCGGGACCTACAATTTCATCAATAATCATAAGTCATCCGAGCCACGGTAGCGCTCAGCTGCAAAATGCCACCCGCGGTAACCCATCCAAATGTTGCTTAATTTCAATTTTGGTTTATATTTGACTAAACTCACCAAAGAATAGAATGTTCATTTTTTAATTTTCTTTCTCGATTTTTTTTAGGTGATGACTGCAATGGCCAACTTTGCTCTCCCTCAAACGTCTATCCCTGAATGGGCACAAAGCATCACTGAAGACCAATGGAAGCAAACTTTGAGTGATAGGATCGAAAAATTGAAAAATAATGTGTAGATTTAACGGCCATGATTTTATTTTCCATTCCATTTTATATTGCTATGGCTTGATAACATTTCATAAGGCAGTAGCCATAGGTATTGGTTTCGAAGATTGTGTTTTAGGCCAAATCATACAAGTGGGCGGATGTGAAGTTAGGTACAAGCTGCGCAATTCCAATCCTGACTGAACTGACTCACTTGATATCGTGCAGCTTGTAGCTAACTTCACACCCGCCGATTTGTTTGATTCAGCCTTTATTCCACAGATAGTACATGCGAATCTTTTTGACCGACGAACCACCGGAGGAGGTATACAATTCGACGCGTATATTTTTTTGTTTTATGTATAACCACGCATAACTTTTTTCATAGTGGTCCGATTTCAGTAATTCTTTTTTTATTGGAAAGAGTATACTTCGAAATTGGTCCCATTTAAATTTTATCGAAATCGGCTGAGCCATTTTTGATAAATCAACAATAATGTGAAAAATGATTCATCGATCCGTGCGAAATATTAGCGAATTCTGTACACGGGTGAAGTTGGTCATGCTAATTTTTGCAAAAAATAATCTTGTTGAGGTCTCGATATATACATATATAGGCATGTAAGGGTTAAGGGTGCGCATGTGTATTTCAAGGGCCTACGCCTACCCATCGCGTGATTTGTCTAACTTCAGAGAGCTCAAACAAAAGTGCGTATGTATTCAGCCATCTTTCAGCTATATGAATTTCGATAAATCAGTTCATCAGTATATGTAGTATGATTCAAACTTAATGGCGGCTCGGATCATGAGACGAGTCGCTGCGCAATACCTAATTTGTGACAGCGGGAGGGGGACTATGTGCCGCAATTAGCGCACTTCAGGCTCGCCATAAAGTTTTATGGGGTTTTGTATCACAAACTGTAGGTACTTACTGTCAGTTTTGCAGTATCATAATTATCATTCCACCTGAGGGGTTAGTATGAGTTTATATGTAAACGATAACTAGTAGTTTCCATGTAGCTCTATACATTTTTGTACAGCGCCTCTAGCGGAAACGAGGAAAAACTGACATAAGTGTATTGAGCCACACGAAAACAATAATAGTTTAGTCAAAGAAGATATAATAATACTACGTAGTTTAGTCTCAATCTCATATTAAAGCTTCTATTATGGCTATTCAATATTCAATAAAGATTTGTAATAATTATTTTTTTGCAAAAAATAGCATGACCGACTTCACCCGCGTACAGTATTCGCGAATATTTCGCACGGATCGATGTAACATTTTTCACAATATTGTTGATCTATCAAAAATGGCTCAGCCGATTTCCATAAAATTTAAATGGGACCAATTTTGAAGTATACTCTTTCCAATAAAAAGATAATTATTGAAATCGGACTACTATGAACAAAGTTATGCGTGGTTATACATAAAAAATATATACGCCTCGAATTGTATACCTTCTCCGGTGGTCCGTCGGTCAAAAAGAAATCCAAATCTAGGAACCATTTGCCTAACTACCCTTATTAGGTGGTTTTAAATAGCCCTCATAAGAGTTAAAAAACACATTTGGTTTGCCAAAGTATAATAGGGATTTACTGGGTATAAAAATCATTATTATAATTAGTCCGTCAGTAAAGAAAAAATACGTGTCCAATATTTGTCAATAATCTATTATTGACAAATATTGGACGAGTATTTTTTTTTTGTCAATCAAACAATTAGTGACAACGATTAACCTTGTCAAAGTTTGAGAGTGGGGCTCGTGACGTCACTAGCCGGTACATTTGATAGCGCTTAGTGACGTCACGCGGAACTTTAAAGGGCTATGTCTTCATCAATTTTTGTTAAATTGACCAAATAAAATATACGTGTCTAATATTTTTTGACAATCTATTTGACGGACTAATTGTATTTTTTTAGTAAACATCCCTATTATACCAATGTCAAAAGTCAGTGCCTATTTATAACTAGCCCAGTTGTTTTGCAGATTTATCAACTTCTATGTATGTAAATAGTAATTAAGTAATTATTAAAATTGAGCTGTGCTGAGAATTATTCTATGAGACGCTTCATAATTATTATGATCTTTGATTTTACTACAATATAATAATATGCATTACAGTGATCGTGATGTTTCTAACCACAGCTCGGTTATGTATATACAGGGTTACTGGGAATCATTTAGCTTCTTTTTAGGGTCTTATTCTGTACATCAAAACTAACAACTTTTGTTCTGCGACTTTTG